>CM035168.1:78447914-80847914 GCA_020205615.1 Panax quinquefolius
GACCTCAAATTGAAAAACTTAAAGAATTCAAATTGTAGGTCTATTCGTCCTCGTTCTGGATCATCTTGTATCACCTCAATTGGAGTTTGTATGAAAATGTTATGGCCGTTTTACCAAGACAAGTCAAAGCAATCACAGTTAGCACACATTGGGCGCGGCAGCGCCCCTTTTCCTCACCATTCTAGCGCGCCCATGCCATTGCTTCACCCCAACCAAGGCTTGCACAGACGGAAGCGATGCGCGTCGCATTAACCAGACCGATAATGATTTTTGACATAACTTTCTCATTTTAAGTCCGAATTAGTTGGTTTTCGATTCGTTGGACTCTTTAACTCTTAGCTACTCATCTAGAGAATAATTATAACACTTCAAACATATTAACAAATCATTTTAAGGGTTCCAATTTAGTGTTCATGCTATATTTTCATGTTTTAAACACATTTAGCGAATTCGATCGCCACGACTTCGTTTCTTAACCAATTGACATGATTCAAACTACGCCGTTTTCGTATCTTCACATACTAACATAATCCAATACCAATTTACAAATTAGAACACATATTAAACATAAAATTTCATACTTTCTTAAGCCATTTTTCATAAACATAAACTATTATTTACGTTTCTCCCTACAAACCAAATTTCATGAATTTGATACTCATACAACCCTCACATGTGATGATTAACAGAGTATAAACCTTACATACATATATATGTATCAATCCAACACAATTATCAATAGAAATTCCAAACATAAGAGTTAAAATTGAAATAAGTTATACCTTATTCCTTGATTGTTGACTAGCAAAAGATGATGACTAGGTTTAGAATTCCTCTCCTTGACAATCACAGAGAATCCAATTCACTATGTTTCCTCTCTTGCTCTCTCTCCAAACTCTTTGTGTTTCCTTTTTCTCACCGAACCCTCTCTGAACTTAGCCTTAAAAAATTAGATGCGTAGAAAATAAACTGATATGGCCATCCTCCCACGTACTCTTTCAGTTATATAATAATACGTCTTCATCAGTTAAATTAGACCAAAGGCCACAAGGCCTTGTTTGGCCACACACCAATTCTCCCAAACTAGATTATTTTAATAATATTATATTATATAGTTTCATGTGTCAACACCTTTAGTTAATTTAAATAACGTATAATAATTATAATTATAATCTTATTATAATTATACTTATAATTAATAAATAATTATATGTATCTAATTTAATTAATAAATTAGACTTAAACATTACTTTATTTAATATACTTATTTTCTTTCATATTAAACAACTCATTTAATTTAATTAATTCATTAAATTAAATCTTTCAAGAATAAAATTTACCTTTGCTTTAATTTAATTATCATACACACGTAACTAAATTATTATACCACAATTTCATAAATTATTTATTTTTCTCAATAAATAAATTATTTAAAATATTTATTTAATTCAATAAATATTTAAAATAATTACCAAATTCATTTAATTTCTTCAATAGTTAACTTAACTATTAAATCTCACTTTCCCAATATATGAATATATATATATCTCTTCACACCAGATCACATATTTTAAAATATATAACACGTATATATACATACTCAAACTCAAAACATCTCATAATAAGTATTTTAATTATTAAATTCTTATTTTAATAACTTAAAAAATTCGGGTTGTCACATCTTGGCTGGTCTCTTCCATTTGAGATGATGTGTGATACAAGTGACTTCGCTATGGGAGTTATCTTGGGTCAATGCAGGGAATTTTTTTCCATATAGTAAGACCCTGACGAATGCCCAACCAACTTATACTACCACAGAGAAGGAGCTTCTAGCGGTGGTATACGCATTTGATTAATTCTATTATTATTTGATTGGCACAAGAGTTGTCGTATACACTAATCATGCTACAATCCAATACCTGACATCTAAGAAAGATGCAAAACCCCATCTCATTCGATGGATTCTTCTTCTACAAGAGTTTGACTTTGAGATCAAAGATAGAAAGGGGACCGAGAACCAAGTGGCTGACCACTTATCCCGATTGGAGAATCCGAGAAAGGATATAAATGATGAAGTGATGATTAATGAGTCCTTCCAAGACGAACAGTTGTTTGTGGTGCAAGGCTAAATGTCATAGTTTACGGACTATGCAAACTTTTTTGTGAGCAACATTATCCCTTCTGATTTGACTGGACATCAGAAGAAAAAGTTTTTACATAATGTTAAACGGTATATTTTGGATGAGCCTTAGTTGTTTAAGTAGTGCGCAGATAGAATGATCAGAAGGTGCATTACAGACAGTAAGACAAATAGTATACTTCAAGATTGCCATTCATCAGTTTATGGAGGACACTATGGGGGAGAGAGGACATCGACCAAAGTACTTCAGGCAGGTTTTTATTGGTCGAATCTGTTTAAAGATGCTTACAACTTTATACAAAATTGTGATCAATGTTAGAGGGTAGGTAATATATCTAAACAAATGAAATGCCTTTGAATATGATCCTAGAGGTTGAGATCTTTGACGTCTGGGGGATAGACTTCATGGGACTATTTGTTTCGTCATGTGAAAATTTGTATATCTTACTGGCAGTAGATTATGTGTCCAAGTGGGTGGAAGTAGAATCCTTTCAAACAAATGATGTTAGGGTGGTCTTGAAATTTCTTCAAAAGAGTATATTTTCAAGATTTAGGACTCCTCGGGCTATCATAAGTGATGAAGGCACCCATTTCTGCAATCAACAGTTTACTACACTATTGGCGAAGTATGGGGTGAATCACCGTGTAGCCACAGCTTACCATCCCCAAAACGAATGGCCAAACTGAGCTGTCTTAAGCTCGATGTGAATCTTAGAGAAAATTTATAAAAAGAATCTAAGAGAAAATTTTGAATCCCACGAGGAAGGATTGGTCCCTTATGCTCAATGATGCAATCTGGGTATATAGGACTGCGTACGAGAGACCACTGGGTATGTCACCGTATCAGCTAGTATATGGGAAAGCTTGTCACCTTCCTATGGAACTTGAGCACAAGGCTTACTGCGCCATAAAGATGCTGAACTTTGACTTGAAAGCTGTAGGGGAGAAACGTCTTCTCCAATTAAATGAGCTAGATGAATTTAAACTACATGCTTATGAAAACTCAAAGCTATACAAGGAAAAAATGAAAAGGTGGCACGACCGAAAAATCATGGAAATGAAATTTGAGCCGGGGAAAGTGGTATTTTTGTTTAACTCTCGCCTTAGACTATTTCCTAGAAAACTAAAATCACGATGGTCGGGACCTTTCACGTTAAAAACTGTGTTTCCACATGGTTCAATTGAGATTTTCGACAAATACCCGGACAAACCATTTAAAGTGAATGGACAAAGGTTGAAGCATTACTATGGAGGCAAAATTGATTGAAAGAAAGTTGCCTCGATCTTTTCCACTACATGACCATTTTAGACAAAGTCAAGCTATTTGACTATAAATAAGCGCTTGATGGGAGGCACCCCATAATTTCTATTTCTCCCTCTTATTTAATCCTGGCTACATATCTCTATTTCTCCCTATTGTTTAATTCTGGTTACATGTCTCTAATATTTCCCTCCCCCTTGTTTAGTTCTAAAAGTCATGAAATTATTAAACAGTTTTGACTTAGGAGCTTATTATATATATCTTTTTGGTAGGATTCACATATATAGCATTTTTGAGGATACCATTATACATACATTTTACATAGTTTAATTTTGATATTAGAATCAATATATCCCATTTTTCAATGTTATTTATGCAAGAAAGAAAATGCGTGTCAGTTTGCTGCTTATCCTTCATTATTATGAGATCAAAAAATCATCGGCTTGAGCTTAGGAGTAATGGTGGCGCATTGACTATAGTCAAGATCAAGACGCTGCCGCTTATGCCTTAGTATGCATATATACCTAGCATGACTGTGCCTCATCAGAGTCAAAAGTTCGCGCGCTCGCGCTAGAGATCAGATCCAGGCAATTTTAAATCGTAAATAAGTTGTCCCACTCCATATATGTTATTTCCTTCAGTCAAAATTTCACAGGAAGACAAATCTTATCAGCGTCCTTCTTCTATTCCTCCCAAACCTCTCAAAGCTCATTCCACTACTACTCCATATCCTCTTTGTATTAGAAAGTTTCTCCTCCACTACTCTATCTTCTCTACACACCACTCTCTATAAAACCTAACCCTCATCTAGCCACCACCATACCCATAAACTTCTAGCAACAGAGTTGGGCTTGGAAAAGGATTTTAGAGCAGAATTCAGAGTACGAGTTTGGGGGTTCCATTCGCACAATTTAGGGTTTGTAAGGGAATTTTTTTTTGATAGACATCATAGGTCCTAAAAGAGCTCGATCACGCACCCCAGAATTATATTCCAGTAGTAGTCAGGATGAGGACACTATGGACTTGACCAAATTCATCAGCTTAGCGGAAGAAACTGAATGTTATAGGATTATAGCAAAGACATTTGTGAAGGAAAGAGGGATGAAGTCGGGCAAGGAAGACGGCTAAATGCTAGAAATGATCAGAGAGAGGTGCTGACTTGGGGTTGTGGCAAGCCCTGTGCCTACTCCGATGGCAATTATTCACGAATTTTATGCAAATGCCAAGGAGACAAAAAGTGACATCTCATTCGTTAGGGGTTTTCAGGTTTACTATCATCCGCAAGCGATCCAGGAGGTGTTTAATTTTCCCAATCCTCTGACAGATCGAGTAAATTCGGTAAGGGCAGAGCATTTTGAGGCTAATTTGGATAGGGTGATTGTAGACTTATATGTGCCGAGCACGAGGTGGAACTATAAGCAGGGCACAAATATGCCCATAAATTTTCCCAACTCGGCACTAAACCGATATGCAAAGGCGTGGAATCTTTTCATATGCGCTAAGCTGATGCCGTCCACTCACCAGCATGACATTCCGACTGAGAGGGCCATTATTCTATGGGGAATTATCACTAGGAAATATATTAATGTTGGTCATCTGCTCCATCAGAATATGTTGCGCTATATGCGGGGGAGTACCACTGGTAGTATCCCACACGCATCAGTTGTGGTGCATCTGTGCATCAAGGCTTGAGTTGATTAGGAGGACAAATAGGTCCAAATGCCAAGTAAGGACATCACACATGCCACCATACAGAAATTTGAAGATTAAGCTGGTGGCACGACACATCAACGCAACAAATGCTTTATTCTACCCCCTCCTGCACCAGGGCCTCCACCACAGTTAACTGAGGCAACAGTCACTCCTCCTGCCACTATAGAGAGTCATGATCGCTGGATGAGGCGATTAGAGAGGAAGATGGATGCTTTAGATGGCAACTTCAAAGCTTTTACGGAGTCACTCCTCCTGCCACATCTTCTGCCTTGGCTGACGCTTTTGCTCAGCAGGGGACACTTGTTGAGTGGCCCGTGTTCAGTTCTACCATGCCATATCTCTCGCCAAATTCGCCACCCGAGTTGGGTGGCCATGCCGATACATAGGGAAGTTTCCTTACCCTTTACCTTCATCGAGGGCAATGAAAATTTTAAGTTTGGGGGTATTGGGATGTATTTAGTAGTTTAGTGCATATAGTTTTAATTGCATGTTGCATGTCATTTAATTTTGCATGTTAGTATTTATTAGTTAAATTTTGCATAATTTTTTTTTTAGTTTTTTATCTATTTAGTATATGTTTAGTTGCATTTCATAGCATAATCCCATGATTTTAGTCGGTTGAATTCCAATATGGCCAATGATGATATAGAAATGTGATAGATTATTGAACTCAATTGATAATTTAAGCATAGTTATAATTTCATACATGATGTTGTCTATGTCTGTTACTTTGATGTTACCGGGTAACACGTCTTGGTCATTATTTGCTTGTTGGTTAGATTAGCACATGCTCGTCTTCTTTGGGAAAATTTGTTTTTAATGATAGAATTTTGTAGAAAATGAGTAATGACTATAAAGACACAAAGAGTCAAGCTTGGTGAACACATTGGTTATGCATGCTACATATAAATGTTTTTTTTAATAAACATCGTGGCTAGTCTTGTTTTGTGGCCTTTGCTATTTTGAGTCAGTATGCCCGAGGGGATGTCTCTACACCTAGCGCCCTAAGACCTATACGGTTTGGGAGTCATTGGTTGAAAGATCGCTAAGGTAGCATTGAAAAGCCTAGAGGAACGAGACATTGTACAACCATGGGAAAAATATAAAAATAAAACCACAAGAAAGTGCGAAAATTGCCCACGTGAATGAATAAAAGCAAAATAAACCCTTTGTTGAACCTTAAGTTTGTATTGATGTGTTTGGACTGGTTGTTAGTTCATTTATGCGCAAATTTCTTAACTTAAAACCTTAGTTTTCTTCCTTAGAAGTATAACATGTGGAATCTTTACCTTTATTGAGCTTATTTATGATTATAGCGCACAAAATATCTTTGTAACATGTTGTGATTTTCTGATTCTATGTCCTTATGACTTTAGCTTAGTTTGATGCTTTGTTCATAAATCTTGTTATTTCTTTGAGGCACATCTTATTAGAAATCGTAACATGGTTGCAAATTTTTTGGGATTCAATTTCATAATAGTATAGTTGCATATCGTGTATTCGCATTTGTGTTTGTTACTTGAGGGCAAGCAATAGTTCCAGTTCGGGGGTATTTGATAAGTAGGTTTTATGCCTACTTATTGACTCAACTTGCTAGAATTGTGGCTTAATCTCAAGTATTTTATTGTCATCTTATGCTTTTAATCTTTGTGTTATAGGTTGCATTAAGGAAACTCAATTGGCAAGCAAAGGCATGGACTTGGCAAGATGGGAGCATGTGGTGAACTGACGATGGAGCATAAGCATGGGAATATAGAAATGGCATCTTAGCAGGGGCCAGTGAAAGAAAGAAGAAGATGACAATAACAATTAAGGATAACAAATAAAGTTGTAAAGCACCAGCAGAAGAAGTGCAGTGAATTGTAGAAAAGTAAAGTCGCGCGGCCGCGTCAGCATGAAGAACAAAGACAGCGCGTTCGTGCTAGAAAGATTTCATATGGCTGCCCAGCTCGCCCGTGCCCCATATTGTAAGACCCCGGATTTTATGAAATAAAAGTATTCAATTTTTCTTATAATTATTATTCAGTAAATGGTTAAATTGATAAAAGTTTAAAGTTAAGGGTGATATATGTAAAATTTTCAAAATACACAAGTGGTTATAAAATACTCATTTCTGTCGGGGAATATTCGTTTGGTCATGGAATATTCTTGTTGTCGGGGAATATTAAATGCGATAGTATGATCATTTGTGGGCCCCATAACAGAATAAGCTGTCGAATGAAGAAAACGACAAGTTTAAGTTTTTATAAATAACTGGCGTAGTTATTCTGAATTAACCTTTGTTGGAATACCCAGTGGTTAAAAATACGATAATATGCATGGTTGCACAAAGTTACACACCAGTATTGCACAATATTTTTGAATTATTGATCCTTACATAAGAAGGCACTACTCAATAATTGTTACAAAGAGTTCTTGTTCTATATTTTATTTTATTGATTCAATAATTGTTTGCGTTGATATTTAATATTATTGTTGTTTCAATAATTGTCCACGCACAAAATATTTCCCATTATCGGATCAATAATTCATATTATTTGAATAATATTATTAGATAGAATTATTGGCAATGTCTAGAAAGTTACATCTAAGGAGAGGTTTGGTCACTAATCATGCGCAAGTAAGGATAAATCCTTATTGGAAAGCCCCTCTTTCTCAGAACCGCCTTTGGTTGTCATAATTGTGATTACGTAATATTATTTGTGAATAATTAATTATTAATTTATATGATAAGAAAATATTTATTTGATGTGGATATAAATGATGGATTTATATATGTGGTTATAAATGAAGGAATTAATGTTGAGGTGTTTTATCAGTATTTTGTCGGATTGGAGGTATTAAAAACTCAAATCGGTGTTCTTAAAGCTTTATTGCGTGAGTTGTAATTTTAATCCAACCATTGGATCGTTGTGATTTTTGGATATGTTATACATATATGAGTTGAGTATATGTCCACAAATTTTGAACCGTTAAAAATTAACGCATAATTTGTTATGAATTTTAAATGGTGTTGAAACGGTGTTGAAAATCATCCATTTGAGGATTTCGGATATTTTTTATTTGAAATTTGGAAAAACTCAAAGCTATAAAGTTGTAGAGAATTCAATTTCATGTGGAATGGACATAAAATTCGTATTTTTCTGATAAATAGGCTATTTTCTATGAATTACTAAAGTTTCAGAAAATAAAATGATTTTTATTAAAATTATGGGTGAGACCCAGTTTTACTTTTCAAAACATGTGGGCTAAATTGTTGTTGCAAGATGGCTAGCTTACTGATGGCTTTCTAATAAGGTAGGCGTAGAAAGAAGGAAATAAAAAATTAATATTTTATTAATTTAGTCTCCTTTGGCGTTCTAGCATTTTCCTATAAATAGGTGCTTATGTTAGAATTGAAAATCACACCAGAAACAAGTTTTCTTTCTCTCTATATTATTGAGCGCATTTTTGTGAGTATTTAGATACTTTGAGAGTTGCTATTCAGTGCAAGGTTCCTTCGGCTTTACATTCCAGTCAGAAATACTGCTCTTTAGAGGTAAGGAATTTTTAAGGGTTATTATGTTTTTCAGTTTCGTACTTTTTATGGACCTTCAAAAATTTTGGAAAAATTTGAAATGATAATTTGATGAGTTTTCTCGATTGTGGTCAAAAATGGCGATTTTTGGATGGATAGATTAGGAGTTATGGATTTTATGAGAAAAGACTATTTTAAAAGTAAACCCTTATAACTCCTTGTGGTTAACTCCAAAATTGGTGAAATTTTTATTAGGAGTACGTGTATGTAACAGAAGTATACTCTATAAATTTCAGAATTTTTGGATAAAAGTACAATTTATGATAAATGTCTAAATATTCGACAGTTTTGGCCATATGAAAAATAGTAAATGAATTTTAAAAATTCCTAGAAAAATATATGTTCAATATGGGATTATATTCTGCTAAATCCCAAAAAAGAAAATTTGTTGGTACTGATTTGGTATTTTTCCTGAAAATGTTCTAGTTATGAGTAAATGAATTAAATATGTTATGTGAAGTAACAAAATTGGAAAATAGGATTTTATGGTTTGAGAATCCTATATGAGGTATATGCAGATTTTTTATGAGGGTTTTGGTTATTGGTGATGAAATCTTATGAGTTTGGCATTTTAGGATGATTAATTAATAAAGTGTAAACAATTAAAATAAATTGTTTATAAGTTTAAGAAATATTATTATTTCAATATCATTATACCGAAATATTGGTATGGATTTTATTGTGGAATTTCTACCTTTTTCATGTCGGGGTTACTATTCATGAATTACTATTCATGAGTTACTATTCACGAGTTACTGCTCATGGGGTACTATTCATGACAAAATTGGTTTCTTTTTCTCACCAAATTATCGTTGATTTATGAATCTTACTCTTGAAATTAAATCCGTGTTTTGATTATATTGTTTTTATTATCATATATAACATTTTTATAATCCTGGTGAAGAAATTTCTCTTTGACTTGAGTGTAAAGATGGGTAGATTATTGGTATGATCGTGACTATGGGTTCTCTTTGGCCATTAGTGCAAAGATGGATTGTTGACTGATATGATCATGACCATTGAATTTATAATTGAATATCTTTAGCTTAAGTGCAAAGGTGAATTGATCAACATGGTTATAATTATTGTTTATATAAATTCTGAAATGATTATATATTTCTTTGAGATATTAATATCTTTGGCCCGTAGTGCAAAGATGATATGTTGTTGAATATCTTTGGCCTGTAGTGCAAAGATGAAGTGTTGATGAATATCTTTGGCCCGTAGTGTAAAGATGACCTGTTGTTGAATATCTTTGGCCCGTAGTGCAAAGATGACATGTTGCTGAATATCTTAGTCATGTAGTGCAAAGATGAACTGTTAATGAATATCTTTGGCCCGTAGTGCAAAGATGAACTTATTAGTACGATTATGAACAGGAACTGTGATTTGGTATAACCATGATCTTTGATGTTTCAGGTAAAGAAATGTGATGAAAATTATTTTCGTCCTAGATGAGAAGGGGAATTTAGAACTACAATTATGATTATGAGTTATTCATATGATTGTGGAAAGGAACTGTTGATTGATGTTACAGGGATAAAACATTATTGGTGGACTTTTAACATGGAGAAGATAATAGACTTTATGGTCTATTTGACTCTTCTAATGGATTGCTCGTTCCGCTGCAACTATGGTTGAAAAGTTTTATCATCTACCATATGTTCTAAATCTCCGATTTGTTACTGATGAAGGCTATTGATAATTTAATTATCTTTAGTCATGATATTCTTTACTAGTTGTGCTCACCCTTTTTGCTTCACAATTCTTTTCAGGTAATAGGAGTGTAGCTGGGTCGAGCGGGGATAACAGGGGAATAGTGTGGTGGTCCGAGACTATCAAAGTTTCTCAACACATTATAAAACGGCATGACATACAATATATAATTGTATTGAGGACCTAAGATGTGTGTGTCGTATATTATACGTCACTTAATAATTGATTTTGGTGAACAACAATAGGGTAGGTGAACCAAACTTTGGAAGGGTGTTTTGCTACTATCATACAAGATGTCTAATGACATACAATCTCGTGTTATCATAAGAAAGGGTTGTGCACATCCACTTGCTGAGTATATCTACGAGCACTACCTATATGATCTTGGAGTTGGGTTGAAACATAATGTTCAATCGCAGACGGCGGAGATAGTTATATGTCAAGAGAAGACTCACCATTGGAAGGAACATAATAGTAACCTTCTCATTTTTCTTTGGGGTCTATTGGATCAACCAAGGATAATTCTCTAGACATATGATATCTATCATAACTTAGATTCATGGCCTCCTATGTACGAAGGTTTCCTTGAGCACTTCCCAAAGATTTTAATTTCTAAAACAGTTCTAGATTGTACCTTTATGTAAGGTATCACTGTGAGGTGCTGTCCATAGTTGGGACATGAGTCACAGTTGGTATTAAAACTCACAGTATATGCGTTGTTGTATTTTGCACGACAATTATAGTAATAAAGTTGTAGTTGTTTTCTATACCATGTATTTGGCGACTCAGAATAGGTTGGATGGATTGGACCTATTTTGGGGGCGTCACACATATAGCTTACGAGGTGGTACAGTCGCTCCAGTCAAGACTCAGCACAGTTTGACTTTTTAATTAAAATCTGTTGTAGCATTTTTACTTAAAAGGGGTGTATTTACAAGTTACGAGACATACATTCTATCAGTTTTAGATTCCATTTTAGGGTTTTGTAGAGCTAGAAAGAGTTCTTAGCTATAGTATACTATTTCGGCTTCTCTTTTTGGTTCTCATTAGATTTTGATTATTAGAGTTTCTATTTTGGTTTGATTGTGGATATGAACTGAGTTTGGAAGATTATGTTGGATAGAGATTAATCAGATTTGCAACTTTCTATTCTCTTAACTCTCTTTGTTTTATTGTATTTTTTCATGCTTAGATCAAATCCCATAATGGTTGTTGATTAAGAGATGAACTAATCACCATTATGGGATTCTAATGGAGCTTATTGTGCAGTTCATATCTATATGCCTCTTTGTTATACTTGATTGCTTATGTATAGATTGTCTAGCATGGTTGTGTTTACTGCTTAGATGCTTGATCACCATCTACCTTAATAGTTTGTATGGAACTGAAAAAGGAAGTACAAATTCAGATTTGGCTAATGCTAGCATATGTTCATGAAATTTGTATGTGATAGATTTTTTGATTCGTAATTTGGATAGACATATACCGGTTTACCTTGTGTAGTCGTTTGAGAGAGCTTGCACTTAAATTAACATTACTTGTAAGTCATATAGAAATATAGTGAGTTAGGTAATATTGATGTTCATATGAATTCTATCTATTTTGTAGATTTTATGTTATATGGGTATGGTATATTGAAAAATAGTTATGTTTCACTTTCGTGCTCTCGACTAGCAATCCAAAGTAATTAATCAGGCTTAACAAGAGGTGTATAATCTGAATGAGGCATTAACTAACATTAGGATCCCATATCTGTCCAATTTAAATCCATTCACTTGTTAATTAGTTGTTTTTAGTTGATAATCATTTTAGTTCTTTAAATCACATCTTATTCACTCGTTTAAGCAACCAGAAATAGCTACAAAGTTCTTGCATGATAGATTAGAGATATTTACTTTTCTCCGTGGGAATGACACTTGAGTTACTCTATATTACTTGTTGATCGTGTGTACTTGCACGCGTGTGTCTATTTTGCTAATACCGAAATTAGCCAACAAAAGGCTTAAGCGACATCTAGCTGAAAATTTTGGAGATGTAGCGAAGTGTCCTAAAATAACAACAAAAATTATGAAGGAGATGCACGAGGCTTTGAATAGTAGAAAGAGGAACAAGCCATTGAGCTAGATGATGATGTAGTATAAGTGTAAGAAAAAAAATCATCTGCTCGTCTAACCATGGCTTCCAATGCTTCTTCTAACACTTTCCCAAGATCTGGGACGACTTCTAAAAGGAAGAAATCTGTATTTTAATTCCAAAAGTCACAACAAAAAATCTTCAACAAAGACGGTTGAAGCACTTCTAAGGAAGACTCCCGCAGAAGTTGTAGAGGAGAGGCATAGCAAGCGTTTGAGCCAAACGAGTATTGAAAATCGTTTGAGGACAGAAGGAAAAGGAAAGAGTCCATGTGCACATTGTCGACTCTTTCTACGAATGTGGTATACCATTCAATGCTGCAAATTCAAGGACATTTGAAGTAATGGTTGAGTCCATAGGGCAATATGGGTTGGGTTATAAGCATTCAATGTATCATGAGTTGAGGGTTTCTTTTACTTGAGAAGGCACAGAAAAAAATCGATAACTTAAAGAGGAATCATGAAGTTTGCTTGGAAGAAATATGGTTGTACACTCATGTCGGATGGTTGAATAGATAACAGGGGAAGACACTTGTTCAATTTCCTTGTTAATAGTCTAGATGGGACTTATTTCATGGGTTTTGTTGATGCATCCAGTTAGTCATAAGATGCCACAATGTTGGCAAATCTTCTTGATAGCAAGATTAAGGAAATTGGCACAGGGTATGTTATCCAGGTGGTCACGAACAATGTCTCTAATTATAAGGCAGCATGGCATATACTAATGGAGAGGAAACCTATACTGTTTTGGACACCTTGAGAAGCTCGCTACCATGACCTTATGCTAGAGTACATAGGCAAGTTGAAGCAATTCCAACCCACAATCACAAATATAAGAAGAATCAAAACATTCATTTATAAGTGTGGTCGTCTCCTTAATGCGATGAGGGACAAAACAAATGGGAGGGATGTTGTGAGACCCGTAGTTACTAGATTTGCTACATCTTTCCTCGCCTTTCATAGTTTGTACAAGCATAAAGATGCATTGAGGCATTTGTTCATAAGCGAGGACTGATCAAAATCAAAGTTGTTGGCTACTGAAGCGGGGAAGAAAGTATGTGATGCTGTTATTTCAAGAACATTTTGGCATCATGTTGAGGATTGCATTAGGATGTCACAGCCACTTCTTATAGTCTTGAGGATAGTTGATAGTGATGAGAAGCCTGTTATACAAGAAGTTATTGTTGCGATGGAATGCGCGAAGAAAAAAAATATCAAATATGTAATTGATAACAAACAAAGACTGTGTAAGAAGGTTATTGAAATTGTTGAGTAGCGATGGAAAAGTCAAATGGAGCAAAAATTATATGGGGCTACATTATTTCTCAATCCGGGCAAGTACTTTGATATCAAAGAGGAACGTCGATTGTTTGCTAGTAGTTTACGAGATGACTTCAATGACGTTCTGGCAAAGATGGTGCTCGAGCGAGATTTTCAAGACAAGATAGGCAATCTAGCCAACAACTATGATGCTTTTTGAGATACTTTTGTAAGAGAAATTGTGATTAGACAACGAAAAATAAAGAATTCTCGTAAGTATATTAAAATATATAAAGATATAAAAGATAAATTATAATTATAATTTATAAACATTCTTCATTTCCTCCATTTAAAAATATTTATATTTCTTTTAAAGGTTTGCTAGTTGATTGGTGGAATGCTTTTGGAGGACGGGCTATTGATGTGATGTCCACACAACCCATTTTGAGTCGCCAAAAATAAACTATAAACACGAACTTTACTATTTACAACTATTAAACTATCGTGCAAAATACGACAACACACATATTGTATGTGCTTAATACTAATATTGTACCGTGTATAGTACGACAGTATTCACACCACAATTATTACAATGCCATATAAAATACAACAACAAATATTTCAAGTCCTTAAAGGAACACGATAAGCTTTTTGTCCTCCTCATTTTAATGCGGTGCATTTTTTATGCTTCCAAATTCGGGTTCACATCACCTTATTTGGTTAACCAAAATCAATTATTAAATAACGTCTAAATACGACACCCACATTCTAAGTCCTCAGTATAATTATTGCCACACTATTTTATAATGTATTGAAAAACTTTAACAGTCTCGGACCATAACTCTATTCCCCTGTTATCTCTGCTCGACCCAACTACACTCTTACTACCTTAAAGAAATTGTGAAGCAAAAGGTTTAGCACAAATAGTCTAGTAAAGAATATCATGACTTAAGATAATTAAATTATTAATAGACTTCATCAGTAATAAATCAGATATTTATAACATTTGGTATATGATAAAAGTTTTCAACCATAATTACGACGAAATTAACAATCCATTAGAAGAGTCAAGTAGAATATAATGTCCACTATCTTCTCCAAATTAAAAGTCCATCATCAATATTTTATTCATGTAACACCAATCAAAAGTTCTTCACTGTACCCAAGATAAAGAGAACTTTTACCACCTGTCTTTACTTGAAACACAAAAGATCATGGTTATACCAATTCACAGTTCTTGGTCATAATCATGCTAATAAATTCACCTTTGCATCTAGGCCAAATATATTCATTTGTAACATCAATGGTTATGATCATACTAGTCTGCAGCCTTTAGTCATAATCATGCCAGTTAATTCATATTTTCACTACAGGCCAAAGATATTCATTTATATCACTAGTGGTCATAATCATTCCAAGCAACAATCTATCTTTGCACTACGGGCCAAAAATATTCAACAATAATATCAATAGTTATAATCATACCAATCAACATTTTATCGCTGCACTCATGACCGAAGAGAATTGATGGTTATGATCATGCCAAGCAACAGTCCATCTTTGTACTACGGGCCAAAAATATACAAATTTAACACCAATGGTCATGATTATACCAATACACAATTCATGGTCATAATCATTACAATCAACAGTTCATCTTTGCACTACGGGCCAAAGATAACTTTCCAACACAAATTTGTGTCTATGGATGATGACAATATATATATATATATATATATATATATATATATATATATATATATATATATATATATATAACTAATGGATAGAAATAATTAGAATAATAAGATAAAATAGATCTTAGTGATTTGTTGAAATTGCATATAGCACAATTACATAAAATCATATAAAAGAGTGCAGAAGTGCAATAAATTAGAATTTAATTTTTTCATACAATCCCATGCCATGATCATGCTTTGTGCTTAATTATCAATATAAACGAAGAAAAAGAATATCAAAATTATACCCTTGAAGATTCGAGCTTCCTCGGGTACAAGTTCAACTCCCAGTCCTTCGTCGTCCCCTTGAATACGTGGGAATGAATTCCTTCCTTTAATCAATGTTAGTCACCCAAGCATTTGGCCTCTAGAAGTGGTCCATCAAGAAAGAACAAAAACTCAAGAAGAAGGGTTTTTGGCTAAACCCTAATTTTTTCTATCTCTGATAGAAAAGGTGTACTCTCCCAACTCTTAGAATAATTAAAGTGTGTAACTTGCGTCTTGCGTCACCCTCTCTCCATAAAAAGACTTTCTTATTTATAGATGTAGGGAACTGTAACGAATGATTTGTTTGAATTGTGATTCTGGGGACAGAATCCTTGTAAGGAGGGAATGATGTAACAATCCAGAATTTACAAGTTGTAGTTTTGAATATTTACTAAATTATATAAATATTTAATGGATGTGTTTATTGTTGAATAAATAATTGTTCAAATTTGATTCAATTTTGTTAATTATTTGTTAAGTAAATAATTAAGGAAATTAATTATTATAATCTAATTTAATTTAATTATTAAGTTAGAGAATTTATACTAATTAAATGAATTATTATATTATTCAATAAATTGTTATTAGAATTAATTAAATTAAGTATGAAAACTTAATTAAGTAGGTGTGACAAATAACTATACTATAAAGGGAAACTTAATTAAGTAGCTCCTCTTATTTCGTTTAAAAGAAAGGGAAACTGTTTTTCAGTGTATGTTCTTATACATGGCTTATGACAGTAACAAATTTGATGGTTAAAGTGTATATGAACTGTAAAAATTGAACTGTGAATTGTTAATTGGGTATGAAATAAAGAGAACTTAGTTCAAAGGAATCAAATTGGTTTATCATTAGCATTTATAGTGTCACTGTGTCAAAGAAATATTAAACCTGGAGTTTTGGGTTTTAAACTATAATTTCAAGGATTTAAGTTTTCTGAAATTATTGTTTAATTGCTTTAAATTGGTATAGGTATGATAAGTAAATGTTTATGAGTAATCTATATAAGTTTTACGTCTTAATTTAGATGTTAGCAGTATTAATTAGCCCAAAATTTAGTTATTCTGTTCTTCATTGGGTTGGTTCTATAATTTGCGCCTCGGCCGCCAAATTGAGCCCAACCCCATTCTTCGTACACAAATGTCAGACTCTCAAGCCAATAACAAGAAACTCGCTACCATAAGCGCGCCATCGGTTGCTTTAGTCCTCATGGCAGAAGCGATACTTCCACGTCATAAAGACGACCTACATTCAAACTGTGAAAATAGCCAGCAAAGTTAAATTATTGTCCAAAATGACTTTTGTTTTGCATAGCGTCTGTAATTGTTGATGTAATGCGATACTATGAACGTTAAAATATAGTTTTGTTTATTATGGTATCATGAATGAGCATACAATTAACACTTAACAAATGTTGTTATTATTTTAATCAATGTAACTTGATTATGTGAATAAACATCAAACATACATGAAATAGATATGTATTATGAGTAGTGGCTAATTGTATCTTAATGGCATATGAATAGGATATTTATGAATTAAATTGTTACGGTTTAGCCTACACTCAAGGCATGTTTCTTACTCTACCTTGTTTATTATTGAGCAAGTTATTGATTCTTGTTTGATTACATTATTCAAGATTTCTAACTCTACACTTTCGTTGAGTTACTTTTGTTATTACATTATGCAAGTTTTCTAAACCTAAACTTGTTATTTTAGCATGCAATAATCTTCATTTTGATGAACAAGTTTTATCATTCAAGTTATTATTTATGATGCATAATTAAGCTTCAATTCTAAAATTTTAACCTTAGCTTAACGTTGTTCAAGCAAGGTAGGTTATATTATTCAATATGTATGCTATTAGATTATTCCTAAAGCATGACCTTAATTTACAATGTCGATTCAGTTATGATTATTCTATAGCATAATGTTATTAATTTTATTCAACTAATCCTTAGTTGATGTTCGTTGAACTCCAAATTACCTTGAATTGTATCCAAACAAAACTTACTTTGGTGCGGACTTGTACTCTAAATACTGAGATGAACAACCCTAATATTAGGGGATAATTTATGCTTAGCGTTGAAATGTTTGTGCACAATACATTGTACAAAGGGCTGATCTCCCTAAATACATGGAGTCCCTATAGTCTTATGATTGTTAAAGTTTATGTTGAAAGATTACTTATAACTATGAACATGGTTCGTGGTCTTAGGACCCTCAGTTATACATTTCAGAATGTTGATAAAACATATTGTTCAGTTCTATTGAGTTATTATTTGGCAATTGTTGTAGAGTTTATTCCTTATTATTTCAAGTGAGCTTTGTTTGCTCACTCTTGCTTATATAAACCTTACAGCTAAAGTTGAGAAGGTCGATGTACCTAGCACTAATAAGGGAAAGGGAAAGATGAACAAGGATTGAAGACTTATAATCATGTTGAATTTTTTTTATCAGACTTTGGTTTGAAAGATTGTAATGAAGTTTTTTTATTTTTTCGCATTTGAATGATTGTATTTAAAGGTTAGACAACCTAGGAGATTTTCATTAATGTAATCCTTTATGGGAAGGTTTATTATTTTATTTTATTTTGATTGGGTAGTTAGATATGAATGTTTTAGATTAAGTGAACTCCAAATCTTTTGAGGATAAAGTATCCAAATTTGGGGGTGTCACAAGTTGGTATCAAAGCTTTAGGTTATGAACCTTAGGTGGGGGGGAAAGCCTTAGGAAGTAACCTTGGAAAAGATAGTGGTGATAAACTCTTATCGAGTTTTAAGGAAGAAGTAATAAAACACTTATGTGCTCGTGAGTGTCGAGTAGTAATGATTAATAATTAAAACTTAAAAATTTTGTTGTCAGGATGACTAATGTTCGAGAATCCAGTCAGTCTAGGGAGGAAGGACCTCAGATGCCTAGAGAGGAGGTATCTCGTGACATTCAGGAGGTTTGGGAACAACTACTTCCACGGGAGTCAGCCCCGTTTCTCACAGTGGTTGAAGATGAGGATGATGATGTAGAAAAAGATAAGGAAGACCCCGTTGAACTACCGCAGGTGAATGAGGTTGACGAGGACGAGAAGGAAGAGATTCCACTAACCTCGATTGCTTCTCATATGTACGATGAAGTCTACGACCGCAATGTGGAACTTCAAGATACCGTCGAGGAGTTGCAAGAGATAGTAGCTGAGCAACAAACCTCGATGGCACAGACGGATGACGAGATCCAGGATCGAGAGGAACGTTTGAACAATGTTGAAGAAGAACTGGTCCACACTGAAGGAGAGAACGAGCGAATGATAGCAGAGATTGCAGAGTTAAAGAACAAGTTGAAAGAGGAATCTACTAAGAGGGCAAGAGCCAAAGACGTGTACAAGGAAGCTTATCAACGAGCCAGAATAGCAAAGAGATACACACAAGCAAAGAGGATGAAGATGGAAGAAATGAATAACGTGTTCAACACCATCATTAATCGAACTCAAGATCGGGTTATGTGTTATCTTATTCAGTTCGAGACGCTGCCATCATACATGTTGGATCGCCGAACAATGTTCTGAATTATAGAGGAAGAGCGTCGTAAGGCTATGTAGTATCTTAGTAGGACATCGTAGGGAATGTACTTGATATGTGATTTATGATATGATAAATAAAATGTAAATCCCAAGTGTTATGTAACATATGGGATATGATGATGATGTTATCCTAGAACTTTAGTAGTTCAGGGAAGTAATGTAAATAGTAGTGATGCTATTGTTATGATGTTTTCAAAGAAATTATGAATGAATAAAAGTTATTATTTTATTTTATCCAAAGTGTTATGTGTTATGTGATTATTACTTTTATAGGGGCAAGTTAAATAGAAATTACTTACAAGAGTTGAGTAGTAATTTAATGAGTGTATTTTTAAAAGAAAATGCCTCCAAGACGTCAACGACCCCGACAGAGAACCACTAAAGGAACCAATAATAATAATGTTGAAGCTAACCCCGTTCAACAGCTGGTGACGTTACTAATGGGTGCACTACAGAATCAACCGCAAAAACAACAGCAAAATCCAGCTACAACGTTTATGGATTTCAAGGTGGTTGGACCACCAGAATTCCGTGGGTCCATGAATCTAGTTGAAGCACAGACATGGATCATGGAGATAGAGAAAGTATTCGATGTTGCGGGAGTAGGGGAGGATTAGAAGATTGCTTTTGCAACATTCATGTTGAAAGCAGAGGCTAGTTATTGGTGGCAGGAAAATAAAACCCGAGGAGGACAAGGGGTTATGATCTAGGATAGATTTAAGGAGATATTCTTCGAGACCTATTTCCCAGAGAGTTTGAAGTGTCAGCTAGAAGTGCAGTTTTTAGAATTGAAGTAGGAAACGATGACGGTGTCTGAGTATGCTGCGAAATTCAATGAGTTGGCAAGGTTTGCGCCATATCAATTCAGCACAGATGAACGCAAAGCGAAGAGGTTTGAACATGGATTAAAGCCTTGGTTGTACAATTGGGTTTCCCTGTTCCAGCTGAAGATATTTGTAGTGGTAATGGAGAAGGTGATTCTCGCTGAAGGTGGAGGCGAGGCTGTAACTAAGTTCAATCAAGAACAGAAAAAGAAGAAGAATGAAGTGGATGTTAAGAATGGAGGTGGTGGTAGTGGAAATGGTAACAATAATCTGAAAAGAAAATGGAATGGAAATATGGGTGCTGGAAATCAGCAGGATAACCAGCAGAATAAGTAGTTCGAAGCATGCGCTACATGCGGCAAGTTTCACAAGGGTGTATGCTTAATGGGGAAACGAGTATGCTTTAAATGTGGCCAGGAGGGTCACATCGCCCCAAATTGCAATCAACCCAAGAAGAACGTTTTCTTCACATGCGGGTCCAAGGATCACTTTACTCATGAGTGCCCTAAGAAGAAAGTTAGAGAGGCAACGGGAAGCAAGGGAGGTAGCGGTGGAGGTACATGAGCCATTGCTGGACCAACGACATCAAACAAACCCACAGCCAGAACCTTCAACATGACTGTGCAAAATGTTGTGCAATCAAAGGATGTGGTGTCAGGTATTATCCCAATTAATGATATTGATGCTTATGTATTATTTGATTCGGGTGCTACTTGCTCATTTATACTTGATGAATTTTCTAAGAAATTAGGATTGCCTAGTGAAGAATTGAATTTCCCTTTAAACATAGAAATTGTGAATAAGGAAGTAATTCCTGTTAGGTTCATATACAAGAACTGTAGAGTGAATATTAAGGGGAATATCATAAGGGTAAATTTAATTCCAATTAGACTTGGAGAGTTTGATGTTATTTTGGGAATGGATTAGCTGTTCAATTATGGAGCAATAATTGATTGTCAAAAGAAATGTGTAAACCTTATGACTCCGTTAAAGGTAGTTTTCCTTGGTAGCAAATCGCCTAGACAAGCAAGGTGTCTGACGATTATGCAGGCCAAGAAGTTGTTGAGTCAAGGATGTGTGGGTTATTTATCTTACATAGTCGATACTCAGAAGAAGGGTGTGAAACCGGAAGAGATACAAGTGGTTAGGGAATTCGTAGACGTGTTTTTGGAGGATTTGCCAGGACTTCCGCCTGACAGAGAGATTGAGTTCGTGGTCGACTTAGCACTAGGAATAACACCGATATCAAAGGCCCCGTACAGGAATGCTCCGGTAGAGATGAAGGAACTGATGGTACAATTGCAAGAACTGTTAGACAAGAAGTATATTCAACCAAGCATATCACCTTGGGGAGCACCGGTGTTATTCGTAATGAAGAAGGATGGGTCAATGCGTCTTTGCATTGATTATAGGGAGTTAAAAAAAGTCACTATTAAGAATAAATATCCACTACCAAGAATAGATGACTTGTTTGATCAATTGAAAGGTGCTAGATATTTCTCGAAAATAGATTTGAGAAGTGGGTATCATCAACTGAAAGTAAGGAAGGAGGATATATCGAAGATGGCATTTTGAACTCGGTATGGACATTACAAATTTTTGGTGATGTCTTTTGGTTTAACAAACGCCCCTGCAACGTTCATGAATTTGATGAACAAGGTGTTTAAACCATTCTTAGATAAATTTGTTGTGGTATTTATTGATGACATCCTTGTGTACTCCAACTCTCAAAAAGAACACGTGGAACATTTACATTTGACGTTGGAGACACAAAGAAAGGAAATGTTGTACGCGAAATTCTCTAAGTGCGAATTTTAGTTAAAACATGTACAATTTCTTGGGCATGTGATTGACAAAGATGGAATTTTAGTGGATCCATCAAAAGTGGAAGCTGTAATCAATTGGGAACAACCAAGAACACCATCGAAAGTGAGGAGTTTCTTGGGACTGGCCGGTTATTAATGACGATTTATTCAGGACTTTTCCAAGATTGCCACTCCGCTAAAAAATTTGACAAGGAAAACTGTAAAGTTTGTTTGGACGGAGAAGTGTGAAGAAAGTTTTCAAGAATTGAAAAAGAAGTTAAGTGTGGCACCTGTGTTGTCATTACCAGATAATACAAGAAACTTTGTGGTGTATAGTGATGCTTCACATAAAGGAATAGGTTGTGTTCTTATGGAAAATGACAAAGTTATTGTGTATGTATCAAGACAACTGAAGGATTATGAGAAAGAGTATCCGACTCATGATTTAAAGTTAGTTGTAGTAGTATTTTCTCTGAAAATATGGAGACATTATCTCTATGGAGAAAAATGTGAGATATACACAGAACATAAGAGTCTAAAGTATATTTTCACTCTGAAGGACCTGAACATGCGTCAAAGGAGATGGATGGAATTGATAAAAGATTACGATTGTGAGATCTTTTATCACCCGAGAAAAGCTAATGTGGTTATAGATGCCTTGAGTAGGAAAGGCAGAGAAAAGTTGATGTTGTTAACCAACTAAGAGGAGCTTATTTCAGCAATGGCAAGACTAGAGTTGGAAATCAAATTTCCAAAAGAAACCGATGAACGATTGTTCGAGATGGAAGATAGTTCAACTTTGGTTGACAAAGTAAAGAATGCTCAACTACAAGATGAAGAATGTGGAAAGATCAAAAAGAAAATGGTTGAGAGTAGAGAAGTGAAATACAAGATTGATACTGAAGGGTTACTAAGATTCGAGGGAAGAATCTAGGTTCCAACAGTACCAAACCGAAGCTCATAACTCCAGATATTCAATACACCCAGGAAGTACGAAGATGTATCAAGATTTACAACATTATTTTTGGTGGCCAAACATGAAAAGAGATGTCGCAGAGTGTGTCGCGAAATGCTTGACATGTCAAAGAGTCAATGCCGAGCATCAACGACCAAGCGGATTACTTCAACCATTGGAAATACCAGAGTGAAAGTGGGAACACATCACAATGGATTTTGTGGTGGGTCTTCTAACTACTCAGAGAGGATATGATGCGATTTGGGTGATAGTGGACAGACTGACGAAATCAGCACACTTTTTGCCAATAAAGATTAGATTCAATCTTGATCAGGTAGCAAAGATGTACGTTAGAGAAATCGTTTTGAGACATGGAGTGCTAGTGTCAATTGTGTCAGATAGAGATCTGAGGTTCACATCAAACTTCTGGAAGAGACTACAAGAATGTATGGGAACACAGTTGCGAATGAGTACGACATATCATCCGCAAACAGACGGCCAAAGCGAACAAACAATCCAGACATTGGAAGATATGCTGAGAGCATGCATTATGGATTTCAAAGGAAGTTGGGATGAACATTTACTGTTGGTGGAATTTCCCTTCAACAACAGTTACCATGCAAGCATCTAATGCCGCGCCACGAAGCATTATATGACGACAGAAGTGCGTAACTCCACATTCGTGATGAAGTTGAGTGAACGCCAAATTAAGACCGAAATGGTTTAACAAGCTCTTTGAGGTTGTCAAACTCATCAGAACAAGATTGGTAGCTGCTCAAGACAGACAGAAGAATTATGATTATCAACACAGACAAGATCGTGCTTTTGACGTAGAAAATTTTGTGTTCTTAAAAGTTTCTCCTTGGAAGGGGAAAATTCATTTTGGTAAAAAGGGGAAGCTAAGCCTGAGGTTTATTGGACCCTTTGTAGTGCTGCGAAGAGTAGGAGAAGTGGATTATGAGGTAGCTTTACCTCTAGAGTTGGAAAATGTTCATAATGTTTTTCACGTTTCGGTATTACTACCGTATAAACTTGATTACAAACACGTGATCGAGTACAAACTGTTGCAATTTGATAAAGACTTGTCATATGAAGAGATTCCTATCCAAATAGTCGACAGGAAAGAATAGGTGCTCAGGAATAAAGTTATACCTTCTGTGAAGGTGATTTGGAGGAACCACAATGGTGAAGAAGCAACGTGGGAACTCTAAGATAAAATGATAAAAGGTTACCCTGAGTTATTTGTTTAATCCGTGTCTTCGATTCTGGGGAAAAAATCTTTATAAGTAGAGAAGAATGTAACGAATGTTTGTTTGAATTGTGATTCTGGGGACAGAATCCTTGTAAGGAGGGAATGATGTAACAATCCAGAATTTGCAAGTTGTAGTTTTGAATATTTACTGAATTATATAAATATTTAATGGATGTGTTTATTTTTGAATAAATAATTGTTCAAATTTGATTCAATTTGGTTACTTATTTGTTAAGTAAATAACTAAGGAAATTAATTATTATAATCTAATTTAATTTAATTATTAAGTTAGAGAATTTATAATGATTACATGAGTTATTATATTATTCAATAAAGTGTTATTAGAATTAATTAAATTAAGTATGAAAACTTAATTAAGTAGGTGTGACAAATAACTATACTATAAATGTAAGACCCAGCTTTTATAAATAAAGATGAATTTTTCTATAAATATTATTTTTGAATATTATGGAATAAATTTGATATAATGTTATAGTTGTGGGTAATATTTATAAATTTTGCAAAGTATGCAAGTTGTTATAAAATATTCGTTTGGTCGGGGAATATTCTTTTTGTTAGGGAATATTCGTACAATGGCTCAATCATTGGTGGACCCCACAACTGAATTATTGTCGGATTGAGAAAACGACAAAAATATTTTATAAAAATAACGCGGAGGTGTTACCGTTAAAACTGTTGAACTACCGGTGGTAAAAGTACAAAGATGTCGCAGCGTAGTTGCGTAGTAGCACACCAGATTGATTATTGATGCTTACGTGAGAAGTCACTCGGCTATGCTCAATTATTACTACTAAAGAATCACGTGATCATATCTCTTATATTATTGATTCAATTATTGTCACAAAGATCATCTCGTATAATATGTTATAGTATTAAATCAATAATTGAGACGACAAGTTATAAATGATTAATAATTGTTGAAAGATTAAATATGTGTTGATGAAAAAAAATGATTTGTGGTAAGTTTGATTATTTTATGGGGGCTCATATGTCATCATCTAAGAGTCTCTTCAATCAATGGTATTTACCTTTCGTCAATAGTAATTACCTTCGTCAATAGTAATTACCCTTGTGAATAGTATTTACCTTCATCAATAAGTAATTACCTTCATCAATAGTAATTACCCTTGTGAATAGTATTTACCTTCGTCAATAGTAATTACCCTTGTGAATAGTATTTACCTTCACAATAGTATTTACCTTCCGTTAATAGTAATTACCTTTACCAGACGTCGAACCACTTGTCGTTTCACATTACAAAGGCCGAACCACTTGTGCGTTTCACATTACAAAGCGCCAAACCAACCGTCAAGCCAAGCCACTTGCCTTTTCACACAGAAAGTGCTAAGCTAGAAATCTTCTATAAATAGAGGCCTAGGGCTTCATTATTTTTTCACGAATTCATTCAAGCTATAGAGAGAAAGTATAGAGAGAATAAGAGAGAAAGAAGAAGAGTATTTTGTTACTACACCGTCTTTGCAGATTCAATCTCCTACCAAATGTAAGGGTGTTATTCTTTCTTATTCATGAAGAGAACTGTTGTTATTCCATTGCTTATTATTACATTGGAATAACTCAGATACGCTGTGGTTTACCCTATACTTGGTGACATTCTTCTATGATTACATTGGAACATCCTGTGCATGTGTTTTACAGGACTGGTTCCGCTTTCTTTATTATTCTGTTGGAACATCCTGCATGCATGTGTTTTACACAGGACTGGTTAAAATCTTTATTATTACGTTGGAATATCCTATCTCGTGTGTTTTACACGGATCCGGTTCCATCTTTATTATTCTGTTGGAACATCCCCGATTGTGTGAATTTCACCGACTCGGTTCCGTTATTTATTATTCCATTGGAATAACCTCATGTCGTGCTGATCTCATCGCGATGCATGGTGATTTCTTTTGTTATTCCATTCTTTATTATACCCAAATTGGTTAAAACTTTGACTTTATATACTCCATGAAATTAGTGGAATATCCTTGATATTTGCGTTTCATCCAAAGATCTTTTCATGAAAATATTCTTCCGATCATTCTTGAATTTTACTCTACAAAACAAAGATCATATTGATAATTTGGACATTAATAATTCTGGATAAAATAATTCTTGAACTTGTTTTATTGAATTCTTATATCATTGTCATCATCCTCATGTTTATATTTTTTTAAAGTCATCGTGGCCTGTAGTGCATAGATGGACTTGGTATGATTATGACCAAAGACTATTCTATTGTAATCATGACCGTAATGTTACAAATGATGTGGTAAAAATCCTCAAATTGGTAGTAGTGCATTGATGGATGATTGTTGGCATGATCATGACCATTAATGAATACACAAATATTCTTGGCCCGTAGTGCATGAATAATTGTGGTCGTGATACTAAAGAATATCCTTGGTCAGAAGTGCGAGGGTGATTCGATGATGTGAAATATTTATTAAAGTCGAGTCTCAATTTATAAACAAATGATGAAAAAACCTTTAAAACCTAAAAGAGATAGTAGACTTTATTTTCTACTTGACTCTTTTAATGGATTCAGATATTCCACCGCAGATTAAACTGGTTGTCTATTGTATTTTATCGGTTTAACATTATTGAAGACTATTGATAATTTATTACGCATTATCTTAGTCATAATATTTCTTCATGGGCTAGTTGAGCTCACCCTTTCTTTCACCGTTCTCTTGTGAAATGATAATATATCCGGGACGAGTCTGGGAAGCGAGTGATGGTCCCGAAGATAGCATTAGTAGTCCTCACTATTCAGAAAAATAGTGTGATAATAATCTGTAATGAGGACTTTTTGTTTGAGTTTGTATAATATCTAGTAGTCGATATTTGTATTTAAACTCACGATTTTATGTCGTATTTGCATACCTACGTTATGTTAATAAGTTGTTTTTTTTAAATTACATACCATGTAAGTGTTGACCCAAGATGGGTGATGTATACCTAATTTTTGGGGCGCCACGGTTAGTATATCGAGCTTAGGATATGATCCTGGCTAAGATGTGAGAATAGTACTAGAGGGGAGAGGCGGGAATACCTTTCGCTAGTATGACCTACCTAAGTTTATGTGATATTTTATTGGTTGGTCGGAAGATAGGGATAATTTGTTACATGTCAATTAACCTTTTGTTTTGTGGCAAGATTCGAAAATGACATCCGAGAATGTTGAGAATAGCAATGGAGCGCAGCGATTGTTGATTCACCACATATCAATAATCGGATAATATGCATCGAAGGCGATAATCCTCATGCAAAACAACAACACCGACCAAACGACGAATGATCGGATGTTCGGAGGCTTTATGCAATTTATGCAACAAAGAAAGAGAGCGACTCTGCCCAAAACGTAGGTGGAAACACGGAAAACTCTCTGACGGTCACCGCTAAACAATTTAAGGAGCTAGGACCACCGGAGTTTAAGGGAGAGCCAAAACCACTTCCGCGGAAGCATGGATAAAGCAGATTACCAAGATATTTGATGTCTTGGGATCCTCCGAGGAGCAAAAGGTTCCCTTTGCCGCCTTTATGTTCTTGTGAAGAGGCGGATTCTTGGTGGGAATCGGAAACGTACTCAACCAAATTGTCATCAAGATATCTTGGGAGAAGTTCCAGAGAGGCATTCAACGACAAATACTTTCACGAAAGTATTCGCCACATGAAGGAGGTGGAGTTTATCAAGTTGGAACAAAACAATATGACCGTGTCGCAACACGAGGCAAAATTTGCGGAGTTATCACGGTTTTCGTGCCCCACTTGGTGGATAATGAAGAGAGAATGGCGCGAATGTTTTTAAGAGGTTTGAAGCGGGAGATACGTCAACATCTTATTTCTCATAAAGCGTGTGTTTGTATTCGGATGTTGTAAATAGGGCTCGATTAGTGGAGCGCGATAATGAGTCAACGCTAACTAAAAGAGAGCGGTAAGCAAAATTATAATACCAAATGAGAATAGTCATCGAGGCGGTGACAACAAGCGTGAGGGAATCAATAAAGGCGAGATATGGTAACCACTTCGGTGGTAATCAGGCCAAAACAATAAGAATGGACATTTCAAGAAAAGGAGATTCAACAATGATGGAAAGACGTCAACACCAAAGACCCATTGTTAAGGAAGGAGAAAGACCACCTATCATATGCTTCAAATGCGAGGAGAGGGACATCATCATCAAAGCTGCGTCATGCAGTCAAAGCATGTTATAATTGTGGAAGAGAAGGTCACTTAGCTCGATTTTATCGTTTATCGAAGACAAATTCAGCTAGGATGGAGGCACCAAAGGCCATCCCGAAAAATTCAAAACCCAGAGTAGTCTGAGGAGAACATTTGTTGTGACCTCCCAAAGAGCAAGGAATCCAAATGAGGTCATCACGGGTAAGCTTATCATAAACTCTAATGAAGTCTATACTTTATTTGATCTGGGTTCTACCCATTCTTTTATTTCTCCTACTTGCGCTCATCGATTAAATTTGACTCAGGAGAAATTAGACTTTGACTTATCTGTGGAAACTCCGTTGGGAGAAACCTTCATTACATCCACTGTTTATAATTCTTGTTTGGTTCAAATCGGTACCCTCACATTACCTGTCGATCTTATTTCATTAAAAATACTTGCATTTGGACGTGATTCTAGGATTGATTGGTTAACTACTTATCATGCAAAAATTGATTGTTTTCGTAAGGTTGTTAGCTTTTATATTCCTAATCAACCTATTATGCGAATTCAAACGACCAAACCATTAAAATCAATCACGGTCATCTCAAGCCATAAAGCTATTCGTTTATTGAAAAGCGGATGTCAAGCTTTCTTAGCTCATGTCATGATTTAAATAAAAATACGTCGCTTTTAAACGATATTCCTATTGTTAATAAATTTCGACGTATTCCCAAAGAACTTCTGGCCTACCCCAGGCGTGAAATTGAATTTTGTATCGACCTTGAACACGTGACAAAACCTATTTCCAAAGCCCCATATCGAATGGCTCTATTGAACTTCGGGAGTTAAAGACCCAACCGCAGGAATTGTTAGACATTGGCTTTATTCGCCCTAGTACTTCTCCTTGGGGTGCTCATTCTATTCGTGAAGAAGAAAGATGGGAGTATGCGACTTTGTATTGATTATCGGGAGTTGAATCACGTCACCATCAAAAATAGGTATCCATTGCCACGTATTGATGACTGTTTGACCGGTTGCAAGGAGCCAAATTCTTTTCAAAGATTGATCTTCGTTAGGATATCACCAATTGAAGATTAGAACCACCGACATTCCAAAGACGGCTTTTCGAACTCGAGACGGGCATTATGAATTCCTAGTCATGTCCTTTGGATTGACTAATGCTCCGCCGCCTTCATGGATATGATGAACCGAAAGTATTCAAGGAATATTTAGATCACTTTGTGGTCGTCTTTATTGATGACATCCTTATTTATTCCAAAAGCCGTGAAGATCATGAGCAACACTTGAGGTCGACACTCCAAAAGCTTCGTGAATATAAGCTTTATGCCAAGTTGAAGAAATGCGAGTTCGCTTGAAGAAGTAGCATTCCTTGGGCACGTGGTATCAAGTCATGGAATATCCATTGACCCAAAGAAAGATTGAAGCTATTCAAAGCTAGAACAACCTAAATCGATGGAGAAAGCACGTAGCTTCTCGGTGAATTTGGTTATTATCGGAGATTCGTGGAAGGATTTTCTCGAATCGCTATTCCATCGACTCGGTGACTCGGAAAGATACAAAGTTGGTTGAGCGAAGAATGTGAGAAGAGTTTTCAAGAACTCAAGAGGAGACTTATTTCAAAGACTGTTCGACAATACCATCGGCTCGGAGGATTTGTCATCTACTGGTGATGCTTCCGAGCAAAGGGTTGGGATGTGTTCTTATGCAACATGGAAAAGTAATAGCCTATGCCTCGCGACAACTCAAAGAATATGAGAGGAATTATCCTACTCATGATCTAGAGTTAGCAGCTGTTGTCTTTGCACTTAAAATTTGGAGGCATTACTTGTATGGGGAGAAAGTGGAGATCTTTACGGATCATAAAAGCCTCAAATATTTCTTCACTCAAAAGGAACTCAACATGCGACAACGACGTTGCTTTGAATCATTGAAAGATTATGATCATACCATCCAATACCATCCCGGAAAAGCGAACGTGGTAGTGGACGCATTGAGTAGAAAATCATATGCAAGTACGAGTGCGATATTGTCAACGAAAGGACCATTTTGTGTGACTTGAAAAGGATGGAGATAGAATTAAAGACTCTGTGGACGCATGTGATGATAAGCGAGTATCTGAGTAGAACCGACTTTAATTGATAAAGTTAAAGCCGCTTTCAAGCTACTGACACTGGAGCCGATGCGTATGAGGAAGAAAGTGCAAGAAGGTGCTATCTTAGGAAGCAAGAATCGATGAAGAAGGAATACTTGAGTCAACTCCGGACTTTTGTGTTCCTAACGACCACGATTTAAAGTATAATATCATGATGGAGGCACACAACACATCATTTGCAATCCATCAGGAGTACCAAAATGTATCATGATATTCGTCATACATTTTGGTGGAGCAATATGAAGAGAGAGAGATATTTGTTTATCTCAAGGTGTCTAACTTGTCAACGAGTTAAAGCGGAGCATCAAGTACCAAAAGGTCCATTGCAACCACTTGAAATTCCGAATGGAAGTGGGAGCACATTACCATGGATTAGATTCTGGGTCTTCCTAAGGTTTCTCAAGGCATTGATGCGATTTGGGTCATTATTGATAGGTTGACCAAGTCTCGCTCATTTCTTACCGATCACGAGAAACTTATATACTTGAACGTCTTGTCAGTATGTACATAAACGAGATTGTAAGATCGCATGGTATCTTGCGGTATCCATAGTTTCTGATCGAGACCCAAGATTCACTTCACGATTTTGGGTTAGTTTGCAAAAAGCTATGGGCACAGACTTACGATTTAGCTCGGCATATCATCCTCAGACGGACGGACAGTCGGAGAGGACTATTCAAACTCTTGAAGATCTATTAAGACTCTGTGTCCTTGATTTCAAGGGAGTTGGGACAAGTTCTTACCATTGGTGGAGTTTTCCTACAACAACAGTTATCAAGCAAGTATTGGCATGGCTCCATTCGAAGCGTTGTATGGAAGAAAGTGTCGTTCTCCAGTATGCTGGGATGAGGTGGGTGAAGCAACGTTGTTGGGATCGGAGTTGGTACGTATGACTACGGAAAAGATTCAAACGATCCGACAACGTATAAAAACCTCACAAAATCGACAAAAGAGTTATGCTGATCTTCATCGAAAGGACGTGGAATTCGATATAGGAGATCATGTGTTGTTAAGAGTTGCTCCATGGAAAGGAGTTACAAGATTTGGAAAGAGGAAAACTTAATCCTCGATTCATCGGTCCATTTTAATCCTCGATCGAGTAGGAAGCGTGGCCTATAGACTCGCTTTTACCGCCAAATATGTCTCGTGTTCATAACTTTTTTCACATATCTATGTTACGTAAATATGTGAAAGACCCGAACCATATTATTGAGTTAGAACCGGACGAAATAGCGGAAGATTTGGACGTATGAAGAGGTTCTGTTCAAATTTTGGATAAGAAGGAACATATTCTACGCCCAAGGTTATACCTCAAGTCAAAGTTTTGTGGAGGAACCACGATGTTGAGGAAATGACTTGGGAGTTAGAATCGAAATGAAATCAAGGTATCCTTACCTCTTCGACATACCGTGTATCGCATTCTAATTTCGAGGGCTAAATTTCATAAGAAGGGAGGTTGTAAGACCCCAGCTTTATAAATAAAGATGAATTTTTCTATAAATATTATTTTTGAATATTATGGAATAAATTTGATATAATGTTATAGTTGTGGGTAATATTTATAAATTTTTTGCAAAGTATGCAAGTTGTTATAAAATATTCGTTTGGTTGGGAATATTCTTTTTGTTAGGAATATTCGCATAATGGCTCAATCATTGGTGGACCCCTAATGTAATTATTATCGGATTGAGAAAACGACAAAAATATTTTATAAAAAATAACGGCGGAGGTGTTACCGTTAAAACTGTTGAACTACCCGGTGGTAAAAGTACAGTAATACGCGTAGTTGCATAGTAGCACACGGTATTGATTATTGATGCTTACGTGAGAAGTCACTCAGCTATGCTCAATTATTGCTACAGTAATTGCTGCATCATATCTCTTATATTATTGATTCAATTATTGTCACAGTATCATCTGTATAATATGTTATAGTATTAAATCAATAATTGAGACGACAAGTTATAAATGATTAATAATTGTTGAAAGATTAAATATGTGTTGATGAAAAAAATGATTTGTGGTAAGTTTGATTATTTTATGGGGGGCTCATATGTCATCATCTAAGAGTCTCTTCGTCAATAGTATTTACCTTCGTCAATAGTAATTACCTTCGTCAATAGTAATTACCCTTGTGAATAGTATTTACCTTCGTCAATAATAGTAATTACCTTCGTCAATAGTAATTACCCTTGTGAATAGTATTTACCTTCAAATCGATAGTAATTACCTTCGTCAATAGTAATTACCCTTGTGAATAGTATTTACCTTCACAATAGTATTTACCTTCGTTAATAGTAATTACCTTTACCAGACGTCGAACCACTTGTCGTTTCACATTACATAAAAGGCCGAACCACTTGTCGTTTCACATTACAAAGCGCCAAAACCGATTCATCAAGCCTTGCCTTTTCACACTACGGCGGTGCTAAGCTAGAAATCTTCTATAAATAGAGGCCTAGGGCTTCATTATTTTTCACTTAATTCATTCAAGCTATAGAGAGAGAAAGTATAGAGAGAATAAGAGAGAAAGAAGAAGAGTATTTTGTTACTACACCGCCGCAAGATTCAATCTCCTACCAAATGTAAGGGGTGTTATTCTTTCTTATTCATGAAGAGGCTGTTGTTATTCCATTGCTTATTATTCATTGGAATAACTTTGTATAATGTGGTTTACCCTATACTTGGTGACATTCTTCTATGATTCATTGGAACATCATCTCGTGTGTTTTACACAGGACCTGGTTAAAATCTTTATTATTCATTGGAACATCCTGCTCGTGTGTTTTACATGGGACTGGTTCCGCTCTTTATTATTCGCATTGGAATATCCTATCTCGTGTGTTTTACACCGGATCTGGTTCCATCTTTATTATTCATTGGAACATCCCGATTGTGAATTTTCACGACCGTTCCGTTATTTATTATTACATTGGAATAACACATGCATGCGGTCTATCGCATGCATGGTGATTTCTTTTGTTATTCCATTCTTTATTATACCCAAGTTAGTTAAAACTTTGACTTCTATACTCCATGAAATTAGTGGAATATCCTTGATATTTGCGTTTCATCCAAATATCTTTTCATGAAAATATTCTTCCGATCATTCTTGAATTTTACTCTACAAAACAAAGATCATATTGATAATTTGACGTTAATAATTTTCTGGATAAAATAATTCTTGAACTTGTTTTATTGAATTCTTATATCATTGTCATCATCCTCATGTTTATATTTTTTTTAAAGTCATCTCGTGGCTCTGTAGTGCATAGATGGACTTGGTATGATTATGACGAGAGACTATTCGGTGTAATCATGATAGTAATGTTACAAATGATGTGGTAAAAATCCTCGATTGGTAGTAGTGCATTGATGGGATGAGTTGTTGGCATGATCATGACCATTAATGAATACACAAATATTCTTGGCCCGTAGTGCATGAATAATTGTGGTCGTGATACTAAAGAATATCCTTGGTCAGTAGTGCGGGGGTGATTCGATGATGTGAAATATTTATTAAAGTTTCGAGTCTCAAATTTATAAAGCGATGATGAAAAACCTTTTAAAACCTAAAAGATAGTAGACTTTATTTTCTACTTGACTCTTTTAATGGATTGCAGATATTTCATTGCAGATTAAACCGGTTTGTCTATTGTATTTTATCGGTTTAACATTATTAAAGACTATTGATAATTTATTCGCATTATCTTAGTCATAATATTTCTTCTTGGGCTAGTTGAGCTCACCCTTTCTTTCACTCATTTTCTTCAGAAATGATAATATAATTTGGACGAAGCCTGGGAAGCGAGTGATGGTCTGAAGATAGCATTAGTAGTCCTCACTATTCTCGTAAAATAGTGTGATAATAATCGTAATGAGGACTTTTTGTTTGAGTTTGTATAATATCTAGTAGACGATATTTGTATTTAAACTCATAGTTTATGTCGTATTGTACATGACAGTTATGTTAATAAGTTGTTTTTTTTAAATTCTGTACCATGTAAGTGTCGACCCAAGATGGTTGATGTATACCTAATTTTGGGGGCGTCACAATAAAGGAGTTATTAAAATAAATTAAGGAGTTTAAATTAGTTTTCCAAACAAGGCTTAAAAATATTAAGTGTTTAATTTTTAAAGAGTTTTGCCAAACGAAGCCTTATGACTTTTGGATTTTTTTGAATTTTTAATTATAATAATATAAATTAAATAAACAAAATATAAATAATATTTAATAATTCCTGGTAACCGATAATTTATTAAGGGCAATTAGTAGACGTCGGTTTTTAGACGTTTTAAAATCGTACGTTGGTTTGATTTTTATTTTACGTATAGTGTAATTGGTTTAAGTCTAAGAAAAGAAAAGAAGAAAAGTTCGTCAGAGGTTTGGGAGAGAGTCTGAGAGAGAAAAGCAAGAGAAAATTTTGAGTTCTTCAAGCTATTCTCAGTGATTAACAAGGATTGTTTGAGCAAATTAAAGGTATGTTGCATAATCTTAACATATATGTTTATAGTATAATTCCTAATTCTTTGTGTTCTTGTTCTGGAGGTTCATTGTGTTATAGTATAATCTCTGTAATTCATATTTTTGTAGTTGATTATGAAATTATGTGTATATGTAATATAATACCTATATATATATAGATATATATATAGGTGACGGTATGTGATATTATATTATTTAAATAATATATGGAATGATTATTGTAATTATTATAATTACTATTTATATGAATTTTAGCTCAGATTATTAAGTTAAGTATTTTTACTTAATTAATAATGTTGTTTATGTAAGGTAAATCAGATATGGAATCCAAACCCTAATTTTGGATTTTGATTAATGAATGAGAATGATAATATAATATTAATTATATTTTGATTTTTCAGTGCTATTAATGTGTACTGTATATGTGGACAGATAATGGTTGGTCAATTATGGTTTTATATGACAAACCATAGTATCACTGTGTGAAACCCTAATTTAAAATACAAATTAGAGTTCAAGATTGTTGGGTAATGGTGATAATGTGATTAATGTCTGATATTATAAATATAAATGCTAATTAGGTAAACCCTAATTATTGACTCAAAATCCAAATTGTGAAATTAAAACCCTAACCGATAATTAGGAACCCTAACTGTCAATTTGGGAAACCCTAATTGCTAATTTAGGATGTTTAATGCTAATTAGTGGACTTTAATACCCTAATGTTCATGTATAATGCAATTAGAAATCCTAATTACAAATTGTTAATCTTAATTATTAAATTGTTAACCTTAATTGTTAATTTTAAGCCCTAATTGCTAAATTAGTGATCTTAATTATAATTAGTAAATCCTTAAACTTAATTTATAAGTTTATGTAATTAGAAAACTCAAGGTAATTAGGAAACTTAAATTTTCCATTTTTAGTAACTTAAATTTCCATGTTTAGCCTTTTCAAGAAATCCTTAAATGCTAATGCACAAAATCTTAGGGTTAAACCCTATGGGTCAAACCCTAAGGGTTTGCCAAGATTACTTTCATTCCATTAAAATCATAAGTAAATGGTCCAAAATGCCCTTTTTAATGCTTTATTAATCTAACATTTTGATTTTTGCCAAGTGTGGGAGTGGGTGACCTAACCCAACAACCCCACGTGCTAGAAAATTCCAACAATTCAACTATTTTCAGCTGAATACATTGCATACAAGTGTTATATATAGATTGGGAGAGAAAAAAATTTCATTTGCTAGCTTATTTGTGCACTTACGCTCCACCAATCCTCTATAACTCAAAACCTACGAAATATTGTAGTGCTTCTGTCCCAAAACAAAGCCCCACTATTAAACATAACATATTAGAAGCTTAGAATCAAAGATTTGTTCATAAAGGAATAAAATGTAACGGGACGAATTGTTTGAATTGTGATTCTGAGGACATAATCCTTTTAAGGGGGGGGGGGGGAAGATGTGACAACCGAGATTTTGTAATTTAATTTTAATATTTATTGGATTAAATAAATATTTTCGATGAATTAATTATTAGATTAAATAATTAATTGATGAAGTTGTGGTAGATTAATTTAATTATATGTGTTATATTTATTAAATTAATTTGAAGAATTTTTATTATTCGAAGTATATATTTGTGTGAGCTTATTGAATTAAAAGAAATATTTAATAAGCCTAATGTTATTTTAATTAATTTAATAATTAAATTAGAGATTTAATAATTTGATATAATTAATAAATGAGAAATTTAATTATGTGACTATGTGAATTAATGAGAAATTATTATATGTTATTTAAAATAAATTAAATAAGATATTTGAATTATTGTGCAATTGGGTGTGACATGATTTAAACTATTGTATAAGAGAATCATTAAATTAAATGGTTTTGAAACCTATTATTGCCAGCCAAACGAGGCCCTAAGGGGAGTTAATAGTAGTTAACCCATGATGGGTAACTGACCTCCACAACGCGTCAGTTCTTAGGCCTCCTTCATTTATTAATCAGTCTTACTTTATTTTATGAGTTGAACTGAGAGAGAATTCAGAGAGAATTTTAGAGAAATAGAGAGAAAAAGTGTGAGTTATTGTGATATTGTAGAAGAACGTGAAAGTCAGAGAAATTGTTTTAAGGGTAATCTCTTCAACCCAATTGTTAATTACGTTATTAAAGTTTTTATGAATATGACTTTCAAAATTCTGTAAAATTTCTGTAGTTGGAAATTGTATTGACTATGTGGATATATATGTGATAATATGATAGCATAGCATGTTTTACTATATATTGTAGATTTCCATATCATCAATTTCATAAAATATACCGTATATTGTTACAGAGTATAGAAATATGGCAATATGGCCCTTATACGTAAATTTAATATGTCAAACATATATTGGCTCATAAATTTCACACTTGTATATAATTATGCATGTTAAAATGAAGAAAACAAACCTTGAATGGATGGATTTGGTGTTATAACGAATCCGTAGTGTTAATTTTTATGTTTTGTGTTCAAAACCTTCAAGAACATCAAGAACAGTAAAATTACATGTGTTGATTTTATAAATTATGTGTTCTAACTTGTTAAAATCATGCTAGAAGGGTTGAGTATTAGTTATTTGTGTATTACAAGGTTTGGGTATGTCTAAATTCATGTAAAAATAAGTTAATTGGAGGGTTTTAGCCATGTTCTGCAATTTTTGCGAATTACAGAACTGAAACTGGAGTTTTGCGCCGCGACGCCAACTCCATGCCTAAGTCCCGTGTCGCAGCGCCAGCACAAGCGTCGTTAACGCGCATGCTTACATATGGCAAGCCAAGAACAAACTTCTAAATAAAGGGCGCGCAGCATAGTTACTTAGCAGATTGTCCAGAAATGAGTTTTTTTTAAGTGTTCAAGTCTAGAAATGTGTTTGTAACCAAATATAAGGAACATAAAATTATGTTAGACGTACAATGAGACGTTAAGATAAATTCTTAACATATTAATAACGCAATTATGTGCGAATTGATTTATTGAACACATAGTTAGCTTATTATTCATAAAGTGTAAATTATGTGTCAATGAATGTAGTAATTTGATTAAGTATGGTCATAATTAAAGTTGGACAAAGAGAATGAACTTGTGATGACTAGTACGTTATAATTGACTGGTATTGTGAACGTAAATGATATATAGGATTAAATCAAGGAACGTGTATAAATTAATGAGTAATCTACGCACGAGGCAAGTTTCCTAAACCTACTTCTTATCATTATATTAGTTGAAAAATTTACCTCTCTACATCGAGCAAATTCTCATTATTATTGATCAAGTCTATTTTGCTATATTAAAGTTTATTAATCTTTCAAAGCATGATGCTGTTATACAATACTTATTCTATTGTATACCTCTTGAGATTTTATTTCAATTTAAATATCAGTTACGGTTGAACCTTGTTAGACTAGCGAACCCTTTGAGATTCGACTAGTCCATAGTTGATGAGCGTTCTAAATTTTAGAACCTTTGTTGAATTATCCAAACCAAACTTCCTTCGGTGCGGACTCTAATGTCAAACTGAGATGAACAACCCTGTATAGGGGATTACTTATGCGTTAGCGTTAAGATATTGTGCACAGTATGGTACTAAGGGCTGATCCCCCTGAGTACGAGAAGAAGAGTCCATAGTCTTATGACTGTTAAACGTTTCAAGTATAAACACTTGACAACCTAGGATATAGTTCAAGGTCTTGTGACCCTCAGAAGTTCTTTTGATTCTTGTTATTCATTCTTGATTCAAAAGTTGAGTTTTCCTATTTCAGAAGTCTTTGATTTATTCGCATATTATTATTCATTGTTATATTGTTATACTTGTGGACAATAGTGCTCACTCTTGTGTAATAATAACATTGCAGTTAAGAACGAAAGATCTGACGATCCATCCACTAGTAAAGGCAAGGGCAAGGTTAACAAATGAAGAAGACTTGTTGTTATTATGTATTTATATTCAGAGTTAATGTTGTTTAAGACTTGTTATTTGTTTATGTTTCCGCACAGATGTTTAAGGTTAGAGTGACCTGGGATTGTATTTATTATGCAGATGGTGTAACCCTATAAGGGGAAGATTTATTTATTATTTTTATCTATTGCATGGTTTGCATTTATTTATGGGTAGATAGATAGATGATATTTGTACAGTGAACACCAAATCCTACGGAAAAGGAAGTACCCGGATTTGGGGGTGTCACAGGTTGGTATCAAAGCTGTAGGTTATGAACCTTAGGTGGAAGAACAACCTTAGGTAGTAGCCTTGTAGGAGATTGAGAACATAGTGGTGGTAAACTCATATCGAGTTCTAAGAAATGAATTTCTTAATTCATTAAAGATAATAAAACACTTTATGTGCTTATGTGTTAAATTATGTGCTCGCTAGTACAGATGAGTAACTAAAACTTAAAATTTTGTTATCAGCATGTCGAATATTAGAGGACCTAGTCGAGCTAGGGAGGAGGAACCCCAAGTACCTATAGAGGAGGAGCCCCGAGACATTCATGTCGTCAGGGAGCAGTTGGTATGGAGAGAGTCATCTCCTTTGATCACTGTTGTTGGTCAGGAGCATGAGCCTGAGACTGATCCAGAGGAGGATTCTGAGGAAGAAGAGGAGGAAGAGGAGTTCCCACCAAACTCCATTGATGCTGAGATGTATGATACACTTTATGATCGTAACATAGAGTTACAAGACATTGTTCAAGAACTAAAGGAGCAAACTATTATTCAGTAGAGTACCATCGAGCAAAAGGATGGGGAAATTGTGACTCTTCACACACGTTTAGGAAACGTGGAGTGGGATTTGGTTCACGAGAAGGGTCAAACCGAGGAGAAGTCCGAAGAAATAGAGAAGTTGAAGAAGGATCTGAAAGAGAGCTCGGAAAGGTTGGCCATAGCAGAGGAGGGCTGGGTAAGAGAGTCACGTCGTGCTGATCTTGCAGAAGAGGATTGTCATGCAAAGAAGGTTAAGCTTGGGGAAACGTACTCTACACTTCAAAATGCAATGGATGAGGCCCAGGATCGATTTATGAGATACCGAATCCAGTTTGAAGGACTACCATCATATATGCTAGATCGTAGAACGATGTCCCGCATCATGGAAGAGGAACGTGGCAATAGAATATATCACGATTTAACAACAAAAGATGATAGGATTAGTTTAATTATGTGAAAACTATCTGGTAGTTAAAGATGTAAATTCCGATGTGTTTATAAACAAAGGAATATTTTACTGTTTTAAATCATGTAGATTCTTTATCTCGGGATAGTTGATGTAAATAGCAGTGATGCTATCGTACGATGTTAAAACTTTTGATTTGAATAAAATGTCATAGTTTATTTGAAATAATGTGTTAAGTAAATTATGATTAAATGTTTTGGTTAAGCCTTAAATGCTTAAGGGATTGAATAAAGACCTAATAAGCGTATATTCTTAAAAGAAATATGCCGCCTAGAAGAAGATAAAACCGACAACAAGCTCAAGGAGAACTGATGAATAACAACAATGACGCCAATGCTAACCCTGTTCAGCAATTAGTGAACCTTTTAGTTGGAGCAATTAACAATCAACCACAAGCTCCACCGAATACATCATTTAAGGATTTCAAGGCAGTGAGACCGCCAGAGTTTAAGGGCACCATAAACCCAATTGAAGCTCAAACATGGGTTATGGAGATGGAGAAGGTGTTTGATGTCGCTAGAGTAAGAGCAGACCAGAAAACCACATACACAACATTCATGCTGAAGTCTGAAGCCAGTTATTGGTGGCAGGCAAACAAAGTACGGGGAGGAGAAGGTGTATTAACCTGGGAGAGATTCAAGGAGATGTTCTTCGAGATGTACTTTTTAACCAGCTCGCAAAACCAAATGGAAGTTCAGTTTCTAGAGTTGAAACAGGGGAGTATGTCTGTAGTAGATTTTGCGGCAAGGTTCAAAGAGTTGGATAGATTCGCCACATATCAAGTGCATACTGATGAGAGAAAGGCAAGGCATTTCGAGCAGGGACTAAAGCCCTAGTTGTATAGCAAGGTGTCAATGTTCCAATTGAACACTTTTGCTAGAGTGTTAGAGAAGGCCATACTCGCTGAAGGTGGAAGCGATGTGGTAACTAAATATAATCAGGATCAGAAGAAGAAAAAGAGTGGGAATGAAGGAACTAACAAGACTGGTGGAAGTAGCACGGGAGGTAGTAATAATCATAAGAGAAAGTGGTCTGATAACTCGTCAGGTGGAAGTCAACAAGGAGGGCAGAAGAAGAAGATCGAAGCGTGCCCAACCTGCGGAAAAGCTCATCTGGGAGTTTGCATGAAGGGAAAACGAGTGTGCTACAATTGTGGTCAGGAAGGCCACATAGCACCTAACTGTCCTAACCCAAAGAAGGGTGCCTGCTTCACTTGTGGCTCAAAGGATCATCTTTCATGGGATTGTCCTAAGAAGGGATCTGGAGGGACAGGATCAGGAGGGAATAAAGGAAACAGTGGTGGAAGCACTCTGACTATCGCAGGACCAACCGCAACCAATCGACCGACGACCAGAACATTCAACATGATAGTGTAGGATGCTGTGCAGTCTCACGATGTGGTGTCAGCTATCATTCCGATCAATAGAGTTAACGCTTATGTATTATTTGACTCAGGTGCTACTTGTTCATTTATATCCGATGACTTTTCTGAGAATTTAGAATTGCTTAAGGACGAGTTAGAATACCCCATGAACATAGAAATTGTGAATAGAGAAATAATCCCTGTTATGTACATGCATAAGAACTGTAGAGTGATTATTAAGGGTAATATCATGAACGTAGATCATATCCCTATTCGACTTGGAGAATTTGATGTCATCTTGGGTATGGACTTATTATCCAATTATGGGGCGATAATGGATTGCCAGAAAAAGCGTATTAACCTTATGACCCCGTCAAAGGTTGTGTTTTATGGTAGCAAGTCTCCTAGACAAGCGAGTTGTCTAACGATAATGCAGGCCAGGAAGTTGTTAAGATAAGGCTGTGTAGGATATCTAGCTTACATAATTGATAGTCGTAAAGAGAATCCAAAAATAGAGGAGATACCAGTAGTGAGGGATTTTGCAGACGTATTTCTGGTCGATTTGCTAGGACTTCTTCTAGATAGAGAAGTTGATTTCGTGATCGATTTGGCTCCAGGAATGGCTCCAATACCGAAGGCACCGTACCGAATGGCACCGGTAGAGATAAAAGAACTGATGGTTCAACTACAAGAATTACTGGACAAGAAGTATATCCAACAGAGCGTATCACTGTGGGGAGCACCGGTTTTATTCGTGAAGAAGAAGGATGGGACAATGCGGCTCTGCATCGACAATAGAGAACTGAATAAGGTCACGATAAAGAATAGATATCCATTACCGCGAATCAACGACCTGTTCGATCAGTTAAAGGGAGCAAGATACTTTTCAAAGATAGACTTGAGGAGTGGTTATCATCAACTGAAGGTGAGACCAGAGGATGTACCGAAGACAGCATTCAGAACACGATATGGTCACTACGAATTTTTGGTAAGTCATTTAGTCTAATGAATGCTCCGACAACATTTATGGGCTTAATGAATGGAGTGTTCAAGCCATTTTTGGACAAATTTATAGTGGTATTTATAGATGATATTTTGGTATATTCAAAAACCAAGAAAGAACATGAAGAGCATTTAAGGGTGACATTAGAGACATTGAGAAGGGAGAAGTTGTATGCCAAATTTTCAAAATGTGAATTTTGGATTGAAAGATTACAATTTCTTGGACATGTGATCGATAGGAACGGAATTTCGGTGGATCCCTCCAAACTCAAAGCTGTGATAAACTGGGATCAGCCGAAGACGTCGTCAGAAGTAAGAAGCTTTCTTGGATTGGCAGGTTATTACAGAATATTCATTCAAGATTTTTCCAAGATTGCGACTCCGTTGACGAATTTGACTAGGAAATCGGTGAAATTTGTTTGGACGGAGAAGTGTGAGGAAAGCTTTGAAGAATTAAATAAGAGGTTGAGTTCAGCACCTGTGTTATCTCTTCCGGATGATACAGGAAATTTTATGGTTTATAGTGATGCATCGCATAAAGGACTTGGCTGTGTGCTTATGCAGAACGGCAGAGTGATTGCATATACGTCACGACAATTGAAGGATTATGAGAAGGGATATCCGACCCATGACTTGGAGTTAGCTGCAGTGGTTTTTACTTTGAAAATCTGGAGGCACTATCTCTAAGGGGAGAAGCGTAAAATATATACAGACCACAAGAGTCTGAAATATATTTTTACATAGAAAGGCTTGAACATGTGACGAAGAAGGTGGTTGGAGTTAATTAAGGACTACGATTGTGAGATTCTATACCATTCGGGTAAGGTAAATATGGTTACTGATGCCTTAAGTAGAAAGGGTCGGGAGAAACTGATGATGTTAACTGATCAGGAGGAGTTAATTTCAGTAATGGAAAAGCTGGAATTGGAAGTGAAGTGTCCTAGGGAGATTGACGAGAAGCTGTTTCAGATGCAATCTGGTACAACTCTACTAGATAAAGTTAAAGAAGCTCAATTTTAGGATGTCGATTGTAAAATGGTGAAAAAGAAGATATCCGAAGGAACTGAATCAAGATTTAAGATGGATACGGGAGGAATACTGAGATTTGAGAGTAGAATTTGGGTACCGCCAATACTAGAGATTAAGGAAGAAATTTTGAGCAAGGCTCATAACTCACGATAATCGATTCACCCTGGTAGTACCAAGATGTACCAAGATCTTTGACAACATTTTTGGTGGCCAAATTTGAAACGAGAGGTTGCAGAATGTGCTGCTAAGTGTCTGACATGTCAGAAAGTGAAAGCAGAACATCAGAGGCCGAGTGGATTATTACAACCTTTAGAGATTCTAGAAAGGAAATGGGAACTCAGAAAGGCTATGACGCAGTATGGGTTATTGTTGACCAATTGACGAAATCCACACACTTCATTCCGATCAAAATCAGATTCAACTTAGATCAGTTGGCAAGGTTATATGTGAAAGAGATTGTTTCGAGGCACAGAGTTCCGGTGTCAATTGTTTCAGATAGAGATTCGCGCTTTACGTCGAACTTCTGGAAATGTCTACAAGAATGCATGGGTACACAGTTGCGAATGAGCATAACATACAACCCTCAGACAGATGGACAGAGTGAAAGAACAATTCAGATATTAGAAGACATATTAAGAGCTTGTGTAATGGAGTTTAAAGGAAATTGGGATGACCATGCTAGTAGAGTTCAGCTACAACAACAGTTATCATGCTAGTATTGGCATGCCGCCTTATGAAGCATTATACGGCAGAAAGTGCAGAACACCGCTATACTGGGATGAAGTTGGCGAAAGACAATAACTAGGCCCGAAATTGGTACAGCAAACAGCAGAAATAGTTAAAGTGATCCGAACAAGGTTGATAGCAGCTCAAGATAGACAGAAGAAATACGCCGATCCACACCATAAAAATGGTGAGTTTGAATCGGGTAGTTATGTGTTCTTAAAGGTCTCTCCCTGGAAGGAAAATATCAAGTTCAGAAAGAAAGGGAAATTAAGCCCAAGATTCATTTTGAAGTACTGCGAAGGGTCGGAGAGGTTGTGTATGAGGTAGCCTTACCTCCATCTCTCGAGAATGTCCATAACGTTTTCCATGTCTCAGTGCTACGACCCTACAAACCCGATTACAAGCACGTGATTGAATATGAACCTCTACATTTTGAAAAATACTTATCTTACGAAGAAATTCCTGTTCAGATTGTCGACCGAAAAGAGCAAGTTCTAAGAAATAAACTAATACCTTCTGTTAAGGTTATTTGGAGGAACCACAACGCTGGAGAAGCTACGTGAGAACTCGAAGAAAATATGATGAAAAATTATCCTCATTTATTTAATTAGATTATTATAAGCGATTCTGGGGACAGAATCTTTGTAAGGGGGGGGGGGAATGTAATGGGACGAATTATTTGAATTGTGATTCTAAGGACAGAATCCTTTTAAGGGGGGAAAGATGTGACAACCGAGATTTTGTCATTTAATTTTAATATTTATTGGATTAAATAAATATTTTCGATGAATTAATTATTAGATTAAATAATTAATTGATGAAGTTATGGTAGATTAATTTAATTATATGTGTTATATTTATTAAATTAATGTGAAGAATTTTTATTATTCAAGTATATATTTATGTGAGCTTATTGAATTAAAAGAAATATTTAATAAACCTAATGTTATTTTAATTAATTTAATAATTAAATTAGAGATTTAATAATTTGACATAATTAATAAATGAGAAATTTAATTATGTGACTCTATGAATTAATAAAAAATTATTATATGTTATTTAAAATAAATTAAATAAGATATTTGAATTATTGTGCAATTGGGTGTGACATGATTTAAACTATAGTATAAGAGAATCATTAAATAAAATGGTTTTGAAACCTATTATTGCTAGCCAAACGAGGCCCTAAGGGGAGTTAATAGAAGTTAACCCATGATGGGTAACTGACCTCCACAACGCATCAGTTCTTACGCTTCATTCATTTATTAATCAGTCTTACTTTATTTTATGAGTTGAACTGAGAGAGAATTCAGAGAGAATTTCAGAGAAATAAAGAGAAACAGTGTGAGTTATTGTGATATTGTAGAAGAATGTGAAAGTCAGAGAAATTGTTTTAAGGGTAATCTCTTCAACCCAATTGTTAATTACGTTATTAAAGTTTTTATGAATATGGCTTTCAAAATTCTGTAAAATCTCTGTAGTTGGAAATTGTATTGACTATGTGGATATATATGTGATAATATGATAGCATAGCATGTTTTACTATATATTGTAGATTTCCATATCATCAATTTCATAAAATATACCGTATATTGTTACAGAGTATAGAAATATGGCTATATGGCCTTTATACGTAAATTTAATATGTCAAACATATATTAGCTCGTAAATTTCACACTTGTATATAATTATGCATGTAAAAACGAAGAAAACAAACCTTGAATGGATGGATTTGGTGTTATAACAAATCTGTGGTGTTAATTTTAATGTTTTGTGTTCAAAACCTTCAAGAACATCAAGAATAGTGAAATTACATGTGTTGATTTTGTAAATTATGTGTTTTAACTTGTTAAAATCATGCTAGAAGGGGTGAGTATTAGTTATTTGTGTATTATAAGGCTTGGGTATGTATAAATTCGTGTAAAAATAAGTTAATTGGAGGTTTTTGGCCGTGTTACTCGCAATTTTATGAATTGCAGAATCGAAAATGGAGTTTCGGTTAGCTTATGTAACGATCCGAAATTTCAAAGTGTAATTTAAATATTTATTGAGTTATATAAATATTATTTGAGGTGTTTATTGTTAAATAAATATTTTATTGATGTGATGGTTGATGAATCTAAATGATTAGAGAATTTTCTAAATTAAATTAATTTATAATTTAGAGGTTTGTATTATAGCATGAGGTGTTATGTGGTTGTGTTGATTTAATAATTTAGATGGTGTTAAATTATTAAATAAAGTTATAATGAAAATTATAAATTGGTGATATTTGCTAAATGACTATATTTAATTAAAATATAGTATGTGATTAATTTAATGGGTTAATGTTGGATATGAAAATAATATGTGATTATAGTTTATAAACTAAAGTGTTTATTAAAATAAATTAAAAAGGTTTTAAATTAGTTTTTTGTCAAACAAGACTTAAGTATTTTAACTCTATAATTTTAAATGATTTGCCAAACAAGCCTTAGGCTTTTGAATTTCTAGTTTTGAAATTTAATAAAATAAATAAAATAAATAAATAATAAATATATTTATAATTTGAAGCGTTTGTTTTATAAGCGCCATTTTATTAAGTTGGCGTATTAAGGTGCAGGGTAGTTTTATTTTCTTGCGTTGTTTATCGGTTGGTTTCGCATTCTATTTGCTAACCTAGAGTTTAGAGAATTGAGAGTTGAGAAAATTAAGAACTTGAGAGAGAATTGGAGAGGAGTTTAGGAATTTTCACGTCGATTCCGATGTAGTTAGCTTAGCAAGAAGTTTCTGTCAAGCAACAAAAGGTATGTTCTACTATTTTGATATTACTTATGAGTATCTCGGTAAAGTTTGCTATACTCTGTGAATTATGTTTTTGCCGAATTGTTGTGAGATAACTTAGTTATGATGATTACATGCGTATATGATGATTATATGTTATGTTTAAACAAAAATTGCATTTTAATTTGGGATATCAATAGACATTTTTAACAGTATATGTATTTTTCCATAAGTTCATGAAAATTATCAATTTTGGTGGCCAATTCGTATGAGAAATAGTAAATTGAAGTTTGTATATGGTAGTTCATTGAGATACGAACATAACGTAGTTTGAATGGAGTAATTTGGTCAAGTAATGAAATCACAGTGATGATTTCTAGAATGAATATCAAAAATGGAGTTTTATATGAAAAACATGAATTTTGAGAAATTAAAATAGCTTTAGTTGGTGTTAAATTGTTCCAATTGGTTGTAAATGTGAGCAATCATGTTTATGATTGTGGTATATTTATTTTACGTGTTAATTTCACTGTTTGGTGGGTGAAATTTGTGTTTGTTGGGCTAAAGTCGGCTACTATTCATTAGCCTCTCTCGTCTGTCGAACACTGAGCAATTAATTGCATATGCAAGGTAAAAATGCAAGTTTTATATATCCCAAGCCTAATTGTATGGCAAATTATACGCTAATTTGAGATTGAGATTTACCTTTGTTACTACAGTCTTGGGATAGCATCATGGTATGGCCTGAAATTATGTTAGCATGTTAAATGAGTAATGTTAAGGATAACATAACATAGTGAATTGGGTTTAGTAAGTTCAAAGTTGCAAAAATGTTTAGTAAGAAGAGAGAGCGTGTTATGTTGCAAGTTAGTTGGACAATGAGCGTTAGTTAAGTGTTGCGAAGTAGAACACTTAGAGTTTCTGAAATGTAAATGGTAATGATCATGTTATGATATGTTGGCATATCTAATAGGTATTGTGGTTCTAAAATTATGTGTAGGTGATCGTGAGTTTAATTTTATAGCTTACGCTCAAGGCAAGTTTTCTAACTCTATATTTACATTGAGCAAGTTTCTAAACTTCTCTTTTTACATTGAGCAAGCCTTTTATCCTTACATTTATGTTGAACTAGTTCTTACTTTAAAGTTTCGTTAAACGAACTATTGTATTCTTAATCATGATTTGAACAATCTAGCTATGACATTATTTTATTCAAACAAGTTTGAAGTCCAATACTTATTGATGCATTCTAACTTGTTTATTGTTAGACAAGTTTCATTATTGTTATTCGGATATTATGAATGCAGCTTTCTTGAATTCTAATTTCAAATGTTGAATTATTATAGTTCATTTACTTGACATAAGTCATTTTCATAATAAGTAAGCTTTATTTTCAGCTTGCTATTACTTAATGTTTATTCAATAATTCATAGTCCTAGCTTAATTTTATTCAAGCAAGGTTTATTATTGTCATTCAATACTTATGCTTTGTAGTTGTTTCTAAGCATGAGATCAAGTATAGTCAGTTCGCTTACACTTATTCATTGTTTCATATTATGTTATTATTGATCAACTGTTGTATTATCAAACACTATTGATTCAACTAGTCCACTAGTTGATGTTCGTTGAACTTCAAATTACCCTTGATAGCTTATCCAAACCAAACCTTCTTTGGTGCGGACTTGTACTCTAAATACTGAGATGAACAACCCTATTATTATTAGGGGATAACTTACGCGTAGCGTTAAATGTTTTGTGCACAATACATGGTATGAAGGGTGATCCCCTAAGTACGAGGAGAGTCTTATAGTCTTATATTTATTATTAAGTTGGGGTTGAAAGATTACTCGCAACTGTGGACATGGTTCATGGTCTTATGACCCTCAATTATGTTTATTCCATATTTTGGATTCCGATATCTGATTATCATTGTTAGAGTACTATTCAGTTTGATGAGCCTTCGTTGGTAGTAATTATTGTTATTCTCATGTTGATTTATTGTTATATCCAGTGAGCAATTGTTTTGCTCACTCTTGCATATTTATAAACTCATTGCGACTAAAGAGGAGAAGGTAGATGAAAACCGACTAGCAAAGGAAAAGGAAAAATATACAAGTGATGAAGACTTGTAATTTTGATTATGATTATGATGTTAGACTTTTATTATGATGATCTTAGATTTTATTTTAAATGATGTAATGTTATAATTTTAATTCTGCATTTGAATGACGTTTAAAGGTTAGATAACCTGGGATGTTTTTGAACTTAATGATGTAACCCTATTTAAGGGGAGGTTTTATGATTCAAATATTGTTTTATTTGGGTAGATAGTATGAATGTTTGAATAGTGAGCACCAAATCTTGTGGGAATGAAGTACCTAGATTTGGGGGTGTCACAGGTTGGTATCAAAGCCTTAGGTTATGAACCTTAGGTGGGGGAAAAGCCTTAGGAAGTAACCTTTGAAAAGATAGTGATGATAAACTCTTATCGAGTTTTAGGAAAAAGAAAGTAATAAAACACTTATGTGCTTATGTGATAGTAATCTTTGTGCTCGTGAGTGTCGAGTTGTAATGATTAGTAATTAAAACTTAAAACTTTGGTTGACAGGATGGCTAATGTAGGAGGATCCAGTCAGGTTAGTGAGGAGGAGCCTCGAGATATTCAGGTGATTTGGGAACAACTACTACCACGGGAAACAGTTCCGTCGGTCAAAGTAGTTGAGCAGGAGAGACTCCCTGATGAGGATGATGGGATAGACACGGACGAGGAGGATCCCGTGGAGCTACCATATTCGGATGGGGAGGACGAGGAGGAAGAGCTTCCACTTAACTCAATAGCTTCCCGTATGTACGACGAGGTGTATGATCGCAATGTGGAACTTCAAGATACTGTCGAGGAGTTACAAGATATAGTAGCTGAACAACAGACCTCGATGGCACAGAAAGACGATGAGATCCAGGATCGAGAAGAACGACTGAACAACGTTGAAGAGAAGCTGGTCCACACTGAAGGAGAGAATGAGCGAATGATGGAGAAGATTGCAGAACTGGAGAATAAGCTGAAAGAAGAATCTACAAAAAGGGCAAGAGCCGAAGACGCGTACAGTGAAGCTTATCAACGAGCCGGAATAGCAGAGAGTGATGCACAAGCCAAGAGGAGGAAGATGGAAGAAATGAGCAACGTATTCAACACCGTGGTCAATCGAGCTCAAGATCGAGTCATGAGTTATCCGATTCAGTTCGAGACGCTACCATCATACGTATTGGATCACCGAACAATGTTCCGAATTATGGAGGAAGAGCGTCGTAAGGCTACGCAGTATCTTATTAGGACATCAGAGAAAATGTAATTGATAGGTGATTTTGAAAATAAATGAAATGTAAATCCCGGGTATGATAACCAATGGGATAGATGATGATGATGTTATCCTGCAACTGTTATAGTTCAGGAAAGTAATGTAAATAGCAGTGATGCTATTGTTTTGATGTTTTTATGATGAATGAATAAAAGTTATTGTTTTATTCAAAGTGTTAAGTGTTACGTGATAAACTGTTATGATGTGCGACTTAAGTATATAATACTTAAGAGATTGAATAGAATCTGATGGATGTATTTTAACAGAAAATGGCTTCAAGACGTCAACCACCACGACGAAGAACCGTTGAGGAAAACAACAACAACAATGTGGAAGGAAACCCGGTTCAGCAGCTAGTTACATTACTGACGGGTGCTTTGCAGAATCAACCTCAGAACCAAGGTACTACGTTTAAGGACTTCAAGGCGGTTGGACCACCTGAATTCCGTGGGTCCATGAATCCAGTTGAAGCACAGAACTGGATCATGGAAATCGAGAAGGTTTTTGATGTTGCTAGGGTTGAGGATAATCAGAAGACTGCTTTTGCAACATTCATGTTGAAAGCGGAGGCTAGCTATTGGTGGCAGGCCAACAAAACTCGGGAAGGGCCAGGAGTGATGACCTGGGATAGGTTTAAGGAGCTATTTTTTGAGACTTATTTCCTAGAGAGTTCGAAGAGTCAGCTAGAGGTTCAGTTTTTGGAATTGAAGCAGGGAACAATGTCGGTGTCTGAGTATGCCACAAGGTTCAACGAGTTGGCGAGGTTTGCGCCATATCAAGTCAGCACAGACGAGCGTAAGGCGAAGAGGTTTGAGCAAGGACTGAAACCCTGGTTGTATAGTAGGGTTTCCCTGTTCCAGTTGAAGACGTTTGTGGCAGTGATGGAGAAGGCAATTCTCTTTGAAAAAGTGCAAAGTGAGGCGATAAATAAAACATAATCAAGAGCAGAGGAAGAAGAAAAGTGAAGGTGAAACTAAGAATGGTGGTGGTGGTAATGGCGGAAATGGCAACAATTTGAAGAGGAAGTGGAATGGGAATGGGGGAGCTGGAAATCAGCAAAGAAACCAACAAAATAAGAAGTTCGAAGCATGTGCTACGTGTGGAAAGTTTCACAAGGGTGTGTGCTTGATGGGGAAGCGAGTATGCTTCAATTGTGGCCAGGAGGGTCACATCGCCCCAAATTGCACTCAAGCTAAGAAGAATGTGTGCTTCACGTGCGGATCCAAGGATCACTTTGCTCGTGAATGCCCCTAAGAAGAGATCGGTGAGACAAATGGGAGCAAAGGAAATGCTAGTGGAGGAGCATTGGCTATTGCTGGGCCAACATCAACAAATAAGCCCACAGCTAGAACCTTCAACATGACGGTGCAGGACGCGGTGCAATCAAAAGATGTCGTGTCAGGTATTATCCCAATCAATGATATAGATGCATATGTATTATTTGATTCGAGTGCTACTTGCTCGTTTATATCTGATGAATTTGCTAAGAAGTTAGAAATACCTTGTGAAGAGTTGAAATTTCCTTTAAACATAGAAATTGCGAATAGGGAAGTGATTCCTGTTATGTTCGTATACAAGAACTGTAGGGTGAACATTAAGGGGAATGTTATGAAAGTAAATTTAATTTCGATAAAACTCGGAGAGTTCCATGTTATTTTGGGAATGGATTGGCTATTCAATTATGGAGTGATAATTGACTGCCAAAAGAAGTGTGTAAACCTTTTGACTCAGTTAAAAGTAGTTTTTCATGGTAGCAAATTGCCTAGACAAATGAAATGTCTGACGATGATGCAGGCCAGGAAGTTGTTAAGTAAAGGTTGTGTAGGGTATTTAGCCTACATAGTTGATACTCAAAAAGAGAAGGGTATGAAATTGGAGGAAATACCAGTGGTTAGGGAGTTCGTGGACGTGTTTCTGGAAGATTTTCCAGGACTTCCACCTGACAGAGAAATCAAGTTCGTGATCGACTTAGCGCCAGGAACCGCTCCTATATCGAAGGCCCCGTACAGAATGGCTCCGGTAGAGATGAAGGAATTAATGGTGCAGCTGCAAGAACTGTTAGACAAGAAGTATATTCAACCGAGTGTGTCACCGTGGGGAGCACCGGTGTTATTTGTGAAGAAGAAGGATGGGTCGATGCGTCTTTGCATTGACTATAGGGAATTGAACAAAGTCACTATTAAGAACAAATATCCATTGCCGAGAATAGATGACTTGTTTGATCAATTGAAGGGTGCTAGATATTTCTCGAAAATAGATTTGAGAAGTGGGTATCATCAATTGAAAGTGAGGAAGGAGGATGTATCGAAGACGGCATTCCGAACTAGGTATGGACATTATGAATTTTTAGTGATGTCATTTGGTTTGACAAACGCCCCTGCAGCGTTCATGGATTTGATGAACATGGTGTTTAAACCATTTTTGGACAAATTTGTGGTGGTGTTCATCGACGATATTCTGGTGTACTCTAAAACTCAAGAGGAACACGTGGAACACTTACGTCTGACGTTGGAGACGCTAAGAAAGGAAAAGTTGTATGCGAAATTCTCTAAATGTGAATTTTGGCTGGAACGTGTACAATTTCTTGGGCATGTAATTGATAAGGATGGGATTTTCGTAGATCCATCAAAAGTTGAAGCTGTGATAAATTGGGAACAACCAAGAACACCTTCGGAGGTAAGGAGTTTCTTGGGGTTGGCAGGATACTATAGACGGTTTATTCAAGATTTTTCTAAGACTGCTACTCCGTTGACAAATTTGACAAGAAAATCTATAAAATTTGTTTGGACGAAAAAGTGTGAGGAAAGTTTTCAAGAACTGAAGAAAAAGTTAAGTGTGTGCTTTTGTGTTGTCATTTTGGATAATATAGGAAACTTTGTGGTGTATAGTGATGCTTCACACAAAAGATTGGGTTGTGTCCTTATGTAAAACGGCAAGGTTATTGCGTATGCATCAAGGCAATTGAAAGACTACGAAAAAGGGTATCCGACTCATGATTTAGAGTTAGCGGCGGTTGTGTTCGCATTGAAGATATGGAGACACTATCTCTATGGAGAGAAATGTGAGATCTACACAGACCATAAAAGTCTGAAGTATATATTCACACAGAAAGACCTGAACATGCGTCAAAGGAGATGGATGGAACTGATAAAAGATTATGATTGTGAGATCTTTTATCATCCGGGTAAAGCTAATGTGGTTGCAGATGCCTTGAGTAGGAAAGGCAGAGAAAAGTTATTGATGTTAACTGATAAGGAGGAGCTCATTTCAGCAATGGCAAGACTTGAGTTGGAAATCAAATTTCTAGAAGAATCGGATGAAAAATTGTTCCAGATAGAAGCTAGTCCAACTTTGGTGGACAAAGTGAAGAATGCTTTCGATTCAGAGGATGAGGAATGCAAGAAAATAAAAGAAAATGTGGTCGAGGGTAAAGAAGTGAAGTACCAGGTCGATACTGCGGGAATACTAAGATTCGAGGGATGAATTTGGGTTCCAGCAATTCAGGATATTAAAGAAGAAATCTTGACAGAAGCACATAACTCAAGATATTCAGTTCATCTGGGAAGTACGAAAATGTATCAAGATTTGAGGCGTCATTTTTGGTGGCCGAACATGAAAAGAGATGTTGCAGAATGCGTTGCAAAGTGCTTGACATGTCAGAAAGTGAAGGCCGAGCATCAACGACCAAGCGGATTACTTCAACCGTTGGAAATACCGGAATGGAAGTGGGAGCATATCACAATGGATTTTGTGGTAGGTCTTCCAATGACTCAGAAAGGATATGACGCGATATGGGTGATAGTGGACAGATTAACAAAATCTGCACACTTTTTGCCAATAAAGATTAGATTTAATCTTGATCAGCTGGCAAAATTATACGTTAAGGAGATCGTTTCAAGACATGGAGTTCCAGTATCAATTGTATCAGACAGAGATCCGAGGTTCACATCAAATTTTTGGAGGAGACTACAAGAATGCATGGGAACGCAATTGAAGATGAGCACAGCGTATCATCAGCAAACCGATGGGCAAAGCGAAAGAACGATCCAGACGCTTGAAGATATGCTCAGAGCGTGCATCATGGATTTTAAAGGAAATTGGGATGATCATCTACCGTTGGTGGAATTTGCATACAACTAACAGTTACCACGCAAGCATTGGTATCTTGCCATACGAGGCGTTATCTGGCGAAAAAGCAGAACCCACTATGTTGGGATGAAGTTGGAGAACGTCAACTATTAGGGCCAGAAGCTGGTTCAATGAGATCAATTGAAGTAGTCAAACTCATCAGAGCAAGATTGGTAGCTGCTCAAGATCGACAGAAAAAGTATGCTGATCAACACAGACAAAGTCGTGAATTTGAAGCAGGAAGTTTCGTGTTCCTGAAAGTCTCTCCTTGGAAGGGGAAGATTCATTTCGGCAAGAAATGCAAGCTCAGCCCGAGGTTTATTGGACCTTTTGAAATTCTACGCAGAGTGGGAGAGGTGGCTTATGAGGTAGCTTTACCTCCAGAATTAGAGCATGTGCATAATGTTTTTCATGTTTCGGTGTTGCGACCGTATAAACCCGATTACAAGCATGTGATCGAATATGAACCATTGCAGTTCAGTAAAGATTTGTCTTACGAAGAGATTCCTATCCAGATAGTCGACAGGAAAGAACAAGTGCTCAGGAATAAAGTGATACCTTCTGTGAAGGTGATATGGAGGAACCACAACGTCGAAGAGGCTACGTGGGAACTCGAAGCTGATATGATGAAAAATTACCCTGAGTTATTTGTTTAGTCCGTGTCTTCGATTCCGGGGATAGAATCTTTGTAAGTAGGGGAGAATGTGACGATTTGAATTTTTGAATTGCGATTCTGGGGACAGAATCCTTGTAAGGAGGGAAAGACGTAACGATCCGAAATTTTAAAGTGTAATTTAAATATTTATTGAGTTATATAAATATTATTTGAGGTGTTTATTGTTAAATAAATACTTTATTGATGTGATGGTTGATGAATCTAAATGATTAGAGAATTTTCTAAATTAAATTAATTTATAATTTAGAGGTTTGTATTATAACATGAGGTGTTATGTGGTTGTGTTGATTTAATAATTTAGATGGTGTTAAATTATTAAATAAAGTTATAATGAAAATTATAAATTGGTGATATTTGCTAAATGGCTATATTTAATTAAAATATAGTATGTGATTAATTTAATGGGTTAATGTTGGATATGAAAATAATATGTGATTATAGTTTATAAACTAAAGTGTTTATTAAAATAAATTAAAAAGGGTTTAAATTAGTTTTTGTCAAACAAGGCTTAAGTATTTTAACTCTTTAATTTTAAATGATTTGCCAAACAAGCCTTAGGCTTTTGAATTTCTAGTTTTGAAATTAAAATAAATAAAATAAATATAATAAATATAATATATTTATAATTATAAGCGTTTGTTTTATAGCGCCATTTTATTAAGTTGGCGTATTAAGGTCCATGTAGTTTTAGTTTTATTTGTGCGCGTTGTTTATCGGTTGGTTTACGCATTCTATTTTGCTAACCTAGAGTAGAGAGAATTTGAGAGTTGAGAAAATTAAGAACTTGAGAGAGAATTGGAGAGAGTTTAGGAATTTTCACGTCAATTCCGAGTGTGCTTAGCAAGAATTTCTATCAAGCAACAAAAGGTATGTTCTCTTATTTTGATATTACTTATGAGTATCTCGGTAAAGTTTGCTATACTTGTGAATTATATGTTTTTTATCGAATTGTTGTGAGGTAACATAGTTATGATGATTACATGAGTATATGATGATTATATGTTATGTTTAAACCAAAATTGCATGTTAATTTTGGATATCGATGAACATTTTGATAGTATATGTATTTTTCCATATGTTCATGAAAAGTATCAATTTTAGTGGCCAATTCATATGAGAAATAGTAAATTGAAGTTTGCATATGGTAGTTCATTGAGATACGAACGTAACATAGTTTGAATGGAGTAATTTGGCCCAGTAATGAAATCACAATGATGATTTCTAGAATGAAAATCAAAAATGGATTTTTATATGAAAAACATGAATTTTGAGAAATTAAAATAGCTTTAATTGGTGTTAAATTGTTCCAATTGGTTGTAAATGTGAGCAATCATGTTTATGATTGTGGCATATTTATTTTACGTGTTAATTTCACTATTTGGTGGGTGAAATTTATGTTTGTTTGGCTAAAGTTGGCTACTACTTATTAGCCTCTCCGCGTCTGTCTGAACATCAGTAGCAATTGTTATGCAGCAATGCAAAGGCAAAAAATGTGCATGCTATGCTTTTAGGTCCCAAAGCCTTTGTATGGCAGCAATTGCGCCATACCTACAGTTTGAGATTTTCGCTTACATTGTTACTGCAGGTCTTGGGATAGCATCATGGTATGGCCTGAAATTATGTTAGCATGTTAAATGGGTAATGTTAAGGATAACATAACATAGTGAATTGGGGTTATTAAGTTCAAAGTTGCAAAAATGTTTAGTAAGTCGAGAACGTGTTATGTTGCAAGTTAGTTAGACAATGAACGTTAGTTAAGTGTTGTGAAGTAGAACACTTAGAGTTTCTGAAATGTAAATGGTAATGATCATGTTATGATATGTTGGCATATCTAATAGGTATTGTGGTTTTAAAATTATGTGTAGGTGATCGTGAGTTTAATTTTATAGCTTACGCTCAAGGCAAGCTTTCTAACTCTATATTTACATTGAGCAAGTTTCTAAACTTCTCTTTTTACATTAGGCAAGCCTTTTATCCTTACATTCATGTTGAACTAGTTCTTACTTTAAAGTTTAGTTAAACGAACTATTGTATTCTTAATCATGATTTGAACAATCTAGCTATGACATTATTTTATTCAAACAAGTTTGAAGTCAATACTTATTGATGCATTCTAACTTGTTTATTGTTAGACAAGTTTCATTATTGTTATTGAGGATATTATGAATGAAACTTTCTTGAATTCTAATTTCAAATGTTGAATTATTATAGTTCATTTACTTGACACAAGTCATTTTCATAATAAGTAAGCTTTTATTTTCGACTTGCTTTATTACTTAATGTTTATTCAATAATTCATAGTCCTAGCTTAATTTTATTCAAGCAAGGTTTATTATTGTCATTCAATACTTATGCTTTGTAGTTGTTTCTAAGCATGAGATCAAGTATAGTCAGTTCGCTTACACTTATTCATTGTTTCATATTATGTTATTATTGATCAACTGTTGTATTATCAAACACTATTGATTCAACTAGTCCACTAGTTGATGTTCGTTGAACTTCAAATTACCCTTGATAGCTTATCCAAACCAAACCTTCTTTGGTGCGGACTTGTACTCTAAATACTGAGATGAACAACCCTATTATTATTAGGGGATAACTTACGCGTAGCGTTAAATGTTTGTGCACAATACATGGTACGAAGGGCTGATCCCCCTAAGTACGAGGAGTCCTTATAGTCTTATGACTGTTAAAGTTGGGGTTGAAAGATTACTCGTAACTGTGGACATGGTTCATGGTCTTATGACCCTCAGTTATGTTTATTCCATATTTTGGATTCTAGTTTCTGATTATCATTGTTAGAGTACTATTTGGTTTTGATGATTGATTCATTTATTCCGATTGAGCAATTATTATTATTGTTATTCTCATAAAGAGGATTGATTCATTGTTATATGTTCAAGTGAGCAATTTGTTTTGCTCACTCTTGCATATTTATAAACTCATTGATTAGACTAAAGAGGAGAAGGTAGATGAACCTTCGACTAGATAAAAAGAAAGGGAAAAAATGTACAAGTGATGAAGACTTGTAATTTTGATTATGATTATGATGTTAGACTTTTATTATGATGATCTTAGATTTTATTTTAAATGATGTAATGTTATAATTTTAATTCGCATTTGAATGACGTTTAAAGGTTAGATAAGTTTTGGGATGTTTTTGAACTTAATGATGTAACCCTATTTAAAGGGAGGTTTTATGATTCAAATATTGTTTTATTTGGGTAGATAGTATGAATGTTTGAATAGTGAGCACCAAATCTTGTGGGAATGAAGTACCTAGATTTGGGGATGGGGAGGGAGGAGGAGGAAGAGCTTCCACTTAATATTCGGATAGCTTCCCGTCAATGCTTAGGATGAGGTGTAGGTGATGATCATGCAATGTGGAACTTCAAGATACTGTCGAGGAGTTACAAGATATAGTAGCTGAACAACAGACCTCGATGGCACAGAAAGACGATGAGATCCAGGATCGAGAAGAATGACTGAACAACATTGAAGAGAAGTTGGTTCACACTGAAGGAGAGAATGATCGAATGATGGAGAAGATTGCAGAAGTGGAGAATAAGCTGAAAGAAGAATCTACAAAAAGGACAAGAGCCAAGAAGGCAGCGTCAAAGTGAAGCTTATCAACAATAGGAATAGTAGAGAGAGTGATGCACAAGCCAAGAGGAGGAAGATGGCAGAAATGAGCAACGTATTCAACACCGTGGTCAATCGAGCTCAAGATCGAGTCATGAGTTATCCGATTCAGTTCGAGACGCTACAATCATACGTATTAGATCGCCGAACAAAGTTCCGAATTACGGAGGAAAAGCGTCGTAAGGCTACGCAGTATCTTAGTAGAACATTGTGGAAAATGTAATTGATAGGTGGTTTGATAATAAACGAAATGTAAATCCCGGGTATGATAACCAATGGGATAGATGATGATGATGTTATCCTGCAACTATTATAGTTCATAAATGTAATGTAAATAGCAGTGATGCTATTGTTTTGATGTTTTTATGATGAATGAATAAAAGTTATTGTTTATTCAAAGTGTTAAGTGTTATGTGATAAACTGTTATGATGTGCGACTTAAGTATATAATACTTAAGAGATTGAATAGAATCTGATGGATGTATTTTAATAGAAAATGGCTTCAAGACGTCAACCACCATGACGAAGAACTGTTGAGGAAAACAACAACAACAATGTGGAAGGAAACCCAGTTCAGCAGCTAGTTACATTACTGACGGGTGCTTTGCAGAATCAACCTCAGAACCAAGGTAGTACGTTTAAGGACTTCAAGGCGGTTGGACCACCAAAATTCTGAGGGTCCATGAATCCAGTTGAAGCACAGACCTGGATCATGGAAATCGAGAAGGTTTTTGATGTTGCTAGGGTTGAGGATAATCAGAAGACTACTTTTACAACATTCATGTTGAAAGGGGAGGCTAGCTATTGGTGGCAGGCCAACAAAACTCGGGAAGGGCCAGAAGTGATGACCTGGGATAGGTTTAAGGAGCTATTTTTCGAGACTTATTTCCTAGAGAGCTCGAAGAGTCAGCTAGAGGTTCAGTTTTTAGAAATGAAGCAGGGAACAATGTCGGTGTCTGAGTATGCTGCAAGGTTCAACGAGTTGGCGAGGTTTGCGCCATATCAAGTCAGCACAAACGAGCGTAAGGCGAAGAGGTTCGACGTAATTTGAAACCACTGGTCGATGCAAGAGGGTTTCCTGTTCGATCGAAGGCGTTTATGATTGTGATGGAGAAGGCAATTCTCGCTAAAAGTGTAGGTGAGGTAGTAACAAAACATAATCAAGAGCAGAGGAAGAAGAAAAGTGAAGGTGAAACTAAGAATGGTGGTTGTGGTAATGGCGGAAATGGCAACAATTTGAAGAGGAAGTGGAATGGGAATGGGGGAGCTGGAAATCAGCAAAGAAACCAGCAAAATAAGAAGTTCGAAGCATGCGCTACGTGTGGAAAGTTTCACAAGGGTGTGTGCTTGATGGGGAAGCTAGTATGCTTCAATTGTGGCCAGGAGGGTCACATCGCCCCAAATTGCACTCAAGCTAAGAAGAATGTGTGCTTCACGTGCGGATCCAAGGATCACTTTGCTCGTGAATACCCTAAGAAGAGATCTGGTGAGACAAATGGGAGCAAAGGAAATGCTAGTGGAGGAGCATTGACTATTGTTGGGCCAACATCAACAAATAATCCCACAGCCAGAACCTTCAACATTACGGTGCAGGACGTGGTGCAATCAAAAGATGTCATGTCAGGTATTATCGCAGTCAATGATATAGATGCATATGTATTATTTGATTCGGGTGCTACTTGCTCGTTTATATCTGATGAATTTGCTAAGAAGTTAGAAATACCTTGTGAAGAGTTGAAATTTCCTTTAAACATAGAAATTGTGAATAGGGAAGTGAGTCCTGTTAGATTCGTATACAAGAAATGTAGGGTGAACATTAAGGGGAATGTTATGAAAGTAGATTTAATTCCGATAAAACTCGGAGAGTTCCATGTTATTTTGGGAATGGATTGGCTATTCAATTATGGAGTGATAATTAACTGCCAAAAGAAGTGTGTAAACCTTTTGACTCCGTCAAAAGTAGTTTTTCATGGTAGCAAATTGCCTAGACAAATGAAATGTGTGACGATGATGCAGGCTAGGAAGTTGTTAAGTAAAGGTTGTGTAGGGTATTTAGCCTACATAGTTGATACTCAAAAAGAGAAGGGTATGAAATTGGAGGAAATACCAGTGGTTAGTGAGTTCATTGACGTGTTTCTGGAAGATTTGTCAGGACTTCCACCTGACAGAGAAATCGAGTTCGTGATCGACTTAGCACCAGGAACCGCTCCTATATCGAAGGCCCCATACAGAATTGCTCCGGTAGAGATGAAGGAATTAATGGTGCAGCTGTAAGAACTATTAGACAAGAAGTATATTCAACCGAGTGTGTCACCGTGGGGAGCACCAGTGTTATTTGTGAAGAAAAAGGATGGGTCGATGCGTCTTTGCATTGACTATAGGGAATTGAACAAAGTCACTATTAAGAATAAATATCCGTTGCCGAGAATAGATGACTTGTTTGATTAATTGAAGGGTGCTAGATATTTCTCGAAAATAGATTTGAGAAGTGGGTATCATCAATTGAAAGTGAGGAAGGAGGATGTACCAAAGACGGCATTCTGAACTAGGTATGGACATTATAAATTTTTAGTCATGTCTTTTGGTTTGACAAACGCCCCTGCAGCGTTCATGGATATGATGAACATGGTGTTTAAACCATTTTTGGACAAATTTGTGTTGGTGTTCATCGATGATATTCTGGTGTACTCTAAAACTTAAAAGGAACACGTGGAACACTTACGTCTGACGCTGGAGACGCTAATAAAGGAAAAGTTATATGCGAAATTCTCTAAATATGAATTTTGGCTGGAACATGTACAATTTCTTAGGCATGTAATTGATAAGGATGGGATTTCCGTAGATCCATCAAAAGTTGAAGCTGTGATAAATTGGGAACAACCAAGAACACCTTCGGAGGTAAGGAGTTTCTTGGGGTTGGCAGGATACTATAGACGATTTATTCAAGATTTTTCTAAGACTGCTACTCCGTTGACAAATTTGACAAAAAAATATGTAAAATTTGTTTGGAAGGGAAAGTGTGAGGAAAGTTTTCAAGAACTGAAGAAAAAGTTAAGTGTGGTGCCTGTGTTGTCGTTACCGGATAATACAAGAAACTTTGTGGTGTATAGTGATGCTTCACACAAAGGATTGGGTTGTGCCCTTATGCAAAACGACAACGTTATTGTGTATGCATTAAGGCAACTGAAAGACTATGAAAAAGGGTATCCGACTCATGATTTAGAGTTAGCGGAGATTGTGTTCGCATTGAAGATATGGAGACACTATCTCTATGGAGAGAAATATGAGATCTACACAGAGCATAAAAGTCTGAAGTACATATTCACACAGAAAGACCTGAACATGCGTCAAAGGAGATGGATGGAACTGAAAAAAGATTATGATTGTGAGATCTTTTATCATCCGGGTAAAGCTATTGTGGTTGTAGATGCCTTGAGTAGGAAAGGCAGAGAAAAGTTATTGATGTTAACTGATAAGGAGGAGCTCATTTCAGCAATGGCAAGACTTGAGTTGGAAATCAAATTTCCAGAAGAATCCGATGAAAAATTATTCCAGATAGAATCTAGTCCAACTTTGGTGGACAAAGTGAAGAATGCTCAGCAACAGGATGAGGAATGCAAGAAAATAAAAGAAAATGTGGCCGAGGGTAAAGAAGTGAAGTACCAGGTCGATACTGCGGGAATACTAAGATTCGAGGGACGAATTTGGGTTCCAACAATTCAGGATATTAAAGAAAAAATCTTGACAGAAGCACATAGCTCAAGATATTCAGTTCATCCGGGAAGTACGAAAATGTATCAAGATTTGAGGCATCATTTTTGGTGGCCGAACATGAAAAGAGATGTTGCAGAATGCGTTGCAAAGTGCTTGACATGTCAGAAAGTGAAGACCGAACATCAACGACCAAGCAGATTACTTCAACCGTTGGAAATACCAGAATGGAAGTGGGAGCATATCACAATGGATTTTGTGGTAGGTCTTCCAACGACTCTAAAAGGATGCAACGCGATATGGGTGATAGTGGACAGATTAACAAAAGCGGCACACTTTTTGCCAATAAAGATTAGATTTAATCTTGATCACCTGCGAAATTATACGTTAAGGAGATCGTTTCAAGACATGGAGTTTCAGTATCAATTGTATCAGACAGAGATCCAAGGTTCACATCAAATTTTTGGAGGAGACTACAAGAATGCATGGGAATGCAATTGAAGATAAGCACAACGTATCATCCGCAAACCGATGGGAAAAGCGAAAGAATGATCCAGACGCTTGAAGATATGCTCAGAGCGTGCATCATGGATTTTAAAGGAAATTAGGATGATCATCTACCGTTGGTGGAATTTTCATACCACAACAGTTACCACGTAAGCATTGGTATGCTGCCATACGAGGCGTTATACGGTAGAAAGTGCAGAACCCCACTATGCTGGGATAAAGTTGGAGAACGTCAACTATTAGGCCCAGAACTGGTTTAGTAGATCGCTGAAGTAGTCAAACTCATCAGAGAAAGATTGGTAGCTGCTCAAGGTCAACAAAAAAAGTATGTTGATCAACACAGACAAAGTCGTGAATTTGAAGTAGGAAGTTTCATGTTCCTGAAAGTCTCTCCTTGGAAGGGGAAGATTCATTTTGTTAAGAAAGGAAAGCTCAGCGCGAGGTTTATTGAACCTTTCGAAATTCTACGTAAAGTGGGATAGGTGGCTTATGAGGTAGCTTTACCTCCAGAATTAGAGCATGCGCACAATGTTTTTCATGTTTCGGTGTTGCGACCGTATAAAGCCGATTACAAGCATGTGATCGAATATGAACCGTTGCAGTTTAGTAAAGATTTGTCTTACGAAGAGATTCCTATCCAGATAGTCGACAGGAAAGAATAAGTGCTTAGGAATAAAGTAATACCTTCTGTGAAGGTGATATGGAGGAACTGTTAGGTTTGTAATATTCATGAACGCAATCAAATTGCAAAAAAAAATGCGAAAACGTGTAAAATCAGAGTTTAAAAATTTACAAACCATATACCCGGATCACCCTTTATGCACAATTATTAATTAAACGAAAAGATAAAGAATAAAATCATACCCTTGAAGATCAAGCTTCCTCAGGTACAAGTTCACCTCCAAATCCTTTCGCGTTCAACTTGAATCTACCGGGGTTTTGTTCCTTCCTTTGATCAACGTTAGCCACCCATATGTTTGGCCTCTAGAGGTGATCCACCAAGGAAAAATAAAGAATTCAAGAAGATGGTGTATTTGGCTCAAACCCTAGTTTTCTATCTCTATAGAAAAGGGTACTCTCCAACAAATTGGAATTATGTCATTGTAAAAGTCAACAACCCCCACACCCATAATAAGACTTCTCTTATTAATAGATGTGGGCAACCCCCCTTAACAATTAAGGAATTCGGTTTTATTTAATTAATTAAATTCTTTTAATTAATTAAGCTCCCTAATCTTATTAGGGATAATTAATTAAACTCTTTTAATTAATTTTCCTTCTTAATCCAATTAGGAATAAATGAGAATACTTATATTAAATTAATTCCTAAACTCTTTTAGAAATTAAAATAATAATAATTGTAATAATATTAATAAGACTCCTCTTATTAATTTATATTTAATATTTCTAAAATATTAAATAATAAATATTAAGCTATTTAATTTATTCTATCACCATAGATTAAATTAAATATACATAATATATTATTACGATTATGCCATTAACTTCTTAAATAATTATTCTTCCTTTTTTATGGTGTGACCCTTTAGGTTCTCTATATTAAAGCGGTTGTGAATAAATCAATTAGAACAATTCTAATCTTATTTAAATAAATAAATTAAACAATTAATTTATTTAAATAAATAATATTTATTCTCTGATAGGGATAAGCCTCACTAGCGATCAACGACTTTCCGGATAATATAGATTTCAACATTAATCATTAAAGAACCTTTGAGTAAATAATTCTTAATGACAATTCAATCCTTCCACCATACAATGTCCCAATTAAATATAAGGCATGGAATTCTTGTCAAGTCTTATTTTATTTAATTATATGTATTTCGATTCTTAAATGCACAACTCAAATAATGCAAATTAGAAACTCCTTTCTAATTTCATTACTTATAACGCCAAGGACTCTTTGGGTTGTCATTTATCGAATCACATAGGACATTCTCTTCTTTTATTAGAAGTGGTAGATTCTTTATTGATCATACATTATCTCCATGTACAACTTATTATACCCAAGCATACCCTTTGATATACCCTAAGGGTCTTAAGGAATAAGTCAAAGTATAACTCATCATACACAAGATACTATGATGATCTCAAGTCCAAGGATTACTTGTACTACTATCACTCTGAGAATTCCTATTGACGAGCAAATAAAACTCCATTAGGTATTCCTTAGCGAGCCACGTTCGATGAACTTATTCTCTAATAAGCACCTACATACTTGCTTTAGTGTCTCCACACAAATGATCATGAGATCAATCATCCTCATCCAATGAGCAAAGCAGCGTATGTACCAATCTATCCCGGATTCACTAATCCCCAATTTAGTAATCCAATGATTGGGAACTATTTTAGTTTTAAGCTTTCTAAGAATTTAGATCTCATTAGAATGATCATCATCATTATTCTAAAAGCATTGCTTAAAACTATGGGTTTATCACATATTATAAAACGACATCATATAGATAATTAAAAGCCTTTAATAAATTAATACTTTTTATTAATAAATGAATAAGATTGTTACAAAGTATATGCTTTATCATCAAACATGATTGGCTTGTGTGCATATTACTTTCAATCTCCCACTTGCACTAAAGCCAATCGTCATGGTATCTTATACTCTTCTTCTCTAAGTGACGATTATCCTGGCATTGAATAAGCTTTAGTTAATGGATATGTAATGTTGTTCATGAGAGTCCACTATCTCTATAGTGATTTCCCATCTTTCAATGATTCTAATAATCAAATGAAAGTGCCACAACACATGTTTAGATCCAAGATGAGACTTAGGAACTATTCTTAGTTCTGTAATAAAATTTTAATCCAAACAATCAACTTGCGACTTCATTTATAGCTATATACTTTGTCTTTATCACTAAACCCGGTAACTCTTTGTTTGTTTGGAACCTTTCAATTCATCTTTGCACCAATTGTTCAAGGTAACCCTTTACCTTAAAGTGGATTTTCTATCGTCTTGGTGCATGCGAAAAACTTGAGTGCATTAAGCCCTCTAGTTTTAATTAAGACCCACCATGAATATGAACACATCCTTAGTGCCGGTTAAGCACTTTAAGATGTTTTTCACTGACTCATAGTGAATTTCTCCATAATATGAGTGATCAACATCGGTCTCGTACATTTCATTGCATGCATGATTGTCACTCATGCGTCCTCTCTTTTCGAGAGTCCGTGGGGACTATTAAGAGATACACTCCATAGCTCATCGACATGAGACATTTCTTGGAGTTTGCCATACTAAAGCGACTTTAGCATCAAATGAATATCGTTCCTTGGGTTAAGTCGAGCATCCTCTTGTATCTATCAATATAGATTTTATCCCCAATTAAGATACTCGTCCCCAAACCATTCATGGAGGAATGTTTTAGACAACTTTATCATTCTTGATTGTAGCATTAGTATGTCATTCCTTATCCGTAGTATATCAACATATAATATTAGGAATGTCACGATGCTCCCATCGACCCTTTTGTACACACTAGAAGTCTTACCTCATCGAATGTAACTACGGATCATCATCTTACATGATGTGTACCTCATCATCATCATCCATGATGAATCCATACCTCCTGTATATCTTTGGTACTATTCCGATTTACGATTAGGTTTGTGGTACAATAGGTCTATCTCTGGGTTCCTCTTATTTGACTTATAGTGTTTTGTGGTTCTTGAACTCTTCAAGATCTATTATCCTCCCACTAGCCCTTCAATGATAAGCACATTTATCTTAGAAGGCAGCGTGTTTCGTAACAAACACCTTTTTTTAAGTAGGATTATAGAGCATATACCCTAAACTTACTTTAGGATGTCCCACAAATCTGTATTTGTCAAATCTTGTCCCAAGCTTATCCTTTGAAACCTTTTTCACATAAGTTGGACAACCACTTATCTTAACATACTTAAGATTAGGAATCCTCCTTGTCCATAACTTTTATGGAGTCTTGGAATTTGGATTTCGAGGTTACCATTTTGTAGATATGCTGACCATTTCTAGGACATTATCCCGGAAGGATCTTTGGAATGTCGGTAAAATCATTTTGGACCGCACTATGTCCAACAAGGTACGATTTTTCATTCGGACACATCAATCAATTATTGCGTATCGGGATGTGTCCATTATGAGAAAACCATTTGAGATGATCTAGAAACTTATTGCACAAGTATTTATTCCTTGATCTAATCAAAGAATCTTAATACTTTGCCAATTTGTTTCACTTACAATTCTTTGAACCTTTCAAATAATTCACACTTGTATTTTAGCAAATACACACATTCAACTCTTTGAATGATCATCTCCTTTTCTTATACTAATTTGTTCAATATGCAAAATTATTTTCATGTAAGTCAAGTATACAAAATTTATTAAATAATATTCGATTCTATACAAAACATTATTATTATAAATAGAACAACAATTGTTCTCAAATATAATACCAAAGATTTCATTGTCCAACAATAAAATGGAAATAATGTTTTCAACGAGAACTAAAATACAATAACAACTTATTGACTTAATAGATTTGCAGAAAAGTGCTAAACTATAAGTTTCTATGGCTAATGTTGCAACCTTTGCTTCATTTCCCACACATAGGATTACTTATACTTGTTTAGCTTTTACTATACAATGTGGTCCCTTCATAAATTTATATTTATGATAACCAAAGTCAGTATCCAATACCCAAGTAGAACCTTGACTTAAAGAAAAATTTATTTCAATCATGAACAAAAGCGTATTGTAATGTAGAAACTTCACTAAGCTTCTTTGGTTAGCCTTTGCAAGATGCTTCTCGCAGATTTCTTTCTAGTGTCAAAGCTTATTCATAATTGGAAGCAAACTCCTTTGCTATCCGTATCGCTTTTGATCTTATTATCCTTTGTTTACGCCTTCTCATTTACCTTCTTTGAATCGTTCTTCTTTTCGGAAGATCCTTTGGCCCCTACCGAAGAAGACTCTATCTTTCTTGGTTGGAAAGTGACTCTCAACATTTTCAACATGTTAAGCAAATCAAACAAAGGCGATATCTAGCTTGTTCATATGAAAAATTCACAACAATTGTGAAAGGAGTCCGGGAGTGAGTGCAAGATCAAATCTTGGCTCAACTCTCCATCCATGACAAAACCAGTTGTCCTAATTGATCAATCAGATTGATTATGTTAAGAACTTTTTGTCTGTACTATAGTGCCATTGGCCATTCTAGATCGGAAGAGCTCCTTAGATATCTGATATCTATCAGTCCTACTTTCCTCACCATCAACTACTTGATGTGCAGGAATATAGTAGGAGCATCCATAGTTTCATCTTGTGCGCTCAAGCTCGTTACTCATAGATGCGAACATGATGCATTGAGCCAAGCTGTGCATCATCTTGCCACTTTCTAAAAGTAGCAATGTCTTCCTCGGAGGCATTATGCGCAACCATTCTTGAGGATAGGCGTATTAAGGACATAAGATAGCTTTTCAGCTATGAGAACTATTCTCAAATTCCTTAACCAATCCGTTTAATACGGTCCAGTTAAATAACATCAAATATGTTTCGCAGTGATAGTAATTAAGACATTGTAAAATTTTGTAAATGAATTTGTATTTAACAACATTTTAACATACATTCTTTTATTAATTACCAAAATAATTTAGGTCTTGTTTTAAATTGGTATCTCTCACTATTTTCTTCAAACTATATTACCCTCACTTATATAGTTCGACAAAATCTAATTAAAGATTTGCTAGTGAGAATAAGGATCCCATTTCAAATGTATATAGCCTTGTGGTGACACAACAAACTATATATAAATAAATAGGTAGACAACTTTTGTCAATTACATCAACTATGCAACTCCTTTTCTTTTGCCTCTTAGATTATTTTAATCAAGTGGTGGCACATCCGAATCAAAATTATCTAAGTTAAGTCAGACCTAGCACTCCATATATTCAAAAAGAAAAATATCATCCTTGTGGTGACACAACAAAACAATATTGTTCAATTTTCTTTATAAGCATCAAATGTGATAAATTAACATCTTAAATACTTAATACTTGCCTTGTGGTGACACAACAAACTCATATTAAATATTTAATACTCTATTAATTTTATCATGCTAGAAAGCTGACGTTCGATATTCCAAATATCTTTGAGCGCTTAGGACTTAATATAAAAATTGAGGGGTTTGTTATTAATTTGTCTCATCTTGTTTAGCGGCATTTATATATATATATAAAATACGCGTCATATTAATTAACATGCGAAGCATGTTTGCATAATATATAATATATATATAGTATAAGCATGCATATAGAATACTATATTCTACCCGGATTGATTATGGACTTTTATTCTAGTTTGGTTCACTAGAGCCACCAAGTGAACCAAAAGGTCAAACCCTAGGGGTGCAAGAAATAATATTTAAATATAACTATTACATTTAAACCCTGCTCCATTACAAGCGGGTCTTCAAGCGCTCCTTGCTCCTTGATCTCCAATTTTTCAAAATTAATTCTAACTATTCCTATTACAAAACTATTTAAAATAAATAGAAACCTTGATCGTGATCGAGGGAAGTACATAGGAGGAGATAGAATTTACATTGAAGAAAAATTAGAAAAGGCGAGGCACGCAGACCCCATTTAATAAAACCCATACATTCATGCATCCAACTAAAATAAAATCCAATCACATTGGTCGATAGTCCATAATCAATCCCATTTATTATCATACACATCATCATATGCATCAATAAATAACATTCATCTTATGAATAATAAACATTTAATATATATATATTGATATCATTTAATGGGCAAATTTAGTTAGTATAAAATCTAATTTTGAATCAAAATAAACTCCTTTATTTTAATCCAAATTTAAATCAAAATAAAACTATTTTATTTTAATTTATCCAATTTTGAATAAAATAAGCTATTTTATTTTAATCAAAATTTTAATCAAAATAAACTCCTTTATTTTAATTAATTATGGAATCTAATTCCATGTAATAAAAAAAATCTTTAATTAAAATAAACTCTTTTATTTTAATTAATTATGGAATCCAATTCCATGTAAAAAAAAAATTATTAAAGGAAACACGGATTATTTTTTCCTATTCACAAATAAACTCCTTTTATTTTGAATAATATGAAATCTTATTTCATATTTAAATAAACTCCTTTACTTTAAGGAAACATGGATTCACTTTCCTATTCACAAATAAACTCCTTTATTTTAGAAAACATGAAATCCAATTTCAACTCCAATTAGTTATCATGGAATCCAATTCCAACTCTAATTAGTTAGCATGAAATTTAATTTTAAAATTAAAATAAACCTTTTATTTTAATATTAAAATAAACTTTTATTTTAAAATTAAAATAAATTTTTATTTTAATTATAAAATAATTAATATATATATATATATATATTATATATATATATATAATATCCGTAATTTATATATATATATATATATATATTAATATATGCATTCACGTGGTTAATGCTAGTGCCATAATTCCGTGAAAGAGTATATATATATATATATATATATATATATATATATATATATATATATATATATATATATATATATATATAATAGTTCCTTTAATATTTTTTTTTTGTTTGTTTTGTTAACTAATTCATTTTTGAATCAATATATATATATATATATATATATATATATATATATATATATATTGATATATTATATAAAAAAATGATTTCAAGTGCTCTGTTGAATGATTCCAACGTGGCCTCATGTTGCCTTTTTTTTTTCTTTCGTTTGGTTAATATAGCAACCTGTTGCGCATGATTCCTGCTAGCCCAACTGGTGCGAACGTCCAAACAAAAAAAAAAAAAATTACTTAATGCATGACATAGGCAATGAAATGATCATTTAATTCAGCGAGTCCTTTTTTTTTTTTTTTTTTTTATTATTTAAATTTTATACAATAAAATTATGCCCAATTAAATTGTTCTAAACACATATCAACACACATATCAAATCTGAACAATTAATAATTCGCATAAAGGTTTGGCTCTGATGCCACTGTTAGGTTTGTAATATTCATGAACGCAATCAAATTGCAAAAAAAAATGCGGAAACGTGTAAAATCAGAGTTTAAAAAAAAATTATATACCCGAATCACCCTTTATGCACAATTATTAATTAAACGAAAAGATAAAGAATAAAATCATACCCTTGAAAATCGAGCTTCCTTAGGTACAAGTTCACCTCCAAATCCTTTCGCGTTCAACTTGAATCTACCGGGGTTTTGTTCCTTCCTTTGATCAACGTTAGCCACCCATATGTTTGGCCTCTAGAGGTGATCCACCAAGGAAAAATAAAGAATTCAAGAAGATGGTGTATTTGGCTCAAACCCTAGTTTTCTATCTCTATAGAAAAGGGTACTCTCCAACAAATTGGAATTATGTCATTGTAAAAGTCAACAACCCCCACACCCATAATAAGACTCCTCTTATTAATAGATGTGGGCAACCCCCCTTAACAATTAAGGAATTGGGTTTTGTTTAATTAATTAAATTCTTTTAATTAATTAAGCTCCCTAATCTTATTAGGGATAATTAATTAAACTCCTTTAATTAATTTTCCTTCCTAATCCAATTAGGAATAAATGAGAGTACTTATATTAAATTAATTCCTAAACTCTTTTAGAAATTAAAATAATAATAATTGTAATAATATTAATAAGACTCCTCTTATTAATTTATATTTAATATTTCTAAAATATTAAATAATAAATATTAAGCTATTTAATTTATTCTATCACCATAGATTAAATTAAATATACATAACATATTATTACGATTATGCCATTAACTTCTAAAATAATTATTCTTCCTTTTATGGTGTGACCCTTTAGGTTCTCCATATTGAACCAGGTTGTGAATAAATCAATTAGAACAATTCTAATCTTATTTAAATAAATAAATTAAACAATTAATTTATTTAAATAAATAATATTTATTCTACAATAGGGATAAGCCTCCTAGCGATCAACGACTTTCCGGATAATATAGATTTCAACATTAATCATTAAAGAACCTTTGAGTAAATAGTTACCGTACAATTCAATCCTTCCACCATACAATGTCCCGATTAAATATAAGACATGGAATTCTTGTCAAGTCTTATTTTATTTAATTATATGTATTTCGATTCTTAAATGCACAACTCAAATAATGCAAATTAGAAACTCCTTTCTAATTTCATTACGCCTTTGCCAAGGACTCTTGGGTTGTCATTTATCGAATCACATAGGACATTTCTCTTCTTTTATTAGAAGTGGTAGATTCTTTATTGATCATACATTATCTCCATGTACAACTTATTATACCCAAGCATACCCTTTGATATACCCTAAGGGTCTTAAGGAATAAGTCAAAGTATAACTCATCATACACAAGATACTATGATGATCTCAACTCCAAGGATTACTTGTACTACTATCACTACAGGAATTCCTATTAATAGGCAAATAAAACTCCATTAGGTATTCCTTAGCGAGCCACGTTCAGTGAACTTATTCTCTAATAAGCACCTACATACTTGCTTTAGTGTCTCCACACAAATGATCATGAGATTAATCATCCTCATCCAATGAGCAAGCAACGTATGTACCAATCTATCCGGATTCACTAATCCCCAATTTAGTAATCCAATGATTGGGAACTATTTTAGTTTTAAGCTTTCTAAGAATTTAGATCTCATTAGAATGATCATCATCATTATTCTAAAAGCATTGCTTAAAACTATGGGTTTATCACATATTATAAAAAAAGACATCATGTAGATAATTAAAAGCCTTTAATAAATTAATACTTTTTATTAATAAATGAATAAGATTGTTACAAAGTATATGCTTTATCATCAAACATGATTGGCTTGTGTGCATATTACTTTCAGGAACCACAACGTCGAAGAGGCTACGTGGGAACTCGAAGCTGATATGATGAAAAATTACCTCTGAGTTATTTGTTTAGTCTGTGTCTTCAATTTTTGGGAAAGAATCTTTGTAAGTAGGGGAGAATGTGACGATTTGATTGTTTGAATTGCGATTCTGGGGACAGAATCCTTGTAAGGAGGGAAGGATGTAACGATCCGAAATTTCAAAGTATAATTTAAATATTTATTGAGTTATATAAATATTATTTGAGGTGTTTATTGTTAAATAAATATTTTATTGATGTGATGGTTGATGAATCTAAATGATTAGAGAATTTTCTAAATTAAATTAATTTATAATTTATAGGTTTGTATTATAGCATGAGGTGTTATGTGGTTGTGTTGATTTAATAATTTAGATGGTGTTAAATTATTAAATAAAGTTAAAATAAAAATTATAAATTGGTGATATTTGCTAAATGACTATATTTAATTAAAATATAGTATGTGATTAATTTAATGGGTTAATGTTGGATATGAAAATAATATGTGATTATAGTTTATAAACTAAAATGTTTATTAAAATAGATTAAAAAGGGTTTAAATTAGTTTTTGTCAAACAAGGCTTAAATATTTAAACTCTTTAATTTTAAATGATTTGCCAAACAAGCTTTAGGCTTTTGAATTTCTAGTTTGGAAATTTAATAAAATAAATAGATAAATAAATATAATATATTTATAACTTGAGCGTTTGTTTTGTAACTGCCATTTTATTAAGTTGGCGTATTAAGGTCTGGCAGTTTTATTTGTGCGTGTTGTTTATCAGTTGGTTTTCGCATTCTATTTGCTAACCTAGAGTTCAGAGAATTGAGAGTTGAGAAAATTAAGAACTTGAGAGAGAATTGGAGAGGAGTTTAGGAATTTTCACGTCAATTCCAGTGTGCTTAGCAAGAGTTTCTGTCAAGCAACAAAAGGTATGTTCTACTATTTTGATATTACTTATGAGTATCTCGGTAAAGTTTGCTATACTCTATGAATTATGTTTTTGCCGAATTGTTTTGAGGTAACTTAGTTATGATGATTACATGCGTATATGATGATTATATGTTATGTTTAAACCAAAATTGCATGTTAATTTGGGATATCAGTAGACATTTTTGACAGTATATGTATTTTTCCATATGTTCATGAAAAGTATCAATTTTAGTGGCCAATTCATATGAGAAATAGTAAATTGAAGTTTGTATATGGTAGTTCATTCAGATACGAATGTAACGTAGTTTGAATGGAGTAATTTGGTCCAGTAATGAAATCACAGTGATGATTTCTAGAATGAATATCAAAAATGGACTTTTATATGAAAAACATGAATTTTGAGAAATTAAAATAGCTTTAGTTGGTGTTAAATTGTTCCAATTGGTTGTAAATGTGAGCAATCATGTTTATGATTGTGGTATATTTATTTTACATGTTAATTTCACTGTTTGGTGGGTGAAATTTGTGTTTGTTGGGCTAAAGTCGACTATTGTTCATTAGCCTCTCTTCGTCTATCTCGAACACCTAAAGCAGCAATTGCTATTTGGTGCTAAGGCAAAAAATGGCTCACCGCAGGGCCCCAAGCCTTTGTATAAGTAATTGCCCATACCTACAGTTTGAGATTCGCTTCGTTGTTATTCTTGCGGTCTTGGGATAGCATCATGGTATGGCCTGAAATTATGTTAGCATGTTAAATGAGTAATGTTAAGGATAACATAACATAGTGAATTGGGGTTAGTAAGTTCAAAGTTGTAAAAATGTTTAGTAAATCGAGAACGTGTTATGTTGCAAGTTAGTTGGACGATGGAGCGTTAGTTAAGTGTTCAAGTAGAACACTTAGAGTTTACGAAATGTAAATGGTAATGATCATGTTATGATATGTTGGCCTATCTAATAGGTATTGTGGTTCTAAAATTATATGTATGTGATCGTGAGTTTAATTTTATAGCTTACGCTCAAGACAAGTTTTCTAACCCTATATTTATATTGAGCAAGTTTCTAAACTTCTCTTTTTACATTGAGCAAGCCTTTTATCCTTACAATCATGTTGAACTAGTTCTTAATTTGAAGTTTCATTAAACGAACTATTGTATTCTTAATCATGATTTGAACAATCTAGATATGATATTATTTTATTTAAACAAGTTTGAAGTCCAATACTTATTGATGCATTCTAACTTGTTTATTGTTAGACAAGTTTCATTATTGTTATTCAGATATTATAAATGCAGCTTTCTTGAATTCTAATTTCAAATGTTGAATTATTATAGTTCATTTACTTGATACAAGTCATTTTCATAATAAGTAAGCTTTATTTTTAGCTTGCTATTACTTAATGTTTATTCAATAATTCATAGTCCTAGCTTAATTTTATTCAAGCAAGGTTTATTATTGTCATTCAATACTTATGCTTTGTAGTTGTTTCTAAGTATGAGATCAAGTATAGTCAGTTCGCTTACACTTATTCATTGTTTCATATTATGTTATTATTGATCAACTGTTGTATTATCAAACACTATTGATTTAACTAGTCCACTAGTTGATGTTCGTTGAACTTTAAATTACCCTTGATAGCTTATCCAAACCAAACCTTCTTTAGTGCGGACTTGTACTCTAAATATTGAGATAAACAACCCTATTATTATTAGGGGAAAATTTACACGTAGCGTTAAATGTTTGTGCATAATACATGGTACGAAGGGCTGATCCCCCTAAGTACGAGGAGTCCTTATAGTCTTATGACAATTAAAGTTGGGGTTGAAAGATTACTCGCAACTGTGGACATGGTTCATGGTCTTATGACCCTCAGTTATGTTTATTTCATATTTTGGATTCCAGTTTCTTATTATCATTGTTATAGTACTATTCAGTTTTGATGAGCCTTCGTTGGCAGTTATTATTGTTATTCTTATGTTGATTCATTGTTATATCCACTGAGCAATTGTTTTGCTCACTCTTGCATATTTATAAACTCATTGCAGCTAAAGAGGAGAAGGTAGATGATCCTTCGACTAGCAAAGGAAAGGGAAAAATGTACAAGTGATGAGGACTTGAAATTTTTATTATGATTATGATGTTAGACTTTTATTATGATGATCTTAGATTTTATTTTAAATGATGTAATGTTATAATTTTAATTACGCATTTGAATGACGTTTAAAGGTTAGATAACCTGGGATGTTTTTGAACTTAATGATGTAACTCTATTTAAGGGGAGGTTTTATGGTTCAAATATTGTTTTATTTGGGTAGATAGTATGAATGTTTGAATAGTGAGCACCAAATCTTGTGGGAATGAAGTACCTAGATTTTGGGGTGTCACAGCTTATTATTCATAAAGTGTAAATTATGTGTCAATGAATGTAGTAATTTGATTAAGTATGGTCATAATTAAAGTTGGACAAAGAGAATGAACTTGTGATGACTAGTACATTATAATTGACTAGTATTGTGAACGTAAATGATATGTAGGATTAAATCAAGGAACGTGTATAAATTAACGAGTAATCTACGCACGAGGCAAGTTTCCTAACCCTACTTGTTATCATTATATACGTTGATAAATTTACCTCTCTACATCATGCAAATTCTCATTATTATTGATCAATTCTATTTTGCTATATTAAAGTTAATTAATCTTTCAAAGCATGATGCTGTTATACAATACTTATTCTATTGTATACCTCTTGAGATTTTATTTCATTTTAAATATCAGTTACGGTTGAACCTTGTTAGACTAGCGAACCCTTTGAGATTCGACTAGTCCATAGTTGATGAGCGTTCTAAATTTTAGAACCTTTGTTGAATTATCCAAACCAAACTTCCTTCGGTGCGGACTCTAATGTCAAACTGAGATGAACAACCCTGTATAGGGGATTACTTATGCGTTAGCGTTAAGATATTGTGCACAGTATGGTACTAAGGGCTGATCCCCCTGAGTACGAGAAGAAGAGTCCATAGTCTTATGACTGTTAAAGGTTTCAAGTATAAACACTTGACAACCTAGGACATAGTTCAAGGTCTTGTGACCCTCAGAAGTTCTTTTGATTCTTGTTATTCATTCTTGATTCAAAAGTTGAGTTTTCCTATTTCAGAAGTCTTCGATTTATTCGCATGTTATTATTCATTGTTATATTGTTATACTTGTGGGCAATAGTGCTCACTCTTGCGTAATAATAACATTGCAGTTAAGAACGAAAGATCTGACGAGCCATCCACTAGTAAAGGCAAGGGCAAGATTAACAAATGAAGAAGACTTGTTGTTATTATGTATTTATATTCATACTTAATGTTGTTTAAGACTTGTTATTTGTTTATGATTCCGCGCAGATGTTTAAGGTTAGAGTGACCTGGGATTGTATTTATTATGCAGATGGTGTAACCCCATAAGGGGAAGATTTATTTATTATTTCTATCTATTTCATGGTTTGCATTTATTTATGGGTAGATAGATAGATGATATTTGTACAGTGAACACCAAATCCCGCGGAAAAGGAAGTACCCAGATTTGGGGGTGTCACATAAAATCAAACCCTAGAATCTGACCATTAATTTGTTGTTAGATGTTAACATTTTTATGTTAAACATGTTATAAATAGTTTACAGTGATTATCTGGATTGCTAGATGTTAGATCCATAACATCTAGAGGCTCGGATTTGAAGATTTAAAAAATCTGGAAATTTTGTTTTTGATGTCTGACAACCAAATGTCAGGCCTTGTGTATCTATTTCTATGTTTGGTTTTTGTGTTTTGAAGGTTGATACCTGTAGTATGTCATATGATCTGTATTCTGGAACTATTAGCTAGCTCAGATCATACACATAATGAAAGTTATGGGCGGTGTAACCTCATTGACCGACCATGACTTTCAATTTCTGGAAAACCCAGATCGTTCCCAGAAGGCTCTGACAAGTTCTTCGTGGGCTCAGATCTGACTATGTTATGATGATATGTAATGTTCTTTGAATCTAAGTTATAGTCTGTTGTTTGGACTACAATATTATAACACTTGATCACTAAAACCTTAAACAGGTAGATCTTAATGGGCGGTCAAACTAAGCCGGACGTTCATGAAACGCATTTTCTGGGTAACCTAGAAAACGCATGATCATGACGTCTGACATGGTTTGACCAGTATTTATTTAATGATTCTGTTGATCGTATATGGATTTTATATAATGTATCTCTTCTTTGTTATGTTAACTACATACTTCAGTTATTAGATCACTATAACATAGCACAAAGAGCAAGTTGTAAAAGCCCAAAAGTGATCAGTCGAACTGATCTTGTTTTCTAGGTAACCTAGAAAACGAAGAACAATTCTGACAGATGGTTTGAGCTTCCATATCTTGCTTGTATGTTGTAATCTGACCCAGATCTTGCATGATATTTGTAGTACTACATTAGTATTACAAGATCAATATCTTAACTGGTCCAAAAACATTATGATCTGAAAGATTTTGTTGGTCAAACGTGGCATCTCGATCACTGCTCATGAGTGTTCTTGAGCCTCAAGAACACATTAGGCGACGCTTTCTGTCGCTAAAAGCTATAGTGACAATTTATTTAATTTAATTTAATTTATTTTCTAAAAATCATTTAAAAATAGAAATAAATTATTAAAAATTCAAAAATAATTTTAAAAATAATTTTAAGTAATAAAATTAACTTTTAATAATTTATCATATTTTTTATAAAATATTATTATTTATTTAAATATTATTGATATTTAATTTATTTAATAAATGTATTAAATAAATTAATTAAAAATGATTTTATTATATTAAAAATAATTTTAAATGATTATAAGGTATTTAAAAATATTTTAAGTTATAAAATGTAACTTTTAATATTTTAAGATAAATTTTATTAAATATTTAATATTAATGATATTAGAATAATTTAATAATTATATTAAATAAATTAGTTTAAAAATGATTTTAATATTATAAAAATTATTCTAAATGAGAATAAAGTGTTTAAAGATATTTTAAGTTATAAAATATAACTTTTAATATTTAAAGGATAATTTCATTAATAATTTAATATTAATGATAATAATTTAACATTAATGATATTAAATTTATTTAAAAATTATATTAAGTAAATAGTTTAAAATGATTTTATTGATTTAAAAATTATTTAAAGGGATATAAATAAATTAAAAATATTTTAAGTTATTCTTAATGACTTTTAATATTTGGATAAATAATACCTTAATATTATAATATTAATGGTAATTATTTAAAAATAATTTTAATTGTTTTAAAATACCATTTAAAGGTAATATAAATGTTTTAAAAATAGTTTAAGTTATTTTAAATAACTTAATATTTTGGCAATGGTTTCATTAATAGTTTAATGTTAATTAAATATTAATCATAATGAAATTATTTAATATTTAAATCATTTAATAATGATTCCAGTGTTTCAAAAATCATGATAAATTATAATAATTATTTTAAAATTATTATAAGGTCATGAAAAATAATATGACTGGGGTTTAAGTTATCTAAATGAAAATTGAACTGTTGTATAGAGTCTTAGACTCGATAAATACCCGATAAAGTTGTCGGTACACCGACATGTTTTAGAAATTGATCTGGACTTAGATAGGTTGACTTGATAAATTTTTATTTGTGATTCAATGGTTGTTAAACGTATGTGATAATGTGATTAGGTTATGTGCTGACTGCAAATAGCAGTACTATGTGTTATAGTATGTTATTCTAATCGAACGAATGATCTATTTAATGATAGCAATTGGCATAAAAGATAAAACTAAGTTGTGTAAGTAGTAGACATGGCAAGTATCTAACCCTTTGCATTTACTTTATGTAATGGACATGCGTAAGATAATATCTGAACTATTCTTTTCAATTTTTCAAATATTTCAACCTTTGTATACTTATGCAATGATTTTGTATAAGTAAATTATTAAATGATAATTTGTTGTACAAGTTCCTTAATTCTGTTATTGTAGATCAAGATATATATTATGTTCGTTAATTTCCAAACATGGTTATACAAGTGTCCTCACTTGGATAATCAATATATTTTAATCACATGTTGATACATACTTATCGGTGTCCAGTATGTATACGTTGAATTAAAAGTCGTCTAAGCTATTTGATCCGGCTAGACACAAATTTAAAATTGTTGTTGAACAAGATAAAACTAACTGTTATGAACATTCCAAATATGGGAAAAAAATTTATGCGCTAAGGCGGACAAAGTGAACGATAATATCGTTCTTGAATGTGGTATTGATCAATACAGGGTACATTGGGATGATCACCCTCGAGCCGTAAGTTATGCCGGTTTGCGGATGAAGTTTTGCTAAACCTATTCAAAAATAGAAAACAATGTTCATAGTCTGTCAACTGATCCTCATTTATATTTTGTACGTAGTTTCAAAAATTTGAAATTGAAATGATATGTTATTTATTATTGGTTCAGCTTACTTCACAACTATTGATTTGTTGTAGAAGTATCGTTCAAAGAAAATATTTAATCCTTTCAGCTAACTGTTATTGCTCGCTATTACTTGCTGGGTACTCAAATGCTCATCCTTGCTTAATTTAAATGTTTTCAGCTAAGTGTGAACAACCTGAAGGCTCTGCCAAGAACAAAGGGAAAGGGAAGGTCGCTGAATGAATGTTTATGCTATCTTTTGTATTTTCTAGACTTTATTAGGATTATGATGATATATATTAATTATCATGTAACGAATGTTTAAAGGTTTCGTACTTGGGATTAAGACTGAGCAAGTAACCAAATTGGAACCAAAACCGCACCAAAAACCGCACTAACCGCACCAATTAAAACCGCACCAACGGTTTCGGTGTATGTGGCAATTTTAGGTGGGTTGAATAACCAAATTTATGGTTCCAGTTTCGTTACTAGCCAAAACCGCACGCATAAAATCGAAACCGCACCATATGTGTGTATGTATGTATTATCTCTAGTAAATTCTAAAGTTACTTTTCACTTGAACACAATCAGAGAAAACCCCAATCTTGCATTGTCATTTTTTCACCAATTGAAAGAATATTGTTAGAGGATATAGAGTCAAAAATTAAGCAATTGGGTTTTAGAATTTAGAATTTGTTTGATGCGTTATTGGAGGGGCTTATAGCTAACGGGCCTAATTTATTGGTACGAGCACTTGATGCATTGGTTAAGGTCAATGTTATAATAGTAATAGTCTAATAGATTATTTTTTAAATTAGGTATAGTTAGGATTATATTTTATAAGTCCTTCTTGCAATATATAAGATAGAATTTCATTCTATCTCTAGTATATGCTTTTAATTTTTGGGGAACTAGATAAACATTCTTGCTTATTATCGAATATATGGTCTCCGTTGTTTTATATAGCGTATGTTTTAGTTTTAAAGCATCATTCATTTATTATAAACTAAAACTATTTTACGTGTCTCACTATTCTATGATTTGATGGTAAATTTGACATGTTTGGCATAAGGAACTTTGGTTCTATGCTTAATATAATTCATTCATTTGAGCTCATCACTAAGTTAATTGCTCGATGTAAGTTCTATGTAAAATTTTATTGAAGGCTTAGACTTTTTTGTTGTTTCAATTGGTTTTTGAACCGAAACCGCACCAATTAAAACCGTATCGCACACTTTAAAACCGCACCGCACCAATCACAAGCGGTTTCGTGTGCGATTTTGAATTTTTCAAACCGCACCTAAGCGGTTTCGGGTGTGGTTTGAACTTCAAACCGCACCATGCTCACCCCTACTTGGGATTGGAAAACTCTGATAATATGTAAATTAAATTTGATAATCTATATTATTGTTATAATTATTAGTATTATTCCGCTCATAGAAATGGTATTGTGAAGCACCGAGTTCAGGTGTCAAGTATCTGAATTTGGGGGCGTCACAAGTATCTGAATTTCAAGTTTAAACTGTGGCGCCGCATCGCCGGTTAACAGACTGTCCAGAAATAACTTTTATTTTGCACAGAGTCTGTAATTGTTAATGTAATGCGATACTATGACTATTAAAATATAGTTTTGGTTATTATGCTATCGTGAATGAGCATACAATTAACACTTAACAAATGTTGTTATTATTTTAATCGATGTAACTTGATTATGTAAATAAACATCAAACCATACATTAAATAGATATATATTATGACTAGTGGTTAATTGTATCTTAATGGCATATGAATAGGATATTGTGAATTGAATTGTTACGGTTTAGCCTACACTCAAGGCAAGTTTCTTACTCTACCTTGTTTATTATTGAGCAAGTTATTGATTCTTATTTGATTACATTATTCAAGATTTCTAACTCTACACTTTCGTTGAGTTAGTTCTGTTATTACATTATGCAAGTTTTCAAAACCTAAACTTGTTATTTTAGCATGCAATAATCTTCATTTTGATGAATAAGTTTTATCGTTCAAGTTATTGTTTATGATGCATGCTTAAGCTTCAATTCTATAATTTTAACCTTAGCTTAATGTTGTTCAAGAAAGGTAGGTTATATTATTCAATATGTATGCTATTAGATTATTCCTAAAGCATGACCTTAATTTATAATGTGAATTCAGTTATGATTATTCCATAACATAACGTTATTAATTTTATTCAACTAATCCTTAGTTGATGTTCGTTGAACTCCAAATTACCTTGAATTGTATCTAAACCAAACTTACTTTGGTGCAGACTTTTACTTAAAATACTGAGATGAACAACCCTAATATTAGGGGATAATTTACGCTTAGCGTTGAAATATTTGTGCACAATACATTGTACGAAGGGTTGATCCCCCTAATTACGTGGAGTCCCTATAGTCTTATGACTGTTAAAGTTTAAGTTGAAAGATTACTTATAACTATGGACATGGTTTGTGGTCTTAGGACCCTCAGTTATACATTTCAGAATGTTGATAGAATGTATTTTTTAGTTCTATTGAGTTATTATTTGGCAATTGTTGTAAAGTTTATTCCTTATTATTTCAAGTGAGCTTTGTTTGCTCACTCTTGCTTATATAAACCTTACAGCTAAAGTTGAGAAGGTCGATGTACCTAACACCAGTAAGGGAAAGGGAAAGATGAACAAGGATTGAAGACTTGTAATCATGTTGAATTTTTTTTTATCAGACTTTGGTTTGAAAGATTGTAATGAAGTTTATTTATTTTTCCGCATTTGAATGTTTGTATTTAAAGGTTAGACAACCTGGGAGATTTTTATTAATGTAATCCTTTATGGGAAGGTTTATTATTCAATTTTATTTTGATTGGATAGTTAGATATGAATGTTTTTTATTAAGCCAAATCTTTTGAGGATAAAGTATCCAGATTTGGGGGTGTCACAGGAACCATCCTAAACAATTTAGGATTAGGGTTTTTATTTAATTAATTAGGCATCCTAATCTCATTAGGAATAATTAATTAAACTTTTTAATTAATTAGCCTCCTAATCTTATTAGGAATATACGAGAGTACTAATATTAATTAATTCCAAAACACCTTTAGGAATTAACTTAATAATAATAGTAATAATAATAACAAGACTCCTCTTATTAATTTATATTTAATATTTCCAAAATATTAAAGAATAAATATTAAGTTATTTAATTAATCTATCACCATATATTAAATTAAATACACTTAACTAATTATTACAATTATGTCATTTACTTCTTAAATAAATATTTTTTTCTTTTATGGTGTGACCCTTTAGGTTCTCCCTATTAAACCGGTTGTGAATAAATCAATTAAAATAATTCTAATCTTATTTAAATAAATAAATTAAACTATTAATTTATTTAAATAAATAACATTTATTTTACAATAAGGATAAACCTCCTTAGCGATCAACGACTTTTCAGATAATATAGATTTTAACATTAATCATAAAAGAACCTTTGAGTAAATATTTACCGTATAATTTAATCCTTCCACCATACAATGTCCCAATTAAATATAAGACATGTAATTACTGTCAACTCTTATTTTATTTAATTATATGTATTTTGATTCAAATGCATAACTCTGAATTAATGAAAATTAGAAACTTCTTTCTAATTTCATAGCCTTTGATATACCCTAAGGGTCTTAAGGAATAAGTCAAAGTATAATTCATTATACACAAGATACTATGATGATCTCAAGTCTAAAGATCACTTGTACTACTATTACTACATGAATTCCTATTGACAAGCAAGTAAAACTCCATTAGGTATTCCTTAGCGAATCATGTTCAGTGAACTTATTATCTAATAAGTACCTACATACTTGCTTTAGTGTCTGTACACAAATGATCATGAGATCAATCATCCTCACCCAATAAGTAAGCAACATATGTACCAATCTATCCAGATTCACTAATTCCTTTTTTAGTAATCCATCGATTGGAAACATTTTAGTTTTTAATCTATCTAAGAATTTAGATCTCATTAGCATGATCTCATCATGATTCTAAAAGTATTGCTTAAAACTATGAGTTTATTACATATTATTAAGACAACATCATGTAGATAAATAAATGCATTTAGTAAATAAATACTTTTATTAATAAATGAATAAGATTGTTTACAATGTATATGATTTATCGTCATACATGATTGACTTATATCCATACTACTTTCATGATTTTTAACTTAATTATCTAGAGTCCAAATTGCCAACATGATATCCAAAAAATTGATTAGTATTCTTAATAGAATATAAAGTTCAAGTAAATGTAAAGTTCCCGGCTCAAATATAATAACTTAAAACTGAATAGAAAGATTTAGGTCAAGATATTAGATGATGCACAAACTATTAAGGATATTCTAATCATTTCAGAACTTTTCATCATTTAATGTTAAGCTGAAGAAACGAATAATAATATCTTACCATAATATGAAGTAGGAAATAAAATGATATCCTTTTACCATAAACAAAAATGATACCCCTTACCTTAGTACCTTTACCTTAGCACGTGACTAGATGTTGCTTTCTATGAAATTGATCAACTTGAACCATGCTAGCACTCTTTATCAACAATTAGAGTAACTTTACACTCAAAAGAAATACTCACAATATTGTAGTAAAATAATTTTATATTTTTGGTGTAGTCATGGTGTGTATTTAGTTGCTCAATCGGGCAACCTATTTATACTAAAAATTATGGGAACAATTAGCACACACGCTTTGATAAAATAATCAAATGAGCTAAATAAAATAATGGTAGTGGAATTTTTGTTCCCACAAAGGAAATTAAACCAACTTTTACACGTTATAACAAAATTTATTTTAATAATAAAGTCGTGGTCCATACTACTTTAGGAAAAGTAGAGTGTCGACAAGTCCTGCTAAACTTACTTTTATAAAAAAATAATAATTGAACAAACATCTACATATCATACTTATCCTTTATCAACACTTTTTATTTATCAATTACTTACACATTTTTAATCTTTTAACAATTATTCACAATTATTAACATAGACTCACAATACTGCCAACTAGTGTAATTATATTATATCAAATAAAATGAGTTACTGTGTCATGACAATTACTAATTTAATAATATGAGATACCGTGTAGTTGTTACTGTAACAATTATTGAATTAATAATATGAAAGACTATGTTATTTAAACTTTAGCAATTATTGAATGGAATACTAAGTGACTACTTACGTAAGAATTAATAATCAAAGATACTATGCAATACCGTGTGTTACTGTAAAATACCGCAAACTAGTGTGGAAAGACACGTATTATTGTACTTTTATTACCGAGCATTTCAACAGTTAACGGTTAAAAGTTCTACCGTCAATTTTGAAAAAAGGTTATTTCTGTTACTTTTTATATCCGACATTTATTCCGTTGTGGGGCCTAGCAATGATTGGTTATTTCTATGTCGTCATACAAATATTCCCCGACAAAAAGAATATTTATCGACGATTGTTTACTTTATATAATTTGCACATATCACTCATAACTATAACATTTATTAAATCAACACCTTACTATAAATAAGTTAAATTCTATTAAATGTCAGGATCAATATAAAAATATTTTTACCTCAAATAACATATAAACCAACTAATAAATCATAATTCATTCAAGGTGCCTTTATTTATCTTAAATTACTATTTATATTCCAAAAATTTAAAAGTGAATAACAAAACATGAGAAATCTTAAAACCCAAATATGACAATTTATTTTTAAAACGTTAGTCTATTATTCTGACATTATCTCTATTAGCTAAAATTTATTTGTCAAATTATTTAATTTTAACAAAAACTAGACTTTAATACTTCAATTTAGCCTCAAGAATCACCCAAATTTAATTTAAAATCATTAAGTTATACATTTTTAAAACTTAGAACTTGATGTTGAAAATTCTGCATTGAAAAATTCTAGAGCAGCCACCTCACGAAATTCATAGAAAATCATATGTTAATCTTTAACGGTTTAAAATTTATGGAAATATACTCAACTTATATATGTATAACATATTCAAAAATTACAACAATCCAATGGTCAGATTAAGAATTATAACTCACACAATAGAGCTTAAGAAAATTGATTTTTCATATTCTAGCGGACTATAAATCCTTCGAACCAGTTTTATTAAAATAGTCACCATGAACAATCCACGAAGAATTTATAAGTGACTCTTATTTCTGTGTTTAGCTTACTTCTAGGACTTTCTTTTGCTATAAGGCTTATCTCCTAACTCATTATACACAAAGAGTTATGAATTTTACAAAACATAGACATAAACTGTTTTACTTTTATAAAAATTTCCGGATTTCATTTTTCATTTGATTTCTTGATTTTTCTTGTTTGATTCATGTTTTTGCAAGTTTAATTTATCATAAATAAGCATAAACATCTCCTATCCATATAAAATCCATAAACACTTAATATCCATATATAAAAATCAAAGATTTACCAAGGTTCTGAGTTAACCTTTCTTTGTTTCATTTTTCTTCTTTATTCCTTCTTCTTTCTCTCCCTCTCTTTTTCTCTCCCTCCCTTTTCTGAAAACTTGTTGCGGGGGTAATGAATGAAAAAGAGAAGGCTGATGAGAATGCCTTATTAGGCTTAATGATTTGGCCAATATTCTTCCCTTATATCCCACAAAAATAAATGGTCCAATCAAAAAAATGTTAGGAAGGAAACTGGGGAAAGGCTTAAAAGTATTTAAAAATTAAATCTCAGCAATCATCCATCCCCTGTCAGCCATAGCTTCCCATGTGTCCACATTTTGTAAGTTTAATATCTGATCTTTTATTTACTCATTTAACCATTTAATTATCAATTTGAGCATTTCGACTTTTAAAAATTAACTGTTACATTAAAACCACAATTCTCATTATTCATATCTCATTTCATTAATTAAAAATTCTGTAATATAACAATTTAGGATATTAATCATAAAGAAAATTAGTCTTTTATTTCATAAAAGTCGGGGTCTTACAATTGAGCTATTCTCATTTGCAAAAAGAATTCTAGGCTTCTATTGTTCTTCTTCAGGTTGTGAGCACAATTGGAGAACATTTGAGTTTGTAAGTACTTTCTATTATGAGTTTAAAATTTAAAAGTAATAAGTCATTAACTACTAATACCAACTATTTTTTATATAATTAAAATTTTATCATTAATATTATTATTTTTTGTTCTATTTATTTTAGATTCATACGAACAAGAGGAATAGATTGGAACACAAACGATTGAGTGACTTGGTGTATGCCTAATACAATCGAAATATCGTCTTAAGGTTCCAAAATAGATGTGATGTGACACCCCTAAAATAGGTATACATCACCCATTCTGAGTCGCCAAATACATGGTACAAAATACAAATACAAACTTAATTATATAACATGAGCTGAGAGTTTTTACATGAATATTGTCTTTTAGACAATATGCAAACTCAAATTGATTTCTCATTACAATTATTATCACACTATTTTATAAAATAGTGAGGAGTACTATAACACCATCTCGGACCATCACTCCTTTCCCTGACTAGTCCCGGCTACATTCTCATTTCCTGAAGAGAATAATGAAAGTAAAAGGGTGAGCTCAACTAGTCTAGTAAGAAATATTATGACTAAGATAATGCAAAATAAATTATCATTAGCCTTCAACAGTATTAAACTGATAAAGTACAATAAAAATCAAGTTTAACTATAACGGAATAAACAATCCATTAGAACAGTCAAGTAAGGCATGATATCTACTACCTTCTATAATTTAAAAAGTTTATCATCAATTTTATCGTTGAGACTCGGCTTAATAAATAATCCACATCATTGAATTATCCATGCACTACGAGCCAAGGATATTTGTGTTTTCACCAATGGTCATGATCATGCCAACAACTGTCCATCAACGCATTATGACCAATGAGGACTTTTACCACATCATTTGTAACATTATGGGTCAAGATTATACAGAATAATCCCTGATCATAATCATACCGATCAACAATCAATCTATGCACTACGACTAAAGATGACTTTTATCACAACATAAGCATAAAGATGATGACAATGATATAAGAATTCAAATGATAAATTTTTAAAGATTTATAATTTAATTTATCCAGAATTCAATAATGTCCAAATTGTCAACATGATACTACTTTGTGGAGTAAAATTCAAGAATAATATTGTATCAAAAATGATTTGGACATAAAAGAAATCATTTTTTGTCATGAATAGTACCCCGGGTGAATAATACCCAAGTGAATAGTACCTCATGAATAGTGATTTATGAATAGTACCCCATGAATAGTACTCTGGCATGAAAATCTTAAAATTTAAAAAGAATGTTCAGAAAATATCCTTGTGAAATGATACTAGATGAAGCTCAAATTTCAACAATATTCTACTAATTTCACGGAGTATAGAAGTAATACTTTAACAAAATGAGTGTAGAAGTAGGAATACGAAACAAAATAATATTACTTATATACTGCAGAGTGTGAAAGAAAATATTATTTCATACTAGTATTGAACAAAAATAATATCCCTTACCTTAGAAGAAGACTGGATATTGGAATAGTGAAGTAGCAGAATACTCTTCTTCTTTCTCTCTATAATTGCTCTTGTGAGTCTTAGTGAATTGATGAGAATGAAAGAAGAATGAGCTTCTATTTATAGGAAAACATAGTTTCGATAATTGCACGTTTTGGGGCTCGAATTATTACAATATAGTACCGTTATCTTTTCCTCAATTTTTAATTTAGTCCTACAAGTATTATCAAACTTGTACCACCTCCCCTAATAGTACATGTATGTGAATCAGCAGTATAAGCATGTGAATCAATAGTTCCATTCATATGAACAAATAGTTATATGCATGTGAACTAATAGCAATTAATTGCTCATTTATCCGATTGGTTAATTTAACTTCCAGAAATCAATTATTATAGAAATAAATGTCGATTTTCACTACCACTAATAATCCCAACACAATGGAAATATCAATTTTTTCTTTAATCAATACGAACATATTCATCCTTAATATTATAACTCACAATATTTAACAACAAGATCATTCCCAAGAAAGATGGGGCTTTCCGATAAGGATTTCTCCCTATTGGCGCGCAATTAGGTGACCAAACCTCTTTCCAAGACAGAACTTTCTAGACATCGCCAATAATAATATGAATAACTTTATCGTCTCAATTATTGATTTAATAATATAAAATATTATGCAGATGATACTGTGACAATAATTGAATCAATAATATGAGATATATTATGCAGCAATTACTGTAGAAATAATTGAGTATAACTGGATGACTTCTCACGTAAGCATCAATAATCAAAGATATTGTATAATACCGTGTGCTACTATGACAACCACGCGTATTACTGTACTTTTACCACCAAGTATTTCAACAATTAAAGGTAAAACTTTCGCTGTTAATTTTATAAAAAATATATTTCTATCATTTTCTAACTCTGACAATACTTCCGTTGTGAGGTCCACCAATGATTGTGTCGTCGTACGAATATTCCCCGACCAATCGAATATTTTATAACAACTTTCTTATTTTGCAAAATTTATAAATATTACCCACAACCATAACATTATATCAAATCCACACCATAATATTCAAAAATATAATTCGAGAAAAATTAATCTTTATTAATAAAAGTTGGGGTCTTAAACGTGAACTTGAAAATAATTTTGACCCATTAGTTATTGAATACTTTGAATGGGGTAATAAATGGATCAATAATGAGGCAAATGTTGTTCATCCTGGAGAGGATCTTACATGGAATGATGTGAATCGAACAACCGGTGTATCTAACACGCTTGAGGGTCGCAATCTTTTAAGGAGGGCTCGTGCTAATACTATTGATATCTCATGATGTAATCTCAACGTGGTGGTAGTTCAACTTCAGGGGAATCAAGGTTGATGGATTCCAAATTCGATAATGAAGTTGATGAAGAAAAGAGAATTCCAAATGATGATGAAGATGTGGAGGATGGTTTTGGAGAAAGACCACCTACGCATTTGAATGAGATTAGTTCTCGTGGAAGAGATGGAGATCTTTTCCTTGATGATTTTGCTTGAACAATGTTTCTAGACTAGTGTAGAAAGTCTAGGCATTATTTAGGCTTGTTATATGGCATTTTATTAGTTATTAGGCTACATATTTGTGATGGTTGGTTGTAACATTATTTTCTATGTGGTGTTTGTTGAATTCTTCATTTCTTTACTAATTTTTAATATCAAGTGTTTTATTTTTGGATTGTTATTGCTAAGTATTTACATAATTGTGCCTTTAATGTTATTCCATAGTGTTATATTTTAAGCTTTAAGGTATATAAAATTTTATTGCCAATATACTTGTTGTGACGCCCCCAAATTCGGTAATCTTCCAACCCGACAGATGGTGCTACACGGTACTACCATTTACACATACATTCAATTAAAAAGTCTCAAAAGAACGAATATGTCTTCTATATATTCAAAATAATATTACATTTCCCCAGGTTCTATATAACCAATACATTCGTTCTTGTCATAATATTCCATATATTACAAACATTCATCTATACTATTACATAAGAAATCTAAGGGTTCGTCTTTGCCTTGCCCTTATCCTTGCCGGAGCCTTCGGTCCATTTGATCTTAGCTGTGTTCATATGGTTCAAGCAAGAGTGAGCATGACTAGCTCAGCAAGTACTACAATTCTAATACACAACATGCTTGAAACATAGAACTCGTATATCTTCAATAACTGAACAATAGTTATGAAGTACTATCGATAATTCAAAATAACACTTCTTTTCATTTAAAACGTTTTATAATAACAATATTCAGTAAAACATCAATTCTGATCCAAGACCTTGACCATTTCATAAGTTCTTTTGAAAAGGACATCCCGGCACTAAGTCCGTAAGTCCGACATTACTTACGAGCATGTCTAGGTGATCAGCCTATAGTACTCTATGTTGATCAACACTACATTCATTAAACGTTTATACATTTAAGTTGTGGCAACCTCACGTGCCTGTCGTTAAATGACAAAACATTTTTAGCATACTCAGTCTTCGTTTGAAAACCACACCAATATAACTTGGTAAACATTAACCATGCTTAATAGAAACATAATATAAGTCTAGCTGAAAGAATTGGCTTTGACTTCATCATACAAGACTTCATGCGTAAGGATACATGAATTTCAAAGCTTGTCCAGACTGAACTGGAACAAGGGTTAGAATACTTGCCTTTAGCGTCTGCTACAGTTAATAACACGTTCTCGGTTTAAGTCTTTAAGTCTCTACTGTAATTGATAACATCACATAATACATTAGGTCATGAATGAACATGCTCGGTTCCTAATGTATTTTACCCTTCTTCTCAATCTAATTCTCACTTAGATTTATTACTATTTGTTCCGGCTACTTGTTATGTTGTTCTTACATTGTCATTACGTTCATTTTTTATTACTTATCTTCAACATAATTAAGGTTTAATAATACCTTAAACCATGTTCATCAAGCTTTAGTTCATTACTGAAGAGTTACTATTCAGTTCATACTTATAAACTTTCATCACTGTCTGAAACCTAGGACTGGCGCTGCGGCACCGGTCATAGCCTTTCATCTCGCGTTGCGGTGTGAGTTAGCAGTAGCCAGAGCCCGGCCTTGGCGCTGCGGCGCCACACTCAATATTTATGTTCACACCGCGACGCGACTCTACAGTATGTCATTGCACTGTATATGGCGCTGCAACGCCACCAATATACCTTAGGTTGGCGCCGCGGTGCCAACTCTGTGCACCAGAAAACTTTTACAGATTTTTTACTTTGCGAATTTCCCAGACACATAACTTCTTCGTTATAAGTCCGAATTGGCTCGTTCAAGAGCCTACGGTTCACAAATTACATACTCTACACGTTCATGCAAGAATTTTATCTATTTGACTTTGTTTGCAAAAATTTGACCTATTAGTTCATTTTAACGAAAATGATAAACGTTCGTGAGCGTTCAACGCTCGTTTCTTCGTTCTAAGTTAGAATTCGGTCATTTTTGAGTTCGCAACTCTATAATGCCAAATATGAGTTGTCTCCCTTGAAAACAAATGTTATTGAGTTCAAACACAAAATATGACTTCCTTTCTGAGAATTTCACGAATTCGACGATTATCGTTCAATCGTGTGAATTCCGGCGAAATCTCATTACTAACAATTTGATTGTCATTCTAAATGGATTTTAACCATCATATGAAAATTTTAAGCTACTTATTACACCAACTTATTATCATAGAAAGTTTTGACTTATTCTCATAAGTTCATGACTTAATTAAATTATAAACTATAAATTCCATTTCTTATGACTTAGTATGGACTTAAGTTCTTTACTCAATGTTCTCACAAAATATTGAACATACTAACATCATATGAAAAGTTCATTATATGTTATCAACTTATTTTAGATTCAAGTTGCTTATTCATAACTTATTCGTCTTAAGACCATTCATTAATCAATTCTTATGATTGCTTAACATACATGCTTATTAAGTTACACTTCCCTTATCATCCTACAATGATAAAGATAGAAGATGTATTAGACAAGAGTCTTACCCTTGAAGAACTTATTCCTCTCTTCTTTGAAAATCTAACAAAAGTTGACTTGACTTATGTGAGCTTATTCTCTCTAACACTTAAGCACTTATCTTGATGGAAGTTGGATGAAATTAATCAAGCAACAAATGAATTGTGGAGCTTGCTATTTATAGGCTTGGCCAAGTTAGGGTACTTTAGTCATTTAGACATTCCACCTTCTTTATTCACCTCTTTACTATTCAATTGTTTAACAACTAAGTCTACTTGTTTATCACTTCTATTACTTGGCCATCACAACACTTATCTTATGCTTGGCCAATACTTAAAGTACTTGGTCACCAAGTCTAACCCACATTCATCTTGGTTTACTGCATGGATCATGGCTAATCCATTGGATCATTACATTGGGCTTGCTTAATTACTTTAGCTTATTCCTTATTGGGCTTGCATTACATTAGTTTGGGCTTGCATCTTAATTCTCATTGGACTCTACCAATTAAACAATAATGCTACAAGTCCATTCCAGTTAATTAAAAGCCTTATCATTTATACTATACGTATAATTCTCGTATGCTAGCTTGGATATAATTTTGTAATATACGTTATTCCACTCTCCATACATATTCGTATAATACTTCGTATTATACTTACACTCAATACCTTGTACAATGCATATGCATCATACGATTAATACATTCTGATTAATACATTCTCTTTTTAACGCTTAATATTCCTAACGTTCTCTAATTAAGTTCTCATGGGAAATATTGCGTTTTCCATACGTGAATTATTATTACATAATTCATATCACCTTGATATTATAACATTACGTATTTCTCGGAAGTTCAAAAATAATTCTCGAGTAGAAATTGATGAATAGTGTTTTTCAGAAAAAATTTCGGAAAGCTTTTATTTTTGTCTTGGAAATTCAAACACTTTAATTCTCTCACGTAGTTAAAATACTATGACTTTCTAATGTTTCTAGGTTATAGAACGACATTCATCTTATCAACACGTAATAATAATAAATAATATTATTTTATTCATTATTAAAAGTATTTATAAAAGGTTCGATTTTCTTGGGCGTTACTCTCTCTCCCCCTTATAAGGATTCTGTCCCCAGAATCTCGCTATATAAAAAAAATTAGATAAACAAATGAGGGTAATTCTTTTTCATCTTTTCTTCTAATTCCCACATTGCTTCTTTTGCATCGTGGTTCTTCTATATCACCTTCACAGAAGGTATGAATTTATTTCGCTGAACTTGTTCTTTCCTATCGACAATTTGAATCAGCGATTCTTCGTACGTTAAGTCCTTCTCTATATGAATAGGCTCATATTCTATCACGTGTTTATAATCTGGCTTATAAGGATGTAACACGAATACGTGGAACACATTAAGTATTCGTTCTAGGTTTGGAGGTAATTTTATCATATAAGCTACCTCACCCACCCGTTTTAATACTTCAAAAGGTCCTATGAACCTCGGACTTAACTTCCCCTTCTTTCCAAAATGTATCTTTCCTTTCTAGGGAGATACCTTTAGAAATACGTATGAACCTACTTCAAATTCTCTATTCTCTCTATGCGAATCTGTAAACTTCTTATGTCTGTCTTGAGCTGCTAAGAGAAGCATTTGTATCATCTTGACAATGTCCGCTGTTTGCTACACCAATTCTGGTCCTAGCATTCGGTGTTCTCCTACCTCATCCCAATATAGTGGCGTTCTGCATTTCCTCCCATACAAAGCTTCGTAAGGCGGCATACCTATGCTTGTATGATAACTATTGTTATACGCAAACTCCACTAATGGTAGATGATCATCCAAACTACCCTTGAAATCCATGACGCAAGATATTAGAATATCTTCTAACGTTTAAATTGTTCTCTCACTCTGTCCATCAGTTTGTGGATGATACGCCGTACACAGCTTTAACTGCGTTCCCAACTGCTCTTATAAACTCCTCCAAAAGTTCGATGTGAATCGTGGATCACGATCTGACACAATCAATACTGGTACTCCATGTCTGGAAATTATTTCCTTAACATAGAGTCTAGCTAATTGATCTAAGGTATACTTAACCCTAATTTGGAAAAAATGAGCCGATTTTGTCAACCGGTCCACTATTGACCAAATCGCATCATACCCTTTCGTTGTAGTTGGAAGTCCAACCACAAAATCCATCGTGATATTCTCCCACTTCCACTCCGAAATTTACAATGACTGTAACAAGCCACTTAGTCATTGATGTTCGGCCTTAACTTTCTGGCACACCTACTCACATACTCTGCTATTTCTCTCTTCATGTTCGACCATCAAAAACTCTATCGAAGGTCTTGATACATCTTAGTACTCCCAGGATGAATCAAAAACCTCGAACTATTAGCCTCTTATAACAACTAATCCTTTAATTTCATCTCATTTGGAACCCAAATTCTTCCTTTAAATCTTAATAATCCCTCATTATCAAGACTGTGCTTAATATCTTTTTCATTGGCTAGCTGTTCCTTTTTCCGGTCACACTCATCAGTTTTGAGTTGCATCTCCTTAACTCTCTCTACGATGGTAGATTGCTTCTTTGTCATAAACAACATTTGTCCTGCTTCACTCAGAAACTTCACTTCCAATTCCATCCTAGCCATCTCTATTATTAACTCAGTTTGAGCCGTTAACAAAGACAACTTTTCCCGACCCTTCCTACTTAAGGCGTCGACGACTACATTGGCTTTTCCAGGGTGATACAGGATTTCACAGTCGTAATCCTTTATCAACTCCAACCATCTCCTCTGCCTCATATACAACTCCTTCTATGTAAAGATATATTTTAGACTCTTGTGGTCTGTGTATATCTCACATTTTTATTCATAAAGATAATGTCTCCATATCTTTAGAGCAAAAACTACTACGGCCAGTTCCAGATCATGAGTAGGGTAAACTTTCTTATAATCCTTCAACTGCCTAGATGTATATGCAATGACCTTGCCATGCTGCATGAGCACAACCAAGTCCTCTATGCGAAACATCGCTATAAACTACATAATTTCATGTGTCATGGGGCAATGACAAAATAGGTGCTTCACTCAACCTCTTTTTCAATTCTTGAAAATTGTCCTCACACTTATCAGTCCACACGTATTTCACCGTCTTCCTTGTTAAGTTAGTCAACGGAGTAGCTATCTTTGAAAAATCCTAGATGAACCTCCGATAGTAACCCGCTAATCCTAGGAAACTCCGCACTCCGGTTGGCATTTTCAGTTGTTCCCAATTCATCACATCTTCCACCTTCATTGGATCTACTGAAATCCCTTCATGGTCAATGACATGACCTAAACATTGTACCTTTTCTAACCAAAATTCACACTTAGTAAATTTTGCATACAACTTCTCCTTTCTTAGTATCTTAAACACTAATCTTAGGTGTTCAGCATATTCTTCTGGCATCTTAGAATAGACTAGAATATCATCGATAAACACCACGAAGAACTTGTCCAAATATTATTTGAACACTCTGTTCATCATATCCATAAATGCAGCTGGTGCATTAGTTAACTCAAATGACATCACCAAAAACTCGTAATAACCATAACGAGTCCTGAATGTTGTCTTTGGTACATCCTCCTTCCTAACCTTCAACTGGTGATACCCCGTTCTTAAATCTATTTTAGAAAAATACTTAGCCCCTTTCAACTGATTAAAGAGATCATCGATCCTGGGCAATAGGTATTTATTCTTTATCGTCAACTTGTTCAACTCTCCGTAGTCGATACAAAGTCTTAACGTTCCGTCCTTCTTCTGGACAAATAGTACTGGTGCTCTCTACGGTAAAACACTCGATTGAATGTACTTTCTATCCAACAGTTCTTGTAACAGCACCATCAACTCCTTCATCTCCACTGGCGCCATACGATATGGCGCCCTAGAAACTGGTGCCACTCCTGGCACTATGTCTATTAAAAATTCTATCTCCCTATCCGGCGGAAGACCCGGTAATTCATTCGAAAATACATCGGCGAATTCTTTCACTATAGGTATTTGTTCTATGGTTGCTACCACTCTTTGGGTATCAACAACATGACACGTATAACCTACACATCTCATCCTAAATAATTTCCTTGTTTGTGTCATGGTTAGACAACACGAACGTCCCGACGATTTATTACCGTAAAATACTACCTGAGGTTGTCTTAACGTTTTAATGTTCACATATTTCTTTTGACAATCTATAATTGCCCCATGGTTAACCAACCAATCCATTTCGAGAATTACGTCGAATTCTCCTAACTTTATCGGTATCAAATCTATCGATAATTTACAATCCCATATATCTACGCAACAACTCCTATGAACATCTTCAACAAGAATTATTTCTTCGTTCGCTACCTTAATATTTAAAGGTATAGGCAACTTTTCGGAAAGTAATCCTAATAGTCTAGCAAAATCGCATGCTATAAACGAACAAGTAGCACCCGAATTAAACAGCACGTAAGCATTTATGTCATTGATCGGAATAATACCTGCGACGACGTCCCCTGATGCAACTGCATCTTGGATTGTCATGTTAAAGGTATGACCCATTGGCCTATCCAGCAATGCTGGACCACTAATAGCTAACTTACCACCATTAGTGCCCCGGTTCCCGTCTGTCCCCTTCTTCGGGCAGTTCTTTGCAATGTGGTCAGTTGACCCACACACAAATCATCCGTAATTCTTTTTCGGAATTGGACAGTTAGGCGCAATGTGCCCTTCCTATCCACAGTTGTAACAGACGACCTTTCCCTTGAGACAGACTCCTAAGTGAGTCTTCCCATAGGTCTTGCAGGCCTCCATCCTCCTCTTTGGGTCTCCTTGCTTTACTCCAGTATTCCTAGAGCTAAACGCCTTCCTCTTCTGTCCCTCACCACTACCGCTGGCTCCTTAGACCTTCAATCCCCCATCCACTTTCCTCTTGCTCTTTTTGTTCTTGTGGTATTGACTCAGAGCCTCACTACCACCTTTGGTGATTATCGCCTTCACTAAAATGGTTCCAAATGAAGTAATTTAGAACACCAAAATACGGTTATAGAGCCAGAGTTTCAAGCCCTGCTGGAACCATCGCGCCTTCCTAACCTCGGTATCCACTTGGTGTGGAGCGAACCTCACCAGTTCATTCAACTTGGCAGCGTATTAGGGAACTGTCATGTCCCCTTGTTTCAACTCGAGAAACAGTATCTCCATCCTCCCCTGCATGCTCGTGGGAAAGTAGTTCCTGAAGAATATCTCCTTAAACCTCACCCACGTTAGATTATTTATCCTGACCCTAGCCTGATTGGCTTCCCACCAAAAGTTGGCCTCTCCCTTCATCATATAGGTTGCAAAGGCAACCTTCTGGGCCTTGTCGAAATTTGCTATCACAAATGCCTTCTCTATTTTCTTTCACCCATGTTTGGGCTTCGATAGGGTCCATAGTTCCTTTGAACTCTGGCGGACCCACGCTCTTAAAATCCTTAAAGGTAGTAGCTCGTGCTACTCCTGGATTTACGGGGATATTAGCCCATGATCTATTAAAGGCAGCTGTTAATAAATTCACAAACTCTTGCATCGGGTTAACCGGACCTCCCTCCGGTTGATTCATATTAGTTCCTTGATTACGTTGTACTCTTCTTGGCGGCATTTTGCTAATAGAATAAACAACACATTTCATTATTATTCCTTTCTTTATTAGTTATTATTTGATATTAAACAATAACTTCAACATCCATTACTCATCGTTTTCCATAAAAAGGCTTATATTGATTCTTTGTAGTATAATACTACATCGGTTACATTACACAGCCTAAGCTGATTACATTACTTTCCCGCTATTGTTTTCCAAAAATTGGAATTTACAAAAGACTACCCTTCGCTATACAAAAGAGGGCTTTACGTCACTACTAAGTACAAAATATTTACATACTTAAACTACTCTAGCTACTACTAGATTACATCTGCCTTAAGGCATTATCAAAATCTTCCTTGGCAAGATCGACAATGATATCACGACTAATAGTATGCTGCGTCTGCCCCACCTCTACAAGATAACCAGCTACCTGCTGCTGGAAATCTGTGTGAGAACTCCTATGAATATAGGACATTCTCCCTATCTTCTTCAGTTTGGTCATTAGCTCCTCCTTAAGCTCAAAGACCTCATGTTTTAGCTCATGGACTTAGTCCTTAGCCAAAACCCTTTCATCGTGCTCCTGCTCCCACATGGACTCCACATCAGTCTTTTCCTCTATGACAGCATGGAGCTCTACCTTTAGCTCCTTGACCTCATGATAGTAATGGATATTTCTATCCAATACCGATATGAACAACGACATCATAGACCTCCCAAGAGCTATCTCTGTTGCTATTGCTATTGGATTAAAGGACACCACCTTCACTTCCTCTTCTATCATACCATCGAATACTGACACGAGGTCAGTATCCTCTGAGTCTTCAGACTCTATAACAACTATCTCAGGCTCTGCCGCTATGGGGTTCGGTATGACCTCTACTTGGTTCACAGACTCTTCACTAACAGTCTTTCCATCTACATGCATTCCATTTACTCCTGACATCTACACAAAATAATTAAGTTGATTAGTACACGTTACTAAAATAATAAAAACACATAACATAATCATAATGCATTTTTATAAGGTTATTTTATTCTTTTACTTCTTTGACATCTCTTAAGGTTATGACTTAAGGTTTTTAATCTCCCCCTTAAGTTTTATAACCTAAGGCTCTGATACCAACCTATGACGCCCCCAAATCCGGGTATCTTCCAACCCAACAGATGGTGCTACACGGTACTACCATTGACACATACATTCAATTGAAAAGTCTCAAAAGAACGAATATGTCTTCTATATATTAAAAATAATATTACATTTCCCCTGGTCTTTATAACCAATACATTCGTTCTTGTCATAATATTCAATATATTACAAACATTCATCGATACTATTACATAAGAAATCTAAGGGTTCGTCTTCGCCTTGCCCTTATCCTTGCCAGAGCTTTCGGTCCGTTTGATCTTAGTTGTGTTCATATGGTTCAAGCAAGAGTGAGCATGACTAGCTCAGCAAGTACTACAATTCTAATAAACAACATGCTTGAAACATAGAACTCATATATCTTCAATAACTGAACAATAGTTACGAAGTACTATCGATAATTCAAAATAGCACTTCTTTTCATTCAAAACGTTTTACAACAACAATATTCAGTAAAAACATCAATTCTAGTCCAAGACCTTGAACATTTCATAAGTTCTTTTGAAAAGGACATCCCGACACTATGTCCGCAAGTCTGACATTACTTACGAGCATGCCTAGGTGATCAGCCTATAGTACTCTATGTTGATCAACACTATATTCATTAAACGTGTATACGTTTAAGTTGTGGCAACCACACGTGTCTGTCGTTAAACGACAAAACATTTTTAGAATACTCAGTCTTCGTTTGAAAACCACACCAATATAACTTGGTAAATATTAACCATGTTTGATAGAAACATAATATAATTCTAGCCTAAAGAATTGGCTTTGACTTCATCATACAAGACTTCATGCGTAAGGATACATGAATTTCAAAGCTTGTTCAAACTAAACTGGAACAAGGGTTAGAATACTTGCCTTTAGCGTCTGCTACAGTTAATAACACGTTCTCAGTTTAAGTCTTTAAGTCTCTACTGTAATTGATAACATCACATAACACATTAGGTCATGAATGAACATGCTCGGTTCCTAATGTATCTTACCCTTCTTCTCAATCTAATTCTGACTTAGATTTTTTACTATTGGTTCTGGCTTCTTGTTATGTTGTTCTTACATTGTCATTATGTTAATATTTGATTACTTATCTTCAATATAATTAAGGTTTAATAATACCTTAAACCATGTTCATCAAACTTTAGTTCATTACTGAAGAGTTACTATTCATTTCATACTAATAAACTTTCATCATCATATCTAAAACCTATGATCATGGCCATGCAATGCACCCAATATATATTTTTTCATCTCGTATTTGCATGTATGAAAGTTAGTAGTAGCCAGAGCTCGTCCTTGGCGCTGCAACGCCACACTCAATACTTATGTTTACCAGAAAGCGACTTCTGTAGTATGTCATCAGATCATATATATGAAATGTAGGCCAATTAATATATACTCAGGTAAATAGCCGCGCCAACTCAGGCACCGTTAGAAAATGTTTTTACAGACTTTTTACTTTGCGAATTTCCTGGACGCATAAATTCTTTGTTATAAGTTCGAATTGGCTCGTTCAAGAGCCTACGGTTCACAAATTACATACTCTACAGGTTTATGCAAGAATTTTATCTATTTGACTTTATTTGCTAAAATTTCACCTATTAGTTGATTTTAACAAAAACGATAAATGTTCATGAACGTTCAACGCTCGTTTCTTCGTTCTAAGTCGGAATCCAGTCATTTTCTAGTCCGCAACTCTATAATGCCAAATATGACTTGTCTCCCTCGAAAACTAACGTTTCCGAGTTCAAACACAAAATATGAGTTCCATTCCAAGAATTTCACGAATTTGATGATTATCGTCAAATCGTGTGAATTCCGGTGAAATCTCATTACCAATAATTTGATTATCATTCTAAATGGATTTTAACCATCATATGAAAATTTTAAGCTACTTATTACACCAACTTATTATCAAAGTAAGTTTTAACTTATTCTCATAAGTTTATGACTTAATCAACTTATAAACTATAAATTCTATTTCTTATGACTTAGTATGGACTTAAGTCCTTTACTCAATGTTCTCACATCATATTGAACATACTAACATCATATGATAAGTTCATCATAAGTTATCAACTTATTTTAGATTCAAGTTGCTTATTCATAACTTATTCGGCTTAAGTCCATTCATTAATCAATTCTTATGATTGCTTAACATACATGCTTAGTAAGTTACAATTCCCTTATCATCCTACAATGATAAAGATAGAAGATGTATTAGACAAGAGTCTTACCCTTGAAGAACTTGTTCTTCTCTTCTTTGAAAATCTAACAAAAGTTGACTTGACTTATATGAGCTTATTCTCTCTAACACTTAAGCACTTATCTTGATGGAAGTTGGATGAAATTAATCAAGCAACAAATGAATTGTGGAGCTTGCTATTTATAGGCTTGGCCAAGTTAGGGTACTTTAGTCATTTAGACATTCCACCTCCTTTAATCACCTCCTTACTATTCAATTGTTTAACAACTAAGTCTACTTGCTTATCACTTCTATTACTTGGCCATCACAACACTTATCTTATTCTTGGCCAATACTTAAAGTACTTGGTCACCAAGTCTAACCCACATTCATCTTGGTTTGCTCCATGGATCATGGCTAATCTATTGGATCATTATATTGGATTTTCTTAATTAATCTAACTTATTCCTTGTTGGGCTTGCAACTTAATTCTCATTGGACTCTACCAATTTAACAATAATCCTACAAGTCCATTCCATTTAATTAAAAGCCTTATCATTTATACTATACGTATAATTCTCGTATGCTAGCTTGTATATAATTTTGTAATATACATTATTCCACTCTTCATACATATTCATATAATACTTCGTATTATACTTATATTCAATACCTCGCACAATGCATACGCATCATACGATTAATACATTCTCTTCTTAACGCTTAATATTCCTAACGTTCTCTAATTAAGTCTACATGCGAAATATTATGTTTTCCATACGTGAATTATGATTACATAATTTATATCACCTTGATATTATAACATTACATATTTCTCGGAAGTTCAATTATAATTCCCGAGTAGAAATCGATGAATAGTGTTTTTCGAAAAATTTCTCGAAAAGCTTTTATTTTTGTCTTGGAAATTCAAACACTTTAATTCTCTCACGTAGTTAAAATAATACGACGTTCTGACGTTTCTAGGTTATAAAACGACATTCATCTTATCAACACGTAATAATAATAAATAATATTATTTTATTCATTATTAAAAGTATTTACAAAAGATTCGATTTTCTGGGGCGTTACACTCTCTCCCCCTTATAAGGATTCTGTCCCCAGAATCTCGCTATATAAAAAAAATTACACAAAGAAATGAGGGTAATTCTTTTTCATCTTTTCTTCTAATTCGCACATTGCTTCTTCTGCATCGTGGTTCTTCCATATCACCTTCACGGAAGGTATGACTTTATTTCGTAGAACTTGTTCTTTCCCATCGACAATTTGAATCGGTGATTCTTCATACGTTAAGTCCTTCTCGATATGAATTGGCTCATATTCTATCACGTGTTTATAATCTGGCTTATAAGGACGTAACACGGATACGTGGAACACATTATATATTCGTTCTAGGTCTGGAGGTAATGCTATCATATAAGCTACCTCACCCAACCGTTTTAATACTTTAAAAGGTCATATGAACCTTGGACTTAACTTCCCCTTCTTTCCAAAATGTATCTTTCCTTTCCAGGGAGATACCTTTAGAAATACGTATGAACCTACTTCAAATTCTCTATTCTCTCTAAGCGAATTTGTAAACTTCTTCTGTCTGTCTTGAGCTGCTAAGAGACGCATTTGTATCATCTTGACAATGTTCGCTATTTGCTGCACCAATTCTGGTCCTTGCCTTCGGCGTTCTCCTACCTCATCCCAATACAGTGGTGTTATGCATTTCCTCCCATACAAAGCTTCGTAAGGCGGCATACCTATGCTTGCATGATAACTATTGTTATACGCAAACTCCACTAATAGTAGATGATCATCCCAACTACCCTTGAAATTCATGACGTAAGATCTTAGCATATCTTCTAACATCTGAATTGTTCTCTCACTCTGTCCATCAGTTTGTGGATGATACGCCGTACTCAGCTTTAACTGCGTTCCCAACTGCTCTTTTAGACTCCTCCAAAAGTTTGATGTGAATCGTGGATCACAATCTGACACAATCGATACTGGTACTCCATGTCTGGAAATTATTTCCTTAACATAGAGTCTAGCTAACTGATCTAAGTTATACTTAACCCTAATTGGCAAAAAGTGAGCCGACTTTATCAACTGGTCCACTATTACCCAAATCGCATCATACCCTTTTGTTGTAGTTGGAAGTCCCACCACAAAATCCATCATGATATTCTCCCACTTCCACTCCAGAATTTCCAATGATTGTAACAAGCCTCTTGGTCATTGATGTTCGACCTTAACTTTCTGGCAAGTTAAGCACTTACTCACATACTCTGCTATCTCTCTCTTAATGTTCGGCCACCAAAAGCTCTATCAGAGGTCTTGTTACATCTTAGTACTCCCAAGATGAATCGAAAACCTCAAACTATGAGCCTCTTGTAATAGCTTCTCCTTTAATTCCGTCTCATTCGGAACCCAAATTCCTCCTTCATATCTTAATAATCCCTCATTATCAAGACCGTGCTTAATATCTTTTTCATTGGCTAGCCGTTCCTTTATCCGGTCACACTCATCTGTTTTGAGTTGCACCTCCTTAACTCTCTCTACTATGATAGATTGCATCTCCGTCGTAAACAACATTTGTCCTGCTTCACTCGGCAACTTCACTTCCAATTCCATCCTAGCCATCTCTGTTATTAACTCAGTTTGAGCCGTTAACAAAGACAACTTTTCCCGACCCTTCCTACTTATGGCATCGGTGACTACATTGGCTTTTCCAGGGTGATACAGGATTTCACAGTCGTAATCCTTTATCAACTCAAGCCATCTCCTCTGCCTCATATTCAACTCCTTCTGTGTGAAGATATATTTTAGACTCTTATGGTCCGTGCATATCTCACATTTTTCTCCATAAAGATAATGTCTCCATATCTTTAGAGTAAAAACTGCTGTGGCCAGTTCTAGATTATGAGTAGGGTAAACTTTCTCATAATCCTTTAACTGCCTAGATGCATACGCAATGAGCTTGCCATGCTGCATAAGCATACAACCAAGTCCTCTATGCGAAGCATCGCTATAAACTACAAAATTTCTTGTGTCATCGGGTAATGACAAAACTAGCACTTCCCTCAACCTCTTCTTCAATTCTTGAAAATTTTCCTCACACATATCAGTCCATGCGTATTTCACCGTCTTCCTTGTCAAGTTAGTAAACGGAGTAGCTATCTTCGAAAAATCCTAGATGAAGCTCCAATAGTAACCCGCCAACCCTAGGAAACTCCGCACCTCTGTGGGCATTTTCTGTTGTTCCCAATTCATCATGGCTTCCAGCTTCGTTGGATCTACTAAAATCCCTTCATGGTCAATGACATGACCTAAAAATTATACCTTTTCTAACTAAAATTCACACTTAGTGAATTTCACATACAACTTCTCCTTTCTTAGTGTCTCAAACACTAATCTTAGGTGTTTAACATGATCTTCTGGCATCTTAGAATAGACTAGAATATCATCGATAAACACCATGACGAACTTGTCCAAATATTGTTTGAACACTCTATTCATCATATCCATAAATGTAGCTGGTGCATTAGTCAACCCAAATGACATCACTAGATACTCGTAATGACTATAACGAGTCCTGAATGCTGTCTTTGGTACATCCTCCTTCCCAACCTTAAACTGGTGATACCCCGTTCTCAAATCTATTTTAGAAAAATACTTAGCCCCTTTCAACTGATCAAAGAGATCATCGATCCTGGGTAATGGGTATTTATTCTTTATCGTCAACTTCTTCAACTCTCCATAGTCGATACAAAGTCTTAACGATCTGTCCTTCTTCTTGACAAATGGTACCAGTGCTCCCCACGGCGAAACACTCGGTTGAATGTACTTTCTGTCCAATAGTTCTTGTAACTGCACCATCAACTCCATCATCTCCACTGGCGCCATATGATATTGTGCCCTAGAAACTGGTGCCACTCCTGGCACTATGTCTATTAAAAATTCTGTCTCCCTATCCGATGGAAGACCCAGTAATTCACTCAGAAATACATCGGCAAATTCTTTCACTATAAGTATTTATTCCATGGTTGCTACCACTCTCTGGGTATCAACGACATGACACAGATAACCTACACATCCCATCCTTAATAATTTCCTAGTTTGTGTCATGGTTAGACAACACGAACGTCCCGATGATCTATTCCAATAAAATACTACCTGAGGTTGTCATAACATTTTAATGTTCACACATTTCTTTTGACAATCAATAATTGCCCCATGGTTAACAAACCAATCCATTTCGAGAATTTCGTCGAATTCTCCTAACTTTATTGGTATCAAATCTACCGATAATTTACAACCCCGTATATCTACGCAACAACTCCTATGAACATCTTCAATAGGAATTATTTCTTCATTCGCTACCTTAATATTTAAAGGTATAGGCAACTTTTCGTCTTGCAAAATCGCATGCTATAAACGAACAAGTAGAACCCGAATCAAACAGCACGTAAGCATTTATGTCGTTGATCGGAATAATACTTGCAACGACGTCCCCAAATGCAACTGCATCTTGGACTGTCATGTTAAAGGTACAGCCCATCGGCCTACCCGGCTGTGTTGGACCACTAATAGCTAACTTACCACCATTAGTGCCCCGGTTCCCATCCGTCCCCTTCTTCGGGTAGTTCTTTGCAATGTGGTCAGTTGACCCACACACAAAGCATCCGTAATTCTTTTTCGGAATTGGACAGTTAGGCGCAATGTGCCCTTCCTGTCCACAGTTGTAACAGACGGCCTTCCCCTTGAGACAGACTCCTAAGTGAGTTTTCCCACAGGCTTTGCAGGCCTCCATCCTCCTATTTAGGTCTCTTTGCTTTACTCTGGTATTCCCAGACCTAAACGCCTTCCTCTTCTAATTATCATTCTAAATGGATTTGCTCACCAAGTCTAACCCACATTCATCTTGGTTTGCTCCATGGATCATGGCTAATCCATTGGATCATTACATTGGCCTTGCTTAATTAATCTAGCTTATTCCTTGTTGGACTTGCATTACATTAGTTTGGGCTTGCATCTTAATTCTCATTGGACTCTACCTATTTAATAATAATCCTACAAGTCCATTCCATTTAATTAAATGCCTTATCATTTATACTATACGTATAATTCTCGTATGCTAACTTGTATATAATTTCATAATATACGTTATTCCACTTTCCATACATATTCGTATAATACTTCGTATTATACTTACTTTCAATACCTCGCACAATGCATACGCATCATACGATTAATACATTATCTTCTTAATGCTTAATATTCCTAACGTTCTTTAATTAAGTCCGCATGCGAAATATTACATTTTCCATACGTGAATTATTATTACATAATTCATATCACCTTGATATTATAACATTACGTATTTCTCGGAAGTTCAAAAATAATTTCCGAGAGGAAATCGATGAATAGTGTTTTTCAGAAAATTTCTCAGAAAGCTTTTATTTTCATCTTGGAAATTCAAACACTTTAATTCTCTCACGTAGTTAAAATACTACGACGTTCCAATATTTCTAGGTTATAGAACGACATTCATCTTATCAACACGTAATAATAATAATTAATATTATTTTGTTCATTATTAAAAGTATTTACAAAAGGTTAGATTTTCTGGGGCATTACACTTGTTAAGTAAAATAAATAATATATAAATTGCGCATTGTAAACAACTTCACGCCATACGGACACCAAGGTCGCCTAGGCGTCCAAGCAATCGGCTACCACCTATGACTTGTCGTGGCGTCGTGAAAACTATGGTGTTGGTTTAATTGAAAAAAGAATAATGTTGGTAGTTTTTTAATCAAAAAAGTGACTTTTTTAATGTTGAAGTCTTATTTAAACCCATGGACTATTTAAAATTAATGATGCTGTAGAAACTCAAAATTTTTTTGCATTCCTGTTACTAACATTGTAGGAGGGCGGAATCATCTTTTCAGATATAACCCTGAAGGACAGCTTAGCTCTATGACGCCCCCAAATTCGGGTATCTTCCAACCCGACATATGGTGCTCCACTGTACTAACATCTATACAATCATTCCATTAAAATACAACAAAATGAATGTAATTACTATCTTCTTATTACAATCAAAGTATAATCCTTCCCAGGTTCATAAACTGGTTACATCATTCATTGTTCATAATGTATAATACATACAAACTTACTAAACTATTACACAATGCCTAAGCATCCATCTTAGCTTTGCCCTTATCTCTCCTGGCATTCACAGTACGTTCATCCTTAACTGCAGTTATATAATTCACGTAAGAAGTGAGCATGGCAGCTCAACAAGTTTAACCAAGGATATCAGTAATACCACATTCGTGAATTATATAACAATTCCGACATAACTGAACAATAGTTATGAAGTATTATAAACCAATAATACTTTAACAGTTCATAACATTAATTCCTAAAGTATAGAATAGATTAGGAATTCTGAACCAGTAGATAGACCATGAACAATAACTTTCAGTTTTCATACTTGAAAAGGAATCCACAGCACTAAGGTTGTAAGACCCCGAAATTTTTAAATAAAAAAGAATTTCCTTTATTTATTATTTTGAAATAGTAAGGGTTGATTTGATTAATGTGGATAGTTAAGGGTTAAATATGCAAATATTTCAAAATAAGCAAGTGGTTATAAAATATTCATTATCGTCGGGAATATTCGTTTTTGGTCGTGGAATATTCGTGATCTTGTCAGGGAATATTAAATATTGACGCAGCGACCATGTGTGGGCCCCATAACGGAAAGCGATTGGATGAAGAAAACGACAAATATAAGTTATTTTTAAATAAGCGTAGTTGTTACCAAGTATCATCTTGTTGGAATACCCGTTGGTTAAAACACACTAATACGCTGCGTTGTTGAACAAAGAGCAATACGGTATTGCACCAATTATTGATTCTTACGTAAGAAGGCACTACTCAATAATGGTTACGATAATTATTGTTCAAATTATTTTATTGAGTTAATAATTGCTACGTTGATATTTTATATTCTTCATTGTTTCAATAATTGTCATTACACAAAGATCTTTCATTATCGAAGCAATAATTCATATTATCCGAATAATATTATTAGATAACATTATTGGCAATGTCTAGAAAGTTCTGCTCTAAGGAGAGGTTTGGTCATCTAATTGCGCCCAAGAAGAAGAAATTCTTATTGGAAAGCCCCTCTTTCCGGGATCCTTTTGGTTGTCAATATTGTGATTACGTAATATTATTTGTGAATAATTAATTATTGATTTATATGATGAGGAAAATATTGATTTTATGTGGATATAGATGGAGAAAATTTTTAAAATGACAATTGTTGAAAATTAATATTTTATCTTTTTCTGATAAAATAATTCATTTAAATATATTATTTTAATAATATATTAACGGTGATATTTTTACAATGAATGTGGGATATATGAGTATATGAGGAGGAAGAGTATTTTTGTGGCATTAAATGTTTAACACATGTTTTGTGTGTTGGTGGACACAATTATTGACCGAAATTTGATTATAGCTTGTAAAATCACCCGTTTGTGGATTTCGGTCAATTTCTATTTGGAATTTGGAAAAACTTTCTTCTGCAAAGTTGTAGAGAATTGAATTTCCTATAAAAAAAATCGCGAGATTCGAATTTTCTGATGAAAGGGCTATTTATTATGAATTATTGAAGTTCCGAAGCTCCAAAATAATTGATTTTTAGAAGTTTAAAATATTTAAAATAGGAAAAACGTTTTTGGAATGTTAGGTGGCCTCATTTAACATGTGTAGGAGCTGAATTCAGTTGGCAAGTGTGCGTATGAGGTTTTGGAAAATAAATATTAATATTATATTAAATTTTCTGCTTTGGTGTTCTAAGCATTTTCCTATAAATAGGGTGCTTAGGTTAGAATTGAAAATCACACCAGAAACTGAAGTTTTCTCTCTATTTCTCTCTCGATATTTTGAGCGTATTCTTGTGAGTATTTTGAGTATACTTTGAGTATTGCTATACGGTGCAAGTTCAAGTCATAGCCTATATCCGGTATTTCAACTAGAAGTACTGTCTTTCGAGGTAAGGAATATTATTTTTTTCGTAATGATATTATTTCTTCAATATCATTATACTAAAATGTTGATCTGAAGTTTTTATCAAATTTGGAACTTTTTCATGTCGGGGTTACTATTCATGGGTTACTATTCATGAGTTACTATTCACGAGTTACTATTCATGAGTTACTTATTCACGAGTTACTATTCACGAAAGTACTATTCATGAAAGCGTGAAGATGTTTTTGTGAAATTTCTATCTTTTGGTGTTGAGTTACTATTCACGATATAAGACTATTCACGATATCAAGACTATTCACGATATCTGATATTATTCAATTAAAAATAAAATTTCTTCTTTTCGTCCCAAAACATCTATTCGGATACTAGCTCGATTGTATCCATGTTTTGATCATTCTTGAATTTTACACCACTATGATTATTTTTGAGGTATTTTTTTGGGCGTGGATAAAACCAAGTACGAATCCTTAATCCTTAATCCTTGTCATTTTGTTTCCTTTGGATTCGTTTTTTAAAAATATTTTCATCATCCTCGGTCTTAAATGATGATATTATTGAATATCTTTGGCCTGTAGTGCAAAGATGAATGATTTCGAAGAATATCTTTGGCTTGTAGTGCAAAAGATGAAGCAGTGTTTAAATGAACACGACTGGTGATGAATATCTTTGGCCTTTAGTGCAAAGATGAGCAGTGTTGAGATGAACATGACCGATTGATGAATATCTTTGGCACCTGTAGTGCAAAGATGAATATTTGATTTGAGATGAATATTGATTGATGTTACTGAGGATAAAATATTGATGATGGATTGTTAAATTCATAGATTATAGTAGAATTCATTCTCTACGTAACTCTTCTATGAATTATTATTTCACCGCGAATATTGATCCGAAACTTGTTGTCTATTGTATTCTATCGATTTTTCCTGTTGAAGACTAACGATAATTTGTTGTATATTATCTTAGTCATAATATTCTTTCTTGAGCTAGTTGAGCTCACCTTTTCCTTTTGTTCCATTTTTCTCGGGAGGCGAGAGAATATAGCGAGTACTTAGTGCGGGGTATGGAATGAAGGTTTTAGAAAGGATTGTTTAGTAGTCCTCACCATTTTTGTAAAATAATGTATCAATAAATGTGATGAGGATTTATTTGAGTATAGATATTGTCTAGAAGATAATATTTGTATTCAAACTCACAGAGTTTCTTATTGTAATAATAAAGTTGTAGTTGTTTCTGTACCATGTATTTGGCGACTCAGAATGGGTGTTGTGTATACCTATTTTGGGGGCGTCACAAAGGTCGTTCATCCGATAACTTATGAGCAGTTCTAGGTGATCAGCCTATAGTACTCTATGTTGTTCAACACTCATTCATTAAACGTATTTACGTTTAATATTTTTGGCAAACTCGCATGCCCATCGAAATATCGATGAAAAATACTTTTGTTTGTTCATAGATAAACCTTACCTTCACGTTCGTACCAATTACTTGGCATAGGATAGCATTAACATTTCTATATAGAATGATATGAATAATATTCAATCTATATATTAAGAATAGTCTAGCCGAGTTAAAATCTGGCATCGACCCTTTCTTTAAAATAAGTCTTGCAATTTAGTTCAAAAAATCACATAAAACTTGGCTAACTTGAAAGTTAGACAAGCGTTAAGAAAACATGCCTTTCAGCATCTTCAAATAATTTACTCGACTGACCACAGCCTTTACAGAATCTACATGTTATATTCACATAACACACTGTAATTAGCTAACAAATAAATGTTTCTACCAACTTCTTTCTCTTCTATGTCTTATTTAACTTAATAACTTTATTAAAGTCAACATGACTTATTACCCTTCGTCCCGGTTTATTACTCAACTGACGTTTATTAACCAGACTCGAACATCGTTGATAAAGTATCAACTTTGTTCATCGTTCATAACTTGTTAACAAGCATTCCATTCCTAAGTTTCATACCATATACCTTAGTATAGGTAGTATAGGAATAGTTTTAATACACTTATGAAGTGTACAAACATTATCCCTATAGGTCTCCGAATAATTACAGTTGAAAACCTAAGTCAGAATCCAAGCCCTTACACTCGCGCTGCGGTGCGGCCTACATAGCACTAGAGGCGGCGATGCGGTGCCGATTAGCGATGGCAAGGCTCTGCCTCAAGACTGCAACACGATAATTTATATCGTATTCATGCGGCGCGCGGTATTGGACCTCGATTATGATTCTCAACAATTTTGAAAATATTTGTGAAATTCCTGGGGCCATAACTTCTTCGTTATAAGCCCAATTTGGTCCGTTCAAAGCCCTACACGTCATAAATAACATAATCTATTTTTTCATATAAGAATTAGACACTTTTGAATCTAATAACTCAAAATTAACTATTGAGTTCATTTTTAGACGTTCGTATACGTTAAAGAGCGTTCAATGCTCGTTTTCTTCATTTTAAGTCAGAATCCGACGATTCTCGAACCCACAACTCTTAATCACCCTATCTCACATGTTGACATTAAAAACCAACATTTTCAAGTCTCACGACAACTTTTGACCCTTAATCCAGAATTCAACGTTTTCGACGTTTTAACATCTATTTCTGTGAAATCCGCCATAACTTTGTTACTGTCGTTCTCTAAGCCAAATCTCATGGAATGCTCCATGGATTTCATATTTACATCCTAACCAAGCAAGATGCATATATTAACGTATTGATGGAGTTCAATCGTTTATAAACGATCGATCTCAACAAATAATATTTTCATGGTTCGAAACTATATTAAACCTTATGATTATTATAATCTCATGACTTAGAGATTGAATCTATGGTAAGTCATCTTTAATCTCTCATTCAAGACATATACTACCCATCTAAGATTCTTCAATATAAAAGAAAAATCAAAAAGAGATGGAGATGAAAGGTAAGGATTATTACCTCAATAACTCTAATGATCTTCCTTGGAAAACTATAAGATCAAACTCCCAAAGTGTAGGATTTATAAGTATAGCTCTCTTTCTCTATCAAATAATCTAGGTTGGAATTTGTAAGACTCTCAAATGAAACAATCTAGCCTCATATTTATAGGAAACTAGAATGGAGGGTAATTTAGACTTAACACACTCAACCTCCTTACTATTCATGTGTGGTCACCAAGTAAAATACTTGGTGACCAAGCCTTATGCTTGGCTTCCACACCAAGGTGGCCGGCCCACCACTTGCCATGGGTCATCCCATGGGTTGCCCCATGAATTTTACCCATTCGGTGACCCACCGGATCGATCCACGGTTCAGTTTTAATGAATTAGGCTTAACTAAATAAACATTGGGCCTTGACTTGGGCTCAACTCACTAATCTCCTTGGGCTTGGTCATTTAATAATTAGACCAATAGAAATCCAACTCAAATGACTTATTCATTAAGACTTAATCTTAATCCTATAATACGAATCGTATTATACACATACAATTCATATATTCTTTCCGTATACTACACGTACAATAATCGTATTGTACTTCGTATTTACTCAATGTATTATACATAGATATTAAATAGTATCATACTTGTATAACACTCGCATTTTCATTAAGTGATTTATTAGATAATCGAAAACAGAGGATTTTGAATACTATTCGAAATTCAGAAGAACTCCGTGAAGGGGCCATTGAGCAATTTGGAAAAAAGCCCAAGCACTTACTTAAAAGTGGAAATGGAAGCAGATCAGTTTCGGGTGAATGGATACTCTGAGATAGAGCGAGAAAAGTGGAATTTTATTAATTCAACTTCGAAGACTTTGGAACAACTAGAAAATTACAAAAACGAAACTATTCATTTTGAACAACAAAGGGCGGATCATTACCCTGATGGTATAACATTAAACATTAAAAAGTTCCTCTATTTCGCATGATGAAGAGAAAAGAAAGAAAGATAAAGAATAACAAGAAAAAAGATAGAATTGAACAAATCAGACGGCATTTTTGTGCATTGCATACGGCTTTATAATAAAAAATTGACCTTTACCTTCCATCAAAGAAAGAGAAAAATGGGATCTATTAGACCCAGATCGGTAAATGATCAAATTACCACCCTTCCTTTTGGAGGAGTTTAAAAATAATTCAAATTGAAGCAATTGGATGTCCAACTCGGGCCTATATGACATGACCGATCAATAGAAATACTCCACCTTTGTCATATATTCCATACATCACACTACATAGATATCATATTCATGGAATATGATTCACTTTCAAGATGCCTTGGTGGTGAAATGGTAGACACGCGAGACTCAAAATCTCGTGCTAAAGAGCGTGGAGGTTCGAGTCCACTTCAAGGCATAATATTGAGAATGCTCATTGAATGGGCAATTCTATAAGAGAGCTCGGATCGAATCGGTATTGATATACCGATTCGGTAGACCAAATAATACAATGCTAGCAAAAGTTCCTAGATTCATGGAGATATAGAACAGCATATAAGTTATCATGCTTGCATATCCATCATTTGAGTCTCCAACAATTATTCCAATAATTACATATCCGATTTGACCTATGGACGAATATGCAAGACATACGTTTCATGCTTGTTTGAGTAATAGCAATGAGATTCCCCAATATCATGCTAAGAATAGCTAGGATTTCGAGGAAGAAGATGCCATTCGTTTGATGAGAAATAAAAGGAATATCGAAAATTCGAGTGGTCAAGTCAAGCGACTACTTTCAAGTAATGTAAAGAAAAGCAACGACTAGAGTGGGAGAGTCGATTCGAAAAGAGGATTCCTCACTTCTTTCTCTCATTCAAAACCGTGCATGAGACTTTCATCTCACACGGCTCCTAAGTGATAAAAGAAAGAAGATGACTCATAGTGGGCTAATTCATGAATGGAATCAAATGGGCCCTTTTCACTAAAGAGTCATGCTCTTTAAGCGCCCTAAGAAAGAGGCTTAAGTCATCGATTCAAGGCTTCTTTCTTTTCCACTTAAACTCCTATCTTAGTCTTCATTTTAAGCGAGAGGATATAGATATGAAAAAAAAGGTAATCACTTTGGCAGTCGCTTTTTTTTCGCTTTTAAAATGGAATGTTCATTATAATGATAAGTAGTCGATTAGAGAACCGCTATGTCACTATAGGGTATACTCTTCCTCATGTTTCATTATTCAGATTTTATGTCCTGGGACATAGATATTCTAGATAGCCTATTATGAATTGCCAAAGTCTTCCTACTTCTCCATTGTTCCAATCAGATCCGAAAAATGAGAAAAAAATCAAAAGTCAGTGGACATGAATTGAATCATGACTATATAAGCTATTCTGATATTAAGAGATTCAAGATAGATGAAATCATGGAAGCGGACCTTTGATTTTGAAACACTAACCCTTGCAGGTCCTCCGCTTTTAACGCAATTCCTTCTACGCATATTATTTCCTTCTCGAAAATCAATATACTCAACCCTTAGGTTTTAAGTCCGCAGGCGAAAACTGTGTTTGCCATAAATGAAATATTATCAGATATTCCATCTAATCTCAATATTCTATCATCACACATTTCTCGAAATTTCAAAATAATTCCCCGAACAGAAATGGATGAATAGTAATTTTACAAAAATTTCTCAGAAAACAATTATTTTCGTCTTGGAAATTCCAAACAAATAATTCTAGCACGAAGCCAGAATACTAACCACGTTAGCACATTCTAGGTCATAGAACGACCTTCACATAGCTTACTCACATAATAATCAATTAAATTAATTTAATTCACATAATCAAATAAAAATTTAATTGTCATAAAAATCTGATTTTCTCGGGCGTTATATTCTCTCCCCTTTATAAGGATTCTGTCCCCAGAATCTTAGCTTATAATTATATAAACAAATGAGGAAAATCTTTCATCATTTTACTTTCGAGCTCCCACGTTGCTTCTTCAGCATTGTGGTTTCTCCATAACACCTTCACTGAAGGTATTACCTTATTTCTTAAAACTTGTTCCTTCCAATCAATAATTTGAACTGGAAGTTCCTCATAGGACAAGTATTTCTCTATTTGGATAGATTCATATTCTATCACGTGTTCATAGTCCGGTTTATAAGGACGCAACACTGACACATGAAACACATTATGAATGCATTCCATCTCAGGAGGTAAAGCCACTTCATAAGCCACCTCTGCTACCCTTCTTAAAATCTCAAAAGGTCCTACAAACCTTAGATTTAACTTCCTTTTCTTCCCAAAACGTATCTTTCCCTTCCAAGGCGATACTTTTAGAAAAACAAAAGATCCTACATCGAGTTCTCTCTTTTCTCTATAAGGATCAGCATATTTCTTCCGCCTATCTTGAGCAGCAGCTAATCGAGTACGTATTAACTTCACCATGTCCGCCGTCTACTGTAACATCTCAGGTCCCAACATCCGACGTTCACCCACCTTATCCCAACACAATGGAGTTTGGCACTTCCTTCCATACAACGCTTCATAAGGCGGCATGCCTAGACTAGCGTGAAAACTATTATTGTACGAAAATTCCACCAACGGTAGATATTCATCCCAACTCCCCTTGAAATCCATAACGTAAGATCTTAACATATCTTCTAGCGTTTGAATTGTCCTCTCACTTTGACCATCCATCTAAGGATGATACGCCGTACTCAATCTTAACTGCGTTCCCATTTGCTCTTGCAAACTCCTCCAAAAGTTCGATGTGAATCGTGGGTCACGATCTGGCATAATCGAAATAGGTACTCCATGTCTGGAAATAATTTCCTGGATATATAGCTTAGCTAACTGATCTAAGTTATACTTGACTCCTATTGGTAGAAAATGAGCCGATTTTGTAAATCGATCCACTATCACCCAAATAGTATTGTATACTTTTCTGGTTGTCTGAAGTCCCACCACAAAGTCCATGTGATGTGTTTCCACCACTTCCACTGGATTTTCTAACGGTGCAACAACAACCCGCTTAGGCGTTGGTGTTCACCTTAACTTTTGACAAGTTAAGCACCTACTAACGATCTCGCTATCTCCTCTTCATGTTCGGCCACCAAAAGTTCTGACGAAAGTCTTGATACATCTTCGTACTATCGAGATGTATCGAGTACCTCGAACTATGAGCCTCCATCATTATTTCTTCCTTTAATTTGGGATCATTCGAAACCAAAATTCTTCCTTCAAAACGAAGTAATCCCTCCTTATCGAGGTTATACTTAGTCTTCTCTTCATCTTCTATCCTCTTTTGTATCTGCTGGCATTCCTCGTTACTCAATTGTACTCCCCTAACCCATTCCGCTATGGTCGGTTGGGTTTCCATGGAAAATAACATTTCCCCCGCTTCTTCTGGTAACTTAACTTCTAGCTCCATGCTTGCCATCGCTATTATCAACTCATTCTGAGTTGTTAACATTGACAATTTCTCTTTACCCTTTCTACTTAGCGCATCGGCTACTACATTCGCTTTCCCCGGATGATATAAAATATCACAGTCATAATCGTTGATTAATTCTAACCACCTTCTCAGTCTCATATTCAACTCCTTCTGTGTGAAGATATATTTCAGACTTTTGTGGTCCGTGTATATCTCACACTTCTCACCGTAAAGATAATGCCTCCATATCTTTAAGGCAAAAACTACAGCTGCCAATTCCAGATCGTGAGTAGGATAGACCTTCTCATAATCCTTCAGTTGACGTGACGCATACACAATGACTTTGCCATGCTGCATGAGCACGTAACTCAGTCCTTTATGCGAAGAATCACTATACACTACAAAGTTCCCTGTATCGTCGGGTAAGGACAATACAGGTGCCTCACTCAATCTCTTTTTCAACTCTTGAAAACTGTTCTCACATTTTTCAGTCTACACATACTTCACCGACTTTCTTGTCAGATTTGCCAACGGAGTAGCTATTTTAGAAAAGTCCCGAATGAACCTTCTATAGTATCCCGCTAACCCCAGAAAACTTCGAACCTCAGTTGGCGTTTTCGGTTGCTCCCATTCATTAACTGCTTCTACTTTTGCCGAATCTACGGAAATGCCATCCTTATCAATAACATGCCCTAGAAACTGTACTTGCTCAAGCCAAAATTCACACTTCATGAATTTCGCATACAACTTCTCATTCCTTAGTGTTTCCAACACTATTCTTAAATGTTCTGCATGATCTTCTGGCGTCTTTGAATAGACTAAAATATCATCAATGAACACTATGACAAACTTGTCCAAATATTGTTTGAACACTCTGTTCATCATAAATGCGGCTGGCACATTAGTCAACCCAAACGACATTACCAGAAACTCGTAATGACCATAACGAGTTCTGAACGTCGTCTTAGGTACATCCTCCTTCCTCACCTTTAACTGATGATACCCCATGCGCAAATCTATTTTAGAAAAATACATTGCCCCTTTCAACTGATCAAATAGATCATCGATCCTGGGCAATGGGTATTTATTCTTAATCGTTAACTTGTTCAACTCTCGATAGTCGATACAAAGTCTTAACAACCCGTCCTTATTCTTTACAAACAACACCGGTGCTCCCCAAGGAGACAAATTTGGTTGAATATACTTCCAATCTAATAGTTCCTGTAATTGAACCATTAACTCCTTCATCTCAACTGGCGCCATACGATATGGTGCCCTTGAAATTGGTGCCATTCCCGGTTACAGATCAATTACAAACTCAACCTCCCTATCCAGTGGAATACCCGGTAACTCCTCTGGAAATACATCCGCGAACTCTTGCACTATAGGTATATGTTCTAAGGATGTTCCCACTCTTTGGGTATCCATAACATGGCACAGATAACCTACACACCCTTTCCTCAACATCTTCCTAGCTTGTGTCATGATGCATAACAAACAAGAAGCGTCTCTGCGACGATTTACATCAAGAACACTACCTTAGTTTTCTTAGAAAGCCGAAGGTTTACACTTTTCCTATGGCAATATATAATCGCCTTATGGTTAACCAACCAATCCATACCAAGAATTACGTCAAATTCTTTTAACCTTATCGGTACCAAATCTACCGATAAATTATTCCCTCTAATTTCTATGCAACAATCCTTATGAATATGTGTAATGGGGATTACCTCTTCATTTGCTACCTTAACGTCTAAAGGTATTGGTAACTTCTCAGGGATTAAACCTAATCGCTTAGCAAATTCACATGCTATAAAAGAACAAGTAGCACCCGAGTCAAATAGCACATAAGTATTTAACTTATTGACCGGAATGATACCTGCTACCAAATCCGTTGATGCAACCGCATCTTGGACAGTCATATTAAACGTACGAGCTGAGGGTCTACCCACCGATGGTGTTGGTCAAGTAATGGTTAATTTACCGCTACTAGAACTCTTATTCCCCTCTAATCCCTTCTTCGGGCAGTTTCTTGCCATGTGGTCCGTTGACCCATAGACAAAACACCCCTGATTCTTCTTAGGGTTAGGACAGTTGGGTGACAAATGCCCCTCCTACCCACAGTTATAGCATACTACTTTCCCCTTTAAACAGACTCCCATGTGAGGCTTTCCTCATATCTTACATGCTTCCGTCCTCCATTTGGGATCTCCCTGCTTTACCCCAGTATTCCCAGGGTTAAAACTCTTTCTCTTTGGTAAGTTCACGCTCACTGCAACTTCAACTTTTATTACCTCCCTCTAACTTGCTCTTAATCTTCCGCTCTTTGTGGTACTGAGACAAAGCCTCACCACCACCTTCAGCTATTATCACCTTCTCCAAAATGGTCCCGTAGGAAGCACTCTGGAAAACCGATATCCTACAGTAGAGCCAGGGTTTTAAGCCCTGCTCAAACTTGCGCGCCTTTCTCTCCTCTATATCCACCTGGTGTGGAGCAAATCTCGCCAATTCGTTAAACTTGGCGGCATACTGGGGAACTGTCATATCCCCCTGCTTAAGTTCTAAGAACTTAATCTCCATCCTACCCTGCATGCTAGTAGGGAAATAATTTTCAAATAAGACCTTCTTAAACTGTTCCCACATAACAACCTCTATCCTAGACCCACCCTGGTGAGCCTCCCACTAGTAGTTGGCTCCCCCCTTCATCATGTAAGTTGCAAAAGAAGTCTTTTGCGCCTCACTTACGTTTGTTATCACAAACGCCTTCTCAATCTCTCTTACCGTATGTTCGGGCTTTAACGGTCCGCGTTCCTCGGAACTCGGGAGGACCCACACTTTTAAAGTTCTTAAAGGTAGTTGTTCTTGCTACCCCAGGAGCTACAGGAATCCCAACCCCCACTTGGTTAAATGCAACCGTTAATAAATTAACGAACTCTTGCATAGGGTTATTAGGACACCCCCTGATTCTCATTATGAGACTCGGCCTCTTGGTTACGTTGTCTCCTTCTTAGCGGTATAATTCTGATTAAATAAATAAAGCTTCGTTATTATCTATTTAACTACCAGGTTATCATTCTCAATTAACAACAACCATTCACACCACATTAAACACATTTAATAAAAACTTCTTTATATAAATATGCTTTCATAGTCAAAACTATTTACAACATGTTCCCTTAGCCAAAAGCTAATACATACTATCCCGCGATTGCCTTCTACAAAAATTGGGATTTACAAAAAGAGACTACCTTTAACTATACAAAAGAGGGTTTTACGTCACTACTACAAACAAAAGATCTAACGTTCTTTTAACACTGTCGAACAGCATTCTCATACTTCTGATTTGCCAAAATCGACACTATATCTCAACTTATGGTATGTCGAGTCTGCCCGTACTCAATAGAATAACAAGCAATTTTCAGCTTGAAATCCTCATGAGCACATTCATGGATGTATGACATCCTAGCTATTTTCTTGTGTTTCTCAACCAGTTTCTTTTGTAGCTCAAGGACCTCATCCTTATAGTCACGAGCTTTATCTATCATAAGCACTTTTTCATCGTGTTCAGAATCAAAGTCTGCCTCTGCAGATTCTTTTGCCTCATATAAGGCAGTTATCTCTTCAATCTACGTCTCCACTACTATTCACAGTTGCACATTTCTATCCAACATGGCCTCATACAATGCTCTCATTGCATCCGGAGGTGTTGGCTCCTGCGTAGGAACCACCGTATTATCCGATGTCACCTCCATTTCCTCTTCTACGTCTAGCATCTCGTTAAGGTATGATGCTAACCCCATGGTCTCTTCAGAGTATTACTCCTCAGAGATGTACTCCTCAATGTCTGAGTCGTCTAATACAACTATCAGTACCTCCGCCACTGGCATTGGTACTATCTCAACTTGGTTAACTGAGTCCTTACTTATCATTTCCACGTTTCTAAACACCAAGCTATCGGTTGACATCTACAAACATATAACACGTTGATTAGTACATAATACACAATAGTATAAGCACAAATAACATTTAATATCTTTAAGATTAATTTCCATCTTTTAATCCATTCGATACTGAGTTATCTCAATACCTTATTAATTCAATGAACTTGAATTTTATTTCTCGGACTTTACCTTCCTTATGAGGTTATTAGCCTAAGCTTTTCCCCCCTTAAGTTTTAGAACCTAAGGCTTTGATACCAACCTGTGACGCCCCCAAATTTGGGTATCTTCCAACCCGACAGATGGTGCTCCACTGTACTAACATCCATACAATCATTCCATTGAAATACAACAAAATGAATGTAATTAATATCTTTTTATTACAATCAAAGTATAATCCTTCCCAGGTTCATAAACCGGTTACATCATTCATTGTTCATAATGTATAATACATACAAACTTACTAAACTATTATACAATGCCTAAGCATCCATCTTAGCTTTGCCCTTATCTCTCTTGGCATTCACAGTACGTTCATCCTTAACTGTAGTTATATAATTCACACAAGAAATGAGCATAACAGCTCAACAAGTTTAACCAAGGATATCAGTAATACCACATTCGTGAATTATATAACAATTTTGATATAACTGAACAATAGTTATGAAGTATTATAAATCAATAATACTTTAACAATTCATAACATCAATTCCCAAAGTATAGAATAGATTAAGAATTCTGAACCGGTCGATAGACCATGAACAGTAACTTTCAGTTTTTATACTTGAAAAGGAGTCCACGACACTAAGGTCGTTCATCCGATAACTTACGAGCACTTCTAGGTGATCAGCCTATAGTACTCTATGTTGATCAACACTCATTCATTAAAGGTGTTTACGTTTAATATTTTTGGCAAACTCACGTGCCCATCGAAATATCGATGAAAAATACTTTTGTTTGTTCATAGACAAACCTTACTTTCACGTCCGTACCAATTACTTGGCATAGGATAGCGTTAACATTTCTATATAGAATGATATGAATAATATTCAATCTATATATTAAGAATAGTCTAGCCGAGTTAAAATCTGGCATCGACCCTTTCTTTAAAACAAGTCTTGTAATTCAGTTCAACAAATCACATAAAACTTGGCTAACTTGAAAGTTAGACAAGCGTTAAGAAAACTTGCCTTTCAGCGTATTCAAATAATTTACTCGACTGACCACAGCCTTTACAGAATCTACATGATATATTCACATAGCACACTGTAATTAGCTAACAAATAAATGTTTCTACCAACTTCTTTCTTTTCTATGTCTTAGTTAACTTAATAACTTTATTAAAGTCAACATGACTTATTACCCTTCGTTCCGGTTTATTACTCAACTGACGTTTATTAACCGGACTCGAACATCGTTGATAAAGTATCAACTTTGTTCATCGTTCATAACTTGTTAACAAGCATTCCATTCCTAAGTTTCATACCATATACCTTAGTATAGGTAGTATAGGAATAGTTTTAATACACTTATGAAGTGTACAAACATTATCCCTATAGGTCTCCGAACAATTACAGTTGAAAACCTAAGTTAGAATCCAAGCCCTTACACTTTCGCACAATGCATGGCCACTATACATAGCACTAGGCGATGTGTGCTAGCGATTAGTAGTGGCAAGGCTCTGTCTCGATCTTTGTGTATGCGGCAATTTATACTATGTCTGGCGCGGCAATTTAGTAGTTAGTTTTATTCTCAACAGTTTTAAAAATCTTTATGAAATTCCCGGGCCATAACTTCTTCGTTATAAGCCCGATTTGGTCCGTTCAAAGGCCTACACATCATAAATAACATAATCTACGCGTTCATATAAGAATTTGACACTTTTGAATCTAATAACTCATAATTCACTATTGAATTTATTTTTAGACGTTCGTATACGTTAAAGAGCGTTCAATGCTCGTTTTCTTCATTTTAAGTCGGAATCTGAAGATTCTCTAACCCACAACTCTTAATCACCCTATCTCACGTGTTGACATTGAAAACCAATGTTTTCAAGTCTCGCGACAACTTTTGACCCTTAATCCGAAATTCAACGTTTTCGACGTTTTAACGTCTATTTCCGTGAAATCTGCCATAACTTCGTTACTATCGTTCTCTAAGCCTAATCCCATGGAATACTCCATGGATTTCATATTTACATCCTAACCAAGTAAGATACATATATTAATGTATTGATGGAGTTCAATCGTTTATAAACGATCGATCTCAACAAACAATATTTTCATGGTTCGAAACTATATTAAACCTTATGATTATTATAATCTCATGACTTAGAGATTGAATCTATGGTAAGTCATCTTTAATCTCTCATTCAAAACATATATTACCCATCTAAGATTCTTCAATATAAAAGAAAAATGAAAAAGAGATGGAGATGAAAGGTAAGGATTATTACCTCAATAACTCTTATGATCTTCCTTGGAAAACTATAAGATCAAGCTCTCAAAGTGTAGGATGTATAAGTATAGCTCTATTTCTCTCTTAAATAATCTAGGTTGGAATTTGTTAAACTCTCAAATGAAATAATCTAATCTCATATTTATAGGAAACTAGAATGGTGGGTAATTTAGACTTAACACACTCAACCTCCTTACTATTCATGTGTGGTCACCAAGTAAAATACTTGGTGACCAAGCCTTATGCTTGGCTTCCACACCAAGGTGGCCGGCCCACCACTTGCCATGGGTCATCCAATGGGTTGCCCCGTGGGTTTTACCCATTCGATGACCCACCGAATCGATCCACGGTTCGGTTTTAATGAATTGGGCTTAACTAAATAAACATTGGGCCTTGACTTGGGCTTAACTCACTAATCTCCTTGGGCTTGGTCATTTAATAATTGGACCAATAGAAATCCAACTCAAATCACTTATTCATTAAGACTTAATCTTAATCCTATAATACGAATCGTATTATACACGTACAATTCACGTATTCTTTCCGTATACTACACGTACAATAATTGTATTGTACTTCGTATTTAATCAACGTATTATATATAGATACTAAATAGTATCATACTTGTATAACACTCGCATTAACCTTAACGCAATTCCTTCTACGCATATTATTTCCTTCTCGAAAATCAATATACTCAACCCTTAGGTTTGAAGTCCGCATGCAAAAACTGCATTTTCCATAAATGAAATATTATCAGATATTCCATCTAATCTCAATATTCTTTCATCACACGTTTCTCGGAATTTCAAAATAATTCCCCGAACAGAAACGGATGAATAGTGTTTTTACGGAAATTTCTTAGAAAACAATTATTTTCGTCTTGGAAATTCCAAATAAATAATTCTAGCACGAAGCCAGAATAATAACCACGTTAGCACATTCTAGGTCATAGAACGTCCTTCACATAGCTTACTCATATAATAATCAATTAAATTCATTTAATTCACATAATCAAATAAAAATTTAATTATCATAAAAATCCGATTTTCTTGGGCGTTACAAGCTCTATCCCAGAGATAAGCCTGGGATACTCAGTTCTTACCATCTCAGAGATAACCTCAAGATACTCATTCCCATCCTGGAGACAACCCCTGGAGTTTTAATCTAAACCTCAGAGACAATCCCGAGGAGTGCAGGTGCAGTTCCAGAAGTAACACCGAAAAAAGCTCTTTCAACCCTTGCAGTCAGCTTCGACCTCGGAGACAACCCCGAGGCACTCGGCCAGATCCCGGAGACAAGCCCTAAGAGGGTGAGCGTGCCTCGTAGATAGCCTAAAGACTTTCAAAGACTTACAAAGCAATTTCTATCTCGAGAGATAACCATGGCAACGATCGTTACATCAAATTTCAAACTGGAGATAACCCCGGTGATGGGAAAAATCATCATTTTGCCACCTCAATCCTACATTTGCGTTGTCTCAACAATAATTCAACATACATTACACACAAAAATTTCCTACAAGAACCAATAACTCCAATCCCGAGTGACTACTATACAGGACAGTACACCGGATAGAATTTTAAGACTTGAAGACCAAAAGCATGGTCCCATCTTCCTGACTTCGTGCAACCTTTAATCCCATGTTATTGTGTAGCTCTAGATAACAACACTCCGAAAAAGGTCTTATACACCTCGATCGGATGCCCGGATTAAAGTTCTAAAAGTTTGAGCAGACAACACGTTGCATGCGTGCACGTACTTCAAGACGGTAGGACCCACTGAGCCCGGGGCACCCTGGGCAGCCGCAGATGCCCTTACGGCTCCCCCCTCTATAAATAGAGGGATTGGGGTGGCCATTTTGTAAGAGAAAAAGGCGAGGAAGCCATGTCCAATTTGCTATGTACACACTATAAACTGAGTGTTTTCTCATTTTAAACACTTGTGATCTTATTCTTTGCTATATTTTACTGGTGGGAACCGACTGTTTATCCATTTAAAGCTATTGAAGTCTTCTTTGGCATTCCACTATAAGCTTTCTTACACTTCTTAAACCCTTTCTCCACTACTATGCACATACAATTCTTTACATTGAGAGTCATGTGGCGTGTGTATGCCCAAACTTCGGTCCGTGACTTTTTATTTCTTTATATATATATACATATATTTATATATATGGACTAACATTATCGAGTTATGCCTCGATTGAGCCTGGATTTACATCCGAAGCGTTTATTGCTTATATATATATATATATATATTTATATATAAATTATTATTGAACTTTGTACGATGAGCCTAGATTTTACATCCAGTACGTTTACTACTTTATATATATATATATATATACATATATATATATATATAATATACCGAGTGCTACTATGCAACCACACGTATTACTGTACTTTACCACTGGGTATTTTAACAGTTAACGGTAAAACTTTCACCGTTAATTTTATAAAAAATATATTTATGTCATTTTCTAACTTTGACAATACTTCAGTTGTGGGGTCCACCAATGATTGTGTCGTCATATGAATATTCCCTGTTAAAACGAATATTCCTTGACCAATCGAATATTTTATAACAACTTGGTTATTTTACAAAATTTGTAAATATTACCCACAACCATAACATTATATCAATTCCACACCATAATATTCAAAAATATAATTCGAGAAAAATTAATCTTTATCCATAAAAGTTGGGGTCTTACACGTGAACTTGGAAAATAATTTTGATCCATTAGTTATTGAATACTTTGAACGGGGTAATAAATGGATCAATAATGAGGCCGATGTTGTTCATCCTAGAGAGGATATTACATGAAATGATGTGAATCAAGCAACAAGTGTATCCAATACGCTTGAGGGTCACAATCTTTCAAGGAGGGCTCATGCTAATACTAGTGATATCTCATAACGTAATCTCGACGTGGTGGTAATTCAACTTCAAGGGAATCAAGGTTGATGGATTTCGACTCCGATAATAAAGTTGATAAAGAAAAGAGAATTCCAAATGATGATGAAGATGGGGAGTATGGTTTTGGAGAATGACCAGCTACATATTTGAATGAGATTAGTTCTCGTGGAAGAGATGGAGATCTTTTCCTTGATGATTTTGCTTGAACGATGTTTCTAGACTAGTGTAGAGAGTCTAGGCTTTATTTAGGCTTGTTATATGGTGTTTTATTAGTTAACAGACTTCATATTTATGATGGTTGGTTCCAACTTTATTTTCTATGTGGTATTTGTTGAATTCTTCATTTCTTTACTAATTTTTAATATCAAGTGTTTTGTTTTTGGATTATTATTGCTAAGTATTTACAAAATTGTGCCTCTAATGTTATTCCATAGTGTTATGTTTTGAGTTATAATGTATATAAAATTTTATTTCCAATATACTTGTTAAGTAAAATATATAATATATGAATTGCACATTGTAAATGACTTCTCGCCATATGGACACCATGGCGGTCGCCTAGGCGTCCAGGCAATCGGCTACCACCATGACTCGTCGTGGCGTCATGACAACTATGGTGTTGGTTTAATTGAAAAAAAGAATACTGTTGATAGTTTTTTTTATCGAAAAAGTGACTTTTTTAGTGATGAAGTCTTATTTAAACCCATGGACTATTTGAAATTAATGATACTGTAGAGACTCAAAAAATTTTCACATTCCTGTTACTAACATTGTAGGAGGGCAGAATCGTCTTTCAGAGATAACCCTGGATGACATCTCAGCTCGATCCCGGAGATAAGCTTGGGATACTCAGTTCTTACCATCTCGAAGATAACCCTGAGATACTCATTCCCATCCTGGAGACAACCGCGGGAGTTTCAATCTTAACCTCGGAGACAATCCCGAGGAGTGAAGGTGCAGTTCCAGAAATAACATCGGAAAAAGCTCCTTTCAACCCTTGCAGTCAGCTTCAACCTCAGAGACAACCCCAAGGCACCTAGTTCTAGTCCCGAAGACAAACCCGGGAGGTCAGGCGCGCCTCAGAGACAGACCTAAGGATTTTCAGCAGCCCAATTTTAGAGATAACCTTGAGCAATGACTGCTACATTAGCTCAAACTAGAGATAACCCCGGTGAGGGGTAAAATTTTCATATTGCCACCTCAATCCTACATTTGCACCGTCTCAACAATAGTTCAACATACATTACACACAGAAATATCCTACAAGAACCAATAGCTCCAATCCCGAGTGACTACTACAAAGGACAACACACCGGATAAAATTTAAAGACTTGAAGACCAAGGGCATGGTCCCATCTTCCTGACTTCATACAACCTATAATCCCATGTCATTGTGTAGCTCTCGACAACTACACTCTGAAAAAGGTCTTATACACCTCGATCAAATGCCCAGATTGAAGTTCTAAAAGTTCGATCGGATAACACGTTGCATGCATGCACGTACTTCGAGACGACAGGACCCGCAGAGCCCGGGGCACCCCGGGCAGCCGCAGGTGCACCTATAACGACCCCAAAATTCATACAATTTAATTCTCAACTTCGCTCGCTAATAATACATTCAACCTCTAATTTTATATCAATAAACAATAATACAACCATTGAAATTTACGGAATAATTAAAATTTTTTATTACAAACTATCCTCATTCCCAAAACCTTCAACCTTTACATCTAAATATCTCAGACTCATTTTAATACTACAATAGTTTACATCATAAAACAATATTACAATTCAACATTAATACATTATTCGGAACCTTAAACATGGTTCAAATAATATTAACACAACCAAAGTGTATAAATCTTCAAGTATCACATTTGATTCATGTCTTTGAAGTAACACATAACTTTACCTTGAATCTTGAACTTGCAAAAGTGGTTATTTGCAAGATTGAGCTCAACAGCCCAGCAAAATCTAACAGTTTTCATGCATCACATAACACATAATAACATGCTGGATATACATCTCATAAACATTGGACTAACATAACATTCATGATGTAGTTCATATAACAAGTATAAAGATTGAGTTCCTTACTCATTCAACGTAGTCATAAATTGACTATAACATTTCATACTTTCAACATTAATATAACACACCATGCTATTTGCAATAAAGATTTAAAACAGTTCATCATCAAATTCACATAGCAAATAGGAACTGAAAGACTTGCCTGGATTGTTGTTTACCAATAACAGTTTAACAACTTACTGTTATCTGTACTTCACGTGCCCTACACAATTATATAATCATTCACATCAACTATTAGTTACATAGCAACGCATAGTAGTTGTAATGTAAACTTTAATCTACATCCTATAATTCTTTCTATTAATCAATACACAATGTTCAATTTGATTGTGTTAACTTTAGACTTAACTCACTATATTCTTCTTAGTCAAACTCGAAGTTCATTCAAGTGCTTAAGTCTTGCTAAGACTACTTATTGGTTTTATATTAAATCTATTCCATATCTTATAATATTCATTTCAGTTGAATTGAAACACTTTTTAAGTTCATTAACACTTGCACGGCGTTTCGACGTTCATTCGTCACACGCCCGATTCGTCTCTCTTATATGTGATTAGTATGCTTATACAACTTATCTAAAACATCATTTATTAATGTTAAGCATTATTATATTTACTAATATTCATGTTTTAAAACTTAGGACAACATCTTTAATCGTTAGGAGCACTACATTTGCATATGTTCATTCCCGACGCCCTCCGATTGCCTCCTAATACATATCAGTCCCACAAATGACCATTTTTACCCCTATTCCCGACCTCAAATTGAAAAACTTAAAGCACTAAAGTTGTAGGTCTATTCGTTCTCGTTCCAGATAATCTTGAATCACCTCAATCGGAGTTCGTATGAAAACGTTATGGCCATTTTACTATAGGAGGTCAAAACTGTCCGACCCAGACTACTGTTCCGGCGCTTGGGCGCGAGAACTAAGTTAGGCAGTGGCGCTGGGGTGCGAAATTCAGTGTTGGGGCACGAATTTCAGCGCTGGGGCGCAAAATTTGCCGCTGGGGCGCTGAATTACAGAACACCCAAAACCAGAAACAAAACCAAGCTACTATGTCTTAATTTCTAACGCATATTAACATGTGTAATCCATGTAAAGTACACATAAATATTACCAAGCATATATGTACCAATTTAAACAACTAAACAAAAATTTTAGAAAACTTAAATCCTTGAAAGCCATAGTTTAAAACCAACAAAACTCTATTTTTGATATTTCCCACAAAAATCATTACTGTGATTACAATTCTACACCGAATCACTTCGTTCAACTTACGTTATCTTTGTATCTTAACGAACTAGCATAATCAAAACTTAATTTACAGTTTAACATAAAAATTGACCACTAAAATTGGTACTTTTACAAGACATATGAGAAAATACAAACATTGCCATTATTTTTCCCATTCTTACACGAAATTAGCATGTAATTCCCTATTTAAACTTAAACTCTAGCATTAGAATTACTTGCAATTGCAATTATTTAGTTGTAGACCAACAATTCCAGAAAAATCAAATTTACATAACATAAAAAAAAAATTTGTCGTTAACTCATATATGTATATCCATATATATATATATATATATATATATATATATATATATATATATATATATATATATATATATATATATATATACTAAGGTGTTAAAGAAATACCTTCAAATAGCTTGGAATCCTTGCTAACACCACTGAAATTCCTTTGAAAATCCTTAGGTTCTCTCTCAATTCTCTCTCAAGCTCCTCTCTAAATTCTCAGTTTTCTTCCTAAGCTTAGTAACTAAGTTATGCGTAAAAACCAAACTAATAACCAATAATAATACGCATACTTATTATATCAGTTACAAGCTAATAAACGTATAGGTTATAAATATATAATATTTATTATTTAATTTAATTTATTTATTCTATTTATATTATTTACAAATTCAAAATTAAAAATCCAAAAGCCATAAGGCTTTGTTTAACAAAACCCTTTAAAATTTAAAGACTTAATATATTTAAGCCTTGTTTGGCAAAAAACTAAAATAAACTCCATTAATTTATTTTAATAAACAATTTAGTTTATAATTCATAATCACATATTATTTATTTAGATTTCTATATCCAATAATAATCAAATAAATTAATTACACATACTATATTTAAGATAAATATTCTACTTAAACAAATATCACAAAATTATAATCTCATTATAATTTGTATTTAATAACTTATCATACCATCTTAAATTATTAAATTAAAACAACAATATAACATCTCATGTTACATTACAACTCTCTAAATTATAAACTAATTTAATTTAGAATATTATCTAGTCATAAATATTTAATAATAATAATACATCAATAAAATATTTATTTCATTTAAATAAATATTTTAAATTACAATTACTAAAATCTTGGATTGTCACATTCTTCTATCCTTACAAAGATTTTGTCCCTAGAATCGAAAATACAGATTAAATAAATAACTCAGGGTACTATTAAACCTCACTTTCCCAATATATGAATATATATTTCTCTTCATACCAGATCACATATTCCAAAATATACATCACATACATATACATACTCAAACTCAAAACATCTCATAATAAGAATTTTAATTATTAAATTCCTATTTTAATAACTTCAAAAAATTCGGGTTGTCACAGCACCTGCGGCTCCCCCCTCTACAAATAGAGGGCTTGGGGTGGCCATTTTGTAAGAAGAAAAGGCGAGGAAGCCCTGTCCAATTTGCTCTGTACACACCATAAACTGAGTGTTTTCTCATTTTAAACACTTGTGAGCTTATACTTTGCTATATTTTATCGGTGGAAACTGAGTGTTTATCAATTTAAAGCTATTGAAGTCTTCTTTGGCAGTCCACTGTAAGCCTTCTTACACTTGTTAAAGCCTTTCTCCACTATTGTGCACATACAGTTCTTCACATTGAGAGTCGTGTGGCGTGTGTATGCCCGGACTTCGGTCTGTGGCTTTTTATTTCTTTTTGTATATATATTTATATATATGGACTAACATTATCGATTTATGGCTCGATTGAGCCTTGATTTTCATCCGGAGCTTTTATTTCTTTTTTTTATATATTTATATATAAATTATTGTAAAATTCTGTTCGATGAGCCTAGATTTGACATCCAGTGCGTTTACTACTATATATATATATATATATATTTACATTTATGTCCATCTTGGAGTTTACTTCGTGGCCTTTTACTGCTTTATTTACATTTCTATCCGCCCTGGAATTTACTTCGTGGCCTTTTACTGCTTTATTTACATTTAGTCCCGCCTGGAGTTTACTTCATGGCGGTTAATCATTTTACTGCTTTATTTACATTTCCGATCCCCCATGGAGGTTCTTCGTGGTGGTTGATCGTTTATATATATATATATATATATATATATATATATATATATATTTACAGATTTTATATATATAACTGCTTACAGCTTTTATATAAATTGTGACATCATGTGAGCCTAGGAATCATGTGATCACAAATTCAGTCTTCTGAATCTAGATTCGGTTCCCGTGATGGACATTTTCAGCTATAATTAGGTTGTAAATTATTCACGGTGTTTGAATTTCCTTAGATGGCTATCATTCCCACAAGGAATTTGGCACTACTTTGTACATTCTTATCTCGAAGATGCTTCACATCTCGAAAATAAAAGCAATTAAGCCAAAAATATAATAAAATGGAAGTATCAAAGGCCTCAATTACTATTGAGCATAAGGATTTGAAAAACCTCTTTTACAAAACATCACTGCTATATCTTGTTAAAACTGAATTTTTATACAAGTTCAAACCCTTTGTATATAGGTGTGAACGAGGCATAACACTACTTCCAGATAATTGCACATTGACCCACACACACACATTCATATAAAAATTTAATTAAAAAGTAGCAATCACCGTGGTAACACGGATGTTGGGGGGGGGGGTGCCTAACACCTTTACTCCGCATAATTAAGCCCCCGGGCCCAAACGAATCTCAGTTCCACAAACCTATTAAGCAATGTCACATCATTGGGTTAATGTGCAAACCTTTTCTCGGTTAAGTTGGTGCAACCATTTAAAAATACCAACTGGCGACTCTTATAGTCCAATCGTCGACATATACATGTCGGACCTTTTCATAACTTATTTTTTCAAACAAATCTCACCTAACATGAGAACACAAAAAGACAAAAACAGAAAAGGGACAGTAAAAATCCCGACGTCGACATGTGGCGACTCTGCTAGGGACTTCTAGTAAGAGGGCTTAAGCAGCTGCTACAAACTTTTCAAAACTGTTATCTGCTTGTGTGTGGATGTTGCATTTACATTTAAAATGTGTACGAATGCATTTACTTACTTCACTTAGTGCTTCCCACTATATTTAATTGTGATATTAAAGTGCTTTGCACATGTCATCATTTCCATAAACGGTGAGACACATTGTATGTAAATGTATGTTGTGTGGTCCCTCTATCAAGAGGATATCCTATTGGTGTTTGATTACTGGACTCGTACGAAGACTAATTCCAACGAGGCTCGGGAAAGGCACCACCCAGATTCGCTCCAGTTGAAAGACCACTAGAGTAATCTAAGTTAGTTCAGCCTCTGATAAATTATGATGATCTAAGGACCTTCATGCCAAAAAACTGCTAGAGTAACCTAAGATAGGTCAGCCTCTGATAAACCAAACGTGGAGGGAAGTCTATTCATACTTTCCCATTTAAATTACTTGTAATTACATTCCATGTTAATCTCTATGTAATGGAAAATATGAAGGCATATGTGTACACGCATTCCTTTTTTGCGATGTTATCTTACAAACAGCTAACATTCGTTTTGCAGGAAAACACTCCTAAAATGGACACATCACATAGCATGCAATATATATACATTACCTAAGAATAAACTATATAAGTTTTTTGTAGGAAAATAATTGGGCCTATTACCCGCTCAAAGTCCAAAAAGGTAACAAGCCTACAACCAATTATGTCTTCATCTGACCAATCTAATCTTGCTCATGTCTCTCGTGAGGAGTTTGAGGGATTAAGTAAAAAAATTACAGATTTGGTTGTTCTGCTTAAAGAACTACACCAGTCTACTTAGGGTCCACGAATACCCATACATACAAAATCCTTTGCACATGGAGGAACTCAAGGTACAAACAAGGAAACGCCAGCACCTGAGTCTCAGTTGGACAAAACCAACAAAACCCCTGAAATTACCCATCTCAAAGAAGATCCAGACACCGGTGATATCAGGAAGAAAGTCCTTCAAATGGAAAAGACCATTTAGTCTATCAAAGGGATTGGAGCACATGGGAGTGTTTCATATGCTGACCTTTGTATATTCCCTGGTGTTCATTATCCAGAGAAGTTCATGACTTCTAACTTTGAAAGGTATGACGGGTTGGGAGATCCTTACAAACATTTGAAGGTATTCATTGGAGAACTTGGATCTTATACCAAGAATGAGAAGCTTAGAATGCAGCTATTCTAGAAAAGTCTAACTGGAGAAGCCCGATCTTGGTATACCAGATTAGACAACACCAAGATCCATAGTTGGGAGGAGCTAGCTCATGCATTCCTTAGTCAATACAGTTTTCAGTCTCAGATGGCTCCAGACCGGTACCAAATTACCTAGGTCAAGAAACAAGCCAATGAGTCTTTTGGAGAATATGCTCAAAGGTGGAGGCGCCTTGCTGCTCAAGTTGTTCCCTCTATGACTGAGTCTGAAATTGTGATGACCTTCATAGAAATACAAGAAGCTCCCTTCTATGAGAGAGTCTTAGCTAGCATTGGAAAGCCATTCTTTAAAATGATTAAACATGGGGAGATGGCTGAGATGGGATTAAAGTTAGGAAAGATTCAAGACCTAGCCTTTTTAAAAGCTGTTGCTGAGCACATCCAGTCTATAAGTTATGGAAACAACCCCAAGAGGGCCCATAAAAAGAAAGAGGAGGATATTTCCTTGATACTACAAGGTCAGAAAGGCAATCAGAATATGCCTACCGAAAGGAGAAACTACTCCCCTTTTCAAGCACTATCTTCTAGCCCTACATTACCAAAGAGTGGAGAAGTCCGACACAATCGAGTGCTCACACCCCTAGGGGACTCACTCAAGAATGTTCTCAATCTTCTGACTACTCAGAAGAAAATTACACATCTTCTTCCACCAGCCAACCCAAATGGGAAGGATTTCAATGCTAATTGGAAGTGTGCCTATCATGCTGGAGGTCTTGGACATGATACTCAGGATTGCTGAGCCTTAAAACATAAGATCTAGGATTTAATTGATAATAGTGAGATCGTGGTGACCAAACCCGACCAACCTCATATGTACGAGAACCCTCTTCCTCAACATAAAGAAGAAGAGGTTAATATGATTAATTGGAGCAATGAACAGAGTTCCAATTACGATGTTGAATCCTCCCAAACCAGAAAGGATGGTGCTGATAAATGGGATTATGCACAGTTTTAGTTTAGGATGGAACAGAAAATGAAGGCTCTATATGAGCAAGTCAACCAATTGGCAGAACTGGTGATCCATCAGCACCAAGTCACATGCTAATTAGTCAGCCATGAGCATATTAGTCTCCTTCCTCTGGTTATGAATACTCCATTAACTCCAGAAAGTGAAACATTGGAGGGTAAAATTACAAAAAGAGCAAGTGCCAAAGCCCGTCGGGATTTTGCCAACATGAGGGAATTTATGTATCTGGGCCAACCAATGGAGGAGATATTTCAGATGCTGATTAACGAAGGAAGAATCATAGCTCTGTTACCTACAATCAATACCCGTTCTAGACGGTTCAATTTTGATGGAGTATGTCAGTATCACTCCCATTCTCGTAGACACAAGACTTAAGAATGTTGGGCACTCCGCCATCCCATTCAGAACTTAATTGACAGCGGTGTCCTACAATTGGCAGACAACGACATGGTGCTTCTTGAGAGTGGGGACACATTTCCTACAAAATGGAAGGAAGTCATAGCAGTTATATCCGCTGAGGATGATTTGGCTTCCAGACCACCCACAATGCAAGCAATTAAACTCAAAGGTGTTGACAATCCTTTGAAAGTGGCTGAGCCAAAACCAATTACATTTCCATCTAGGCCACAATATCCTGTTGTCAGCTTGAAAAAAGTGCCATGGAATTATGGAGAGGCTGGAGGATCCACATCCCACATAACTACTACAGTGTTGAAGGAAAATCAACTGTGTCTTCCTTACCGGGTGATTAAGCCTACCATTAGATCAAAGGGGAAAGTTTCCAGGGAGAAGATTGAAGAGTTCCTCTGTACTATGGGCCATAATGAAGCCATTGTAGTTTTAAGCTTGAGAGAAGCTCCATAACAAATTTCTATACTGGACTTTCTTTTCTCTTCTGAAGATCACAGGAAGGTCTTGCTAAAGGTTTTGGAAGAAGCTCATTTGCCAAAATCAGTGGATGTTGAAAAATTCCAGCATCTGGTTGATCATATTTTAACAACAATGTGATATCTTTCACTGATGACGACATACCTCCCGAAGGGACTGGTCATTGCAAACCGTTGCACATAGCGGTTCTGTCCTTCAGATATATGATGGGAGGAGTTTTGATAGATGGAGGTCATCTTTAAACATATGTCCTTATGCCACTTCAGAGAAGATGAACATCAATCTCAAGAGGATCAAAAGCAGCCATAAAGTTATCAAAACTTTTGATGGATCCCAAAGAAATGCAGTCGGAGAGATTGAACTACCTATGGAGATTGGTCCACATAGTTTTTGCGTATCCTTTCACGTGCTCAAAATAGCCACATGATACAACCTGCTCTTGGGGAGACCGTGGATTCACATGGTTGGAGCCGTCCCTTCCACCCTTCATCAACAACTTAAATATATCATTAACAATAGCCTAGTCATTGTCAATGATGAGCCAGAATATCCTGAATAAGGTGACATACCACTCATCAGCTTCAATGTAGAAGTTGAACAGGTTAGTTTTCATGCCATAGAGGTGAACAACACTCACTATAATCCTATTGCGGTGCCAACTATTATACCCAAGAATTCTGTCGAGGTAATGTTGGCAACTCAAAAGATAATGTCATTGGGTCATCAACCTGGACAAGGGTTGGGCAAAGATCATCAGGGCATTAAGCGCCTAATTCAAGTTCCCAGTCAAATAGGGACAGCCGGACTAGGCTATTCTGCCAGTTCAAGTCACATGAATCCTCATAAACACAAATAGATTCCTTCATCTTCAGCCACACGGTGATTATCTCAACCTATAGATCCTGAGCCTATACGGTCTTCGGTAAAGGTTGTTTCCTAAACTGATACCGGTCAAAGGAAAAGAGGTCCTATTTCCAGATCCCGGAGTGGAAGAAAGGAAATGGAGATGTAAACAAGATATCACCAGGAGGTTGTCAAACATACGCATCATTGTCCATACTGAGGGCATGAGTAGAGACATCCCAGACGATGATTATCCAGATATCATGGTCATCATTCGGGAGAAGGAGGACGATAACAACCCCTTCATCAATGCTGTCCATCAGGACTTCACCCTTGACAATTAGAGCAACACTCCTTGCATTTGTTGACAAGGGTAAAAAGGGCAGAAATTTCCTCTGCCCCACAGATAGCTTTAACTACTTACTTTTCTGTACAGTATTAGCAGTTATTTTGTCATTACGTTTCATATATTAAGTGAAAGAATATTTTGTTTCAGGACTCTGAATTTAGACGTGCCTATACTTGCTGATGAGGTGCCTTTTCTCCACAAGGACTGTAACTTTGATGAAAAGTTAGATTCAGACTTGATGGAAATACAAGAGGACACTGAGATACCTTAGGAGATCAAAGAATGGGTTAAGGATAAACCCAAGGCAAATCTTGATCAAACCACCTCATTCAATCTCGGGACCTTAGAAAACTCTATGCTAATCCAAATTTGTACGGACCTCACTCCAAACTAATAGAATGGCATGGTTTCACTTTTAACCCAATTCCAGGATGTTTTTCCATTGTCTCATGAAGACATGGTGGGTTTTTCCACTGACATCGTCATTCATCGCCTTCCCATTAAAGAGAGATTTAAGCCAGTCAGGCAGAAGCTCAGGCGATTAAAACCTGAGAGGAGTTTAAAGGTTCAAGAAGAAATTGTGAAACAATTTCAAGCTGGCATCATCATGGTGTCTACATACCCTGAATGGTTATCCAACATAGTCCACATGCCTAAACCAGGAGGAAAGGTGCAAGTTTGTGTGGATTACCAGGATCTGAATAAAGCTTGCCTTAAAGATAGCTTTCATGTGCCATTTATCCACATTCTTATTGACAATATTGCTTAATATGGCATGTACTCGTTTGCTGATTATTTTGTGGGATACCATTAAATCATAGTTATTGAAGAGGATCATGAGAAAAATGCTTTCACCACGCCTTGGGGAACCTTTTGCTATAGACGGTTGTCATTCGGCCTCATTGTTGCCTCTTTTTCAGTTATGACAAAAGAGCTCAAACTCATGCAAGCATACATGTGTCAACAAGTAATATAGAGTAAGTAAAATATCGATCCCACAGAGAAAGTTGTTAAATTTAAACTATTATTCATCAATCAAATCACATTAATGCACATTGTTAAAGTTCAATTCTACTCTGCCTATCAGTGATGCTAAAGTTCAATTCTACTCTGCCTATCAATGATGTTTTCCAATGATGGTTCCTGCATAAACATTAATGCACATTGTTAAGGCATTAATTAGTGGCCACATAATGCTAACATCTTGCAAATATTTGCAAAGCAATTCTTTCTACACATTCAAGCATGAAAATCTGATATCCTGTTAAAAATGAATTAGATATAACTAACTAAAATAATCTAAAATGAATAACTAAGAAGTTAAATGAGGTAGAATTAATGGGTTACCTCCCATCCAGCGCAAAGTTATAGTCAATTAGCTGGACTGTCTCTGAGTCTCACATCACATCAAGAACTGAGGTGCCTTCCTTATTGTCCACCGCACCCCAAAATTTGATGACTTTAGCTTTCGTCAATGGCTCTACCTTCAACTCTAAATTTTCACCCATTACACACCTCAACGGTCCATAATTCCCCAATTTTTGCACCTCATCCTTTAGACCCCAATCCACCAAGTTAACCAGGAAGCATTCTTCTTCATCCGTTGGTAACTTTATTACTTTAAAGACGTTGAAGGTGATCTCCTGATCCTGAACACGCATAGTGAGTTCACCTTTTTGCATATCTATCGAAGTCCTTCCTGTGGCTAAGAATGGTCTTCCCAGTATTATTGATATGCTTTTGTCCTCGTAGTCTAAAATGATGAAGTCAGCCGAAAAAATAAACTTGTCCACCTTAACCAACACATGTTCAACAATTCCCCATGGATACGTGATGGATCTGTCAGCTAGTTGTAATGATATGTTTGTCGGCCTTGGAGCCGGCAATCCCAACTGGTTAAACACTGACAAGGGCATCAAATTTATGCTTGCCCCAAGATCGAATAAACACTTACTGAAGGTCATCTTTCCAATTGTGCACAGAATTGTGAAGCTTCCCAGATCTTTTAGCTTTGGAGGTAATTTCTACTGAAGCACTGCACTGCATTCCTCTGTCAAGGCTACCGTCTCAAACTCATCTAGTCTTCTCTTCCTTGACAATATACCCTTCATAAACTTTGCGTAGCTTGGCATTTGTTCCAATGCCTCGGCGAATGGTATGTTGATCTGCAGCTTTTTGAATACATCCAAGAACTTGCTAAACTGTTTATCCTTCCTCTGCTTAGTTAATCTTTATGGATACGGTACTTGAGGGTAAGTTGGTGACACTGAACTCTAAGGCTTTTCCTCTGAACCTGTTGTATCCTTCTCGACCTGCTGCGACTCAGAATTTTCCTAATTTTTTCTTCATCGCCAGTACTTGCTATATCTCTCGTGACCTCCTTAGTGTTCTTCTTAAGCCTTGGTATGCGACTACTGATGTTTGCATGATTTTCCCAGATCTTAATGATATTGCTTGGCATTGTTCCTTCCCGTCTCTTTTAGGATTTGTCTCTTTGTTACTTGGCAAGGAACCTTGGGACCTGTTGTTAAGCATGCTCGCCATCTGCCCCATCTGAGTTTCCAAATTCTTAATAGCCATTGCTTGGGTTTTGATCATAACTTCAGTGTTTGCCATGTATTTCAACATCATCTCCTCCATTTCTGATTTCTTTTCTGGCTGTGGTGCAGCTGGAGCATGATGTTGTTGTTGTTGAGAAAATCCGGGTGGAAACGGTGGTTTGGATGAAAACTGTGGCTAAGATGACTGTGGCTGAAACTATTGGTTTGGCTGAAACTGATTCGGCTGATTTCCTTGGTTATTCGTGCAGCCAAAGTTTGGATGATTTCAGTTGTTGGGGTGGTATGTGTTCTGAAATTAACCTTGGTCGTTCATGTAGTTGCTCACATACTACACCGACTCTGAGCTAATGGCACATTGATCCGTGGAGTGTGACCCCACACAGATTTCACAAACGAAGGCAACTGTTTTCATTTTGCTCTCTGCTATTGAGTCTATCTTCTTTGCCATGGCTGCCATCTGTGCCGACAACTGTGTAATAGCATCTACCTCCAACACCCCTGCAACCTTGGGTTGTGGCATCCGTGATGTAGGATTCTGTAAATCATTAACTGTCATAGTCTCAATAAGTGTATAGGCCTCGTCATAGCTTTTTGCCCATAATGCCCCTCTAGCAGCTGCATCTACAATCGGTCTCGACTGCCATCCCAATCCATTGTAGAAAGTATTGATTACCACACAATCCGGCATACCATGATGCGGACACTTCCTTAGCATCTCTTTGTATCTCTCCCATGCTTCATATAAGGACTCTCCCTGTTGTTGCTCAAACTGACATATAGCTGTCCTCATCTTTGCAGTCTTAGCCATTGGGAAGAACTTGGCTAAGAATTTCTGCGCTAAGTCCTCCTATGTAGTGACTGACCCTGATGGCAAAGAATGAAGCCAACTCCCCGCCTTATCCCTCAATGAGAATGGGAACAACCGCAGCCTGATAGCATCCTCCGTCACACCGTTATATCGGAATGTATCACAAATCTCTATGAAGCTCAATAAGTGTTCGCTGCTATTGCCGGTCTGACTATGCTAGACTGTAGCCCATTTATATTCGGCATGGAATATTCTCGTAGAGTCCGATGCTCTTCTCTTTGCTCAATTCTCTGTTCTCCTGCCATACTAACTGTAGCACTCTCTAACTGAGCTTGTAAATTTCTCCGCACACTCGCTTTCCAACCTCTTCCGTTAATGTTATCCTGCGCTGGTGTCAATTCGGAATTGGAAGATCTTGTGTGCATAAAAATCTACAAGTACCTGAAATCATAAATAAAACAAAAATAGCAATGAGATAAGAATAGCTATGTCTAAGTCATACAAAATAGCTTAAAATTGATGATACTTATTCAAACTAAATGCCTTTCCCCGGCAACGGCGCCAAAAACTTGTTGCCTCTTTTTTAGTTATGACAAAAGAGCTCTAACTCATGCAAGCATACACACGTCAACAAGTAATACAGAGTAAGTAAAGTATCGATCCCACAGAGAAAGTTGTTTAATTTAAACTATTATTCATCAATCAAATCACTATTTCTATATGATTAAACTAAAGATCAAAAATGTGAATTAATCTATCTGCAAATAAGAACTAAAATGAGAATAAGAATGGAATAAATCAAATCTGGAAATAATGGGATCCTAACTTCTTTTAATATTTCATCTAGCTACCACTATCATGCAAGAATTGTTCACATATCACAGGAAAATAGTCAAGAGAACTAATAGAGTCATAGCCATTTTTCAATGCACTAGGACCTACTTACACAGCATCCACAGATGATAGATTCTATGTAATCAACAATATAACCAAAATCACTATATGTCTATGTGAAATCGCAATTATACTGAATTTAAGCACAAGCCCTTATTTTAACTCATACGGTGAATAAGTATATGTCTATCTCATTCACGAAATCACGTAAAGCCATATATACAACCCCACATACGTATGCTATTATGACTACAATTCATACTCGCATGTTCATTGTCAATTCCATGCAAATACTGAAACGAATGGTGATCAAGCATTCATACGTGTAAAACAACCATAATAGAATTCCCATATGATATGTAAAACAACCCTGGCAATCAAGCATGCAACCAAACTACATATTAAAATCCGTTAGAATCCCATAATGGAGTTTAGTTCATGACTGAACCAAAAGCCATTATGGGATCAAAACTAAACATGATTATCAAACAAACAATTAAAAGATGAAAGATAGAACGATCAAACCCAATTGTAGATTGTAAACCAATGACTACGTTCAAATCCTTATATAAATCCAGAAAAAAGTATTAATAATCCACAATGAAGGAGAATCCCCAAGAAGAATTAGAGAAGATGGAGTTTTGGCTTCGTTCTTCGTTGGAATCTCTCTCACGTGTAAACCCTAGTTACTTTTTGAAAAAAAAAGACGTCAAAAATTATCAAGTGTACCCAAAGTTATGTTTGACATCAGTCAGATATCGTTTAAAACCTATTACAATCATTTTAATTAAAAATTAAAATAAAATAACTCATCAGCGATTAGCTATCGCTATCGCCAGCGTACCCCTCCAGTGTATTAAATAGCGGGCAGCGCTTACTTCTGCGTAAGGCTCTATCTATCCAGTCGGCCTCTAGCGCGGGCGCGTGTCCTCTAAGCTTGTCATGCTCGCGGCCACGCAACTTGCAGTAAATAACATTGTCTAGCTGGATGCTCACGCGGAAACGCGTCCAAGCTCATCTGCCGCATGTGACTTCTGATTTAGTGAATTCAGTTACGCTCCCCGAGTTTGTTTCGCATTGTTCTTTCTTTGCCATCAAGTGTCCTATGTCCATCCATGCTCCACTCAATCCTCAACCATGCATATCCCAGCTTTTGCCTTGCATCATGCGTCCATTAGCTTTGTGCCCTCTAATACCACCAAATTATGCCGATTCCTGCACTTATTCACCAAAAGGAGTTTTAAGTACATGCAATGCAAAATAACATGAAATGCAACTAAAACTGACTAAAATTTACTTGAGATGGGCACAATTCGCGTAAATTGATATCCAATAAGTAGGTATAAAACCTACTTATCACTCATCAATGCCGGAGTTACCTATCAGAGAGCTATGATGGAGCTTTTCCATGACTTAATGAATAAAGAGATAGAAATCTATGTGGATGACATCATTGTCAAATCCCAAAGGGAGGAAACCACTTAGACCATCTCAAAAAGCTCTTCAACAGGTTGCGTAAGTACAACTTGAAGTTGAATCCAGCCAAGTGCGCCTTTGGCGTTAAATCATGCAAGTTGCTAGGTTTCCTAGTCAGCTACAAAGGGATTGAGTTAGATCCCACCAAAATATAGGCCATCATGAAAATGCCCATTCTTCAGACAGAGAAAGAAATACGGGGATTTTTGGGAAGGATCAACTTCATTAGCCGATTCATCTCTCAACTCACAGCAACCTGTGAGCCTATCTTCAAGCTGTTAAGGAAAAACTCCATGAAATGGAATGAAGAGTGTCAAAAAGCCTTCCTTACAATCAAAGAGCAGCTAGTCAAAGCTCCTATTTTGGTACCTCCAAGGGATGGTGTTCCCCTGTTCATGTACCTATCAATTAATGACAATGACATGGGCTGCATGCTGGGACAAAAAGATGATAGAGGCCAAGAGCGAGCTATCTATTACCTTAGCAAAAGATTCAGTAGTAGTGAACACAAGTACACTTTAATTGAGAATACTTGTTATGCTTTAGCATGGGCTTCCATGAGGTTACATCATTACCTCCATGGTCACACAACCCATCTCATATCCCGCGTGGATCCTCTCAAGTAAGTGTTCAGTAAAACCATGTTAAATTATCGGCTGTCTAGATAGCAGTTGATCATACAGTAATTTGACATCGTCTACGTGACACAAAAGTCTATTATAGGTCAAGGAATTTTGGATCAACTTGTCGCCGCACCTTCAGGGGATTTCAAACCCTTGGAAATATACTTCCCCGATGAAGGGGTAATGACAGTTTAGTAACACCACCAGTACGATGCACACCCGACATGGAAGATGTATTTTGATGGAACAATAAATATGGAAGGTTATGGGGCTTGAGCAGTTCTAGTATCTGGTATGGGGGAGCAGTATCCCGTCGTCGTCAAATTGACGTTTGGCAGCACCAATAACACAGCTGAGTATGAAGGCTGTATCATGAGGCTAAAACTTGCCCAATCAATGGGCATCAGGTGGTTAACTGTCTTTGGAGATTCTGAATTGGTAATCAGACAAACCACAAGAATCTATCATACCAAAGAACGACATTTGCTGCCTTACCATCAGGAGGTTATCCAGATGGCTTTGGAGTTTGAAGATATAACCTTCCTCCACATTCCTCAGAATAGGAATGACTTTGCGGATATGCTAGAAACTTTGGCCTCCTTAATCAACGTACTTAACAAGGAAAGCATGCCAAGCATCACATTTTCCCTACAAAAGGCTAGCCTATGGGAATTATATCAGAGAAGTATCGAATTAGCCTTTTTGTTGATAAGACTTTTTGTTGTAGTGACTGATCGGATAAGCCTTTTTATTGATAAGTATCGGTCGCTGATAAGCCTTTTTGTTGTAGTGGCTCCAGCCTATGGGAATTATATTGGAGAAGTATCGGATGAGCTACCTCCCATCCAGCACCCTTGGTATCAGCACATCAAGGAGTATATACAAAACTGATCTACACCCGCTGAGGTGAGCCCAACTGAAAGAAGGAGGATCCATCGACTGGCTATGAAATTCTACCTGAGCGGAGATGCACTCTACAAATGAGATACAGGAGTAGGTCTCCTCAGATGTCTAGACAATGAGATACACGAGGTTCATGGATGAAATCCATGGTGGAGTATGTGGCCCACACATGAGTGGCCCATTACTTGTCAAAACATTCCTCAGAACAGGGCATTATTGGCTTTCTCTCAAGGCTGACTGTGATGATCACGTCAAGAGATGCTATCAATTTCAAATTTATGGTAATGCTATCCATGCCCCTCTAAGGGAGCTCCACAATATTGAAAGTAGTATGCATACAAGCCAATCATGTTTGATTATAAAGCATATACTTTGTAACAATCTTATTCATTTATTAATAAAAAGTATTAATTTATTAAAGGCTTTTAAATTATCTACATGATGCTGTTTTATAATATGTGATAAACCCATAGTTTTAAGCAATGCTTTTAGAATAACAATGATGATCATTCTAATGAGATCTAAATTCTTAGAAAGCTTAAAACTAAAATAGTTCCCAATCATTGGATTACTAAATTGGGGATTAGTGAATCCGGATAGATTGGTACATACGTTGCTTGCTCATTGGATGAGGATGATTGATCTCATGATCATTTGCGTGGAGACACTAAAGCAAGTATGTAGGTGCTTATTGGAGAATAAGTTCACTGAACGTGGCTTGCTAAGGAATACCTAATGGAGTTTTACTTGCTGTCAATAGGAATTTCAGTAGTGATAGTAGTACAAGTGATCCTTGGACTTGAGATCATCATAGTATCTTATGTATGATGAGTTATACTTTGACTTATTCCTTAAGACCCTTAGGGTATATCAAAGGTATGCTTGGGTATAACAAGTTGTACATGGAGATATTATATGATCAATAAAGAATCTACCACTTCTAATAAAGAAGAGAAATGTCCTATGTGATTCGATAAATGACAACCCAATGAGTCCTTGGCAAAGCAAAATGAAATTAGAAAGGAGTTTCTAATTTGCATTATTTAGAGTTGTGCATTTAAGGATCGAAATACATATAATTAAATAAAATAAGACTTGACGGTAATTCCATGTCTTATATTTAATTGGGACATTGTATGGTGAAAGGATTGAATTATCAGTAACTATTTACTCAAAGGTTCTTTTATGATTAATGTTGAAATCTATATTATCCGGAAAGTCGTTGATCGCATTAGGAGGCTTATCCTATTGTAGAATAAATATTATTTATTTAAATAAATTATTAGTTTAATTTATTTATTTAAATAAGATTAGAATTGTTCTAATTGATTTATTCACAACCTAGGTTTAATATGGAGAACCTAAAGGGTCACACCATAAAAGGAAGAATAATTATTTAAGAAGTTAATGGCATAATCGTAATAATAAGTTAAGTATATTTAATTTAATCTATGGTGATAGAATAAATTAAATAGCTTAATATTTATTATTTAATATTTTAGAAATATTAAATATAAATTAATAAGAGGAGTCTTATTATTATTATTATTATTATTATTATTATTATTATTATTATTATTATTATTATTATTATTATTATTTAATTCCTAAAGCAGTTTGGGAATTAATTAATAAAAGTACTCTCATATTTCCTAATAAAATTAGGAGGGAAAATTAGTTAAAGGAGTTTAATTAATTATCCCTAATAAGATTAGGGAGCTTAATTAATTAAAAGAATTTAATTAATTAAATAAAACCCAATTTCTTTATTGTTAAGGTGGGTTGCTCACATCTATAAATAAGAGGAGTCTTATTATGGGTAAGGGGGTTGTTGACTTTTACAACATACGTAATAATTCCAATTAGTTAGAGAGTACGCCCTTTTTCTATACAGATAGGAAAACTAGGGTTTGAGCCAATACCCCTTCTTCTTGAATTCTTATTCTTCCTTGGTGGATCACCTCCAGAGGCCAAACACATGGGTGACTAACGTTGATCAAAGGAAGGAACCAAACCCGGTGGATTCAAGTTGAACGCGAAAAAGATTGGAGGTGAACTTGTACCTGAGGAAGCTCGGATCTTCAAGGGTATGTTTCTTATTCATTTTTTTCGTTTAATTAATAATTGTGCATAAAGGGTGATCCGGGTATATGGTTTGTAAAATTTTTTAAACTCGATATTACACGTTTAGCACTTTTATGCAATTTGATCAAGTTCTTGAATATTACAAACCTAATAAAGTGGTATTAGAGCCAAACCTTTATGCAAATTATTAATTATTTTAATTTAATATTATATTGATATGTGTTTAGAACAATTTATTTGGGCATAATTTTATTATATAAAATTTATTAAAAAAAAAAAAACCGAAAAGTCGCTTAGCTTTTTTTTTCTCCTGCTAATCACGGAAATCAAGGAAACGAAGTGAAAAAAGCAGTGACGGGAGCTCTAGTAGCTTTTAGTTAGAGTTATATATATATATATATATATATATATATATATATATATATATATATATATATATATATATATTATGATATTAAGACCACGTGAATTTTTTTTTGGAAGGAACGGTTACTATTATATATATATATATATATATATATAATTTAGTTAACAGATTTTTTTTAAAGCAGCGTGGCAATCATTTTTGTTAATTAATCCTGTTAATTAACGTGAATCAGCAGCTTCAAGGATTTTACAGGTGTTTTTAAAAGTTGTACACGTGATTCCCTTTTAAAAAAAAAGTATCCTGCAGCATGACCCATGTAATCCGTGACATTTCACGTGATTTCAAATTTTTTTTTTAAGGTACGGATATTATATATATATATATATATATTATACGGTTAATATAATATATATATATATATATATATATATATATATATATATTAATTATTTTAATATTAAAATAAAAGGTTTATTTTAATTTTAAAATTAGAATTTCATCTTAACTAATTAGAGTTGGAATTGGATTCCATGATAACTAATTGGAGTTGAAATTGGATTATATTTTTCCTTAAATAAAGGAGTTTATTTAGATATGAAATAAGATTTCATATTATTCAAAATAAAGGAGTTTATTTGTGAATAGGAAAGAGAATCCTAATTTCCTTAAATAAAGGAGTTTATTTAGATATGAAATAAGATTTCATATTATTCAAAATAAAGGAGTTTATTTGTGAATAGGAAAAGAATATCGTGTTTCCTTTAATAAAATTTTTTTTTACATGAAATTGGATTCCATAATTAAATAAAATAAAGAATTTTATTTTGATTAAAGATTTTGATTAAAATAAAATAGTTTATTTTATTCAAAATTGGATAAATTAAAATAAAATAGTTTTATTTTGATTTAAATTTGGATTAAAATAAAGGAGTTTATTTTGATTCAAAATTAGATTTTATACTAACTAAATTTGCCCATTAAATGATATCAATATATATATTGAATGTTTATTATTCATAAGATGAATGTTATTTATTGATCGTATGGCGATGTGTATGATAATAAATGGGATTGATTATGGACTATTGACCGATGCGATTGGATTTTATTTTAGTTGGATGCATGATTATATGGGTTTTATTAAATGGGAATTCTGCGTGCCTCGTCTTCTCTAATTTTTTTAATGTAAATTCTATCTTCCTCCTATGTACTTCCCTCGATCACGATCAAGGTTTCTATTTATTTTAAATAGTTTTGTAATAGGAATAGTTAGAATTAATTTTGAAAAATTGGAGATCAAGGAGCAAGGAGCGCTTGAAGACCCGTTTGTAATGGAGCAGGGTTTAAATGTAATAGTTATATTTAAATATTATTTCTTGCACCCCTAGGGTTTGACCTTTTGGTTCACTTGGTGGCTCTAGTGAACCAAACTAGAATAAAAGTCCATAATCAATCCGGGTAGAATATAGTATTCTATATGTGCATGCTTATACTATATATATTATATATTATGCAAACATACTTCGCATGTTCATTAATATGACGCGTATTTTTTATATATATATATATATATATATATATATATATATATATATATATATGTGCATGTGCGCTAAACAAGATGAGACAAATTAATAACAAACCCCTCAAAAATTTTTATATTAAGTCCTAAGCGTTCAAAGATATTTGGAATATCGAACGTCGCCTTCTAGCATGATAAAATTAATAGAGTATTAAATATTTAATATGAGTTTGTTGTGTCACCACAAGGCAAGTATTAAGTATTTAAGATGTTAAATTATCACATTTGATGCTTATAAAGAAAATTGAACAATATTATTTTGTTATGTCACCACAAGGATGATATTTTTCTTTTTTGAATATATGGAGTGCTAGGTCGGACTTAACTTGGATAATTTTGATTCGGATGTGCCACCACTTGATCAAAATAATCTAAGAGGCAAAAGAAAAGGAGTTGCATAGTTGATGTAATTGACAAAAGTTGTCTACCTATTTATTTATATATAGTTTGTTGTGTCACCACAAGGCTATATATATTTGAAATGGGATCCTTGTTCTCACTAGCAAATCTTTAATTAGATTTTGCCGAACTATATAAGTGAGGGTAATATAGTTTGAAGAAAATTGTGGGAGATACCAATTTAAAACAAGACCTAATTTATTTTGGTAATTAATAAAAGAATGTATGTTAAAATGTTGTTAATTACAAATTCATTTCTGAAATTTTACAATGTCTAAAATAACTATCATCGCTGAAGCATATTAGATGCTAAATTAACGAAAGAATTAAACGGATTGGTTAAGGAATTTGAGAATAGTTCTCATGGCTAAAAAGCTATCTTATATCCTTAATATGCCTATCCCTGCAATAGTTGTAGACAATGCCTCTGAGGAAGACATTGCTACTTTTAGAAAGTGGCAAGATGATGCACAGTTGGCTCAATGCATCATGCTCGCATCTATGAGTAACGAGCTTCAGCGTGAGCATGAAACTATGGATGCTCTTACTATATTCCTGCACATCAAGTAGTTGATGGCGAGGAAAGTAGGACTGATAGATATCAGATATTTAAGGAGCTCTTCCGATCTAGAATGACCGAAGGCACTACAGTACAGACACATGTCCTAATGATAATCAATTTGATTGATCAATTAGGACAACTGGTTTTGTCATGGATGGAGAGTTGAGCCAAGATTTGATCTTGCACTCAATCCCGGACTCCTTTCACAATTGTTGTGAATTTTTCATATGAACAAGCTAGATATCAGCTTTGCTGATTTGCTTAACATGTTGAAAAATATTGAGTCACTTTCCAACCAAGAAAGACCATGTCTTACTAGTAGGGGCTAAAGGATCTTCTGAAAAGAAGAACGATTCAAAGAAGGTAAACAGAAAGGCGTAAACAAAGGATAATAAGAACAAAACTGATACGGATAGCAAAGGAGTTTGCTTCCACTACAATAAGCATGTACACTGGAAAGAAACTACAAGAAGCATCTTGCAGAGGCTAACTAAAGAAGCTTAGTGAAGTTTCGGTTACAAATACAAATTTGTTCATGATTTAAAATAAATTTTTCTTTAAGTCAAGGTTCTACTTGGGTATTGGATACCGGCTTTGGTTATCATAAATATAGATTTATGAAGGACCAAGCGAAGTAGAAAGCTAAACAAAGATAAGCAATCATGTGTGGAAAATGAAGCAAAGGTTGTTGCATTAGCCATAGGAACTTATAGTTTAGCAATCCCTATGAGCAAATCTATTAAGTCAATAAGTTGTTATTGTATTCCAGTTCTTGTTAGAAATATTATTTCTATTTTATTGTTGGACAATAAAATTTTTGGTATTATAAATTAAGAACAATTGTTGTTCTATTTATAATAATAATGTTTTCATATAGAATGGAATATTACTTAATGGATTTTGTATACTTGACTTACGTGAAAAATATATTTTGCAAATTGAACAAACTAGTATAAGAAAAGGAGATGATCATTCAAAGAGTTGAATGTGTGTATTTGCTAAAATACAAGTGTGAATTATTTGAAAGGTTCAAAGAATTCAGAAGTGAAACAAATTGGCAATGTATTAAGATTCTTTGATTAGATCAAGGAATAAATACTTGTGCAATAAGTTTCTAGATCATCTCAAATGGTTTTCTCATAATGGACACATCGTCACGCAATAATTGATTGATGTATCCGAATGAAAAATCGTACCTTGTTGGACATAGTGCGGTCCAAAATGATTTTTCCGACATTTTTGGTATCCTTCAGGATAATGTCCTAGAAATAACTGCATATCTACGAAAATGGTAACCTCAAAATCCGCCCCAAGACTCTATAAAAGTTATGGATGGGGAGGATTCCTAATCTTAAGTATGTTAAGATAAGGGTTGTCCAACTTATGTGAAAAGGTTTCAAAGGATAAGCTTGGGACAAGATTTGACAAGTACAATTTGTGGGACATCCTAAAGTAAGTTTAGGGTATATGTTCTATAATTCTACTTAGCAAAAGGTGTTTATTCTGAAACACACGCCTTCTAAGATAAAGGTATTTATTATTGAAGGGGCTAGTGAGAGAGGATTATAGATCTTGAAGAGTTCATGATCCACAAAACACTATAAGTCAAATAAGAGGAACACTGTAGATAGACCTATTGTACCACAAACCGAATCATAAATGCGGAATAGTCACAAGAAGATACCTAGGAGGTATGGATTCATCATGGATGATGATGATGATGAATGCAATCATCATAGAAGATGATGATCCAGAGTTACATACGATGAGGTAAGAATTCTAGTGTGTATAAAATGGTTAGTGGGAGCGTCGTGAAATTTTTAGTATTATATGTTGATATATTACGGATAAGGAATGACATACCAATGCTACAATCAGTAAAGATAAAGTTGTCTAAACATTCCTCCATGAATGATTTGGAAGAGTATCTTAATTGGGGATATAAATCTATATAGATAGATTTAAGAGGATGCTCGACTTAACCCAAGGAACGTATATTCATTTGATGCTAAAGTCGTTTAGCATGGCAAACTCCAAGAGATGTCTTATGTTGATGAGCTATGGAGTGTATCTCTCTTAATAGTCCCCAAAGACTCCAAAAGAGAGATCACATGAGTAACTATCATGTATGCAATGAAATATACGAGACGATGTTGATCGATCATATTATGGAGAAGTACACTATGAGTCGGTGAAAACATCTTAAAGTGCTTACTTAGGCAAGGATGTGATCATATTCATGGTGGGTCTAAATTAAAACTAGAGGGCTTAACAGACTCAAGTTTTTCGAGACGACAAGATGACGAGAAAAATCCACTTTAAGGTAAAGCGTTATCTTGAGCAGTGGTGCAGTGAATTGGAAAGTTTCCAAACAGCAAAGAGTTGTTAGTTTAGTGATAAAGACAATGTATATACCTATAAATGAAGCTACAAGTTGATTGTTTAGATGAAAAGTTCATTATAGAACTAGGAATAGTTCCTAAGTCTCATCTTGGATCTAAACATGTGTTGTGGCACTTTCATTTGATTATTAGAATCATTGAAAGATGTGAAATCACTATAGAGATAGTGGACTCTCATGAACAACATTACATATCCATTAACTAAAGCTTATCCAACAGCAGGATAATCGTCACTTAGAGAAGAAGAGTATAAGATACAATGGCGATTGGCTTTAGTGCAAGTGGGAGATTAAAAGTAGTATGCACACAAGCCAATCATGTTTGATGATAAAGCATATACTTTGTAACAATCTTATTCATTTATTAATAAAAAGTATTAATTTATTAAAGGCTTTTAAATTATCTACATGATGCTGTTTTATAATATGTGATAAACCCATAGTTTTAAGCAATGCTTTTAGAATAATGATGATGATCATTCTAATGAGATCTAAATTCTTAGAAAGCTTAAAACTAAAATAGTTCCCAATCATTGGATTACTAAATTGGGGATTAGTGAATCCGGATAGATTGGTACATATCGTTGCTTGCTCATTGGATGAGGATGATTGATCTCATGATCATTTGTGTGGAGACACTAAAGCAAGTATGTAGGTGCTTATTGGAGAATAAGTTCTTTGAGCGTGGCTCGCTAAGGAATACCTAATGGAGTTTTACTTGCTGTCGATAGGAATTCCTATAGTGATAATAGTCAAGTGATCCTTGGACTTGAGATCATCATAGTATCGTGTGTATGATGAGTTATACTTTGACTTATTCCTTAAGACCCTTTAGGGTATATCAAAGGGTATGCTTGGGTATAACAAGTTGTACATGGAGATAATATATGATCGATAAAGAATCTACCACTTCTAATAAAAGAAGAGAAATGTCTATGTGATTCGATAAATGACAACCCGGTAGTCCTTGGTTAAAGGCGAATGAAATTAGAAAGGAGTTTCTAATTTGCATTATTTGGAGTTGTGCATTTAAGGATCGAAAATACATATAATTAAATAAAATAAGACTTGATGGTAATTCCATGTCTTATATTTAATTGGGACATTGTATGATGGAAGGATTGAATTGTACAGTAACTATTTACTCAAAGGTTCTTTTATAATTAATGTTGAAATCTATATTATCGGAAAGTCGTTGATCGTTAGGGAGGCTTATCCTATTGTAGAATAAATATTATTTATTTAAATAAATTATTAGTTTAATTTATTTATTTAAATAAGATTAGAATTGTTCTAATTGATTTATTCACAACCGGTTTAATATGGAGAACCTAAATGGTCACACCACCAAAAGGAAGAATAATTATTTAAGAAGTTAATGGCATAATCGTAATAATAAGTTAAGTATATTTAATTTAATCTATGGTGATAGAATAAATTAAATAGCTTAATATTATTATTTAATATTTTAGAAATATTAAATATAAATTAATAAGAGGAGTCTTATTATTATTATTATTATTTAATTCCTAAAGCAGTTTGGGAATTAATTAATAAAAGTACTCTCATATTTCCTAATAGAATTAGGAGGGAAAAATAGTTAAAGGAGTTTAATTAATTATCCCTAATAAGATTAGGGAGCTTAATTAATTAAAAGAATTTAATTAATTAAATAAAACCCAATTCCTTAATTGTTAAGGTGGGTTGCCCACATCTATAAATAAGAGGTGTCTTATTATGGGTGAGGGGGTTGTTGACTTTTACAACATACGTAATAATTCCAATTAGTTGGAGAGTACGCCCTTTTTCTATACAGATAGGAAAACTAGGGTTTGAGCCAATACCCATTCTTCTTGAATTCTTATTCTTCCTTGGTGGATCACCTCTAGAGGCCAAACACATGGGTGGCTAACGTTGATCAAAGGAAGGAACCAAACCTGGTGGATTCAAGTTGAACGCGAAAAAGATTGGAGGTAAACTTGTACCTGAGGAAGCTCGGATCTTCAAGGGTATGTGTCTTATTCATCTTTTTCGTTTAATTAATAATTGTGCATAAAGGGTGATCCGGGTATATGGTTTGTAAAATTTTTTAAACTCTGATTTTACACGTTTCTGCACTTTTATGCAATTTGATTGCGTTCTTGAATATTACAAACCTAACAAATATGAATTCACCCTGGCCTTTCTCAATGTGGGGAATAGACGTGATCGGTCCCATTGAGCCCAAAGCCAGTAATGGGCATCGATTTATTTTTACCATGATCGACTACTTCACCAAGTGAGTAAAAGTAGCCTCCTTCCCCAGGGTTACCAAAGAAGTCATCATTGGTTTCATTAGAAATAATGTCATTTTTCGATATGGACAACTAGAGGTAATTGTGTCAGACAATGCTAATAACCTCAACAACAAAATGATGGAGGAGTTATGCAGTAAATTCCACATCAAAACATCTCAAATCCGTTATCTACCGTCCAAAGATGAATGGTACTGTTGAAGTGGCTAATAAAAACATCAAGAAGATCATGCAAAAGATGTCTGCCAATCAAAAAGGATGGCCTGACCTCTTGCCTCTGACTTTATTAGCCTACAGAACTTCAATGCATACTTCCACTGGGGCAACCCCCTATTCATTAACCTATGGGATGGAAGCAGTGCTCCCTATAGAGGTGGAAATAGAATCTCTCAGAGTGTTGATAAATTCTTAAGTAGATGAAGACCAATGGTTGCAAGATAGGTATCACCACTTGTCTCTAATAGACGAAAGGCGAAGTGATGCTATCTTCTATGGTCAGTTATACGAACAGAGGATCACCAGATCCTACAACAAGAAAGTCCAGCTACGGTAGTTTAAACAACATGACTTGGTTTTGAAGAAGATCATTGGCAACCAAGATTAGTTAAAGGGAAATTCACCCCAAACTGGGAAGGCCCATTTGTTGTCAAGGAGGTATTGACAGGTGGTGCTATTAGATTACAGGAAATGGACGGCGATGAATTTTCCTGACTCATCACTTTCGAGATAATCGTGAAATGGTACTATGTTTAAAGTTACCATCAAGCAAACATCTTGGTTTTGGATCACCAGATCCCCAGTCATTTCAGGTTTTCTAACCCTTACTACATACAACCTTTCTTCATACCCGTTTGCCCAATCAGGGAAACACACTCTTCAAGCTAGTAGCCTAGTTTTGGATCAGTATATCCTTTACTCCACTTCACACAACTTCGGTTATCCCATCAGGGATTGAACCTTTTATACCTACAGTTTTGTCCCACTACGGATAAGACTTTTCACACCTACAGTTTGTCCTGTACATGGGATCAAACTTTCTCCCCTGCAGTTTGCCTTGAACATGGGATCATAATTTTGGCTGCATCTCGTCCTGCACATGGGGAGAATAACATCGACCTGATCTCCCCGATACCTTGGAGTACGTACAAAACCATTTTTTACTGGCCTGGTTGCAATAATAATAAAGAAAATAACAAAAAACAAAACAAAAACAATTCTACACCCTTCTACACCTTTTCACATACATCGTTGAACCTCTTACACCAGGTTCAAACTACGCAGACTTGATCTCCTCTTCAATAGGAGTACGTAGGCAATCATTTATGGTTTGGTCTTACCGCCTACCAAAACACAAAAACTTATTACATGGTACTGAGATCATCCTTCAATCCACCACTTTTCATCTGCTTCAGACCAAAGGGATGGGACTAACTAATCTAACCACATAAATGGATGAATTAGCGACCATCTAAGCTGCGGTTGAGTCCTCAAAGAGAAACACCAATCCATAAGAGATGGAACTACTTGGGCTCCCCCATACAAAGGAGTACTGATAAGTAGGTTTTATACCTACTTATCCGGTATCAGTTACTTGAATTAGTTTCTTATATTCATGTTTCTTAGTTATGTTTTATACATTTTATGTTATTTTGTAGGCTATGACATGATATTGGCATGAAGAATCAATGAAAAGCAATTCGGACATCTTTTGGACTAAAATACGCAAACAAATGCAAGAATAGAATTTTTAAGGACCTTTAACACTATGTTGGATGCATGTTCTTGGCTAAGAATTTGGATTTAATTGTAGATATACTTCTTATCTTTCCAGAACATCTTGAATCATCTCAATCGGAGCTCGGATGCGAGAGTTATGGCCTTTTTATCAACAAGGATCAAAACTAAGAGTTGCCATGCTTACCATTTACATAATATCTACTTCAAGCCCAATTTCGACCTTTATCCGGACCGAATTTGTCAATTATCATAAAATGAAAGTTGTATATCTCGTAGATATCTTCGATTTGATAGGTGGCAGGCCCCGTAACTCGCAGCGGATCAAAAGTTATGCTTATTTTACCAAAGGACGTCGCCGTAGAAAATAGAAAGCGACGCAGGCGGGCTATAAATGAACTTCTGACGAGGTAGCCTTGAAGGCGTCTTCGGGCCATTAGTTTCTCTTCTACAGTAACACGGGGCACACCCAAAATGGCCTAGGAATGGCGCGGTATGCGCCGATTAGCGGGGGGAGAGTTAAATTGGGTGTTTTGTTGTCCAATTTGAGCTAGAATAGGATTCTTAGTTGCCTAACTTGCTAGGGTGTCCATTAGAACTATAAATACTTGATTTTAACTTATATTGGGAGGCTAGTTTTGGAGGATTCCATTAGATTAGATTATAGTAGATTAGGAGCAAAACCCTAGTTCTTATAAGATTTAGAAATTGAAGCAACTTGGAGACCGTTGAAGATCAAGAGCAGGAGCTTGAGGAAGATGGAGATTTGCTGACAACAGATTCAATTCTTTTCCTTAATCTTATTCTTATATTTTAATGTGTATTCAAGTGTGGATTCTTAGTTTTAATTCAATGAACTAATACTTTGTTTGAGATTACAACGGATTTTATTGTTTAGTTTATTTTAATATGCTTCGCTATCAATTATTATGTTCTATCGTGATAATTGTCTATTGTGATTTGGACTTAATTGTTTAATTGATTGTCCATCAATTACCGTGATAATCTATATGAACTCGAGAGATGAAGTATAGGTTTAGATCTGATCATGATAGCATGTGTTTGTGATTTCTGCATAGATGGAATTCATGATTAGTGTTTAGGATAGAGATATGCCTTTACGCCATATGTAATCTATAGAGAACTTGTGCTTTAAATCCTTCTTAATTGTAATTCACATAGAGATATAGTTGATTAGTTAATTAGGGTGTCTTGCTTAATTTTATCATCTGTGGATTTAAGTGAGCATGGGTATTATGAATAGAGAGGTGCTTTTATCTACTTTAGTGTTCTTGGTTAACAATTCAGGATAGAGAATAATTGATGTGAAATGTGTTAACTTAAATAAAGCAATAAGTGAAGTTTTGATCTTAAATCTCCGTAATCTTAATTTAACTAGTGGAATTTAATAGTAGTTTAATTATATAATTTGAAATTCATTCGTTTAAATAAGATTGAGTTGGTTGCGGGTTAGTACTTGGTGATTTTTATTAAACAATTCCTCGTGGGAACGATACTCCACTTACTATTATATTACTTATTGACCACGTATACTTGCGTGTTGTGTGTATTAGATTTTTCCCAACAAGTAATAGCGACCATCTGTGGTGCGGTCAACCTCAAAGAGGAAAGCCACAGTCCTCTCCATATCTACATACAAAAACCAGTCCCAAGACACCAAAGGGTAGGGATACACAAATATCAGCGATCCATTCTGAAAGATCCTTAGACATCTCAATGTCCATCCGTCAAGGAGGATTTTAGAATACATCAAGATCACAAGCCTTGAAGAAACAAGCAGATATCAAGTAAGTAGCAAGGCACAACTAAAAGGGAAGTGAATAAAAATATATTTCCCTGCCAAATATAATGTTGTTTGATATATACCATATGAACTGTACATGATAAAATAGCTAAGCTAGTTTGTGTAGGAAAATACAAGCCTATCTACAAGTTAGTGTATATGTGGGCTATCAAATCTAAAATAGCATCTCTCTCTAAAGAAAGGGGTAACACTATGATCTCCTGCCCAAGCATATCTACACGCGCCAACAGATCTACGACCAACTGCATGGTGACATGATTCTCATCAATATATGCACTCATCTCGGAAATCATGCCAATAGTAAGGGATCTCATTATAGTACTATCTATAATGGCTACGTCTTGGGCAGATATGGCAGCATCCCACTCAACAATCAATGCATGTCTGGATGATCTAGCCTCATCTCTCTCAGAAGTAGCGGTGTCCCTGTGAGATAAGGCATCATCTCTCTCCAATAAAGTGGCATCTCTCCCATCAAGAGCTGTCAACATCAAGGCCCTAGCCCAATCCCTCTCAAATGTCATCAGATGCAGACTCTGCGCTAAATACTCTGAAGGGGGAGTCACAACTGCAGAAGTATTGGGAGAATCCATCATAACTGTTGGCAGCCCAACAAACAGCTCCTCCTCAGTGAAAAAATTAGTGTCCTACATGGGCTCTCCACTATCAGAACTAATCCCCGACCCCGTGGATACAACTGCAGCCGATGCAGTCTCTGTGTCCATCCATGCAAAATACTCTGTCGAACAGCCCGAATGGCTGAAAAACTTAGCTAGCTCATGCTAATCCCAATATGCATACACCCTATATTTGTCCTCTGCTGACAAGTGGCGAGAAGCCAAGCGCTGACACAATGCCCCCTCAAAAGGATGGAAGTCCTAAAATTGGTCGAATTGTGACATCACACCATGTGGGTGATAAGTGGTCATGCCCCTCAAACTAGCCAGAGGGAGATAATCTATGCCAGGTGCATGAGTGATGAAATTGTAGGGTGAACTGAGCCTTGTACAAAGCAAAATGTCAAACAGATCCCCGATCCCTTCCAAAAATAACGACAAGGATGTAGCGTCTGTACACTCCACTGGCTGAAAGGAGTAAGACATGGCTATCTTATGGGTAAAGCAATACACATACCGTCGGAATGTGCTAATCGGTCTCAAGTGTGACAGGAACCACACATACAATATGACTGAGCTACCAATGAATAGCCCTACAGGATAGGTGTGTTAATACATGGTTGATCTTAATGTCTTTATCACGATCATCAGCACAATGGTATGACCCTCCCTAAGAGCTCTCACTGCCATGACAACATTGATGTCAAGCTCATCCATATACTATGGCATGTACACATAAGCCACTACACACATCATGAGTACATCTACTCTGGCCAAACGCCACTGATCCTTCGACGTGGTGAAATCCCCGGAGTGACGTGCATAACTGTCTGATGAGCCAAATTTGTCTATGAGAAAACGCTGGGACACAACATGGCCGGATGTAATCTCATCCTGTACTACTCTATGCCTCAGCCCGGTGAGGGTCATAAACTGCCTCAGCCCGCGTGTAAGGTCTGTCCAGTGGCAGTACCGTCAACCACACATACTCCTCTAAAGTGTGAGTCAACTCCTGGGTCCCTAACCAAAATACCTACCTCTCCGGTACCTAATGCTCCAGCATACCCTCTACAAAGCCCCTAGGAACCTGAAACATCAGGAGGGTCATGGGATACTGTAATAACTAATCTACGGTCACCCTGTCTGGAGGTGACAAACTTTCATTCCATGACCTCAAACGGGAGGCTACCAATATTAGTGGGGTGTGATCAATGCGGCTGACTGTCGAAGAAGACATCTGTGTGGGCCGTATCATAAGACCATCAAGGGGTCAATACTGAATATCTCTGGACATACATACATATGCATAACATGATACATGCATGATCAACAATAGATGGAAATATGATGTAAGGAATGGAAAATAATACATAAATTCCTAAGTGCATAATCATCTAATACACCATCTCTGTACAGCTAAAAATACAGGGAAATGGGGCACAGACGTCCAACAACTAACAGAGGGCTATCAAAAGATATAACGAGAATGGGGCACATTAACCCAGTATCTGACAAAGGCCTATAAAAAGATATAAAGAGAATATACATCAGAAGAAGATAATGGTGTTAATGTCTACATCATCAATCCCGTCCACCTGATGTAACTCCTCCTGAGTCACTGCATCTCCATCAACGGGGATGTCTGGCTTATACAATGGAGGATCTGCACTGGTAAAGCCATATTGCAGTAGTACAAAATAGTAAATAGACAACACTTAAGCAAAATTTTTATAAAAAATGTTCTGGTTTTTTTTCATAACATTTTTTAACAAAACGTTGTAGATACATATGAGAAAACGTTATCTATTTATAAGGGCAATTTTTGGTTTTATAGATAACGTTTTTTTTAAAAAAAACATTATCTATGTTAAAAACACGGAGCATAAAATAAATGGCGCGGAAGTGAAAACTTGAAATTAAAAACACTCCCCTTGCCTCCCAGCCTTCCAACAACTGAAATAGCTCTCCCAAATCGCAAAGAAGATCGGTCACTTGTTACAGTTATATGCTTGTTTACACTTGTTAGAGGACATTACCTGAGTACAAGGTACTTAACTAGAAGTGTGGTCTTAACGAGATCGTCTTCTCACTCCCTTTTTAGTGTTCTCTCTCCTCTCGTAACACAACACAACATAGAGAAAGCAGATCAAAGAAAAAGAATCCACCGACAGACATATAAAGAGTAAAATGGCGAGATACGATAGAGCTACCACGGTCTTTTTGCCAGATGGCCATCTCTTCCAGGTTGAATATGCGCCCGAAGCCATCCGTAAAGGTAACATCGTCATCGGCATTAGGGGCACTGATACCATCATTCTCAGCGTTGAGAAGAAGTCTACTATCAAGCTTCAAGACTCCAGGTCCCCTTTCCTTCTCATCTATTTGTTTAAATATGTGTATTGTTTTATTTCTTTCTCCAGGTTATGCTTTTTAATTAAGGGGTTTTGCATAAATTTCAAATTATGCGTGCGGGATATCTGAACACTAAAGCTTAGATTTACTAGATTGGAAGCAAAGGTTTATGGGTTCCTAGGAATGAAGGCAAAATTTATTTATACAAGTTAGAGTTTTGTTTTTGTAATGAATTAAAAGGGTGTTACTGGGATTCCCTTTTGGAATTGGCTTGCAAACAAAAAAAATTCACTTTTTTTATTCATACACGACCTGACTATGAATGGTGCTCACACTGCTTGTAACTAGTAATCACTAACTTGGAAGCATGTTTGTGTGGGGTCATATGAGTCATATTGATGGATCATGGATGAAAATTTAAATTACTTATAGATGTTAAGTATTGCATGATATTGGTATAGCACTTGGGATTCATGTCTAGTTTAGAAAGCTGATCTTTTTTTCTTTGTTTTTAATAGTTTTTGTTATTTATCATGCCTAATTAGTAATGGTTGTCACACTATGAGCCCTTGAGAAAATTTGGTGGGTTCATTTGAATGCTGTAAGAGTTGAAAGGAATAATGTTACTTGTATTCTAAAGAATATGCTAATTACATATTCCTAAAAGAGGTAAGCCTAAGACTTGCTTAGTTTTCTAAGGCTGATTATCACTTATACTAGTCCTTATCTTGACTAGACTTGTCTAGTATCATGGTATGATAGCAGCTCCATTTCGTTTGCTCTTTAACATATCTTAGATACAATGTACAATTTTTTGACTATTATATTTCGTCTCCTCTGCAGATCTGTCAAGAAGATTGTAAATCTGGATGATCACATTGCTTTGGCATATGCTGGTCTTAAAGATGATGCTCGTGTTCTTATAAATAGGGCACACATTGAGTGTCAAAGCCATAAGCTAACTATTGAAGATCCTGTTACTGTTGAGTATATAACTCGTTACATTGATGGTCTTCAATAAAAGTACACACAAAGTAGTGGTGTTAGGCCATTTGGCCTTTCAACTTTGTTTGTGGGTTTTGACCTATATAACGGCGTGCCAGCACTATATCAGACTAATCCTTCTGGGACTTTTTCTGCAAGAAAACTAATGCTATTGGGAGAAACTCCAATTCAAAGAGGGAGTTTTTGGAAAAGAATTAAAGAAGAAACGTTTGGCCAAGAAACTATAAAGCTTGTTATCCACACGCTGCTTGAAGTAAGTATATGCTACCTTTATTCCACTATTTTTTTAATGCTCTGTATACACTCTTGTTTGCATATTGAGTCATGTTCACTAATCTATTATGCTTTGGTAAGGAATTTGTCTTTCATTAACTAAATGAAGTTAGTTCTCTGCAGCTTGATGTTAGTATCTCCTTAACTCTATTGCTGGTTTCTTACTAAAATGACAAATTGTGTGCTACTATGCAAAGGATGAGGTTGAGCTACTCTATATTAGATATTATTGTAGGAGTTTATCCATTTGTATTGGATATGATCCTAAAAATTATCTATTCGTTTGTAGAAAGCTAGAATATATAGGATTATTTTGTTAAATATTATCGTTATTAGGTGTAATCAATTGAAGTTCCCTGCCACCTAAGATTGTTTTATTTAATCTTCACACCTTTAATCTTTCTTCCTTCCCTCTTGCTGAGCTACTGTTCACCTAATGATTTCATTAATTGATATTTTCTGTTTTCAGGATGCCCAAAATGCAATAAATGAATTGAACGGTGTGGAAAATTTCATTTTCTCAATTTATTCATTTCTAGTTTATTCAGCATATCATGAAGTTTTAATACTTGAATAACATTCTTCCTCACCTATCCCTCGAAGAAGGATAAAAAAATAGGGGATTAGATATAGAATTACAATTTGGGTGCTCAAATAGAGAATACTTACCCAGTGTTTAATGTTGTAGGAAAGTGGCAGGAAGCGGATAAATTAAATTCAATTTAGGCGTGAAGGGTGCTAGAGCTGACGATAAACAGAATTCAGACGCCTAGAGTGTTGTCGAACTAAGCAATAGAACATCATTTGAGGTCATGAACCTTTAAACTTCCAAATTTGTCATATTCTGAAGTAAAAGTGATAACTAATTATAGAACTTCTTTGGTGTATACTTTTTTCTTTCCTATTTATGCTTTATTGGTTAGGTGTGGTTATATTTTAGTTTGAACTTTGAGTATAACTGCAGTTCTGTTGCTGCACTAGAAGTTCCTTTTCAAGGTTATCAAAGTGTTTAAGGCTAACATGTAATACTTAGGCACTTCAGTGCTTATGGTATTCGTTAAGTTGTTAGCATGTTCTCTATTTTTTTTCCTTCAAATTACATAAAAAATAATTTGAAATCAAACTACCATAAATAGTTTGACCAAATATCTAAACAAATTGAACTCTCTAATATCTGTCTTTATGTTGTTATTTTTCTCTTTTTCCTCGGTTTGCCACAAGTTGACTAATGTTCTTATGACGACCTGGAAATTCGGATCGTCCAGAATTTAAGTTTAAAGAATTAGTTATTAATAAAATGAATTTTTATTAATAATATTATGTGCTATGTGTTTATTAATCGTTCTAGAACCTAGGATGATTATAAGTCGGGAAGATTCTGGCTACGAGCTAGACTGTACGAGTAATAATTTTCAAGACGAAAATAAAAAAATTTCGGGAACAAAAATATTTTCAGGGAAAAAGACGAAATAGGCACTAAGCCAAAAAAACGAAACCCTAAAGGTTAGGGTTTGAATAACCTAAGCCTTTTTGAGAGTTCGGTATGTCGAAATGACGATAAAAATTATTCTCGAAAAACGTGCAGAAATCAAACATAATAAAAACGACGAAAAGTATTGTTATGTACTTTTCACTCGTTTAACTACGTTAGGGGAAAACGTGAAGGAAAACGCTTGACACCAAAAAATGTTTTTCAGTTTTTCCGAAATTCGAAGAATACGTAAAAGTTAATCAGTAAAGGAAAGACGAAATATCCAAAAATATTTGGATTCCGAGAATCGCAGTTTTTAAAACTGTCGGACGAAACCCGAAAGACGGAACCACAAAACTTACGGGCTAAGTTTCGTGAATAGTAAGGAGGTTAACTTAAGGGGTAAGTAAACTTAAGGGCTAAGTAAACTTAAGGAGTAAGTAAACTTAAGGGCTAAGTTAATTAATGCTTAAGTCATGAGTAGTAAGGAGGTTTGAGGGGCAAAATGACTATTTTGCCCCCTAGCCTTGGATTTTCTATAAATAGGAAGCTAACTTTCATTTAAATGGGATTTTCAAAAATTCTATAACATGAGAGAGAGAGAGAGAGAAATAAAAAGCTTGAGAGCTTGGAGAAGATGGAGAAGGAAGAGAGTGAGCATGAATGATCGGATCGAAGGTCATCGTGAAATAGAAAAGCTTGTGAATCACCGATTTTGTCTAGCGAAAGAAAAATAAAGAGGAAAGGTATTAAAACCTAACTCCTAAGTTAACTTTTCTTAAGTTTTTATGTTCAAAACATAGCTTAATAAGAATAAGAAGTAAATGATGTTAGGAATGATTTCATATGGTTGAAATCGTAAGAAAATGAAGAAAAAAAAATTAAAAGTTTAGTTTATAAATTTCTTAAGGAAGTATAAGATTCGTAATGATATAGAATGATCCGAGTGGATTATATAAATAAGTAGGTGAAATAAGTAATGAATGATGTTATATAACTTCAAATTCCAATAAAAAGTGAAATAGTAATCCAAAATATTGATTAAAATGAAGAACGAACGAAGAACACACGAAAAACACGAAGAACATTGTTGATGGACAAATTTAAAACCATCGTAGGATAATTGTTGTTGATGGACAAGTTTAAAACCATCGTGTATAAGTTAGATTCTTATTGCTTGGTTAGGAACAGTAGAAGCGTTCATGAAGAACGGATTAAAACTTAGCTATAACGAAGTTATAGTGAAAATTTCGTAAAAGACAAACGAGAATTAGAAAGTTAGTAAATGAACCCGAATATGTAGGGTTTCATAAGAATGTAAGAGAATGTAGAAAACATGAGTCGTGGACTCAAGAAAGAATGAATTCCGAGTTTGGATGACCGAATTACGGACGAACGAACAAAGAGTGTTAAAAATATAAAATGAACAAAGGGTGAAGATTAAGCCAATCGAATGGCACGTTAATAGATTCAGAATGAAGTTTTGTCAAAAAAGGGGATTGAAGTACGTAAGATAAGGAAGAGAATGGCTTTAGAATGACCTTGTTTTGAGTTATAACGAATAAGTTATGGAAGCGTGTAGTAAGCATCTCAAATTAGATTTAAGACTTAGAAAATTTTTTAGGGATGAGGGCTTGGCACCGTAGCACGAGCCATGCCTTGGGAGGCGGTGCCATAGTGCCAAACTCGATAGTTAGACACTGCAGAGTGAAAATATGGTGATGAAGAGTGATAAAGAGGGACTGGTAATCATGATCTTGCGGTGCGAGAAAAAGCCGATTGATGAGCTTTTAAGTGCTCAATTACTAGGGGATGTGTAAGAAAGAAATATGAACATGTAGTTCACCTAAAATAACACTTAAACAAGTGAATTAAACCTTTAGTACAAGTTGAACGAAATTATCGAAAGTGATTAAAAGATCAAGAAGAGAATAAACGTAAACGTAAACGTAATGCAATTGCAAGCAGTCTTAGCATACAACGAACAGTATGGCTTCGACATTAAGAAAGAGTAATGAACATGGGGTTCAGGTAATGGATAACGAAAGTATTATGTAAGAGAAAAATGGTAACAAGAAAGTTGTAACGAACGGTAATAAGATTAATGAAAGCCGATCGTGATTCGGATAGAAAATGATAGAATGAATTATAAGTATGGAACATTTTAACCAATGTGAAATTTGAGTGTACACAAATATTAAGTGGATAGAACCTACACCCCGTGTATGGTTTTACTGTAAGATAATGAAGATCAATGATTAAACCATTAATGGTAAAAGACTGAATTAAAGACAATGACATTTAACGTAACGAAGTTGAGTAATGATTAACTTGAATGATCGCTCTGAGTATACAAAAGACTGTATGACTTAGACGATAAAGAGTGAATCCTAAGGTGTGGCATTTAGTTGCCAGGAAGCCATAAGGAATGAGAAATTGACTTAGAGAATGTTATAGTTTTAATGGTTCCAATAAGTTAAGATAAGTTTAGGTTGTAGTACAATCATGACCTTTGATGGTTGACATATGGGGGCTAGGGTAAACAATTCCTTCAGAGAGCGAAGGTATATACGAAATTGGCAACCGATCTAACTCACTATGATGGTAGTGTAGATTAGATGGGAACTTGTTTGTTGGTTGTTTGTGGGAAACCACTTAGAGTACCATATGGACTACTAGCAGAGAAGCGATGTGTGCTGAGTCCTAGAGAAGGTATAAGAAGAAGATAATGATGTAAAACATCAAAGATGATGAATGTATAAGTTAGACATCTCCGTATGTCATGAAGCCGTAGAACGGTAATGAAAGTGGTCGCGTAAACTTAGGTTACAAGAACGCGAACCCTAAGAAGTAAAGTTAAACAAATCAATGCATAAGTCAAATATATATGACTAATTGGTGTATGTGGTGTTTTCTTATGTGTTAAATAGGAATTAAAATGAGCAGTTCGACGTAAGCTGTAGCTGGGTGTAAGGAAAGTTTCCTAACTTCATTCATATTTTAAATAGATGTTAGTTTCTTAAATTTCTCAGATGTTGAACTTGAGAAGTTCTGTCTATGTGTGAATGTGCGATATTTGTACAAGGTGGTAGAATGTATGAGGCCTTGAGCCACAATGTGAACACTTCGGTGTTTCTATGAGATGAAGCATTACGTGATTTAAGCTGCATTGATAAGAGAATGCTCGTTTTATACATGATCCGTTATTGTTAAGTCTGTGCTAATGATTCTAGCCAGACAAAATGTATATGAAAAAGGTAGAAGAATGTAAGTATTTAAAAATGAAAGTGAATATTTTTTTAAAATGATAGGAATCGAGATTATTCCTATTATTCAAGCTGCTTCATAACCTTATTCGGTTATTGAAGTTCTAAAGGAATGTTTAAACTCTTCAAGTTATTTGTTCAACTGCTATGACTTGCTGAGAAATTGAATGCTCACACTTGCTTTAATTGAAAAACATTTTCAGCGTACGATGTTAGAAGAACTTAAGGATCCCGTAAAGATCAAGTTGACGGTATCCATATGAAGTGTCATTCAGAATGTGGATGAGCGAGAAGATCGAGCGAAGACTTGTAATATAAAAAAAGTTAAATGAAATTTAGATTAGTTTAATGAACTATTATGTATCCTTAGTGGCGGATGAAAGTCACTCGTGTAAGATGTAAAGAATAATGTAATTATAGTTATTTGTAATAGATGGAGTTATAAGGTTTTAGAACCTTAGAATTTAGAATGTATGTTGTTATATTTCAGTATATAATGATGTATGTTTGGATGAATGATGTACTCATGACGTATGAAATTCGGGTGTGAAGATAGACTAGATTTTGGGGCGTTACAAGTTGGTATCAGAGCTGATAGGTTATAAATCGTAGGTAAGATTACCTAAGACTATAATCGTACGGAGAGGAATAAGAAGATCACCATGTGATCATAGTGAATCGTAGTAACAGATGAGCTGTTAAACGATGAATGATTTATAGTACTACGAAGTAGTATGGGAAGAAGAACTCAGATTGAGTTATGAAGGATAGTATATGAATTAAAGAAAATTCATATTTAGTAAAGAGAGATTTAGAAGTTGTAAAATTTCAATTGAGGACTCATGTGATAGCTGATTTGTATGAACCTTTGTTATGGGCAGAGGTTTGTGCTTGGTGTAACAACTTCTTAGCTTATTACAGTGATAATCATTGAAATTGGTCACGCTGTCAAGATGTATATGATGAGAAGGTTAATCTTTTCTCATGTATATACTTGATAGGTAGAGAACGATAAGGTAGGTGTGAGTTCTTGAAACTCATACTTATGGTACGTTCGTGACTCATAATGATATGGTAGGTTTTAAACTTCTCGTGAATGGGCGTTTATAGTGCATGCAGGATAGTTCTTAAACTTATATTATTATGGAAAGTTCCTGACCTCATAATGTGTGGTAAGTTGACGGACTGTACTAAGGTAGAGGGATGTTTAGACTGAAAACAAGTTGTTTTCAGTAGGCTTAGTATTGAAGGTGCTAGAGAAGATTAAGTATTGTCGCGGTAAGACAATGAAGAAAGACGGTGAATAGGATATTCCAAGTCATCTAGCTATGCTAGACTTCGAACTTTATTGAAATTGTGCTTATGTGTGCGTTTAAAAAAGAAAAGAATTGGTTCTGTAAAAACCCAAAACCCTGATAAGACTCGTATGTGTAAAATCCCGTTATATAAATAAAATTTCTTCGTTCTAAATGTGTTATGTGTTAATATATACTTTGTTTAACAAATTTGATCAAATAAATTTTTGTCCGAAAAACGTCGTGCTTAACACCTCGTGCTTAAAAAAATTTCAGTAATCGGACTTTTCGGTAAAATTATTTTGACAAGTTGCTTTGTCGTGCTTACACTGACAAAACGCTTTGTCGTGCTTGTTAGGATTAATGAGAAATTTAGGTTAACAATCCTAGATTAATAAACCCTAACCCTAATTAGCAAAACCCTAACCCTAATTTATAAACCTAACCCTAATTAGCTAAACTAACTCTAATTAGCGTATGTTAACACCTAATCATGGTTAGTAAACTTCAATTAGGTACTAATAAACATTACTTAACAATCCTAATTATTAGAAACAAAACCCTAATCAAGATTAGTGAAGATTAAAGCCTAATTAAGCTACTAAACAAACCTAACTAGCTCACAAGTAGGTTAGGAGTCACCATTGCAAGTTCCTAGGCTGCACATGACATGCTTGTAACTCCCAAGCATCATAATAGTCATCAAATCAGATATTTGTAGAGGCAAGTTCCAAAAAAATGACCAAAAAGCCAAGTTGAAGAATTTTATAAATAGGAACCTTAGGGCTAAGCAAACTCACGAAATTCCTAAGCCTAGATACACTTATAAACTTACCAAATCAAGCTTAGGTGATAGCAGCAACAATATCAGAAGCTAGAATTAAAAATCATTCAAGAAAAGGTACAAATCCTAGTTCATAATTAGCTCTATGATCCTATGTTAGATTTGTTGCTTAGATGTTTAGAATCATGTATTAGTATGTTAGAAAGTATGTTAGATTTGTAGAACACATATCTAGATGCCTTAATTAAGAGTTTTAAGAAATCTGGAAATTTTGAAAACTATGTCTGACAGTCGAATGTCAAGGCATATAGATTCATATGTGTTTATGTTTTGATACATTAATTGTTTGGTATTTTAGCACATTAGTAGGTCTTTAATCTGGAAAAGAAAGCAGTTCATTTGAACCATAGATTTCAAGTTATAAGCGATCAAAGTGGGTTGACCAGTTCATGGATTGCGAGTTTTCGGGTTACCCGGAAAACTTCAAAAACAATCGAGCAAGCTACTTTGACCAATCTGTCTAATCGTGTTCTGTTTGTTATTTTTGTAAGTTTTTGTTATAGATTAATACCCTGTTATATATACTACATATCTATGATCTTAAATTGAACAAACAACGTATAGGTTTACTAGAATTAATGGTCAAAATCCATTGACCAAGCTTGACCAAGTTTTCTAGGTTTTCCAGAAAACTGAAGAACATGAAGAACATCGTTTGGCTGTACTTTGACCAGCATAATTAGAGACCTTAGAGTTATGCTTTGTTCATGTTAATGTTATATATATGTACCCTGACATATATACTACATATTACAACAAATACAACACACATCAAATACACAAAATCGAAGATATTTAAACCACAAAGCTTAGTTGATGGCCCGCATGACTCTTTATTACGGGTTACTCAGAAACTCAAGAACAACTCTGACAGTAACTTTGAGCCTCTATAACTTCTTGTTATATGTAGGTTAATGCCTAAAATTTATTTCATGTTATACTACTGTATGAGTACTATAACATTAACTCTTGACCAAACCAAGAATCATCATCAATAGCATTTTAATTAGTGGTCAAACTAGTCACTCGACCATGACCAGAATCTCAAGAACACCTACAGCGACACTTTATGTCACTGAAGGGCTTTAGCGACAAACAGAAATTATTTTTCTAAAAATAAATTATAAAAATTAGAAATAATTAATAAATAAATATAAAAACAATTTTTAAAATTATATTAAATTATTATAAATAAATTCTGATATTTTTACATAAATTTAATAATTATTTTATATTATTTAGATTTTATTAATAATTAAGTTATTAATAAAGAAATTTGAATAAATTATTTATAAATACTAAATAATTAGAGAAAAAATATTATTATTGATATAAAAATTATAATAAATAAATATAAATTATTTAATAATAATAATCAATGTTTTGTAAAATTTTAAGTAAATATTAATTACTTATAAATAGAAATAAATGATTTAAAAATCATTTAAAAGATAAATAAATATTTTAAAATACTTTAAAATATTATTAAGGATAATTAAATTTTTCTTAAATAAAACTTAGTCCATTTATCAAAGGTATTAAACACCAAAACCTATTAATCTAACTTAGATATTATATAAATGTTATAATTGAGTATTGTTATCAATCTAACGTGTTAGATTTATATATATGAACATCGTAGGTATTTATTAACGATTGAATATCATAACTTGATTGATCTACGCTAAGGCAAGTTCTTCTTAACCCTTAAACTACTTATGCAAATTTCTTAAACTTGTTTATTCATTAAACACGATTTTTATCTTGATAAGTTGTTGATATAATATACTACACCTATAATTGAATAACCTTTTTATTGTAAAGTTATTGCTATAGTTTCATCATAACTCAAAAATGAATTATTTATTCATATGATATTGTTTATTGGGCATAAACTATTATGTCAAACCAAATTATTTTGGTAAGACATCCTATACTGAAGTTAGGTGTCCCGTAAGGGATCGAGTTATGGTCAATGAATATATTGACATTAATTAAGTGTATTTTGAGCACTTGTAGGATGATATGCATACTCTTAAGATGTTGAATGGGCTGATCCCCTATCTCACATCTAAACAAAATTTCTAAGTCTGTGTGATTGACAGAAATAAAAAAAAATTCCAGAAATGGTTGAATTAAATTGAAATCCAGAAATAGTAACAACTATCAGTCGAAATTTGAATTGTAATATATCTTTAAATCCTATATTGTTATAAATACAAAACTTGCTGAGCATGTCATAGCTCACCCTTGCAAATTATTCCCATTGCAGTTTTAGATGGTAAACCTGGAACATCTGGAGTAGATAAAGGGAAGCGTTCCTACATAGATTAGATTATATTCTTGTCTGTGTGAATACCTTGTAATAAGAACTCGTTATAAGAATCATGTAATCGAATCTTAATATTCTGATATATATATATATATATATAACATCTTTTATTTCCGCAACCGTGTTTTCTTACATATATAGATGTAAAATTAGACTTCTTTGAATCTAGTTGAGATCCTTGGGAACTATTTATCTGAGTGAGGGTATTAATAGCATGGACTGTTTATGTTGTTATTGATACTCTGGATTTCGGATAGATAGCTACTATTGATACGATAGTATAAATTTGTTTGGCATAGACTATACATCTGGGTGAGGGTATTAGTAATATGGACTGTTCATGTTATTACTAATACTCTGAATTTAGGATAAATAGATTCCAGTCACAGATACAATTCATATATCAAAGTGAGGATATCCAAACACAGTAATAGTTCTCTTGAGAATTTACATCTATTATGGAATACTGTGAATTTTGGATCTATGGGAATTATATCTGATAGTCCCTCTATTTAATATAATCTTATAATCAGATACCATGGGTGCATAGATTTAAATGCATTATATCGATTCATAGTAAGCACCATATCAGATACCGTCGGAGTATAGATATGGGGATGTTACAGGTTCAACTTTTGGAACCAATAGATTTTTAAAAGAACTATTCTTAGTATGTCTATGCGAATTGTTTCGGCTAGATAGAAATTGATTTGAAATATCAAAATGAATTTTATATCATCCGTGCATTTGATGCAAGGATGGTAAAAAGATGGAGTTGTTAATGCAATTGAACCTAGTGTTGGATGTGATCTTAGGATCAACAACCCGCTATGGTATGATGTATAATGACGAAATCACAAATTGACAAAGTCCTCAACGTACCGTGAAAAGTACGGTATCATGATGTCATAAAATGTTTTGATGTACTGAAAAAGAATTTAAAGAAGTAGTCGATGTCAATTGAGTTGACTAGACGAATGTTTCACATTGATAACCAATTTATTGGTATGGTCTAAGCTACTTGATTCGGCTAGACAAATGGTATGTCATGTTAAAAGAAAATCGAGCTTTCTTTGAAGAAGTTGTGCCAAACCAAATTTTTTTGGTGCAGAATCTAATAATTAAGTCTGAGGTGAACATATCCCGAAATGGGGTATACGATGTGTAAGAGGTAGTTTGCTTTCTTTGTGATTGTAAATTGACCGTGGAAGAAAGGTTACGGCGTCATGTTGTTAAACCTAGTAAGAGTTTATGGTTGATTTGACCCCTCAGCAAAAGTATGAAATGTTTTAAAAGGAAATTTAATATTCCTCGTTATTCTTTCTACTTCATGATTCTTGATAGGTTATGGAGATTAGGAATGATGGAAAGATAAGAACTTTGTTGAAGGGAAGTTGAGAAGAAGGGTAAGCTCAAATTTCGAGGACGAAATTCTATGAAGAAGGGGTGAATGTGATGACCCGGGTAAGGGCATGGTTTTAAGAAATTCTGAGGATGGAATTTTTATAAGGAGGGAAGAGTGTGACGACCCAAAAATTCGAATCGTCCAGAATTTAAGTTTAAAGAATTAGTTAATAATAAAATGAATTTTTATTAATAATATTATGTGCTATATGTTTATTAATCATTCTAGAACCTAGGATGATTATAAGTCGGGAGGATTCTGGCTACGAGCTAGACTGAACGAGTAATAATTCTCAAGACGAAAATAAAAAAAAATTTGGGAACAAAAATATTTTCAGGAAAAAAGACGAAATATGCACTATTCACCCGACGAAACCCTAAAGGTTATGGTTTGAATAACCTAAGCCTTTTCGAGAGTTCGGTATGTCGAAATGACATTCCGTCGAAAGATTTGACGATAATATATCATGAAAAGTTAAGTATGTTGATACATGTTTTTCTCAAAAAACGTGCAAAAAGTGGACGAAATAAAAATGACAAAACGTACTGTTATGTAATTTTCACTTGTTTAACTACGTTAGGGGAAAACGTGAAGGAAAACGCTTGCCACCAAAAAGTGTTTTTCAGTTTTTCAAAAATCCGAAGAATATGTAAAAGTTAGTTGGTAAAGGAAAGACGAAATATCCAAAAATAATTGGATTTCGAGAATCGCAGTTTTTAAAACTGTCGGACGAAACCCGAAAGACGGAACCACGAAACTTACGGGATAAGTTTCGTGAATAGTAAGTAGGTTAACTTAAGGGCTAAGTAAACTTAAGGGCTAAGTTAACTTAATGCTTAAGTCATGAATAGTAAGGAGGTTTGAGGGGCGAAATGACTATTTTTCTCCTAGCCTTGGATTTTCTATAAATATGAAGCTAACTTTCATTTAAATGGGATTTTCGAAAATCCTATAACATGAGAGAGAGAGAGAGAGAGAGAGAGAGAGAGAGAGAGAGAGAAAGAAAGCTTGAGAGCTTGGAGAAGATGGAGAAAGAAGAGAGTGAGCATGAATGATTTGATCGAAGGTGATCATGAAATAGAAAAGCTTGCTAATTGTCGATTTTGTCTAACGGGAGAAAAATAAAGAGGAAAGGTATTAAAACGTAACTCCTAAGTTAACTTTTCTTAAGTTTTTATGTTTAAAACATAGCTTAACAAGAATAAGAAGTAAATGATGTTAGGAATGATTTCATATGGTTGAAATCGTAAGAAAATGAAGAAAAAAAATTAAAAGTTTTGTTTATAAATTTCTTAAGGAAGTATAAGATTCGTAATGAATTAGAATGATCCGAGTGGATTATATAAATAAGTAGGTGAAATAAGTAAGGAATGATGTTCTATAACATCAAATTCCAATAAAAAGTGAAATTGTAATCTAAAATATCGATTAAAATGAAGAACAAACGAAGAACACGAAGAACACGCGAAGAACACAAAGAACGTTGTTAATGGACAAATTTAAAACCATAGTAGGATAATTGTTGTTGATGAACAAGTTTAAAACCATCATGTATAAGTTAGATGCTTATTTCTTGGTTAGGAATGGTAGAAACGTTCATGAAGAACGGATTAAAACTTAGCTATAACGAAGTTATGGGGAGAATTTTATTAAAGATAAATCAGAATTAGAAAGTTAGTAAATGAACCCAAATGTGTAGGGTTTCATAAGAATGTAAGAAAATGTAGAAAACGTGAGTCGTGGACTCAAGAACGAACGAATTCCAAGTTCGGATGGCTGAATTACGGACGAACGAACGAAGAGCGTTAAAAACGTAAAACAAACGAATGGTGAAGATTAAGCTAATCGAATGACATGTTAACTGATTTAGAATGAAGTTTTGTCCAAAGGGTATTGAAGTATGTAAGATAAGGAAGAGAATGGCTTTGGAACAACATCGTTCTGAGTTATAAAGAATAAGTTATGGAAGCGTGAAGTAAGCGTCTCAAATTGGATTTAAGACTTAGAAAATTTTTTAGAGATGAGGGCTTGGCACCACAGTATGAAATGCCTTGAGGAGGTGATGACTGCAGACTCTAGACTCGTGATTAGACACTACTGAGGTGGCTGCGCAACATGAGTGATAAAAGAGGGACCCTGGCCAAACACCAAGTAGGGAAAAATCCAGTGATGAGCTTTTAAGTGCTCAATTACTAGGGGATGTGTAAGAAAGAAATATGAACATGTAGTTCACCTAAAATAACACTTAAACAAGTGAATTAAACCTTTAGTACAAGTTGAACGAAATAATCAAAAGAGATTAAAAGATCAAGAAGAGAATAAATGTAAAGCGTGGCGTAAGCGTAAGCGTAGTTAAAGCGATCTTATTATCTACAACGAACAGTATGGCTTCAACATTAAGAAAGAGTAATAAACATGGGGTTCAGGTAATGGATAACAAAAGTATTAAGTAAGAGAAAAATGGTAACAAGAAAGCCGTAATGAATGGTTATAAGATTAATGAAAGTCGATTGTGATTCGGATAGAAAATGATAGAATAAATTATAAGTATGGAACATTTTAACCAATGTGAAAGTTGAGTATACACAAATATTAAGCAGATAGAACCTACACCCCGTGTATGGTTTGACCATAAGATAATGAAGATCAATGATTAAACCATGAATGGTAAAACACGGAATTAAAGACAATGACATTTAACGTAACGAAGCTGAGTAATGATTAACTTGAATGATCGCTCTGAGTATACAAAAGACTGTATGACTTAGACGATAAAGAGTTCCTTCAAAGAGTGAAGGTATATACGAAACTGACAACCGATCTAACTCACTGTGATGGCAGTGTAGATGAGACGGGTACTTGTTTGCTGGTAATTTATGGGAAACCACTCAGATTACCATATGGACTACTAGCAGAGAAGTGATGTGTGCTGAGTCCTAGAGAAGTTATAAGAAGAAGATGAGAATGTAAAACATCAAAGATGATGAATGTATAAGTAAGACATCTCTGTATGTCATGAAGTCCGTAGAATGGTAATGAAAGTGGTTGTGTAAACTTAGGTTGCAAGAACGCGAACCTTAAGAAGTAAAGTTAAGCAAATCAATGCATAAGTCAAATATATATGACTAATTGGTGTATGTAGTGTTTTCTTATGTGTTATATAGGAATTGAAATGAGTAGTTCGGCGTAAGCTGTAGCTGGGTGTAAGGCAAGTTTCCTAACTTCATTCATATTTTAAATGAATGCTAGTTTCTTATACTTCTCAGATGTTGAACTTGAGAAGTTATGTCTATGTGCAAATGTGCGATATTTGTACAAGGTGGTAGAACGTATTAGGCCTTGAGCCACAATGTGAACACCTTGGTGTTTCTATGAGATGAATTATTCTATGATTTAACAGTTCAATAAGAGAATGCTCTATTTATACATGATCCGTTATTATTAAGTTTGTGCTAATGATTTTTGCAGACAAAATGTATATGAAAAAGGTAGAAGAATGAAAATATTTAAAAATGAAAGTGAATATTGTTTTAAAATGATAGGAATCGAGATTATTCCTATTATTTAAGCTGCTTCATAACCTTGTTCGGTTATTAAAGTTCTAAAGGAATGTTTAAATTCTTCAAGTTGTTTGTTCAACTGCTATGACTTGCTGAGCAATTGAATGCTCACATTTGCTTTAAATGGAAAAACATTTTCAGCGTACGATGTTAGAAGAACTTAAGGATCCCGTAAAGATCAAGTTGACGGTATCCAGATGAAGTGCCATTCAGAATGTGGATGAGCGAGAAGATCGAGCAAAGACTTGTAATATAAAATAAGTTAAATGAACTTTAGATTAGTTTAGTGAACTATTATGTATCCTTAGTGGTGGAAGAAAGTCACTCGTGTAAGATGTAAAGAATAATGTAATTATAGTTATTTGTAATGGAAGGAGGTATAAGATTTTAGAACTTGGGAATTTAGAATGTATGTTGTTATATTCCAGTATATAATGATGTATGTTTGGATGAATGATGTACCCGTGACGTACGGAATCCGGGTGTGAAGATAGACCGGATTTTGGGGCGTTACAGTTCTCCTCTGTCAGCCAAAACCACCCTAACCAGTTATAGTTCAATTCCACCACCACGAACCACCATTCTCTGCTGCTCATCTTTACAGCCACTATATTCCTCTATGTTTTCCTTTAAATGGAACAAATTAAAATCAAAAAATGTGTTGCTCTTATTCTGTTCGATTTTGATATTGATGAATCTGCTCTAATGACTGATTTCCTGTTGTGACTTTTAAGTGAATGGATGTGTTTTGGAAACATTTACAGAGTTTTAACTTCGAATTTTTTATAAAGGGGCTTATGAATCTGTTTCAACGATTGTTTTTTCTATTGATGCTTGAGTTATGTTTTAGAGAATTTGAGATAAGAAATAATTTTATGTGTACTTTGGTTGGGTCCTTTCTTTAGGTTCTTTTCATTCAACAGTCGAGATATTTTGTACTCCCTCCGTTATAAAAAGAGTTCTGTTTGTAATCTATCTTGATTTTGGCCTAATTCTTACAAATGATTGGAGAGCCGATAGCTATTATTGATGCATAATTGTCAAAGTCAAGTTCCTATAGCAGTTTTTGTCTTCTTGATCTTGTAATTAGGTACTTATTCTTGTTGTGCTATATAAGCTATATTTTATTGTTCAACAAAATTGAGGACTTTTATGATATACATCTTGTAATGCCCCCAAATCCAGGTCCCTTTGAACCTCGGATTCAGTCTGCCACGATACTACTATCGTCAAACTATTTATATCTTTTATTCATAACTTAATGAATATAACTTTGCTTATTACAATTTAGAAAATAAATTCTTTCCATTTTCAGGATCTATGTAATGACCTCAAACTTTTATAAGTTTCAAATCTTGGTCATTTACTTTCCTGTTTTACATCATATTCGATGATATAAAAATATGCGAAATAATTTAAACTTTTTCAATCTCCTTTAAAAAAAAAAAATCTTTTATTGATTTCTTAACTCGAATCAATTACAAATACCTAAATTAAATTATTCTATGATTCACTTTATTCAATTTTTGAATAAATCTTTACATCTCGATTGGAATTTCTCTATGTATCACATAGTACAACTTAATAGGTATTACACATTATAAGCTACTATCATGTACATCTACTAGAACCTAAACATAGTTCAAGAGCATCTAGTTAAATAATAAATCAATCTCCTTTGATACTATTGGACTTTATCAATCAAGTAGCATGTAACCTTTACCGTATATCTTTAACCTGCAAAAGGGGTTATTTGCAAGGGTGAGCTCGATAGCCCAACAATTCTAACAGTTTTCATGCAACACATAGCATATAATAACATACTCAGTTCATCCATTCATAATCAATGAATATTTACTACGCATGTTACTTCTCATATAGTAGGCATAGAGATTTATTTCACAAGCATATCATCAAAGATCAACTTTCACATTTCATATATATACATCAACATTCTCATGGCATAATATAGCTCAACTAATAATTATCGAATTCATATAACAAATAGGAACCGAAAGACTTGCCTGATTCGTAGTTTATCAACTATGACTTAACTACTTAAAGCTTATCTGCACTTCATGTATTCCTGCACATTTATATAATCATGGATTCATATCCATTAGTCGCACATTCATACATTCTCAATGTAATAATAATGTTGCATTGTTCTCTATCTTGGTTTTTACGACCTTCCCTTTGCATTGTTAGTAAACTCTTAGAATAACTATGTATATATAGTACACCTTAGCTACACAGTCTTCATATCAACATTCATAAATCTTTATCACACACTTGACTCGCTATGTGTTCGACACATATTTAAAGTTTATACGCGATCTACATCGTTTTTACATTTTGCAAACTTTAATAAAATTTAACAAATTTGGGTTTTATATAACCATTACATGCTTTTATGGTTAAAACATCACCTATGTCAAGTATTATAGCTTTATACATTCATTACACATATGCTTTAAAGTTCGGATGACTACTAAAATAGTTTGGCAACATCAGATCTCTTCAGTATAGCAAATTGTCTGTTTGATTTAATTTAGGATGGGCGCAATGCCTTGCAGATCCTCACGCAGAACCAGATTTCAATATTTAGTTCTCAGTTCACACTTCATTTCTTAACATGCATGAATGTTAACACATAATATTTACACACGTTAAGAGGTCATTTGTCAAAGTTTAGAACCTCTTGTGTTTATTCACAGTTGTTTTCACACTTTAAGGCTTAACGACTTTCTTTAACAAGATTCGATGTTTACAAGCTTTTAAACCATATATTGGTACTAATAAGCCTCTAGTAGCATGCTCATATGTATATATCTTATCTACATATGACTAGCATAGTTTATCACTTGAAAACTTTACTTTCAAAACATGCTTTAATGGCTTCTATTGTCAAACTAGATAAGTGTACTTATAGGTCATGTTTAAAGACATAAATAGTACTAGCATGTCGTACTATAAGTTCAGAGGTTAGAGAACACAATGCTCATGAATATTTGTTTCAAAACGTCTAAGTTTTCTCTTCTTCAAATCCATGTCATGCCAACCTAATCATGCAAGGAAACTTCGAATCATATGTCATATTCATTTGTGCATATTTCTACACATACTTACAAGGTAAAAATGTAGGTGACACCATGCTCATGATTATTAGTTTTCAAAACTTGAATTTCTCATTGAAAACACATATTATCCAAGTTATCTTATATGAGGTAACTTAATATCACATTTTATGCTCGCATGACTCCACCATATGCTCACTACAAAGTCAGAACTCAAATGACTTAATGTTTGTCAAGGTTTGTTTTTGAAATATTCAAGTTTCTTTTTAAAACACACACTAAGTCACACTAAAGCATTCCATTATGAGTATTGTAATCTTATATGTCATGTCAAATATCATGCATTTTCATGTTATATGTGACAACCCGAATTTTCATAAGTTATTAAAATAAGAATTTAATAATTGAAATTCTTATTACGATGTGATTAATGTAACCATCCAAAATTTTAATTGTAATTATAAATATTTATTGAATTATGTAAACATTTAATTGATGTGTTTATTGTTGAATAAATATTTGTTTATTGTTGAATAAATATTTGTTTACTTTGATTTGAGTTGATTTGGTTAATTATTTGTTTAATAAATAATTAATGGGTTAAGGAAATTAATTCTTTTGAGATAATAGTCTAATTTAATTTAATAATTAAGTTAGAGAGTTTATAATGATTAAATGATTTATTCAATAAATTGTTTAATTAAATTAAGTATGAAAACTTAATTAGATAAAGTGTGATAAATAACTATATTAGAAGGAGTTATTAAAATAAATTAAAGGAGTTTAAGTTAGTTTTATCCAAACAAGGCTTAAAGATATTAAATGTTTATTTTTAAAAGGGTTTGGCTAAACAAAGCCTTATGACTTTTGGTTTTATTTTGAATTATAATAAACTAAATAAATAAAATGTAATTATAATCTATACGTTAAATGTTTGGTAACTGCTATTTTTTATAAGGCCATTAGTAGGCGTATTATTATTATTTTACTTTGGCTAGCCTATCAGTTAGTAGCTTAACTCTTATACTGAGAAAAGAAAAAGAGAAAAAGTTATAGAGGGTTTTAGAGAGAATTGAGAGAGAAGCTGTGAGGGAATTGGGAGAATCTTAAGAATCTTTGCAGCAAACTCAGTGGTGATAGCAAGAATTTCAAGCAAATTAAAGATATTTTTACATAACCTTATTATGGTGTATATATATTCATAAACATATTTGTGTTTACGACAAAAACTATATGCTCTGTAAATTCCATATTCTTGAATTGTAGCTATACAATGAATTATGGGGATTATTCATGTTGGTGAGGTTTTAGTTGGGTTATAAACAAGAAATTGTATGCTTAACATATAAATATGATTATATGTTAAATTAAGTCTGCAAGAAGAGAAATTTGTTTTTACAGTGAATATATGTATGAACATAGTTTGAATATAGGTATGAATGTATATATATGATTGTGAACTAATGGTGAAATTGAACTGTGATTATGTTAATTAGTTTGTTAAGAATTATAGAGAACGTGGTTAAAAGGAATCAATTTGATGTATAATAGGAATTACAGTATTAAACTTTGTCAAACAACGTCAATAAAGGAGTTTAGTTTTAAAAAATTTGGCTTTCAAGGATTTTGATTTTCTAAAATTTTTGTTTAGTTGTTTAAATTGGTACATATATGCTTGGTAATATTTATGTGTGCTTTACATGAATTACTCATATTAATTGGTGTCAGAAATTAAGACACGGTAGCTTGGTTTTGTTTATGGTTTTTGGGTGTTCTGTATTTCGGAGCCCTAGCGCGAAATTTTGCGGCCCAGCGCTAAATTTCACGCCCCAGCACTGAAATTCGTGCCCCAGCGCTAAATTTCGCGCCCTAGCACCACTATCTGACTTAGTTCTCGCGCCACGGCACCGGAACAGTAGTCTGGGTCGAAAAGTTTTGACCTCCTGTAGTAAAATGGCCATAACATTTTTATACAAACTCCGATTGAGGTGATTCAAGATTATCCTGAACTAGGACGAATAGACCTAAAACTTTGGTTTTTTAAGTTTTTCAATTTGAGGTCGGGAACAGGGGTCAAAATGGTCATTTGTGAGACTGATATGTATTAGGAGGCAATCGGAGGGCGTCGAGAATGCACATATGGAAATGTAGTGCTCCTGACGATAAAAGATGTTGTCCTAAGTTATAAAACATGAATATTAGTAACTATAATGATGCTTAACATTAATAAATGGTGTATTAGATAAGTTGTATAAGCATACTAAGTACGTGCCAAGTGTTAGTGAACTTAAAAATTGTTTCCATTTAATTGAAATGAATATTATAAGATATGGAATGGATTTAATATAAAACCAATAAGTAGTCCTAGCAAGACTTAAGCACTTGAATGAACTTCGAGTTTGACTAAGAAGAAATATAGTGAGTTATAAGTCTAAAGTTAACACAATCAAATTGAACATTGTGTATTAATTAATAGGAAGGGTTATAGGATGTAGATTAAAGTTTACATTACAACTACTATGCATTTTTATATGACTAATAGTTGATGTGAATGATTATATAATTGTGTAGGGCGCGTGAAGTACAGATAATTGTAAGCTGCTAAACTGATATTAATAAACAACGATCAAGGCAAGTCTTTCAGTTCCTATTTGCTATGTGAACTTGATGATTAACTGTTTTAAATCTTTATTGCAAAGAGCGTGATGTGTTATATATATGTTTAAAGTATGAAATGTTAAAGTCAATTTCTGACTCTGTTGATTGATTAAAGCATGCTGATTGAGTAAAGACTCAATCTTTATACCTGTTATATGAACTGTAACATGTGTGTTATATGTTGAGCATGTTATTATGTGTTATGTGATGCATGAAAACTGTTAGATTTTGCTGGGCTGTCGAGCTCAACCTTGCAAATAACCACTTTTGCAGGTTGAAGATTTAAGGTAAAGTATGTGCTACTTGAAAGATATGAATCAGATGTGATACTTGAAGAATTATATACTTTGGCTGAGTTATTATTATTTAAACCATGTTTAAGGTTGCAAACAATGTATAAATGTTGAATTGTAATAACGTTTTACGATGAAAACTATTGTAGTTTTAAAATGATTCTGAGATATTTAGATGTAAAGGTTGAAGGTTTTGGGAACGAGGATAGTTTGTAATAGAAAATTTTAATTATTCCGCAAATTTCAATGGTTGTATTATCATTTAATGATGTAAAATTAGAGGTTGAATGTATTATTAACTACCGAAATCAAGAATTAAATTGTATGAATTTTGGGGTCATTACAGTTGGTATCCAAGCTATAGGTTATAAACCTTAGGTAGGAGTACCATAGGCTATAACCTTAAAGAAGGAATTTGAAGACAATGAAATAATTAGCTCAAATAGAGTTTGAACAATAAGAAGTAATTTAAGAAATTTATAAAGAATGGATTAAAACATGTGTGAAAGGATTCAAAGAAGAATCTTGCAGAGTTATAAGGAGTATGAATGTGGGGTTACCCAACTCCAATAATAAGGATGTAAGGTTATAATAAATAGACAATGTCTATAATAAGAGATTGGTAAAGAAGTTAAGAATAAAAAGTTATAGTTAAGTATGGTACATTTGTACTCTTTAGTAGTTGAGGTATGGTATCTGGGCTAAACGATTCCTTCATAGAGCGGAGGTATATACGAACTAGTAACTCAGAACCTAGTTTGTTGGTTGTTTGTGGGAAACCACTCAGCGTACCATATTAAAACTGGTAGAGACTCGATGTGTACCAAGTCTATAAAATGGATACGTATGATGAAAATGTAGAACTTGAATGAAATGTTGAACAATATAAATGAAGTTGGAAATTCTTAAAGCAGGAATTATTATATAAACAAGAAAATTCAAAGAAGAATCTTGAAGAGATATAAAGATAAGAAATGGCAATAGCCAAGATAACGAATAATGTCGTAAATGATGAAAAAGGGAAAGAAAGAGGATCGTAAAGCAAAACGATCACGAGTTAAGAAAAGAATTTTAAGGGAGATAATTATAGAATAAGATTACGACGTGATCTGTTTAAGTTATAAAAGAAATATGGTTTGTAATGTTTGAATAATTATAGCTTGATGCTATGAAGATAATGTATTATGATATAGTAAAAGATAAACTCACGAGGAGTTATAGATAATGTGATATGAGGAATTCGTATTGAGCAAGTTAAGGCTAAGTTGTTAAGAGTAAGATAGAGTTAAGTGGGATTTCAATTGAGGACTCATGTGATGGCTAAGTTGTACAAACCTTTGTATGGGCGAGGGTTTTGTGCTTGCACTCTGTTTATTACATTGATAACCATTGGAATGTCGGTGTCACGCTATCAATGTATGTGTGGTAAAAAGGTGATTCTTTTCTCATGTGTATATTTGATAGTTAGAAACTATTAAGATTAGTCAGATATTATTAGGATTAGGTGCGGTTCTTAAAACTAATGCATATGGTAAGTTCGTGACTCATAATAATATGGTATGTTTTGAACCCCTCAGCGAATGGATGCATATGGTCTGACTAGGATAAGTTCTTAAACTCATATTATTGTGGCAAGTCCTGAACTTCCAATGTGCGGTAAGTTTGATGAACTGGGGTATAATTAATTATGAATGGAGTATTGAGGATGATAAGAATAGATACACCTATTAAGCAATGGACCATTATAGAAAGTGGAGTTGATGGTGGAAGCACGGGTATTCTGAATTTTCTAGCTATGCTAGAGTTCAAAATTTTTTACATCAAGCTAATTTCGCACTATGTGCCTTTTTAAAATGAATTTTTACTCTCAACGTATGGTGACAAATGTGTATGTGTGGACTTCGGGACACTAACACATCATTACCTGTTCAGATATGATATCACTAAAATTGATCTTCAACGATTTTTGAACTGTTTAAAGAATAGTCTATGTTAATTATTTTGGCTAGATGAAAATTATTTAAAAATATCAAAATGTATTTTATATCATTAATGCATCATGGAACCTGGTGCAAAGATGATAAAAATGATGGAGTCATCAATGCAGTATTACTTAGTGTTGGATGTGATCTAAGGATCGTCAACCCAATATGGTATGATGTAGTATGATAAAATCACTAAATGACGGAATCCTCAAACGGACTGTAAATAGAGTGCGGTATCATGACGTCATAAAAAAAGATTTTTGAGATTTCTTTAAGATATGAGAATATATATGTATATGTATATTTCGATTGATGTCCAAATTGTTGTAGAAGTCTATGCTATTTGATTCAGCTAGACGAATATTAAAAGATGCTCATGGAATTCAAGCATTCTTTGTCAAACTATGCCAAACAAAATTGATTTGGTGCGGATTCAGATGTTGAAAAGCTGAGATGAACAACCCTTTTATAAGGGATTACGCGGAGGCGTTTAGATGTTTGTGCACAATGCATTGTACGAAGGGCTGATCCCCCTAAGTACTAGGAGTCCCTATAGTCTTATGATTGTTAAAGTTTAAGTTGAAAGAATACTTATAACTATGGACATACACATATCGTTTAAATTTTTGTGCACAATACATCGTACGAAGGGCTTAACACCTTATGTATGGGAGTCCCTATAGTCTAATGACTGTTAAGGTTTAAGTTGAAAGAGTACTTATAACCGTGGACGTAGTTTCAGGTCTTATGACCCTCAGCATGATTTGGAATCTTTTAAATTCTTGTTATTTATACCGCTTCCCAATTATTGAGCAATTGTGGAAGATTCTTATTATTCTGAAAGGTGAAAGTGGAAAGGATGAGAAAATTAAGCAAAATTTAATAATTTCAAGAAAGAATTGAAACTCCAGAAAGAAGAGAAATGTGAAACTCTTAGAAGAGGAAGATGTGAGGAATATGATGATCTCAGAAAGATTATTAAAGAAAGAATTTGGTTGTAGAACCCAATGACTGGATAAAGTATTAACGTAAAATCTAATTTGATAGATTGAATGCATAAAGATTGATAGATAAAATTTCAAGGACGAAATTCTTAGAAGAATGAGTGAATGTAATATCCCGAGTGTTTATGAAAGCGATCCTTAGCAAAGGAAATGAATGGGTTAAAAAGTATATAATACTCAAAATATAATTGAATTTAAGTGAAAGTTATGAAATAAAACATAGAATTTGTTGAAGTAATGAATGTAGTATGAAATATAAAATCTATATTAAGGTAATGTGTTGAAGATATTCAATGATAAATTTTTGAAAAGAGATTTGGTGAAAACTGAGTAAGGGAGGTTTCGTTGATTCCAAGGATGGAATTGATAAGTGGATTTTATATACGCTAATCAATGTCCATTTCATGCTTATTTGTTGCTCATTTCTTGTGTTCATGTTCATTTTCACTTATTTTATGTTATTTTATATGTAGGATTGTTGTTGTGGCACTTAACGTGTATTTGGAGTTATTCGGTATGATATGGAGTCAATTGGTGCAAGTTTGGAAGAAATCATGAAGTGCAGCAAATTAGTTAGAAGAATAGAGGCCCACTAACTGATTTGTTAGCAAATCAGTTAACGACGTGCTGCTTTGTTGTGCGCATTCATTTGGTAACTGATTTGTTAACTGATTTGTTACACTTCATGATTTCTTCCAAACTTGCACCAATTAATTCTATATCATATCAAATAACTCCAAATACACGTTAAGTGCCACAACAACCAACCTACATATAAAATAACATAAAACAAGTGAAAATGAACATGAACACAAGAAATGAGCAACAAATAAGCATGAAATGGATATTGATTAGCGTATATAAAATATAAATAAGCAAGAAATGAGTAACAAAGCCTTATGGCTTTTGGTTTTATTTTGAATTTTGAATTATAATAAACTAAATAAATAAAATATAAATAAAATGTAATTATAATTTATACATTATATGTTTGGTAACTGCTATTTTTAATAAGGTCATTACTAGGTGTATTATTATTATTTTACGTTTGCTAGCCTATCAGTTAGTAGCTTAACTCTTATACTGAGAAAAGAAAAAGAGAAAAAGTTATAGAGGGTTTTAGAGAGAATTGAGAGAGAAGCTGTGAGGGAATTGGGAGAATCTTAAGAATCTTTGCAGCAAACTCAGTGGTGATAGCAAGAATTTCAAGCAAATTAAAGGTATTTTTACATAACCTTAGTATGGTATATATATATACATAAGCATATTTGTGTTCACGGAAAAAACTATATGCTCTGTGAATTCTATATTCTTGAATTGTAGCTATACAATGAATTGTGGGGATTATTTATGTTGGTGAGGTTTTAGTTGGGTTATAAACAAGAAATTGTATGCTTAACATATAGATATGATTGTATACTAAATTAAGTCTGCAAGAAGAGAAATTTATTTTTACAGTGAATATATGTATGAACATAGTTTGAATATAAGTATGAATGTATATATATGATTGTGAACTAATGGTGAAATTGAACTGTGATTATGTTAATTAGTTTGTTAAGAATTATAGAGAACGTAGTTGAAAGGAATCAATTTGATGTATAATAGGAATTACAGTGTTTAACTTTGTCAAACAACGTCAATAAAGGAGTTTGGTTTTAAAAAAATTGGCTTTCAAGGATTTAAGTTTTCTAAAATTTTTGTTTAGTTGTTTAAATTGGTACATATATGCTTGGTAATATTTATGTGTGCTTTACATGGATTACACATGTTAATTGGTGTTAGAAATTAACACATAGTAGCTTGGTTTTGTTTCTAGTTTTTGGGTGTTCTGTATTTCGGAGCCCCATCGCCAAACTTCACGCCAGTTGCTTATATTTTGCAGACTTCTTCTTTGAAATTGGCTACTTCAAAGATCGAATTTCATGCCCAAGACCAATCGTATGACTTAGTTCTCACGCCCACAAGACCTAACAGCGAGGTCCAGGTCGAAAATTTTGACCTCCTGTAGTAAAATGACCATAAACTTTTTATACAAACTTCGATTGAGGTTATTTAAGATGATCTGGAACGAGGACGAATAGACCTACAAGTTTTGTTCTTTAAGTTTTTCAATTTGAGGTCGGGAACATGGGTCAAAATGGTCATTTGTAGGACTAATATGTATTAGGAGACAATCGGAGGGAGTCGAGAATGCACATAAGCAAATGTAGTGCTCCTGACGATAAAAGATGTTGTCCTAAGTTATAAAACATGAATATTAGTAATTATAATAATGATTAGCATTAATAAATAATGTATTAGATAAGTTGTATAAGCATACTAAGTACACACAAGAGAGACGAATCGGGCGTGTGATGAATGAACGTCGAAACGCCGTGCCAAGTGTTAATGAACTTAAAAAGTGTTTCCATTCAATTGAAATGAATATTATAAGATATGGAATGTATTTAATATAAAACCAATAAGTAGTCCTAGCAAAACTTAAGCACTTGAATGAACTTCGAGTTTGACTAAGAAGAAATATAGTGAGTTATAAGTCTAAAGTTAACACAATCAAATTGAACATTGTGTATTGATTAATAGGAAGGGTTATAAGATGTAGATTAAAGTTTGCATTACAACTACTATGCGTTGTTATGTGACTAATAGTTGATGTGAATGATTATATAATTGTGTAGGGCGCGTGAAGTACAGATAACTATAAGCTGTTAAACTGTTATTGGTAAACAACGATCAAGGCAAGTCTTTCAGTTCCTATTTGCTATGTGAACTTGATGATTAACTATTTTAAATCTTTATTGCAAAGAGCATGATGTGTTATATGTATGTTGAAAGAATGAAATGTAAGGACTCAATCTTTATACCTGTTATATGAACTGTAGCATGTATGTTATATGTTGAGCATGTTATTATGTGCTATGTGATGCATGAAAACTGTTAGATTTTGTTGGGCTGTCGAGTTCAACCTTGCAAATAACCACTTTTGCAGGTTGAAGATTTAAGGTAAAGTATGTGCTACTTGAAAGATATGAATCAGATGTGATACTTGAAGAATTATATACTTTGGCTGAGTTATTATTATTTGAACCATGTTTAAGGTTGAAAACAATGTATAAATGTTGTATTGTAATAATGTTTTGTGATGTAAACAATTGTAGTATTAAAATGTTTCTTAGATATTTAGATGTAAAGGTTGAAGGTTTTGGGAACGAGGATAGTTTGTAATAGAAAATTTTAATTATTCCGCAAATTTTAATGGTTGTATTATCGTTTAATGATGTAAAATTAGAGGCTAAATGTATTATTAACAACCGAAATCGAGAATTATATTGTATGAATTTTGGGGTCGTTACATTATATCACTTAGAATAACATATTCCATCGTCGGGAGGACTATACTTGCGTATGTGCTCGTTCGACGCCCTCCGATCGCCTCTGAATACACAACTGTCACATATATTACTATTTTGACCCTTTCTAACGACCTCAAATTGAAAACCTTAAAGAACAAAAGTTTGAAGGTCTATTCGTCCTCGTTCCGGATCATCTTGAATCACCTAAATTAGAGTTCGTATGGAATCGTTATGCCTAATTTACTATAGCACACAAAGAAGGCACCAGACATCGATGTAAAAGACAAATTGTGTCTTCTAAATAACCTTGGCAAGCGTAGCATCATGCGCCTAGGTCATGTAATGACCTCTCGTGCTCTACTCTTCGCGATTTCACAAACCAAAACTCCTTCCAATTATCATAACATGAGTTATACTCATCCAAATTAGCTCATTTTTGATTTTATGGGTTTGTATCTCATAAAACTACAACATACCAAATACCCATCAACTAACCCAAATATGAATTTACAACTCATGTTCATACTAAGTGTTAATGTTTTGATAATTTAGCGGATTCGTTCACTACGAATTCGTTTCTCAACCAAATTGGTTCGTTTAACTTCCGTTGTTTTCGCATATGACTATATTAATAGTACCTAGCATCAATTCATGGATTATAACAACCCTTATCCATCAATTTTGTAACTCAAAAGCTATTTTTTCTTGTTATTTCTAAGGAATTTCAAACTTAAGAAATCAAGAACATATAACTTAATGTTATTACATCTTGATTGCTTGAAGTTACTAATTCTAGCTCTTCAATCATCCCATTGCTCTCAATTATCCCAACTCTTTATAGCTCACTTTTCTCAGAAATTCAACCAATGAGAATTGAGAATGCAAGTGTCCTTATATAGATAATTGTTGGACTGGATTTTGGTTTTACATGGAAGTTGAAATCCATGGTGTAGAAGGAGAAAACAAAGGGTACAAGAGAGTGGTTCAACCTCCCTTTCCAGCCATCTTCCTAGCAAATGATCACCTAATTTCTTAGCCTTTAATCACAACTTGAAAGTTATGTAAAGAAGAAATAGGCTACTGTTCATGTACTAGAAGGGTCACTCATTTTGGGACATAGCAAAAATCTTCAGCATTTGATTATCTAAGGCTTGGTTTAGTTCTTTTAATTCCCATAATGTAATATTAATGAACAATTGTTACCATATTAGGAATTTAAAGATAAATTTTATACTCACATCATATATTCTATGTACATTAAATACATGTAATAAAATATCGTAGTTAGGCGTCATTGCCCGGGTATCCCCCATAATTATTTTTACTACTCGTATAACCACATTATCACATTATTTAATATTAATGTTTATTTAAACATTTAATTTTCTTCCTAGTTTCTAGAATACACGGATATATTTAATCATTTTTGTATTAAAATCACATATGATTTTATTGTACAAGTTGATAAATTATATCATTAGTCCCAATTAAATATCACACTTCATGTATTCTTAAGCCATAGGTATTATATATCACTACGGTCCACATTTCCCATATCACACATAGTAATACTATTAATATTTTAATTGGAATAAATATCACTCAGTTGGGTACTTTCAACCCATTATCACCTTTTAATATCACCACGATTAATTAATATTAATCATTTATTTTCCTTTCAATAATTATTAAGCACTCCACTAATTAATAGAATATAATATTCCATACTATCTCTTAATTAACCATATTTATTCAGGGTTAATTAATTAGATCTTTATTCAAGTCATATTTTGCTAACTAAATTTCTTCATGAACACTTAGTCATCATTCATGACCTTATAAGAGTTATTAGTATGCATGGCTTGCAAATCACATTTTTATAAACTGACTCAGAGTTTTCTACGATCAACGCAGCTACACTGGTCACAGGCTTGGAAATGGCGCAGCTGCGCCATACCAAATCAAAGGCAGACAAGTTCTGCTTTAGCAGAAATGAGACCTATGCTTCTAAATACTTTACACATCCTCCTTAAGCGTTAACTCGTCTAACATTAATCCCCTCTTTGGTTTCACACCATAGGTTACTATTTTCCTTAAAAATTTAAGGATCACACTTCGAGTTCTAAAACTCTATTTTCCGTTATTAGATTAACCAACTATATAACTCCTTTATGGTTTCTTCCCACCAATAACACAACACTCGAATATAACACATACATTCATTCCTTTAATCTTCACTTCTCGTCGTGTATCAATTTACTCAATAATTCTCTAACCACTTTAAAGGTATATCAATTTTCTTCTCTCGTCGACAACGTACATGCATACGAGTCTAAACCTAGCACGCGTCGAGACTTGAATAGTATTTAATATTGTACACTGAGTGGTTTCCCACAAACAACTAACAAATTAGTTTCCGTCTCGTCTACACTATTTCACAGTGAGTTAGATTGGTTACGAATTCGTATACACCTCCGCTCTCTGAAGGAGTTGTTTGGCCCATCTCCTATACATCCACCATTAAAGAGTACGGTTGCACTACCTTAGACTTGATACTTACTCGTACATATACTCAAAAAATTGGTGATTATCAAAGTTATTTAATGTCACCAACTTACTATAATAAAATAATTCTATAAATTATTTAATGTCGATAGATAAATCTTATCCATCTTCATATTAATTTATCTCTACAATTTATAACAATAATATATTTAATAAACACAACATGACCTATTACAAAGCTCATATTACCCTATGTAACACAATACCACATACCTCGTAACACATTTATATATTCTTGTTCGAACCCATCTCATGCTTTAAAAATTTTATCTACTAAATTCTTATTTTAATATTTTCTAAAAATTCGAGTTCTTACACATCTAAATTATACGCATCTAGTTACCATTTGTTCTCCCATTCACACTAATTGGTTATCTTAGAAGTGCACAATTATCTTGTTATAACATTTTTTGTCCTTGAAAATAATATGACAGTTGAATTAGAAAATGCACAAGTTACTTTGGATGCTAGTCAAATTGGAAAATGAGGGATTCGTTACATGAGTCAAATCAAGTTCAAGTATATACATGTTTGTATTTAATGACAATTCATTAAATTGCTAACTTTTCTATTTTGTCCAGTATAATGTTCTTAATCTCTCCTGTTCTTCTTTGTAGGTGCAAGCAGAATACAAGGCATATTTTATGGATAGTTTAATTAGGTAGTAGTTTAATTTTATGGATAGTTTGGTATATTTTGTGGATGTAGTCAAATTCACAATTCAATATAGTAGTAATTATATTGAAAAGTGAATTTGAGATGTATGGATAGTTTGTTATTATTGGAATGTAAACGTATTGTATGGTATTAATATTCTTTGTAATTAGTGTATTTTGAATTTGAGATGTATGGATAGTAATATTATTTGTAATTGGTATATTTTGAATGATTGATACAGTTTGGCTTGAAATAGATGACACCTTCTAAACGTTGTATAAATGTGTTTAAACATTATCTTTTGTTGCTTGCTAAGGTATTGATCCAAAAATAGTTGTTATATGTGTATTACAACATTTTTAAGTCAAACTATAATGTTTTAAAAATGTTGTATAAATGGTGTCCAATAGATGACACCTTCTAAACGTTGTATAAATGTGTCTAAATGTTGTCTGATGTATCAAATTATAATATTTTAAGTCAGAAAACATTGTGGAATCATACCATCGACAACGTTTTCAAGCATCCAATGATTTTTGGAAAATAAATATACAACGTTTTTTAAGAAAAAATGTTGTAAATATGACAAACCACAACGTTTTAAAAACGTTGTATAAAGGGTGTCAAATAGATGACACCCTTAACCACGACGTTTCTGGGATACAAACCATAACATTTTTTACGTGTTATTTATTTACTGTTTTGTAGTAGTGTGGGCCACTTGAAGGGCCGGCGCCTGAGCTGGAACGATCAAAAGTATCTGCCTCTGAAGAATCTCTGCCCAAGTGCCGGATAAAGAAATGTGATCGGTCCAATAGTCGGGTCAAGTTGTCAATCTGTGTCAAATGAGTCGAATCTCGAACACAGGCCATCCAATCCGTCATCATCATGGATCCAGGAACCATATCCCCCATAAACTGAGTGGCGCGGGTCTGGGCTCCGATGGTACGAGGGGACCACCAGCGAATGAACATCTCCTGAGTATATGGACCCTCTGACAGTGTAAAACTGTCAACACCCATCAATAGGATATCAATGATGGGCGACAGTGACACATGCCAATAACACCTAGCAGGAGGCAAGATCGGTACACGAATCTCCCGTATAGTGCTCCTAATAGCACGCTCTTCTAAATAGAGCTCTCATCCTCCATCTATGAAGACAGGAATCCTATGGGTGGATATCACATACTCAATACCAGTCGGGTACCCATCCTTAAACCCAATGGGCAAGTGTTCCCCAGAATAGGGAATCCATGTGATAGCATCAGCTGTCAACAACTCCAACAGTAGACGACAAGGGTGAAACCGTCAGCTACAGGAACCTCCGCAAGTATAGAGTGATGTCATCGCCGTCATCGTGGATAGGTCTCCAAACCTAGCACACTCACAGGACACAAACATGAGAGCCTCTCGTAGGCCCATAACTGCCAACATAAAGGCAAACATCTGTTGTCAGTCAACACTCTTAATCCAGATAGGATGTATCATCACCTCTGCATTGATTTAAGTTTGTCTAATTGAGCAGGGGTGGAGGCACATCGAAGCCCTCTTCCGCTTTTTGAAGTGGTCTTTGCGAGAATCGCTTTCGGCTAATTTGGATCCATATATCTGGACACAAGTCTCCAAATCAACTCCAAAAGGGTGTGGTAAACTCGATCCATAGATCTTTTTCAAAATACATTTATGACTACATGAATGTATGCATTACTTTAACATATGCCTACAGTAGTGTTAAAAATGCATGACTACCCAATGCCTACATTTTGGAATTTTTTTTCCATAGTCTCCTTTGTAAATTGGACTATCCAAATGCACATAGGCATGACTAGGTGGCCATTCAATAGCACACCTACCCACAGTCATAAACATCCTATATACATAACACCATCAAAGTCATAATCTGTAAGGGTAGCCTAATTATCAGGATTACTTTTCTTTACCACCATTGCTTATTTGTCTTTAAATAGGATAAGAAATAACATCAAAAATGTGTTAATTTGACTATTTCAAAAGTCAAAAAATTTCACATCATTATGTTCAGCATGGTTAAATACTAACATTTACTATGTTGAATATCTTTTATCAAGTCATATGAGCACGCATATTCACTACTATGTGTTTAGAAGTATTTCATGTGATAACTCATTTTCCAACAGAGAAAAACTGGAAAAGAAGACATGCATACGTTACCAGGGCAGTGTAGAACACTTGTACGGTGACAGAATTTGCAGAAAGACACCCGAACTCAAAAGATCTGAAGAAGAGCTCTCGGATTTCCTATGTGGTATAATATGAAAATGACATGTGAAAGCCACCCACGGCAGGCTGCAGGTGTACCTGCGGCTCACCTGGGTGGGGCCCACCCCTATGGCTCATTTTAGGTTGAGTTACAAAGAAGGTCTCACAAGATGGAAAAGATAAATCAGGAAAAAAGATGCTACGCAATTGAGCGGAAGAGCCTAAAATCCTTGTTTTTAGAGATCAAATTGTGAGTCTAATATCACTCATTGGTATTCGCCCAGACACAGGGTTCACTATGCCGATGATCACAATAGTTCAAAACTATACTCGGCAATACCTCACGAAGGTCCAATGCCATCAATTCGAGGTCGGAACCCCAAAACCTTTCTCCCCAGTGGAAACTCTATCCAACTCATCCGTTAATGCACACATCAATGAAGGTCAAGCAGCCTTAACACTATCCTCAGCATAAATCTCATCCGTAGATGTACATTTCAACGAAGGTCAAGCAACTTTGACATCATCAGCCGTTAGCAGTTAAACCCAACGAAGCATCAGGAATAGTCCGATGACGGTATCCGTTGATGCATATTTCAGCGAAGGTCAGGAAACCCTGACGACACAGACTATTTGTAGTAACTCCGACAGAGCAGTGGAAAGACCTGGAAATACTAACCAGGGAAGAACATTCTCATCGGGGAGGACCAATGATGGAATATGTTATACACATCTACAACAGACTAAGCTTTATCCCCCAGAGTCTCTTGTACATGAGAGATACATCCTTAGTGGAAAGTCTATACCAAGGATTAAGGACTTTGGTGATAACCCCAACGTCAACATCTTTGAAGTTCCTGAGAACTTTGGATCACACGTCTAAGATAGTTCATCAGGGTTATCAGTGATAACTTCAAATCCCCATCAGAAGTCATGGGAGGAAACAGTCATCACATCCTATTGGAAAATGGTCCAATAAACCACATGCATCATGCATATACATCATGCTGAAGTACATTACATCATGATTATCTTATCACATTTTAAGGGTATATTATTCTTTATCATATCCATGACATTGCATTGCATGAATATGATAAAGAGGGGCATCTGTAGACACTCAAAAGTATTTTGCATTCCTGTTACTAACATTGTAGGTGGGAAGAATCGTCTTTCAAAGATAACCCTGGAGGACAGCTCAGCTCGATCTAGGAGATAAGCCTGGGATACTCAGTTCTTACCATCTCGAAGATAACCCCGAGATAATCATTCCTATCTCGGAGACAACCCGGAGAGTTTCAATCTCAACCTTGGAGACAACCCCAAGGAGTGCAGGTGCAGTTCCGAAAATAACACCGGAAAAAGATCCTTTCAACCCTTGCAGTCAGCTTCAACCTCAGAGACAACCCCGAGGCAGTCAGTTCCAGTCCTGGAGATAACCCTGGGAGGTAGGCGTGCCACAGAGATAGACCTAAGGACTTTCAGCACTTATAGCATCCCAATCTCTAAGATAACCCTGAGCAACGATTGTTACATCAACCAAACCGGAGATAACCCCGGTGAGGGGCAGAATCATCATTTTGCCACCTCGATCCTACATTTGCGCCATTTCAACAATTGTTTAACATACATTACACACAAAAATGTCCTACAAGAACCAATGGCTCCAATCCCGAGTGACTACTACACATGACAGCAAACTAGATAAAATTTGAAGACTTGAAGACCAAGGGCATGGTCCCATCTTCCTGACTTTGTAGAACCTCTAATCCCATGTCATTGTGTAGCTCTCGACAATAACACTCTAAAAAAGGTATTATACACCTTGATCGGATGTCCGGAGTGAAGTTCTAAAAGTTTGAGCGGACAACACGTTACATGCGTGCACGTACTTAGAGACGGTGGGACCCACCGAGCTCGGGGTACCCCGGGCAGCCGTAGGTACACCTACAGCTCCCCCTCTATAAATAGAGGGCTTGGGGTGTCCATTTGGTAAGAGAAAAAGGCAAGGAAGCTATGTCCAATTTGCTCTGTACACACTATAAACTGAGTGTTTTCTCATTTTAAATACTTGTGAGCTTATACTTCGCTATATTTTACCGGTGGAAACCGAGTGTTTATCCATTTAAAGCTATTGAAGTCTTCTTTGGCCGCCCATTGTAAGCCTTCTTACACTTCTTAAAGCCTTTCTCCACTACTGTGTACATACAGTTCTTCACATTGAGAGTCGTGTGGCGTGTGTATGCCCAGACTTTGGTCCGTGGCTTTTTATTTCTTTATATATATATATATATGGACTAACATTATCGATTTAAGCCTCGATTGAGCCTGGATTTACATCCAGAGTGTTTATTACTTATATATATATATGTATATATCGCTGAAATGATAAACCGAGCTTGGATCGATATATATCCAGTGCGTTTACCGCTTTAATATATATACATATATATATTTACATTTCTGTCCGGCCTAGAGTTTACTTCATGATCTTTTACTGCTTTATTTACATTTAGTCCAGCTTGGAGTTTACTTCGTGGCGGTTGATCATTTTACTGCTTTATTTACATTTTCGATCCCCCGTGGAGGTGCATCGTTGTGGTTGATCGTCTATATATATATTTACCGCTTTTATATATTTACATTTCCAATCCCCCATGAAGTTCTCTTCGTGGTGGTTGATCGTTTGTATATATATATATATATATATATATTCAGCTTTTATATCTATAACTGCTTACAACTTTCATATAAATTGTGGCATCATGTGAGCCTAGGAATCATGTGATCACAAATTCCGTTATCTGGATCTAGATTTGGTTCCCCTGATGGACATTTTCAGCTGTAATCAGCTTGTAAATTATTCACGGTGTTTGAATTTCTTTAGATGGCTATCATGCCCATAAGGAATTCGGCACTGCTTTGTACATTTTTTTCCAAAAAATGCTTCGCATCTTGAAAATAAAAGCAATCAAGCTAAACATATAATAAAATTGAAGTATCAAAGGCCTCAAATACTAGTGAGCATAAGGGTTTGAAAAACCCCTTTTACAAAACATCACTGCTATATCTTGTTAATATTGAATTTTTATACAAGTTCAAAGCCTTTGTATATAGGTGCGAACGAGGCATATAAGTACTTCTAGATTATTGCACATTGACCCACACACACACACATACATTCATATAATAGTTTAATTAAAAAGTGGAGGTCATCGTGGTAACACGAATGTCGGGGGGTGCCTAACACCTTCCCTCCGCATAATCAAGCCCTTGGACCCTAACGAATCTCGGTTTCACAAACCTGTTAAGCAGTGTCACATCACTGGGTCAATGTGCAAACCTTTTCTTGGTTGAGTTGGTGTAACCATTTAAAAATACCAACTAGCGACTCTTACAGTCCAATCGTCGACATATACATGTCGAACCTTTTCATAACTTATTTTTTTCAAATAAATCTCACCTAACATGAGAACACCAAAAGATAAGAACCGAAAAGGGACAGTAAAAATCCCGACGTCGACAAATACAAAATTAGTACAAATAGTCTTATTTCACTCATAACATATATACGATAAAGTAGGGAATTCCACTAAATCACCAGCTTATTGAAGTAACCTTAGCTGGCTCTTGAGCATTTTCCACAAATCTTCTAGGAACCCCTTCATGGCCTCAGAGGGTAAACACATCGGTACAACCATGCCATTAGGGGCTGATTCAGGATATGACATCCCAAAAATTTAGAGGATCTTAAATGCTTAAATTAAAGGTTAAAGAATAAAACCTAGATTAAAAATAGAGGACTGATTAAAAATTAAAAAAAAGAACCCATATAGTTTGATATTTTGAAAGCAATGTACAAAAAATTTAATGTCAATGATAGAAATGTTGAAGAGTATGAAATGAGAAGATAAAGAATAGATGTGAGAAAATATGGGTTACGAAAATTCAAAACGCTAAAATGAATTTATATATGTATTTGAAGGTATATTAAGAATAAGGTATTATGGTACCTTTAAATTTAAATGAATTAATCGATGAAATCGATTATGTAAGAAATTTTATAATGATATTTGTGGGAAATTTATTAAGGAAATAAATTTCAATGAAGAGATATTATAAGGATAAAGTGAATGTGTATATGTATATGTACATATATATATTTAGTGATGTGCTATATATATTTTAGCAAGAGAAATGATTAATTAAATTAATCATATAAGAATATTAGATCACATTAATTATTTATCTATGATACTTTGTGACTTATGAAGAATATGTATGTGATTTAATAAATACATATATTATACATATGTGTATATATTTATTTATTATATAAAGAGAAATAAAAAGAAATTAGGTTACCAACACAACTCGGGAATTAAACCATAATAAATTGTATAAAAGGGCAAAATGGACTTTTTTCTAACTTAATAAAGTATGGAAGTGAATTATGAAATTTAATAGAGAATTGTGCGAGTTAGAAAAATCTCAGGGTTGAAAACCTAAGATTTGAAACTTAAGAAAATATCTTAAGGAATATGCTAAGGAATAAAGAATATTATGAGAATATGCTAAGAATATGCCTTAAATGATAATTTAATAGAACATAAAAATATTAATTTGGGAGAAGTCGATGATGGTGGGCCCCACTAAGGTGTGATGATTGGTGATGATGGTTAGGAAATTTCTACGAAATTTCCTAGAAGTGGGGAAATGACTATTTTGCCCAAAAGAAAATTGTTAATGACTCTTATGCCATAGGAAGGAAATTGCTAGGAAGTTTCCTACTAATGGGGAAGTGGGTATTTTTCCCCAAGAGAAATTTGGTAATGACCATGGCGTCCTTGGAGAAAATTTCCTAATTATAGTTAGATGAAAATTTTGTCCTTGAAGAAAATTGATTATGACCTATATGTCATATGAGAAAATTTATAAGAAATTTCCTTGAGATGACTTAAAGACCATCTTGCCCTTCCTTAGTAATGGTTAAAGACCATTTTGCCTTAGGTCTTGAATTCTCATAAATACCCTTACTTACATTTCAATTACAAAGTTTATATCATTTTCTTCATTTCTTCCAAAAAGAGAGAGAAAGAAAGAAAATAAAAGAGAGAAGAGAGAGAGTGGGAAGCCCCTTAAGGAAGAGAGGAAGGAATTTTGAAGCTCATGCACCCTAAGTTACTTTCCTATTTTGGAAGATCAAGAAAAGTAGCCCATAAAACAAGGTATAAACCCTACATTTATGCATTGTTTAATTATTTTGTTGGTTTTAAAAAATATAAGACTTATGTTCTTAAAGTCCCAAACCCTTGATCCACATGTTTTCCAGTGTTTCATGTATGGATCATACCTATTTTAGTGTTTAAAAGTTGATCAAAAGGAAAGAAAAGTAAAATATGTTAAAAAGTTTGAGAATACCCTAATTCTTCTCCATTTTGATCATCTACCATTTGATATCTACACAACTTTTTTTTGCGATATGTAAAAGAGGGTGCTAGATGTGTAAGTTAACTAGTAAACCTAAGTGTTAGAACTCAAAAATGATGATTTTTCAAGCCTTGGCAAAACTGTCCAGCAATAACAAAAAGCTTGAAAAGGGCAGTTTCTGGCTTATTTTTTGTAACAATCCAAAATTTTAACATGTAATTTCAAATATTTATTGAATTAAATAAATATTTTAGTTGATGTGTTTATGGTTAAATAAATATTTGTTGTATTTGATTATTTATTAATTAAATAAATATTTCTTGAGTTGTGAGCAATTAACTTGATTAAGTGTAATATGTTAATTAAGTTGATATTCGATAATTTTGTATGTTGAAGTTAATTAAATTAAAAGAGTGATAATGATTAAATGAATTGTTTTAATATTGTTTTAATTTAGTAATTCAAGTGATGTACTAAGTTATTAAATAAAATTATAAGGAAATTATAATTTTGTGGCAATTTGATAATGTGGTATGTTAATTTAATAAGTTGTTAGTTTTAATTTAATTAAATTTGAATATAGAAATTTAATTAAATAAAGCATGACAATAAACTATATAATAAATGAGTTATTAAAATAAATTAAAAGAGTTTTAATTCAATTTTGCCAAACAAGGCTTAAGGATTTTAACTCTTTAATTTTAAATTGGTTTTGCTAAACAAGCCTTGTGACTTTTGATTTTCAAAAGAATTATAACTGACATTAGTTATAATATGTATTAATATGTAATATATGTATATGTTAGTTATATTACATATATTATGTATCAGTCATATTATATATTATATCAGTTTTATACTACGTTAAGTTTAGAATAGGAGAGACAGAACAGAGATGAGAAAGAACAGAGAAGAGAAAGAGAAAAGAAAGAAGGAAGAAGAGACAAATATATGTGAATTACAGAAAATAATGAGGTTGCTATCATCTTTGTTGGTTAAACAAGAATTTGAAGGTAGCAATTTAACTTTTAAATTATTAGTTTTGTTCTTCATTGAAAAATATATTTTTATTTCTCTGTAAATTTATTTTTATGATAATTATCGAATACATGGTGTGTATATGTTAATTCATTTGTATAATATGTTTCTATATGTTTAGTATGTGATTTAAAGTTGTTAAATTCATGAAAAGACGATATATGTGAAGAAACCATGTTTGATGAAGTTACAGTGAAATATGTATGATATGACTTATTTTAGAATCAAAATTAATACTCAATTCATGATATAAAGTGTAAATTATTTTTGATTGTGTAAATATATGAAGAAACTAAAACAATGGGTTTTAAAAAAATTATTTTGGTTGAAAAATGAATTTACAGTAATTTGTTTCGCTAAGAATGTCTAAAAGTGAAGATATATCAAGAACAGTAAATTTAGAGGTTTTAAAATTGATGTTTAGACTATTTATATGATTAGAAACATGTTAAAAACATTAATTTATGTTTCTGTAAAGTTTATGTATTTTATATGTGCTAAATTTATTGTTAGAAAGGAGTTTTTAGGCCAATTTGGCTTTGCTTTGTGTTCTTCGCGAACATCGCATTTTGCGTCAATCAATGCTGATGAAAGCATGGCCTTGATTCGTAAAAAAATTATATAATTGTAGCACCATGCAGTGCCTTTTGATGAGTACAAGCGCTACATCGCCAGTTCTGTGAGTAAACAAAAGCGCTGCAACGCCATGCCAGCGCCGGTTCTCAATCTAAACTAGAAATTTGCCAGCAGATTAGCGATTTGGCCCATAAATTTGATTTTTAATTATACAATTCTATAATTGTTAATATAGTGTAATGTTATGACTATTAAAATGTGATATATCATATTGTGGTGTTATAATACCAAATATGAAAATTATTATTAGTAATTAATGAGTTATGTGATAACTAAAGATTTGTGTTATTACATCAAAAGTGTGGTTTAATTCTGTGGTTAAACCTAAGACTAAATGGCGAAAATGAAATAAAAATTCAGTTATGTACCATGATCATGTGGTAACTAATTATGTCATGATGACATGTGTATAGGATATTTTGGAACGTGAGTTAGAAATGTTTAGCTTACACGTAAGGCAAGTTCCTAAACCTTACTTCTTTATATTAAGCAAGTTCTTGAAATCTGTTGAGCAAAGTTTTGATCTTGTTTCCTTACTGGAAATTGTAACCTTAGCTTACCATTTTGTTCAAACAAGGTTTATTATATCTTCTCAATGCTTTGAACTTTAATCTTAAAGAATGAACTTCTTGTGATTCAATATTTATTTATGGTTCATAACTACTTTGTATTACGTTGTTGTTGAAACTTTACATTGTCATTAAACTTTTGATTCAACTAATCCTGAGTTGATGTAAGTTGAACTCTAAATTACCCATAAAACTTATCCAAACCAAACTTCCTTTCGTGCAGACTCATATATTAAAACTGAGATGAACAACCCTATTATAAGGGATTATTTATGTGAAAGCGTTAAGATTTTTGTGCACAATACATGGTACGAAGGGCTGATCCCCCTAAGTACGAGAATAAGGTCCATATAGTCTAATGACTGTTGAAGGTTTAAGTAGATATACATATAATCTGGGACATAGTTCATAGTCTTGTGACCATCAGATGATTTTCAATATCAGTTCTTGATTATTGATATTATAAAATGTTATTCAATTCAGTTAAACTTATTTATTGCCAGTTATTATGTACCTTCAAGTGAGCATTTGTTTTGCTCACTCTTGTATATATAAGCATTGCAACTAAAGTTGAGAAGGTTGACTAGCCAACCACCAGTAAAGGAAAAGGCAAGATGAACAAGTGTTGAAGACTTGTTAATTTATTGAGAAGTATGTTTTCAGACTTGATTTTAATCATGAGATGTAATTAATTATTTTTTCACATTTGATGAATGTTTGAAGGTTAGATGACCTGGGATTTATTGGATTTAATTATGTAATCCTTTAATAAGAAGATTTATTTCTTAAGTTTTATTTAATTTGGGTAGTTAGAATTTAATGTTGGTAGTGAACACCAAATCCTGAGGGAATAGAGTACCCATATTTGGGGCTATCATAAGTTGGTATGAGAGCTTTAGGTTATGAACTTTAGGTGGGGAAAAACCTTAGGAAGTAACCTAATAGGAGGTTAAAAAAATAGTGGTGATAAACTCTTATCGAGTTTTAAGGAAGAAATATAAAAACACTTTACGTGCTTATGTGGTTGCAACCTATGTGCTCGTGAGTGTCGAGTAATGACGGTTAGTAATTAAAAACATAAATTTTTCTTTTCAGGATGGCTAATGTCAGAGAATCCATTCAGGCTAGGGAGGAGGGACCTCGGATGCCTAAAGAAGAGGAGCCTCAAGATATTCAGGTAGTTTGAGAACAATTGGTGCCAAAGGAGTCATCTTCGTTGGTCACAGTGGTTGGTTATGCCTCAGAGTTTGAGAAGGAATGGTTACCTGATGACGAGGATGTGGTAGAGACGGATGAGGAGGACCCCATGGAGCTGCCACAGACAGATGAGGAGGAAGGGGAAAAGTTTCCACTAAACTCTATTGCAGCTCAAATGTATGACGAAGTATACGATCGTAACATTGAGCTTCAGGATAGAGTCAGCGAATTGGAGGCGCTAGTAGATGAACATCAGACTTCAATGGCATAGAAGGATGATGAAATTCGGGATCTTGACGAACGTCTCGATAATGTGTAATTGAAGCTGGTTCACACCGAGGGGGAGAAGGAGGAGCTGATGGAGGTGGTTACGAAACTGAAGGATAACCTGAAAGAAGAGTCTACCAAGAGAGCAAGAGCTGAAGATGCTTATGAGAAGGCTTCCTAGCGTGCAGATGTAGCAGAGGGAGAGGTTCAAGCAAAGAAGGTTAAGATGGAAGAGATGGATTGTGTTTTCAACATTGTGATAAACCAAGCTCAAGACGGAGTGATGTACTATCCGACTTAGTTTGAAGAATTGCCATGGTATATATTAGATCATAGAATGATGTTCTATACCATAGTAGAGGAGCGCCATAAGGCTATGCAATGACTTAGTAGGCCTTAATAGAAAGTGTATTTATTGAATCAATAATTAAATTGTAAATAAGATGTATATCCCAAGTGTTATGTGACCAATGGGATAGAATGATGTTATCCTGAAACTTTATCAGTTCAGGAAAGTGATGTAAATAGCAGTGATGCTATAATTTCTATGTCTTTAAAAGAGTATGAATGAATAAAGTGTTAGTATTTATTCAAGATGTTACGTGTTATGTGTTGATCTTTTATAATGTGCAAGTTAAGTAGAAAATACTTAAGAGATTGAGTAATAATCTAATAAGTGTATTTTAACAGAAAATTCCTCCAAGACGTCAACCACGACAAAGAACCCCTAAGGCGTCTACCAATAACAACAACGTCAATGCTAACCTAGTATAACAGTTAGTGGCATTATTAACGGGACTACTTAAGAATCAGCCACTGAATTAAGTCGCGACCTTTAAAGATTTTAAAGTAGTAGGACCGCCACATTTTCGTGGGTCCATGAATCCAGTTGAGGCACAGACTTGGATCAAGGAAATAAAGAAGGTATTCGACGTTGCTAGAGTTGGGGAAGACTATAAGACTACTTTCGCAACATTTATGTTGAAAGCAGAAGCCAGCTATTGGTGGTAGGTAAACAAAACCCGAGGAGGACAGGGAATAATGACATGGATTAGGTTTAAAGAAATTTTTTTTGAGACCTATTTTCCAGAAAGCTCACAGAATTAGATGGAGGTCCAATTTTTAGAATTGAAGTAGGGTACGATGACGATGTCGGAGTATGTGGCAAAATTCAATGAGTTAGCGAGGTTTTTTCTGTATCTATTTAACACAGACAAGCGTAAGGCAAGAAGGTTTGAACAGGGACTAAAGCTTTGGTTATACATCAGAGTCTCCATGTTTCAATTGAAGACGTTTGCAGCAGTGCTTGAGAAGGTAATTATCGCGAAAGGTGGAAGCGATGCATTAACAAGATACAATCAGGAACAGAGAAAGAAGAAGAATGAGAATGAAGGCAAACTTGTGGTAGTAGTGGCAGAAATAATAACCCAAAGAGGAAGTGGAATGAAGGTACAGGTGCTGGAAGTCACCAGAGTAGCTAACAGAAGAGGAAAATTGAAACATGTGCTACCTATGGAAGAAATCACACTAGCGTATGCTTGAGGGGTAAATGAGTGTGCTTTAACTGTGGCCAGGAAGGTCACATTGCTCCGAATTGCCATAAAACAAAGAAGAATGCTTGTTACACATGCGGGTCAAAGGATCATTTAACTCGTTAGTGTCCCAAAAAGATAGTTGGAGGTACAACTGGAAACAAGAGAAGTGGTAGTGGAAATACGTTAGCTATTGTTGGACCAACGTCATCGAGCAGACCCACAGCCAGAACCTTCAATATGACTGTGTAGGATGCGGTGTAGTCAAAAGATGTGGTGTCAGTTATCATTCTAATCAATGATATAGATGCATATGTATTATTTGATTCGGGTACTACTTGTTCATTTATATCTAATGATTTTGCTAAGAGTTTAGGAGTGCCTAGAGGAGAGTTGAATTTCCTTTTGAATATAGAAATTACTAATAGGGAGGTGATTCCTGTTTGATTCATGTATAAGAACTATAGGGTGAATATTAAGGGAAATGTTATGACAGTAGATTTAATCCCGATTAAACTTGGGAAATTTGATATTATATTGGGAATTGATTAGATATTCAATTATGGAGTGATAATTAATTTCCAAAAGAAAAGTGTAAACCTTATGACTTTGTCAAAGGTAGTTTTTTATGGTAACAAATCGCCTAAACAAGCGAGTTTTCTGTCCATTATGCAAGCCAAGAAGTTATTGAGACAAGGCTGTGTAGGATATTTAGCTTACATAGTCGATAGTCAGAAGAAGGTGTGAAACTAGAGTAGATACCAGTTGTTAGGGATTTTATGAATGTATTTCTAAGTGAATTGCCAATGTTGACGTTGGGATTTTATTTGTCCCTTTCTGTTCTTATCTTTTGGTGTTCTCATGTTAGGTGAGATTTGTTTGAAAAAATAAATTTGAAAGGGTCCGACATGTATATGTCGATAATTGGACTGTAAGAGTCGCACGTTGGTATTTTTAAATGGTTGCACAAACTCAACCGAGAAAAGGTTTGCACAATGACCTAGTGATGACACTGCTTAACTTGTCTGTAAAACCGAGATTCTTTAGGGTCCGGGGGGTTGATGAAGCAGAGGGAAGGTGTTAGGCACCCCCGACTTCCTTTGTGACACGGTTAACACCACTTTTCAATTTAAACTATTATCTGAATGTGTGTGTGTAGGTCAATGTGCAATTATCTGGAAGTAGTGCTATGTCTGGTTTGCACCTATATACAAAGGGTTTGAATTTTATATAAAAGTTTAATTTTTACGAGATATGACGGTGAAGTTTTGTAAAATAGGTTTTTCAAACCATTATGCTCAATAGTAATTGAGGCCTTTGATACTTCCATTTTATTATGTGTTCCGCTTAGTTGCTTTTATTATTTTCGAGATGTGAAGCATCTTCGAGAAAATAAGATACATAGCAGTGTCGAACTCTTTTTGGGCATGAAAGCCATCTAAGGAAATTCAAACACCGTGAATAATTTACAAGCTAGATGCAGCTAAAAATGTCCATAACGGGAACCGAATCTAGATCCAGGAACTGAATCTGTGATCACATGATTCCTAGGCTCACATGATGATGCAATATATACAAAAGCTATAAACAATTATATATATATATGTGTATATAAGTATATATATATATATATATATATATATATATATATATATATACAAAAAGTAAATGGCCACGAAGTGATCTCCGAACTGTGAAATGTAATATATATATATATATATATATATATATATATATATATATATATATATATATATCTGATCCCAAATCTTAAGCTCATCCCTTATCTAGCTCACCTTACTCACCCCCCTTTAACAAAGGACCGGGCGACGATTTGGTCCGGCGCTATATATAGAACCGTCGTCTCAGCTTTTAGCGATGGACAACATATAGTGACAGTTCTATATATAGTGACGGACCGAATCATTGCTCGGTCCGTCGCTAAAGGGGGGTAAGCAAGGTATGTTAGATAAGGGGTGAGCTTAAGATCCGGACCGTATATATATATTTATAAGTATATATATGAAAGCAATAAAGGCCTTGGATCGATGATCCGGGCATACACACGCAACACGACTCTAAACGTGAATAAATACGTGTGAATATAAGCGGAGAAAGGCTGAAAGAAATCTTAGATGTCTTATAGTGGGCTGCAAAAAAGACTTCAGATAACTTTAAATTAATGAATACTCGATTTCCACCCATAAAATATAGCAAAACAAAAGCCCACACGTGTTTGGAAAAAGAAAGCACTTAATTTAAAGTGTGTACAAAGCAAAATGGACAGGGTTTCCTTGCCTTTTCTCTTCTTAAAATGGCCACCCAAAGCCCTATATTTATAAAAAGGGGAGCCACATGTGACGCCCCCAAAATTAGGTATACGTCACCCATCTTGGGTCGCCACTTACATGGTACATAAATTCAAATACAACTTACTAATATAAGCGTGGTATGCAATCGACATAAAGCGTGAGTTTGAATACAAATTTTGTCTACTAGATATTATACAAACTCAAAAGGAGTCCTCATTACAACTATTATCACACTATTTCACGAGAATAGTGAGGACTACTAATGCTTATCCTACGGACCATTGCCGTTCCCAGGCTGTCGTCCCGGCTATGTTCTCATTTCACGAAGAGAACGGTGAAAAGAAAGGGTGAGCTCAACTAGCCCGATAAGAAATATTATGACTAAGATAATGCGAGAATAAATTATCATTAGCCTTGTGATGTTAAAGCGATAAAATACAATAGACAACCGGTTTAAGCTGCGGCGGAATAAGTAATCCATTAAAAGAGTCAAGTAGAGAATAAAGTCTACTATCTTTTAGGTTTTAAAAGGTTTTCATCAATTTTTATATTTGAGACTCGACAATAATAAACCACCACATCTAATCATCCACGTACCGCGGTTAAGGATTTTCATCAAATTATCAATGGTCGTGACTATCTTAGAATCACCCACTGGTCATAATCATACCAAAAACTATCCATCAACGCATTTACAGCCCTTTGAGGACTTTTGTCACATCATTTATATCAAGTCGTGATTATCTTAGAATGATCCACGGTCATAATCATACTAAGTTCATCATCTATGCACGTAAGCGAAGATAACATAATATAACATGAGGATGATGACAATGACATAGTAATTCAATAAAACAAGTTCAAGAATTATTTAATCCATGAATTATTAACGTCCAAATTGTCGACATGATCTTTGTTTACGTAGAGTAAAATTCAATAATGATCGGAAGAATATTTCCATGAAAAGATCTTTGGATGAAACGCAAATATCGAGGATATTCTACTAATTTCATGGAGTATAGAAGTCAAAGTTTTAACCAATTTGGGTATAATAAAGAATGGAATAACAAAAGAAATCACCGTGCATGCGGTACTTTGCATAGACGAGTTATTCAACAGAATAATAATAACGGAACGGTCGGTGAAATTCACGCAAGCGACGAGGATGTTCAACGAGAATAATAAAGATGGAACGGATCCGGTGTAAAAAACACTGATAGGATATTCCAACAAAATGATAAAAGGCGGAACCGGTCGGTGTAAAACACACGACAGGATGTTCAGCGAGGAATAATAAAAGCGGAACCGAGAATAATGAACAGGATGTTCAGCGAGAATAATAGAAGAATGTCACCAAGTATAGGGTAAAGCGGCGTATCTGAGTTATTCAGCGAGAATAATAAGCAATGGAATAACATAAGGATTTCACCAAGTATAGGGTATCTGGCGTATCTGAGTTATGTATAGGGTATGCCACTTTTACTGAGTTATTCAGCAGAATAATAGTGAATGGAATATGAAGTTCTCTTCAAGAAGAAAGAATAACACCCTACTAGTAAAAGGCGAATATAGAAGTAGTGAAGTAGCGAGAATACTCTTCTTCTTTCTATAATTTTCTCTCTATAGCTTCTCTCTATAATTTTCTCTCTAGAGTTTCAATGAATTAAGTAAGAAAATAATGAAGGAATGAGCTTCTATTTATAGGAAAATGGAATGCATAGTAACTAATCCATGAGCGGTCAGATTGATTTACTTTAATCGGCGGTCCATATTTAAAGAAAAATCTTTTAAATAAAATATAATATATTCTATTTATATAAAAACATTTTACTATGCAAACTTTATGCAACACTATGAAAAAATACTATGCATAATAAAATATAATATATTCTATTTATAGAATAACTTTAATAAAGTATTCTATTTTATATAAAAGATGTTTACATTTTATTACGTTAATAATCTGAATAAAACAAAAGCGTCATTATCATTATAATAATTCATATTATTAATAAATGATAATGGAATCAAAATGAGTGACTTCTCACATAAGCATCGATAATCAATCTGGTGTGCTTCTATGCAACCACCGCGTATTCTTTGTACTTTTACTACCAAGTAGTTCAGCGGTATCAGCGGTAAAACTTCCGCCGTTATTTTAATAAAATATTTTTGTCGTTTTCTCGATCAACAATAATTACATTGTGGGGTCCACTGATGATTGAGTAGTTATACGAATATTTCCTGCTAAGCCAAGAATATTCCCAGAGCCAATCGAATATAATATAACCACTTGCATACTTTGCAAAATTTATAAATACTACCCACAACTATAATATTATCTTAAATTCACACCATAATATTAAAAATTATTTCAACAAAATTTAAATCTTTATTGATAAAATCTGGGGTCTCACTGATCTCCCCTCCTTATGGAATTTAAGCCCTCGAAATTAGGGTATGTACTGGTATGATAAAGAGGTGAGGATACCTTGAATACCTTTATCGTTGAAAACATTAAATTCATCTTTGCAATCCGGCAAAGATATTCATTAACAATTCATCTTTGCACTACTGGGCCAAAGATATATATTTGTAAAACCAATAATCTTTGAGACTTAGCTTAATAGTATCACGACCACGAATTATCCATGCACTTCTTGGCCAAGGATATTCGTGTTTTCAATCTGATCATGATTATCGAGAATAATCCGTGGTCATAATCATATACAAGTCTATCAATGCACTACTGACCAAAGATGACTTTTACCACATCCATGAATTAATATTTCATTCTTTGAGACTCATTTCGATAATTAATCCATATCATCGAATCATCCCTACACTACTGGCGAGGATATTCATTAGTATCCGACCACGAATTATCCGACCACAAAGATAATTGTGTATTCATTAGTATCACGACCACAAATTATCCATGTACTACTACCAAAGATAATTGTGTATTCATTAGTATCACGACCACAAATTATCCATGCACTACGACGAAGATAATTGTGTATTCATTAAGTATCACGACCATAAATTATCCATGCACTACTACCAAAGATAATTATGTATTCATTAGTATCACGACCACAAATTATCCATGCACTACTGACCGAAGATAATTGTGTATTCATTAGTATCACGACCACAAATTATCCATACACTACTGACTGAAAAGATAATTGTGTATTCATTAGTATCACGACCACAAATTATCCATGCACTACTACCGAAGATAATTGTGTATTCATTAGTATCACGACCACAAATTATCCATGCACTACTGACGAAAGATAATTGTGTATTCATTAGTATCACGACCACAAATTATCCATGCACTACGGCCAAAGATAATTGTGTATTCATTAGTATCACGACCACAAATTATCCATGCACTACGACCAAAGATAATTGTGTATTCATTAGTATCACGACCACAAATTATCCATGCACTACGGCCAAAGATAATTGTGTATTCATTAGTATCACGACCACAAATTATCCATGCACTATGGCCAAAGATAATTGTGTATTCATTAGTATCACGACCACAAATTATCCATGCACTACGGCCAAAGATAATTGTGTATTCATTAGTATCACGACCACAAATTATCCATGCACTACGGCCAAAGATAATTGTGTATTCAATTACGGTTATGATTATACCGAACAATCCTGGTCATAATCATACCAAGTCCATCTATGCCTTCTGAGCCAGGCCACAGATGACTTTCAACATAATATAAGCATGAGGATAATGATATAAAGAATCAATCAAATGAGATAAAGGATAAATATTAAACATTTATAATATAATTTATCCAGGATTCAAGAATATCCCCATGTTATCAATCACTTAATAATCTCATAATCTAATATCATTAATATTATAACAATATTTTAATCACTTCTTAAATTTATAAACAATTTATCTCAATTGTTTACGCTTTACCATATAATGCATTTAATCATTCAAAAATGCCATACTCATAAGATATCATCACCAATTATCAAATCCCTCATCAAAAAATATGCATATACTCTATATAGGATTCTTTAGCCATAAAATCCTATTTTCAACTTTGTTACTTCACATAACATATTTAACTCATATGTTCGTAACTAAACTATTTTCATGAAAAATACCAAATTAGTCCCAAAAATATTTCTTTTCTGAGATTTAGCATAATATAGTCCCATAATGAAAATATATTTTTCTCAGAATTTTTAAAATTCAATTACTATTTTTCAAAAATTAATTTCTAATTAATTCCTTAAGAAATTAGCTACCTCAAGTTTAACTCCAAAATTCCCAAATCTTGGCAGGACCTTACACATGTTAACGTGAGCCTCCAGTTTAAATTTCATGGTCGTGAGTTATAGAACTCTCGGTTATAGCGTTTTAAATCGGAAAAACCTAAATATTGAAATAGTCATAACTTGCTCATTTTAAGTCGAGAATGAGCTCATTTTTGGACAGGAGGTACTTTATACCATATACTTTCATGTCCCAAAAGGCCAGAATTTTTCTCATAATTTAAGTGGCCGAAACAGCCCCTCTAAGTTTATGGCAGCAACTTTTTTCGGTTTTTGCAGCTTTGCACTCCTTTGCTAAAATCAGTCCACACAAAATCTACAACACCTTTTCCAGTAATTCCACTTGGATTAGTTAGGTAACTCATAGATCTAACTCTAGGACTTGACCACACTCAAAAATTCAAAATATAATAAGAGATTTGGTCAATTGAATTTCATATTACGTTTTCACCAAAATCGATTTTCAACTCTTTGTGATTTCTAAAAAAACTTTCATGTTTTCACATACTAACCACACATAACTCATCATAACACTTACTAATACCACATATACCCATGATTTTCATTAGTCCAATGCTTTTATTATGACTTTCATCATAAACCCGTAAAGCATTTACTTTTAGTTGAAGAAATATTTGAGGGTTTAAGAAATGGGTTTTGTCTTTGGGGTGATACAAAATTCGATTTCACGCTCTAGGGTAGGCTAGGAAGTCTTCAAGAATATCGCCAAGAAATTTATTAATGATAGAAATATCATTCAAAAGCATTACTCTCGTCCAAGACTTGGATAGTACGTCACATTAATACCACTGTGACTTTATCCCTTAACACAGATAGCACCTCACAATGATACCTATCAACTTGCCATCTTGATCACGGCGTCGCCTCTGAAAAGTCGGCGGTGCATTCCACACAAGGAAGTCAACAACGAAAGGATCGGGCTCTTTACTTATAAGCGATATAATGATGATTAACTTTAGGATTTGGTTACTTTGAATTAAGTATAACAGGGTTGGTTAGGAATATGAAAGCTAACAACCTTACAAAAGAATAATGAGTAGTTAATCAATCGTTTTCAAAAATTACCTTAAAGGCAAGTATTTTCAAAGAGATAAGATCGACGGAGTAGCGTGAAAGTGTTTATTTGAAACAACAAGATTAATAAGCGAGTGGAGGTAGTGAAGGTTTCTCCAACGAAGTTTCGATAGATAAATCAAAGTCTAATTTCTCTCGAGTCAAATTTAAGCGTTGAGCATAAGCAAGAGAGATAAAAGAATGGGTAGGCAGGTATCTAATAAGGTATAGACTTGCAAGAATTTATAATTAACTAACCGTGCTAACCGTTCGGGTTATCCACTTTTGAGAAGTCGAAAAACGCTCTTCTGAAATCACCGACTTTGTTTTTTGTCGTATCGCCTTTGGTGCCACTATCATTTGGACTTGACTTCACTATCTCGACAAAATCGAGCTAAATGACCTTCTCTTCTTGAAATTTCCACTTCTATTATCTTTGCCATGATTACCCATAGAAGTGGTTACCATTCTTAGCATGATAATTTCCCCGATGGTTATCATTGTTACGATGGCCGTTGCCACCGATATGATTATTATTATCGTGTTGTTGGTCGTTACCTTTTGAAATTTGAATCAACACTCTCATGTGCTTCATTGCTTATCTCGGCATTTTCGGATGTCATTCTCAAAACTTTGTCACAAAACAAGGGTTAATTAACATATCACATATTATCCTATATTACGTGAGCCAATTAAATAGCAAATAAACTTAGGTAGGTCATTCTAGCGAAGGAAATCTCCCTCCTAGTACTATTCTCACCTCTAGGATCATATCCTAAGCTCGACATCTCTGTGACTCTGGACAGGATCGTATCAAGACACCTCACATCGGTATACCTATCAGCTTGCCCCGAAAAGGTGGCGTCCCCTACGGAGAGTCCCGGCGGTGCATTCCCCATCAACAGAAGTGCTCGGGGCTCTTCACACTTATGGCTCGATACCAACCGTGATGGCGCCCCAAAATTGGGTATCGTCACCCATCTTTGGGTCGCCACTTACATGGTACATAAATTCAAATACAACTTACTAATATAGCGTAGGTGTATACAATACGACATAAAGCGTGAGTTTGAATACAAATTTTGTCTACTAGATATTATACAAACTCAAAAAGAGTCCTCATTACAACTATTATCACACTATTTCACGAGAATAGTGAGGACTACTAATGCTATCCTGCGGACCATTACTTCGTTCCCAGGCTCGTCCCGGCTATGTTCTCATTTCACAGAGAAACGGTGAAAGAAAAGGGTGAGCTCAACTAGCCCGAAGAAAGAAATATTATGACTAAGATAATGCGAGAATAAATTATCATTAGCCTTCAACAGATGTTAAAGCGATAAAATACAATAGACAACCGGTTTAAGCTGCGGCGGAATAAGCAATCCATTAAAAGAGTCAAGTAGAGAATAAAAGTCTACTATCTTTTAGGTTTTAAAAGGTTTTCATCAATTTTTATCATTTGAGACTCATCTTAATAATAAACCACCACATCTAATCATCCACTGTACCACGGTCGAGGATTTTCATCAAATTATCAATGGTCGTGACTATCTTAGAATCACCCCCTGGTCATAATCATACCAAAAACTATCCATCAACTTTGCATTACAGGCCCTTTGAGGACTTTTGTCACATCATTTATATCAAGTCGTGATTATCTTAGAATGATCCACGGTCATAATCATACTAAGTTCATCTATGCACGTAAGCCAAAGATAACATAATATAACATGAGGATGATGACAATGACATAATAATTCAATAAAACAAGTTCAAAATTATTTAATCCATGAATTATTAACGTCCAAATTGTCGACATGATCTTTGTTTAAGTAGAGTAAAATTCAATAATGATCGGAAGAATATTTCCATGAAAAGATCTTTGGATGAAACGCAAATATCGAGGATATTCTACTAATTTCATGGAGTATAGAAGTCAAAGTTTTAACCTTATTTGGGTATAATAAAGAATGGAATAACAAAAGAAATCACCGTGCATGCGATACCGCATAGGCGAGTTATTCAGCGAGAATAATAATAACGGAACCGGTCGGTGAAATTCTGCAAGCGAGGATGTTCAATGAGAATAATAAAGATGGAACGGATCCGGTGTAAAACACGAGATAGGATATTCAGCGAGAATGATAAAAGCGGAACCGGTCGGTGTAAAACACCATGACGGGATGTTCAGCGAGAATAATAAAAGCGGAACCGGTAAAGGTGTAAAACACACGCAGACGAGGATGTTCAATGAGAATAATAGAAGAATGTCACCAAGTATAGAATTAAGCAGCGTATCTGAGTTATTCAATGAGAATAATAAGCAATGGAATAACATAAGGATTTCACCAAGTATAGGGTATCTGCGCGTATCTGAGGTTATGTATAGGGTATGCCACTTTTACGAGTTATTCAGCGAGAATAATAGTGAATGGAATAATGAAGTTCTCTTGAAGAAAGAAGAATAACACCCCTTCACTAGTAAAAAGAGGCTGAATATAGAAGTAGTGAAGTAGAGAATACTCTTCTTTCTTTCTATAATTTTTCTCTCTATACTTCTCTCTATAATTTCTCTCTCTAGAGTTTCAATGAATTAAGTAAGAAAATAATGAAGGAATGAGCTTATTTATAGGAAAATGGAATGCATAGTAACTAATCCATGAGCGGTCCAGATTGATTTACTTTAATCGGCGGTCCATATTTAAAGAAAAATCTTTTAAATAAAATATAATATATTCTATTTATATAAAAACATTTTACTATGCAAAAACATACTATAAAAAAACAAAACAACTATGCAACACTATGCATAATAAAATATAATATATTCTATTTATAGAATAACTTTAATAAAGTATTCTATTTTATATAAAAGATGTTTACATTTTATTACGTTAATAATCTGAATAAAACAAAAGCGTCATTATCATTATAATAATTCATATTATTAATCGTGATAATGGAATCAAATGGTGACTTCTCACATAAGCATCGATAATCAATCTGTAGTGTCTTCTTATGCGACCACACGTATTATTCTTGTACTTTTTACTACCAAGTAGTTCAGCGGTATCCGCGGTAAAACTTCATAGTTATTTTAATAAAATATTTTTTGTCGTTTTCTCGATCAGGCAATAATTACATTGTTCCATGATGATTGGGTCGAATACTGATGATTGGTAGTTATGCAATCGAATATTAACCACTGCTAAGCAAGAATATTCCCAACTATAATATTATCGAATATAATATAAAAATTATTGCAATTACTTTTTGCAAAATTTATAAATACTACCCAACTATAATATTATCTTGAAAATTCAATCAGGAGCACCATAATATTAAAAATTATTTGACAAAATTTAAATCTTTATTGATAAAATCATGACGGGGTCTATTTTTTCGGGGTTGTTATTTTCTCACGAGGTGTTGGGTTGAAATATTGTTGAGATGGCATCCCAGGGTTATCTATGGGTTAGGGACTAAGTGTCTTGGGGTTGTCTCCGATGTTGAAGATGACTTCTGGGATTGGAACGGACATTTTTGGGGTTATCTTCGGAACTACAACTGCATTCCTCGGGGTTGTCTTTGAGGATGGAACTTAAAATCCTGGGGTTATCTCCAGGACTGGAACTGATTATCTCAGGGTTGTCTCCAAGATAGAAAACTGAGTATCCCGGGGTTATCTCTAGGATTGAGCTGGTTTGACTTCCAGGGTTATATCTGGAAGACGATTCTACCCTCCTACAAGGTTAGTAATAGGAATGCAAAATTTCTAGTGTCTATAGATGCCCCTCTTTATCATATTCATGCAATGTAATGGCATGGATAGAGTAAAGAACACTAGACACTTGAAATGTGACATGATAATTATGATGCAATGTAATGCAACATGATGAAAATGTATATTGAATGTGGTTTGTTGGACCATTTTCTAATGGGATGTGATAACTATCTGCTCCCACGACTTTTATTGGGGATTGGAGTTATCACTAATGATCCTGATAAACTACTTGGATGTCTACTCTAAAGCTCTCAGGAACCTCCAGGATGTTGACATTGGGGTTATCACCAAAGTCCTTAATCCTTGGTACAGATTTCCACTGAGGATGTACCTCTCATGTACGAGAGACTCGTGGGGATTGTGCTCTGTTTAATGAAATTTTTTATAACATATTCCATCATCGATCCTCCCCGATGAGGATTATTTTCCTTGGTTTATATCACCAAGACTTTCAAATGCTCTATCAGAGTTATTACCAACAGTCTATGTTGTCAGGGTTGTCTGACCTTCACTGAAATGTACTTACTTGAATACCATCATCGGACCATCTCTGATGCTTCGCTGGGTTTAATTGCTAACGACTAAGGATGTCAAGGCTGCTTGACCTTCGCTAAAATGTGCATCAACAGATGAGATCATCGGACCACCTCTGATGCTTCATTGGTTTTACTTGCCAACAGCTAAAATAACGTTAAGGTTACATGACCTTCATTGAAATATGCATCAACGGATGAAATCATCGGATGACTTCCGACGCTTTACTAGATTTACTTATCAACGACTTAAATAACGTCAAGGTTGCTTGACCTTCGTTGAAATGTGCTTCAACGGATGAAATCATCAGATGACTTCCGATGCTTCGCTGGATTTACTTATCAATGGCTGAAATAATGTAAAGGTTGCTTGACCTTTATTGAAATGTGCTTGAATGTATGAAATCATTGGATGACTTCTGATGCTTCACTAGATTTACTTTCCAATAGCTGAAATAATGTCAAGGTTGCTTGACCATAGTTGAAATGTGCATCAACTGATGAAATCATCGAATGACTTCTGACGCTTCACTGGATTTACTTGCCAATGGCTGAAATAACGTCAAGGTTGCTTGACCTTCGTTGAAATGTGCTTCAACTGATGAAATCATCGGATGACTTTCGATGCTTCGCTGGATTTACTTGCTAATGGCTGAAATAACGTCAAGGTTGCTTGACCTTTGTTGAAATGTGCTTCAATGGATGAGATTATATCAAGTATCCGCTAGGGATAGGTTTTTGGAGTTACAACCCCGAACTGACGACATCAGACCTTTGTGAAGTATTGTCGAGTGTAGTTTGCAATAGTTGTGATCATTGGTGTAGTGACCCCTGTGTTTGGGCTAATACCAATGAGTGATATATAGACCTATAGTTTGGTCTTTGAAAATCAGGATCTCATGATTTTCCGCTCAATCGCGTAGCATCTTTTTTCCTGATTTGACTTTTTCAGCTTGTGGAACCTCCTTTATAACTCAAATTGGACCAAGCCGGAGGGGTGGGACCCACCTCAAAAAGCCACAGGTACAACTGTGGCCATCTATGGGTGTATTTGCTGGCCATTTCCCTTTTACAAGTTATTTTCAAGTTGCGCCACATAGAGAATCCAAGAGTTCTTCATCAGATTTGCTAAGTTCATGCTGCTTTTTTGTAAAATCCATCATCGTACAAGTGTTCTACACTATCCTGGTAATGTATGCATGTCCTCTTTTCTAATTTTTGTTCGTTAGAAAATGAATTATCACATGAAATGCTTTTAAACACATAGTAGTGAATATGCATGCTCATATGACTTGATAAAAAATATTCAACATAGTAAATGTTAGTATTTAACCATGCTGAACATAATGATGTGAAAAAAATTTAACTTTTGAAATAGTCAAATAGGCACCTTTTTCTGCTATTTCTTATCTTATTTGAGGACAAATGAGCAAAGGTTGTAAAGCAAAGTAATCCTAGTAATTAGGTTACCCTTAAAAATTATTACTTTGATATTTTTATACATATAGGATGTTTATGACTGTGCGTTACTGTGCTACTGAATTACCACCTAGTCATGCCTACGTGCATGTGGATAGTCCTTTTTTACAAAAGAGACTTTGGCAAAAAAAATTCATGAGCCTAGGCATTGGGTAGACATGCATTTTTAACTCTACTGTAGACGTATGTTAAAGTAATGCATGCATGCATAGAGTTATAAAATGCATTTGAAAAGCTCTATGTTAGAATTTACCACACCCTTTCTGAGGTAATTTGGAGACTTATGACCAGATATATGGATCCGGATCAGCCTAACAGTTCATGTAGGACCACTTTAGGTGTGAGGAGGAGGGCTTCTGATGTGCCACGACCTCGTTCAGTTCGACAGCCATGTAGTTTTGTGGAGGAAGTGATTCGTCCTATCCGGGTTAAGGTACAGAATGTTGAGGACGAGGAGGAGGATGTACCAGTTGCGGCTCCTACTCTTGCTGCTTATGCTCCTCGCAGGGATCTTCCAGGCATTAATGTGATGATTCTAGAGCTTCTAGATGATTTAAGTCATCACCCCTCGGTCTACTTGTATGCGAACGAGGTAAAAGCTGGGTTTGAATTTCCTTTTTCCTATTGATGAGGAGCAAGGATTCTGATGTTGATTTGTATATGTGGGGCAGGTTCCCAGCTTTACGCAGACTCGAGGGAACTGGTTTAGCATACACTCTCTATATCAAACTCTTCATCCACAGTATCGAGAGATTGTGCATGGTTGGGGCTTTGAGGTGTTCTTTTCTATCCTCCCCCGACGTTGTCCCTAGGGTTACCTCAGGGCGTTGTCTGGGCGATGGTTTCACCAGACTCAGTCTCTCCATTTATTAGACTGTGAGGTGATGATGACGCTGATGGATTAGTGGTTTATCACCGATATGGAATTTGGAGGGGCACCAGTGCCTTGTGCGGCGAACATTACCCCGACTGCCGTTAGATCCTTACTAAGAGTCCCGAAATAGGCGCTCAAAGGCAAGACAATCCACGCTGGTCCTTTAAGTGTAGATGCTAGGAGTGGGGCGTTGAGTGAGCCCATACCCGATGATGTGAGAGTCAGGGATCGCATTCTTTGGCGAATGTTCATGGTCATCCTCAGGGGTTATTTCATAGCGGATAACTCTTCCACGGTGCCGTTCGCTTTAGTTAGTACCACACGAGAGGTGGACTGTATTGGAGAGTATGACTGGGGCTCCTATACCTTTTCTTATTTCCTTAGGGGAATGTGTATGCATTCGCAGGGCTTGACAAAGGATTGGCTAGGATTTTAGACATTTCTGATGGTGAGTATTTCTCTTTTGATTTCCCATGTACAAGTAAAAAGTGTTGACTGGCCGTAGATATTTTACTCTTATGTTGGCAGTTTGGGCCTATGAGAGGCTCCCATGTCTGCGTTCCATTAGCGTGTTAGGTCTAGATACTTATCCATGCGGACAGTGATAGCATCACTCTACATTGGCAGAGGTTCCTACAGCTGAGGGTCTCACCCATTATCGCCTATATTTGGAGTTATTTACAGCCGATGTCATCCCTTGGTGTAAGACCCCGAAATTTTTAAATAAAAAGGAATTTCCTTTATTTATTATTTTGAAATAGTAAGGGTTGATTTGATTAATGTGGATAGTTAAGGGTTAAATACGCAAATATTTCAAAATAAGCAAGTGGTTATAAAATATTCATTATCGTCGGGGAATATTCGTTTGGTCGTGGAATATTAAATGCTTGTCGGGGAATATTAAAATACTGACGGTAGCGACCGTGTGTGGGCCCCATGCTTGAAAGCGATTGGATGAAGAAAAGCGGCAAATATAAGTTATTTTTAAATAACATGGCGTAGTTATTCACCAATTAATCTTGTTGGAATACCCGGTGGTTAAAACACACTAATACGCGTTGTTGATAATAGTAGCACTGCGGTATTGCACCAATTATTGATTCTTACGTGAAGAAGGCACTACTCAATAATGGTTACGATAATTCTTATTCGAGTATTTTATTGAGTTAATAATTCTTTGCGTTGATATTTTATATTCTTTGTTGTTTCAATAATTGTCATTACAGTATTTTTCATTATCGAAGCAATAATTCATATTATCTGAATAATATTATTAGATAACATTATTGGCAATGTCTAGAAAGTTACATCTAAGGAGAGGTTTGGTCACCTAATTGCTTGCCAAGATGAAGAAATTCTTATTGGAAAGCCCCTCTTTCTGAGAAGCGCACGGTTGTCAATATTGTGATTCTATAATATTATTTGTGAATAATTAATTATTGATTTATATGATGAGGAAAATATTGATTTTATGTGGATATAGATGGAGAAAATTTTTAAAATGATAATTGTTGAAAATTAATATTTTATCTTTTACGATAAAATAATTCATTTAAATATATTATTTTAATAATATATTAACGGTGATATATTTTATAACGAATGTGGGATATATGAATATACGAGGAGGAAGAGTATTTTTGTTGCAATAAATGTTTAAAACATGTTAAACATGTCGGTGGACCCCATTTATTGAGTGAAATTTGATTATAGCTTGTAAAATTGCCCGTTTGTGGATTTCGGTCAATTTCTATTTGGAATTTGGAAAAACTTTCTTCTGCAAAGTTGTAGAGAATTGAAATTCCTATAAAAACTCGCGTGATTCGAATTTTCTGATGAAAGGGCTATTTATTATGAATTATTGAAGTTAGAAGCTCAAAATAATTGATTTTGGGAGTTTAAAATATTTTTTGTAAGAAAAACGTTTTTGTTGTAATTGAGTGGCTCACATGTGTTATAAATGATCTGAAATCAGATTTCTAAGGTGGGCTTGAATATTTTTAAGAAATATTATTATTTTATTAAATTTTCTACTTGGTGTGTCTAGCATTTTCCTATAAATAGGGTGCTTAGGTTAGAATTGAAAATCACACCGTAAAGCTGAAGTTTTCTCTCTATATATTATCGGCGTATTCTTGTGAGTATTTTGAGTATACTTTGAGTATTGCTAGGCGGTGCAAGTTCCTTCAAAGACTATACAGTATTCTAGCTAAATCTTGATCTTTTCGAGGTAAGGGATATTATTTTTGTAATGATATTATTTCTTCAATATCATTATGCTGAAATGTTGATCTGAAGTTTTTATCAAATTTGGAACTTTTTCATGTCGGGGTTACTATTCATGGGTTACTATTCATGAGTTACTATTCACGAGTTACTATTCATGAGTTATTATTCACGAGTTACTATTCACGAGTACTATTCATGAAGCGTGAAGATGTTTTTGTGGAATTTCTATCTTTTGGTGTCGGAGTTACTATTCACGTATACGGCACTATTCACGTATATGGCACTATTCACGTATACGGTACTATTCACCAAAAAATAAAATTTCTTTCTTTTCGTCCAAAACATCTATTCTGGATACTAACTCTGATTGTATCCATGTTTTGATCATTCTTGAATTTTACACCACTATGATTATTTTTGAGGTATTTTTGGACGTGGATAAAACCAAGTACGAATCCTTAATCCTTAATCCTTGTCATTTTGTTTCACTGGATTCGTTTCTTTAAAAAAAATATTTTTCATCATCCTCAGTCTTAAATGATGATATTATGGAATATCTTTGGCCTGTAGTGCAAAGATGAATGATTTCTTAAGAATATCTTTGGCTGTAGTGTGCAAAAGATGAATGATTTTGAAGAATATCTTTGGCCCGTAGTGCAAAGATGAGCAGTGTTTAAATGAACATGACCAATGATGAATATCTTTGGCCGTAGTGCAAAGATGAATATTTGATTCGAGATGTATATTGATTGATGTTACGGGGATAAAAGATGAGCGATGAACTTTTAAATTCATACATAGAAGATAGTAGTTTGCATTCTCTACTTAACTCTTCTAATGAATTTATTATTTCATTGCGAATATTGATTTAAAATTTGTTGTCTATTGTATTCTATTATATTTTTCCTGTTGAAGACTAACGATAATTTGTTGTATATTATCTTAGTCATAATATTCTTTCTTGAAGCTAGTTGAGCTCACCCTTTTCCTTTTTGTTCCATTTTTCTCGGGAGGCGAGAATATAGCGAGATGCAGTGGGGTATGGAATGAAGGTTTTAGAAAGGGTTGTTTAGTAGTCCTCACCATTTTGTAAAATAATGTATCAATAAATGTGATGAGGATTTATTTGAGTATAGATATTGTCAGAAGATAATATTTGTATTTAAACTCACAGTTTTCTTTGTTGTAATAATAAAGTTGTAGTTGTTTACATACCATGTATTTGACAACTCGAGAATAGGTGATGTATACCTATTTTGGGGGCGTCACGGTTAGTATCGAGCTTAGGGATATGATCTCTGGCGGAGATCGGGGAATAGAACTAGGAGGGGAGAGGCAGGTAAATCCTTCGCTAGTGTGTCCTACCTAAGCTTATTTGTTAGTTGGTCAAGTATATAGGGATATTATGTGATATATTGATTTCCTTAATTAACCCTTGTTTTATGGATGTATTTGAGAATGTCGTAATCGAGAATATTAACAATGGAAATGAGGACAGTGGAGACGCCTGTACTCACCAACGAGGAGAGCGTGCAACAGTGGCAATGTTCCTCCGTGAACAACACCATTGAAGCGAGATGATGAGCGAGGGGATGTTTAGAAGTTTTTTGCAGATTCATGCAAAAATCGAGCCGAGAAACTTCGTGTTCAAAATCTGAGGAGGAAATGATAGCAATTCACGGGTTGTCACGACCAAGTAGTTCAAAGAGTTGGGACCACGAATTAAGGGAAATCCAGATCCGATCATGGCGGAAACATGGGTCAAACAAATTACCAAGATATTCGATGTCTTGGGATGCGGAGAACGAAGGTTCCATTCGCCACCTTATGTTAAAGTGGCGAGGCGGACTCTTGGTGGGAGTGCGTGAAAGTGTACCCATCGGTACTTTTCGGCATGTCTTGGGAGGCGTTTGAAGCTATTTAATGACAAATACTTTCACGAAAGTGTTCGTCGTATGAAGGAAGTGGAGTTCATCGATTGGAACAAAACAACATGATGGTGTCTCGAGACGAGGCAAAGTTTTGCGAGTTATCGAGGTTTGCACCTCATTTGGTGGAGAATGAGGAGCGATGACGCGGATGTTTCTTAGAGGTTTGAAACCCAGATACGTCAATTATCTCATTTCTCATAAATTTTCTCTTTATTGAGATGTTGTAAGCAGGGCTCAATTATTAGAAGCGAGATAACGAAAGTGCGGTCAATTGAGGACCACAACCAGGATCGTACCAGAGATAGCAGTCAACAGAATAATGATAACCAGCGGAGAAAGAAACAGACGGACAAAAATGGTTACCACTCTGGTGGTAATCATGGCCATGAAAATAGAAGAAGCGAGTCAGGAGGAGATTTTAAAAAGAGGAGATTTAACAACGACCATGTGAAGATGACAGTGCCGGCAACAATTGGTTCTAAGGGAGGAGAACGACCACCGGTCATATGCTACAAATGCGGAAAAGAGGGACATATCAGTCCAAACTGCCCACAACAGTTCAAGGTATGCTATAATTGTGGAAAGGAAGGACATATCGCTCGAGATTGTACAGTAGCAAAACCTAGTTCAGCGGGGACGGTGACTCAAAAGACATCCGAGAAAAGTCAAAGTCAACGATTTGGGAAGAAGCGTTTGTTGGATTGGTCATAATGCGAGGAACCCAAACGAGGTGATCACGGGTAAGCTATTTATAAATTCTTGCGAAGTTTATACCTTACTTGATCTAGGTGCTACCCATTCATTTATCTCTCTGCATGTGCTCAACGTTTAAACTTGACTCAGGAGAAATTAGACTTTGACCTATCTGTGGAAACTCAGTTAGGAGAAACTTTCATCACATCCATTTGTTTATAAATCTTGTTTGATTCAAGTTGGCACCATTGCCTTACTTGTTGACCTTATCTCTTTAAAGATACTTGCTTTTGATGTGATTTTAGGGATTGATTGGTTAACTACTCATCATGCCAAAATTGATTATTTTCGTAAGGTTGTTAGTTTTCATATTCCTAACCAACTTTGTTATGCAATTCAAGCAACTAAACCATTAAAATCAATCTTTGTTATATCTAATCATAAAGCTATTCGTTTATTAAAAAGCGGATGTCAAGCTTTCTTAGCCCATGTTATGGATTTGAATAAAGACACGTCAAATTTGAATAATATTCTGTTGTTATTGACTTTCTGACGTATTTCAGAAGAACTTCCGGTCTACCCCGAACATGAAGTTGAATTCTTTATTGATCTTGAACACGGTACAAAGCCCATTTCTAAAACCCAATATCGAATGGCTCCTATTGAACTTCAGGAGTTAAAGGTCCAACTACAGGAATTGTTGGACATCGGTTTTATTCATCCTAGTACATCTCCTTGGGGTGCTCCTGTTTTATTTGTAAAGAAGAAAGACGGGAGTATGCGACTTTGTATTGACTATCGGGGAATTGAACCATGTCACCATCAAGAATAGGTATCCTCTACCTCGTATTGATGAATTGTTTGACCCGATTTGCAAGGGCACAATTCTTTTCAAAAATCGATCTTCGATTCGGATATCATCGGTGAAGATTAGGCGAGGATATTCCAAAGAGGCGCCTTGAGAACTCGGTATGGGCATTATGAATTCTTAGTCATGTCTTTCGAACTAACTAATGCTCTGCGGCTTTCATGGATATGATGAACCGAGTATTCAAGGAATATTTGGATCGGTTTGTTGTTGTCTTTATTGATGACATCCTTATATATTCCAAAAGTCGTGAAGATCATGAGCACCATTTGAAATTTGGTACTCCAAAGGCTTCGTGAAAACAAACTATATGCCAAATTGAAGAAATGCGAGTTACGGCGAGGAAGTAGCATTCCTTGAGGCACGTGGTGTCGAAACATGGAGTATCAAGTGGACCCGCGAAGATTGAATCAATACAAAGTTGGGAGCAAACGAAGTCGGTGATGAAATCACGTAGCTTTTGGGCTTAGTGGTTATTATCGGAGATTAGTGGAAGGGTTTTCTCGAATCGCTACTCCATTAACTCGGCTAACTTCGAAAGGATACAAAATTCGTTTGGAGCGAAGAATGCGAGAAAAGTTTCCAAGAGCTTAAGAGGAGACTTATTTTAAGATCTGTTCTAACAATACCATCCGGTTCGGATGGATTTGTTATCTCACAACGATTGTGAGACCCCAGATTTTATCAATAAAGATTTAAATTTTGTTAAAATAATTTTTTTTAATATTATGGTGTGAATTTAAGATAATATTATAGTTGTGGGTAGTATTTATAAATTTTGCAAAGTATGCAAGTGGTTATATTATATTCGATTGGTCGGGGAATATTCGGTTTAGCAGGGAATATTCATACAACTACTCAATCATTGGTGGACCCATAATGTAATTATTATCGGATTGAGAAAACGACAAAAATATTTTATTGAAATAACGGCGGAAGTTTTCTGGTAGTTCTTGTTGAACTACTTTCGAGTAAAAGTAAAAAGAACGATGTCACGTGTGGTTGCATAGTACACACGGTATTGATTATTGATGCTTATGTGAGAAGTCACTCGGTTTGATTCCATTATTGTCGATTAATAATATGAATTATTATAGCGATAATGACGCGTTTTGTTTTATTCAGTATTATTAACGTAATAAAACAGAAACATCTTTTTATATAAAATAGAATACTTTATTAAAGTTATTCTATAAATAGAATATATTATATTTTATTATGCATAGTGTTGCATAGTGTTTTGCATAGTGTTTGCATAGTAAAATGTTTTTATATAAATAGAATATATTATATTTTATTTAAAAGATTTTTCTTTAAATATGGACCGTCAGATTAAAGTAAATCAATCTGGACCGTTCATGGATTAGTTACTATGCATTCCATTTTCCTATAAATAGAAGCTCATTCCTTCATTATTTTTTACGAATTCATTGAAACTACAGAGAGAGAAATTATAGAGAGAGAAGCTATAGAGAGAAAATTATAGAAAGAAGAAGAGTATTCGCTACTTCACTACTTCTATATTCAGGTTCTTTTACGGTAAGAAGGGGTGTTATTCTTTCTTCTTGAAGAGAACTTCTGTTATTCCATTCATTATTATTCTATTGGAATAACCTGTAAAAGTGACATACCCTATACATAACCTGTATACGCGGTATACCCTATACTTGGTGAAATCCTTATGTTATTCCATTCTTATTTATTACATTGGAATAACTTTGTACTCTGTGATTTTACCTATACTTGGTGACATTCTTCTATTATTATTCGTTGGAATATCCTATCTCGTGTGTTTTACACAGGATCCGGGTTCCATCTTTATTATTCGTTGGAACATCCGCCGATTGTGAATTTCACTGAATTTGGTTCCGTTATTATTATTACATTGGAATAACTTTATACAAGCAATCTGCAAGCATGGTGATTTCTTTTGTTATTCCATTCTTTATTATACCCAGTTGGTTAAAACTTTGACTTCTATACTCTATGAAATTAGTAGAATATCCTTGATATTTGCGTTTCATCCGATATCTTTTCACGGAAATATTCTTACGATCATTCTTGAATTTTACTCTATGAAAACAAGTATTATGTTGACAATTTGGGCGTTAATAATTCATGGATTAAATAATTCTTGAACTTGTTTTATTGAATTATTATGTCATTATCATCATCCTCATGTTATATTATGTTATCTTTGGCTTACGTGCATAGATGAACTTAGTATGATTATGACCGAGGATCATTCGGTATAATCATGACTTGATATAAATGATGTGACAAAAAGTCCTCTGGGTGGCGTAATGCGGTGATGGATAGTTTTGGTATGATTATGACCGGGGTGATTCGGTATAGTCATGACCATTGATAACTTGATGAAAATCCTTGGCCGTGGCGAGGATGATTAGATGTGGTGGTTTATTTATAAGTTGAGTCTCGTGATAAAAATTGATGAAAACCTTTTAAAACCTAAAAGATAGTAGACTTTATTCTCTACTTGACTCTTTTAATGAATTGCTTATTCCGCTATGAGTAGTGGCTGGTTGTCTATTGTATTTTATCGGTTTAACCTTTGTTGAAGGCTAATGATAATTTATTACGCATTATCTTAGTCATAATATTTCTTCTTGGGCTAGTTGAGCTCACCCTTTCTTTCCTTTATTCTCTTGAAATGAAAACATAAATTGGGGACGAGTCGGGGAGCGAAGTAATGGTCCGAGAGGATAGCATTAGTAGTCCTCACTATTACGTGAAATAGTGTGATAATAGTTGTAATGAGGACTCCTTTTGAGTTTGTATAATATCTAGTAGACAATATTTGTATTCAAACTCACGCTTTTATGTCGTATTGTACCTACAGCAGTTATATTAGTAAGTTGTATTTGAATTTATGTACCATGTAAGTGGCGACCCAAGATGGGTGGACGTATACCTAATTTTGGAGGCGTCTGGCAATGATGCTTCGTGTAAAGGGTTAGGATGTGTTCTCATGCAGCGTGGGAAAGTCATAGCCTATGCCTCATGACAACTTAAAGAGTATGAGAGGAATTATCCTACTCATGATCTAGAGTTAGCGTATTTTAATAATTTTCAGCGCTAAAAATATGGAGGCACTATCTATATGGGGAGAAAGTGGAGATATATTCGGACCATAAAAGCCTTAAATATTTCTTCACTCAAAAAGAACTCAACATCACGCTGGCAAATGACGTTGGCTCGAGCTATTGAAAGACTACGACCACACTATTCAATACCATCCAGTAAGTTTAAGCGTGGTAGGCGACGATTGAGTAGAAGATCATATCTGAAGGAGCGAAGTGCGATGATGTCAAGTATACGCGTAGAGCCAACTTTAATAGAAAAAGGTAAGGTTGCTCAAGCCACCCAGGCCGGAGTGATGCGTATGAAGAATAAAGTACAAGAAGGAGCTATTAGAAGCGAGAATTGATGAAGAAGGAATACTTGAGTCCACTCTAGACTTTGTGTTCCTAACGACTCGATTTGAAGTACAAGATTATGATGGAGGCACAATACGCCATTTTGCAATCCATCACGGAAGTACTAAAATGTATCGTGATCTTCGACATACATTTTGGTGGAACAATATGAAGAGAGAGATTGCAAAGTTTATCTCGATGTGTTTAACTTGCCAACGTGTAAAGGCGGAGCATCTTGTACCTAAGGGTCCGTTGCAACCACTTGAGATTCCAGAATGGAAGTGGGAACACATTACTATGGATTTCGTTACGGGTCTTCCTACGGTTTCTCAAGGCATCAATGCTATTTGGGTTATTGTTGATAGATTAACCAAGTCTGCTCATTTCTTGCCGATACGGGAGACTTATTCCTTGAGCGTCTTCTTGCTAGTATATACGTGAATGAGATTGTGAGGTTGCATGGCATGCCTGTATCCATAGTTTGGATCGTGACCCAAGATTCACTTCAAGATTTTGGGTTAGCTTGCAAAAAGCTATGGAGCGCAGATTTGCGATTTAGTCAAAGATACCATCCCCAAAGCGGACGGACAATCAGAGAGGACTATTCAAACTCTTGAAGATCTATTAAGACTCGTGTCCTAGACTTCAAGGGTAGTTGGGATAAGTATTTACCATTGGTGGAATTCTCCTACAACAACAGTTATCGTGCAAGTATAGGTGTGGCTCCATTGAAGCATTATATGGGCCGAAAATGTCGTTCTCAATATGTTGGGATGAGGTGGGTGAAGCAACATTTGTTGGGACCCGAGTTAATACGTATATGACTCACTGAAAAGATCCAAATGATTCGATAACGTATATAAAGCGGCACAAGATCAACAAAAGATTTTTGCGGATCTTCATCGAAAGGACGTGGAATTTAATGTAGGGGATCATGTATTTTTTTGAAGTTGCTCCATGGAAGGAGTTACAAGATTTGGGAAGAGAGGAAAGCTCAATCCACGATTTATTGGTCCATTTCAAATTCTTGACCGAGTAGGAAATGTAGCCTATAGACTTGTGTTACCTCAAAGTATGTCTCGTGTTCATAATGTGTTTCACATATCGTACTTAAGTAAATATGTGAAAGACCCGAACCACGTTATTGAGTTAGAAGCCGGACGAGATAGCCAAGACTTAACGTATGAGGAGGTACTGTCAAGATCTTGGATAGGAAGGAGCATGTCCCTACGCATGAAAGGTCATACCACAAGTTAAAGTTTTGTGGGAGGAATCATGCTATAGAGGAAATGACACAGGAATTGGAAAGCGGAAATGAAAGCGAGGTATCCTCACCTTTTGAAACACCAGAATCACGTCGTCGATTTCGAGGACGAAATTTCATAAGGAGGGAGGTTGTAAGACCCAGAAATTTTTAAATAAAAGGAATTTCCTTTATTTATTATTTTGAAATAGTAAGGGTTGATTTGATTAATGTGGATAGTTAAGGGTTAAATACATAAATATTTCAAAATAAGCAAGTGGTTATAAAATATTCATTATCGTTGGGGAATATTCGTTTGGTCGTGGAATATTCATGATTGTCTAGGGAATATTAAATGCGATTGTAGCTTGACCATGTGTGGGCCCCATAACTTGAAAGCGATTGGATGAAAAAAAGCGGCAAATATAAGTTGTTTTTAAAAATAACAGCGTAGTTATTACCAGATTATCTTGTTGGAATACCGGTGGTTAAAACACACTAATACGCGTTGTTGACAAGAAGCGCGCGGTATTGCACCAATTATTGATTCTTACGTAAGAAGGCACTACTCAATAATGGTTCTGAATTAATTCTCAAATATTTTATTGAGTTAATAATTGCTACGTTGATATTTTATATTCTTTGTTGTTTGATAATTGTCATTACACGGTATTTTTCATTATCGAAGCAAGAATTCATATTATCCGAATAATATTATTAGATAACATTATTGGCAATGTCTAGAAAGTTACATACAGGAGAGGTTTGGTCACCTAATTGCGGCATGATAAGAAGAAATTCTTATTGGAAAGCCCCTCTTTCTGGGAAGCGCTGGTTGTCAATATTGTGATTCTATAATATTATTTGTGAATAATTAATTATTGATTTATATGATGAGGAAAATATTGATTTTATGTGGATATAGATGGAGAAAAATTTTAAAATGACAATTGTTGAAAATTAATATTTTATCTTTTACGATAAAATAATTCATTTAAATATATTATTTTAATAATATATAACGGTGATATTTTACAATGAATGTGGGATATATGAGTATACGAGGAGGAAGAGTATTTTTGTTGCAATAAATGTTTAAAACATGTTAAACATGTAAATGGACCCCATTTATTCGATGAAATTTGATTATACTTTGTAAAATCGCTTTGTTTGTGGATTTTGGTCAATTTCTATTTGGAATTTGGAAAAACTTTCTTCTGCAAAGTTGTAGAGAATTGAAATTCCTATAAAAAACTCGCGTGATTCGAATTTTCTGATGAAAGGGCTATTTATTATGAATTATTGAAGTTCAAACTCAAATAATTGATTTTTGGGAGTTTAAAATATTTTTGTAAGAAAAACGTTTTTTTGTTGTAATTGAGTGGCTCACATGTGTTATAAATGATCTGAAATCAGATTTCTAAGGTGGGCTTGAATATTTTTAAGAAATATTATTATTTTATTAAATTTTCTACTTTGGTGTTCTAAGCATTTTCCTATAAATAGGGTGCTTGGGTTAGAATTGAAAATCACACGTAAACTGAAGTTTCTCTCTCTATATTATCGGCGTATTCTTGTAAGTATTTTGAGTATACTTTGAGTATTGCTAGGCGGTTGCAAGTTCCCTTGACCTTATACCTTAGATTCTAGCTGAAAGTAACGATCTTTCGAGGTAAGGGATATTATTTTTGTAATGATATTATTTCTTCAATATCATTATCTTTGAAATGTTGATCTGAAGTTTTATCAAATTTGGAACTTTTTCATGTCGGGGGTTACTATTCATGGGTTACTATTCATGAGTTACTATTCACGAGTTACTATTCATGAGTTCTTATTCACGAGTTACTATTCACGAGTACTATTCATGAAGCGTGAAGATGTTTTTGTGGAATTTCTATCTTTTGGTGTGAGTTACTATTCACGATACGGCACTATTCACGATATCTGATACTATTCACCAAAAATAAAATTTCTTCTTTTCGTCTAAAACATCTATTACGGATACTAACTCGATTGTATCCATGTTTTGATCATTCTTGAATTTTACACCACTATGATTATTTTTTTGAGGTATTTTTGGGCGTGGATAAAACCAAGTACGAATCCTTAATCCTTAATCCTTGTCATTTTGTTTCTTTGGATTCGTTTCTTTAAAAAATATATTTTCATCATCCTCGGTCTTAAATGATGATATTATGGAATATCTTTGCCTTGTAGTGCAAAGATGAATGATTTCTTAAGAATATCTTTGGCCCGTAATGCAAAGATGAATGATTTACGAAGAATATCTTTGGCCCGTAGTGCAAAGATGAGCAGTGTTTAAATGAACATGATTAAGTCGATGAATATCTTTGGCCCGTAGTGCAAAAGATGAATATTTGATTCAGATGTATATTGATTGATGTTACGGGGGATAAAAGATGAGCGATGAACTTTTAAATTCATACATAGAAGATAGTAGTTTGCATTCTCTACTTAACTCTTCTAATGAATTATTATCTCCATTGCGAATATTGATTTAAAATTTGTTGTCTATTGTATTCTATTATATTTTTCCTGTTGAAGACTAACGATAATTTGTTGTATATTATCTTAGTCATAATATTCTTTCTTGAGCTAGTTGAGCTCACCCTTTTCCTTTTGTTCCATTTTTTCTCGGGAGGCGAGAATATAGCGAAATACGAAGTGGGGTATGGAATGAAGGTTTTAGAAAGGGTTGTTTAGTAGTCCTCACCATTTTGTAAAATAATGTATCAATAAATGTGATGAGGATTTATTTGAGTATAGATATTGTCTAGAAGATAATATTTGTATTTAAACTCACAGTTTTACTGTTGTAATAATAAAGTTGTAGTTGTTTCTGTACCATGTATTTGACAACTCAGAATAGGTGATGTATACCTATTTTGGGGGCGTCACACTTGGGTTCCCTATTTTGGGGACCATTTGATAGTTAGATTTGAGAATGGGTTCCCAACTGGTGTCGAGCATGTGATATCCACCCGTAGGATTCCTCTCTTCATAGATGGAGGATGGGTGCTCTATTTGCGAGAGCATGCTATTAGGAGAATCAGAGGAGAGATTCGTTTACCGATCTGTCCTCCTGCCAGGCGTTATTGGCCTGTGTCATAGTCGCCCGTCAGTTATATCCCATTGATAGGTGTTAATGGCTTTACGTTGTCAGAGGGTCCATTTACTCAGGAGGTAATCTACCGCTGGTGGTCCCCTAATGCCATCGGAGCCTTGACCCGTGCCACTCAGTTCATGGGGGATATGGTTCCTGGATCCATGATGATGACGGATTAGATGGCCTGCGTATGAGATCCTACTCATTTAACGTAGATTGACAGCTTAACTCAGTAGTTGGACCAGGAACATTTTTTTATACATCATTTGGGCAGAGATCCTTCTGATGTGGATACTTTTAATCCTTCCAGCTCAGGGGCTGGCCCTTTAGATGACACATATGGTTTTACCGGCACAAATTCTCTACTGTAAAGGCCTGACATCCCTCTTGGCAGAGATCTAGTGACTCAGGAGGAGTTACATCAGATGGACAAGATAGATGATGTAGACATCAACACCATTGACTTCCTCTGATGTATTTCTTGCTATATCTTTGGATAGGCCTCTGTTAGATACTGGGTGGCTGTGCCCCATTCTCGTTATATCTTTTGATAGGCCTCTGTTAGTTATTGGCGGTTGTGCCCATTTCCTTGTATTTTCTATCTTTATACAAAGATGATGTATTAGATGATGATGCACTTAGGAATGTATGTATACTATTTTCCATTTCCTACATCATATTGCCAACTATTGTTTATCATCCATGTATTATGTTATGTATATGTATGTCTAGTGATGTTCATCATTGACCCCTGGATTGTCTTATGATACAAACCACACAGATGTCTTCCTCAACAGTTAGCCGCATTGATCACACCCCACCAGTATTGGTAGCCTTATGTTTGAGATCATGGTATGATAGTTTGTCACCTCAAGATCGGGTGACTGTAGATCAGCTGGTGCAGTACTCTATGACCCTCGTGATGTTACAAGTTCCTGTGGGTTTTGTAGAGGGTATGCTGGAGCACTAGGTACCGAATAGGCAGGTGTTTCGGTTTGAGACCCAGGAGTTAACTCCCACCTTAGAGGAGTATGAGCATTTGACAACTTTGCCACTTGACAGGCCTTGCGCTCAGATGGCTATCGGGGATATGAGCCAATAGTTTATGACCCTCACCGATTTGAGGTGTAGAGTAGCCCAGGATGAGATCATCTTTGGGCATGTAATGTCCCTGCATTTTCTAATAGACAGATTTGGCTCATTGGATAGCTATGCATAGCACTCTAGGGAATTCACCAAATCAGATGATTAGTGGCGTGTTGTCAGAGTAGATATACTTATGATGGGTGTAGTGGCTTATCTATACATGCCACTGTATATGGATCACTTAGACATCGGTGTCATTATGACAGTGTGGGCTCTCAAGGAGGGACATAAAATTATACCGATGATTGTGGCAGAGACATTGAGGTCAGCCATGTATTGCCATACCAATTTTGTAGGGGTATTTATTGGCAACTACATCTTGCTGTATGTGTGGTTCATGTCACAATTGAGATCGATTGGCACCTTCCAATGCCATGGGTACTATTTTTCCCATGAGATAGCCATGTCTTACTCCTTTCAGCCAGCAGATTATACAGATTTTACATCCTGGTCGGTGTTCTTGGCAGGGATCAAGGATCCATTTGACATTTTGCTGTGTTCCCTACAGCTTCATTACTCATGCACCTAGCATGGATTATCTCCCTCTGGCTGGTTTGAGGGGCATGACCACGTATCACCCACTGGCTATGATGGCACAGTTCGACCAATTTTAGGATGTTCATCCTTTTAAGGGAGCATTGGGTTAGCGTTTGACTTTTTGACATTTGTCAGCAGAGGAAAAATCTAGGGTGTATGCCTGTTGGGCTCAGCGTGATAGGGCTGAGTTTTCCATTAGTCATCTGAGCCGTTCTACAAAGTATTCTGCATAGATGGAGGCAAAGATTACATCGGTTGGGGTTGTATCCATCGTGCTAGGGTTTGATTCTGATAGTGGAGAGCCCATATAGGAAACTGATTCTCCCACTAAGGATGAGCTATTTGTTGGGTTGACAGCAGCTCTTGTTGATTCTCCTAGTATGACTGCTATTGTGACCCCGCATTCGGCAGAGTATTTAGAGCAGAGTCTTCATCTGATGACATTTGAACGATATCAGGCTAGGGCCTTGATGTTGACAGCTCTTGCAGGGAGAGATGTCGCCCTAGCAGAGAGCGATGATGCTTTAGTTATAGAGATATCCCTGTTACTGAGCGGGATGAGGCTAGATTATCTAGAGATGCAGTGATTATTTAGTGGGATGGCGCTATATCTTCCCGAGATGCCACTGTTACAGATAGTACTGCATTGAGGTCCCATACTACTAATATCATTGCAGAGATGAGCACGTTTATTGTTGAGCATAGTGTCACCATGTAGATGGCTGTAGATCTATTGGCTCGTGTTGATACCCTTGGGTAGAAGCTCACAGCGTTACCCTCTTCTTTTGAGAGGGATGCCATATTGGATTTGATAGCTTACATATACACTCACTTGTAGATGGGCTTAGATTTTCCTGCACAGAATAGCTTAGCTATTTTTGTCATGTACAGTACACATTGTATATCAAATAGTATTATATATGGCAGGGAAATATATTTTGATTCACTTCCCTTTTAGTTATGTCTTGTTACTTGCTTGATATTTGCATGTTTCTCTAGGGCTTGTGATCTTGATGTATTCTGAACTCCCCCTTAATGGATGGACATTGAGATGTCTCAAGTTCTTTCAGAATGGATCATTGATCTGTGTGTATTCCCTACCCTTTGGTGTCTTGGGATTGCTTTCTATATATGGTTATGGAGAGGAGTGTGACTTTCCTCTCTGAGGTTGACCGCACCACAGATGGTCGCTGGTAATCCTTTGTATGGGGGAGCGAAGGTAGTTCTATCTCTTATGGATTGGTGTTTCTCTTTTAGGACTCAACCGCAGCTTAGTTGGTCGTCGATTCTCCCATTGGTGCGGGGAGATCAATTAGTTCCATCCCTTTTGTCTAAGCCAATAAAGTGTGGTTTGAAAGATGATCTCAGTACCATTTGACAATTTTTTTGTGTTTTGGTAGGGGGTAAAACTGAACCATGAATGGCTGCCTACGTACTCCCATTGATGAGGGGAGATCATGTCTGTGTTGTTCGAACCTAGCGTGAAAAGGTTCAAAGTTCTAAGTGGTGAAAAAGGTATAGAGATATTTTTGTTTTTGTTTTGTGGTGAGACCGGACCATAAAAATGGTTGCCTACGTACTCCCGTGTATTGGGGAGATCAGGTTTGCGTAGTTAGCCCCATGTACATGAAAAAGTGCAGATGAAAAGTTTGATCCTTGGTGGGACAAACTGAAGGTGTGAAATGTTTAATCCCTAGTGGGACAAAACTAAAGGTGTAAAATGTTTATCCCGAGTGGGACAAACTGAAAGTGTGAAAGGTTTTGAAAACTTGAGTTGAGTGAAGAATCTGATGATCCGGAACCAAGCTGTTGGTTGGAAGGTGTGTTTGTCCCTGATGGGGCAAACAGATGTAAAGAAGGGTTGCATGTAGTGAAAGATTTTGAAAACTTGAACTGACTGGGGATCTGGTGATCCAGGACTAGGATGCTAGCTTGCAGGTAACTTCAGACATAGAACCATTTCGTGGTGTCTGAGTTAATGAGTTGTGGAAATTCATCGCCATCCATTTTTTGTAATCTGAGGGCTCATCCTGTCAATACCTCCTTGACAACAAATGGGCCTTCGTAGTTTAGGGTGAATTTTCCTTTTGATTGATCTTGGTTGTCAATAATTTTCTTTAAGACTAAGTCATGTTGTTTGAAATGCCATAGCCGGACTTTTCTGTTGTAGGATCTGGCGATCCTCTAATGATATAACTGACCATGGAAGATGGTAGCGGCCCGCATTTTATCTATTAGAGACAATTGGTGGTACCTATCTTGTAGCCATTGGTCTCCATCCAGCTTAGCATCTATCAATACTCTAAGGGATTCCATTTCCACTTCTATGGGGAGCACTACTTCCATTCCATAGGTTAATGAGTAGGGGTTGTGTGAGACACCAAATTTTATGAATGAAAGTATTCAATTTTGTTATATTTATTATTCTATTTAATAAATGGTTAAATTAATAAAAGGTTAAAGTTAAGGGTGATATTTGAAAATTTTGCAAAGTAAGCAAGTTGATATAAAATATTCGTTGTGTCAGGGAATACTCGTTTGGTCGGGGAATATTCTTTTTGTTAGGGAATATTCGTTCGACGATACTATCATTGGTGGACCCCACAACGGAATAATTGTCGTAGTTAGAAAACGACAGAAATATCTTTTTATAAAAATAACAGCGAAAGTTTTACCGTTAAACTGTTGAGATACCTGGTGGTAAAAATACAGTAATACGCGTGGTTGCAAAGTAGTACACGGTATTGATTATTGATGCTTACGTAAGAAGCCATTCAGTTTACTCAACTATTGCTATACTAATTGTTGCATAGTACCTCACGTTATTTGATTCAATTATTGTCACAGTATCATCTGCATAATATTTTATATTATTAAATCAATAATTGAGAAAACACATTTATTCATATGATTATTTACATTATTGATAATGTCTAGAAAGTTCTGTCGAGGAAAGAGGTTTGGTCACCTAATTGCGCGCCAATAAAGAGAAATCTTTATCGGAAAGCCCCCTATTACCTGGGAATGATCTGGTTGTCGATATTGTAAGTTATAATAATAATGATGAATAATTGTTGAAGTATTAAAAATGTGTTTATTGACGATAAGTGAATTACAAAAGTTAGAGGGGAATAATGCAAACTTGGAAAACTTTCGAGGTACTAAAGTATAATAAGTTAAATCAATCTGGACCATTGATGGTGGTTTTAATAGTAAATCAATCTGAACCGTTGGTGGTGGTTTTAATAGTAAATCAATCTGGACCATCGGTGGTGGTTTTAATAGTAAATCAAAATCAATCCGATGGTGGTTTTAATAGTAAATCGGTTTTAGTTTTAATAGTAAATCAATACGGATAAATCAATCTGATCGATTGGTGGTTTTAAAAGTAAATCAATCTAGACCGTCCGTGATGATTTTAAAAGTAACCAATCTAGACTGTCGTTGGTAGTTTTAAAAGTAAATCTATTTGGACCGTCAGTTGTGATTTTAATAGTAATCAATCTGGACCGTCCGTTCTAATAGTAAATTAATCTGGACCGTTCATGAATTAGTTACTATTTAGTCCATTCTCCTATAAATAGAAGCTTAATTCTTCTTTCATTCTCACCAATTCACTTAGATTCACAAGAGAAGCTATAGAGATAGAAACTATAGAGAGAAAGAAGAAGAGTATTCTGCTACTTCACTATTGTAGTATCCAATCTTCTACTAAGGTAAGGGACGTTATTTCTTATTCGTAAGGGATATTATTTGTTGTATTCATAAGGGATGTTATTTTTGTTTGGTAAGGGATATTATTTGTTGTATTCATAAGGGGTATTATTTCTTTCGTATTCATAAGGAATACTATTTTTTCGTATTTATCCTTTAATATGTCGGAATAACCTGTCTACGCGGATTACGTACCTTATGACAAGTGAAAATCCATTTGAAGTTTCGTATGGTATTTTTTTTCATATTCTTAAATCTAAACTTACCACGGTAAGTATTGCTTCGATAATCCTTGAAATTAGTGGAATATCCTTGAGTTTTGCGCTTCATCCAGTATCGTTTTATTGGAATATTGATCTGAATTTTCTTATTAAATATCAAAATTTTCACCCGGGGTACTATTCATGGGTTACTATTTACCGAGTTGCTATTCACTATAATATTATTCACTCGGGTATTCGGGGCACTTTTCATACTGGGGGTACTATTCACAAGTTACTATTCACGAGTTACTATTCACCTAATTACTATTCACTTAAATATTATTCACTCGAGTATTCGGGGCACTTTTCGTGCCAGAGTTCTATTCATGAGTTACTATTCACTCTAGTATTATTCACTCGGGTATTTGGAGCACTTTTCATGCCGGGGTTACTATTCACGGGGTACTATTCCAGAAGTACTATTCACAGGGTACTATTCACCCAAAAAATTTATTTCTTTTTTGTCCAAATTATTTTGATACATGAATATTATTCTTGAATTTTACTCCACAAAGCAGTATCATGTTGACAATTTGGATATTATTAAACTCTGGATAAATTTAAAGTCTTTAATATTTATCCTTGATTTTGTTTGATTAATGCTTATATCATTGTCATCATCATCATGCTTATATTGTGATGAAAGTCATCTTTGGCTTACGTGCATAGATGGACTATTGATTATTGGTTTTACAGTTATATATCTTTGGCTTACGTGCAAAGATGGACTGTTGATTATTAATTTTACAATTGTATATCTTTGCTTTACGTGCGAAGATGAACTGTGGATTGATAGCTTTGGCCCGTAGTGCAAAGATGGACAGGTGTATGACATGATCATGACCACTGGTGATATTAATGAATATCCTTGGCCCGTAGTGCATGAATAATTCGATAATGTGATTGGCAGGATCATGACCATTAGTTAATAGTTGTATGTCTTTGGCCGTAGAGCACTATCAGGTAATTTATTGGTATGATCATGATCATTGGTTTTATAGTTGAATATCTTTGGCCCGTAGTGCAAAGATAGACAACTGATTGCTATGATCATTGTTATTACATTTGAATATCTTTAGCCTTTAGGGTAAGGATGTTGAGTAAACGTTTTACTAAGCCTTTGTGGCAAGGAAAAACTGTTGATTTACATGATAATAAATATGAATTGCGAGTTTAACAATAATCTTTAGTGGTTCAGGTGAAGGGAAGTGATGAAAGTTCTCTTTGTCTTGGGTACAAGAAAGAACTGTTGATGAGTATTACAAGAATGAAATATTAATGATGGACTTTTAATTTGGAGGAGATAGTAGACATTATGTTCTACTTGACTCTTTTAATGGATTGCTCGTTCCGCTGCAACTATGATTAAAAAGTTTTATCATATACCATATGTTCTAAATCTCTGATTTATTACTGATGAAGGCTATTGATAAATTAATTATCTTAGCCATAATATTCTTTACTGGGCTATTTATGCTTGCCCTTTTGCTTCACAATTCATTTCAGGTAATAAGAGTGTAGCTGGGTTGAGCGGGGATAACAGGGGAATAGTGTAATGGTCCGAGACTGTCGAAGTTTTTCAATACATTATAAAATGGCATGACATGCAATATATAATTGTATTGAGGACCTAAGATGTGTGTGTCGTATTTTATACATTAATTAATAATTGATTTTGGTGAACAACAATAGGGTGATGAGAACCCGACTTTGAAAGCGTCAAAAGTGCACCTCATTAGAATGAACATGATTGTAATCTTCTCGTTCTTCTTTGGGGTCTTGAAATATTTGCTGCTATATTTTATATGGCATTGTAATATTTGAGTTTGGATATTGTCTATGAGATAATATTGTATTAAAACTCACAGTTTAACTGAGGTCGTATTCTGTTCGATACTTCAACAGTTGTATAAATGAAGTTTGTATTTGATTTCTGTAGTGTGATATTTGGCGACTCAGAATGGGTCGTGTGGACCTATTTTGGGGGTGTCACATTTAGTATTAGATCTTTGGGATATGGTCTCTGGCGGAGATCCGGGATTTGAACTAGGAGGGGAGAGACAAATAATATCCTTCGCTAGTGTGTGTCCTACCTAAGCTTAATTTTCTTACCTAAGTTGACAAATTGCGATATGTCAATTAACCTTGGTTTTGAAGATGTATTCTAGAATGATATCTGAAATACAGGAGATGAGCAATGGGAAATTCATGATACAGATGAAATAACCGGGAATGTACAATCCGAAAAGAAAAAAAGGTATTTTCATCTCTTCGAACTACTAGGTACGTAAATTTCAAGGGCAAAATTTCATAAGGATAGGAGATTGTGAGACCCCGAATTTTATGAAATGAAAGTATTCAATTTTCTTATATTTATTATTCTATTTAATAAATGGTTAAACTGATAAAAGGTTAAAGTTAAGGGTGATATTTGAAAATTTTGTAAAGTAAGCAAGTTGATATAAAATATTCGTTGTGTCAGGGAATATTTGTTTGGTCGGGGAATATTCTTTTTGTTAGGGAATATTCGTTCGACGACACTATCATTAGTGGACCCCACAACAGAATAATTGTCGTAGTTAGAAAATGATAGAAATATCTTTTTATAAAAATAACGGCGAAAGTTTTACCGTTAAACTGTTGAGATACCCGGTGGTAAAAATACAGTAATGCATGTGGTTGCATAGTAGCACACGGTATTGATTATTGATGCTTACGTAAGAAGCCACTCAGTTTACTCAACTATTGATACAGTAATTGTTGCATAGTATCTCACGTTATGTGATTCAATTATTGTCACAATATCATCTGCATAATATTTTATATTATTAAATCAATAATTGAGAAAATACATTTATTCATATGGTTATTTACATTATTTACAATATCTAGAAAGTTATGCCGAGGAAAGAGGTTTGGTCACCTAATTGCGCGCCAATAAGGAGAAATCTTTATCAGAAAGCCCCCTCTTACCTGGGAATGATCTGGTTGTCGATATTGTAAGTTATAATAATAATGATGAATAATTGTTGAAGTATTAAAAATGTTTTTATTGAAGATAAGTAAATTATAAAAGTTAGAGGGGAATAATGCAAACTTGGAAAACTTTAGGGGTACTAAAGTATAATAAGTTAAATCAATATGGACCATTGATGGTGGTTTTAATAGTAAATCAATCTGGACCGTCAGTGGTGGTTTTAATAGTAAATCAATCTGGACCGTCGGTGGTGGTTTTAATTGTAAATCAATCTGGACCATTGATGGTGGTTTTAATAGTAAATCAATCTGGACCGTCGGTGGTGGTTTTAATAGTAAATCAATCTGGACCGTTGGTGCTGGTTTTAATAGTAAATCAATCTGGACCTTCGGTGGTGATTTTAAAAATAAATCTATCTAGACCGTCCGTGGTGGTTTTAAAAGTAATCAATCTGGACCGTCGGTGGTGGTTTTAAAAGTAAATCAATCTGGACCGTCGGTTATGGTTTTAATAGTAATCAATCTGGACTGTCCGTTCTAATAGTAAATTAATCTGGACCGTTCATGAATTAGTTACTATTTAGTCCATTCTCCTATAAATAGAAGCTTAATTCTTCTTTCATTCTCACCAATTCACTTAGATTCACACGAGAAGCTATAGAGAAAGAAACTATAGAGAGAAAGAAGAAGAGTACTCTTCTACTTCACTATTGCAGTATCCAATCTTCTACTAAGGTAAGGGACGTTATTTCTTATTCGTAAGGGATATTATTTGTTGTATTCGAAAGGGATGTTATTTTCATTTGGTAAGGGATATTATTTGTTGTATTCGTAAGGGGTATTATTTTTTTCGTATTCATAAGGAATACTATTTTTCGTATTTATCCTTTAATATGTCGGAATAACCAGTCTACACGGATTACGTACCGTATGACAGGTGAAAATCCATTTGTAGTTTCGTATGTTATTTCTTTTCATATTCCTAAATCTAAACTTACTATGGTAAGTATTGCTTCGATAATCCTTGAAATTAGTGGAATATCCTTGAGTTTTGCTTTTCATCCAGTATCATTTTATTGGAATATTGATCTAAACTTTCTTATTAAATACCAATATTTTCACCCAGGGTACTATTTATGGGTTACTATTCACCCGGTTACTATTCACTATAATATTATTCACTCGGGTATTTGGGGCACTTTTCATACTGGGGTACTATTCACAGGTTACTACTCACCCGATTACTATTTAAATATTATTCACTCGGGTATTCGGGGCACTTTTCGTGCCGGAGTACTATTCATGAGTTACTATTCACCCGGTTACTATTCACTCTAGTATTATTCACTCGGGTATTCAGAGCACTTTTTATGTCGGGGTTACTATTCATGGGGTACTATTCCCGAAGTACTATTCACGGGATACTATTCACCCGAAAAATTTATTTCTTTTCTATCCAAATTATTTTGATACATGAATATTATTCTTGAATTTTACTCCACAAAGCAGTATCATGTTGACAATTTGGATATTATTAAACTCTGGATAAATTTAAAGTCTTTAATATTTATCCTTGATTTTGTTTGATTAATGCTTATATCATTGTCATCATCATCATGCTTATATTGTGATGAAAGTCATCTTTGGCTTACGTGCATAGATGGACTATTGATTATTGGTTTTACAGTTTTATATCTTTGGCTTACGTGCAAAGATGGACTATTGATTATTGATTTTATAATTGTATATCTTTGGCTAATATGCAAAGATGAACTGTTGATTGATAGCTTTGGCCCGTAGTGCAAAGATGGACAGGTGTATGACATGATCATGACCACTAGTGATACTAATGAATATCCTTGGCCCGTAGTGCATGGATAATTCGATAATGTGATTGGCAGGATCATGACCATTAGTTAACAGTTGTATGTCTTTGGCTATAGAGTACTGAAAGGTAATTGATTGGTATGATCATGATCATTGGTTTTATAGTTGAATATCTTTGGCCCGTAGTGCAAAGATAGAAAACTGATTGGTATGATCATTATTATTACATTTGAATATCTTTAGCCTTTGGGGTAAGGATGTTGAGTAAACGTTCTATTAAGCCTTTGTGGCAATGAAAAACTGTTGATTTACATGATTATAAATGTGAATTGTGAGTTTAAGTATAATCTTTAGTGGTTCAAGTGAAGACAAGTGATGAAAGTTCTCTTTATCTTGGGTACAACAAAGAACTGTCGATGAGTATTACAGGAATGAAATATTAATGATGGACTTTTAATTTGGAGGAGATAGTAGACATTATGTTCTACTTGACTCTTCTAATGGATTGCTCATTCCGCTGCAACTATGGTTGAAAAGTTTTATCATCTACCATATGTTCTAAATCTTTGATTTATTACTGATGAATGCTATTGGTAAATTAATTATCTTAGCCATAATATTCTTAACTGGGCTATTTGTGCTCACCCTTTTGCTTCACAATTCATTTCAGGTAATAAGAGTGTAGCTGGGTCGAGCGGGGATAACGGGGGAATAGTGTGATGGTCCGAGACTATCGAAGTTTCTCAATACATTATAAAATGGCATGACATGCAATATATAATTGTATTGAGGACCTAAGATGTGTGTGTCGTATTTTATACGTCACTTAATAATTGATTTTGGTGAACAACAATAGGGTGATGAGAACCCGACTTTGAAAGCGTCAAAAGTGCACCTCATTTGAATGAATAGGATTGTAATCTTCTCGTTCTTCTTTGGGGTCTTGAAATATTTGTTATTGTATTTTATATGGCATTATAATAATTTGAGTTTGCATACTATCTATGAGACAATATTGTATTAAAACTCACAGTTTAATTGTGGTCATATTCTGTACGACAATTCAAAAGTTGTATAAATGAAGTTTGTATTTGATTTCTGTAGTGTGATATCTGGCAACTCAGAATGGGTCATGTGGACCTATTTTGGGGGCGTCACAGGTTGCCCTAGTGGAAGTGCGCATTGACGTTTTGTAGGCTAATAGAGTCAGAGGCAACAAGTCAGGCCATCCTTTATGATTGACGAAAATCTTCTACATGATCTTTTTGATATTTTTATTAGCCGCTTCAACAACACCATTCATCTTTGGACGATAGATGGCAGAGTTGAGATGTTTTATGTGGAATTTAATGCATAACTCCTCTATCATCTGGTTGTTTAGGTTTTTAGCATTGTCTGACACAATCACCTCTGGTTGTCCATATCGACAAATGACATTGTTTCTGATGAAACCAACTATAAATTCTTTAGTAACCTTGGGGGAAAAGGTTGTTTCTACCCACTTGGTGAAGTAGTCGATCAAGGTGAAGATAAATCGATGCCCATTACTGGCTTTGGGCTCGATGGGCCCGATCACGTCCATTCCCCACATTGAGAAAAGTCAGGGCGAACTCATATTATGGATAGCATTCCTATGAATTTGGCATTGGTAACATCTCTTGACGTGATCATCACAGTAAGCCTTGAGAGAGAGCCAATAATGCCCTGTTCTTAGGATTTTCTTGGCAAGTAGAGGGCCTCTCATGTGTGGGCCGCATACTCTACCATGAGTTTCATGCACGAGTCTATGAGCTTGGTCTTTGTCCAGACATCTTAGGAGACCTAGTCCTGCATCTCATTTGTAGAGTGCATCTCCGCTCAGGTATAATTTCATAGTAATTCGATGGATCTGCTTTCTTTCAGCTGGACTCGCCTCAACGGGTGTAGATCCATCTCATAGGTACTCCTGGATATGCTGATACCAAGGGTGCTGGATGGAAGATAGCTCATCTGATACTTCTCCAATGTAATTCCCATAGGCTGGAGCCTTTTGCAAGGCAAATGTGATGTTTAGCATGTCTTCCTTGTCAAGTATGTTGATAAAGGAAGCCAAAGTGGCTAGTGCATCCGCAAAGTCATTCCTATTCTGAGGAATGTGGAGGAAGGATATTTCTTTAAACTTCGAAGCCATCTATATAACCTATCGATGGTAAGGCATCAAATGTAGCTCTTTAGTGTGATAAATCCCAGTGGTTTGTTTGATTACTAATTCGGAATCTCCAAAGACAGTTAACCATCTGATGCCCATGGATTGGGCTAGTTTCAACCCCGTGATATAGCCTTCATACTCAACTATGTTGTTAGTGTTGACAAACTGCAATTTGACGGCGATGGGATACTGCTCCCCTATAATGGATACTAGAACTGCTCCAGCTCTAGAACCTTTTGTGTTTATAGCTCTATCAAAATACATCTTCCATGATTAGTGTGTATCGTCCTGACGATGTTACTGAACTGTCATTACCCCTTCATCGGGGAAGTATGTCTCCAAGGGTTTGAAATCCCCTGAATGTTCGGCAGCCAGTTGATCCGCAATTCCTTGACCTTTTATAGACTTTTGAGTCACGTAGACAATGTCAAATTTTTGTAGGATCAATTGCCATTTGGATAGTCGATAATTTAATATGGGTTTGCTGAACACGTACTTGAGAGGATCTACACGGGATATGAGATGGGTTGTGTGACCATGGAGATAATGTGGTAATCTCAGTGAAGCCCATGCTAAAGCACAACAAGTTTTCTCAATCAGGGTGTACTTGTGTTCACAACTTCTGAATCTTTTGCTGAGGTAATAGATAGCTCTTTATTGGCCTCTATCATCTTTTTGTCCCAGTATGCAGCCCATGGCATTGTCATTGATTGACAGGTACATAAATAGGGGAACATCATCCCTTGGAGGTACCAAAATAAGAGCTTTGATTAGCTATTCTTTAATGAGAAGGAAGGCTTTCTGACACTCATCATTCCATTTCGTGGAGGATTTCTTCCTTAACAACTTGAAGATAGAGTTGATTCTTCCCAAAAATACACGTATTTCCTTCTCTATCTTAGGTATGGGCATTTCTGCAATGGCCTGGATTTTTATAGGATCTAGCTCAATCCCTTTGTGGCTAACTAAGATTCCCAACAACTTACCTGATTTAACACCAAAGGTGCACTTGGCTGATTTAACACCAAACGTTCAACTTCAAGTTGTACTTATGCAACCTATTGAAGAGCTTTTTGAGATGATCTAGGTGGTCTTCCTCCCTTCGGGATTTGACAATGATGTTATCCACGTAGATTTCTATCTCTTTGAACATTAGATCATGGAAAAAAGCCATTATGGCTCGCTAATAGGTTTCTTAGGCATTGATGAGGCTGAATGACAACTGTCTGTAGTAAAAGGTTCGCTAAAGAGTGATGAATGCAGTTTTCTCACGATCCTCTTCAGCATGCACAATTTGATGGTACCTCGCAAAGCAGTCAGCAAAGGAGTACATGTCTTACTGAGCTATATTGCCAATGAGTATGTGGATGAATGGTAGGGGAAAGCTATTTTTGAGACAAGCTTTGTTCAAATCCCTATAATTCACACAAACTCGCACCTTTCCTCCAGGTTTAGGCATGGGGACTATGTTGGATAGCCACTCAGGATATGTTGACACCATGATGATGCCAACTTGAAATTGTTTCACAATTTCTTCCTTAACTTTTAAACTCCACTCACGTTTTAATCTCCTGAGCTTCTGCTTGACTGGCTTGAATCCCTCTTTGATGGGGAGACGATTAATGACAATGTCAGTGGACAAACTGACCATGTCTTCATGATACCATGTAAACACATCCTAAAATTTGGTCAATAGAGTAACCATGTCATTCCTTTGGTTTGGAGTAAGGTCCATACCAATTTAGATTTTTTTGGGGTTTTCTGAGGTTTCGAGGTTAAAAGGTGGTTTGATCAAGATTTGGTTTTGGTTTTTCTTTAACCCATTTTTTAATCTCCTGAGGTATCTCATAGTCCTCTTGTTCAATCTCCATCAAGTCTGAGTCTAACTTTACATCAAAGATACAGTCCTTGTGAAGAATAGGCACCTCATCAGCAAGTTTAGGCACATCTAACTTTAGAGTCCTGAAACAAAATGCTTTCATTTAATATATGAAACTGTTCAATCATACAAAGTGTTAGCACGAAATGATAAATACAACTTCTAATATTGTATAACAAAAGTAAGCAGTTATTGCTATCTACAGGGCATAGGGAATTTCTACCCCTTTTACCCTTGTTGGCATTTGCAAGGAGTGCTGCTCCAATTGCTAAGGGTGAAGTCCTAGTGGACAACAGTGATGAAGGGGCTATTTTCATCCTCCTTCTCTTGAATGATGACCATGATGTCTGGACTATCATCATCTGGGATGTCTTTGTTCATACCCTCCGTATGGACTAGGACACACATGTTTGATAGATGTTTATTTATCTCTTCTTTGCACCTTTGATTCCTTTCTTCCACCTCCGGGTCTGGAATTAAGACTTCCTTTCCTTTGATCTGTATCAGCTTAGGAAACATCATAGCTACCACATAGGCATAAACCTTTAATGAAGGTCGTATATGCTCAGCCTCTATAGGTTTAGGCAATCTCCTTGAAGATGAAGGAACCGGCTTGTGCTTGTAAGGGTTCCTGCGACAGGACCCAGGAGAATAGCCTAGTTGGACTTCCATGTTTGACTAGGAACTTGAATTGGACACTTCATGCCCTAATGATCATTTCCTAACCCTTGTCCAGGTTGAAAACTCAAGGATATCATCTCTTGACTTGCCGACATTACTTCAGCAGAAACTCTGGGTATCAGAGGTGGTGCCCCAATGGGTTGATAGTGAGTCTTGCTCACCTCAAGGGCCTGGAAGCTGACGGGCTCAACTTTTGCATTGAAACTGATGAGTGGTGTGTCACTTTGTACAGGACATTCTGGCTCAGCATTAACTGTGACCAGGCTACTATTAATAATGTATTTGAGCTGCTAATGGAGAATGGACGGGACGACTCCATCCATATAAATCCACGGTCTTCCCAAAAGTAGGTTGTATTTTGTATTTATCTTGAGCACATGAAAAGATACACAGAATGTATGTGGATCAATCTTCATGGGAACTTCAATCTCTCCAACAACATTTCGTCGGGATCCATCAAAAGCTTTGATAATTATATGGCTACTTCGGATCCTGTTGAGATTAGTGTTCATTTTCTCTAAGGTGGTGTAGGGGCAGATGTTTAAGGATGATCCTCCATCTATTAAAACTCCTCCAACCACATATCCGAAGGACATAACCGCTATGTGCAACGGTTTACAATGGCCCGTCCCTTTGGGAGGTATGTCATCATCGGTGAAGGATATCACATTACTGTTGAAGATGTGATCAACCAGATGATGGAACTTTTCAACATCTACTCTTTTTGGCAAGTGGGATTCTTCTAAAACTCTTAGTAAGACCTTCTGCTGATCCTCTAAAGAGAAAACCAAGTCCAAAATAGAAATCTGTTGTGGAGCTTCTTTCAATCTTAAAACCACCTTGGCTTCATTGTGTCCCATAGTACAGAGGAATTCTTCAATCTTCTCCATGGGCACTTTCCCCTTAGATCTAATGACAGGATTCATCACCCGTTGAGGAAGATACAACGGATTTTGTTTTGACATTACAGTAGTTTTATTTGATGTAGATCCTTCAGCCTCTCCATAATTCCATGGCACTTTCTGTACGCTGACAACAGGATATTGTGGTCTGAACGACAATATGATTGGCTTTGGCACATCTACTTTTAAAGGATTTTTAACACCTTAGAGCTGAATTAGTTGTATTGTAAGTGGTGTGGCAGCCAGGTCTCCCTCAGAGGATGTAACCTCTATGAATTCCTTCCATCTTGTAGGAAATGTGTCCCCACTTTTAAGTAATACAGCGACATTATCTGTCATTTTTAGGACACCACTATCAACCAGGTTCTGAATAAGATGGCAGAGTGCCCAGCATTCTTCAGTGCTGTGACCACGAGAGTGGGAGTAGTATTGACATACTCCATTAGCATTAAACCGTCCTGAGCATGGGTTGGCTGGAAAAAGTAGTGCTATAATTTTTCCCTCATTAATCAGCATCTGCAATATTTCTTCCATCGGTTGGTCTAAATAAGTGAATTCCCTTTTGTTGGCAAAGTCCTAATGGGCTTTGGCTATTGCTCTTTTTGCAAGCTTATCTGCCAGTGTTTCACTTTCTGGAGCAAGTGGTAGAGTAGTTGTAATAAGAAGAAGGAGGCTAGCATGCTCATGACTGAATAATTGACGTGTGACTTGGTGTTGATGAACCACCAGTTCTACTAATTGGTTAACTTGTTCGCCGAGAGCTTTCATTTCTCGTTCCATCATAAACTAAAACTGTGCATAATCCAATCTGTCAGCACTATCCTCGCTGGTTTGGGAGGATCCACCACCATAATGGGAGCTCTGTCCACTGCTTCAATTAATCATGTTAACCTCATCTTCCTTGCGTTGAGGGAGAGGGTTGTCTTGCACATGAGGTTGGTCGGGTTTAGTCACCACGATTTCACCATTGTCAATTAAATCTTGGATCTTATGTTTAAGGTCCAACAATGCTGAGTGTCATGGCCTGGAGCTTCAGTATGTAAGCACATGTCTTGCTTGCATTGAAACCCTTCCCACTCGGGTTGGTTGGTGGAAGAAGATGGGTAATTTCTTCTGAGCTGTTAGAAGATTAAGAATATTTTCGAGTGAGTCCCCTAAGGGTGTGAACACTCGAGTACGTCTGACTTCTCCACATTTTAGCAATGGAGGGTTTGAAGACTGTGCTTGGAAAGGGGAATAGTTTCTCCTCTGAATAGGCAGTTTTTGATTGCCTTTTTGTCCTTGTAGTATCAAGGAAACATCCTCCTCTTTCTTCTTATGGACCCTCCGGAGGTTGTTTCCATAACTTCCAGACTGGATGTGCTCAGCTACAGCTTTTAGAGCAGCGAGGTCTTGAATCTTCCCTGATTTCAATCCCAGTTCAGCCATTTCTCTGTGTTTGATCATTTTAGAGAATGGCTTGCCTATGCCAGTTAAGACCCTCTAATAAAAGGGAGCTTCTTGAATGTCTATGAAGGTCATCAACATTTCAGACTCAGTCATAGACGGGATAACTTGAGCAGCCAGACGCCTCCATCTTTAGGCATACTCTTTGAAAGGCTCATTGACTTATTTCTTGACCTTAGTAATTTGATAACGATCTTGAGCCATCTAAGTTTAGAAACTATATTGACTGAGGAAATGTAACACCCCAGAAAAATCGGATTTTTGAGAATTAAATTTTTATTTGATTAGGTGGATTAAATGGATTTAATTAATTAGTTACGAGTTAGAATAAGTATATAAATAAGCATACGAGTTAGAATACGAGATTAATACGTAAATTATACGTTCTAAGGCTTTAGGCCATATGTAATGGACTTGTAGGATTTGTTAGGAATTGTACAAGCCCGAGTATAGGAATGGTTAAGCTCAAGGGTGGAAATGGTTAAGTCCAATATGAATTAAGGAACAAGCCCAATGTTTGTTTAATGTAAACCCAAAATATGAGATAAGCTAATTGAATGTAAAGCCCAAAGTAAGAATCTAATGGATTAGGAGGATCCATGGGGCAACCCATGATCACATGGGTGATCTTGGTGGCCAAGAATTAAGTGTGATGAGCAAATAGACTTAAGGGTTAAGCAAAGGATAAGTTAAGTAACTTAAAGGCTAAGTAAAGTGCTTATGTGTGATGAGCAAGCAAAGTGCTTATATGTAATGACCAAGTAACTTAATGGCTAAGTGTTGTGATGGCCAAGTAATTAATTTGATGAGCAAGTAAAGGATAAGCTAGGTGCTAAGCAAGTATACTTAAGAGCTAAGTAAGTGTGGTGGCTAAGTTAACTTAATGCCTAGGTAATGAATAATAAGTAGGTTATTAAGGAGGTGGGTTGGATTAATGACCCGTATGCCCTAACTTTAGAAATCCTATAAATAGCAAGCTTAGATTTCAAATGTTGGTTGTTTATTTCATCCAACACTTTACAACTTATAAGGTGCTTATTGGTTAGAGAGAAAAAGCTACAAAAGCTAGAACAAGTTAGCCTTTGATAATTCAAGAAGCAAGAAGAAGATTGAAGCTTAAGCAAGTGATTATAAAGGGTAAGAACTTAAGCCATGTATCTCTTTCTCTTCAATTATTAGAGAAGTGAGTAGTGGTAGGATTTGTATGCTAAGAAGAAGTAAGAATGATTAATCAAATGACTTAAGTCTTAATAAGCCATGAATAAGTACTTTGTTCATAGATAAGTTATGAAACAAGGAAGAACTTGTAGGAACTTATCTTATGTTGTAATAATAAGGTTGTATGATAATATGAAATAAAGATGATGGTTAAAAGATTTAAATCATTATAAGTCATGAGAAATGAAAGTGTAAGTAGTTTATACTTTTACAAGTTATAAACTAATGAAGAACAAGTAATAACTTTGCATGTTTATAAGTTAATGAAGTATGTATGTCAAGATGTTAATATGATGGATTGAATCCATTTGAAGTGAAGAACAAATTTTAAGTAAGGAAATTATGGCGGAATTCAAGAGTTCAGACGATAATCGTCGAATTAGTGAAAATCTCAGAATGGAAGTAAAATTTTGAATTTGAGCTCAGAAATGTTGGTTTCAAATGGAGTAGAGTTTCATTTGGCATTATAGAGTTGTGGACTCGAGAATGACCGAATTATGACTTAGAACGAAGAAACGAGCGTTGAACGTTCACGAACGTTTATAATTTTCGTTAAAATGAACTAACAGGTGAATTTTTAGTTAACGATTTCAAAAATGGAAAATTCTTGCATGAACACGTAGAGTATGTAATTTGTGAACCGTAGGCTCTTGAATGAGCCAATTCGGACTTATAACGAAGAAGTTATGAGCCCGGGAATCTCACATAAAAATTTAACTGTTAAAATTTTTCTGGTGCTGAGAACTAGCGCCGCAGCGCCAGTCAAGGAATAAAACTTACACAAAGCACCGGTGTGAAAGGAGTGGTCACTGCAGAGTCGCGTTGTAGCACCACTTAAAGGTATAATACTCGCGTCATGACGCCATGAACAGTTGGTAAAGATCTTTGGAAAGTGTGTTGGCGCCACTAGTACAAACAGTTCTTGTCGTCTTGTGGGACAACAAGGGATTTTGTTGACCAAGTTGATTATGAACCTAATGGTTGGAAAAACAAATATGGGACATGTAATTACTTAATGAAAATGATAAGACCTTTCCAAAATCACTTTTATAGTGATGACCTTAGGAATTTAATGTTGTTTAATGAGTCGTTAAAACGAAGAACGTAAAGTATAAGAACATGAACGGTATACAATAAATGTACTTAACCAATGACAATCAAGTCTCAGATAGTAACGTAGGAACGGTAGTAAGCCGTGAGGAAGGATGATTAACTCGAAACGAGTTTTATTATTGAAATAATTTTAGTTAAGTTATAGAAGAGAAAGAAGTAGGTAAGAACGATGTAAAATATAATGGCAAGCTGGAACCAATAATAACAAATCTAATATATGATTAGATTGAGAAGAAGGGTAAGATTCATTAGGAACCATGTATGTTCATTCATGACCTAATGTGGTATGTTATGTGGTTATGTGTTGTAGATATTGTAAAGACTCAAAGGAAAAGTTATTATACTATAGCAGACGCTGAAGGCAAGTTTTTCTTATCGCTTGTCTGACCTTCGTGTTAGATAGGTTTTCAATGATTCATGTTATAATTCGCATGAATTGTTTTACGAAAATGGCAATGCTAGTTTTAACTCGGCTAGACTAATCTTGAAGATTGATTGATTTATTTACAACTCTTTCAATATAGAATTGATAATGCTATCCTACGCCAATTGTTTGGTACGGATTCAAGGTAAGCCTGAGTATGAATAAACAAATGTATTTTTCATCGATTATTCGATGGGCACGCGAGGTTGCAAAAACATAAACGTACATACATTTAATGAATGTAGTGTTGATCAACATAAAGTACTATGGACTGATCACCCAAAAGTGCTCGTAAGATATACCGGACTTACGGACTTAGTATCGGGTTGTCCTTTTCAAAGAAATTATGAAATGCTCATGGTCTTGGACCAGAATTAATGTTTTACTGAATATTATTATTGTAAAACGTTTTGAAGGAAAAGAAGTGTTATTTTAAATTATCGATAGTACTTCATAACTATTATCCAGTTATTGAAGATATATGATTCCTATATTTCAAGCATGTCATTTAAAAGAAATTATTGTACTTGCTGAGCTTGTTATGCTCACTCTTGCTTGAACCGTATGAATGCAGCTAGGACCGAACGAACCAAGGGATCCGACAAGGATAAAGGCAAGACAAAGATGAACGATTAGTTTACCATGGAATAAACTAGTAAGTTGTATATATTATAGTATGATGAACAAAGAATGTAATGGTTTTAAAACCTGGGAACGTGATGTAATATTATTAATGTAATAAGAATGTCATTGAAACACACATTTTGATGTCGTTTCAATAGAATGAATGTACAGTTATGAGTACCGTGTAGCACCATCTGTCGGGTTAGAAGATACCCTGATTTTGGGGGTGTCACAAGTTGGTATCAGAGTATTAGGTTATAAAACTTAAGGGGGAAGAAGCTTATGCTAATAACCTCATTAGGGAAGGAAAAGTCCAAAGGAAGTAAACTCGAGCTTACTTAAGTTGAATGAGTCAATACGATATTGAGGAAACTCAGTATCGAAAGATTTAAAAGATGGAAAGTAACCCTAAATAAATTAAATGTGATTTGTATTTATACTATTGTATGTTATGTACTAATCAACATGTTATGTGTTATTGTAGGATGTCGATTGATAGATTGATGTATAGAGACATACTCGCGGTGAGCGAAGAAACTGTGAGCAGAGTAGAGCCTATACCTATGCCAGTGGCGGAGGTACCAATAGTGATTCTAGAGGAGTCGGAGATAGAGGAGTACTTTTCTGAGGAGAACTACTCTAAGGGAGATATGAATATAACATCATATCTTAATATGATGAGGAATGAGGAGGAAGTAATGGAGATAACATCGGTTGGTATGGTGGTACCTACCTCAGAGTCATCGCCTCCAGATGCAATGAGAGCATTGTATCTGGTAGTGCTTGACAGGAATGTGAAATTGAGTACAGTTGTACAGAATCAGAATGAAGAGATTAGTGCTCTTTAAGTAGCGAAGGAGTCTGCAGAAGCAGATTTTGTGTCAGAGCATGACGAGAAGGTGCTCATGATAAATAAGGCTAGGGATTATATGAACGAGGTAGTAGAGCTTTGTAAGAAACTTGAACAGAAGGACCGAAAGATAGCACGGATGTCTTACATCCAACAGAGTGCTCATAAGGATTTCAAGATGAAAGTTGCTTGTTATTCCACTGAGTCGGGACAGACTCGACATACTATTAGTCAGAATATTGTAGCGATAATTGCGAATGAGAAACACGAGGATGCTGTTATGCATTATTAGAAGTCTAGAGTTATAAATATGTGTGTAGTGATGTAAAACCCTCTTTTGTATAACAGGGTAGTCTTTTTGTAAATCCCAACTCTTGAGAAGTTCAATTGCGGGATATAAATGTAATAGCCTTTGGCTATAGAAGCAAATTATAAATAGTTTTGACTATGAAGAAGCATTTGAATATAATGAAGTTTTCATTTAATATGCTTTATTATGGTATGAGTTGTCGCCTGACGAATAATAACGAAGTAAGTAAATAGATAATAATGAAATTTTATTTAAATCAGAAATGTCGCCAAGGATAAGACAACGTAATCAGGAAGCGGAATCACGTAATGATAATTTAGGGGATCAAAACAACCCTATGCAAGAGTTTGTTAATTTATTAACGGCTGCATTTAACCAAACCGGGGGTAGAGTACCCGCCGAACCTATGTTAGCCAGGATGACTACCTTTTACAGAATTTAAAAGCGTAGGTCCGCTGGAGTTCAAAGGAACGACAGACCCATTAAAAGCCCAGACATGGGTAAAGAAAATAGAGAAGGCGTTTGTTATTGCAAACATAGGTGAGGCGCAAAAGACTTCTTTTGCGACTTATATGATGAAAGGGGAAGCTAACTTTTGGTGGGAGGCTCACCAGGGTGGGGCTAGAACTGATGTGGTAACGTGGGAATAGTTCAAGAAGGTTTTCTTTGAGAATTATTTCCCTAAAAGTATGCATGGGAGGAGGGATATTAAGTTCTTAGAACTTAAACAAGGGGACATGATGGTTCCCCAATACGCTGCCAAATTTAATGAATTGGCAAGGTTTGCTCCACACTAAGTGGACATTGAGAAGAGGAAGGCTCGTAGGTTTGAGCAGGTCCTGAAACCCTGGCTCTATAGTAGGATTTCTATGTTCCAGAGTGCATCCTATGGGACCATTCTGGAGAAAGCGATTATAGCAGAGGGTGGTAGTGAGACGTTAACCCAATACCACAAAGAAAGAAAGAATAAGAGCAAGGGAGAGGGAGGAACTAAGGCAGAGAGTGCCAGTGGTAGTGGCAGTATGCCAAAAAGAAAGAATTTTAACTCTAGGAATACTGGAGTGGGACAAGGGGATTCTAATAGTAGGATTGAAGCATGTAAGACATATGGAAATACTCATCTTGGAGTCTGTCTGAAGGGGAAATTGGTTTGTTATAACTATGGACAAGAGGGTCACATATCACACAATTGTCTAATCCTAAGAAAAATCGTGGCTGTTTTGTATGTGGTCGTTGGACCACATGGCAAGAAATTGCCCAAAGAAGGGGTCGGGAGAAAGTAAAGGTGTTAGTAGTGGTAAGTTAGCCATTACTAGATCACCATTGTCGGGTAGATCTATGGCCCATACTTTTAATATGATGGTCCAGGATGCGGTTGGATCAGTGGATGTAGTAATGGGTATCATTATAGTCAATACAATGAATGCTTATGTGTTGTTTGATTGGAGTGCTACTTGTTCTGTTATAGCATATGAATGTGCTAAGTGATTAAGTTCCTTCCCGTAAGGATTATAAATACCTTCATAAGTTAAGGTAGAGAATGGGGAAATAAAATTCTTTAATTATATTCGTGGAAATGGTTTCATGAATAAGGAAGGTAAGCAAGTATCGGTAGATAAGTACTGATAAAGTTGAGAGAATTTGAAATAATTCTTGGTATGAATGAGTTTATTAACCATAGAACTTTAATAAATTATTAGAATAAAAGTATGAATTTTTGATTTTTTAAAGAAACCCAAGGTAGTATCTTACAGTAATAAATCACCGGGGCGCTCTTGTTTTCTAACTATGACGCAACTTAAGAGGATGTTAAGAAAGGGAATGAGTCGTTACATTTACGTATCGACTACCGTGAGTGGAGTAAATTAGTGGTTGAGAGTAAATACCCAGTGCCCAAGATCGATGATCTATTTGATCAGTTGAAAGGGGGTAAAGTATTTTTCTAAGATAGATTTGTGTACGGGGTATTATCGGTAAAACATAAGAAAGGATGAGGTACCTAAGACGACGTTTAGAAATCGTTAGAGTTATGATGAGTTTTTGGTTATGTCATTTGGGTTAACTAATGTGTGGAAGTTAGACTTTCCGTAAGGGGTGCCGAGCAAGTCGGTGGCAAATTGATAAGTACTCTTGTGAGGTGCTATGGTTGAAAGAACCATTAGCATCACAGAGTGTTCAAATATTATTTGGACGAGGGTGTCATAATGATCATTGGTGATATTCTAGTCTAATTTAATACGTTAGAAGATCACGTTGAACATTTGAAGATAGTGTGTGAAACACTATGGAGAGAGAAGTTGGATACGGAATTCAGTACATGTGAATTGTAGCTCGAGAGATAGACATAATTGTTATTGTGAAGTATGTTGGGAATGAGAAGTAAGAAAATAGTTTTCTGGAGCTAAAAGGAAGATTAAGTGAGGCACCTGTATTGTCTTTATCAGATGATACGGGGAATTTTGTAGTGTATCTCGATGCTTCGCATAGATGACGGGATTGCATGCTCATGTAGCATGGAAAGGTCATTGTGTATACATCACGCCAGTTAAAGAATTATGAGGAGGCTTATCCTACTTATGATCTATAATGGGCAGATGTAGTTTTGGATTAAAAATCTGAAGATAGTATTTATACGGGGGGAAGTGTGACTTATATACGGACTCTGAGAGTCTGAAATATAATTCACACAGAAGGAGTAGAATATGTGGTAGAGAAGGACTGATATTTTATATCATACATGGAAGGTAAAAGTAGTAAACAACGCATTAAATAGGAAGGGTAGGGAAATGTTATCAATGTTAACGACTCAGAATGAGTTAATAACGGAAATGATGAAAACGGAGCTAGAAGTTAAATTGTGGAATGAAGAGGTAGAAATGTTATTCATAACGTAGACTCAATCCATGATAATGGAATGAGTTAATTAAGTACAACTAGGTAACGAGAAGTGCAAGAAAATGAAGAAGATGATGCAGGATAAAGAGAAGATCATGTATCATCTCGTTTTGAAGGAGGAATTTTAAGTTCCAAATAAACCCGAGTTAAAAGAAGAACTAATAAAAAAAAAGATAGTATAATATGTTAGTAAGTGCTTAACTTCCAACTCAGACTATTGATAGGAAGGGGCGAGTCTTGAGAAATAAGATAATACCTTCGGTGAAGGTGAAATGAAAGAACCACAATATCGAAGAAGCATTGTGGAAACTCGAGATTAAAATGATGGAGAAATTTTCCTCATTTAGTTAGATAATTGTAGCGAGATTCTGGGGACAGAATCCTTATAAGGGGTGAAGAATGTAACACCCTAGAAAAAATTGGATTTTTGACAATTAAATTTTTATTTGATTATGTGGATTAAATGAATTTAATTAATTAGTTATGGGAGTAAGCTATTTGAAGGTCGTTCTATGACCTAGACATATCGGAATGTCGTAGTATTTTGGTTATGTGATAGAATTAAAGTGTTTAAATTTCCCAGATGAAAATAAAAGCTTTCTGAGAAATTTTTCGAAAAATACTATTCACGCATTTCTGCTCGGGAATTATTTTTGAACTTCCGATAAAATATGTAATGATAGAATATCGAGGCGAGATGGAATATCTAATAATATTTCAGCTATGGCAAACACAGTTTTTTGCCTACGGACTTAAAAACCTAACGATTAGGGAAAGTGATTTCCAAGAAGGAAGTTAAATGCGTATAATGAATTAAATCAATGATCATATAATACATAGGTATTGTACGAAGTAATGAATACGATTATGATACTAAGTATTATACGAGTATGCATAAATGATGGTATGACGTATATGAATAAGTATACGAGTTAGAATATGAGATTAATACCTAAATTATACGTTCTAAGGCTTTGAGCCATATATAATGGACTTGTACGATTTGTTAGGAATTGTACAAGCCCAAGTATAGGAATGGTTAAGCCCAAGGGTGGAAATAGTTAAGTCCAATATGAATTAAGGAACAAGCCCAATGTTTGTTTAATGTAATCCCAAAATATGAGATAAGTTAATTGAATGTAAAGCCCAAAGTAAGAATCTAATGGATTATGAGGATCCATGGGGCAACCCATGATCACATGGGTGATCTTGGTGGCCAAGAATTAAGTGTGATGAGCAAATAGACTTAAGGGTTAAGCAAAGGATAAGTTAAGTATCTTAAAGGCTAAGTAAAGTGCTTATGTGTGATGAGCAAGCAAAGTTCTTATATGTGATGACCAAGTAACTTAATGGCTAAGTGTTGTGATGGGCAAATAATTAATTTGATGAGCAAGTAAAGGATAAGCTAGGTACTAAGCAAGTATACTTAAGAGCTAAGTAAGTGTGGTGGCCAAGTTAACTTAATGCCTAGGTAATGAATAGTAAGGAGGTGATTAAGGAGGTGGGTTGGATTAATGACCCTCATACCCTAACTTTAGAAATCCAATAAATAGCAAGCTTAGATTTCAATTGTTGGTTGTTTATTTCATCCAACACTTTACAACTTATAAGGTGCTTATTGGTTAGAGAGAAAAAGCTACAAAAGCTAGAACAAGTTAGCCTTTGATAATTCAAGAAGCAAGAAGAAGATTGAAGCTTAAGCAAGTGATTATCAAGGCTAAGAACTTAAGCCATGTATCTCTTTCTCTTCAATTATTAGAGAAGTGAGTAGTGGTAGGATTTGTATGCTAAGAAGAAGTAAGAATGATTAATCAAAGGACTTAAGTCTTAATAAGCCATGAATAAGTACTTTGTTCATAGATAAGTTATGAAACAAGGATGAACTTGTAAGAACTTGTCTTATGTTGTAATAATAAGGTTGTATGATAATAAGAAACAAGGATGATGGTTAAAAGATTTAAATCATTATAAGTTATGAGAAATGAAAGTGTAAGTAGTTTATACTTTTACAAGTTATAAACTAAGTAAGAAAAAGTAATAACTTAGCATGTTTATAAGTTAATGAAGTATGTATGTCAAGATGTTAATACAATGGATTGAATCCATTTGAAGCGAAGAATAAATTTTAAGTAAGGAAGTTAAGGCGGAATTCACGAGTACAAAGGGTTGCTGCGGCGCGGTGCCAGCAAGGGGATTTTGTTGACCAAGTTGATTATGAGCCTAATGGCTGGAAAAACAAGTATGGGACATGTAATTACTTATTGAACATGATAAGACCTTTCCTAAATCACTTTTATAGTGATGACCTTAGGAATTTTATGTTGTTTAATGAGTAGTTAAAACGAAGAACGTAAAGTATAAGAACATGAACGGTATACAATAAGTGTACTTATCCAATGACGATCAAGTCTCGGATAGTAACGTAAGAACGGTAGTAAGACACAAGGAAGGATGATTAAATCAGAAAGAGTTGTATTACTGAAATAATTTTAGTTAAGTTATAGAAGAGAAAGAAGTTGGTAAGAACGATGTAAAATATAATGGCAAGCCAAAACCAATAATAACAAATCTAATACATGATTAGATTGAGAAGAAGGGTAAGATTCATTAGGAACCATATATGTTCATTCATGACCTAATGTGGTATGTTATGTGGTTATGTGTTGTAGAGACTGTAAAGACTCAAAGGAAAAGTTATTATACTGTAGCAGACGTTGAAGGTAAGTTTTTCTTATCGCTTGTCTAACCTTCGTGTTAGCCAGGTTTTTAGTGATTCGTGTTATAATACGCATGAATTATTTTACGAAAATGTCAATGCTAGTTTTAACTCGGCTAGACTAATCTTGAAGATTGATTGATTTATTTACAAGTCTTTCAATATAGAATTGATAACTCTATCCTACGCCAATTGTTTAGTACGGATTCAAGGTAAGCCTGAGTATGAATAAACAAATGTATTTTTCATCGATTATTCGATGGGCACGTGAGGTTACCAAAACTTAAACGTACATACGTTTAATGAATGTAGCGTTAATCAACATAGAATACTATGGGCTGATCACCCAGAAGTGCTCGTAAGATATGCCGGACTTACGGACTTAGTGTCGGGTTGTCCTTTTCAAAGAAATTATGAAATGCTCATAGTCTTGGACCAGAATTAATGTTTTACTAAATATTGTTATTATAAAATATTTTGAAGCAAAAGAAGTGCTATTTTAAATTATCGATAGTACTTCATAACTATTATCCAGTTATTGAAGATATGTGATTCCTATATTTTAAGCATGCCATTTAAAAGAAATTGTTGTACTTGCTGAGCTTGTTATGCTCACTCTTGCTTGAACCATATGAATACAACTAGGATCGAACGAACAGAGGGATCCGACAAGGATAAAGGCAAGAAGAAGATGAACGATTAGTTTACGTTGTAATAAACTAGTAAGTTGTATATATTATAGTATGATGAACAAAGAATGTAATGGTTTTAGAACCTGGGAACATGATGTAATATTATTAATGTAATAAGAATGTCGTTGATACACACATTTTGATGTCGTTTCAATAGAATAAATGTACAGTTATGAGTACCGTGTAACACCATATGTCGGGTTGGAAGATACCCAGATTTTGGGGGCGTCACAGGAAAGCATGGGTTAGCTCCTCCCAACTGTAAATTTTGGAGTTATCTAATCTAGTGTACCATGCTCTAGCCTCTCCAGTCAGACTTTTCTGAAATAGCTGCATTCTAAGCTTTTCATCCTCGGTATAAGATCTGAGCTCTCCAATGAATACCTTCAAATGGGTATAAGGATCTCCCAATCCATCATACTTCTCAGAATCTGGAGTCTTGAATTTTTTCGGATAATGAACCCTAGGAAAAGATGCAAAGGTCTGAATATGAAACACTCCTGTGTGCTCCAATCCCTTTGATAGACCGAATGGTCTCTTCCATTTGTAGGACTTTCTTCCTAATATCGTCGATGACTTGATCTTCTTTTAGATGGGTGATTTCAGGGGTTTTGTTGGTTTTATCAGACTGAGACTCAGGTACGGGAACTTCTTTGTCTGGACCCTAGGTTCCTCCATGTGCAAAGGATTCTGTATGTATGGGTATTTGTGGACCCTAAGTGGACTTGTGTAGTTTTTTGAGTAGAACAACCAACTCTATAATTTGATTGCTTAATCCTTTGAATTCCTTGCGAAAGACTAAAGTAGGATTAGACTGGCCAGATGTAGCTATGCTTGGTTGTAGGCTTAATGACTTCTTAGACTTTGAACGGGTAACAAGACAATTTGTTTCCCTACAAAAATACTTATGTAGTTTAGTCTTAGGTGTAAGACCCCAACTTTTAAGAATAAAGATGATTTTTCTATAAATATCATTTTTGAATATTATGGAGTGAATTTGATATAATGATATAATTGTGGGTAATATTTATAAATTTTGCAAAGTATGCAAGTTATTATATAATATTCGATTGGTCGGGGAATATTCATTTTAACAGGGAATATTCGTACGATAGCACAATAATTGGTGGACCCCACAACGGAATTATTGTCGGATTGAGAAAATGACAAAAATATTTTTATGAAAATGACGGCGGAAGTTTTACCGTTAAAACTGTTGAACTAATCGGTAGTAAAAGTACAGTAATACGCGTTGTTGCATAGTACCACACGGTATTGATTATTGATGCTTACGTTAGAAGTCACTCAGTTTTGTTCAATTATTGCTACAGTAATTGCTGCATAGTATCTCACGTTATTTGACTCAATTATTGTCAATATTTTATATATTATTAAATCAATAATTGAGATGACAAAGTATTAATATTATTATTTGCAATATTAACGATGTCTAGAAGTTACATCGAGGAGAGGTTTGGTCACCTAATTGCGGCGCTTGATAGGGAGAAATCCTTATTGGAAAGCCCCTTCTTTCCTGGGAACGACCTGGTTGATTAATATTGTGGATTATAATAATGATGATAAATGTTGTTAAAAATATTGAGGGAATTGGAGTCACGTAAGTTTATATATATATATATATATATATATATATATATATATATATATATAAATTTTGTTTTATTATTATTATACATGTAATAAAATAGAAATCTTTTTATATAAAACATAATACTTTTATAAAGTTATTTGTTTTATTAAATTTTAAATATTATATATATATATATATGTTGAATATATTATATTTTATTGCATAGTATCCTTTCCATTTTCCTATAAATAGGATGCTTAGTTAGAATTGAAAAACACAATAGAAATTCAGAGAATTCTTCTTCTATAATCTTGAGCGTAGAAAATAGTGCAAGTTTTCTTCAAGTATATCCCCGCCTTACCCGTCGGAATACTCTTCTTTTTAAGGTAAGGGGTATTATTCTTTCGTATTCATGAAGAGAGTTATTTTCTTTTAATACTCATAAGGATTGTTATTTCATTCATTATTATTATGTTGGAATAACCTGTCTATGCGAAGTACCGTGTACATGGTGAAATTCTTTTGTTATTCCATTCTTTATTATTCTGTTGGAATAACTTGCATGTCATTGATCTATCGCATGCCTAGTAAAATTCGTTGTTATTCCATTCTTTATTATTACATTTGGAATATCCTATCGGTCTTCGGATTACGCATGACCGAGTTCCATTCTTTATTATTACATTTGGAATAACCCATGCATACGGCCTATCGCGCGCTGGTGATTTTTTTTTACGTTATTCCATTCTTTATTATTCATTGGAATAACACATACATGTGGATTACCACATGCATGGTGAATGATCCTTCGTATCCATTCCTTATTAAATTTTGGAAATGATCTATCTACGTGGATTACCGCATGGCGGGCGAAAATCCATTTGCAGTTTAATATATTCTATTATACTCGGTTGGTTAAAGTTTTGACTTCTATACTCCATGAAATTAGTAGAATATCACGGATATTTGCGCTTCATCCGAAATATTTTTCATGGAAATATTCTTCTGAGCATTCTTGAATTTTACTCCACAAAGCAGTATGATGTTGACAATTTGGACGTTATTGATTTCAGGATAAATTAACTTAAAAATCTTTATAATTTGTTCTTGAACTTGTTTTATTGAATTATTATGTCATTGTCATCATCCTCGTGCTTATATCATGATGAAAGTCATCTTTGGCTTACGTGCATAGATGGACTCGGTATGATTATGACCAGGGATCATTCGGTATAATCATGACCTGTAATGTTATAAATTATGTGGTAAAAGTCCTCAGTGGCCTGTAATGCATTGATGGACAGTTTTTGGTATGATTATGACCAAGGATTATTCGGTATAGTTATGACCATTGATGATTTAATGAATATCCTTGGCGTAGAAAATGTGTGGATGATTCGATTATGTGGTTTATTTATTAAGCTGAGTCTCAGCGATAAAAATTGATGAAAACATTTTAAATCATAGAAGATAGTAGATGTCATGCTCTACTTGACTCTTCTAATGGATTGCTTAATCCGCTACAGTTAAACTTGATGTCTATTATATTTTATCAGTTTAACATTGTTGAAGGCTAATGATAATTTATACTGCATTATCTTAGTCATAATATTTCTTACTTGTCTAGTTGAGCTCACCCTTTGCTTTCATTGTTCTCTTCAGGAAATGAGAATATAGTTGGGACTTGTCGGGGAACGGAGTGACGGTCCAGGTGATAGCATTAGTAGTCTTCACTATTCTGTTAAATAGTGTGATAATAAATGTAATGAGGACTCATTTGAATGGGGGTATTCTCTAGATGACAATATTTGTATTAAAACTCACAACATATGTTTTGTCGTATTTTACACGACTGTTGTATAATTAAGTTGTATTTGAATTTTATACCATGTATTTGGCGACTCAAGATGGGTGATGTATACCTATTTTGGGGGCGTCACAGTTGGTATCAAAGCTTAGGGATATGAATCCCTGGCTGAGATGTGAGACAAGAACTAGGAGGGGAGAGACGAGGAATTCCTGCGCTAGTATGACCTACCTAAGTTTATTTGGTATTTAATTGGTCGGTCAGAGTATAGGGATAATATGTGATATGTTAATTAATCCTTGTTTTGTGGCAGTATTTGAAAATGACATCCGAGAATGTTGAGAATAGCAATGGAGCACAGGAGACCGTTGAGTCTCCACCGATCAATAATCAGGATAATGTGCATCAGGAAGGCAACAATCTTCATGCAAATAATAACACTGACCAAATGATGAACGATGGAATGTTCAGAGGCTTTATCCAATTCATGCAACATCAGGCAAGAGCGGCTCCTATCCAAAATGCAGGTGGAAACACTGGCAACTCTCAGACAGTCACTGCTAAGTAGTTCAAGGAACTGGGACCACCAGAGTTTTTTGGAGAGCCAAAACCACTTAAGTTAGAGATGTGGATAAAGCAAATCTGCAAGATAAATGTCTTGGGTTGCTCCGAGGAGCAAAAGGTTCCCTTTGCCACCTTCATGTTGCGAGAAAAGGCAGATTACTAGTGGGAATCTGTAAAGCGTACTCAACCTGCCGCACTGAAGATGACTTGGGAGAAATTCCAAGAATTGTTCAACGACAAGTACTTTCCCGAAAGTATTCGTCACATGAAAGAGGTAGAGTTCATCAAGCTGGAGCAAAACAACATGATCATGTCGCAGTACGAAGCCAAGTTTACCGAGTTGTCCCAGTTTGCGTCCCATTTGGTTGATAATGAGGAGAGCATGGCGCGAATATTTTTATGAGGTTTGAAACCCTAGATACGTCAATACCTTATCTCTCATAAACTGTGTTTGTATTTAAATGTTATGAATAGGGCTCAGTTATTGGAACGCGATAATGAGTCAACCCAACCAAGAGAGAGCAGCGGGTAAGTCGATAATACCAGTGGTAGCAGTCATCGAAGCGGTGACAACAAACGTGGAGGAAATCAACATGCCAGAAATGGTAATCACTTCGGTGGTAATCATGGCCATGACAATAAGAGTGGACATTTTAAGAAGAGGAGATTCAATAATGATGGAAAGACGTCAGCACCAGCACCTGTTGTTAAGGAAGGAGAATGATCATCGGTTGTATGTTACAAATGTGGAGGGGAAGGACACATAAGTTCAAACTGCACGATGCAGTCCAAAGCATGTTTCAATTGTGGAAAAGAAGGTCAACTAGCCCGATTTTGTCGTGCACCAAAGTCAAGTTCAGCTGGGATGGAGGCATTAAAGGGTGTCCTAGGCAAGACAAAATTGGTAGTTCAAGGGAGAGAGTTTGTCGTAACATCCCAAAAAATGAGGAATCCGAACGAGGTGATCACGGGTAAGCTAATCATAAACTCTAGCGAAGTTTATACTTTATTTGATACCGGTTCTACCCATTCCTTTATTTCTTCTACTTGCGCTCAACGATTAAATTTGACTCCAAAGAAATTAGACTTTGACTTATCTGTTGAAACTCCGTTGGGAGAAACCTTCATTACATCCACTGTTTATAAGTCTTGTTTAGTTCAAATCGGCACCCGCACATTACCTATCGACCTTATCTCTTTGAAAATACTTGCATTTAATGTGATTTTAGAGATTGATTGGTTAACTACTCATCATGTAAAAATTGATTGTTTTCGTAAGGTTGTTAGCTTTCATATTCCTAACCAACCTATTATACGAATTCAAGCAACAAAACCATTAAAATCAATCACTATCATCTCAAGCCATAAAGCTATTCGTTTATTGAAAAACGGATGTCAAGCTTTCTTAGCTCATGTCACGGATTTAAACAAAAATACGTCAGTTTTGAATGATATTTCTATTGTTAATAAATTTCCTGATGTATTCCCTGAAGAACTTCCTAGCCTACCCCCAGAGCGTGAAATTAAATTTTATATCAACCTTGAACCCGGTACAAAACCCATTTCCAAAGCCCCATATCGAATGGCTCCTATTGAACTTTAGGAGTTAAAGACCCAACTGCAGGAATTGTTAGACATCGGTTTCATTCATCCTAGTATGTCTCCTTTGGGTGCTCCTATTCTATTCGTGAAAAAGAAAGATGGGAGTATGCAACTTTGTATTGATTATCGGGAGTTGAACCATGTCACTGTCAAAAATAGATATCTGTTGCCTCACATTGTTGACCTGTTTGACCAGTTGCAAGGCGCAAAATTCTTTTCAAAGATCGATCTTCATTCTGGATATCACCATTTGAAGATTAAAATCGATGACATTCCAAAGACGGCTTTCAGAACTCGGTGCGAGCATTATGAATTCCTAATCATGTCTTTTGGATTGACTAATGCTCCTGCTGCCTTCATGGATATGATAAACCGAGTATTCAAGGAATATTTGGATCACTTTGTGGTCGTCTTTATTGATGACATCCTCATATATTTCAAAAGCCGTGAAGATCATGAGAAACACTTGAGGCTAATACTCCAAAAGCTTCGTGAAAACAAGCTTTATGCCAAGTTGAAAAAATGTGAGTTCTGGCTTGAGGAAGTAGCATTCCTTGGGCACGTAGTATCAAGTTATGGAATATCTGTTGACCCAGCAAAGATTGAAGCAATTCAAAGTTGGGAGCAACCTAAATCAGTGACCAAAGTACGTAGCTTTCACAGTTTAGCTGGTTATTATCGGAGATTCGTGGAAGGATTTTCTCGAATCGCTACTCCACTAACTCATCTGACTTGAAAAGATACAAAATTCGGTTAGAACGAGGAATGTGAGAAGAGTTTTCAAGAACTCAAGAGGAGGCTCATTTCAGCACCTGTTCTGACAATACCATCTGGCTCAGAGGGATTTGTCATCTATAGTGAAGCTTCGGGCAAAGGGTTAGGATGTGTTCTCATGCAACATGGGAAAGTAATAGCATATGCCTCTCGGTAACTCAAAGAATATGAGAGGAATTATCATACTCATGATCTAGAGTTGGCAGCTGTTGTCTTCACACTTAAAATTTGGAGGCATTACTTGTATGGGGAGAAAGTGGAGATCTTTACTGATCATAAAAGCCTCAAATATTTCTTCACTCAAAATGAACTAAACATGCGACAAAGACGTTGGCTTGAACTGTTGAAAGATTATGATCATACCATCCAATACCATCCTAGAAAAGCGAACGTGGTAGCTGATGCATTGAGTAGAATATCATATGCGAGTATGAGTGCGATATTGTCAACGCAAAGACCCCTTTTGTGTGACTTGCAAAGGATGGAGATAGAGTTAAAGACTCCACGAACCCATGTGATGATGGTGAATATATGAGTAGAACCGACTTTAATCGATAAAGTGAAAGTTGCTCAAGCTACAGACCTGGAGCTGATGCGTATGAGGAAGAAAGTGCAAGAAGGTGTTATGCCGGAAACAAGAATCGATGAAGAAGGAATACTTTGAGTCAACTCCAGACTTTGTGCTCTTAATAACCCTAATTTAAAGTATAAAATCATGATGGAGGTGCACAACACACCGTTTGCAATCCATCTTGGGAGTACCAAAATGTATCGTGATCTTTGACATACATTTTGGTGGAGCAATATGAAGACAGAGATAGCACTGTTTATCTCAACGTGTCTAACTTGTCAACGAGTCAAGGCGGAGCATCAAGTACCAAAAGGTCCATTGCAACCAATTGAAATTCCAGAATGGAAGTGGGAGCACATTACCATGGATTTCGTTACTGGTCTTCCCAAGGTTTCTCAAGGCATAGATGCAATTTGGGTCATTGTTGATAGATTGACCAAGTCTGCTCATGTCTTACCAATACGAGAAACTTATACACTTGAACGTCTTGCTCGTATGTACATAAACGAGATTTTAAGACTGCATGGTATGCCAGTATCCATAGTTTCTGATTGAGACCCAAGATTCACTTCACGATTTTGGGTTTGTTTGCAAAAAGTTATGCCACAAATTTATGATTTAGTTCGACATATCAACCTTAGACGGACGGACAATCAGAGTGGACTATTCAAACTCTGGAAGATTTATTAAGACTCTGTGTCCTTGACTTCAAGGGAAGTTGGGATAAGTTCTTACCATTGGTGGAGTTTTCCTACAACAACAGTTATCAAGCAAGTATTGGCATGGCTCCATTTGAGGCGTTGTATGGAAGAAAGTGTCGTTCTCTAGTATGCTGGGATGAGGTGGGTGAAGCAACGTTGTTGGGACCGAAGTTGGTATGTATGACTACGAAAAAGATTCAAACGATCCGACAACGTATAAAAATCTCACAAGATCGACAAAAGAGTTATGTTGATCTTCATCGAAAGGACGTGGAATTCGATATTGGAGATTATGTGTTGTTACGTGTAGCTCCATGGAAAGGAGTTACGAGATTTGGAAAGAGAGGAAAGTTCAATCCTCAATTCATTGGCCCATTTTTAATCCTCGATCGAGTAGGAACTGTGGCCTATAGACTCGCTTTACCGCCAAGTATGTCTCGTGTTCATAACGTTTTTCACATATTCATGTTACGTAAATATGTGGAAGACCCAAACCACATTATTGAGTTAGAACCGGATGAAATAGCGGAAGATTTAATGTATGAAGAGGTTTCTGTTAAAATCTTGGATAAGAAGGAACATATTCTACTCTCCAAGGTTATATATCAAGTCAAAGTTTTATGGAGGAACCACGATGTTGAGGAAATGACCTGGGAGTTAGAATTTGAAATGAAATCAAGGTATCCTTACCTCTTGACATACGGAATCGATATTACCCTAATTTTGAGGGCAAAATTTCATAAGAAGAGGGGATTGTAAGACCCCAACTTTTATGAATAAAGATGATTTTTCTATAAATATAAATTTTAAATATTATGGAGTGAATTTAATATAATGTTATAGTTTTGGGTAATATTTATAAATTTTGCAAAGTACGCAAGTTGTTATATAATATTCGATTGGTTGGGGAATATTCATTTTAACGAGGAATATTAAAGATAACCAAGACAATCATTGGTGGACCCCACAACGGAATTATTGTCGGATTGAGAAAACGACAAAAATATTTTTATAAAAATAACGGTGGAAGTTTTACTGTTAAAACTGTTGAACTACTCGGTAATAAAAGTACAATAATACTCTTGGTTGCATAGTAGCCTACGGTATTGATTATTGATGCTTACGTGAGAAGTCATTCAGTTTTGTTCAACTTTTGCTATAGTAATTGATGCATAGTATCTCACGTTATTTGAATCAATTATTGTCAATATTTTATATATTATTAAATCAATAATTGAGACGGCGAAGTAATAATATTATTATTTGCAATATTAACGATGTCTAGAAGTTCTGTCAAGGAGAGGTTTGGTCACCTAATTGCGAGCCAATAGAGAGATATCCTTATTGGAAAGCCCTCTCTTTCCTGGGAACGACCCGGTCGATTAATATTGTGAATTATAATAATAATGATAAATGTTGTTAAAAATATTGAGGGAATTGGTGTCACGGAAGTTTATATATATATATATATATTTTGTTTTTTTATTATTATAAATGTAATAAAACAGAAATCTTTTTATATAAAACAGAATACTTTTATAAAGTTATTTGTTTTATTAGATTTTAAATAATGTATATATATATATATATATTGAATATATTATGTTTTATTGCATAGTATCCTTCCCATTCTCCTATAAATAGGATGCTTAGTTAGAGCTGAAAAACACACTAGAAATTGGAGAATTCTTCTTCTATAATCTTGGCGTATTTCTTTAGAGTTTAAGAAAGCTTTGGCGTGAAAATAGTTCAAGTTTTCTTCAAGTATATCCCCACCCTACCGGTGGAATACTCTTCTTTTTAAGGTAAGGGTATTATTCTTTCGTATTCATGAAGAGAGTTATTTTCTTTCAATACTCATAAGGATTGTTATTCCATTTTTATTATTATGTTGGAATAACATGTACATACATCTAAGTACCACATACATGGTGAAATTCTTTTGTTATTCCATTCTTTATTATTACATTGGAATAACACTTATGTCTCTCGATCTATCGCATGCACAGTGAATTCATTGTTATTTAATTCTTTATTATTACTGTTGGAATATCACGCATGGGTGCGGATTACGCATGACCTGGTTCCATTCTTTATTTTTATGTTGGAATATCACATGCATGTGGATTACTATGACTGGTTCCATTCTTTATTATTACATTGGGAATAACATGTTTGTGCCGTCTATCGCATGTCTAAGGAATTCTTTTGTTATTCCATTCTTTATTATTTTGTTGGAATAACCTGTCTATGTGGATTACCACATGCATGGTGAATGATCCTTCGTATTCATTCCTTATTAAATTATGGAAATGATGCATCTACGTGGATTCCGCATGGCATGGCGAAAATCCATTTGCAGTTTAATATATTCTATTATACTCAGTTGGTTAAAGTTTTGACTTCTATACTCCATGAAATTAGTAGAATATCCTGGATATTTGCGCTTCATCCAGTATCTTTTCATGGAAATATTCTTCTGAGCATTCTTGAATTTTACTCCACAAAGCAGTATCATGTTGACAATTTGGACGTTATTGATTTCAGGGTAAATTAACTTATAAATCTTTAAAATTTATTCTTGAACTTGTTTTATTGAATTATTATGTCATTGTCATCATCCTCATGCTTATATCGTGATGAAAGTCATCTTTGGCTTACGTGCATAGATGGACTTGGTATGATTATAACCAGGGATCATTCGGTATAATCATGACCTGTAATGTTATTAATGATGTGGTAAAAGTCCTCAGTGGCCTGTAATGCATTGATGGACAATTTTTGGTATGATTATGGCCAGGGATTATTTGGTATAGTCATGACCATTGATGATTTAATGAATATCCTTGGCCCGTATTGCAGGGATAATTTGATTATGTGGTTTATTTATTAAGCTGAGTCTCAGCGATAAAAATTGATGAAAACATTTTAAATCATAGAAGATAGTAGATGTCATGCTCTACTTGACTCTTCTAATGGATTGCTTATTCCGCTGCAGTTAAACTTGATATCTAATGTATTTTATCAGTTTAACATTGTTGAAGGCTAATGATAATTTATTCTGCATTATCTTAGTCATAATATTTTTTACTGGGCTAGTTGAGCTCACCCTTTGCTTTCATTGTTCTCTTCAAGAAATGAGAATATAAATTTTGGGACTAGTCGGGAGCGCGAGTGGCGGTCCCGAAGGATAACATTAGTAGTCCTCACTATTCTGTTAAATAGTGTGATAATAAATGTAATGAGGACTCATTTGAGTGGGGATATTGTCTAGATGACAATATTTGTATTAAAACTCACAACATATGTTTTGTCGTATTTTACACGACTGTTGTATAATTAAGTTGTATTTGAATTTTATACCATGTATTTGGCGACTCAAGATGGGTGATGTATACCTATTTTGGGGGCGTCACATTAGGGGAATGTGGAAATGTTACATGCTATTTGATGTGTCCATTTTTAGGAGTATTATCCTACAAAACGAATGTCAGTTGTTTTAATAACAGAATAACATGACAGGTTTTGATATAAAAGAGAATGCATGTACACATGTTCCTTTATACTTTCCATTACATTGAGATTGACATGGAAATGAAATTACAAGTAATTGAAATGGGAAGGTATGAAGAGACATCCCTCTGTGTTTGGTATATCAGAGGCTAACCTATCTTAGGCTACTCTCGCGACTTTTTGGCATGAAGGTTCCCAGATCATCACAATTTACTCGACGGGAAGTTAAACGTGTATTTCAACTGGAGCGAATCTGGGTGGTGCTTTTCCTGAGCCTTGTTAGAATTAGTATCCTTATAAGTTCAGTAATCAAACACCGACAGAATAGCCTCGTAGTGGAGGGACCACACAATATACATTCACATACATCGCGTCTCAATGTATTAAAGTGATTACATATGTGACACACTAATATCACAGGCAGATATAGTGCGAAGCACTAAGTGTAGTAAGTAAATGCATTAGTACACATTCAATCAAATGTAAATGCAACATCCACACACAAGCAGATAAAGGTTTTGAAAAAGCTTTTAGTAGCGGCTTAAGCCCTCTTACTAGATGTCCCCAACAGAGTCACCACATGTCGATGTCGGGATTTTATTTGTCCCTTTCTACTCTTATCTTTTGGTGTTCTTATGTTATGTGAGATTTGTTTGAAAAAACAAGTTTGAAAAGGTCCGACATGTATATGTTGACACTTGGACTGTAAGAGTCGTCAGTTGGTATTTTTAAATGGTTGCACCAACTTAACCGAGAAAAGGTTTGCATAATGACCTAGTGATGTGACACTACTTAACTGGTCTGTGAAACCGATATTCATTAGGGTCCGGGGGCCTGATAAAGTGGAGGGAAAGTGTTACGCACCCCCCGACTTCTGTGGTGACACAGTTACTGCCACTTTTCAATTTAAACTTTTATTTGAATGTGTGTGTGTAGGTCAATGTGCAATTATCTGGAAGTAGTGATATGCCTCGTTTGCACCTATATACAAAGGGTTTAAATTTTGTATAAAAGTTTGATTTTAACGAGATATGACAATGATGTTTTGTAAAACAGGTTATTCGAACCCTTTTGCTCAATAGTAATTGAGGCATTTGATACTTCCATTTTATTATGTGTTCGGCTTTGTTGCTTTTATTATTTAGGGATGCGAAGCATCCTCGAGAAAATAAGATACATAGCAGTGTCGAACTCCTTGTGGACATGAAAGTCATCTAAGGAAATAAAAACAACGTGAATAATTTACAAGCTGGATGCAGATGAAAATGTCCATCACGAGAATCGAATCTAGATTCAGGAACAGAATCTGTGATCACATGATGATGCAATATGTACAAAAGTTGTAAACAGTTATATATATAAAAGCTGTAAATATATATATATATATAAGCAGTAAACGCACCAGATGTGTATATCAAGGCTCAATCGATTCAAATTTTGAGAATAGTATGTATGTATGTATATATATATATATATATATATGAAAGCAATAAAGGCCACGGATCGACGATCTGGGAATACACACGCAACACGACTCTCAACTTGAATAAGTATGTGTGAATGTAAGTGGAGAAAGGCTGAAAGAAATTTTAGATTTCTACAGTGGGCTGCCAAGAAGACATCAGCTAGCTTTGAATTAATGAATACTCGGTTTCTACCGGTAAAATATAGGAAAACACAAGCTCACAAGTGTTTCAAAAAAGAAAGCACCTAGTTTAAAGTGTGTACAAAGCAAAATAGACAGGGTTTCCCAAGCCCCCTATTTATAGAGGGGGAACCGTAGGTCTACCTGCGGCTACCCGGGGTGCCCCGAGCTCCATGGGCCCCACTGTCTCGAAGTACGTGCATGTATGCAACGCATTATACGCTTGAACCTTCATAACTTTCAATCCGGGCATCCGATTGAGGCGTATAATACCTTTCCAGAATGATGTTGTTGAGAGCTACACAATGACATGGAATAAGAGGTTGTACGAAGCCGAGAAGATGGGTCCATGACTAGATCTTCAGGTCTTCAAATTATATCTGGTGTACTGTCTTGTGTAGTAGTCACTCGTTATTTGAGCTATGTTCTTGTAGGACACTTCTGTGTAGAATGTGGGTTGAAATGTTGTTGAGACAACGTGAATGTGGGATCGAGGTGGCAAAATGACAATTTTTCTATCTCTGGCTCTGGGTTGATTTAGAAGTTGTTGCTTAGGGTTATCTTTGAGATTGGGCTGCTGTGAGTACTGATTTTCCTTAGGGTTGTCTCAGAGGTGTGCCTTGTGACTACCCGAGAATTTAGAAAATTATTAAAATCATGATTGATTAATTTAAGGTTCAATATTAGAACCTAGACTGAAAATAAGTCTATGGAATTGGCAGTTCTATAATGAAATTTTAAGGATTTCAAAATTTTTGGACAAGACTTGAATATTTTGGTAGACTGTAAGTGATAGCCTGGTAATGAGGTATAAAATTTTGGCGGATTTAAAATTCTTGTGAAGAATTATCAGGGTTAAGTATCTAAGTGTATACGAGTCGGTATATGTGATCATATATGTGAATAGTAAATATTTATGTGTATAATTTATGGATAAGGATCAAATTTCGATCAGATAAGTTACATAGGTTACAAACCCTAAAATTATAATGAGAACGTTAAGGTCAAGTTATTAAACCTTACGTATATCTTAAGAACGTCAACGTTCAGTTATTAAACCCTAATCACAGATTTTATGTGTACAGTTGTGATATAAGGATTAAGGATTGATCGGATAAGTTTTAACTTTATCAAACCCTAAAGTTATGTTAAACATATGTTTATTAAGTTAAAAAACTCTAACGAACTGTTAGAAACCCTAACGATCGGATCAAAAACCCTAATTTTAGTTTCGAGAATTCGAAACCCTAATTCGGATATTAAAACCCTAATTTGTGAATTAAAAAGTTAAGTTTATTTAGCTAAGTGTAAAATGTTATGGGATAAATGAGAAATGTCCAAAATGCCCTTCAAGTTATAGGGGAAAAGACCAAATTGCCCTTAGTGTATGTGAAATGACCAAAATACCCTTTTTCTTAAACATTAAGTAAAAGATTTGTGAAATCTTGTGAGTCATCACTCCAAGACTTATCCCATGTGTATTAAATCTTCCAAGATCAGATTTGGCATGCCACCTTGCAACATTACATACATTGTATACAAAATCAAAAGATAAAAGTAAGAAAACTTACTTTACTTAGCAAACTTGTCCAAGTCTTTTCTCTCTCCTAAATTTCGAAATCTAGAGTGAGAAAGGGTGAGAAACAATGCCAAGAACATCACTTAGCTCTCCAAGAACAGGATCAAAGATCAGAAATCAAAGATCAAAGCATTAAAGGTATAAAACCCTAATTTTTGTAAATCTATGTATTTGATGTTAGATGTTGTTAGTTTTTGTTTAAAGTTGTGTTAAGGGATGTTATTTAGTGATCCAAGATGTAACATCAAGGATCCATAACATCTAGATGATAGAAATCAATTTCTTAGAACTAACTTAGAACCCTAAATCTATGGTCTGACAGGCTAATGTCAAGGCTCATAGATCTTTTTATGTTAATGATTTGTTGTGTTTTAAGTTATAGACTTGTTCTTTGCCATGAGGAGAGTAGACTGGAAGTGGAATCACATACATACCATGTCTAGATCTGAAGATATAATCAGTCAAACATGGTTGACCGACCATGGAAGACTGTTTCTGGGCAACCCAGAAAATCCATAGATTTCCAGAAAACTCTGACATGCTTTTCACGGCATTAGATCTTGCTGTGTGTAAGTAGTTTGGCCCAAATGTTGTTTTGATGTTGTAATAAGATATGTAGACTACACATATATATCATTAGATCACTTAGATCATAATCGAATTAAAGATAATCACGGTCAAACCAGCGTTGACCACCAGCTTTTGACAAAATCTAGAAAACCCAGATTTCTCAAGAACATGTTTTCTATCAGAGTTTGACTGCCCTAGATCTCTTTAATGTGTTGACAATAAACTGATTTAAGGATATATACATGTACCTTGACATCCCTAATTCATGATTGAACCTTTATATCGTACAAAGCAAGCCCAGATTACAAGATATGAAGATCAAAAGTAGTCTATCTGAACTGTTCTTCATTTATAGGTAACCCAGAAATGAAGAACAGCTCCTGACAAGATCTTTGAGGGCTAATAACTCTCTGGTATGTTGATTAATGACCATGAATTCAATTTGTGGTTGTAGTACTACATCAGTACTACAATCTTAACACCATTAACAGCCTAGAAAGCAACAAGAATACTGATTTAATTTAGGTCAAAGTAAGTACCCGATAGTCTAACATGAAGCTCAAGAACACATATAGCGACAGTTCTGTCGCTATAGGGCCCTTTAGTGACACTTATTTTTCAAAAATTAATTATTTTAATAAATAATTAGAGAAAAATAGTTTTAAATTATTAAAAATACATAATAAATTATTAAAAATTATTTTAAAGTCTGAAAATTAGTTTTTAATTATTTTGAGTATATTTCAAAAATATTTAATATTTTTGGAATATAAAAGGTATTTATTTATTTAATTATAATATTAAATAAATTATTTTAAAAAGATTGTAATACTTGAAAAATCATGAAAAATTATATTATGGTGTTAGAAAATATTTTAAGTTATTTTAATAACTTTTGATATTTTATGATGAATTTCATTAATAAATTTATATTAATGGTGATTAATTTATTTAATGAATATATTAAATAAATTATGGAAAATTAGAATTTATGTTTTAAAAATCATATAAAAATTATTTAAGTGTTATAAAAATATTTGAAGTTATAAAATATAACTTTTGATATTTTGACATGAAAATATTAATATTTTAATATTAATAGCAATTATCGGATAATTAATTTAATTGTTTAAAAATCATATAAATATGATTTTAAGGTATTAAAATACTTTGATATATTATAATATTATGTTATGATTTTCATTAATATTTAATATTAAATAAATATTAATGAAAAGAGAATAATATGGTATTTATATAATATAAATATGATATAAATGATTAAAAAATCATGATAAATGGTAATAATTATCTGAATATTATTATAGGCCTATGAAAATTATTTTGACTGATAATAAAATTATCTGAGTTAAGTGTTAAGTGTTTAGGCAAAGTTTAATTGAACTTACTCAATATTTGTCCGATTAGACAATCATGATGTTAGAATTGTACCGAACTCAATTCAGACTGTAATAGTCTAACTTGATACCGAGTCTTAGGTGTGTCATAGACTGATAGGATTGTGTGTTATGTGTCATGTGTTTAGGATAATGTTATAATTATATATATAACAATATTATACTGTGATGATATTATTCTAATATTGAAGATCTATATTTCTAATATCCGGTCTTCGGATAAAGCGTTATAAACTGCGTAACAGTAATCGACCGAACAGGCAAGTTCCTAAACTTGAACTCTTAATTATTGTGCAAGTTTTTTTAAACTCAACCTCGAGTGTGTTATTCGATTATGCTTGTGGTTAATCATTTCTAATTGTCATGTCTAAGAATTATTAAATTACACTCTGTGTGTACTGCATGTATCAGGAATGAAAGGCTGATCACCTTCATTACCATTCAGTCCAGATATATATGTGTTCATGTCCAATGTTTGTTCAGTCAAAAAAAATTTCGTGTTAATTCACAACTATATTGTTGAATTATACCTAGCTTATTATTCAAATTCTTTCAATCATGATATATCGTCAAATATACTTAAACTTGCTGGGCAAACTTATGCTCACCCTTACTATATCATGATAAAACATTACAGATTAAGGCGAATACGTCAGATTTAAGGAAAGGTTAAAGACAGTTCCATCTTTAGTTTACATGTGCAGATAGATTAGTAACAGTAATATATGATAATATCTTTGTATGAAAGATATGATAATGAATTGTATATTAAGTGAAGGTTTTCGACCTTGGGGTAACGTGTAAAGTGTAATGTATAAACAATTTATGTTTATATCTTTTGCAATAGTTATAGAATGATTGTACCAGATTCGTGGTGATTTGGGACCCGAATTTGGGGCTGTCACATGCCTGACCTCCCGGGGTTATCTCCGGGGTTGGGACTGAGTGCCTCGGGGTTGTCTCCGAGGTTGAAGCTGACTTCTGGGGATTAGAATGGACTTTTCTGGGGTTATCTCTGGAAATGCAACTACATTCCTCGGGGTTGTCTCCGAGGATGGAACTGAAACTCCCGGGGTTATATCTAGGACTAGAACTGAGTATCTCGGGGTTGTCTTTGAGATGGAAAACTGAGCATCCCGAGGTTGTCTCCAAGATTGAGCTGGTTTGACTTCCAGGGTTATATCTAGAAGATGATTATGCCCTCCTGCAAGGTTAGTAATAAAAATACAAAATTTTGAGTGTCTGCAGATGCCCCTCTTTATCATATTCATGCAATATAATGTCATAGATAAGATAATGAACATTAGACACTTAAAATGTGACAGGATTATCATAAAGCAAATGTATGTTGAATGTGGTTTGTTGGACCATTTTCAAATGGGATGTGATAACTATCTGCTCCCACGACTTCTGATGGGGATTGGAGTTATCAATGATGATCTTGATAAACTGCTTGGATGTCTACTCTAAAGTTCTCAGGAACCTCCAGGATGTTGACATTGGGGTTATCACCAAAGTCCTTAATCCTTGGTATAGATTCCAACTGAGGATATACCTCTCATGTAAGAGAGACTCATGGGGATTGTGCTCTGTCTAATGAAGATTTGTATAACATATTCCATCATCGGTCCTCATGGGGATTGTGCTCTATCTCTCGGAGTTATTGCTAATAGTCTGTGTTATCAGGGTTGCCTGACCTTTGCTGAAATGTCTTTCAACGGATACCATCAACGGACCATCTCTACTGCTTAGTTGAGTTTAATTGCCAATGGTTGAGGATGTCAAGGCTGCTTGACCTTCGCTAAAATGTGCATCAACAGATGAGATCATCGAACCACCTCCGATGCTTCATTGGATTTACTTGTCAACGGCTGAAATAATGTCAAGGTTGCTTGACCTTCGTTAAAATGTGCATCAACAGATGAAATCATCAGATAACTTTTGACGCTTCGCTGGATTTACTTGCCAACAGATAAAATAACGACAAGGCTGCTTAACCTTCACTGAAATGTGCTTCAACAAATGACTTCCGATGCTTCGCTGGATTTACTTATCAACGGCTGAAATAACGTCAAGGTTGCTTGACCTTCGTTGAAATGTGCTTCAACAGATGAAATCATCGGATGACTTCCGATGCTTTGCTGGATTTACTTGCCAATAGCTGAAATAATGTTAAGGTTGCTTAACCTTCATTGAAATATGCATCAACGAATGAAATTATCGGATGTCTTTCGATGCTTCGCTGGATTTACTTTCCAACAGCTGAAATAACGTCAAGGTTGCTTGACCTTCGTTGAAATTTTCTTCAATGGATGAAATCATCGGATGACTTCCGATGCTTAGCTGGATTTACTTGCCAATAGTTGAAATAATGTCAAGGTTTCTTGACCTTCATTAAGATGTGCATCAACAGATGAAATTATCGGATGACTTCCGACGCTTCGCTGGATTTAGTTGCCAACAGCTAAAATAACATCAAGGTTGCTTGACCTTCATTGAAATGTGCTTCAACAGATGAAATCATCATATGATTTCCGATGTTTCGCTGGATTTACTTGCCAACGACTGAAAGAACGTCAAGGTTGCTTGACCTTTGTTGAAATGTGCTTCAACGGATGAGATTGTATGAAGTTTCCGCTGGGGATAGGTTTTTGGAGTTACGACCTCGAACTGATGGCATCGGACCTTTGTGAGGTATTGTCGACTATAGTTTGCAATAGTTGTGGTCATTGGTGTAGTGAACCCTGTGTTTGGGTGAATACCAATGAGTGATATGTAGACCCACAGTTTGGTCTTTGAAAATCAAGATATCAGACTTTTTTGCTCAATCGCGTAGCATCTTTTTTCCTAATTTGACTTTTTCAGCTTGTGAGACCTCCTTTACAAATCAAATTGGACCTAACCAGAGGGGTGGGACCCACTTCCCATAGCTGCAGGTACACCTGCGGCAACCACAGATACACCTACGGCCATCCGTGGGTGTATTTGTTGGCCTTTTCTGTGACGCCCCCAAAATAGGTATACATCACCCATCTTGGGTCGCCAAATACTTGGTACAAATTACAAATACATACTTAATTATACAACTGTCGTGTACAATATGACAAAACATAAGCTGAGAGTTTTAACACGAATATTATCTTCTAGACAATATCTGTTGGGTTTATAATATTCATGAACGCAATCAAATTGCAAAAATAAGCGGAAACGTGTAAAAATCAGAGTTTTAAAATTTTACAAACCATATACCCGGATCACCCTTTATGCACAATTATTAATTAAACGAAAAGATAAAGAATAAAATCATACCCTTGAAGATCGAGCTTCCTCAGGTACAAGTTCACCTCCAAATCCTTTCGCGTTCAACTTGAATTCACCGGGTTTGGTTCCTTCCTTTGATCAACGTTAGCCACCCAAGTGTTTGGCCTCTAGAGGTGATCCACCAAGGAAGAAGAAGGATTCAAGAAGATGGGTGGTTGGCTAAACCCTAGTTTTTCTATCTCTATAGAAAAGGAGCGTACTCTCCAACCATTGGAATTATATCGTCATCTTGATATCTGATATAAGACTCTTCTTATAAAGATATCAAGTAACCCTATTAAAATAAGGTATTATTTAATTAAACCCTTTTAATTAAAAGGGCTCCCTAATCTTATTAGGGATAATTAATTAAACTCCTTTAACTAATTATCCTTCCTAATCCAATTAGGAATAAATGAGAGTACTTATATTAAATTAATTCCTAAACTCTTTTAGAAATTAAAATAATAATAATAATTGTAATAATATTAATAAGACTCCTCTTATTAATTTATATTTAATATTTTAAAATATTAAATAATAAATATTAAGCTATTTAATTTATTCTATCACCATAGATTAAATTAAATATACATAATATATTATTACGATTATGCCATTAACTTCTTAAATAATTATTCTTCCTTTTATGGTGTGACCCTTTAGGTTCTCCATATTAAACCTAGGTTGTGAATAAATCAATTAGAACAATTCTAATCTTATTTAAATAAATAAATTAAACAATTAATTTATTTAAATAAATAATATTTATTCTACAATAGGGATAAGCCTCCCTAGCGATCAACGACTTTCCGGATAATATAGATTTCAACATTAATCATAAAAGAACCTTTGAGTAAATAGTTACAAATACAATTCAATCCTTCCACCATACAATGTCCCAATTAAATATAAGACATGGAATTCTTGTCAAGTCTTATTTTATTTAATTATATGTATTTCGATCCTTAAATGCACAACTCCAAATAATGCGAATTAGAAACTCCATTCTAATTTCATTACGCTTTGCGCCAAGGACTCTTGCGTTGTCATTTATCGAATCACATAGGACATTTCTCTTCTTTTATTAGAAGTGGTAGATTCTTTATTGATCATATATTATCTCCATGTACAACTTGTTATACCCAAGCATACCCTTTGATATACCCTAAGGGTCTTAAGGAATAAGTCAAAGTATAACTCATCATACACAAGATACTATGATGATCTCAAGTCCAAGGATTACTTGTACTACTATCACTACAAATTCCTATTGACGAAAAAAGTAAAACTCCATTAGGTATTCCTTAGCGAGCCAACGTTCGGTTAACTTATTCTCCAATAAGCACCTACATACTTGCTTTAGTGTCTCCACACAAATGATCATGAGATCAATCATCCTCATCCAATGAGCAAGCAACGTATGTACCAATCTATCCGGATTCACTAATCCCAATTTAGTAATCCAACGATTGGGAACTATTTTAGTTTTAAGCTTTCTAAGAATTTAGATCTCATTAGAATGATCATCATCATTATTCTAAAAGCATTGCTTAAAACTATGGGTTTATCACATATTATAAAATAGCATCATGTACATAATTAAAAGCCTTTAATAAATTAATACTCTTTATTTAATAAATGAATAAGATTGTTACAAAGTATATGCTTTATCATCAAACATGATTGGCTTGTGTGCATACTACTTTCAATCTCCCACTTGCACTAAAGTCAATCGTCATGGTATCTCATACTCTTCTTCTCTAAGTGACGATTATCTTGCTGTTGGATAAGCTTTAGTTAATGGATATATAATGTTGTTTTTGAGAGTTCACTATCTCTATAGTGATTTCCCATCTTTCAATGATTCCTATAATCAAATGAAAGTCCTACAACACATTTTTAGATCCAAGATGAGACTTAGGAACTATTCCTAGCTCTGTAATGAACTTATCATCCAAACAATCAACTTGCAGCTTCATTTACAGCTATATACTTTGTCTTTATCATTAAACCAGCAACCTTTTGCTATTTTGGAACCTTTCAAATTCACTACACCACTGTTCAAGCTAACACTTTACCTTAAAGTGGATTTTCGGTCGTCTTGGTCTGTCTGAAAAACTTGAGTCTGTAAAGCCCTCTAGTTTTAATTCAGACCCACCATGTATGCTCACATCCTTAGTGTCGGTTAAGAACTTTAAGATATTTTTCACTGTCTTACAGTGATCTTCTCCAGAATATGACCGATCAACATTAGATCTTGTATATTTCATTTCATACATGATAGTCACTCATGCGATCTCTCTTTTCAGGAGTCTGTGGGGACTATAAAGAGAGATACACTCCATAGCTCATCAACATGAGACATCTCTTGGAGTTTGCCATGCTAAACGACTTTAGCATCAAATGAATATACGTTCCTTGGGTTAAGTTGAGCATCCTTTTAAATCTATCTATATAGATTTGCATCCCCAATAATGATACTCTTCCCAAATCATTCATGGAGGATTGTTTAGACAACTTTATCTTTACTGATTGTAGTATTGGTATGTAATTCCTCATCCGTAGTATATCAACATATAATACTAGAAATTTCACGACGCTCCCACTGACCCTTTTGTACACACTAGAACTCTTACCTCATCGTATGTAACTTTGGATCATCATCTTCTATGATGCTTACCTCATCATCATCATCCATGATGAATCCATACCTCCTAGGTATCTTGATTATTATTCGATTTATGATTGATTTGTGGTACAATAGGTACATCTCTGAGTTCCTCTTATTTGACTTATAGTGTTTTGTGGATCATGAACTCTTCAAGATCTATTATCCTCCCACTAGCCCCTTCAATGATAAACACCTTTATCTTGGAAGGAAACGTGTTTCGCAACAAACACCTTTTGCTAAGTAGAATTATAGAACATATACCCTAAATTTACTTTAGGATGTCCCACAAATCTGTACATGTCAAATGTTGTCCCAAGCTTATCCTTTGAAACCGTTTCACATAAGTTGGACAACCCCTTATCTTAACATACTTAAGATTAGGAATCTTCCATGTCCATAACTTTTATGGAGTCTTCAAGAATTTTGAGGTTACCTTTTTCGTAGAATATCTGACCATTTCTAGGACATGATCCTAGAGGGATACTGGAATGTCGATAAAATCATTATGGACCGTACCATGTCCAACAAGGTATGATTTTTCCTTTCAGATACATCAATCAATTATTACGTATCATGAGGTGTCCATTATGAGAAAAACCATTTGAGATAATCTAGAAACTTATTGCACAAGTATTTATTCCTTGATCTAATCAAAGAATCTTAATACTTTGCCAATTTGTTTCACTTCTGAATTCTTTGAAACATTCAAATAATTCACACTTGTATTTTAACAAATACATACATTCAACTCTTTGAATGATCATCTCCTTTTCTTATACTAGTTTGTTCAATTTACAAAATAATTTTTCACGTAAGTCAGTATACAAAATCCATTAAGTAATCTTTCGGTTCTATCTGAAACATTATTATTATAAATAGAACAACAATTGTTCTTAATTATAATATCAAAATTCATTGTCCAACAACAAAATGAAAATAATGTTTCCAACGAACCGGAATACAATAACAACTTATTGACTTAATAGACTCATTTCAGTAGGCATTGCTAAACTATAAGTTCCTATGGCTAATGCAGTAACCTTTTCTTCATTTCCCACACATAGGTTTACTTATATTTGTTTAGCTTTCTACTTTTGTTTGGTCCCTTCATAAATCTATATTTATGATAACCAAAGTCGGTATCCAATACCCAGGTAGAACCTTGACTTAAAGAAAAAATTATTTTAAATTATGAACAAAATTGTATTTGTAACTGAAACTTCACTAAGCTTCTTTTGGTTAGCTCTGCAAGATGCTTCTCGCAGTTTCTTTCCAGTGTCCAGGCTTATTGCAGTGGTAGCAAACTCCTTTGCCATCCGTATCAATTTTGTTCTTATTATCCTTTGTTTATGCCTTTCTATTTACCTTCTTTGAATCGTTCTTCTTTTCAGAAGATCCTTTGGCCCCTACCAGTAAGACTTTATCTTTCTTGGTTGGAAAGTGACTCTCAACATTTTTCAATATGTTAAGCAAATCAGCGAGGCTGATATCTAGCTTGTTCATATGAAAAATTCACAACAATTGTGAAAGGAGTAGGGAGTGAGTGCAAGATCAAATCTTGGCTCAACTCTCCATCCATGACAAAACTTGTTGTCTAATTGATCAATCAAATTGATAATGTTAAGGACTTTTATCTGCATCTTTGTAGTGTCATCGGTCATTCTAGATCGGAAGAGCTCCTTAGATATCTCGATATCTATCGGTCCCACTTTCCTCACCATCAACTACTTGATGTGCGGGAATATAGTAGAAGCATCCATAGTTTCATCGACATTTGAAGCTCGTTACTCGTAGATGCGAGCATGATGCATTGAGCTAAGCGTGCATCATCTTGCCACTTTCTAAAAGTAGCAATCTCTTCCTCGGAGGCATTATGCGCAACCATTGCGAGGATAGGCATATTAAGGATATAAGATAACTTTTCACCATGAGAACTATTCTCAATTCCTTAACCAATCCAGATTTTAATACGGTTTGGTTAAATAACATCTAATATGTTTCGTAGTGATAGTAATTTAGACATTGTAAAATTCTGTAAATGAATTTGTAATTAACAACATTTTAACATACATTCTTTTATTAATTACCAAAATAAATTAGGTCTTGTTTTAAATTGGTATCTCCCACTATTTTCTTCAAACTATATTACCTCACTTATATAGTTCGACAAAATCGATTAAAGATTTGCTAGTGAGAATAAGGATCCCATTTCAAATGTATATAGCCTTGTGGTGACACAACAAACTATATATAAATAAATAGGTAGACAACTTTTGTCAATTACATCAACTATGCAACTCCTTTTCTTTTGCCTCTTAGATTATTTTGATCAAGTGGTGGCACATCCGAATCAAAATTATCCAAGTTAAGTCCAACCTAGCACTCCATATATTCAAAAAAGGAAAATATCATCCTTGTGGTGACACAACAAAATAATATTGTTCAATTTTCTTTATAAGCATCAAATGTGATAAATTAACATCTTAAATACTTAATACTTGCCTTGTGGTGACACAACAAACTCATATTAAATATTTAATCCTCTATTAATTTTATCATGCTAGAAGGCGACGTTCGATATTCCAAATATCTTTGAATGCTTAGGACTTAATATAAAAAATTTGAGGGATTTATTATTAAATGTCTCATCTTGTTTAGCGTACATGCACATATATATATAAAATACGTGTCATATTAATTAACATGCGAAGCATGTTTGCATAATATATAATATATATAGTATAAGCATGCACATATAGAATACTATATTCTACCCGGATTGATTATAGACTTTTATTCTAGTTTGGTTCACTAGAGCCACCAAGTGAACCAAAAGGTCAAACCCTAGGGGTGCAAGAAATAATATTTAAATATAACTATTACATTTAAACCCGGGCTCCATTACAAACGGGTCTTCAAGCGCTCCTTGCTCCTTGATCTCCAATTCTTCAAAATTAATTCTAACTATTCCTATTACAAAACTATTTAAAATAAATAGAAACCTTGATCGTGATCGAGGGAAGTACATAAGAGGGAGTTAGAATTTACATTAAGAAAAAATTAGAGAAGACAAGGTACGCAGAACCCATTTAATAAAACTCATACATTCATGCATCCAACTAAAATAAAATCCAATCACATTTGTCAATAGTCCATAATCAATCCCATTTATTATCATACACATTACCATATGCATCAATAAATAACATTCATCTCATGAATAATAAACATTTAATATATATATTGATATCATTTAATGGCAAATTTAGTTAGTATAAAATCTATTTTGAATCAAAATAAACTCCTTTATTTTAATCCAAATTTAAATCAAAATAAAACTATTTTATTTTAATTTATCCAATTTTGAATAAAATAAACTATTTTATTTTAATCAAAATCTTTAATCAAAATAAACTCCTTTATTTTAATTAATTATGGAATCCAATTCAAGTAAAAAAAAAACTTTACTAAAGGAAACACGAATTTTCTTTCCTATTCACAAATAAACTCCTTTATTTTGAATAACATGAAATCTTATTTCATATCTAAATAAACTCCTTTATTTAAGGAAACATGGATTCTCTTTTCATTCACAAATAAACTCCTTTATTTTGAATAACATGAAATCTTATTTCATATCTAAATAAACTCCTTTATTTAAGGAAACATAGAATCCAATTTCAACTCCAATTAGTTATCATGGAATCCAATTCCATCTCTAATTAGTTAGCATGAAATCTAATTTTATAATTAAAATAAACCTTTTTATTTTAAGATTAAAATAAACTTTTATTTTAAGATTAAAATAAACTTTTATTTTAATTATAAAATTATTAAAATATATATTATATATATAATCAAGTATGTAATTAGTGATGCATGATTCATGCAATCAAATAATCATGTACTCCTGTTGCATTACTATATATATAATATATAATATATTAAAACACATATATATATATATATATAAGTGGTTGATCCCAAGACAATCACCTGGGCCACGTTTTTTTAAAAAAAAAATCAGGAAAAGTAATGCAACATAATTTATATAATATGTATAATATATATGAAAAGAACAAGTCATGATCCAGTATCATGATATTCAATAAAAACGTGATTCCACACCTGGATTGCCCAGCATACATGAATTCTTTGCCACGTGAATCATGAAAAAGGATATATCTAATATATCCCTATTAACATATATATCATTTGATACACACCACACGGATCGGCGAAAAAGATAAGCAGATTTCAGCGAATAAAAGCAAAACAAGCGATTCAAATGACATAATTTTTATTTTTTTAAATAAATTTTATACAATAAATTATGCCCAACTAAATTATTCTAAACACATATCAATATACATATAAAATTAAAATAATTAATAATTCACATAAAGGTTTGGCTCTGATGCCACTGTTGGGTTTGTAATATTCATGAACGCAATCAAATTGCAAAAATAAACGGAAACGTGTAAAAAGCAGAGTTTTAAAATTTTACAAACCATATACCTGGATCACCCTTTATGCACAATTATTAATTAAACGAAAAGATAAAGAATAAAATCATACCCTTGAAGATCGAGCTTCCTCAGGTACAAGTTCACCTCCAAATCTTTTCGCGTTCAACTTGAATTCACCGGGTTTGGTTCCTTCCTTTGATCAACGTTAGCCACCCAAGTGTTTGGCCTCTAGAGGTGATCCACCAAGGAAGAATAAGGATTCAAGAAGATGGGTGGTTGGCTAAACCCTAGTTTTTCTATCTCTATAGAAAAGGAGCGTGCTCTCCAACCATTGGAATTATATCGTCGTCTTGATATCTGATATAAGACTCTTCTTATAAAGATATCAAGTAACCCTATTAAAATAAGGTATTATTTAATTAAACCTTTTTAATTAAAGGGGCTCCCTAATCTTATTAGGGATAATTAATTAAACTCCTTTAACTAATTATCCTTCCTAATCCAATTAGGAATAAATGAGAGTACTTATATTAAATTAATTCCTAAACTCTTTTAGAAATTAAAATAATAATAATAATTGTAATAATATTAATAAGACTCCTCTTATTAATTTATATTTAATATTTCTAAAATATTAAATAATAAATATTAAGCTATTTAATTTATTCTATCACCATAGATTAAATTAAATATACATAATATATTATTACGATTATGCCATTAACTTCTTAAATAATTATTCTTCCTTTTATGGTGTGACCCTTTAGGTTCTCCATATTAAACCGGTTGTGAATAAATCAATTAGAACAATTCTAATCTTATTTAAATAAATAAATTAAACAATTAATTTATTTAAATAAATAATATTTATTCTCTGATAGGGATAAGCCTCCTAGCGATCAACGACTTTCCGGATAATATAGATTTCAACATTAATCATAAAAGAACCTTTGAGTAAATAGTTACCGTACAATTCAATCCTTCCACCATCTGATGTCCCAATTAAATATAAGACATGGAATTCTTTGTCAAGTCTTATTTTATTTAATTATATGTATTTCGATCCTTAAATGCACAACTCCAAATAATGCGAATTAGAAACTCCATTCTAATTTCATTCTGCCTTGGCCAAGGACTACTGCATTGTCATTTATCGAATCACATAGGACATTTCTCTTCTTTTATTAGAAGTGGTAGATTCTTTATTGATCATATATTATCTCCATGTACAACTTGTTATACCCAAGCATACCCTTTGATATACCCTAAGGGTCTTAAGGAATAAGTCAAAGTATAACTCATCATACACAAGATACTATGATGATCTCAAGTCCAAGGATTACTTGTACTACTATCACTCACTGAGAATTCTATTGATGAGCAAGTAAAACTCCATTAGGTATTCCTTAGCGAGCCAGCGTTCGGATTAACTTATTCTCCAATAAGCACCTACATACTTGCTTTAGTGTCTCCACACAAATGATCATGAGATCAATCATCCTCATCCAATGAGCAAGCAACGTATGTACCAATCTATCCGGATTCACTAATCCCAATTTAGTAATCCAACGATTGGGAACTATTTTAGTTTTAAGCTTTCTAAGAATTTAGATCTCATTAGAATGATCATCATCATTATTCTAAAAGCATTGCTTAAAACTATGGGTTTATCACATATTATAAAACAGCATCATGTACATAATTAAAAGCCTTTAATAAATTAATACTCTTTATTTAATAAATGAATAAGATTGTTACAAAGTATATGCTTTATCATCAAACATGATTGGCTTGTGTGCATACTACTTTCAATATCCACACTCAATGGGGTCCTCATTATAATTATTATATATTTCATAGAATAGTTAGGACTACTATAGCTACTTATCCTGGACCATCACTCCATTCCCCAACTCGTCCCAGCTATATTCTCATTTCCTGAAGAGAACAATGAAAGAAAAAGGTGAGCTCAACTAGCCCAGTAAGAAATATTATGACTAAGATAATGTAGAATAAATTATCATTAGCCTTCAACAATATAACAACTGATAGAATACAATAGACAACAAGTTTTAGATCAACAACTGCAACAGAATACACAATCCGTTGGAGGAGTCAAGTAGAGCATGATATCTACTATCTTCTATGATTTAAAAGTTTACCATCAATTTTATTGTTGAGACTCAGCTTAATAAATAATCCACATCACCGAATTATCCATGCACTACGGGCTAAGGATATTCATTAGTATCACGACCACGAATTATCTATGCACCACGGGCCAATGATATTCGTGTTTTCACCAATGGTCATGATTATGCCAAACAACAATTCATCTTTGCACCCTTGGCCGAAGAGAACGCATGGTTATGATCATACCAACATCTGTCCATCAATGCACTACGGGCCAATGAGGACTTTTACCACATCATTTGTAATATTATGGTCATGATTATACCGAATAATCACTGGTCATAATCATACCAATCAATAGTCCATCTATGCATGTAAGCCACATATGACTTTCATCACAATATAAGCATGATGATGATGACAATAATATAAGAATTCAATTAAATGAAAGCAATGATAAATTTTGAAGATTTATAATTTAATTTATCCAGAAATCAATAATATCCAAATCGTCAACATGATACTGCTTTGTGGAGTAAAATTCAAGAATAATATTGTATCAAAAATGATTTCGACTGAAAAGAAATCAATTTTTGTCCTGAATAGTACTCCGGGTGAATAGTACTCTGGGTGAATAGTACCTGCTTTGTGGGTCAATTTTTGTTTCAACCCGACATGAAAAGCTTAAAATTTATCAAGAATGTTCAGAAAAATATCCTTGTGAAATGATACTAGATGAAGCGCAAATTTTAAGGATATTCTAATAATTTTACGGAGTATAGAAGCAATACTTTAACAAAATGAGTGTAGAATTAAAAATACAAAATGAAATAATATTACTTATATACTACAGAGTATAGAAGAAAATATTATTTCATACGAGTATTGAACAAAAATAATATCCCTTATGAATATGAAAGAAATAATACACCTTACCTTAGTAGAAGGTTGGATACTGCATTAGTGAAGTAGCAAAATACTCTTCTTCTTTCCCTCTATAGCTTCTCCCTATAGCTTCTCTCTCTATAATTGCTCTTCTGAGTCTTAGTGAATTGGTGAGAATTAAATAAGAATGAGCATCTATTTATATGAAAACATAGTTTCGATAATTGCACATTTTGGGGCTCAAATTATTACAGTATATTACCTTCATATTTTCCTCCATTTTTAATTTAGTCCTACAAGTATTATCAAACTTGCACCACCTCCCCTAATAGTACATCATGTGAATCAATAGTTCCATTCATATGAACAAATAGTTATATACATATGAACTAATAGCAATTAATTGCTCATTTATCTGATTAATTATCTGATTGGTCAATTTAATCTCCAGAAATCAATTATTATCGAAATAAATGTCGATTTTCGCTAATACAAATAATCCCAACACAATGAAAATATCAATTTCATCTTTAATCAACACGAAATTATTCATCATTAATATTATAACTCACAGTATTTAACCACCAAATCATTCCCAAGAAAGAGGGGGCTTTTCGATAAGGATTTCTCCCTATTGGCGCATAATTAGGTGACCAAACCTATTTCCTCGACAGAACTTTCTAGACATCATCAATATTATAAATAATAATATGAATAACTTTGTCGTCTCAATTATTGATTTAACAATATAAAATATTATGCAGATGATATTATGACAATAATTGAATCAATAATATGAGAGATATTATGCAGCAATTACTATGGCAATAATTGAATAAAACTGAGTGACTTCTCACGTAAGCATCAATAATGAAAGATATTGTACAATACTGGTGTGCTCTTATACAACCACAGCGTATTTACGTATTTTTTACCACAAGAGTATTTCAACAGTTTAACGGTAAAACTTTCGCCGTTATTTTTATAAAAAGATATTTCTATCATTTTCTCATTTCCACAGTAATTCTGTTGTGGGGTCCACCAATGATTGTGTCGTCGTACAAATATTCCCTGATAAAATGAATATTCCCCGACCAATCGAATATTTTATGACAACTTGCATACTTTGAAAAATTTATAAATACTACCCAAAACTATAACATTATATCAAATCCACACCTTAATATTAAAAAAAATATTTTGAGAAATTAAATCTTTATTCATAAAATTTGGGGTCTTATAATTTCCCTTTCATAAGTCATTTTCAAGTTCGACACACAGAGAATCCGAGAGTTCTTCTTCAGATTTGCTGAGTTCGAGCTGCTTTCTGCAAAATTCATCATCGTACAAGTGTTCCACACTATCCTGATAATGTATGCATGTCCTCTTTTCCAGTTTTTGTCCATTGGAAAATGAGTTATCACATGAAATGCTTCTAAACACATAGTAGTGAATATGCATACTCATATGACTTGATAAAAAATATTCAACATAGTAAATGTTAGTATTTAACCATATTGAACATAATGATGTGAAAAAATTTGACTTTTGAAATAGTCAAATTGGCACCTTTTTCTGCAATTTCTTATCCTATTTGAGGATAAATGAGCAAAGGTTGTAAAGTAAAGTAATCCTGGTAATTAGGCTACCCTTACGGATTATGACTTTGATATTTTTATGCATACAAGATGTTTATGACTGTGGGTTGGTGTGCTACTGAATGGCCACCTAGTCATGCCTACGTGCATGTGGATAGTCCTTTTTTACAAAGGAGACTCTGGAAAAAAAATTCCATGAGCCTAGGCATTGGGTAAACATACATTTCTAACTCTACTATTGACGTATATTAAAGTAATTCATGCATGCATATAGTTATAAAATGCATTGAAAAGTTCCAGGTTAGAATTTACCACACCCTTTCTGAGGTGATTTGGAGACTTGTGTCCAGATATATGGATCCAGATCAGCCGATAAGTTCCCATAGGACCACTTCAAGTGTGAGGAGAAGGGCTTTTGATGTGCCTCAACCTCGTTCAGATCAACAGCCACGTCATTTGGTGGAGGCAGTGATTCGTCCTATCCGAGTTGAGGTACCGGATGTTGAGGATAAGGATGAAGATGTACCGATTACGGCTCCCGCTATTACTTCTCATGCTCCCTGTAGGGATCTTCCAGGCATTAATGTGACGATTCCAGAGCTTCATGATGATTTGAGTCATCAACCCTCGGTTTAGTTGCATGTGAACAAGGTAAAAGCTGGGTTTGATCTTCCTTTTTCCTATTGATGAGGAGCAAGGATTTTGATGTTGATTTATATTTTTGGCATAGGTTCCTGGCTTTAGTCAGCCTCAAGGGAACTAGTTTAGCATACACTCTCTATATCAGACTTTTCATCTAGAGTATCGAGAGATTGTGCATGGTAGGGGCTTTGAGGCGTTTTTTTACATCCTCCCCCGTCGTTGTCCCAGGGGTTACCTCAGGGCGTTGTCTGAGCGATGGTTTCAACAGACTCAGTCTCTCTATTTGCTAGACTATGAGGTGATGATGACGCTGATGGATTGGCAGTTTATCACCGGTATAGAGTTTGCAGGGGCACCAGTGCCTTATGCGGCAAACATTACCATGACTGCCTTTAGATCCTTGCTAAGAGTCTCGGCTGAGGCGCTCAAAGATAGGACAGTCCGCACTGGTCCTTTGAGTGTAGATACTATAAGTGGGGCATTGAGTGAGCCCATACCCTATGATGTGAGAGTCAGGGATCGCATTCTTCAACGATTATTCCTGGTCATCCTCAAGGGTTGTTTCATAACGAATAACTCTTCTACGGTGTCGTTCGCTTTAGTCAGTGCCACACGAGAGGTGGACCATATTGGAGAGTATGGATGGGGCTCCTATACCTTTACATAATTCCTCAGGGGAATGCACAAGCGTTCGCAGGGCTTGATAGAGGATTGGCTAGGATTTTACCTATTTCTGCTGGTGAGCATTTCTCTTTTGATTTCCCATGTATAGGTTGAGAATATTGACTGACCGCAGATGTTTTACTCTTATGTTGGCAGTTTTTAGCCTATGAGAAGCTCCCATGTCCGTGTCCCATTAGCGTGTTAGGTCCAGATACCTATCCACAGGGACAACGATAGCATCACTCAACGTTGGCGGAGGTTCCTATAGCTGAGGGTTTCACCCATTGTCTCCTACAGTTGGAGTTATTGAAAGCCGATGTCATCACTTGGGTTCCCTATACTGGGGACCATTGGACAGTTAGATTTGAGGATGGGTTCACGACTGGTGTTGAGCAGATGGAGGATGGGTGCTCTATTTGGGAGAGCGTGCTATTAGAAGCACCACAAGAAAGATTTGTGTATTGATCTGTCCTCTTGCCAGGCGTTATTGGCCTGTGTCACAGTCTCATGTCGGTGATATCCCATTGATGGGAATTGATAGCTTTATTTTGTCAGAGGTTTCGTTCACTCGGGAGGTATTCTACCGCTGGTGGTCCCCTCATACCATCGGAGCCCAGACCTGCGCCACTCAGTTCATGGGGGATATGGTTCTGTGATCTGTGATGATAACAGATCAGATGGCCTGTGTCCAAGATCCTACTCATTTGATGCAGATTGACAGCTTGACCTTACAGTTGGATCGGGCACATTTTTTCATCCAGCATTTGGGCAGAGATACTTCTGAGGTGGATATTTTTTATCCTTCCAGCTCAGAGGCTAGCTCTTCAGGTGACCCATATGGTTTGGCCGGCGCAGATCGTCCATTGTATAGGCCTAACATCCCTCTTTGGGGAGATCCAGTGACTTAGGAGGAGTTACATCAGATGGACAGTGTGACGCCCCCAAAACAGGAATACATCACCCATCTTGAGTTGCCAAATACATGGTACAAAATACAAATAAAAACTTAATTATACAATTGTCGTGTAAAATACGACAAACATATACTGTGAGTTTAAACAAGAATATTGCCTTCTATACAATATCAACTCCCAATGGAGTCCTCATAGACAGTATACAAACTCAAATTCAGTCCTCATTACATTTATTATCACACTATTTAACAGAATAGTGAGGACTACTAATGCTATCATCTGGACTGTCAATCCGCTCCCCGACTCGTCCCAACTATATTCTCATTTCCTGAAGAGAATGGTGAAGGAAAGGGCGAGCTCAACTAGCCCAGTAAGAAATATTATGACTAAGATAATGCAGAATAAATTATCATTAGTCTTCAACAATGTTAAACTGATAAAATATAATAGACATCAAGTTTAACTGCAGCGGAACAAGCAATCCATTAGAAGAGTCAACTAAAGAATAAAATCTACTATTTTCTATGATTTAAAAAGTTTTCATCAATTTTTATCGCTAAGACTCAGCTTAATAAATAAACCACATCATCAAATCATCCCTGCACTACGGGCAAAGGATATTTATTAAATCATCAATAGTCATGACTATACCGAATAATCTCTGGTCATAATCATACCAAGTCCATCTCTGCACGTAAGCCAAAGATATACAACAATAAAACCAATAATCAACAATCCATCTTTGCACGTAAGCCAAAGATATACAATTCAATAATCAACCGTCCATCTTTGTACCTAAGCCAAAGATAACTTTCATCACCATATAAGCATGAGGACGATGACAATGATATAAGCATTAATCAAACGAAAACAAGAATAAATATTAAAGACTTTAAATTTATCCAAATATTATCCATCACTTAAATAACTCATAATCTAATATTGCTAAAATTATAACAATATTTTTAATCATTTCTTAAACTTATAAACAATTTAATTCAATTGTTTACACTACCAAATAAAGCATTTAATCATTCAAAAATGTCATACTCATAAGATTTCATCACCAATGATCAAATCCCGTATAAAAAAATCTGTATATACCTTATATAGGATTTCCAAGCCATAAAATCCTATTTTCCAACTTTGTTACTTCACATAACATATTTAACTCATATGTTCGTAACTAAACTATTTTCATGAAAAATACCAAATTAGTCCCAAAAATATTTCTTTTCTGGGATTTAGCATAATATAGTCCCATAATGAACATATATTTTTCTCAGAATTTTTAAAATTCATTTACTATATTTCAAAAATCCATTTCTAATTAATTCCTTAAGAAATTAGCTACCTCAAGTTTAACTTCAGAAATTCCCAAATTTGGCAGGATCTTACACATGTTAATGTGAGCTTCCAGTTTAAATTTCATGGTCATCGGAGTTATAGAACTCCGGTTATAGCGTTTTTCGTCGAAAAAACCTAAATATTGAAATGGTCATAACTTGCTCATTTTAAGTCGGAATGAGCTCATTTTTTGACAGGAGGTTCTTTGTACAATATACTTTCATGTCCCAAAAGGCCAGAATTTTTCTCACAATTTATGTGGCCGAAACAGCCCTTCTAAAATCTGGACAGTAGCATTTCGGTAATTTCCAGCTTTTGACTCCTTTGCTAAAATCAGTCCACGCGAAAATCTACAATACCTTTTCCAGTGATTCAACTTGGAGATGCTACAAAACTCATAGATCTAACTCTTGAACTTAACCACACTCAAAAATTCAAAATATAATATGAGATATGGTCAATTGAATTTCATGTTCTATTTTCACCAAAATCTGATTTTCAACCCTTTGTGATTTCTAAGAAACTTTCATGTTTTCACATAATAACCAACATAACTCATCATAACACTTACTAATACTTCATATACCCATGATTTTCATCAGTCCAAAGATTTTATTATGACTCTCATCATAATCAACGTAACAAGATCATTTCCACAATTTAATAAGGAATGAATATAAAGGATCATTCACCATGCATGTGGTAATCCACATAGACAGGTTATTCCAACAGAATAATAAAGAATGGAATAACAGAAGGATTCACCATGAATGCGATAGAGACCCAAAATGCAGAACGAGTTATTCCCAACAAAATAATAAATAATGGAACCGAGTCGGCAGAAGCCTTATGACGAGGATATTAAAGAGAATAATAAATGCGGAATAATAAATAATGGAACCAGGTCCGGCGTAAATGCACAGATAGGATATTCCGACAAAATAATAAATGTGGAATAATAATTAATGGAACCAGATCCGGCGTAAAATGCATAGACAGGATATTCTGACAGAATAATAAAGAATGGAATAACAACAGAATTTCACCATGTATGCGGTACTTCGCATAAACAGGTTATTCCAACAGAATAATAAAGAACGGAACCAGGTCAGGCAAAATTCGAACCGATAGGATATTCCAACAGAATAATAAAGAATGGAATAATAGAAGAATTTCACCATGTATGATGTACTTCGCATAAACAGGTTATCCCAACATAATAATACAGAATGGAATAACAGAAGAATTTCACCATGTATGCGGTACTTCGCATAAACAGGTTATTCCAACATAATAATGATGAATGGAATAACAACTCTTACGAGTATTGAAAGAAGTAATTCTCTTCATGAACACGAAATAATAATACCCCATACAGGTACAAAAAATAATATCCCTTACCTTAGAATAAAGCTGGATACTGGAATAGAAATGTAGCAGACTTCTCTTCTTCTTTCTCTCTATAATTTCTCTCTATAATAATGGCTCTAAAGCTTTAGTGAATTGGTGAGAAATGAAGGAAGAATGAGCTTCTATTTATAGGAAAACATAGTTTCGATAATTGCACATTTTGGGGCCCAAAAAATTACAATATAATACCTCCAACTTTTCTTTCATTTATAATTCAGTCATCCAAGTATTATCAAACTTGCACCACCTCCCCTAATAGTAAATCATGTGAATCAATAGTAAATCATGTGAATCAATAGTTCTAAACATGTGAAAAAATTAATTACAGTATAGTACCTCCATCTATACCTCCATTTTTAACTTAGGCATACAAGTATCATCAATCTTGCACCAACTCCCCTAATAGTATAAGAATGTAATTCAATAGTACACACATGTGAACAAATAGCTATATGAGCATGTGAATTAGTAGTAATTAATTGCTCATTTACCCGATTAATTACCCGGCTTATCAATATAACCCCCAGACATTAATTATCATCGGAATAGATGTCGATTTCAATTAACACTAATAATCCCAACACAATGGAACTATCAAATTCATCTTTAATCAACAGGAACTTATTTATTATTAATATCATAACTCACAATATTTAACAACCAGGTCGTTCTTAGGAAAGAGGGGGCTTTCCAATAAGGATTTCTCACTACAACATAAAAGCTTATCATGATCAAGACATCGGGTGATCGTGATCACGGTCATGAGATGTCTATCAATGATCGTGATCCGATCGTTGATACGAGTCGCAGATAATCTGGTCGCTGGAAGGACATCAGCGACCAACAATAGCGACCGAATTATTAGCGACCGCAAGTAGCGACCGATACCGTCGCTATTATGACTTATGCTGAGTCATTTGTCATGCGTGATGTGTCACTGTCGATCGATAATAATAACCGCAATGGCGATCGCTAGATTCAAAGAAGCTGAAGCGGTCGCTGATACATTTTTAGCGACCGGATGCGGTCGTTGATGCTTTTTTTTTTTTAAATTTTTGCCTATTTTATTGATTTTCCAAAAATAACTTTTGCTTTGTACTGCTTTCAAATCAACACGTTATATATATATATATATATATATATATATATACAAGCATCCATATTAACATCCATCAATACAATACAAAACATTCATCCATGAATAAACATTCATCAATACAATACAAAACATTCATCCAACACAATATAATCGATATCGTAAACATCCATATAAACTAATACAATTGTCAAAGAATGAATCTAAAAGAGTACAAGGCTTTAAAAATCTAAAAAAAATAAGTCTAAGCGCTCTTCATGGATCATCAAATTAGGATCTGTAATTATCAAAGTAATAAAACATATATGTTACATATAAGTAAGACATTGACTCGAGAGACTATAAACATATAAAACAATGTAGCTAAACAATAAGCGATATATATATACTGCTCCTGTTGTTGTCTTTGCTGCTCTGCTGCTTGGCACATGCTAGGCTTGCCAACTCATCGGGACTCAGAGACTGCAGATGCCCGCTTGATTATCTGAAGAAGATCACGATCTGACAGATCGCTCTCACCACATCAAGAAGAGTATGATAGGTTGGATAATAACGATGATATGTGTGTACCGGGTGGCGAGCTGCTATGCCACTTTGATGGTCGGGCGTCGTCTTTGTCCTTGGCCTTTGACATAATTTTTTCTTCACGATGGGCGCCTCTCTCCCATAATTCTTGATCAATCAATCGGATGGCAGGGGTGCCTTGAGGATAGCGCTCGTTCATTAAGCCTTTATAAGTGTCTATCGGAAGATGAACAATTAAATAGTTAAAAAAAATAAAAAAAATACTAAAGAAGGTCGTTACAATTTATAAACAACATATTAGGATAAAGTGAACTTATTACGCTTATCTCGAGCGACTTGGTAGACCATCGCGGTGTGTACATACACATCCAACCAATTGATAGGTTGACCTTGAGGCCGAGACTCCTATAGTTCATTTCCTCATATTATTATGTAAACATATGATATTTTAGCTACAAAGATATTTGTAAACATAACATACGTACCACAGCGACAATGTGTTGCGGTGTGATATCTTCTTGCGCCACCGATCGTGCCTTTTGCCTTCTCGTCGTCGATACACACGAGGATCATTCGAGGCGGCGATCTTGCGCCTCTTGACCCGACTCTCGACTTTCCCTTTGGTCACACATACGCACCCATATATAAACATCACGCACCCACAAGGGCTATGCTCATGCATATCTTGCTCACCACATCTGGATGGTCAATCTCGGCATTGTGCGAGGGGCTTTTGTCGTTCCTTGTTCAAATTATCTTTAGTTAAATGCAGTAGCATACGCTAGAATAGTATCTCGAATAAGCGATGCGTATGCGTCGTCCCATCTATATCTTTTTACGTAAATAAAATAACAATAATAATATTAAAGCTGTTATATTACTAAGCAATATTATTTGATTAACTATGTATTATCTATCGAGTGATAAAATATATACGAAATTCATTATTTGCCTCCTTATGGGCGAGAGGTGTGCTCGCCCATGTAATCCTTGGCGTGAGGCCGATTACATAACATAATTGTGAAATGCACTTCACAATTTTACTATCTTGAAAATCACTACAATATCTGATAATTTATATTAAAACCCTTATATATATATATATATACACGATGTTTAACTTACGTCTTTATCACGGAGGAGGGCGGATACGTATAAGAATGCGATTATCCGGATTAGCGGGGCCTTGACACATGATTAGGGCCCCGACCCAACCCAAGGCTTTCGTCTTTGCGAGGTTGGAAGACATCTATAAATAAAAATTTAGGATGTTAGTATAAGTTATAAATGAAAGGTACATAAACATATCGGGGATATAGAGAACATCAGGATATGTAATTATATGTAAACAAAAGGACAATAGGATAGGATAGTCTAGGCCACTAGGATAGTCTAGGCGTGTATATTTAAGTTACTTAAGGTTACTTTTAGCATCACCAAACTTTATTTAATCATCTAACTCATTTTGACTTATCAAAACTCACTTTAGGCTTGAAAAGAGAGCTTAAATTGGTTTTCTTATTGGCTTTATTAATGACCATGTTTGGGAATCATTACTAGCATGTATGAGCAACTTTGTATCTTCTCATAATACTCCTTTAAGGTCAGGTACTATGAATTGTCCAAAAGCAGTCCATTTTGGCTTTAAAATGTGATTTTAACAAGTCTCATACTCAAAATGGCTTGGGCTTGGTTCCTTTAGTTTGTGTAGCTTTCTTATGTCCTATTATGACTATTGAAACTTGTGTATGGGGTCCGGTATGGTGATTCACTATTTTAGTGTTCATTGTTCTATAAAGCTTATTTTCAATGATTTTTAAGCAAGAATTTGCCTGACACACCATGTAGACCTTAACTAACTTAGGGAACCATTTTTACATGTTATCTATAGGCAATGTATGTACTCCTCACTATCTAACAACACTAGTCACACAAATCCCCAGCGGTCTACAATAGAACACATATGGTCTTTAAGCATTCCTATATATGATTAGAGGGTTCATATACGAACACAACAAAAACATCACATATACTCATTGCCATCACATATACACGAATGCATATATGGCCATTTGACTTATATATGAAGATTTAGACAAGTATGGATATTTTAGAAACAACTCATTAATAGTGTGATTGAAGTTATGGTGCTTGTGTTTGTGTTTGTACTTTTCATTTTCTTTCTATTCTAAGCTAAGTCGTACTTATAACATATATTATTAATAGTGTGTCATTTTCTTTATCTTCTCGACTGTGAATTATGGAAAAACTTCTTTGAACCTTCTTCTTGATTGAATTATGGATAAACTTAATTCCTAGTTATGTTTTATGTTATACTCATGTTCAAGTTATATGGCCATTTGACTTATATATAAAAAAAATCGTGAGTCTCCCTATAATATGGACTATCCACATGCACGAGGGCATGCATACTTGACAATTTCAAAGAAAATATAATCCCAACACACAAAGCAGAATGTGCACAACTATAATTCAAGGCACAATTTAGGAGAATCAATATTAGTAAAAACAATAAGAAGCCCAAAAATTGTCCCAATTTCAAACAATATCAACAACAATTTATTTAAATTTATGTTTATATTAAATCTTGAATTATTGATGTATATAAATACATAAATATATATATATATATATATATATATATATATATATATATATATATATTGTATAGTATTATTATTAAAAGAAATGAGATTTCTTTAAACAAAAATATTTAACAAAACATGACTCCTTTTGTGGAATGGTGAGATCTTTATTGATACTAACTATGATATATAATATAAGTAATTTTGCAATGGCCTAGAATGATCTAAATCTATAGGACAATATCTAAAATTAAGGAAATACTCAATTCGTTCCTTTTTATTTATTTTTTGAGAGTGAAATTTATTACATATGTTTTTTTATTTGTCATTTGATAGATTTTAAGGTAGTATTAATAATTTAATTTCTCATATTATCTACACGTTAAATTAATAATAACTTGTTTCTCTTTCATTTGTTCTAATTAATGAATTTTTGAATGATAATATTAAGATTATATAACTATTTTGGTCAATTAAATAAAATATTAATTATATTTTTTAATATTTATATTTTATCTAAGGCGTCAATTAAAAATAAGCGGAGGAGTAATTCACATAGTTGCTCAACATAAGCAATCAACAATCAATTCGCTTTATTTGTGCAAGCAACAATATTATTGTGGTACTACATAAAAGGTAAGAATTTGATGATGCTTTGTAATTTAATATTAAACAAAAAATATCATTATTATTTATTATTATATATATATATATATATATATATATATATATATATATATATATATATAGTTAGTCAGGTTGAGGGATCCTCAAATAACACTATTTGAGGGATGGGCGTTCTCAACAGTTAGATCTATTTTAATTATTATATGTGGCTGAGATTATTTTAATTACTTTATCTGGCTTGAGAAAACCTAAGGCACGCAGAAGGAAAAGAGGAACGCATAAGGCAAACGAGGAAGAGTAGCAAAAGGGAAAAGAGAGAACGAGAAGGGAAAAGAGGAAGAGTCACTATTTTCATAATTTCTAACTCAGTTTGCAAGATTTCAAATTTCTATAAGGTAAAAATTCGTGTGACTTAAAAATTTCTATTAAATCTTCAAATTTCAGGTATCTGACATGGTTTTTTTTTAAATTGATTTGAAGATTTTTGCAAAAAGTTGAAATTACATCTCTAAATTTGATATGGGTTCATGTGATTTACTCATTATATTGACTTTAATTTCTGCATGCTTAATATCCTAAATCTAGCTAGACATTAGTTTATCTCAATATATCGTATATAGAGTATGAGCACTAAGTTTTATATATCCTTGGTCAAACCCTATTAATATAAAGGTATCCTACCAAAATTTGTGCACATATGCAGTACACTAATTAACGTGAACATTAATATTGTTCCTAAATCTTAATGGATACTCAAAAACGAAAAACAAATATTTCAGATACAACATTAAAAATTAAGGTAATTATTGGATCAAAAGCGAAAAAAATAATATAAAAAAATTATCATGCCACTTAATTCACCACAAATTACCAAATCTTTAGGGACTAAGCTTTTTATATTTATATTTCTCACGATCTAATCCGATTACATTGTAGAGCCTATTTACTATTTATATAAAATCCTAGTTAAATATAGAATATACTTATGAAGATATTAATTAGTACTACCATCTTTTATAGTTATTTGTTATTGACAATATTGTATCAAACAAATTCCTTATTCCGTGTGTTTTAATGTCATGTACAAGATACGAAACAAATTCCTTAATTTAGAGAAATATTTTTGGCTCTTAATATTTGTCATTTGAGAATTTTAAGTAAATATTAATTATTTAGCAAAAGGGCAAACTAAAAATCAATAACATTACGAGAAAAGATACCAAATTTGACATTATAGTAGCAAGATCCGATTGTTTACTGAGAAAATTGATCGGACATTTATTTATTTAAAGAAAAATAAGGACAAATTAAATGAAACTGTGATGGTGGTGATGGTGGTGGTGGCAGATGTGGTGGTGGCGTCGTGGGCGGTGTGGTGGTGGTGATGATGGTGGCGTGACGGCTTTCCCTCTTCTCCTCTTCTCTTCTCCCCCTTCTCCCTCTTCTCCCTCTTCTTTTCTCCCTCTTTTTTTTCTTCTGTTCTGGATCAAGAGTGATGAACTGATACTGGTTTATTGAAATACATCCGCGACCGCCATCTGCGACCGCATGCGGTCGCAGATTTTTAATGACGTGGACGTGCGTGTGGCGGTGACGATGAGAGAGTAGTCATAAAAGAAACCGCGCGCCGAGGTTTCACACCAAAATTTTAGGAGGAAAATCATAGTGGCGCCGAAAGCGTGACCGCGTCGCGGTCATTGAACTTCTAGCGACTAGAATCCATAGTGGTCGTGAGATAGCGGTCGCTAGTACCATTATCCGCGACCAAATCTGATGATCACGATATTATTGGTCATGAGATAGGCTTTTTTCTTGTAGTGTCTCTCCTATTGACGCCGCTTAATTTGGTGACCAAACCTCTCCTCGTGAACTTCTAGACATTGTAAATATTGTAATTTAATAATATGAATAACTTTGTTGTCTCAATTATTGATTTAATAATATATCATATAATGCATATGATCTTTGTGACAATAATCGAATCAATAATATGAGAGATATGATGCGGCAATTACTATAGCAATAATTGAGTATAAGCGAGTGACTTCTCACGTAAGCATCGATAATCAATACCGTGCTACTATACAACCACACGTATTATTGTACTTTTACTACTAGGGTAGTTCAACAAGATTAGCAGTAAAACCTCCGTAGTTATTTTCATAAAATATTTTGTCATTTTCTAACTACTGACTGACATGTACTTCCATTGTGGGGTTCACTAATGATTTTTGTCGTAAATCACGGATATTCCCAAACAAAAGAATATTCCCCAAACCAAACGAATATTTTATAATAACTTGCATACTTTACAAAATTTATAAATACTACCCACAACTATAACATTATATCAAATCCACACAATAATATTAACAAAAATATTTTGAGAAATTTAAATCTTTATTCATAAAATCTGGGGTCTCACAATCTCCCCTCCTTATGAAATTTCGCCCTCAAAATTTACGTGCGTACCTGGTATGCCGAACAAATGAGGATACCTTGACTTCATTTCAGATTCTAACTCTTGAAGTATAACCTTTGAGTGTTGAATACAATCCTTCTTGTTCAAGATTTTAACACGTATTTCCTTATACGTTAAATCTCCCGCTATCTCGTTCGGTTCTAAATCAATAATGTGGTTCGGGTTGTCCATAGTGATGCATCACATAAAGGACTGGGCTGTGTTCTTATGCAAAACGGCAAAGTCATTGCATATGCATCAAGGCAACTGAAGAACTATAAGAAAGGAAAGTCAACTCATGATTTAGAGTTGGATGCAGTGGTATTTGCTCTGAAGATATGGAGACACTATCTCTATGGGGAGAAATGTGAGAAAAAATACGGAACATAAAAGTTTGAAGTATATTTTCACACAGAATGATCTAAACATGCGTCAGAGGTGATGGTTAGAACCGATAAAAGATTATGATTGTGAAATCTTTTATCATCCAGGTAAAGAAAATGTGGTTGTCGATGCCTTGAGTAGGAAGGGTCGAGAGAAGTTGATGTTGTTAACTGCTCAGGAGGAGCTCATTTTAGCAATGGTGAAACTAGAATTAGAAATAAAATTTTTGAAAGAATCAGATGAAAGATTGTTCGAGATGGAAGTTGGTACAACTTTAGTGGAAAAGGTAAAGAACGCTCAACTACAAGATGAAGGAAGCGAGAAAATCTAAGAAAAAGTGTCTAAGGGTAGTTAGGTAAAATTCAAGATCGATACTGAAGGGTTAATGAGGTTCGAGGGAAGAATCTGGGTTCCAACAGTACCTGAAATTAAAGACAAAATCTTGACTAAAGCTCATAACTCAAGATATTCAATTCATCCGGGGAGTACGAAGATGTATTAGGATTTATGACATCATTTGTAATGGCCGAATATGAAAAGAGATGTTGCAAAATGTGTCGCAAAATGCGTGACATGTCAAAAAGTCAAAGCCGAGCATCAGAGACCAAGTGAATTACTTCAATCATTGGAAATACCGAAATGGAAGTGGGAGCATATCACAATGGATTTTGTGGTAGGTCTTCCGACTACTCAAAAAGGGTATAGTGCAATTTTGCCAATAAAGATTAGATTCAATCTTCATCAGTTGGCAAAGTTTTATGTCAAGGAGATCGTTTCGAGACATGGATTTCCATTTTTAATTTTGTCAGATAGAGACCCGCGATTCACGTTAAACTTCTAGAAGAGACTACAAGAATGCACGGGAACTTAGTTTAGAATAAGTACAGCGTATCATCCTCAAACAGACAACCAAAGAGAACGAACAATCCAGACGTTAGAAGATATGCTGAGAGTGTGCATTATAGATTTCAAAAGAATTTGGGATGATCATTTAACGTTTGTTGAATTCGCATACAATAATAGTTACAATGTGAGTATTGGCATACCGTCTTATGAAGCATTGTACGTCAGAAAGTTCAGAACTCCACTGTGTTGGGATGAAGTTAGTAAACATCAACTGTTAGGGCCGGAACTGGTATAACAGACTGTTGAGGTTGTCAAAATTATCAGGGCAAGATTGGAAGCCGCTCAAGACAGACAAAAGAATTATGGTGATCAACATAGACAAAATTACGAATTTGATGTTGGAAATTTTGTTTTCCTAAAAGTCTCTCCTTGGAAGGGCAAGATTCAATTTGGTAAGAAAGGAAAGCTAAGCCCAAGGTTTATTGGACCTTTTGAAGTACTGCGAAAAGTAGGGGAAGTGGCTTATGAGGTAGCCTACCTCTAGGATTAGAACATGTTCATAATGTCTTTCATATTTTGGTGTTACGACCATATAAACCTTATTACAAGCATGTGATCGAATATGAACCATTACAATTCGATAAATATTTATCTTATGAGGAAATTCCTATCCAGATAGTTGACAGGAAAGAACAAGTGCTTAGAAATAAAGTAATATCTTTTGTGAAGGTGATATGGAGGAACCACAATGCCGAAAAAGCTACATGGGAACTCGAAGACAAGATCATGAAAAGTTATTCTGAGTTATTTGTTTGATTTGTGTCTTCGATTCTGGGGACAAAATTCTTGCAAGAAGGGAAGAATATGACGAATGAATTATTAGAGTTGTGATTCTGGGGACATAATCCTTGTAAGAATGGAAGGATGTAACAATCCAGAAATTTTACATGTAATTTCAAATATTTATTGAATTAAATAAATATTTTAGTTGATGTGTTTATGGTTAAATAAATATTTGTTGAATTTGATTATTTATTAATTAAATAAATAATTCATGAGTTGTGAGGAATTAACTTGATTAAGTGTAATATGTTAATTAAGTTGATATTGATAATTTTGTATTTTGAAGTTAATTAAATTAAAATAGTGATGAATTAATTTTCTAATTTAATTTAATAATTAAATTAGAGAGTTGATAAGGATTAAAGGAATTTTTATAATATTATTTTAATTTAGTAATTCAAGTGATGTACTAAGTTATTAAGTAAAATTATAAGGAAATTATAATTTTGTGGCAATTTGATAATGTGGTATGCTAATTTAATAAGTTGTTGTTAGTTTTAATTTAATTAAATTTGAATATGAGAATTTAATTAAATAAAGCGTGACAATAAACTATATAATAAATGAGTTAGTAAAATAAATTAGAAGAGTTTTAAGTCAGTTTTGTCGAACAAGGCTTCAGGATTTTAAGTATTTAATTTTAAATTGGTTTTGCCAAACAAGCCTTATGACTTTTGATTGTCAGAAGAATTATAACTAACATAAGTTATAATATGTATTAATATGTAATATATGTATATGTCAATTATATTACATATATTATATATTAGTTATATTATATATTATATCATTTTTATACTAAGTTAAGTTTAGAAGAAGAGAAAAAGAAAAGAGAAGACAAAGAAGAGAAAACACAGAGACAAAAGAAAGAAGGAAGAAGAAGAGAAAACGATCTGTGAATTAGAGAAAACAAGGAGGTTGCTATCATCTTTGTTGGTTAAATAAGAATTTGAAGGTAGCAATTCAACTTTTAAATTATTTGTTTTGTTCTTCATTGAAAAATATATTTTTATTTCTCTGCAAATTTATTTTTATGATAATTGTAGAATATATGGCTTATATATGTTAATTCGTTTGTATAATATGTTTCTATATGTTTAGTATGTGATTTAAAGTTGTTAAATTCATGAAAACATGATATATGTGAAGAAACCATGTTTACAGTAAGTTATAGTGAAATATGTATGATATGGCTTATTTTAGAATCAAAATTGATACTCAATTCATGATATAAAGTGTAAATTGATTTTTGATTGTGTAAATATATAAAGAAACAAGAACAATGTGTTAAAAAAAGTTATTTTGGTTGAAAAACGAATTTACGGTAATTTGTTTAGATATAGGAAGAACAATGAATTTAGAGGTTTTAAATTTGATGTTTAGACTATTTATATGATTAGAAACATGTTAGAAACATTAATTTATGTTTATGTAAAGTTTATGTATTTTATATGTGCTAAATTTGCTGTTAGAAAGGAGTTTGTAGGCTAATTTGACTTTATTTTGTGTTCTTTGCGACACCTTTATCTCGTCTGTTGTCTTGTGGCGTCATGACACCAGATTCTATAAAAGCTGGCGTCTGGCACCACTCGAGTGCTTGTTGATGAAATCACAATGACTGCGGCTGAGTTCAATGAGTAAGCGAATGCTGCTGCATGGCCAACAGCCATGATCTTGGGTTCCAAGTACAAACTTAGGTGGCTGCGAGTGCAGTTAGCGATTTAGCCCAAAAATTGATTTTAATTATCTGATTCTATAATTGTTAATATAATATAAAGTTGTGGCTATGAAAATGTGATATATCATATTGTAGTGTTATAATACCAAATATAAAAAATTATTATTAGTAATTAATGAGTTATGTGATAACTGAAGATTTGTGTTATTGCATTAAAAGTGTGGGTTAATTATGTGGTTTAACCTAAGACTAAATGGCATAAATGAAATAAAAATTCAGTTATGTACCATGATCATGTGGTAACTAATTATGTCATGATGACATGTGTATAGGATATATTGGGAACGTGAGTTATAACTGTTTAGCTTACACGCAAGGCAAGTTCCTAAACCTTACTTCTTTATATTAAGCAAGTTCTTGAAATCTGTTGAGCAAAGTTTTGAACTTATTTCCTTGTTGGAAATTTTAACCTTAGCTTACCATTTTGTTCAAGCAAGGTTTATTATATCTTCTCAATGCTTTGAACTTTAATCTTAAAGCATGAACTTGTTGTGTTACAGTATTCATTTATGGGTCATAACTACTTTGTATTACGTTGTTGTTGAACCTTTACATTGTCATTGAACTTTTGATTCAACTAATCCTTAGTTGATGTACGTTGAACTATAAATTACCCATGAAACATATCCAAACCAAACTTCCTTTGGTGCGGACTCATATATTAAAACTGAGATAAACAACCTTATTATAGGGGACTATTTACACGAAAGCGTTAAGATGTTTGTGCACATTACATGGTACGAAAGGTTGATCCCCCTAAGTACGAGAAGAAGGTCCATATAGTCTAACGACTATTAAAGATTTAAGTAGATATACTTATAATATGGGACATAGTTCATGGTCTTGTGACCCTTAGATGATTTTCAATATCAATTCTTGATTATCGATATTATAAAATGTTATTCAATTCAGTTAAGCTTATTCATTGCCAGTTATTATGTACTTTTAAGTAAGCATTTATTTTGCTCACTCTTGGATATATAACCATTGCAGCTAAAGTTGAGAAGGTTGACAAGCCAACCACCAGTAAAGAAAAAGGCTAGATGAACAAGTGTTGAAGACTTATTAATTTGTTGAGAATTATATTTTCAGACTTAAATTTAATTATGAGATCTAATTAATTATTTTTCCGCATTTGATGAATGTTTTAAGGTTAGATGACATGGGATTTATTGTATTTAATTATGTAATCCTTTAATGGGAAGATTTATTGCTTAAGTTTTATTTAATTTGGGTAGTTAGAATTGAATGTTAGTAGTGAACACCAAATCCTATGGGAATAGAGTACCGAGATTTAGGGGTGTCATATTTTTGCAGGGGTATTTTCATCAGTTTTCTTTGCTTTTAAAATTTTGAAAAATTTTGGTATGATAGTAAGATGAGTTAACTGCATCATATCCAAAGATGGCGATTTTTGGATGTGTAGGGTGAAAGTTACGGATTTTACGAGAAAGGACTATTTAAAAAGTAAAAGGGAATAATGCTTAGTGTGTAACTCCAAAAGTAGTGAAAGTTTTACAGGAAGTACATATACATAACCAAAATATCCCCTAAAAGTTTTGAAATTTTTGGACAAAAACTTAGTTCATGAGAATTGTTGCAAGATCCGATTGCTTTGGCCATTTTAAGCATAATAAACATAACTAAAAATTCTAGAAAAATTAAATGTTCATCATGATACCATGTACTAATATTTCCCAGAAACGGAAAAGTTTTGGAACTGTTTTTGTATTTTTCAAGTAAATGGTTGAGTTATGGATAAAAGTGTATAATAAGTAATGTAGTGTTAAAAAGAGTAAAAACGTAACTTTTTTGAACAAAGACCCTTCATATGAAGAAATTAGATTTTTAGAGGGTATTTTGGTTATTTTTGATGAAATGATATATTTATGACATTTTAGGTTTGTTAAATAAATGTTATAGTAAATGATAAACAATTAATTCAATTGTTTATAAGTATAATAAATGATTAAAATATTATTAAAGAATAATAATATAATAGATTAAAATATTATTAAGCGATTAATAATATTATATTAAAGTTAAATTAAAATATTATTAAATGATTAATAATATTAGATTAAAGTTAAATTAAAATATTATTAATTGATTAATAATATTATATGATTAAAAGATTAATAGAACTTAATATAAAATATTTGAGGGGTTTGTTATTAATTTATCTCATCTTGTTTAGCGCGTATGCACACACACACACACACACACACACACACACATATATATATATATATATATATATATATATATATATATATATATATATATATATAGTATAAGCATGCACATATAGAATACTATATTCTACCCGAATTGATTATGGACTTTTATTCTAGTTTGGTTAACTAGAGCCACCAAGTGAACCAAAAGGTCAAACCCTAATGGTGCAAAAATTAATATTTAAATATAACTATTACATTTAAATCTGGGCTCCATTACAAACGGGTCTTCAAGTGCTCCTTGCTCATTGATATCTAATTCTTTAAAATAATTCTAACTATTCCTATTACAAAACTATTTAAAATAACTAGAAACCTTGATCAGCAGTCAATCGGAAGTACATAGGAGGAGGGTGTTAGAATTTACATTGAGAAAAAATTAGAGAAGACGATGTACGCAGACCCCATTTAATAAAACTCATGCATTCATGCATCCAACTAAAATAAAATTCAATCACATTGGTCAATAGTTCATAATCAATCCCATTTATAATCATACACATCACTATATGCATCAATAACTAACATTCATCTCGTGAATAATAAATATTCAATATATGAATTGATAACATTTAATGGGCAAATTTAGTTAGTATAAAATCTAATTTTAAATCAAAATAAACTCCTTTATTTTAATCCAAATTTAAATCAAAATAAACCTATTTTGTTTTAATTTATCAATTTTTAATAAAATAAACAATTTTATTTTAATCAAAATAAACTCATTTATTTTAATTAATTATGGAATCAATTCCAAGTAAAAAAAAACTCCTTTATTTTGGATAATATGAAATCTTATTCCATATCTAAATAAACTCTTTTATTTAAGGAAATCTGATTTTCTTTCTATTCACAAATAAACTCCTTTATTTTGAATAATATGAAATATTATTTCTTATCTAAATAAAGTCTTTTATTTAAGGAAATATGGAATCAATTTCAACTCTAATTAGTTATCATGGAATCTAATCCAACTCTAATTAGTTAGCATGAAATCTAATTTTAAGAATAAAATAAACTTTTTATTTTAATTATAAAATTATTAGTAATATTATATATATATATATAATAAAGTTATATATCCGGAGACACGGGAAACAAGGAGCAGTTAAATAAGTGGAATCAAAAGTTTTATGAAATCCTGTAACTTATATATATAGATGATACTTAATAATTCACCTGACTTATAAAGCATGTCCCTTCATGGAGGTTATATATCAGGTGAATCCATATATATATATATATATATATATATATATATATATATATATATATATATATATATATATATATATATATATATATATATATATACCATATGGGAAGAAGGAAGAAGAAGAATAGAGAAGAAACAGAGAGAGCATACACAATCAAATACTGATCTTTATAAATAAATAAGCTGAATTGTATTAATTATTCATACTATGTACAATCTAAGAACTGAAAATAAAATAAGAACTTACAAATTTAAAACATTTAACTAGAGAATTGGAGAAGAGGGGTTAAGTAGGCTGATCAGAGGTAGAAACTAAAGATTCTTCTGAGAGAGAGAGCTCAGAGTCTTTCTAAGTTTCGAAAACTGACTTGCCAAATGAGCTCGCCTTCCTTTTATAGAAACAAGGAAAGGAGGCTATTACATTTACTTGGGTAAAGTAAGAAACATTTCACTAAGGTAAAAGTGATTTACTAAAGTAAAAGCAAAAGTAAAAGTAAAGTTACTAAGGTAAAAGCAAAAGTAAAAAGTACAGAATACAATTTGTTGATGAGCAGTGCTAACTTTTGACTATCTGAGATGCTTTTGGTGAAACAACTTTTGACTTGACTCTGCTTTTGGTGGAAAAGAGCCTCTTTTTCTTGTTGAGCTACTTTAATTTGGAAAGTGGAATCTTTTATTGCTTCTAAAGGCAGTCTTTGGCCATTGACGATGTTGATGTCGAATCTGCCGGTCTGGGGCAGTCTTTGAGTAATCGAGAATAATGGCCAGGCTGCCGGGAGGCAGTCTTTGGTTAATCGAAGCGATGGCTTTTCTTTGTAGATGTCGAGGCAAATGGGTCTGAGCATCACGAAGGTTGATGGTCTTAGTAGGGATCGTCTGAGACCATCATCTTACGCAAATTGGCTAACTTGAGTCATTACGAGAAGAAGGTGAGGAATGCACAGAGGCTTCTTCGTGTAACTCATCAATTCTTTTATTGAGGGCTTGAGCGATAAGTTTTAACTCACTCTAGGAGCAATCTTTGAAATCGAAATGCTACGGGAGCAGGGAGGATCTGTGGGGTGGTTTTGACTTAGATTCTTTTGAAATCTTTTTACGACTTGAGGAAGAGGGTTCTAAAGGGATGGCTTTAGAATCCTTGCTTTGAATATTTGGGGAATTATTTGGGCTGGAATAGAACAGCAGGAAATTCTTGTTGAACTGACCGATGATTACTGTTAACATCGAACTTATCCACCACTTGATGTAGAAAAAGCGGGGAAAGTCGAGGGAGTGGATCGAGAGATAGCTCTTTGAATTACTAGCAGCGGAGGGTGGAGAAATACCGTATTGCCATTTAAGTATCCAGGGAACCTTATATTTACTAATGAAGAGAAGAGTGAGAGGAATGTTCTCATTCTTTGGATGCAGTTTACTATTATTAGCAAAATGGGTAACTTGGACCTTAAGGGGATCGGGAAGGAGGTCGTAGGTAGAACCATGCCTATACCACGGAGGACGAACGATAAGGGATTGGACTTTTGAATTTATGATCGAGCCTGAATAAACCGGGAATGACTATGGGACTCGTTACGATGAAGGAGAACCTTATACCGAGCTTCAATATAATCATAAAAGCAAAAGGATAACTATGATTAGAGATCCATTAGATCGGAGGATGTTTTCCCCAATCGAAATCTGAAGGAAATGTTTAATATCAAAGAATGATAAAGAACTTTTGATTTATCATTGTTTGCATAAATTAGTTTGATATTCTTGACTCGGTTTCAAGGAGAATGTCCTTATAATAAACAAGAGACTTATAAGGGTAATTTGGAGGAAAATGCTGACCGGGAGGAAAAAGCTGGCGGCAAGCTTAAGCTGGATCATTTTTGGCTTCATGTAGGGTTTGATATGAAACAAATAACTTTCCCATTTGAGCACATACTCGGAAGAGGAGTATTTGGGGGTGAAGGCGAGGTCTTTCTTTGGATTCTTGAATGGGTTGATGGGTTCGGGCTTATTAACTAGAAATTTGAACTATAAGGCAGGGATTGTCCGAAGCAGAAAATTTGTTTGGTGATAGGCGAGGGGAGTAGCTGGGTGAGGGACTAAGGTACCTCTGGGATGATTACTTGGGCCCTTAGGGGACCCAGGACCACTAAGAGGAGGATGAACCTCTGAAACTCATGGTTATATAGTACTGTATGAATAAATTCTCTGGTAAGAAAATCGGGAATAGAATTATTTTTGCCTTTAATGTATTCAATATCAAAATCAAAAATGCTTAATAAAGCTTGCCATCTAGCGAAAAGAATGCTTAGAGGCTAAATTTTCAACATCTTTTACTAAAATGTACTTGGGTGACTTGCGGTCGATGCGAACAGAAATTTACGATTTAATAAGTCGTTTTGAAATTTATTAATACATAATACCAATGAAAGAATTTCTTTTTAATAGTACTATATTTTGATTGTGTAGTATTCCATGCATGAGAATGAAATCGAACAATTTGTTCGAGAGAATCGATGTTAATTTTGTTTAAGAATGCCTCAGAATCCAATATCAAAGGCGTCGGTTTCAACAATTTTGAGCATTTGAATCATTAGAAATGCCAAGCGAGAGGCAATGTCTTGACATATTTTTTAACTTGTTGAATTTGCGAAGTATGAATGTTAGTCAAGGTGGAGATTATTTTGGCTTATTTGAAAAAGAGGTTTGCAAATCTTCTGAATTCTTGTAGAACTTACTATATAATTAAATGAGCAAGAAATCTCTGCGGTTGGGTTTTATTGGTTATCTTATCGGGAACTTGTCGACCAAATTGAATAGCTCGTTGATAAATTTGAACTTGTCGATGAAGATATTAAGACCAAGAAACCTTATTCGGACTGAAAGCAATTTGCATTTGGAAGGAGAAAGAACAAGACCATTTACCTTAATGGTAGTGAAGAAACGATTTTAAATGTTTTTTCGTGTTCTTGATAGTCTTGGAGTAAACAAGAATGTAAATCGATATAAACAACGATAAAATGGTTGAAAGGGTTTAATATGTCATTGAGTATATTTTGAAATTCACTTGGAGCATTTTTAGGCCAAATGCTTGAACATTCCATTCATAATGTCCAAGCGGAGTGGTGAATCTTTATTTTATCTTGATCATCGGGATGAATGGCAATTTACAAAACCGGATTTAAGGTCAAATTCTTTGAAAATGGTGGCATTACTTAACCTATTGATAAGGTCGTCTTTGTTGGGGAGGGGTACCTAATCCATTCTAAGACCTTGTTCGATGGTTTGTAATTAATAACTAAGCAGAGGTACACCTCTTTCTTTTTACGCTTCATTATTGACATAAAAAGCGGAAGCAAGACCGAGGGATTTCTTGGGTTTAATTAATCCTTTATTGAGGAGATCATTGATTTCATTTTTTACATAACTCCATTTGTTCATGACTCATACGAATAGGCCTAGCCTTAGTAGGAATTAAATGCTCTTTGAATTCCCTAGCATAAGGAAGCCTAACCATATGTTTCTTTTCATGCCAAAAGGCGTTGGGGAATCGAGAACAAAGGTTATTCTTCATGTAGGTTTTAATTCTTGATTTTTGATAGAACCTCTTCATTTTGAAGTTGTTCTTCAATTCTTTTATATTTGATTTCCTCTTTTAAGAAATTCAAATGTGTAGATTCTGATTTATTAAATTGATGATTTAGAAATGGATTCTTCTTGAATGTATTTTAAATCTCTTTCTTTTAGTTTAATAAGAAACTTAAATGTTATTCTCTTTCCTAAATGTTTTCTGAGTTAATCCTTCATTACTAGTTGTAAATGGGTATAATAAGTATATAAATGGTAAACCCAAAATAATTTTATGCGTAAGATTGCGAATCAAAACAAAAGATGTTTTGAAACACATATTATCTGACAAATATGTACTCTTAGGTAATTTATATTTTATTTCCATTTGACTACCATTAATAGAATTCAATTTTCACTAGTTTTTTGTAATATTTAGTTGGGATTAGACCTTCACGGATCTGATTTAAATGCACTTTTTGTATCTACCGGCGATGGTTTGTATTGAAAAGTTTTTATCCACAACTAGGTTAATAGAAACATACCACTTACGAATGGTGATGTCTTTAATTCTTTTAAGTGAAAGACCTTGAATAAATAAGTGCGAAATATCTTTAGTACCGAGATGATTACGGTTCATCGTGATTTTCATCACTAGATGAAGAATCATTGATACGAAGATCGGAGCTTTTATCTAAATCTTTTCTTAGAATAGAGACTTCTATTTTAAATTAGCAATTTCTTTTTTTAATTTATTAACTTACGATTTAATTACGGAAGGTGACTTCTTTAGCTTGGAGATTTAAATCTTTCCAAAGTTTTATTAAGACTAAAAATTGGTTTCTCTTTAGCTTTAATAAACTTATCATTTTCTCTATTATCTTTAGTTAATAAATCTTTTAAGCTTTTTTGTGTATTGGGCTTTTAACTTAGGATCGGTGATTTTACTAATTAAGTCGATTAACAAAGAACTTTCTTCATCATCCTTGTTAATTACATTAATCTTTTTAGTGCTGACAATTTTCATTACAATTATTACTTACGAGATGGTGACTTCGTCGGTGCTCTTAAGCTGAATTATTTTCCTTTGTTAGTATCGGAGGAATATGAAATGTTAGAGTCTTCATTATTACTAACTTCATTTTCTATCCTCATTAATTCTAATATATACTCGATTATCTTCATCGGTAATATTTAAGCTGGGACAACTTACATTTTATTTTACATTCACTTTTATAATGACCCTTTTGCCTGATTGTGGCACAATTTTACTTTTATCAAATTTTTAGTTCTTTTATTATTTTTTTTATTAATGGGTTTGGGCTTATTATAATAATTATCTTGATTTTTATCTTTATGATATTTGCGTCTTTTCTTGTGGCGTCTATGACTTTTGTGAGAGTCGATATGTTTATATACTGTGCTTTAAATCTAGAAAGAGCCACGGAGGTAAACCATATTGCTTTCATGAGAATATCTTAGAAGCTCATATTTAGCTTTTTTCTTGTCTTTACTAGCTTGTTTGGCTAACTTAAAATCAATGCACATTTTAATCCTATCTTTTGAATATAAGCGATTATGTCACCATAAGTGAGATTATCATAATCAATATATCCTAAATTTTTACTAAGTTCTTCACGAACTTTGTGAGCAAATAAGAGACGGTAAACCATTAACAAATTTCTCTTTCCAGAAAGGTTTATTACTGTCATTTCTCATCATAACTCTAGAAGTAAAAACATCTTTGTACCATCTAAAGTCACTTAGAGTGGGACACGTGAGATTACTTAGGCGATCGTGGATTCTTTCGGTGATATTCTTTGGGGTTCCTACTGAAGTGTTTTATTATAGTATAAATCAAAGTATTTACTCCATCAGGTGGCCCAATTCCTATAGCTTCATCAAAAATCGGGTTTCCTTCAGCATCTAACTGAACAGCATGGATAATAGATAATCTAGAATCTTCAGTGAGATGTTTTTTCCACCAAGACACGAGAATACACAGTAAATCCACTAGTGATAATTCAACAATATCTGGTTGAGTAAGAGTGTTGAATTTAGTTAGATAGCTGTTTGCCACCATGGACATATGATTTAACTTATTGAGGATTTCTTGTTCACTAAATCCGTCAATATTCCATTCATAAATTTTATTAGACGAAACAGAAAATTGTTTATCTAGGTTTCTCTCTTCAAATTGTAAATCTGGAGGAGTTGGTCTAGAATACCAATTTCTGGTCATACTAGTATTATGGACGGTTAACTTATTTAACTGTTCATGAATATCTTGTATTGATGAGGTAGCTGATTGACTATCAGACTGACTACTGCTTTCATTATCAGAGTTAATCTGATCGATAATAGCAATAGTACCGCTTGTTTCCGGTTCAGTCTTTGTTTTTAATTTTTTAAATAACTGATCAATAGCTCTTTGTAAGATCAGCGTCTTTATTAGGTAAACCTAATTTTTCTCTATTTTCTGGTAGTTTTAATAGTGGTTGAATAATTTTTGACTCTGGTTTTTAATTATATTTTCTTCAAATTTTTCTTGATCTGTCTAGCTTGTTTTTCCTCTGATTTGCTAGGTATTAGTTACTAAAATTTAAGCATTCGATGATTTTTTATCATCATTAATTCCATTTGAGATTTTAAATAAATTTGGTGTAATTCTTGAAGTATTTTTCTTTGAAATTAAAGAATGATTCTAAGGGTGGGTGACTGAGGCGAAACCTTAGACTTGTCTTCTTTGACCCGATTGAGTTTTAGTTATAACATTGCATTTAAATTGATCTTTGCTTTCGTACCAATCATAGAAGGTAATATTAATTTTTCACTATTGATAAATTTCTTCCATTTATTGACAATTTTATCTCTTTCTTTCTCGGTTGGGTGATTTTTCTAAATTGATGTCTTTTAATTTTATTAGACTTGGAGTTAAAATCATTCACAAGATTAATCGATCTAACACAAATTCTTTCTTAATGACTCTTAATTGATTATTAATTGGAACATCAAAATCGGTGAGTGGGGAGCTCGGAAGAAGTCGGAGAAGAAGAGCTTTCTTCCTCATTTGGGTAATTACGAGGGTGACAAGAATAACAAGGATGACTTGCTTGACCTTGATTTAAAATTCCTTTTAACTTAATGTCTCTTATAGAAGGGTTACTAAGGACTTCAGAATCTCTTCTAGGTAGATTCATAGAAGGAGCTGAAGAACTAGAATACTCCTCTATAATAAGCGGTCTTCTAGAGCGTTCAAAGCTAACTTTGGCAGTTCCATCGAAAAATTGCCTTATGTTTTCAATGTTCACTCGTTGTTTACTACTGTTTCTTGTGGTATTTCACTTGGTAAAATCCATTGGTAGGTAATGTAATATCTTTCCATAGAATTGTTCTAGGGATGCGGATATTAGCATCTTTGGTTGAACTTTGAATTAATCTGGTGTGATCTTTAGGGCTTTTATTAAGGGCATGGACATTCAAATTAGTCTTCATGGTCTTATAATAAATTCTAAAGATTAGAGCAATTAGTTGAGAACCTTGATCATTTGTGTAATTTCTCTGCTTTGTTTTAATATTTAATGTTAAGGCTTTTAATAGGTGTTGATCACTTAGACTAAGTGTGAAGTCGGAAAGCAATTAAAATGGATAGGACCATTGTGCGGGGTGGCTTCCATATACTTTATTATGCTTGGATAATAATTCAAAAATCTAGCATCTACGAGGGCAGTAATACTTGAATTAATTCCTTTAATATTGATGGTTTAAGCGCCACTTGAACTAGACCTATGTGGATGAAATTATAACCCTTTTTCTATGTTTTTAATAACATCGAGGGAAAGAAGGCTACAATTTTCATACTCTTTGTTAATAGCATAGACCTTTTCAATTTGTTTTAACATTATAATACATTTTTAAAGTTATCTAAGAATGTTGGTGATAAATTTCTTTGGGAGAAATTGCAGGAATATTCGATTATGTAAAACTTAGTGATATTTTCATAATTTGTTTTCTTCACGATTGACTATATATACGGTATAGGTTGAGGTTGACTATGACTTGGTGAGGAGTTAGATCTAAATAACCTACTCATTATTCTTTGGGTTAAAAATATTCACTCTTTATCTTCCATTCGGACCATCTTCCCATATGGTATATATATATATATATATATATATATATATATATATATATATATATATAAAAAAAATCACGAAAAAAAAACACGATTTGCGATTGATGCGATTGATTTTTTTTCATAAAATAATAATTTTATACAACAAATTATGCCGAATTAAATTATTCTAAACACATATCAATATACATATCAATTTAAAATAATTAATAATTCGCATAAAGATTTGGCTCTGATACCATTGTTAGGTTTGTAATATTCATGAACGCAATCAAATTGCATAAAGTAAGCGGAAACGTGGTAAAATAGAATTTTAAAATTTTATAAACCATATACCCGGATCATCCTTTATGCAAAATTATTAATTAAACGAATTTGAAGAACAATAATCATACCCTTGAAGATTCAAGCTTCCTCAGGTACAAGTTCACCTCCAATCTTTTTTGTGTTCAACTTGAAACCACCAGGTTTGGTTCCTTTCTTTGATCAATGTTAGCCACCCAAGTGTTTGGCTTCTAGAGGTGATCCACCAAGGAAAAAGAAATATTCAAGAAGATGGGTTTTTGGCAAAACCCTAGTTTTTCTATCTCTCATAGAAAAAGAGCATACTCTCTAACAATTGGAATCACATATCTTGATATCTGATATAAAACTCCTCTTATAAAGATATTAGTTAACCCTTCTAATCTAATTTGAAAATAGGGTATTATTTAATTAATTAAATTCTTTTAATTAATTAAGCTCCCTAATTTTATTAGAGATAATTAATTAAACTTTTTAATTAATTTAACCTCCTAATCTTATTATGAATATATGAGAATACTTTTATTAATTAATTTCCAAACTCTTTTAGGAATTAAATAATAATAATAGTAATAATAATAATAATAATAATAAGACTCCTCTTATTAATTGAAATTTAATATTTTAAAATATTAAATAATAAATATTAAGCTATGTAATTTATCTATCACCATAGATTAAATTAAATATATTTAACTTATTATTATGATTATGTCATTAACTTCTTAAATAATTATTCTTCCTTTTATGGTGTGACCCTTTAAGTTCTCCATATTAAATAGGTTGTGAATAAATCAATTAGAATAATTCTAATCTTATTTAAATAAATAAATTAAACTATTAATTTATTACAATAAATAATATTTATTCTACTGATAGGGATAAGTCTCTCCTAGCGATTAATGACTTTTAGGATAATATAGATTTCAACATTAATCATATAACAATCCGAATTTTAAATTATAATTTTAAATATTATTGAATTATATAAATATTTTAATTGATGTGTTTATTGTGGAATAAATATTTGTTTAATTTGATTATTTATTTGTTAAATAAATAATTAATGAGTGAAGGAAATTAATTATTATGAGATAATGTTCTAATTTAAATTAATAATTAAGTTAGATAGTTGATAGGATTAAATGAATTATTATAATATTTTTAATTTAATTTGGAAATAAAAGTGTGGCAATAAATTATGCTATAAATGAGTTATTAAAATAAATTAAAGGAGTTTAATTTAGTTTTACCAAACAAGGCTTAAAGATATTAAGTCTTTAATTTTTAAAAGTGTTTCTCAAACATAGCCTTATGGCTTTTAAATTTTGAATTTTGAATTTTATTATAATAAATAAAATAGATAAAATAAATCAAATAATAAATAAAATATATTTATAACCTATACATTTATATGTTTGTAACTGATATATTAAGTATGCGTATTATGACCTGTTGGTTTTATTTTACGTATACTGTTATTTGGCTTGGTTATCAATTTTTTTTATGCATTTGAGTTATTTCTTAAGCCTAAGAAGAAAATACAGAGAGTTTGAGAGAGTTGAGAGAGAATTGAGAGAGGATTTCTGAGATTTCCCAAGCAATTCTCTGAGTTTATCAAAGATTTTCAAGCAAAAGAAGGTATTATTAATAACCTTAATATATATATATATATATATATATATATATATATGTTTTACGGCATGAATTTTCAAGCTCTATGAATTAAGTTTTCTAGAATTATTGATATGCAACTTGTTTTGATGATTATATGTATTTGTGATGTTAGAGTTTGTATTTAAATAAGAAATTGTATGTTAATTACGTTTAAGAAGGAAGAAAAGAAATTACAATATATGTTTTTATATATGGCTTGTGAAAGTACCAAATTTGGTGGTTAATTTGTATACTAATCTATAAATTGAGTCTTGATTGTATTAATTCAGTAAATAACGAAGAGAACGTAGTTTGAATAAGTTAATTTGGTGTACAATGGTGACCACAATGTTAATTTTTTAAGGATGTCAAAAAATGGAGTTTTGTATAAAACATGGAATTGAAAGGTTTTTAATTTGATGTTTATGTTATTTATGTGGGTAAAAACATGCTAGAGACCTTAAGTTATGTTTATGTGAAATCCCTGTAAGTTATACGGGCTCAATTGGTTGCTAGTTGGTCAAATTTGGCTTTGCCTGTGCTTGCGTTACACTGGGCGAACTTGTGGCTTGCAAATACTGATGCAGAATTGACTGACTCACGCCATGATGCCAACCATAACTATGCGCATGACTCAAGTCCCTAGTGTAAAGCTGTGGTATGCCATGGCCGATTTAGTAGAATGGCCAGAAAGTTTGTTTTTATTACACAAAATCTATAATTGTTGATAAGGTGAAATATTTTGACTGTTAAAATGTGATTTTGGAATTATAGTACTAAGAATGAGCATATTATTAACAATTAACGAGTTTTGTTATTACATTACTAATGTGACTAGACTATGTGATTAACACCAATTCATACATGAAATAGATATATTTATTTGTTTAAAAAGTATATATAGTAACTAATCATGTCATGATGATATGTGTATAGATTATTGTGAATCGAGTTAATTACGGTATAGCTTACACGCAAGGAAAGTTTTCTTTATCCTACCTTGTTACAATTGAGCAAGTGTTTAAACCTTACCTCTTGATATTGAGCAAGTTTTTCTGATCTTTAACTTGTTACTTAGCATACAAGCTTCTAAATTCGTATACAATTATGTTGAACAAGTTTTATCGTTCAAACTGCCATTTATTATGCATGCTCACTACTCAATTCTAAACAAAATTCTAACCTTAGCTTAATATTGTTCAAGCAAGGTATGTTACGTTATTCAATGCTTATACTTTCAGTTTATTTCTAAAGCATGACCTTAATATACAATGTTGATTCATTTACGACTTGTTCGATAGCATATTGTTATTACACTTTTATTTAACTAATCCTTAGTTTATGTTCGTTAAACTCTAAATTACCTTGAAACTTAACCAAACCAAACTTACTTTGGTGCAGACTTGTATTCTAAATCCTGAGATGAACAACCCTATTATAGGGGATAATTTACGCGTAAGTGTTTAGATGTTTATGCACAATACATTATACGAAGGGTTGATCCCCCTAAATATGAGGAGTCCCTATAGTCTTATGACTGATAAAGTTTAAGTTGAAAGAATACTTATAACTATAGACATAGTTCGTGGTCTTTTTACCCTCATATATATATTTCAAATTTTGTTCCTGATTATTATTTATAAAGCACATTATTTAGTTCTATTGAGCCTATTTATTTGGCAGTTGTTATGATGTTTTATTCATTGTCATTTCAAGTGAGCGTTGTTAGCTCACTCTTGCTTATATAAATATTATAGCTAAATTTGAGAAGGTCGATGAACCTACCACCAGTAAAGGGAAAGGGAAGATGAACAAGTATTAAAAACTTGTAAACATGTTGACTTTTATATTGTCAGACTTTATTTTAAATCTTGTGATGTAGTTATTTAATTTTTCGCACATGATGTTTGTATTTAAAGGTTAGATAACTTGGGAGAATTTATTGAACTTATTGATGTAATCCTTTAATGGAAAGGTTTATTATTAAATTATATTATAATATATGGGTAGTTAGAAATGAATGTTTTTATCAAGTGAGCACCGAATCTTGTGGGAATGAAGTACCCGGATTTGGGGGTGTCACAAGTTGGTATCAAAGCCTTAGATTATGAACCTTAGGTGGGGAAAAGCCTTAGGAAGTAACCTTTAAAAAGATAGTGGTGATAAACTCTTATTGAGTTTTAAGGAAGAAGTAATAAAACACTTATGTGCTTATGTGATTACAACATATGTGCTCATGAGTGTTGAGTAGTAATGATTAGTAATTAAAATTTTTGTTGTCAGGATGGCTAATGTAGGAGAATCCAGTCAGGCTAGAGATGAAGGATCCTAGATGCCTAGGGAGGAAGAGCCTTGAGATATTTAGGTAGTTTGGGAACAACTACTGCCACGGGAATCATCTCCGGTGGTCACAATGGTTGAGCAGGAGGGGTTACCTGATGAGGACGATGAGATAGAGACGGACGAGGAGGACCCTGAGGAGCTGTCGCAGTTGAATGAGGATGCAGAGGACGAGGAGGAAGAGATTCCACTAAACTCGATCGCTGCCCGTATGTACGACGAAGTATACGACCGCAATGTTGAACTTCAGGATAGCGTCGAGGAGTTGGAAGAGATAGTAGCTGAACAGCAGACCTCAATGGCGCAGAAGGACAACGAGATCAAAGATCTAGAGGAATGTCTGAGTAATGTTGAAGGGAAGCTGGTCCCTTTGAAGGAGAAACAAGCCATGATGAGGAGATCATGAGAACTAAAAAAAAAAGTGAAGGAAGAATCTACTAAGAGGCGAAATAGAAGGCGATCTTGAGAGAGATGTACAAGTAAAGAAGATCAAGATGGATGAGATAAATAGTGTTTTCAACACTGTGATCAACCGAGCTCAAGATTGGGTCATGGGTTATCTGATTCAGTTTGAGACGCTACCATCGTACATGTTAGATCGTCGAATAATGTTCCGTATTATTGAAGAAGAGCGTCGTAAGGCTATGCAGTATTTTAGTAAGTCATCATAAATATACTTGATATGTGATTAATGATATGATAAATAATATATAAATCCCAAGTGTTATGTAACCTATGGGATATGATGGTGATGATGTTATCCTGAAACTTTAGTAGTTCAAGAAAGTAATGTAAATAGCAGTGATGCTATTGCTCTTATGTTTTCTAAAAGATTATGAATGAATAAAAGTTATTATTTTATTCAAAGTGTTATGTGTTATGTGATGATCTTTTATGGTGTGCAAATTAAGTAGAAAATATTTAAAGGGATTGAGTAATAATCTAATGAGTGTATTTTAACAGAAAATGCCTCCAAGAAGACGTCAGGCACGACAAAGAACCCCTGAGGGATCTACCAACAATAACAACGTTGAAGCTAACCCTGTTCAGCAGTTAGTGATGCTACTGACGGGTGCATTACAGAATCAACCGCAGAATCAAGTTATGACATTTAAGGACTTCAATGCGGTTGGACCACCAGAGTTCCGTGGGTCCATGAATCTAGTTAAGGCACAGACTTGGATCATGGAGATAGAGAAAGTGTTTGATGTAGCTAGAGTAGGTGAGAATCAGAAGACTGGTTTTGCAATATTCATGTTGAAAGTAGATGCTAGTTATTGGTGGCAAGCCAATAAAACTCAAGGAGGACAAGGGGTGATGACTTGGGATCGATTTAAGGAGATATTCTTCGAGATTTATTTCCCAGAGAGTTCTAAGAATCAGATAGAGGTACAGTGTCTAGAACTAAAGCAGGTATCAATGACGGTATCGGAGTATGCCACAAAATTTAACGAATTGGTGAGGTTTGCGCCATATCAAGTCAACATAGATGAGTGCAAGGCTAAGAGGTTTGAGTATGGACTGAAACCCTGGTTGTACAGTAGAGTCTCCCTATTCCAGTTAAAGACATTTGCAGCGGTGCTTGAGAAGGCAATTCTCGCTGAGGGTGGAGGCAAGGCTGTGACAAAGTACAATCAAGAACAAAGAAAGAAGAAGAATGAGGGTGAAGGTAAGAATGATGGTAGTAGTGGTGGAAATGGTAACAATAACCTGAAGAAAAAATGGATTGGAAATGTGGGTGCTAGAAACCAGTAGGGTAATCAAGAGAAGAAGAAGTTCGAAGCATATGCTACATGCAGGAAGTTTCACTCGGGTGTGTGCTTAAGGGGGAAGCGTGTATTCTTTAACTGTGGCCAGGAGGGTCACATTGCCCCAAATTCCAATCAAACCAAGAAGAATGTTTGCTACACATGCGGGTTAAAGGATCATTTTGCTCGTGAGTGCCCTAAGAAGAAAGCGGAAGAGACAACGGGAAACTAGGGAGGTAGCAGTGGAGGCACATTGACCATTGCTGGACCAATGTCATCAAACAGACCCACAGCCAGAACCTTCAACATGACTATTTAGGATGTTGTACAATCAAAAGATGTTGTGTCAGGTATTATCCCTATCAATGATATAGATGCTTATATATTATTTGATTCGGGTGCTACTTGCTCGTTTATATCTGATGAATTTGCAAAGAGGTTAGGATTGCCTAGTGAAGAATTGAATTTTCCTTTAAACATAGAAATTGCGAATAGGGAGGTGATTCCTGTTAGGTTCGTATACAAGAATTGTAGGGTGAATATTAAGGGGAATGTCATGATGGTAGATTTAATTCTGATAAAACTTGGAGAGTTTGATGTTATATTGGGAATGGATTGGCTATTCAATTATGGAGCGATAATTGATTGCCAAATGAAATGTGAAAACCTTACGACTCCGTCAAAGATAGTTTTCTATGGTAGACAATTGCCTAGACATGCGAGATATCTATCGATTATGCAAGCCAAGAAGTTATTGAGTCAGGGCTGTGTAGGGTAACTAGCTTACATAGTCGATACTCAGAGGAAGGGGGTGAAACTGGAAGAGATACCAGTGGTTAGGGAATTTGTAGATGTGTTTCCGAAAGATTTTCCAGGACTTCCACCTGACCGAGAGATTGAGTTCGTGATCGACTTAGCGCTAGGAACCACTCCAATATCGAAGGACCCGTACCGGATGGCTTCGGTAGAAATGAAGGAACTGATGGTATAATTGCAGGAACTATTAGACAAGAAGTACATTCAGCCAAGTGTGTCACCGTGTGGAGCACCAGTGTTATTCATAAGGAAGAAGGATGGGCCAATGCGTCTTTGCATTGATTATAGGGAATTAAACAAAGTCACTATTAAGAATAAATATCTATTGCCAAGAATAGATGACTTGTTTGATCAATTGAAGGGTCCTAGATACTTGTCAAAAATAGATTTGAGAAATGGGTATCACCAATTGAAAGTAAGAAAAGAGGATGTACCAAAGACGACATTCAAAACTCGGAATGGACATTAAGAGTTTCTGGTGATGTCTTTCAGATTGACAAATGCCCTTGTTCCATTCATGGATTTGATGAACAGGGTGTTTAAACAATTGTTAGATAAGTTTGCGGTGGTATTTGCTTTAAAAATATGGAGACACTATCTCTATGGAGAGAAATGTGAGATATATACAGATCATAAGAGTCTGAAGTATATTTTCACTTATAAGGACCTGAACATGCGTCAAAGGGGATGGATGGAATTAATAAAAGATTATGATTGCGAGATCTTTCATCATTCGGGTAAGGCAAATGTGGTTGCAGATGCTTTAAGCAGGAAAGGTCGGGAAAAGTTGATGCTGATAACCACTCAGGAGGAGCTTATTTCAGCAATGACAAAGCTAGAGTTGGAAATAAAATTTCCAAAAGAATCTGATGAGCGACTATTCAAAATAGAAGCTAGTCCAACTTTGGTGGACAAGGTAAAGAATGCTCAATTTCAAGATGAAGAATGTGGAAAAATCAAAGAGAAAGTAGTTGAGGGTAGTGAAGTGAAATACAAGATTGATACTGAAGGGTTACTAAAATTTGAGGGAAAAATTTGGCTTCCAGCAGTACCAGATATTAAAGACAAAATCTTGACCGAAGCTCATAACTCAAGATATTCGATTCACCCGGAAAGTACGAGGATGTATCAAGATTTACGATGACATTTTTGGTGGCCAAACATAAAAAGAGATGTCGCAAAATGTGTTGCAAGATGTTTGACATGTCAAAGAGTAAAGGCAAAACATCAAAGACCATGCAGATTACTTCAACCGTAGGAAATAATGGAATGAAAGAAAGAACACATCACATTGGATTTTGTGGTGGGTCTTCCAACTACTCAGAGAGGATATGATGCGATTTGGGTGATAGTGGACAGACTGACAAAATTAGCACACTTTTTGCCAATAAAGATTAGATTCAATCTTGATCAGTTGGCAAAGTTGTACGTTAAAGAGATCATTTCGAGTCATGGAGTTCTAGTGTCAATTGTGTCCGCAATTCACATCAAACTTCTGGAAGAGACTACAAGAATGCATGGGAATACAGTTGAGAATGAGTACGGCATACCATCCGCAAACAGATGTCTAAAGCTAACGAACAATCCAGACGTTGGAAGATATGCTTAGAGCATACATCATGGATTTCAAAGGGAGCTGGGATGAATATTTACTATTGGCAGAATTCGCCTACAACAACAGTTACCATGAAAGCATCGGCATGCCGCCTTACGAAGCATTATACGGTAGGAAGTGCAAAACTCCACTGTGCTGGGATGAAGTCGGTGAACGTCATCTATTAGGACCGGAACTGGTACAAAAAACTATTGAGGTTGTTAAACTCATCAGGACAAGATTGGTAGCTGCTCAAGACCGGTAGAAGAAGTATGCTGATCAACAAAGATGAGATCATGAGTTCGATATAGGAAATTTCGTGTACTTAAAAGTTTCCCCTTGGAAGGGAAAAATTCATTTTGGTAAAAAGGGAAAGCTAAGCCCGAGGTTTATTAGACCCTTTGAAGTGCTGTGAAGAGTAGGAGAAGTGGCTTATGAGGTAGCTCTACCTCCAGAGTTGGAACACATTCACAATGTTTTTTATGTTTCGTTATTATGACCGTATAAACCCGATTACAAGCATGTGATCGAGTACGAACCATTACAGTTCGATAAAGACTTGTCCTATGAAGAGGTTCCTATCCAGATAGTTGACAGGAAAGAACAAGTGCTCAGTAATAAGGTGATGCCTTCTGTGAAGGTGATATGGAGAAACCACAATGTCGAAGAGGCTACCTTGGAACTCGAAGCTGAAATGATGAAAAATTATCCTGAGTTATTTGTTTGATCTATGTCTTTGATTCTGGGAACATAATCTTTGTAAGTAGGGAAGAATGTGACGAATGATTTGCTAGAATTGTGATTCTGGGGACAGAATCCTTGTAAGGTGGGAAGGATGTAACAATCCAGAATTTTAAATTGTAATTTCAAATATTATTGAATTATATAAATATTTTAATTGATGTATTTATTATGGAATAAATATTTGTTTAATTTGATTTGATTTGATTATTTATTTGTTAAATAAATAATTAATGAGTGAAGGAAATTAATTATTATGAGATAATGTTCTAATTTAAATTAATAATTAAGTTAGAGAGTTGATAGGGATTAAATGAATTATTATAATGTTTTAATTTAATTTGTTAATAAAAGTGTGACAATAAACTATGCTATAAAGCGAGTTATTAAAATAAATTAAAGGAGTTTAATTTTGTTTTGCCAAACAAGGCTTAAAGATATTAAGTCTTTAATTTTTAAAAGTGTTTGTCAAACATAGCCTTATGGCTTTTAAATTTTGAGTTTTGAATTTTATTATAATAAATAAAATAAATCAAATAATAAATAAAATATATTTTTAACCTATACATTTATATGTTTTTAACTGATATATTAAGTATGTGTATTATGACCTCTCAATTTTATTTTACGTATACTGTTAATCGGTTTGGTTATCAGTTTTTTTTACGCATTTGAGTTATTTTCTAAGCCTAAGAAGAAAATATAGAGAGTTTGAGACAGTTAAGAGAGGATTTCTAAGATTTCCCAAGCAATTCTCTGAGTTTATCAAGGGTTTTCAAGCAAAAGAAGGTATTATTCATAACCATAATATATATATATATATATATATATGTGTGTGTGTGTGTGTGTGTGTGTTTTATGGCAAGAATTTTTAAGCTCTATGAATCAAGTTTTCTGGAATTGTTGATATGCAACTTGTTTTGATGATTATATGTATTTGTGATGTTAGAGTCTGTTTTTAAACAAGAAATTGTATGTTAATTACGTTTAAGAAGGAAGAAAAGTAATTACAGTATATGTTTTTACATATGGCTTGTGAAAGTACCAACTTTGGTGATTAATTTGTATACTAATCTATAAATTGAGTCTTGATTGTATTAATTCAGTAAATAACGAAGAGAACATAGTTTGAATAAGTTAATTTGGTGTACAATTGTGACCACAGTGTTAATTTGTTAAGGATGTCAAAAAATGGAGTTTTGTATAAAACATAGAATTGAAAGGTTTTTAATTTGATGTTTATGTTATTTATGTGGGTAAAAACATGCTAGAGACCTTAAGTTATGTTTATGTGAAATCCCTGTAAGTTTTACGGGATCAATTGGTTGCAAGTTGGTCAAATTTGGCTTTGCCTGTGCTCGCATTGCCTGGAACTAAACTTCGACGCCGCAGCGCCAAACTTAGCACCGCTGCGCCAAGTCTCGCACCGCAATGCCAATGTCAGGCCCGTGACTCGCGCTGTAGCGCCATCCCCAGTGTAAACTGTGGCTCCACAGCGTCGGTAAGCAGAATGACCAGAAAGTTTGTTTTTATTACACAAAATCTATAATTGTTGATAAGGTGAAATATTTTGACTGTTAAAATGTGATTTTGAAATTATAGTACTAAAAATGAGCATATTATTAACAATTAACGAGTTTTGTTATTACATTACTAATGTGACTTAACTATGTGATTAACACCAATCCATACATGAAATAGATATTTATTTGTTACAGAGTATATGTAGTAACTAATCATGTCATGGTGATATGTGTATAGGATATTGTGAATCGAGTTAATTACGGTTTAGCTTACACGCAAAGCAAGTTTTCTTTATCCTACCTTGTTACAATTGAGCAAAGGTCTAAACCTTACCTCTTGATATTGAGTAAGTTTTTCTGATCTTTAACTTGTTACTTAGCATGCAAGCTTTTAAATTCTAATACAATTATGTTGAACAAGTTTTATCGTTCAAATTGCCATTTATTATGCATGCTCACTACTCAATTCTAAACAAAATTCTAACCTTAGCTTAATATTGTTCAAGCAAGGTATGTTACGTTATTCAATGCCCATGCTTTCAGTTTATTTCTAAAGCATGACCTTAATATACAATGTTGATTCATTTACGACTTGTTCGATATCATATTGTTATTACACTCTTATTCAACTAATCCTTAGTTGATGTTCGCTAAACTCTAAATTACCTTGAAACTAATCCAAACCAAACTTACTTTAGTGCGGACTTGTATTCTAAAGGCTGAGATGAACAACCCCATTAAAGGGGATAATTTACATGTAAGCATTTAGATGTTTATGCACAATACATTGTACGAATGGCTGATCCCCCTAAGTACGAGGAGTCCCTATAGTCTTATGACTGTTAAAGTTTAAGTTGAAAGAATACTTATAACTATGGACATAGTTTGTGGTCTTTTTACCCTCAAATATATATTTCAAATTTTGTTCCTGATTATTATTGATAAAGCACATTATTCAGTTCTATTGAGCCTATTCATTTGGCAGTTGTTATGATGTTTTATTCATTATCATTTTAAGTGAGCATTGTTTGCTCACTCTTGTTTATATAAATATTACAGCTAAAGTTGAGAAGGTCGATGAACCTACCACCAGTAAAGGGAAAGGGAAGATGAACAAGTATTGAACACTTGTAAACCTGTTGACTTTTATATTGTCAAAATTTATTTTAAATCTTGTGATGTAGTTATTTAATTTTCCGCACATGATGTTTGTATTTAAAGGTTAGATAACCTGAGAGATTTTATTGAACTTATTGATGTAATCCTTTAATGGGAAGGTTTATTGTTAAATTTTATTATATTTGGGTAGTTAGAAATGAATATTTTTATCAAGTGAACACCAAATCTTGTGGGAATGAAGTACCCGAATTTGGGGGTGTCACAAATCATAAAAGAACCTTTGAGTAAATAGTTACCGTACAATTCAATCCTTCCACCATACAATGTCCCAATTAAATATAAGACTTGGAATTACTGTCAAGTCTTATTTTATTTAATTATATGTATTTCGATACTTAAATGCACAACTCCAAATAATGCAAATTAGAAACTCCTTTCTAATTTCATTTTGCCTTGGCCAATGACTACTGGATTGTCATTTATCGAATCACATAGGACATTTCTCTTCTTTTACTAAAAGTGGTAGATTCTTTATTGATCATACATTATCTCCATTTGCAACTTATTATACCCAAGCATACCCTTTGATATACCCTAAGGGTCTTAAAGAATAAGTCAAAGTATAACTCATCATACACAAGATACTATGATGATCTTAAGTCCAAGGATCACTTGTACTACTATCACTACAGGAATTCTTATTGACTGGCAAGTAAAACTCCATTAGGTATTCCTTAGCGAGCCACATTCAGTAAACTTATTCTCTAATAAGCACCTACATACTTGCTTTAGTGTCTCCACACAAATGATCATGAGATCAATCATACTCATCCAATGAGCAAGCAACGTATGTACCAATCTATCTGGATTCACTAATCCCCAATTTAGTAATCCCCAATTTTAGATCTCATTAGAATGATCATCATCATTATTCTAAAAGCATTGCTTAAAACTATGGGTTTATCACATATTAAAAAATAGCATCATGTAGATAATTAAAAACCTTTAATAAATTAATACTTTTTATTAATAAATGAATAAGATTGTTACAAAGTATATGCTTTATCATCAAACATGATTGACTTGTGTGCATACTACTTTTAATAAAACCTAGTTTCTAGCTGCGCACACCACGTTTTAGGAGAATCACCCCAGAAAGAGTAAATTGGCAATTTGGAACTGTTTGGGCAGTCATTGGCTTCATATTAGGTGTGTGGGCAAGGTATTTGGTTCAGTTGGAAGTATTGAGTTTTGGGACTTCATTTCTGCTTGTGGGTGTTTATATTGACGAAAAAATTCTAAAATGGCGCCAAAGAAACAAAAGCTTAACATTTGGGGATCATCGTCATCAATACTGCATTGGGACCGATCATGGTTCATTAGTAAGGAGGCTTCTAACAAATACTACACCGTTCTGGCTAGCAAGAGCCTAGTGCCATAGAGAGGTCTCAAGCCAGATACAAGACTTGATTGAGAGCTATTTAGTATGATAGCCGATAGGAATTTGCCTCATTTCACCCTAAAGCCCTCGTCCCCATTAATAGCTCTAGTGAAGGAGTTCTATGTCAACGCCTCGGCTGAGGGGAGTTTTTTGGTTCAAGTCAGGGGTAAGGAAATCTTGTTTGACAAAAGAACAATCAATTCCTGCTTCTAGATGCCTAAATATAACAAAGATTATTTAGCAGATGTGTGCACAACTACGACACATAAGACATCATCACGAAGATGTATAATCCCAACACCACTTAGAAAATGAATGGGTACACGGGTGAGAAGTCTAGTTTCGCGCACACAGAGCTCTCACGATACGGGAAGTCTTGGTATAGCTTTATTTGCCACAACTTGATGCCGACCAGTCATGTTAGTGACGTGACTAGAAAGAGGGCGGTGTTGTTGTTTCCTATTGTTACAGGTTTGAAGATAGATGTAGGTTCACTTATTCAGGAATCTATTCTTAAAGATTTTAGAGGTAGCACTTCGAGAGGACTTCCATATCCTTCTGTCATCACATTTCTCTTCCAAATAGCTGAGGTGCCCGTGGCTATGGATGAGATACTACTACCACCTATGGTGATTATTGATCATGCCACCATTACCCGGTACAGAGTCTGGGAAGGTGCAACTTCTCATCCACGCGGTGAGGGCTTCCTGCCTTCTTTTCAATGTCCACCTCCTTCTTCAGAGGCTGGCACTTCTACATAGCCTATCGAGTTAGGTTCTTTCGCAGCTAGACCATTGGCGGAGATATTGGCTTCTATGAACCTCCTGCACCAAAAGGTGGACCGACAGAGTAGGAGGATCGATGTTGTAGCTCAAAGGTAGGATCTTTTCATGCAGCATCATGGTAGAGTGTATTTATGTTCCATCTAGTTGTGACGAAGTAGACTCGATGCCGTTCCAGTTCCCTCTGCCTCCCGTATGCCTTCCATATCCACCACCCTCGCCTACTGCGAATGAAGAGGAGGATGACGATGGTGCAGAGTGACCAGACCTCAGGGAAGCCCTCTCGTATTTATTTTTGTATGCTTGGTAATGAGGGCATTGTCCATTTCAAATCTGGGGGTGTTTATCAGTTTATCAGTTTCTTCTTTCTTATGCCATGTTAAGATGCCATTAGTTGTCGCTTTCTATTTCTGCTTTATTAATATGGTTGTAGAAGTATTTTGGGCTGCTTGGATTTGTTTTTGTATTGCAGTCATGTATGAACTGCAGGTGACATCTTTTGGGCTTTTGTAGCCTCAGACTTAGTTTATTTTGGGTTATATGGATGCATAATTAGCCTTTTATTATTCTATGGCTTTATTTAGCATTCTATGGATGCATGAGCAGTTTTTAGTATTAGCATATTTTGTTTCTAGCAATCTTTGGGGATTTACACAGATTGGTATACTTGATGCCATGTTATGGCTTTACTACCCTATTTTTAGCTGATATTAGTGTAAGGGTTTACATTATCGTTTATCTTGACATGCTATGGTTTTTTATTAACCCTATCTTGAACTGTATATATGATGGGAATGGGTTATATTGATTATAAATTTTTGATTGTGGCTAATGATAAGCATGTTGGTGATTATGACTATTTCTAAGAGTTTATGTCAAGCATGTGTGGAGGAGAGGTTAATTTAGTTGATAAGTTGAGATTGTTATTAATCCGTTCTTCTTAGCAAGCACCAACCAACTGTTATAGCTAGTTATATTTTTGATATAGATTGCGTGGTTATTGTTTTGAAAATGCATCAACTCTATTAAACTTAAATGCATACAAGGTAATAAAAGGCTTAAACGCTTATATAGATTCAGATTTTGGATTCTGGCATGTTTGTGACGCCCCCAAAATAGGTATACATCACCCATTCTGAGTCGCCAAATACATGATACAGAATACAAATACAAACTTAAATATACAACATGAGCTGTGAGTTTTAATACAAATATTGTCTTCTAGACAATATTCAAACTCAAATGGAGTCCTCAATACATTTATTATCACACTATTTCATAGAATAATGAGGACTACTAATGCAAACATCTGGACCGTCACTTTGTTCCCCGACTAGTCCCGGCTACGTTCTCATTTCCTGAATAGAACAATGAAAGCAAAAGGGTGAGCTCAACTAGCCCAGTAAGAAATATTATGACTAAGATAATGCAGAATAAATTATCGTTAGCCTTCAACAGTGTTAAACTGATTAAATACAATAGACATCAAGTTTAACTGCAGCGGAACAAGCAATCCATTAGAAGAGTCAAGTAGAGCATGAAATCTACTATCTTCTATGATTTAAAAAGTTTATCATCAACTTTATCATTAAGACTTAGCTTAATAAATAATCCACATCATCGAATCATCCCTAAACTACAGCCAAGGATATTCATTAGTATCATAACCACGAATTATCCATGCACTACGGGCGAAGGATATTCGTGTTTTCATCAATGGTCATGATCATGCCAACAACTATACATCAATGCACTACGGGCCAATGAAGACTTTTACCACATCATTTGTAACATTACGGTCATGATTATACCGAATAATCACTGGTCATAATCATACCAAGTCCATCTATGCACTACAGGCCACAGATGACTTTCAATATAATATAAGCATGAGGATGATGACAATGATGTAAGAATTCAATTAAAAGAAAGTAAAGGATAAATTTTTAAAGATCTATAATTTAATTTATCCAGAATTCAATAATGTCCAAATTGTCAACATGATACTTCTTTGTGGAGTAAAATTCAAGAATAATATTGTACCAAAAATGATTTGGATCGAAAACGAATTAATTTTTATCATGAATAGTACCCCAGGTGAATAGTATTTGAGTGAATAGTATCCCATGAATAGTACTTCGTGAATAGTAACCCGTGAATAGTACTCTGGCATGAAAAAGTTAAAACTTATCAAGAATGGTTAGAATAATATTTCCATGAAAAGATACTAGATGAAACGCAAATTTTAAGGATATTCTACTAATTTCATGGAGTATAGAAGCCAAAACTTTAACCAAATGAGTATAGAATTCGAAATCTGAAACGAAATAATATTAATTACATACTACAAAGTATGGAAGAAAATATTATTTCAATCGAATATGGAACAAAAATAGCATCCCTTACCTTGAAAAGAAGAGTATACCGACTGGTATAGCGGGGATATTTTTGAAGAAAACTTTCACTATTTTCTACGCTTAAAGCTTTCTAAAACTCAAAAGAAATACGCTCAATATTATAGCAGAAGAATTCTCTGACTCTGGTGTGATTTTCAATTCTAACTAAGCATCCTATTTATAGGAGAATAGAAAGGATACTATTTTGAAAATTATCACGGACCAACAATAGGATTTTTGGACGAACGCATCATGGGGAAAAGAACAAATTTTCAGACGTCCCTTATTTCAACTTATTAATATAATATTCAATAAAATATAATATATTCTATTTTTCATAAAAAAGCAAAACTTATATATATATATAACCTTTGCCTTACGACAAAGGCTAACCATAATTCCCATACCAATTCTTTAAACAAATACATATTATAACATATATTCCATCACCACCCACTAAATTCTCTTACAAATACACTCACGGGCACATACTTTATATATTATATATATATATAATAATACAGAACTGAGACAACTTTTTACCGACGATTTTGGAAAATGGGTAAATGGGGGTCCATAAAATAAGCAAAATTTATATCAAATACTTCATAAAAATACCCTCAATATTTTTAAAAACATTTATTCATCAATATTATTATTCGTAATATTTAACAATCAGATCATTCTCAGAAAAGAGGGGGCTTTTCAATAAGGATTTCTCCCTATTGGCGCGCAATTAGGTGACCAAACCTCTTATCGACAGAACTTTCTAGACATCGTCAATATTGCAAATAATAATATGAATAAATGTATCGTCTCAATTATTGATTTAATAATATATAAAATATCGACAATAATTGAATTAACTAACGTGAGATACTATACAGCAATTACTGTAGTAATAATTGAATATAACTAAGTGACTTCTCATATAGCATCGATAATCAATCATTTTGTGTGCTCTTTATGCAACCACACGTATTCATACTTTTAACATAGGGTATTTTTAACGAGTTAACGGTAAAACATCATAGTTATTTTCATAAAAAGATATTTTTATCGTTTTCTCAATCGACAATAATTACATTTGTGGGGTCCACCTAATGATTGTCTTTGTAAATACGAATATTCCTGTTAAAGCGAATATTCCACGACCGATCGAATATAATATAACAACTTGCGTACTTTGCAAAATTTATAAATATTACCCATAACTATAACATTATATAAAATTCACTCCTTAATATTCAAAAATGATATTAATAAAAATTCATCTTTATTCATAAAAAGTTGAGGTCTTCTGACCTCCCTTCTTAACAGGAAATTTTCCCTCGAAATTAGGGTACATACACAGTATTACGAATGAGCGAGGATACCTTAATTTCATTTTGATTTATAACCTGATATAGTAAATACTTATAGTAAATACGTACTTTGTAGTATATATTTAGGATGCGAAATGAAATCGAAATAAACTATAAATTACCCGATGGTATCGAAATATGAAATTGAATATCATTTTTGAATATGAAAGATGATAATTGATTGATAAAGTTATGAAGAAGTAAATAAAAGCGAAAAAATATCTTTTATAAAATCTATAGAAGATTGAGCTAAACTTGAACAACCAATGGTAAAATGCGATATGTATAATATCTCATGTTGATTCAATTATTGTCACATTATCATCTGCATAATATTACATAATATCTCATGTTATTATTAAATCAATATCATCTGATAATATTTTATATTATTAAAAATAATTGAGACAACAAAGTTATTCATATTATTATTTGTAATATTGACAATGTCTAGAAAGTTCTGCCGAGGAGAGGTTTGGTCACCTAATTACGCGTCAATAGGGAGAAATCCTTATTGGAAAACCCCATCTTTCCTGAGAACGATCTGGTTGTTAAATATTGTGAGTTATAATATTAATGATAAATAATTGTTGAAGTATTAAGAATGTGTTTATTGTAGATAAGTGAATTACAAAAGTTAGAGGGGAATAATGCAAACTTGGAAAACTTTAGGGGTACTAAAGTGTAATAAGTTAAATCAATCTGGACCATTGGTGGTGGTTTTAATATTAGATCAATCTGGACCATTGATGGTGGTTTTAAAAGTAAATCAATCTGGACCATCGGTGGTAGTTTTAAAAGTAAATCAATCTGGACCGTCGGTGGTGGTTTTAAAAGTAAATCAATATGGACCGTCGGTTGTGGTTTTAATAGTAATCAATATGGACCGTCCGTTCTAGTAGTGAATCAATTTGGACCGTTCGTGAATTAGTTACTATTTAGTCCATTCTTCTATAAATAGAAGCTTAATTCTTCTTTCATTCTCACCAATTCACTGAGATTCACAAGAGACACTATAGAGAGAGAAACTATAAAGAGCAAGAAGAAGAGTATTCTGCTACTTCACTTTTGCAGTATCCAGCTTTCTACTAAGGTAAGGGGTATTATTTCTTTCGTATTCATATATAAGGAATACTATTTTTCGTATTCATCTTTTAATATGTTGGAATAAACCTCTCACGCAGATGATTCGTATCGTATAGCGGTGAAAATCCATTCTTGATTTAAGTATGTTATTTCTTTTCACATTCTTAAATCCAAACTTACTATGGTAAGTACTACTTCTATAATCCTTGAAATTAGTGGAATATCCTTGAGTTTTGCGCTTCATCCAATATCATTTTATTAGAATATTGATCTACACTTTCTTATTAAATATCAATATTACTATTCATGGGTTACTATTCACCCGGTTACTATTCACTATAATATTATTTACTCGGGTATTCGGGGAACTTTTCATGTCGGGGTACTATTCACAAGTTACTATTCATGGGTTACTATTTACCCGATTACTATTCACTTAAATATTGTTCACTCGGGTATTTGGGGTACTTTTCATGTCGGGGTACTATTCACGGGGTACTATTCCTGAAGTACTATTCATAGGGTACTATTTACGGGGTACTATTCACCGAAAAATTTATTTCTTTTTTGTCCAAATTATTTTTGATACATGAATATTATTCTTGAATTTTACTCCACAAAACAGTATCATGTTGACAATTTGGTTATTATTGAATTTTGGATAAGTAAATTATAAATCTTTAAAAATTTATCCTTTTCTTTCTTTTAATTGAATTCTTATATCATTGTCATCATCATCATACTTATATTGTGATGAAATTCATCTTGGCTTACGTGCGTAGATGGACTGTTAATTGGTATGATTATGACCAGGGATAATTTGGTATGATCATGACCATTGATGATTACACAAATATTCTTGGTCCGTAGTGCAAGAATAATTTGTGGACGTGATACTAATGAATATCATTGGCCCGTAGTGTAGGGATGATTTGATGATTTGATTTATTTATTAAGCTGAGTCCCAGCAATAAAGTTAATGATAAACTTTGTAAATCATAGAAGATAGTAGATATCATGCTCTACTTTACTCTTCTAATGGATTGCTTGTTCCACTGTAGTTAAACTTGTTATCTATTATATTCTATCAGTTTAACATTGTTGAAGGCTAATGATAACTTATTCTGCATTATCTTAGTCATAATATTTTTTACTGGGCTAGTTGAGGTCACCCTTTTACTTCCATTGTTCTCTTTAGGAAATGAAAACGTAGCCAGAACTAGTCGGGGAATGGAGTGATGGCCCGAGATGGTGTTATAGTAGTCCTCACTATTCTATAAAATAGTGTACCAATAAATGTAATGAGGACTCCATTTGAGTTTGGATATTGTCTAGAAGATAATATTTGTGTAAAAACTCTCAGCTCATGTTGTATAATTAAGTTTGTATTTGTATTTTGTACCATGTATTTGGCGACCCAAGATGGGTGATGTATACCTATTTTGGGGGTGTCAAAACAAGTCATCAATACGAGGTAATGGGTACCTATTTTTGATAGTGACATGGTTGAACTCCTGATAATCAATATAAAGTCGCATACTCCCATCTTTCTTCTTCACGAATAGAATAGGAGCACCCAAAAGAGACATACTAGGATGAATGAAACCGATGTCTAACAATTCCTGATGTTGGGTCTTTAACTCCTGAAGTTCAATAGGAGCCATTCGATATGGGGCTTTGGAAATGGGTTTTGTCTAGGGTTCAAGGTCGATACAAAATTCAATTTCACGCCTGGGTAGGTAGGGGAAGTTCTTCAGGGAATACGTCAGGAAATTTATTAACAATAAAAGTATCATTTGAAACTGACGTATTTTTGTTTAAATCCGTGACATGAGCTAAGAAAGCTTGACATCCGTTTTTCAATAAACGAATAGCTTTATGGCTTGAGATGACAGTGATTGATTTTAATAGTTTGGTTGCTTGAATTCGCATAATAGGTTGGTTAGGAATATGAAAGCTAACAACCTTACGAAAACAATCAAATTTTACATGATGAGTAGTTAACTAATCAATCCCTAGAATTACGTCAAATGCAAGTATTTTAAATGAAATAAGATCGACAGGTAATGTGAGGGTACCGATTTGAACCAAACAATTCTTATAAACAGTGGATGTAATGAAGGTTTCTCCTAACGGAGTTTCAACAGATAAGTCAAAGTCTAATTTCTCCGGAGTCAAATTTAAACGTTGAGCGCAAGTAGGAGAAATAAATACATGGGTAGAACCGATATCAAATAAGGTATAGACTTCGTTAGAGTTTATAATAACCTTTGCCTTAAAGCAAAGGCTAACCATAATTCCCATACCAATTCTTCAAACAAATACATATTATAACATATATTCCATCACCACCCACCAAATTCTCTTACATATTATAACATATATTCCATCCACCCATAAAATTCTCTTACAAATACATTCACGGGCACATACTTTATATATATTATATATATAACTTATATAATATGCACACACACACACACACACACACACACACATATATATATATATATAATACAGAACTGAGATAACTTTCTACCGACGATTTTGGAAAATGGATAAATGGGGGTCCATAAAATAAGCAAAATTTACATCAAATACTTAATAAAATACCCTCAATATTTTTTAAAACATTCATTCATCAATATTATTATTCGCAATATTTAAAACCAGATTATTCTCAGGAAAGAGGGAGCTTTCCAATAAGGATTTATCCCTATTGGCGCGCAATTAGGTGACCAAACCTCTCCTCGACAGAACTTTCTAGACATCGTCAATATTGCAAATAATAATATGAATAATTGTATCGTCTTAATTATATTAATTATTGAATAATAATATGAATAATTGTATCGTCAAAGGTTTTAATTCTTCATTTAATGCTCTTTTTATATAATTATACACATATACGGATATATAGTATACATGCATGCAATTTATATTTTAGAAATAGCCCCTTTTTGTGCAAGTGATTTTTGAAAATAATAGGAAATCTCCTTGCCTTAGGAAATGTTATTTTATGAATCAATTTATTTAACACTTAATATTTAAATTATCAAGTTCAAGAAAAATAAATTCAATTAGATTTGAAAATATTTTTGGTCAAAGTAAATAAGATAATTAAAACAATTATAATATAAATCCTATGGAGAGGATTCTACCCTTTTAATTAATCTATTTACTAATTATTGTTATCATCAAAATAAACCCAAAAGTTAGAGACCAAACAATAAGAATAAGAATCATTATTATAACTAGAGTTAATAATATCCAAAACCATTAAACCATTATTTATAAAACCAAATCCATAAACATTTGTCCCATGAGAGATAATAACTTGTTCTCTCTCAAGAACCATAGAAAGAAAAAAAACCTTGTCTTAAGATAGCAAGAACATAAAATAAATTATCCGGACATCCGGCGCATAAAGTACATCATGTAGAATTAATGCAGAGCATCCTCGCATCTCTAATCTCTAGTTTGTAAATGCCAATTCCTAGCACGTCCACACTAGAATCATTCCCCATGAATACTTTTCTGCCAGTCGAAATGCGGCGATACTCCTCAAATCCAGCTCGATCTCTAGCTATGTGGTCCGTTGCTCTAGAATCTAAAATCCACATGGAGAAATTGAGCAACAAAAGTACTAGAAGTAACATTACACATAGTTTGATCAAAACTAGAAAATACCTTCTTCGGCTCAGCGCATTCACAGTTGTAGTAAACCATTTTAGCCTTGTCCTTCTTGCCAGCTCTTTTCCCTCTTTTTCTCTTGACACCTACATTTGCTGCCTTCTCAGGCACAGGAGTTGCAACAGCAGCTTTATTTCTATTATATCTTCGCTTGGGTTTTCCCTTGCGAAAACTAGACTCAGCAACATATGCCTTGGATGGTTTAGCAGCTTCTAAGCGCTCGGCCTCAAGCTCCAAGTAACGTCGAATATCTTCAGTTTTTGATATTCGAGTTATGGGTCATATTAACACGCATATGTTCCGAATCATCTGGGAATGAGCGTACCACGACTGATATTTGTTGGTCATTTGATAAGTCAATGCCTGTAGCCTTTTAACTCTCTAATTATGTTTGACATTATTTCAAAGATGTTTCTTCAACCTCCTTCTTATAACCGTCAAACCTGATAGTTAAGTCGCGCAACCTAGTTAATAAGGTGCCTACGAATTTTGTTTTGAGAGTTTCCCACATCTCATAAGAAGTTGAGAATTCTTCGTATTCAAACAAGAACTCATTGTTCATACTGCTTAAAAGAGTACTGTGAGCAATTATATCTTTCTTGCACCAATTTTCAAAGGCAACTTTTCAAAACTTTCAGCATTATCACCAGTCAGTTTAGATTCTTTAGCAAGTAGAGTCTCTTCCATTTCTAACTCCTCAAGAACCATTCAGACCTTACGATGCCATATAATTATCCCCATCAAACTTATTACCCTTATTAAGATCGGCAATAATTTGTTTTGAAGCCATCTAAACAATCGAGAGAACCTTATTAGAAAATTAAGAGTTCACCACAATATTAACTTATCTTTGCCACATAACATAAACTTATAAAATAATCAAGTATAAACACGCTTGGGAATCACAGTTTGTGTGTATATTTAATTATTTAATTATTGTTTCTTTAGTGCAAAGATATGCATAGAATTTTAAAAAAACTTTTTAAATTCCTCCCACTAAGTTCAAGCATATATAAGTGTTCATGGCATTCTAAATAATCATTTATATGCATACTAAAGAATAAATAAAATCTATTGTATATTAAGTATTCTAAATATTTAAAATAAATAAATAAAACATGATATTATACCACATAAAATACAATAATATGCCAAAAACCTTATATTGCTATCGAGAGAAAATTTAAAACATATCATTTATTCATAAATATCATTACGAAATTTTTCGAACAATATTCAATTTATAAAAAATAAATTGTGCTTTCATAATTATTCATTTTATTCCAAATAATATGCAACACCATGTCAAAAACACATAGTATAGGTACCAAAATTTTTTATCTGACTATTAACGGGTTATTAACTTTCTCAAAAAATTTTGAAATTTTTTGAATAATACACAATTTATAATAATAAATTAATCATGCATAATTTGATAATAAAAATAGTTTAGGCCACTAAAAATAATCATTTTTCAACACCCTTGGTGGATGAATGAAAAAATAAGTTTATGGTATCTTTGATAAATTTTAAACAAAAAACCAACTTCCCAATATTTTTTAAAACATTTTAAAGCAATTTTTAACCACTATTTCAATTTCTAAAAATTCCAGGTATCCAAAAATAAAAAATAAAAAATTACTGCAAAAATTTCATTCTTAGAAAAAAAATCGAAAAGGCAAAGACGTGGTCGACGCGATTTGCCGCATTCTTCTAGCGTAACCCACGCCGCTTCAAACGTGAGTGGTGGACGTGGCAGTTCTGGCCGATGTGGCAATCTGTGATTGGTTGGTCACTGACACGTGTTAAACACTGACCAATCCGGACTCGCCATGTGGCGCTGACGTGGCAGGCGTTGATCGATGACCGTAACACAGGACACCAAGATTTGGCCACGTGGCAGATGACACGTCACATTTTGTCAACTACCACGTGTCGCTGACATGTCTGGTCAACTAACACGTGTCAGGACTCTGAGCCAATCAGAAGATGCCACGTGACGCTGACGTGTTTGCCACGTCATCATTTTCAATCTCCAGATAGGGTTTTCAAGTGCAAAATTATAGTTTGATACCCTTTTTAAAACGGTCATAACTTATTCGTTTTACATCCAAAAAATGTAAATAATATATCGACGGAATCGTATCAAAAAATTCTACGCAACCATGATGACAAAAATTAGATACGAACTTCGAGGAAAAACAATTTTGGATTTTAAAAAACATTTACAAGCAACTAGGGTTTGAAATATCTTTTGAAATACAAAACCAATTAGAACGAAATTTAGCAGGCTATATAATCATCATATAAGCTAGAACATACTGATATTTCATGCTCAAATAATATCTCTAACATGTTCTACCATTATCATGCTATTTAAGCTTTCTTTTTGAAACTAAAAACACAAAACACATGCATAGCATCATGGACAACATGTATAGCACGAATTCTAGCACAATATAGCTCTGATACCAATGTAAGAAAATATAGCATACATGCAGCGGATTTGAACTAGAAAACTTTAATTTTCTAGTTACCTCTTGAAGCATATGCCGACAAACTCGAATGGCTAGAATCACGAACTCAACGGACAATGATCTCATCGATAATTTGGACTACGTTAGAATGAGTACCAAATATATACTCCATAGTTCGTGTAACTACAAAACTTTCAAGCTTTACAAAAGGCATTCAATGGCTTATATGATATCATGTTATTTTCTCTTGTATCTTGTATTGTGTTACTCAAAAATCTCTCTCTCTCTCTCTCTCTCTCTCTCTCTATATATATATATATATATATATATATATATATATATATATATATATATATATAACCCCATTTTTATATATATGAAACCCCATATATAAATATAGAGATTAACACACATATATAAATATATGTAACTCCTATATATATAAATATAGAGATATTAGACTACATGTTCATTGTACCTAGACAATGAACTATGTGGATATCCACCCATCGGCGAAACTAAGGGGGGCGAGGGGGGTCATATGACCCCCCACCAAAATTCTGCACAGACTATATATTAATACACACTGGCAGAACTAGGGGGGGCCAGGGGGGTCATATGACCCCCAACCCTTGAAGCATGCTAATATTAGTTAAATTTGATCTTTGTTATGAGATGTTATTAATTCATTTGTTTCCTCATGTCCTTCCACCTAATAAATTAACAATATTACTATAAGATAAAATAATGTTAAATAAGTTTGATAATTAATTAATTAATATTGCACTCATTTGTCTTACTGATTTAATCATACCTTGGTATCAATTTTTTGTAAATGATAATAACTTAATTCATTTTCTTGCTTTGAGTGGTTCCTCTCAGTTGTCTCCAAGGAAGATGATCAAAACCACAATATAAGGTTTTGAATATATAATATTATAATTTATAATTTATCCATAAAAGTAGCTAATCAGTTGATTAAAAATTTCAAAGTCTGACTAATAGTCTCATAGTTCGGAGGAAATTAAAATATATATATATATATATATATATATATGTATTTAAAGTCATTAGACTCACAACTTAAAGGTTGACAGGGGTTGGAATAGGATATTGTGAAATACTATAATTGGGCAAAATGATTTTGAAAAAAGCACTCCAAGCGTCGATAAATAAATTTTTTTTACTGATTTATTTTGACCCCCCTCTAAAAATATTCTGATTCCGCCACTATATCCATCTGGTCGACCGCTCCATGGGTGCACCGGTTTGGATCCAATAACCAATAAATTGTATAGAGCCACCACCTCTCAATCTATTACAATTCCCATATCCTATAAATTTATTCTCTTTAGGGCGTGTGTGTGTTTTAGTGGTGGTTTGGTTGGTGAGCTTTGTTACAATGGTGATGGGATAATTTGGGAGTTCACCAGAGACTTATAGGATGATCTTTATGCTTTTTGGAGTGGTTTGGTTTATGCTGAGGTAAGTTCAGAGACCTATGGGTTTGTTGGCAATATTCTAAAAGGCGCTAGGTGGGAAACGGGCGGCCGGAGGGGGCCTAGCGCCTAGGGTGGCCTGGGCGGGGCCTAGGCAAATTTTTTTATTCTAAGTCAATTTTAATATTTTATCTAACATTTATCCAAACAAAACAATAATATAAAGCAAAACAACCTATAATAAAGATAATAAAGGCATTTGCTTGAAGTTCAAACACATATCCATATTGTTAATGTCAAAGTTCAAACACAAACATGCAATTGTTCAAAGTTCAAACATATTTTTAACGTATTAGTTTTATTCATAAACAAGATTGCTATTAAATAATAAAATTTAAAATTTCAAGAATTTAATTCAATATTAAAACTTAAGAAACTAAACATAAATTTAAGAATTATATTGAATTAAATTAAATATTACAAATGTACAATCATTTATATAGTTTAAAGTTGGTACAAGTTCAAAAAATTACAACTATAATAAAATTATCTATTTTGACTTGATATTGTTCACTTCTTATTGTGATTTGATATGCTACAATCTGTATTATGAATATGGTAAATCATTAGAAAAATAAATATATCATGATCTGGTTTAGGTAGTTATTAAAATAAAATAAAAAAACTCTTCGCCTAGACCCCACCTAATTTCCTAGAGGGATTTTTTTGCCGCCTTGGACCTAGGTGAGGTGTTAGGGAGGCCTAACACCTAGGCGAGGTGCCTAGGCGGAGCGCCAAGGGGGGCCTAGCGCCTAGGCGGGGCCTAGACAGACCTAGGCAAAAATTTTTAGAACACTGTTTGTTGGATGCTTTAAGAGTAGCACGATTTCTTAAGAGTAGTAGGAAGAGATGTGATATGATACTATTAGGTTTTCTGGATGGATTGTTTCTTCATTCGCTATTCTCACATTACTTTCAATTTCTCCTAGTAATTCTAAGAAGCTACTATAGCTGTGCTCACACAACCTAACCAGTATAATTTATATAGTTATTTTGTGAAGGGATGATAAAGAATATGACCCTAATCGAAATGTATATATTTGTCTCATACACTATGGGGATGGTGAGAAGAGATATATTTTACATCCCAAAGGGACTACAATTGGAGATACCATTGTTTCTGGTACAGAAGTTCCTATAAAAGTGGGAAATGCCCTAATTTGTACTTTCTTAAAACAAAAACTTTACTGGCATTATTTTTACAAATTAGCAACACCATTTAAGAAACTCGTCTATCTATTAGATTTAGTTCTTATTGCCTCTACCTGCCAAATGTATATATGGGATTCTAATATATAGTACTTGCACCTTAACTCAAGCTTACTATAAATTTTACATTCTCAATGACCACCAAGTATTGGTTTTTGAAAAGATTGACTTCTGGGCCATAATGCTAAGTTGCTAACAGCTTTATGGTAAATGACAGCATAGCATGCTGAAACAGGAGTATTATCTTTCAAGAGTTTTGTCATTTATTCTTATTAGTCTACTTAAAGAAATAATACAGTGATTGAAATGAGAGGATGTCTGGAAGTTGTTGAGCTGACATCCTTAATAAAAATATAGCTTAGGAAATACACAGCGCAGCAAGGCAAGTTCAGAAACACCAAAGTTCAATGATCACTTCTTAAAATCTTTTTGCTAGACTATAAGTAAGAGATTAACACTAATTGGTTGGCTAACATATCATAATGATTCATTGCAGAACAACAAGAAACTTACTAGAGAATAATTTAGGTCCTAAACATAAACCAAAAGCAATAAAACCAAATTAATAATCAAGGAAACATATGCAACAACACCTGTTTCCCTATCACTTGGCCGCCAGCTATATGTGAAGTATATATTGTAAAAATGGCAAAGAAACAATGGGAGACTCTTCTCTGCAAGTTCCTCTAAATAATTCACATACGCAACTCCAGGATTACTTGGTTCAGGAATCACAATATCCTGTTGGACAAACCATTCTAGATCTTTCGAAATACCTTTTGAACGTTCTAATCCAGTCTTTCTGAAGTAGGCATCTGTATTGAATAAACGGTAAATATAAAATTAAACAAGTGAAAGCATCATAGAGCATAAAGGACTAAAAACTATATAGGAGCCCCATAATATGATTTTGACTTAAAATCAAGGGCAGATAAAAAACCATCAACTATGCGTATATGTTAAAAGTTATTTGACTTAATCATTCTCTAGAATCTAGATATAAAATCCCACCCTCTTAGTTGTACCACTATTAATTACACAAAACCTGATAAAGATCTTGATCTAATTGATTTACCATATCAAGTCACAAAATTCTGGGTGTCATATTTCAGTTTTCTCTTTAATAGAAGATAATTTTGAGCTAAAGAACTATTACCACTATCTACTCAGCTCAACAGGCCCTTCAAACCCCAAATAAAAACATACGATAAACCAAAGATAACTCAAAAACATCACACAAAAAGTTGATAAAATATTTTATGAAATCCTTAAAGTGAAGAGGACTTTTTCTATCAACCAAGTACTTGACAAACCCTTCCATACTTGGCTGCCATGTCTCTTTTTCTCCATCATCATTTCCATCAGAAATTGTCACCTCACTATCATCACCATCAACAACATTTCCACCATTATCACTATCATAATTTTCGCTCTCATCCTCATCAAAGCTATCACTCTCACTACCAGAATTACTGGTACTAATCCTACTCCTCCTCCTCCTTTTAGGTTTGGAACTGTTGCGGAGCCTCATGGCTACGAATCTCATCTCTTCCGTAATGCCATTCTTCTCTCCTGAATACTGCTTCCTGTACCTTATCCTCGTCAGGCGAACAGGCGGCGCCGGCGCCATCAGAGATTGAGCCTTCGCTGTCTGAGCTTCTGATATTGATGTTATAATGGATTCAGAACAGCATAAGATAACTGGAAGCTTGAATCTCATGCTCCGATTCAATTTTCCATTCTTTTTGGCGAAAAATGTTGAATTGCTATTACGAAATTGAAGCATTGGGGCATTATTATTATTATTATTATGTTGCAGCGAAAGGGGAGATAAGTTGAGCATTGTAATTGCTACTTCCATAACAATCCTGTAACTCCTTTATTCTCTCTCCTCTATAGTCGAGTCTCTCCTTTATTCTCTCTCCTTTATTTTGAAATAAAATAGAAATACTCAACCCGTCCCAAAGTACAAGGTGCCTGCTGGAAAATTTTGAAATTTAGAGTTGATATAATTTTGATTAAATTACAAATCTGACCCTTTCGTTTGTCATATTTTTGTTAAATTTTTCTTTAAACCTTTTTTTTAACTCAATTGTTCTTTATAGATGTCTTAGTCATTCAAAAGTGTTCCTCCAATATTTTCCAAACATTTTTTTAGCACAACTGTTCCTCATAGATATGCTAGTCATGTAAATGTGTTCCTTTAATTTTTTTCACCTATTAAAAATTGATTTTCTCTCTCCTCTCTATTCTCTCCTCATTTTTTTATTTTTATTTTTTAAATTTGTATAAAAAGTATACTATTCTTTTTTTTTTGTTTTTTTTATTTTTATATTGACATTTTGAATTCAATATGAAATATACCTAAATTCAAAATTAGTATAAATTAATTAATTTTACACAATATAATTACCAAAATTATAAATTTTACTATTTTTTTATTTTATCTAAATGATACTAATAATCTGTATGATTTATTTTTAAATTAAATATATCTCACATTGATTTAAACAAATCAATCTTGGTCCTATATTTTGAACAAAAAATACAAATTTAAAAATATTTTCAAATTTTTCATCATACAACTATTATTAAAGTTGAACTATGTATTTTAAAGACAAACAAAATTTTTTGATGTATTTTTAAAGATGAACAAAAAAAATTTAAGTTTATATTTTTTTATTCAAAATATAGGATCAAGTTTGATTTGTTTAAATCTTTAAAATAAATCATATAATTATTAGTGCCATTTAGATAAAATATAAAATAATAAGATTTATAATTTTGGTAATTATATTGTCTAAAATTAATTAATTTATACTAATTTTGAATTTATAGATATTTTATATTGAATTCAAAATGTCAATATAAAATTAAATAAATAAAAATAAGAAGAAGAGTATACTTTTTACATAAATGTTTTAAAAAAAAATGAGAGATGAGAGAGAAAATCAATTTTTAATAGGTGAAAAAAATTGGAGGAAGACATTTGCATAATATTGGAGGAACACCTTTGCATGACAACTGCATCTATGAGGAACAATTGTGCTAAAAAAAAATTTAGAAAACAGTTTAACAAAAACATGACAAATAAGAGGGTCAAATTTACAATTTAGTCGATAATTTTATTGAAAGTGGGTAGGATAAGTTAATTTTGATCAATTGATCAATACAATGTCAGTTCGAAAGGTAATCTCTCTGTGTGTCAGTACTATATATTGGTTAATTGCCCAATTTACTATAAAGTTAACTTCATGATAAGTAAATCTAATTTTATTTAATGAATAATGATAGGTTATATAATTACAAAAGTTTAAAATATAATATTAATACGACTTTGTAAAATTAATTTAGTTTTATATCACTACAATTTATAAAATATCTAAATAATACTATTCATTATAAATTTCATAATAGATATAGTTTTATTTCTTGGGAACGAAAATGAAGGAAAGCAGGAAGGAGCCTCCTCTTTCTAAAATTAGAACGAGAGTTCTCTCTCTCTCTTCTCTTCATTAAACACACAAACAATAAATCACAACAGTACAACATAGAATTTGCTATGCTAGGAAAGCATATGTTTCTTAGGCCTAAACAGAACCCTCGAACCAAATGTTGTGCGAATTAAATCACAACAGTACAACATAGAATTTGCTATGCTAGTAAAGCATATGTTTCTTAGGCTTAAACAGAACCCTCGAACCAAATGTTGTGCTAATTAAATCACAACAGTACAACATAGAATTTGCTATGCTAGTAAAGCATATGTTTCTTAGGCTTAAACAGAACCCTCGAACCAAATGTTGTGCTAATTAAATCACAACAGTACAACATAGAATTTGCTATGCTAGTAAAGCATATGTTTCTTAGGCTTAAACAGAACCCTCGAACCAAATGTTATGCTAATTAAATCACAACAGTACAACATAGAATTTGCTATGCTAGTAAAGCATATGTTTCTTAGGCTTAAACAGAACCCTCGAACCAAATGTTGTGCGAATCACATCAAGAAATAGACCATATTGTAGTCTAACAAATAAAAGAACAGGTATTCCGGCTAATACAGTGATAAGAATTGGCAGCCATTTCATACCATTTGTATAAGCTAGGAAGAAGCTCGCACTGAAAGCAACCATCATGGTAGTTATTGATATGAAAAGTGCTAGGAGTCCAATCATCAACTTTGCAGGTAAAGATACCAAGAAATCTTTTTCTGCGTAACGTGCCGTGAGTATTGCCAAAAACATTAGTATGGAAGCTGAAGAGGTGAATAATGATATGGCATCTGTTATCACAAACACGATGAAGGCACTTTTCTTGAGGAATATTGGATTCCCGTTCTCACTGTTGTTACCACCTGGTAAAGTAAAAGCTGCTGCAAACATAATTGTGGCTATAAGAGCAGCAACGACCATACATTGAGATGATGTGTCCTTCATCCAGGCTTCGCCTTTCTCCATTAACTCTGCGTGTTCCTTGATGAATAAAGCATGGGGAGTTATCCCTTGTTTGTTCTTCCTTTCTCTCATAGAAGGATGCACCATAGACTCAACTTCCTAAAAGGTAATAAGATTTAATATAATATCATTAGAGTGTGACCAATAGGTACAGCATGCTTTGTCAATTTAGGGGAAAAAAAAAGAGAGGATGGAATGATACAACTGAAAAAGGCCTAAATCAGATACCAATACAAATAAAAATTGGAAATTATCCTGATTTATTAAGAGAGTAACGGAGGGGAAAGGTTAAGTATCCAATATACAGTACTCGGTCACTAAAACTATGCACCATATATGATGGTATTCAACCTCCCGCTTTTTCTATAAAAAAAAAATTTAGAAAAATATTGAGGATTATGTACCTTAAACCACAACAGTTCTCGTTGCATTTGAAGAGCTACTCCTGACACTATATCCAGTCGACTTTGATCAGGTTTCATCGCAGCTAAATGAAGTATATTATTGTCGTTAGCGTCTCTAAAAGAAGTTACCAAATCCTTAATTGAGCCTATCTCATATAATAGATTGTAGACACTCTCCTGACGATTTAAGACTGCGATGTGAAATATTGTGCGGTCATCGTCATCTATCTTCCATATCAGCTCGGGACAGGACCGAATTAGCTCGATTAAGAATCTTGTGTTTCCCAATTCAGCAGCAATAAATAGTAGGCGAGAGCGATATCCTGTTATTTTATCAACTAATCTGGCAGAAGGGTTGTTACTTTCTTTTACTTGGATTATATCTGGTGGACCTCTGATTATATTCCATATGTCGTCGTCCTTCAGTTTAACAACTTCTCTCCAAATGATTTTAACTATCTCGAGGGCTTGACACTTCTTTTCAACAGGTCCAACTCTTAGTCCAGGAAGTACTGTAAATGAAAGTTGGTATATATTGAGAGAGAATTATAAATATCAGGAAAAAGGAAAAAGGAAAAAGGAAAAAGGAAAAAGGAAAAAGGAAAAAAAAAAAAGAAAAAGAAAGAAAGCTATGTAGCTTACATTATTATATTTCAGTATGTTCAATTGTATAAGCCATGGGGGACATAGATAGGTCCACCTATGTTCATGTTAGAACTATAAATGAAGTTGACTCACTCAACAACTCAAACTCAAACTCAAAATCAGTTTAGCTCAACAGAATACTTGATTTGAGCTCAAGCAATGTGTATTAAGAAAGACATGAATTGATAGCATAAAAGTAAACTACTTGTGTCCGCCATGATCAAAGAAGATAAAATATATTGCAGTTGAAAACTTACTTCTATTTATAAGTCTCCAGATAACAGGCTGCCTCGCTCCAGCAAATTCAAGTGGCCTTCGAGCCAAAACATGCAGTGCATTCCAATCCATTGCCAAAGCCACTTCTTTCTTGTGGTGCTCCAATATTTTTAATGCAACTTCTGCAGAATTTTATAAATTTTTATAATAAAACTAAAGGAAAAGAAAATTGAAGTCGAACCAATCAAAAGATACAGCAGTTATATTTAATTTGTTGTTCCAATTAGAAGACATTGAATGCAGATAAGAATTTTAAGATATTTTCAGCAGTTTGTAACATTAACCCAAAACGAGCGGTTACTCAACAAATGAATGGTATTGCTATCAAGCCCTTTACCAAGAAACCTGGGTTTTCATATATTTATGATTTGTAGGAACCTTCAGACTCCAGGGTAAGCTATACAGGATATTATAACTCTTCTAAGGCTCAAGCATTAGAAAAATATTAAACAATTCAATGACAAGAAACAATTAGTTGCTAGTCAATAACACCCTGGATCTAAAGCAGCATATTGAACCAAATAAAACTCAAATGGGATAGCATTACCCATAAAAACTATGGGAGAGTTATTTTTAAAGTACAATATCTAGAAAACACAACTTTCACACATTTAACGTGTAGGATTAAGGTATGTCGGTGTTTCTTACGATATTCCTTAGTTAACCCACATTTTGTTATGACGACACATACACAGTAGGTGTAGTAATATATATATATATATATATATATATATATATATATATATATTATTTTGGCATGAGGAATTCAATGACTTTTTATAGGTTCTACAATACATAACCAAAGTATGACTTTAGAATTCAACAAACCTTTCTGCAGCTAAAGATAACTCATATGGAAGGGGTGAACTTCGAACAAAAATACAAAAGGGGCGTAAGGACAATTTTTTGCTTCTTTTTGGATGAAAAAATAAACAAAATAAGGACATCTGGAAAAGGGAGAGTGACTGATACAAGATGAACAAGAAAGAAAAGTATTAACCTGAGAACTATGCATCCATTTCAGTGTGTAACTATTATTTTGCCTTTGGAGAACTGGGTGGTAGTATTTATAGGATAACATGCAATGACACAAGGCTTCTATTTTACTATATAATGGAAGCTCAGCCATCAACTGTTGGAATAATATTACACTTCAAAAGAGAAATGCAAGTTTTGTGGTGGTAACTGGTGAGGCATCACAAAAGAGACTAAATATATATTTATGTCTTGCATCTGCATGCATTTCTAATGCTCCCGTTATCCTTATTTATTTCTCCTTTTCTGTACAGTAATAACATGCTTAGATAACCAAAACCGAGAATCCAGCACCCAACAAAAGAGAAAAAAAATAATAAACTTTTGATCTAGAGAAACAGAGAAAGCATAGAAGACAGTAAACAACATGAACTTTTATCAGTTAGTGTGCTGCTACCAAGAGAAAGTTTTGGAGATTCACCATATAGATTGGCACTGACGCAAGCATCCATTAGCCTGATTCGATCCATATTATTCCAATTGTCATCTGTCAAATTATTAGTCTTAGAATAGAGATACGACACCATGTCTTTGTGCCCAAACAGAGCAGCCATCAATAGTGGAGACATTTCATTGTTGCCATGGATCTTTAGAAGGCCTTTATTCTTTTTCATCATAACTTCAGCAATTTTTACAGTTCCGCTGTTGCAGCTAAACAGAGAGCTGTGTTCCAATTTTTGTTTTGAAGTTCCAAGTCCTTGGGTTCCATCAACTTCACTAGCTCTTCCACAAACTGAATGTGTTTTGTCGATGATGCAATGTGAAGGGCAGTTTCATAATTCTTGGTAATGCTAGCATTTATCAGCCCGGGACATTTATCTATGACTCCTTTGGCAGCTTGCCAATCACCTTTAAGTGCAGCTTCGTACAGAGGCAAACATATATCCAAGTACTTTTCTCTTTGGTCCTCTGTGTAAATTCCAAGCAAAAAGCTTAATACACCATACCACATTCCAAAGTTCTATTAACAAAAAGTTTAAGTAGATTAGTATGCCTTAAATGTCATATTTAATTGGGAAAAAAATAAATGGATACTGAAATCAACTTTTGATGGCCTAAACCTTACTTTGGCTCATAATCAAGGCAAACCACAACATCAAATTGACAAAGCAAAAACACAGATCAGTATATGTATACAAGATTTTATATTCCTAAAACAACTACTCCCTCCATTCCCAAATATATGAACCAAACTTAGATAGACAATGTCATAATAGGACCTGCATACGCACAGCGATGGGGAAGAATTGAACCATGTTAAGTAACCAACACATGTAAAAGCTTAAGTTGTTAAAAGAGACATCAATAATATATATCAAGCCAACAATTAATGACAATACAGCACAACCTTTAATGCATTTAATGGTTGTACCGTATAACTAAATAATGCACATTCGTACATTTTATGTATAATCTTTAAGGATATAAAACAAGGCAAACTATTTTTCTAAAAAAGAATCCAAACTTAAGGGTGTGTTTGTGAGTTTAATTTGGAGGGAAGAGAATGAAAGTTCTTCATTACAATTTTTTTGGAAAGAAGAACTTTCCCTTTCTATCCCTTCTCTTCCCCCCAAATCAAAACTCACAAAAAGGCCATAAGGGTTGACTTTTGTTTTTTGCTACATATAAGGGTTGACTTTAAGAAAAAGCTCACAAAAAGAGTGCAGATTGGGTAAATTTTGATTTGATTAGTGTGTGTGTGTGTGTATATGAAGTAGCGGATAAACAATAATTTGAATGTATATATGATTTTGGTGAAGAAAGCTATCTGTTGTGTTTAAATAATTGGTTATGGTGAATGAGGATTTTCAGTTTCTCTTGTTTAATTTTGGCTATTGTGCATGACAATTTTGTACTCTATATACTAAAATAAACATTGTTCGGGAGCATTTTACCGACCTGCAAGTGGGCCGAAGGCCTAGCACTGGAAGAGGTTAATGAGCCCATTGGGCCGAAGCCCACGAAAGAGTTCGGACATCCGAGTCTTCTGGACCGGAGTCATGTTCGAGATGTAGTGGTCGGGTTCGGGTATCCGAGTCTTTTGGGCCGGAATCCTATTCTGGGAGGGTGGTGTTCGAGGTCAGGTCTTCAAGTCCTTTGGGCCGAAGTCTGAACCATGTAGTGAGTTTGGTGGGATTGGGCCTGTGCAGTGGGCTTCCCCGCGCACAGAGTCTGGATCCTAACCATGATCGAATAAGGTAACTCCAAAGGTAGTGATTGGATTGGAATCCACTTCCACCTTTTAAGGAGATTGTGTTGGATCCAAATTATGGTAACTGCCATAATTTAGGAGTCCTAATCCGACTCGGAGAAGGATTCTAAGGTGATGAGGCACTATAAATACAAGGCCTAGGGTACGATTATGAGGTAATACCTACTTTTGAGCACTAAACACTTAGCCTCCATTGTTAAACCTTGTGAACGGCCTGTACTTATTCTCACACCGGAGCTATCCCCCGGCGGCACAAGCCGTCAAGATTCTGTGTGATCTGTTATTGTGCAGGTTCTAGCGTGTGAATTCTGCGATTGGACGCGCCGGCGAAACTTGGCGTTAACATTGGCGCTAGAAGGAGGGCTCTTTATTGTTCTTGCAATCACAGCCATCTTTTCCGGTAGCAGGTCATGGCGAGTAGGGAAAACAGTGCCTCTATCATGGAGAAGGCGAAGACCCACCAAACTACACAGGTGAGGGGGTCGGTGAAAGACCGACTGGGTTCTAGAATCCAGGAGGATCAGGTGGAGCCGGCTGCCTCCCTCCGGCGAAAACTCTTCCATGACAGCCAACATACACCTAGTCAGGCTAGTCGTGCGGATGAGAACAACTCTCGGGCACTGGAGGTGTGAGGGAGGGACCGAGGGGAGGATAGCCGGGATCAACGGGAGTTCATATTGCAGAAGAAGATGCAATGTAAGCAGAGAGCGTCATGATGGCCCCTGCGTCTTGTGAAGAGGCTCGAGCAATGAGATGGTGAAGATGGTCTGAGAAGCAGAGGCGTCCTCAAAGGCGTAAAGCATCGGAGCCGATCCGGTCCACCCCGACGAGGAGGCGAGAAGAGAAAGGAGAGCACCAGAAGTTGCTCGCGGGACTACCAAGGCGAAGGAGGAGCTATTGGCGAGAAAAGAAGATCGGAGCATCCAGGCAGATCGGGAAAAAGGAGGAGGGACGCGACTCCTGAATATAGGAGGGACAAACCCAGATCGTCCCCTCGTAAGGAGGAGTCCGACCCCCTCGCTCAAAGGGTGGCAGAACTGGAAAAATTGCTGTTGGCGAAGAACTCGATGGGGACACCTTCGGCTTGCATAGGGTCACCCTTCTCGCCAGAAATCAATTATGTGACAGCCGACCCTAAAAAGAAGATGCCCCTGATGGAAACATATGACGAGCTGGGGGACCCTTATGATCATTCAGACGGGTACGACAGGTTGATGACCTACTACGGGCATTCGGACGCCGCTAAATGCCACATGTTTGCAACGACCCTGAAGAAGAGTGCCCGTGAATGGATAGGGACTTTAGCAGCTGCATCAATCAATTCCTGGAGCGATCTTCGGGAGAAGTTTCACGCCCGGTTGGAAGCAATGAAGGAGAGGAAAGATCACAAGATCCCTCATGCGCAGTTCGACAGAAATCGATGAAAGCTTCAGGCGATGATGTCAAGAGGTTTCGGGAGAATTTGTTGGTTGATGTGAGTTGAACTCGCCACAAGCCTTGGGATTCTTCACGACTGGTCTGGACATTGGAAAATCGAAGAAGTTGATGAAGGATCTAGTGATCAATACTCAGGCAGATTTGACAAAAGCCTTCCATCGGGCAGAGGGGTTTATTACGATAGAGGAAGCTATGAGAAATTTCAGACCGCACTCCCAGTCACACGAGAAGTCCAAGGATCGGGATAAGCAGAATTATCAGCGGTCGGATAATCAAGGGAGATCTGACAACTATGGGAAGAAAGGTAACAATGGTAGCGGATCGGGGAGTGGTCGACCACCTTTCCCGAATAGAAATGTCAACAAAGTTTACACTGCACTCAACACCGACCGGGCAAAAATACTAGAGGAGATGCGGAACAAACCCTTTTTCTAGCCATGTTCGAACCAACCGAAGCCTGACAAGAGAGGTCGGGCTAAATATTGCGAATACCATCAATGTCGCAGACATACGACGGAGATGTGTAATGATCTAAAGGATTTGATTGAGAAAAACGTTCAGAATGGGCAACTAGTGCAGTATGTGGTCGGTCGGGAAGGTTCAGAAGCACCCGGGGGAGAGAGAGAGGGGCCGACGGGGAAACATGTACGTATGAACCGCACCCACAAGCCCGAGGAGTGATTGATGTAATTTCGGGCGGGTCGGTAGGGCGTGTAACCGGAAGGAAGAGGAGTGAACATCTCGAGGTTGTATTGTCAGTAACAAGTTCATCGCCCAGAAAGGATAGAGCCTACTCAGGAATTTTCATCTCTTTCTCAGACGAAGACTACCCCGCCAATCACATCGAACCGCATGATGGGGCACTAGTGATAACAGCACAGGTCGGGCCAGTGGATATGAAAAGGATGATGATCGTAACGGGTCCTCGGTCGACATACTGTATACGCACGCCTATCAGAGGATGGATTTAGAAGGAAAGAAGATGGAGTTGGAAGGAGAGGGTCCACTGTATGGGTTCAGTGGGGACCCGGTGCATGTGTCAGGAACCATCGAGCTGCCTGTCAAGTTCGGCATAGCCCCTCTGCAGGCAGAAGTTCTGGTCAGGTTTTTTGTGGTACAGGTGGACTCGACATACAACGCTATTTTGGGAAGACCGACGTTAGCGGCACTACAAGCAGTAACATCCATACCACACTTCAAAATCAAGTTTCCGGCAAGAGCAGGATTGGGGAGGTAAAGGGATCTTGACATTGCTCGAAAGTCTTATCGGAATACCTTGATTTCTTGAGGATCGAGTCAAGAAAGCGAAATGAATAATGGCCGTTGAAATAGAGCCATTCAACGAGGGCAAGCTTGAGACCAACGGCCCTACTCGCCGAGGAGACCGAAGATGTAGAGTTAATCCCCGGTAACACAGAGAGACTGATCAAGATTGGGGCAGGATTAACAGAACCACTGCGGACAGGATTGGTTGATCTGTTCGGGTGTATGCCGATATCTTTGCTTGGGAGCCTAGCGACATGCCTGGGGTAAGTGAGTCGGTGGCTTTACATAAACTGCATACGGACCCGAAGAGAAAACCAGTGATACAAAAAAGAAGAATTTTTGCCCCGGAAAGGCAGAAGATCATAGATGAGGAAATCACTAAACTGTTGGAGGCGGGGTTCATCTTCAAGATCGACTACCCCGAATGGCTGGAAAATGTAGTTCTGGTTCAGAAACAAAACGGAAAGTGGAGATTATGCATAGATTACACAGACCTAAACAAGGTGTGCCCGAAAGATTTCTACCCTTTGCCGAACATAGATCAGTTGATTGATGCCACATCGGGGTACGGCATGTTGAGCTTCATGGATGCTTTCTCGAGATACCATCAGATTTCGATGAATAAGGAAGACATCCCGAAGACAAGATTCATCACACATCAGACCATATATGCTTATCGGAAGATGACTTTCGGATTACTCAACGCTGGGGCAACTTACCAACGGATGATGAACTTCGTATTCAGAAAGCAGCTGGGCCGAAGCATGGAGGTATACGTGGACGACATGATTGTGAAAAGTATGTCAGTTCGAGACCATCTGGAGGACCTAGAAGACTGCTTCGAAACGGTAAGAAGACACAAGCTAAGGTTGAACCCGACCAAGTGTACCTTCGGATTAGGATCAGGAAAATTTTTGGGTTACTTGGTCAGAAAGAGGGGTATCGAGGCAAATCCGGAAAAAATTCAAGCGATCTTAGACATGAAATCTCCGAAAACATACAAAGATGTACAGAGGTTGACGGGCCGGATAGCTACCCTTCGGAGATTTGTGTCAAGATCGACAGAAAGATGTTTACCCTTCTTTGACACTCTCAAGGGGCCGAAGAACGAGAAGAGTTTCCAGTGGACTTCGAAGTGTGAAGACGCGTTCCAAGGGATCAAGAAGTATTTGTCCTCGGCACCATTGCTGATGAAATCGATCCCTTCGGAAGCCTTATACCTTTACCTGGCTGCAAGTCCGATGGCGATTAGGCGACCAAGATGCAAGACAAGGAGAAAGCGGTTCCCGATATTACGTCACCACGTTCTTAGGGGTCATGGAGACAAGGTACCCGAACCTGGAATAGTTTGCCTACGCCTTAATCATCGCTAGTAGGAAGCTCAGGCACTATTTCCAGGGTCGGCTAATAGTGGTGTACACGGATCAGCCATTAAAGAAAATTCTGCATAAGTAGGAGGTGTGTGGAATTGGTTAAGCCGCACGGGCGATGGAATTAACGATTTGCTATAGAATATCATCCCCGAACAGCAATTAAAGGCGAGCCTTAGCAGATTTTGTGGTAGAGTGTTCCTTGCGAGCAGACGTTAACACGGTAACCGAAACTCAACAAGGGGCAACCTCATGGACTCTATACGTGGATGGATCATCGACTTCACGTCCGTGCAAGGGCGGGGTCATTTCGACAAGTCCGAAGGTTCAAAGTCCAATGAGCTATTCGGTTTTGATTCAAGGCCACAAACAACGAAGCAGAATATGAGACCATCCTAGCAGGGCTACGGTTGGCCCAAAGACTGGAAGTGCAGAAGTTGGTCATCTACAATGATTTGCAGCTGGTGGTCAAGCAGTTGTCGGGGGAGTATGAGAATGTCAAAATATCTGGCCGAAGTGAAAGATAGGCTCACGTACTTCACATCACACAGTTGTCAAGGAGTTGATCGGTCAGATAATACAGTAGCAGATGCCCTAGCCAGGTTGGCAACCACCGAAGCGAACTCCTTCAACGGATCGGTGTATCTGGAGGTCTTAGAACGACCAAGCGTACCGAAAACAGATGTACTAGCTTTGGATCGGCTCGATTGCTGTCTCACACCATATATCGCGTATCTGGCAGATGGGGTTCTACTTTCGGACCGAATCCTAGCAAGAAAAGTCAAACACCGAAGCTCAAACTTGTCCTTATTGACGGGGATGTACCGAAGGGCTTTCAGTTCTCCCCTAAATGTTTAACTCCCTCGGAAGCAGATTACACACTTCGGGAAGTACATGAAGGGATTTGTGGAGACCACATGGGGGCCAAGTCACTGGCGCACAAGATTTTGAGGCAAGGGTATTATTGGCCAACTATCTATATGGAGGCCAAAGAATTAGTCAGAAAGTGTCCCAAGTGTCAGCTGAACAGCGCCATTCCACACCAGCCTCCCGAAGAGTTGTACTCGGTCTTATCCCCGATTCCTTTTGCTGTATGGAGAATCGACATCCTGGGACCTCTGCCGAAGGCCAAGGGACAAGTCAGTTTCGTGATCGTAGCTATCGATTATATGACGAAATGGGTCGAAGCTAAGCCCCTGCAGAAGATCACCGAACAAGAATGCCTAAAGTTTTTCAAGGAAGGAGTTGTTTACCGCTTCGGCATCCCGATGGCAGTGGTTTCTGACAATGGCAGACAATTTGTGGGGTCTAAATTCGAAGGCTTTTTGAAAGAGTTGAGAATTCAGCACCGAAAGACTTCAGTGGCTCATCCCCAGTCAAACGGTCAAGTGGAGGTCACCAAATGAACTCTGCTTAACGGCATCAAAAGAAGGTTGGATGAATTAAAGGGTCGGTGGCCCGTAGAGCTACTCAGTGTTTTGTGGGCGTATTGGACTACTCCGAGGACGACAACTGGGGACTCTCCGTTCCGATTGGCATACGGGACCGAGACACTCATACCGGTCGAGATCGGGTACCCTACTCTTCGAGTCAGTCAGTACAAAGAACTATACAACGATGAAGGCCTGAAAATAAATCTGGATCTGTTGGAAGAAGTTCGGGACTCAGCTCTGATAAGGTTGGCAATCTACCAGCAGAGAACAGCCCGACACTATAATCAGAAGGTGAAAAGGAGAAGATTTGAGGTTGGGGATTTAGTCCTCCGGAGTTGAGGTATCAACCCCGTAACACCTAAACCGATGCCTAAGCGGGAGGGACCTTATGAAGTGGTAGAGGTGCCGATGCCAGGTACATACCGGCTTCGAGCAATGGATGGTTCGGAAGTAAAGAATACATGACACGCTAGAAGACTTAGAAAATTTTACCAGTAAAAGTTATGTCATTCTTTTCTTTATCCATGTAACCGTTTCAATTTTAAATGAAATAAATGAAAGTTTTCTTCGGAAATGTTTAACTTCATCTATATTCATACGATTTTCGGTACCCGATCAGACAAACATCGGGCTTAGACCGGCTGATCGCAAAGATTTACAAACAAAAGCTTTTTGTATTTCATATCTTCAAATTTTTACAAAACCCGATCGTATAAGATTCGGGCAAAGTACAAATAAAGAAGGAAAACGAAAGTTACAAACTCACAAGTCCTAAAAGAAGCTATTCCGGAGGAGGATCGTCCCCAGCCTCGGACTCTTCATCCGACGAGTCAAGAAGGGAGGCATCAAGCCCAGCAGCTATCAGCTTCGCCCGAGCCTTTTCCCGATAAGATTCACACCCTTCGCCGAACTGGGCCATGACCTTATCGTTCAAGGCATCGGACTCCTCATACTCGGCAATTGCCTGCTGCTTAGCCTCGGAGAGCTTTCCTGCAAAACGTCCACTTCAGCGGTTAGGGTGGTGTTTTCCCGCATCACGTGCATCATCTTGGCCATCATCTCAGAAAATTTCTCCTGAAGAGCGTCAACGGCCTTCTCCCGATCCTGGACCTCTTCAGACAGACGTTCCTTCTCCTGGAGCAATTTCTTGGCATGATTTTCGGTAAGCCGAACTTCGTGTCAAGTAAGGAATGTTGCTCCTTCAGTTCATCGCCTGACGTTTAGCCTGAGTCGCTTTGTTCCGGGTCTCGGCATGAGAATCTCTTTCCTTCTTCAGGTCCGAGTTGAGACCTCGGACCTCCGCCTCGAGCAGCATCACATCCGACCTCAGTTGAACTTCCTTTTTGGTGGTTCTGGTGAGGGGAGGAATGGCTCGGGCAAGAATGGCATTGGCCTGCAATACACACGTACATCAGCTACGGAAATCAAGTCATAAGTTTACAAAAACAAGATAAACGACCTCAGAATTACCTGACACTAAGCCCGGACATAAGCCACCAGATACTCCTCGGAAGAGAACCCCTTGAATCGTTCGTCATCACCAGAAAGCTTGAAATGATCGAACAGATTGAACGGAAATACTTCCGAAGGGGTCTTCGGCCAGCAAGTGGTCGGTGACTCGTGAGACGAGCTCGGCTTGGACGAAGGGGTGGAGATGACAAGAGGATCGGCCTTGACAACCGGCTGTTCGGGATCTTCAGTCAATCGAGGTTTCTTGGATCGAGGCTCCAGAGGAACCTCATTGGTTTCCTCTGAGTCCTCGATCACCGCAGCCCGCACAGGAGGTGCAGGAAGTGGTTTCGGAACAGCCGAAGAAGTGGCCTCGACGGGAACTTGGGGGAGAGGCTTGGAGGGCTTCTTGGCCTTCTTTAATAAAGCCATCTTCTCGGCTCGGCTCATCTTGAGAACATTTTTATTTGTGGTCAAAGTAGGGAATCGATGTGGAATCAATGAAAGCTTCAAGAATTGGGATGGTTTCGTCAGCGGTAGTCATCGATCACCGGAGGTCGGATTGGTTCGGGGGCGTTGGGAAGTGGCACCAGCGAGTCATCGGCACCTTCGGGCTTGAAAATCGTCACTACATAGAGGAGAACATGTTAAGACAGAAGCTATCAAATCAAGAGGAAAGGAAATTAAGGGAGCGGTGGATCAGTCAGAAGTGAGATACTTACACCATGTTTGTATAACCAGGCTTCACTGGACAGAACTGCTAGACTCCACTCAGTTTTGCTCCATTTCTTGTAAAAAGCCTTGAAGGCATCGGCCCGATCCTTCGGGAACTTGGACACTTTGGCTACGGGGTCCTCAGGATGGGACCAATGAGGAAGAAGTTGGAGGTCGGTTCCCATGACGAAGAACCACTTGTCGTGCCACCCCTTGTTACTAGAGGGGGTTTTGATGAGGACGGGTCGGTTAGCTCGTTTGTTTAGTTGTCGAAGGCCGGGTTCTTTCGACCTGGTGACGATGAATAAGGCGAAAAAGAAGTCGAGACCAGGAGTGATCCCGATCTCTTGACATAATGCGATAAAAGAAACTAAATGGATGTAGGAGTTCGGCACAAGCTGTGCGAACCTGATTCCAACAAAACAGAGGAAAGATTTGATGAATTCATGAAGAGGGAACCGAACCCTATACTTCAGAATGTACAGGGGAACGGCCACCCATTCGCCCTCGGGCCTCGAACATTTTCTCGTCGGGTTTTGGTATCCGAAGCTTGTATTCTTGGGGGTTATTGAAAAGTGTTCGGATGTCGGAGATTTGAGAGAGTGTGATGGTGGAGGGGGTGTGGAGATGAGAAAACTTCTCTTTAGAGTGATTGGCGTTTCGGATCCTAGCCTCGACACTTATTAGAGTAGGAAGAACTGAGGAGGTAGTGGCGTCGGTAGGAGCCACCGGCAAATCAATTGGAACCAAGTCGTCGGTGGTGACGGAGGGGGGAGTTGGTTCAGTGGCAGGGGGAGGAATGCTAGAATTAGCCATTTGGTGCGAGATCGAAGGGAATGAGACACAAATTTGAGGTTTTGAGGAGAAAACAAACAAAAATGAAGTTCGAAATCACGAAAAGTAGATAAAATCAGTGAAGTTTGGGGAAGAAGTGAGCTCGCGGGAAATCGGTCTCGCCGGAAAATTTGAACAGAGGTTTTGAAGAAGAAAAGGCTGGGAAAAGTGACAGTGATTGACGGAAGGGGGTTTTTATAGGTGTAGTCACATGCTACCCAAGGACGGCTATTAAATACCCAAGGTGGGACCAGGCATGGAAAGGAGTGCAACGTTTCAGGAAACGAGGACGGATCATTTGGCTTCCCCAGATAACTCATCATTAGCTGTCGTGCCTCTTCGAATCCATGACCTCTCAAGTCTCTAATTATAAATACATTATAACAAGAGACTGGGGGCAATGTTCGGGAGCATTTTACCGACCTGCAAGTGGGCCGAAGGCCTGACACTGGAAGGGGTTAATGAGTCCATTGGGCCGAAGCCCACGAAAGAGTTCAGACATCCGAGTCTTCTGGACCGGAGTCATGTTCGAGATGTAGTTGTCGGGTTCGAGTATCCGAGTCCTTTGGGCCGGAATCCTGTTCTGGGAGGGTGGTGTTCGGGGTCGGGCCTTCGAGCCCTTTGGGCCGAAGTCTGAACCATGTAGTGAGTTTGGTGGGATTGGGCCTGTGCAGTGGGCTTCCCCGCTCACAGAGGTCTGGGATCCTAACCATGATCGAATAAGGTAACTCCAAAGGTAGTGATTGGATTGGAATCCACTTCCACCTTTTAAGGAGATTGTGTTGGACCCAAATTATGGTAACTGCCATAATTTAGGAGTCCAAATCCGACTCGGAGAAGGATTCTAAGGTGATAGGCACTATAAATACAAGGCCTAGGGTACGATTATGAGATAATACCTACTTTTGAGCACTAAATAGTTAGCCTCCATTATTAAACCTTGTGAACGGCCTGTACTTATTCTCACACCGGAGCTATCCCCCGGTGGCACAAGCCGTCAAGCTTCTGTGTGATCTGTTATTGTGCAGGTAGGTTCTAGCGCGTGGATTCTGTGATTGGATGCGCCGGCAAAACTTGGCGTTAACAAACATAATAAGAATTACTTAAATTACATGCTAAAAATTCAAAATCTAAACTAACCAGAAATGAAGAACAAAGAGGGCATATTGGGATCACGGCGTTGAGGCGGCGGCTGAGGCGGAGCAGATCTTGGTTGCGGCGCTTGAGTTGGTGGAATTATTTGAATTGAATGTTGTGATTGCATCTCCACATTTTGAATTTCTGCCATTTATTTCTCCTCCTCCTCCTCCTGCTTCATTGTAACATCATCGTCAATTCATCAAATTAAGGAGTAAACATTAAATATATGTTTAAATGTTTATTTCTGTGTAGTATAATAGAGATAATTTATGCAACGAATTATGGAGGAATAATATGAATGGTTAACAAAACAAAAAAATTTAATTACCTTAATTACTTCAAATCGTAAAGACGCCTGTAATTGTAAGCATGAACTCAAGAGGAATGGAGCAAGCAGGTGAACTGGAGACCAGAGATGCCTTTATGTAACAAGAAGCTCAAGTCTTTCAGTCCGGTCAACGAAGAAAAATATAAATATTTGCATGATTATAAAGTATGCACACTTGTCCTATTAAATATAAAGTACGCACACTTGCCATATTAAATTTAAAGTAAAGTAAAGATTGTAGTTAATTATTTTTTATAAAAAATTATTTCCATTTTTATGTAGAAATTAAATAAAAAAATTTATATTTTTGTATTCTAGTTTTGATGTGTTAATTTTATTTTCATTTTTAAATTTAAAATTAATTATTATAATTTTGTAAAGAAAAATTGGTGGAAATTAATTATGAAGGTGTTATTTTCAATTATGCTATTTGTAAGAAATAATAATAAAAAAAAATCCTAAAAACCAATCAAAAATTCATTTTTTTTAAATGTCATGTCATTACCTCTCACACCTATAAAGCATGACATTATTCACATACAAAATACCAAAAGGATAATTATGAAATAAAAATTATATAAGGACTAACTTAAAAGTAAAGGAAGAGTAGAAGGATTAAATGAGTTGTTTTGCCCCCAAATGCCAAATTCAAAATGAGCTGAAGGTTTTTGGAGAAGCTCAAAAATGTGCAAGGGCTTATTCGGCCATTACTTATAAGTTGAGCAAATTAACTTATTAATCATTTTTTTATTATTTGGAGGTTCGACTATAAATGTATAAATTAATTTATAAGTTATTTTTGAGAAGTAATAATTTTAAACTTCTAAAAAATGACTTATAAGTCATTCTAAATAAATAAGTTTGACAAAATATAATGACTATTTTATCTTTTTCATTAATTACATCTAATTTCTCTCTCTTATATATATATATATATATATATATATATATATATATCTTCCCCCTCTCTCTCTCTCCTACTTGTCTCTCCCTTCATGTATTTTTTATGTTAATTTTTATTTATATTAAAATTTTATAAAATAATAATTAAATTTACACTCATTATAATAATTCTTTTCTCAATATTTATTTGAGTTTTTATTTCTTTTAATTATTTTGAGTTTTGCAAGTCTCAAAATGTCTAGAATGGTAAAAATGACAATAGAATAATACTATATTAAAATGTCTTAAAAATAGTAATAATAACATGGATTACTAACTCATGAATATTTGTAAAAGAACAAAAAAGAAAAACTCATGGATATTGAAGTTATGCTTCTTTTTAACATTTTATTATTGTTAGAATGATGATTATTATGCTGAAATGTTGAATCAACGTATTTTTATTATTATTATTATTATCTTTTTAGTAATATTTATAATTTATTTTAATTTATAAGTCCTTAGCCGTTAAATACCTCCACAATTTATTTTAAATTAATTTTAAATTTATAAGTTAAATTAATGCCAAATATCTTTTATTTTTTTTATAATTCACAATTAAAAATAATTTATAATTTATTTTAAGTTTTAATTTATAATTTATTTTAAAATAAGTTATTGCGGAAGAAACCCGTTTTGGACTATGTTCATTAATTCAAAAGAGAGATCGAAACCCGCTACTGCCTACTTGTTCTAGTACACTACTACTTATGATGATGGCCGATGTGATAGATGGAGTCCAGGATGGGCAAACGAGTTCCAATGCTAACAATTTTAGGAGGAACTATGGTGGATTTTAGACTGCATTATCAACTTCCTATTTCAATGCCAATTTAGATCAGGGTTATAGTAATTAAAGTTTAATCTATAAGCAACCTAATTACAATATGAATATGAAAATATGCTAAAAAAATCTAATTTACGAAGAAAATCTGTGTCCAAATCTGTCAAAACGCGTAAAAAACCCAACTGAAACTCGACGAATTCGCTGGGGCGAATCCAAACAAAGAGGAATGGGCTGGGGCGAGTTTAGAAGACGTTGGGGTGGATTTGGATAGAGATGAATTCGTCGGGGCGAATTCATTTGCCTGCGAATTCCCCGGTGCGAATCCAATTTTTCTGCTACGACGTCTTTTGGTAAAATGGTCATAACTCTCGCATCCGAATTCCGATTGGAACGATTCAAGATGTTTCGGAAAGCTAGGGAATAGATCTACAACTTTCATTTTTTGAGGATTGAAAGATTATAGTTGGATCATGGTCTAAATTGGACTTAAATTGGCTATTATATAATTGGCAAGCTGAAAACTCCAAACTTTGATCTCTGTTTCATGATGAACGTATTGTCGTGTAGCTCGAAGCCCTTTCCATGGTTTTCGTACATTGCATGATGACTTGGCTTGTGTTGATTCGGTCTTACTAAATAGATGGTATCTACTAATCCCAAATTATATGATTGATCCTCTCCTCTCCGTTCATATATATGAAATGAGCTCCAATGTAAGTATATGTGACGCCCCCAAATTTAGACATTCAAATCTTGAATTCGGTACATCATGTGCTAACTCGAATATACTACTAAAATCACCAACAACAGAATAATAGAATAATTTACATTGATTTAATATAATTATTCTCGTCCCAAGGTCTCGCAACCGTTACTACAACATTACATAGATAAGTCTAAAACATCACTTAACATAAATTAGTCAATTCTTAATACATCATAATTATAATATTTCTAACTTAAAGGACTAAAGCTATTCTGTAGCCTTGTCGTTGCCCTTTTCATTCCTGGAGTACTGCATTGCTCTGCCTCAACTATAAAGTTTTTAGGGAAGCAAGAATGAGCAACAAATTTGCCCAGCAAATAATATAGCAATATGGGCGAACAATTATAATGTTCGAAATCTCAAGGTTATAACAATAGATGATAGTTCAAGGATAACAAGAAGTATCAATAGTTCTCAATAAGTGTCGCTTTGGACTGAAAGATATCAACAAGATTCAAAGTTTAATCATTTCAAGGTTCAAGAATAATGAACACTGAGCAGTCACTAGGGACTAAGAACTCCTACTAGAATTAAAAGTATTATACTAAAAATACAATATAAACAAGTACAACAGGTGATAAACCTAAAGTACCCTACGTTATGCATAACATTTAAACATGCTAGTATGTGTGCACGTCGGTTCCCCGACAGTTATATAATTTCCCCTTCAATGAGGGTTGTTCATCTCAATAGATTTATAAGAGTTTGCACCAAGTCAATTGGTTTGGATAGCTTTCTAACACATGATATTGGTCTAGCCGAATCAAATGGCTTAGACAACTTTTATAATGCATTTAGGAACGGTAAGTTCAATACTTGCAACAACATCAAGATATAAAATCGATTTCTGAATAGTAATAGATAATTGCTCGATGTAGATATGGTCGATATAGCAACAATTTGGATTATACACAATAGGTAAAGTTAAGAGAGTTAGGGAACTTTCCTTATGCGTAGTTTACCAACTCTATAGCTTATCAACACTTCAAATTTCGTATTATATCGTAGTATACAACATATTTATTAGTTACTCAAACTCTATAAGTCAATAATCTCATACATGTTCAATCACATAAGTTAACGACATACATTTATTCCTATCTTAGTAACACAATCAGATTTCACATTAGCACACAATCGCGCTGCGTAATTTTGTAACCACCGTTTAGTTTTTAAAAATATATTTAGATAATTTGTAAAAACCTTTAGATTCTTGGTTTTGCATAACCATTATGTGTTAGAACACTTTAAGCATCATTATCACTCTGCGTTATAGTTTAGAAAAGAAATGTAAACATGCTTCTAAGTTCACATCACAAGCAGAACAGTCAGGCAAGATTACATGAGGGCGCAATTGTGCTGTACCCTGGCCAGACCAGAGTTGAGCTTTGCTCTTCCTAGATTTGTCTCATTCTAAGCATACATAAATATTAAGACATAGCATATACGTATGTTAAAGGGTTTTGTATGCTTTTACGATCATCCTACGTTCACCTTTGTATGTTATGGTTTTAGTTTGGGATTTAATTAAGGTCATGAAATCACAAAGCCTACTATGTTCGCCATATATCTGTTAGGTTTGTAATATTCAAAAACGCAATCAAATTGCAAAATAAGCGGAAACGTGTAAAAATCAGAGTTTAAAAATTTTACAAACCATATACCCGGATCACCCTTTATGCACAATTATTAATTAAACGAAAAAGATGAATAAGAAACATACCCTTGAAGATCCGAAGCTTCCTAAATGTACAAGTTCACCTCCAATCCTTTTTTGCGTTCAACTTGAATCCACCGGGTTTGGTTCCTTCCTTTGATCAACGTTAGCCACCCAAGTGTTTGGCCTCTAGAGGTGATCCACCAAGGAAGAAGAAGGATTTAAGAAGATGGGTTGTTTTGGCTCAAACCCTAGTTTTTCCTATCTGTATAGAAAAGAACGTACTCTCCAACCATTGGAATTATTACGTATATTTTAAAAGTCAACAAACCCTAACACCCATAATAAGACTCCTCTTATTTATAGATGTGGGCCACCCACCTTAACAATTAAGGAATTGGGTTTTATTTAATTAATTAAATTCTTTTAATTAATTAAGCTCCCTAATCTTATTAGGGATAATTAATTAAACTCCTTTAACTAATTTTTCCTCCTAATCCTATTAGGAATAAATGAGAGTACTTATATTAAATTAATTCCTAAACTCTTTTAGAAATTAAAATAATAATAATTGTAATAATATTAATAAGACTCCTCTTATTAATTTATATTTAATATTTCTAAAATATTAAATAATAAATATTAAGCTATTTAATTTATTCTATCACCATAGATTAAATTAAATATACTTAATATATTATTACGATTATGCCATTAACTTCTTAAATAATTATTCTTCCTTTTATGGTGTGACCCTTTAGGTTCTCCATATTAAACCAGGTTGTGAATAAATCAATTAAAACAATTCTAATCTTATTTCAATAAATAAATTAAACAATTAATTTATTTAAATAAATAATATTTATTCTACAATAAGGATAAGCCTCCCTAGCGATCAACGACTTTCCGGATAATATAGATTTCAACATTAATCATAAAAGAACCTTTGAGTAAATAGTTTACCAGACAATTCAATCTTCTACCATACAATGTCCCAATTAAATATAAAACATGGAATTCTTGTCAAGTCTTATTTTATTTAATTATATGTATTTCGATCCTTAAATGCACAACTCAAATAATGCAAATTAGAAACTCCTTTCTAATTTCATTACGCCGCCACGAAGGACTCTTGGGTTGTCATTTATCGAATCACATAGGACATTTCTCTTCTTTTATTAAGTAGTAGATTCTTTATTGATCATACATTATCTCCATGTACAACTTATTATACCCAAGCATACCCTTTGATATACCCTAAGGGTCTTAAGGAATAAGTCAAAGTATAACTCATCATACACAAGATACTATGATGATCTCAAGTCCAAGGATTACTCAGACTACTATCACTACTGAATTCCTATTGACAGCAAGTAAAACTCCATTAGGTATTCCTTAGCGAGCCACGTTCATGAACTTATTCTCTAATAAGCACCTACATACTTGCTTTAGTGTCTCCACACAAATGATCGTGAGATCAATCATCCTCATCCAATGAAAAGCAAGCAACGTATGTATTAATCTACCCGGATTCATTAATCCCCAATTTAGTAATCCAATGATTGGGAACTATTTTAGTTTTAAGCTTTAAGAATTTAGATCTCATTAGAATGATCATCATCATTATTCTAAAAGCATTGCTTAAAACTATGGGTTTATCACATATTATAAAACAACATCGTGTAGATAATTAAAACCCTTTAATAAATTAATACTTTTTATTAATAAATGAATAAGATTGTTACAAAGTATATGCTTTATCATCAAACATGATTGGCTTGTGTGCATACTACTTTCAATCTCCCACTTGCACTAAAACCAATAAATATGTGGTATCTTATACTCTTCTTCTCTAAGTGACGATTATCCTGCATTGGATAAGCTTTAGTTAATGGATATGTAATGTTGTTCATGAGAGTCCACTATCTCTATAGTGATTTCCCATCTTTCAATGATTCTAATAATCAAATGAAAGTGCCACAACACATGTTTAGATCCAAGATGAGACTTAGGAACTATTCCTAGTTACGTAATGAACTTTAATCCAAACAATCAACTTGCGAAACTTCATTTATAGCTATATACTTTGTCTTTATCACTAAACCAAAGAACTCTTTTGTTGTTTGGAACCTTTCCAATTTCATCGCACCACCGCTCAAGGTAACACCTTACCTTAAAGTGGATTTTACGTCGTCTTGGTCTATCCGAAAAACTTGAGTCATTAAGCCCTCTAGTTTTAATTTAGACCCACCATGAATATGATCACATCCTTAGTGCTTGGGTTAAGCACTTTAAGATGTTTTCAACGACTCATAGTGAACTTCTCTATAATATGGTGATCAACATCGGGTCTCGTACATTTCATTGCATACATGATTGTCACTCATGCGATCTCTCTTTTCAGGAGTCTGTGGGGACTATAAAGAGAGATACACTCCATAGCTCATCAACATGAGACATCTCTTGGGGTTTGCCATGCTAAACGACTTTAGCATCAAATGAATATACGTTCCATGGGTTAAGTTGAGCATCCTTTTAAATCTATCTATATAGATTTGCATCCCCAATAATGATACTCTTCCCAAATCATTCATGGAGGATTGTTTAGACAACTTTATCTTTACTGATTGTAGCATTGGTATGTAATTCCTCATCCGTAGTATATCAACATATAGTACTAGGAATGTCACGATGCTCTCACTGACCCTTTTTTACACACTAGAACTCTTACCTCATCGTATGTAACTGGATCATCATCATCTATGATGTGTACCTCATCATCATCATCTATGATGAATCCATACCTCCTAGGTATCTTCAGTACTATTCCAGATTTACGATTCGGTTGTGGTACAATAGGTCTATCTACAAGTTCTTCTTATTTGACTTATAGTGTTTTGTGGATCATGAACTCTTCAAGATCTATAATCCTCCCACTAGCCCCTTCAATGATAAACACCTTTATCTTAGAAGGCAGGGTGTTTCGCAATAAATACCTTTTGCTATGTAGGATTATAGAACATATGCCCTAAACTTACTTTAGGATGTCCCGCAAATCTGTACATGTCAAATTTTGTCCCAAGCTTATCCTTTGAAACCTTTTCACATAAGTTGGACAACCCCTTATCTTAACATACTTAAGATTAGGAATCCTCCCTGTCCATAACTTTTATGGAGTCTTGGGGGTAGGATTTTGAGGTTACCATTTTCGTGAGATATCTGACCATTTCTAGGACATTATCCCGAAGGATCTTTGGAATGTCGGTAAAATCATTATGGACCGCACCATGTCCAACAAGGTACGATTTTTCATTCAGATACATCAATCAATTATTATGTATCAGGAGGTGTCCATTATGAGAAAACCATTTGAGATGATCTAGAAACTTATTGCACAAGTATTTATTCCTTAATCTAATCAAAGAATCTTAATACTTTGTCAATTTGTTTCATTTCTGAATTCTTTGAACCTTTCAAATAATTCACACTTGTATTTCAACAAATACATACATTCAACTCTTTGAATGATCATCTCCTTTTCTTATACTAATTTGTTCAATATGCAAAATTATTTTCATGTAAGTCAAGTATACAAAATTTATTAAGTAATATTCCAGTTCTATACAAAACATTATTATTATAAATAGAACAACAATTGTTCTTAATTATAATACCAAAGATTTTATTGTCCAACAATAAAATAGAAATAATGTTTCCAACGAGAATTGGAATACAATAACAACTTATTGATTTAATAGATTTGCCCGTAGGCAGTGCTAAACTATAAGTTCCTATGGCTAATGTAGCAACCTTTGCTTCATTTCCCACACATAAGATTACTTATCTTTGTTTAACTTTCTACTTCTGCTTGGTCCCTTCATAAATCTATATTTATGATAACCAAAGTCGGTATCCAATACCCAAGTAGAACCTTGACTTAAAGAAAAATTATTTTAAATCATGAACAAATTTGTATTTTAAATCAAAACTTCACTAAGCTTCTTTGGTTAGCCTCTGCAAGATGCTTCTCATGATTTCTTTCCAAGTGTCCGGGCTTATAGCGGTGGAAACAAACTCCTTTGCTGCTATCCGTGATCGCTTTTGTTCTTATTATCCTTTATTTTTGCCTTTCTATATACCTTCTTTGAATCGTTCTTCTTTTCAGAAGATCCTTTGGCCCCTACCAGTAAGACTTGATCTTTCTTGGTTGGAAAGTGACTCTCAACATTTTTCAATATGTTAAGCAAATCAAAGAAAAGTGAAATCTAGCTTGTTCATATGAAAAATTCACAACAATTGTGAAAGGAGTTAGGGAGTGAGTGCAAGATCAAATCTTGGCTCAACTCTCCATCCGTGACAAAATCGGTTGTCCTAATTGATCAATCAAATTGATTATGTTAAGAACTTTTTATCTGTACTATAGTGCCATTGGCCATTCTAGATCGGAAGAGCTCCTTAGATATCTCGATATCTATCACCCTACTTTCCTCACCATCAACTACTTGATGTGCGGGAATATAGTAGGAGCATCCATAGTTTCATCTCGACATCAAGCTCGTTACTCATGGATGCAGCATGATTCATCGAGCCAATGTGCATCATCTTGCCACTTTCTAAAAGTAGCAATCTCTTCATTAGAGGCATTGTCTGAAACCATTGCAGGGATAGGCGTATTAAGGACATAAGATAGCTTTTCAGCTATGAGAACTATTCTCAAATTCCTTAACCAATCCGTTTAATACGGTCCTGTTAAATAGCATCTAATATGCTTCATATGATAGTAATTTTAGACATTGTAAAATTTCGTAAATGAATTTGTAATTAACAACATTTTAACATACATTCTTTTATTAATTACCAAAATAATTTAGGTCTTGTTTTAAATTGGTATCTCCCACTATTTTCTTCAAACTATATTATTACCTCACTTATATAGTTGCAAAATCTAATTAAAGATTTGCTAGTGAGAATAAGGATCCCATTTTAAATGTATATAGCCTTGTAGTGACATAACAAACTATATATAAATAAATAGGTAGATAACTTTTGTCAATTACATCAACTATGCAACTCCTTTTCTTTTGCCTCTTAGATTATTTTGATCAAGTGGTGGCACATCCGAATCAAAATTATCCAAGTTAAGTCCGACCTAGCACTCCATATATTCAAAAAAGAAAAATATCATCCTTGTGGTGACACAACAAAACAATATTGTTCAATTTTCTTTATAAGCATCAAATGTGATAAATTAACATCTTAAATACTTAATACTTGCCTTGTGGTGACACAACAAACTCATATTAAATATTTAATACTCTATTAATTTTATCATGCTAGAAGGCGACGTTCGATATTCCAAATATCTTTGAACGCTTAGGACTTAATATAAAAATTTGAGGGGTTTGTTATTAAAATGTCTCATCTTGTTTAGCGCGCATGCACATATATATATAAAAATACGCGTCATATTAATGAACATGTGAAGCATGTTTGCATAATATATAATATATATAGTATAAGCATGCACATATAGAATACTATATTCTACTTCCGGATTGATTATGGACTTTTATTCTAGTTTGGTTCACTAGAGCCACCAAGTGAACCAAAAGGTCAAACCCTAGGGGTGCAAGAAATAATATTTAAATATAACTATTACATTTAAACCGGGCTCCATTACAAACGGGTCTTCAAGCTACTTGTTCCTTGATCTCCAATTTTTAAAATTAATTCTAACTATTCCTATTACAAAACTATTTAAAATAAATAGAAACCTTGATCAAGTGATCAAAGGGAAATACATAGGAGGAGATAGAATTTACATTCGGAAAAATTAGAGAAGGCGAGATCTGTGAGACCCCATTTAATAAAACCCATACATTCATGCATCCAACTAAAATAAAATCCAATCACATTGGTCAATAGTCCATAATCAATCCCATTTATTATCATACACATCTTCATACGCATCAATAAATAACATTCATCTTATGAATAATAAACATTTAATATATATATATATTGATATCATTTAATGGGCAAATTTAGTTAGTATAAAATCTATTTTTTGAATCAAAATAAACTCCTTTATTTTAATCCAAATTTAAATCAAAATAAAACTATTTTATTTTAATTTATCCAATTTTGAATAAAATAAACTATTTTATTTTAATCAAAATCTTTAATCAAAATAAACTCCTTTATTTTAATTAATTATGGAATCCAATTCCATAAAAAAAAAATTATTAAAGGAAACACGGATTATCTTTCCTATTCACAAATAAACTCCTTTATTTTGAATAATATGAAATTTTATTTCATATCTAAATAAACTCCTTTATTTAAGGAAAGACTGATTCTTTTTCCTATTCACAAATAAACCTTTTATTTTTGAATAATATGAAATCTAATTTCATATCAAAATAAACTCCTTTATTTAAAGAAAATAGAATCCAATTTCAACTCCAATTAGTTATCATGGAATCCAATTCCAACTCTAATTAGTTAGCATGAAATTTAATTTTAAAATTAAAATAAACTCTTTTATTTTAATATTAAAATAAAAATTTTATTTTAAAATAAAATATAAATTTTTTTAATTATAAAATAATTAAGAATAATATATATATTATAACTAAAATGGTTTAGTTATATTATATATATATTAATGTGATCAAATGTTCTGGGCAAAATCTTTATTCCTTAAAGTGATCTTTCACGTGGGCCAACAATTTTGAATCCTTTGATAGTAATAATGTTGGCCACGTTATTCATCATATATATATATATATATATATATATATATATATATATATATATATATATATAGCTAAATGTTATATATATTGGCCACGTTATTCATTGTTATATATATAATATATCACGTTAACAGCAATCTTGACACCACGTGGGAACAATTATCATATATTCAATAATCCTTTGAATCCCCTTTGAACACGCAAATCACGAATTCAACAAAAGAAAAAAAAATGGATTAGCATTTTTTTTTTTTTAAAATTTATACAACAAAATTATGCCCAATAAAATTGTTCTAAACACATATCAATATACATATCAAATTAAAACAATTAATAATTCGCATAAAGGTTTGGCTCTGATGCCACTGTTAGGTTTGTAATATTCAAGAACGCAATCAAATTGCAAAATAAGCGGAAATGTGTAAAAATCAGAGTTTAAAAATTTTACAAACCATATACCCGGATCACCCTTTATGCACAATTATTAATTAAACGAAAAAGATGAATAAGAAACATACCCTTGAAGATCCGAAGCTTCCCTCGTGTACAAGTTCACCTCCAATCCTTTTCGTTCAACTTGAATCCACCGGGTTTGGTTCCTTCCTTTGATCAACGTTAGCCACCCAAGTGTTTGGCCTCTCAGAGGTGATCCACCGAGGAAGAAGAAGGATTTAAGAAGATGGGTGGTTTTGGCTCAAACCCTAGTTTTTCCTATCTCAGATAGAAAAGAACGTACTCTCCAACCATTGGAATTATTACATTATATTTTAAAAGTCAACAAACCCTAACACCCATAATAAAGACTCTCTTATTTATAGATGTGGGCCACCCACCTTAACAATTAAGGAATTGGGTTTTATTTAATTAATTAAATTCTTTTAATTAATTAAGCTCCCTAATCTTATTAGGGATAATTAATTAAACTCCTTTAACTAATTTTTCCTCCTAATCCTATTAGGAATAAATGAGAGTACTTATATTAAATTAATTCCTAAACTCTTTTAGAAATTAAAATAATAATAATTGTAATAATATTAATAAGACTCCTCTTATTAATTTATATTTAATATTTCTAAAATATTAAATAATAATATTAAGCTATTTAATTTATTCTATCACCATAGATTAAATTAAATATACTTAACATATTATTACGATTATGCCATTAACTTCTTAAATAATTATTCTTCCTTTTATGGTGTGACCCTTTAGGTTCTCCATATTAAACCTAGGTTGTGAATAAATCAATTAAAACAATTCTAATCTTATTTCAATAAATAAATTAAACAATTAATTTATTTAAATAAATAATATTTATTCTACAATAGGATAAGTCCCCCTAGCGATCAACGACTTTCCGGATAATATAGATTTCAACATTAATCATAAAAGAACCTTTGAGTAAATAGTTACCGAAATGACAATTCAATCCTTCCACCATACAATGTCCCAATTAAATATAAAACATGGAATTCATCACAAGTCTTATTTTATTTAATTATATGTATTTCGATCCTTAAATGCACAACTCAAATAATGCAAATTAGAAACTCCTTTCTAATTTCATTTCGCCTTTGCCAAGGACTCTTTGGGTTGTCATTTATCGAATCACATAGGACATTTCTCTTCTTTTATTAGAAGTGGTAGATTCTTTATTGATCATACATTATCTCCATGTACAACTTATTATACCCAAGCATACCCTTTGATATACCCTAAGGGTCTTAAGGAATAAGTCAAAGTATAACTCATCATACACAAGATACTATGATGATCTCAAGTCCAAGGATTACTTCAGACTACTATCACTCTGAGAATTCCTATTGACGGGTAAGTAAACTCCATTAGGTATTCCTTAGCGAGCCACGTTCGGTGAACTTATTCTCTAATAAGCACCTACATACTTGCTTTAGTGTCTCCACACACAAATGATCATGAGATCAATCATCCTCATCCAACGAAGAAGCAAACAACGTATGTACCAATCTACCCGGATTCACTAATCCCCAATTTAGTAATCCAATGATTGGGAACTATTTTAGTTTTAAGCTTTCTAAGAATTTAGATCTCATTAGAATGATCATCATCATTATTCTAAAAGCATTGCTTAAAACTATGGGTTTATCACATATTATAAAACAACATCATGTAGATAATTAAAACCCTTTAATAAATTAATACTTTTTATTAATAAATGAATAAGATTGTTACAAAGTATATGCTTTATCATCAAACATGATTGGCTTGTGTGCGTACTACTTTCAATATCCACATGAGGTGATCATATAATCTGTAATATGCATGCTCACAAGGGTTTTCATCATTTACATATAGCTAGCATCATTTATTGCTTTAAAACACGTGACACCCCCAAATTCGGGTACTTCATTCCCACAGGATTTGGTGCTCACTATCCAAAACAATTACATCTAACTACCCATAATCAAGGATAAAGACATAACTTAAATAACTTAAACAATAATCCTCCCCATTAAAGGGTTACATCATCTTAAAATAAATCCCAGGTAATCTAACATTAAATTATTACATAAGTTTGCGGAAAACATCATATAAATAAATAAATCTCATAACACATGAATTCTATTAAATAAAACCTAACAAGTCTTCATCATTTGGATATCTTGCTCTTGCCCTTGCTAGAAGATGGCTCGTTAACTTTCTCAACTTTAGCTGCAGTGTTATATGCAAGAGTGAGCAAATAATTGCTCACAAATATAATGATGACAATAGCAATAACATAAGAGTAAGCAACGAAAACTTAATTAATAAAGAACTCGTTCTTTGAATCAAGATTAGGAAACAAGTTCAAGATTAATATCTGAAGGTCTTAAGACTATGAACTATGTCTCAGGTTACTAAGTATTTCTATCTCAACCTTCAACACTCGTTAGACTATACGGACCTTTCCTTTCGTACGTAGGGGGATCAGCCCTTCGTACCATGTATTGTGCACAGACATCTTAACGCTAACGCGTAGAATAATCCCCTATATTAGGGTTGTTCATCTCAATTTGACTTAGGATTTCCGCACTAAAGGAAGTTTAGTTCGAATTAGCTTTAACAATGGTTCTAGAATTTTAGAACGCTCATCAACTATGGACTAGTTGAATGAATCAGGGTTCACTAGCCAATCGAAGTTCAATACAACAATTAGGTATTGAGTAATAACGATTAAAATCAAGAATGGAATCACAACAACATATAGTTAAATATAACATTTTATATCCATTAGACTATCTTCAAAGGAATTAGAGAGTCTCGTTTGAAATAATGAACATTTCAAGCTTTGAATTAATAATAAACAATTATTAGAAACTCGCTCAATATGAATAAACAACTTGAGCTATGAAACTTGCTTAGCGAAAAGAAACTTGCTTAGCAAAAAGATACTTGCATAACAATAATAAACAAGATAGGATAAAGATCTTGCTACGTAAAGAAATAAGGTTTAAGAACTTGCCTCGTGCGTAAGCTATACAACTATAACACATGTTCGTCAAAACCCTACATATGTCATTAGAATCGCAATACCGATTAGTTACACTAACATTAACCCTATATGTTTTAGTTCTCATTTAAATCCAACTTGTTAATATAATTCAAGTTCTGACTTTTAAATTAATATCACATCACTAATATAAAATCATAAGTCTAACATAGCAGCGTAATTATTAAACCACATCTCAAGACTTAAACAAATAGCAAGTTAAAGTTTTTCACAACTTATTAACTTTACAATTTGAAATAATTGAATACATGATTACTGTAAGACCCCAACTTTTATGAATAAAATAAATTTTCTATAATTATCATTTTTGAATATTATGGAATGAATTTGATATAATTTTATAGTTGTGGGTAATAGTTATAAATTTTGCAAAGTACGCAAGTTGTTATATAATATTCGATTGGTCGAGGAATATTCATACGACGACACAATCATTGGTGGACCCCACAATGGAATTATTATCGGATTGAGAAAACGACAAAAATATTTTATGAAAATAACGGCGGAAGTTTTATCGTTAACTGTTGAAACACCCGGTGTTAAAAGTACAAGAATATGTGTGGTTGCATAGTAGCATACGGTATTGATTATTGATGCTTATGTGAGAAGTCACTCAGTTTTGTTCAATTATTGCTTCAGTAATTGTTGCATAGTATCTCAAGTTAATTGATTCAATTATTATCGATATTTTATATATTATTAAATCAATAATTGAGACGAAGAAGTTATTAATATTATTATTTGCAATATTAACGATGTCTAGAAGTTCTACCAAGAAGAGGTTTGGTCACCTAATTGCGCGCCAATAGGGAGAAATCCTTATTGGAAAGCCCCTCTTTCACAGGAGCGACTGGTCGATTAATAGTGTGAATTATAATAATGTTGATGAAGTTTTATTTTATTAGTTTTATTAATGTAATAAAATAGAAAAACTTTTATATAAAATGAATATTTTATAAAGTTATTCGTTTTATTAGACTATAAATAAAATATATTATATTCTATTATGCGTAGTGTTTTGCATAGTAAAATCTTTTTATAAAAAAAGAATACTTTTATAAAGTTATTTGTTTTATTAGACTATAAATAGAATATATTATATTTTATTATGCATAGTGTTTGCATAGTGCTGCATAGTGTTTTGCATAGTAAAATCTTTTATATAAAACATAATACTTTTATAAAGTTATTCGTTTTATTAGATTATAAATAAAATATATTATATTTTATTTAAAAGATTTTGTTTTATTAGAATATTTTATAGTAAACCAATCCGGACCGTCTCGTTTAAAAGTAAATCAACTGGACCATCCAGAATTAGTTACTATTCAGGTCCATTCTCCTATAAATAGAAGCTCATTCCTTCATTATTTCTTACTTAATTCCTTTGAAACTCTAGAGAGAAACTATAGAGAGAAAGAAGAAAAGTATTTTGCTACTTCACTACTCCTATATCCATTTGTTCTAAGGTAAGGGATATTATTTCTTTCAGTATTCATGAAGAGGACTTGTTATTTCATTTTTTTTATCTCATTGGAATAACTTTGTGTCATGATCTACCCTATACTTGGTGAAAATTTTCTATTATTCCATTCTTTATTATTATGTTGGAATAACCTGTCTATGCGAAGTACCGCGTACATGGTGAAATTCTTCTATTATTCCATTCTTTATCATTATGTTGGAATAACTCGCATATATCTCAAGTACCGCATACATGGTGAAATTCTTCTGTTATTCCATTCTTTATTATTTTGTTGGAACATCCTGTCTGTGCGTTTACGCATGACCTGGTTTCGTTATTTATTATTCTATTGGAACATCCCGTCAGTGCGAATTTTGCCTGACCTGGTTCCATTATTTATTATTCTGTTGGAATATCATGTCTGTGCGTTTACGCATGACCTGGTATACGTAAAGAGTACGATGATTATACGTTAAATGATTTAATCATATTGCAAGGGACTTGTAGGAAGTTGTACAAGCCCAAGTGAATTAAGGTTAGGCCCAATGTTTGTTAGTTCAAGCCCAAAGATTAAATTAAAAGTTAGTTAAACTTAAAGCCCAAATCAAGAACCGGATCCGTGGATCGATCCAATGGTAAGAATGACCCATGGGGCAGACCCATGTGGGCCCCATGATCACATGGTTGATCTTGGTGAGCAAGCAAAGGATAAGTTGTGTGATTAGCAAGGAATGAATAGTAAGGAGATGGTTTAAGGAGGTGGGATGGTTTAATGACCAAACTACCCTCACCTTAGGTTTTCTATAAATAGAAGCTTTGGATTTTCATTTGTTGCTAATTCAAATTTTCTCCAACAACTTATAACTGATTTAGTAGAGAGAAAAAGTAAGAAAAGCTAGTCTTTCATAATCCAAGAAGCAAGAAGAAGAACAATTTTGATCATCAAGGGTAAGAATCCTATACCATTAATCTTTCATCTCTTCAATTGTAGGTTGATAGAGAAGTGTTGATTAGTGGAGCATGTGTGATAAGAAGTAATAAGAATGTCTAATCAATGGACTTAAAATTTAATAAGCCATGAATAAGTAATTCATACTTATTTAAGTTATGGACTAGTGAAGAACATGTAAGAATTTGTCATGTGTATGATTTATTGAAATATGTTTGGTTAAGATGTTAGTATGATGGAATAAATCCATTTGGAACGATGTAAAAATCTTAAGTAACGAAGTTATGGCGAAATTTACGAGATTAGACGATAATCGTCGAAATCGTGAAATTCTCAGAATGGAAGTCAAAAGTTAGCATTGAACTCGGAAACGTTATTTTTCGATGGAGAATAGTATAAGTTTGCATTTTAGAGTTGCGGACTCAAAAATGGTCAAATTCCGACTTAGAATGAAGAAACGAGCTATGAACGTTCACGAACGTTTATTATTTTTGTTAAAATGAACAAATCGGTGAATTCCGATAAAAGATTTGAAAATGTAAAATTTTTACATGAACACTTAGAGCATGTGATTTGTGAGCTAATGGCTTTTGAACGAGCCAATTCAGACTTAAAATGAACAAGTTATGAGCCAGGGAAATTCACACAACAAATGAACTGTAAAATTTTTTACGAGGAGAATTGGTCTGCTTCAGCAGTAAGCAACCAAGAGAGCTATGGTTAAACCTTTGCAGTCATGAGGTAGGATTGGGAGATCTTTGGGAAGTGACGTCGCAAAGACGACCCTAGTACTAAGAGTGGAAATAGCCATATTTTCGACCGAGTATGACACTAATTGGAAACCCGCGCCGTAGCTTGAGTTGTATAAGGGGAATTTGGCTGCAGTATGGCAAAGAGACTAGGAAGAACATAGAGAAGAAAGATTTTGAATGCAAAGAGAAAGATAATTGATTGATGATGAATTAATTACTTAATAAACCTAAAGTAAAATTTTTAAAGATGAGTATAACCTTAAGTAATACAACGAAAGGTTGAAGAAAGATTACTTGAACCAATGTTAATCAAATCTAATGAACAATTAGATTGAGAAGAAGGGTAAGATAACCATACTTGATTATATATGACCTAATGTGGTATTTTACGTGGTTATGTATTGTAGAGACCTTAAAGACTCAAAGCAAAAGTATTTAAACAGTAGCAGATGCTAAAGGCAAGTGTTCTAACCTATGTTTATGTTCATTCTGGACAAGCTTTGTGATTCATGTCTCTTACGCATGAATTGATGTATGATGAAGTCAAAGCCAATTCCTTCGGCTAGACTTAAGATGTTTTTGGATTTCTTATAATCTATCAAACTATTGTCAAGATTTGCCAAACTATTTTGGTATGGTTTTCAAAAGAAGAGTGAGTATGCTAAACAAATGTTTTGTCGTCAAACGACAGGCACGTAAGGTTGCCAAAACTTAAACGTACATACGTTTAAAGAAAGTAGTGTTGTACAACATAGAGTACTATAGGCTGATCACCTAGACTTGCTCGTAAGTAATGTCGGACTTATGGACTTAGTGCCGGGTTGTCCTTTTCAAAGGAAGTATGAAATGCTTAAGGTCTTTGACCGGAATTAATGTTTTACTAAATGTTGTTCATTGTGAAACGTTTTAAGAAAAGACAAGTGCTATTTTGAATTATCGATAGTACTTCATAACTATTGTTCAGTTATTGAAGATATTCGATTTGTATGTTTTAAGCATATTGTTTAAATGGAATTGTCATACTTGCTGAGCTAGTTATGCTCACTCTTGATTGAACCATATGAATGTAGCTAAGACCGAACGGACCGAAGGATCCGGTAAAGATAAAGGGAAGGCTAAGACGAACCTATAGACTGCCTTCGTAATAGTATAGGTTGAATGTTGTTATTATTTGATATTATGACAAGAAAAAATGTAATGGTTATAAAGAACCTGGGGAATGGTAATATTGTTTTGAAATATATAGAAGACATATTCGTTCTTTTGAGTCATTTTAATTGAATGTATGTATGAATCAGAAGACCGCAGAAGACCATATCGGGGTTGCAAGATACCCGGATTTGGGGGCGTCACAGGTTGGTATCAAAGCAATAGGTTATAAAACTTAAGGGGGGGGGGGGGGGAAATAGAACCTTAAGTCATAACCTTAAGAAAAGTCAAAGAAGTAAAAGATGAAATTAACCCTAAAAATGCATTAAATATGATATGTGTTTTTATTATTCTACTGACGTGTACTAATCAAACTAAATTGTTTTGTTGTAGATGTTAGGAGAAAATGATATGTATAGGGATATACATGTAGTAAGTGAGGAGTCGGTGAATCAAGTAGAGATCTTACCGAACCCTATAGCAGAAGAGCCTGAAGTGGTGATAGTTGAGTCTGGAGACTCGAAAAACCTAGACCTTATGTCTATGTTTGATGGCATATCTGAAGAGGAGGTGGAGGTGGTGTCATTTAACAACATAGCACCTGAAGAAGAGATGACTCCGGGGGAGTCAATGAAAGCACTGTTTATGACAGTATTGGATAGAAACATCCAGTATAGTAAGGAGGTAAAGGAGCTAAAAGAGGAGCTCCATGCTGTTTTAGAGGATATGACAAGTATGTAGTCAATGTGGGAGGAGGAACATAATGAGAAGGTTTTGGCGAAGGACAAGGTCCATGAGCTAAAACACGAGGTCTTTGAGCTCAGGAAGGAGCTAAAGGTCAAGAAGCAAAAGATTGGGAGGATGTCCTTTATACATAGGAGTTCTCATGCAGATTTTCAGCAGTAAGTAGCTGGGTATCCGATAGAAGCAGGGCAAACTCGGCATAATATCTGTGATGCCCCCAAAACAGGTATACATCACCCATCTTGAGTCGCTAAATACATGGTACAAAATTCAAATACAACTTAATTATACAACAGTCGTGTAAAATACGACATAACATAATCTAAGAGTTTTAATAAGAATATTTTCACCTAGACAATATCCACACTCAATGGAGTCCTCATTACATTTATTGTCACGCTATTTTATAGAATAGTGAGGACTACTAAAACAACCATCTGGACCGTCAATCCGTTCCCCAACTCGTCCCAGTTATATTCTCATTTCTTGAAGAGAACAGTGAAAGAAAGGGTGAGCTCAACTAGCTCAGTAAGAAATATTATGACTAAGATAATGCAGAATAAATTATCCTTAGCCTTCAACAGTATAACAACTGATAGAATATAATAGACAACAAGTTTTAGATCAATAACTGCAGCAGAATAAGCAATCCACTAGAAGAGTCAAGTAGAGCATAAAATCTACTATCTTTTATGATTTAAAAAGTTTTTCATCAACTTTATCGCTGAGACTCAACTTAACAAATAAAATCAAATCATCCCTGCATCACGGCCAAGGATATTCATGTAATTATCAATGGTCATGATTATACCGAATAATCCCTGGTCATAATCATACTAACAACTGTCCATCAATGAACTACAGGCCATTGAGGACTTTCACCACATCATTCATCACATTACGGTCATTATTATACCGAAAAATCCATGGTCATAATCATACCAAGTCCATCTATGCACGTAAGCCAAAGATGACTTTCATCACAATATAAGCATGAGGATGATGACAATAAAATAATAATTCAATAAAACAAGTTCAAGGATAAGTTTTAAAGATTTATAATTTAATTTATCCAGAAATCAATAACGTCCAAATTGTCAACATGATACTACTTTGTGGAGTAAAATTAAAGAATGCTCAGAAGAATATTTCCATGAAAAGATACTAGATGAAGCGCAAATACCATGATATTCTACTAATTTCATGGAGTATAGAAGCCAAAACTTTAACTAACTGAGTATAATAGAATATATGAAACTGCAAATGGATTTTTATTTCGCCATGCAGTAATCCGTGAGACGAGATCATTTCCATAATTTAACAAGGAATGAATACGAAGGATCATTCACCATGCATGCGGTAATCCACATAGACAGGTTATTCCAACAGAATAATAAAGAATGGAATAACAGATTAATTCACCATGCATGCGGTAGTCCGCATAGACAAGTTATTCCAGCAGTAATAATAAAGAATAGAATAATGAAGAATTCACGAGGCATGCGATAGGACTTGCATGCAAAAGTTATTCAATGAGAATAATAAAGAATGGAATAATAGAAGAATTCACCGGGCATGAGATAGATCAAGACATGCATAAAAGTTATTCCAATGTAATAATAGAGAATGGAATAATGATGAAGAATTCACTAGGCATGCGATGTATCAGCCATGATAAAAAGTTATTCTAGCGAGAATAATAAAGAATAGAATAATAGAAGAATTCATCAGGCATGCGATAGACCGCACAGACAGGTTATTCCAACAGAATAATAAAGAATGGAATAACAGAAGAATTCACCAAATAGGTTATTCAAACAGAATAATAAAGAATGGTATAACAACCCTTACGAATATTGAAAGAAATAACTCTCTTCATGAATACGAAAGAAATAATACCCCTTACCTTAGAAGAAAACTGGATACTGAAATATTGAGGTAGCAGACTTCTCTTATTCTTTCTCTCTATAATTTCTCTCTATAATAATTGCTCTACAGCTTTAGTGAATTGGTGAAAAATAATGAAGGAATGAGTATCTATTTATAGAAAAATATAGTTTCGATAATCACACGTTTTGGGGCTCGAAATATTACAGTATAATACCTTCCTCTTTTCTTTCATTTTTAATTTAGTCCTGCAAGTATTATCAAACTTGCACCACCTCCCCCAATAGTAAATCATGTGAATCAATAGTTCTAGACATGTAAAAATACAAATTACAATATAGTACCTCCATCTATACCTCTATTTTTAACTTAGTCATGCAAGTAATATCAATCTTGCACCAACTCCCTTATTTGTAAATGAATGTAAATCAATAGTACACACATGTGAACAAATAGTTATAATCATGTGAATCAATAGCAATTAATTAATTACCCGATTGGTCAATATAACCTCCAGACATCAATTATTATCGAAATAAATGTCGATTTCCACTAACTCTAATAATCCCAACACAATAAAAATATCAATTTCATCTTTAATTAACACAAAATTATTCATCATTAATATTATAACTCACAATATTTAACAACCAGGTCGTTCCCAGGAAAGAAGGGGCTTTCCGATAAGGATTTCTCCTTATTGGCGCGCAATTAGGTGACCAAACCTCTCCTTGACAGAACTTATAGACATTGTCAATATTGCAAATAATAATATGAATAACTTTGCCGTCTCAATTATTGATTTAATAATATATATTATGCAGATGATACTATGACAATAATTGAATCAATAATATGAGAGATATGATCGCAAAGAATTATTGTAGCAATAATTGAGTATAATCGGTGACTTCTTACGTAAGCATCAATAATCAATACCGGTGTGCTACTACGCAACCACGCGATATTATCGTATTACTTTTACTACTAGGGTAGTTCAAGCGCTTTTAACAGTAATACACTCGCCGTTATTTTTAATAAAAGATAATTTTGTCATTTTCTAACTACGACAATACTTCCGTTGTGGGGTCCACCAATGATTGTGCCGTCGTACGAATATTTCCCGACAAAAAGAATATTCCCTGACCAAACAAATATTTTATAACAACTTGCTTACTTTGCAAAAAAATTTCACATTTCACCCTTAACTTTAACCTTTTATCAATTTAACCATTTACGAAATAAAATAATAATTATAAAAAAATTGAATACTTTCATTTCATAAAATTCGGGGTCTTACACTATCAGCCGAGATGTTATAGCCGGTCTTGCCAATGCGGATTTTGAAAATGCCTTACGGCAGATGTAAACTAGTATTAGCTAGCGTAGAGTTAGATATGTAAATAGGATATATCTAATGGTGACGTAAAACCCTCTTTTGTATAACAAAGGGTAGTCTTTTGTAAATCCCAATTTTTAGAAAGCAATTGCGGGAAAGTAATGTAATCATCTAAGGCTGTGTAATGACGAATGATGTAGTATTATACTACATGAAGCAAATCAATATAAGCCTTTTTATGGAACATATTGTGTAATGAGTTGAAGTTATTGTTTAATCATGAATAATAACTAACTAACAAGAAGAAAGTAATAATGATGTGTTGTTTATCTTAACAACAAAATGCCGCCAAGAAGGAGACAAGGAAATCAAGATACTAATGTTAATCAACCGAAAGGAGGTCCAGTTAACCCAATGCAAGAGTTTGTTAACTTGTTAACGACTGCTTTTAATAGAAATGGGGCTAATATACCCGTAAATCTTGCATTAGTACGAGCTACTACTTTTAAGGATTTTAAGAGTGTCGGTCTGCCGGAGTTCAAAGGAACTATGGACCCAATAGAAGCCCAAACTTGGATAAAAGAAATAGAGAAGGCATTTATTATTGCAAATGTAGACGAGGAGAAAAAGGTTGCTTTTACTACCTATATAATGAAGGGGGAGGCCAACTTTTGGTGGGAGGCAAACCAGGCTAGGGCTGGTATAGAGAACCTTACGTGGACGCGGTTTAATGAGATTTTCTTCGAGAACTAATTTCCCACGAGTATATAGGGAAGGATGGAGATGCGGTTTCTAGAATTGAAATAAAGGGAGATAACTGTTCCCCAATACGCTGCCAAGTTCAATGAACTGGCGAGATTTGCTCCACACCAAGTGGACACAGAGGTTAGGAAGGCTAGAAGGTTCGAGCAGGGCTTGAACCCTGACTCTATAACCGGATATCAGTGTTCCAAAGTACTTCTTTTGGGACCATACTAGTAAAGAAAATAATTTTCGAAGGTGAGAATAAGGCTTTAAGCCAGTACCACAGGGAGAAGAAGAATAAGGGTAAGGTGGATGGGGGAGTAAAGATTGAGGGAGCCAGCGGAAGTGGCGACGGTCAAAAGAGGAAGGGATTTAACTCTGGGAATACTGGAGTGAAGCAAGGAGATCCCAAGAGGAGGATGGAGGCATGCAAGAACTGTGGGTAGACTCACTTAGGAGTCTGTCTCAAGGGGAAGGCAGTATGTTACAACTGTGGACAGGAGGGGCACATTTCGCCAAACTATCCAAGTCCGAAGAAGAATCATGGATGCTTCGTATGTGGATCAACTGATCACATAGCGAAGAACTGCCCAAAGAAGGGGACGGACGAGAATAAGGGCGCTAATAATGGTAAGTTAGCTATTAGTGGTTCTGCTCAGCCGGGTAGGCCGATGGCCCGCACCTTTAACATGACAGTCCAAGATGCAGTTGCATCCGAGGATGTAGTTGCAGGTATTATCCTGATCAACGATATAAATGCTTACGTAATGTTTGATTCGGGTGCTACTTGTTCATTTATAGCATGTGATTTTGCTAGATGATTAGGATTACTTCCCGAAAAGTTGCCTATACCTTTGAATATTAAGGTAGCAAACGAAGAAATAATTCTTGTTAAAGATATTCATAGGAGTTGTTGTGTAGATATACGAGGTTATAAATTATCGATTGATTTGATACCGATAAAGTTGGGAGAATTCGATGTAATTCTCGGGATGGATTGGTTGTTTAACCATGGGGCAATAATAGATTGCCAAAAGAAATGTATAAATATTAGAACGTCGAGACAAACTCATGCAGTATTTTACGGTAATAAATCGTCGGGGCATTCGTGTTCTCTTACTATGACACAAACTAGGAAACTGTTGAGGAAGGGATGTGTAGGTTATTTGTGTCATGTTGTTGATACCCAGAGAGTGGGAACAAACCCCTATAGTCAAAGAATTCATGGATGTATTCCAAGTGAATTGCCGGGTCTTCCACCGGATAAGGAGACCGAATTCGTAATAGACATTGTGCCAGGAGCGGCACCAGTCTCAAGGGCACCGTACCGTATAACGCCAGTGGAGATGAAGGAGTTAATGGTTCAGTTACAAGAGCTGTTGGATAGAAAGTACATTCAACTGAGTGTTTCGTCATGGGGAGCACTGGTACTATTTGTAAAGAAGAAGGACAGATCGTTAAGACTTTGTATCGACTATCGAGAGTTGAACAAGTTAACGATAAAGAATAAATACCCATTACCCAGGATCGATGATCTCTTTGATCAGTTAAAAGGGGCAAAGTATTTTTCTAAGATAGATTTGCGAATGGGGTATCATCAGTTGAAGGTTAGGAAGGAGGATGTGCCTTAGACGACATTCAAGACTCGTTACAACTATTACGAGTTTCTGGTAATGTCATTTGGGTTGACAAATGCACCAGTTGCATTTATGGATATGATGAACAGAGTGTCCAAACAATATTTAGACAAGTTCGTCGTAGTGTTTATCAATGATATTCTAGTCTATTCTAAAACGTTAGAAGATCACGCTGAACACCTAAGAATAGTGTTGGAGACACTAAGGAAGGAGAAGTTATATGCGAAATTTACTAAGTGTGAATTTTGGCTAGAAAGGGTATAATTTTTAGGTCATGTCATTGACCATGATGGAATTTTAGTAGATCCAGCGAAGGTGGAAGCCGTGATGAATTGGGAACAACTTGAAATGCCGACTGAGGTGCGGAGTTTCCTCGGGTTAGCGGGATACTATCGAAGATTCATCTAGGATTTTTCTAAGATAGCTACTCCGTTGACTAACTTGACAAGGAAGACGGTGAAGTACGTATGGACTGAGAACTGAAGAAGAGGTTAAGTGAAGCACCTGTATTGTCATTACCCGATGATATAAGAAATTTTGTAGTTTATAGCGAGTCTTCGTATAGAGGACTTGGTTGCGTGCTTATGCAGCATGATAAGGTCATTGCGTATGCATCACGATAGTTGAAGGATTATGAGAAAGTTTACCCTACTCATGATCTGGAACTGACCGCGGTAGTGTTCGCCTTAAAGATATGGAGACATTATCTTTACGGAGAGAAATGTGAGATATACACGGACCATAAGAGTCTAAAATATATCTTCACACAAAAGGAGTTGAATATGAGACAAAGAAGATGGCTGGAGTTGATAAAGGATTACGACTGTAAAATCCTGTATCATCCGGGGAAAGCCAATGTAGTGGCTGATGCCTTAAGTAGGAAGGGTTGGGAAAAGTTGTCTTTGTTAACGGCTCAAACCGAGTTAATAACAGAGATGGATAGGATGGAGATAGATGTGAAGTTACCGAGTGAATTGGGACATAGACTGTTTACAACGGAGATTCAATCTACCATTGTAGAGAGTGTCAAGGAGGTACAACTCAGAAATGATGAGTGTGACCAAATGAAGAAGCGGTTAGCAGATGAAAAAGATTTAAATTACAGTCTTGATAATGAGGGATTATTAAGATTTGAAGGAAGAATTTGGGTTCCGAATGAGACAAAATTAAAGGAGCAAGTGTTATAAGAGGCTCATAGTGTGATGCCCCCAAAATAGGTATACATCACCCATCTTGAGTCGCCAGATACATGGTACATAAATTCAAATACAACTTAATTATACAACAGTCGTGTAAAATACGACAAAATATAGCTGAGAGTTTACACAAGAATATTGTCATCTAGACAATATCCACACTCAATGGTGTCCTCATTACAATTATTATCACATTATTTCGTAGAATAGTGAGGACTACTAAAGCCATTTATCCTGGACCATCATTCCAATTCCCAGATTCGTCTCAAACTATATTCTCATTTCACGAAGAGAACAATGAAAGAAAGGGTGAGCTCAACTAGCCCAATAAGAAATATTATGACTAAGATAATGCGTAATAAACTATCCTTAGCTTTCAACAAAGATAACAACCGATAGAATACAATAGACAACAAGTTTTAGATCAACAATCGCAATGAAATAAGCAATCCATTAGAAGAGTCAAGTAGAGCATAAAATCTACTATCTTCTATGATTTAAAAAGTTTTTCATCAACTTTATCGCTGAGACTCAGCTTAATAAATAAAATCGAATCATCCCTGCACCACGGCTAAGGATATTCATGTAATCATCAATGGTCATGATTATACCGAATAATCCCTGGTCATAATCATACCAACAACTGTCCATCAATGAACTACAGGCCAATGAGGACTTTTACCGCATCATTCATCACATTACGGTCATGATTATACCGAATAATCCCTGGTCATAATCATACTAAGTCCATCTATGCACGTAAGCCAAAAATGACTTTAATCACAAAATAAGCATGATGATGATGATAATGACATAATAATTCAATAAAACAAGTTTAAGGATAAATTTTAAAGATGTATAATTTAATTTATCCAGAAATCAATAACGTCCAAATTGTCAACATGATACTGCTTTGTCGGGTAAAATTCAAGAATAATATTCATGCACCAAAAATAATTTGGACAGAAAAGAAATATATTTTTTGGATGAATAGTACCCTGTGAATAGTACTTCGGGAATAGTACCCCGACACGAAAAGTGTCCCGAATACCCAAGTGAATGATACTAGAGTGAATAGTAATCGGGTGAATAGTAACCCATGAATAGTAACTCATGAATAGTACTTCGGCACGAAAAGTGCCCCAAATACCTGAGTTAATAATACTAGAGTGAATAGTAACCCGATAAATAGTAACCCATGAATAGTAACTCGTAACAAAAAAATACCAAAGAAAATTATATTTCATGATGAGTACAAAAGAAATGATATCCCAAATGAGTATAATAGAATATACGAAACTGTAAATGAATTTTCACCCGCCATGCGGTAATCCACGTAGACAGATCATTTTCACAATTTAATAAAGAATGAATACGAAGGATCATTCACCATGCATGAGGTAATCCAGATAGACAGGTTATTCCAATAGAATAATAAAGAATGGAATAATAGAAGAATTCACCAGGCATGCGATAGACCGCACATACATGTTATTCCCAACAGAATAATAAAGAATGGAACCAGGTCATGCGTAATCCGCACAAACAGGATATTTCAACAGAATGATAAAGAATGGAATAACAATGAATTCACTGTGCATGCGATATACATATGATGCATGAGTTATTCCAACAGAATAATAAAGAATGGAATAACAAAAGAATTTTACCATGTATGCGGTACTTCGCATAGACAGGTTATTCCAACATAATAATAAAGAATAGAATAACAACCCTTACGAGTATTGAAAGAAAATAACTCTCTTCATGAATACGAAAGAATAATACCCCTTACCTCAAAAGAAGACTGGATACTGGAATAGTGAGGTAGCAGACTTCTCTTCTTCTTTCTCTCTATAATAATCGCTCTATAACTTTAGTGAATTGGTGAAAAATAATGAAGGAATGGGCTTCTATTTATAGGAAAATATAGTTTCGATAATTGCACGTTTTGGGGCTCGAAATATTACAGTATAATACCTTCCTCTTTTCCTTTATTTTTAATTTAGTCCTGCAAGTATTATCAAACTTGCACCACTTCCCCTAATAGTAAATCATGTGAATCAATAGTTATAGACATGTAAAAATACGAATTACAGTATAGTACCTCCATCTATACCTCCATTTTTAACTTAGTCATGCAAGTATTATCAATCTTGCACCAACTCCCCTAATAGTAAATGAATGTGAATCAATAGTATATACATGTGAACAAATAGCTATAATCATGTGAATCAATAGCAATTAATTGCTCATTTATCCGGTTAATTACCCGATTGGTCAATATAACCTCCAAACATCAATTATTATCGAAATAAATGTCGATTTTCACTAACACTAATAATTCCAACACAATGGAACTATCAATTTCATCTTTAATTAACACGAACTCATTCATCATTAATATTATAATTCATAATATTTAACAACCAGGTCATTCCCAGGAAAAGGGGGCTTTTCGATAAGGATTTCTCCTTATTGACGCGCAATTAGGTGACCAAACCTCTCCTTGATAGAATTTCTAGACATTGTCAATATTGCAAATAATAATATGAATAACTTTGCCGTCTCAATTATTGATTTAATAATATATATTATGCGAGATGATCTTTGTGACAATAATTGAATCAATAATATGAGAAATATGATGCAACAATTCATCGTAGCAATAATTGAGTATAACCGAGTGACTTCTTACGTAAGCATCAATAATCAATACCTGGTGTTAACTTCTTTGTGCAACCAGCAGTATTCTTTGTACTTTTTACTCTGAGAGTAGTTCAACAGGTTTTAATGGTAACACTTTCGCCATTATTTTTATAAAAGATAATTCTCATGGTTTTCTTATTACGTAATACTCCGAGTGTGGGGTCCACCAATGATTGTGCCGTCGTACGGATATTCTCTGACAAAAAGAATATTTTATAACAACTTGCATACTTTGCAAAATTTTTAAATATCATCCTTAACTTTTACCTTTTATCAATTTAACCATTTACGAAATAAAATAATAATTATAAGAAAATTGAATACTTTTATTTCATAAAATTCGAGGTCTTACACATAGTTCGAGGTACTCGATTCATCCTGGTAGCACTAAGATGTATCAAGACCTTCGACAAAGTTTTTGGTGGCCGAACATGAAGAGAGAGATAGCCGAGTATGTGATTAAGTGCTTGACTTTTTAAAAGGTTAAGGCTGAACATCAACGACCAAGTGGCTTGTTACAGTCATTGGAGATTCCGGAGTGGAAGTGGGAGCATATCACGATGAACTTTATGGTGGGACTTCCAATTACTCAGAAGGGGTATGACGCGATTTGGGTAATAGTGGACCGGTTGACGAAGTCGGCTCACTTTTTGCAATATGGGTTAAGTATTACTTAGACCGGTTAGCTAAACTTTATGTTAAGGAAGTTATTTCCAGACATGGATTACTAGTTTTGATAGTGTTAGATCGTGATCCACGATTCACATCAAACTTTTGGAGGAGTCTGCGAGAAAAGATGGGGACGAAGTTGAAGTTGAGTACGAGTTATCATCCACAAACTGATAGGCAGAGCGAGAGAACAATTCAGACGTTAGAAGATATGCTGAGATCTTGCGTCATGGATTTTAAGGGTAGTTGGGATGATCATCTACCATTAGTAGAGTTTGCATATAACAATAGTTATCATGCAAGCATAGGCATGCCGCCTTACGAAGTTTTGTATGGAAGGAAATGTAGAACACCATTGTGTTGGGATGAAGTGGGAGAACGCCGAATGCTAGGACCTGAATTGGTGCAGCAAACAGTGAATATTTTCAAGTTGATATGGATGCGTCTTGTAGCAGCTCAAGACAGACAGAAAAAGTATGCGGACTTGCATCGAGTAAATAGAGAGTTTGAAGTAGGCTCGTATGTATTTCTAAAGGTATCTCCCTGGAAAAGAAAGATACGCTTTAGAAAGAAGGAAAAGTTAAGTCCAAGGTTTATAGGACCTTTTGAGATATTAAAATGGGTAGGAGAGGTAGCTTACATGATAGCATTACCTCCAAACTTAGAACAAATACATAATGTATTTCATGTATCTGTGTTACGCCCTTATAAACACGTAATAGAGTATGAGCCTATTCATATTGAGAAGGACTTAACGTACGAAGAAATGCCAATTCAAATCATCGATAGAAAATAGCAAGTTCTGCGGAGCAAAGTTATACCTTCAGTAAAGGTGTAATGGAAGAATCACGATGCCGAAGAAGCAACGTGAGAACTTGAAGAAAAGATGAGGAAGGATTACCCTTAGTTATTTGTTTAATGTAAGACGAGATTTTGGGGATAGAATCCTTATAAGGGGGGAAGGATGTAACGACCGAGAAATTTGAATTTATTGTAAAATAATTTTATTTAATTAAATAAAAAAAAATATTATATTATATGTTATTATTGTGTGTTAGTAAGATGAAGGTTGTTCTATAACCTAGATATGTCGAAATATCGTAGTATTCTGGCTATGTGAAGGAATTAAAGTATTTGAATTTTCAAGACAAAAATAAAAGTTTTTCGAGAATTTTTCTGAAAAATACTATTCACTAATTTTTGCTCGGGAATTATTTTTGAACTTCCGAGATATACGTAACGATCAAATATTAAAGGAAGATGGATTATGTAATAATAATTCATGTATGGCAAACACAGTTTTTCATCTGCGTACTAAATTCAAGAACATTAGGGAAAGTGAAACGTTAATGAGTTAAAGGATTATCTTATAATATCAAGTATTATACGAGACAATGAATACGAGTATGATACGAGGTATTATATGAGTATGTATGAAAGTTAGTATAACGTGTATGACGAAGGATTATACAAACTAGTATACGTAAAGAGTGCGATGATTATACGTTAAATGATTTAATCCTATTGCAAGGGACTTGTAGGAAGTTGTATAAGCCCAAGTGAAATAAGGTTAGGCCCAATGTGTGACGCCCCTAAAATAGGTATACATCACCCACTTTGAGTCGTCAATAACATGGTACAGAAACAACTACAACTTTATTAATATAACATATAAACTGTGAGTTTAAATACAAATATTGCCATTTAGACAATATTCACACCCAAATAAGTCCTTATTACAATTATTGATACATTATTTTACAAAAATGGTGAGGACTACTAAGACAATTTATCATTCCACACCCCGACTAGAACTCGCTACATTCTCGCCTCCTAAGAAGAAAAATTGAACAAAAAGGAAAAGGTTGAGCTCAACTAGCCCAGTAAAGAATATTATGACTAAGATAATATAGAAAAAATTATCGTTAGTCTTCAATAGGGAAAAATCTGATAAAATACAATAGACAACAAGTTTCAGATCAATATTCGCAGCGGAAATAATAATTCATAGATGAGTTACGTAGAGAATAAAATTTACTACAATCTATGAATTTAAAAGTCCATCATCAATCTTTTATCCCTGTAACATCAATCAATATTCATCTTGAATCAAATATTCATCTTTGCACTACAGCCAAAGATATTCATCGACCGTCATGTTCATCTCAACACTGCTCATCTTTGCACTACGGGCCAAAGGTATTCATCAAAATTCATTCATCTTTGCACTACAAAGCCAAAGATATTCAAGAATATCATCATTTAGATCGAGGATGATGAAAAATATTTTAAAGAAAACGAATCCAGTGAAACAAAAGAACAAATATTAAGGATTCGTACTTTAAACAATCCGAGTTCAAAAATACTTCATAAATAATCATAGTAGAGTAAAATTCAAGAATGATCAAAACATGGATACAATCAAAGCTAGTATCCATAATAGATATTTTGGACAAAAAACAAAAATTTAATTTTTTCTGTGAATAGTGCCGTATTCGTGAATAGTATCGTATACGTGAATAGTGCTGTTGACGTGAATAGTAACCCCGACACTAAAAGACAAGAATTTTACAAGAAAAATACTATCAATATTTCGGCATAATGATATTGTAAGAAATAATATCATTTTTAAAAAAAAAAATATTCCTTACCTTGAAAAGACAGTACTTCTAGCTGGAATATCGGATATAATGCTGAAGGGAACTTGTACCGTATAGTATAGCAACACTCAAGGTATCAAAATAATCACAAGAATACGCTCGATAATATAGAGAGAGAAAACTTTAGTTTCTGGTGTGATTTTTAATTCTAACCTAAGCACCCTATTTATAGGAAAATACTTAGAACACCAAAATAGAAAATTTAATAAAATATTAATATATTTTTTTAAATTTCCTACACACCCTTATTTTGCCAAAACATCAGCCACCAAGTAGCCCACCTCACAAAACTTACAAAAACGTTTTTCTTATTAAAAATAATTAAAACTTTCAAAAAATCAATTATTTCAGAACTTCGGAGCTTCAATAATTCATCATAAATAGCCCTTTTATCAGAAAAATTCAAACCTTATGTCTTTTTCATAGGAAATTCCATTCTCTACAACTTTGCAGAAGAAAGTTTTTTCAAATTCCAAACAGAAATTGACCGAAATCCATAAACGAGCGATTTTACAAGCTATAATCAAATTCCATTCAAGAAATGGGCCCACAGACATGTTTAACATGTTTTAAACAATTTTTAGTGACAAAAATATTCTTCCTCCTTATTTATTCATATATCCCACATTCATTGTAAAAATATCACCATTATTATATTATTAAAATATAATAATATATTATTTTATCGAAAAAGATAAAATATAAATTTTCAACAATTGTCACATTAAAAATTTTCTCCATCTATATCCACATAAAATGAATATTTTCCTTATCATAATAATCAATAATTAATTATTCACAAATAATATTACAGTAATCACAATCAAATGACTAAGTAGCCGCTAAGGTGAAAAGGGGCTTTTCAATAAGGATTTCTCCTCATCAAATGCGCAATTAGGTGACCAAACCTCTCCTTAGATAGAACTTTTAGACATTGCCAATAATGTTATCTAATAATATTATTCAAATAATATGAATTATTGATCTGATAATGAAAATACTGTGTAATGACAATTATTGAAACAACAATAATATAAAATATCAACATAGCAATTATTGAATCAATAAAATAAAATATTGAGCGGTAACTCATTTGTAACAATTATTGAGTAGTGCCTTCTTACGTAATAATCAATAATTGGTGCAATAACCGGTGTTATTCTTGTGTTTTAACCAACCGGGTATTTTAATAAAGATATAACAGTAATAACTACGCCCATTATTTATAAACAACTTATATTTGTCATTTTCTTCATCCAATCGCTTTCCATTATGGGGCCCATAAAAGGTGCTACAATAAATACATTTAATATTCCCGACAAAGAAGAATATTCCACGACCAAACGAATATTCCTCGACAACAATGAATATTTTATTACCACTTACTTGTTTGAAATATTTGCGCATTTTACCCATGACTAACCACATTAATCAAATCAACCCTTACTATTTCAAAATAATAAATAGAGGAAGTTTAATTTCATTTATAATAAGTTGGGGTCTTACACAATGTTTGTTAGTGCAAGCCCAAAGATTAAATTAAAAGTTAGTTAAACTTAAAGCCCAAATCAAGAACCGGATCTGTGGATCGATCCAATGGGTAAGAATAACCCATGTGGCAACCCATGTGGGCCCTATGATCACATGGTTGATCTTGGTGAGCTAGCATAGGATAAGTCGTGTGATTATCAAGGAATGAATAGTAAGGAGGTGGGATGGTTTAATGACCAAACTACCCTCACCTTAGGTTTTCTATAAATAAAAGCTTTGGATTTTCATTTGTTGCTAATTCAAATTTTCACCAACAACTTATAACTTATTTAGTAGAGAGAAAAAGTAAGAAAATCTAGTCTTTTATAATCCAAGAAGCAAGAAGAAGAACAAGTTTGATCATCAAGGGTAAGAATCCTATACCATTAATCTTCCATCTCTTCAATTGTAGGTTGATAGAGAAGTGTTGATTAGTGGAGCATGTGTGATAAGAAGTAATAAGAATGTCTAATCAATGGACTTAAACTATAATAAGCCATGAACAAGTAATTCATACTTATTTAATTTATGGACTAGTGAAGAACATGTAAGAATTTGTCATGTGTATGATTTATTGAAATATGTTTGGTTAAGATGTTAGTATAATGGAATAAATCTATTTGGAACGATGTAAAAATCTTAAGTAACGAAGTTATGGCGAAATTTACGAGATTAGACGATAATCGTCGAAATCGTGAAATTCTCGGAATGGAAGCCAAAAGTTAGCATTGAACTCGGAAACGTTGTTTTTTAATGGAGAATAGTCTAAGTTTGCATTTTAGAGTTGCGGACTCGAAAATGGTCAAATTCTGACTTAGAACGAAGAAACGAGTTATGAACGTTCACGAACGTTTATAGTTTTCATTAAAATGAACTAATCAGTGAATTCTAAGATAAAAGATTCAAAAATATAAAATTTTTACATGAACACTTAGAGCATTTAATTTATGAGCTAATGACTTTTGAACAAGCCAATTAGGACTTAAAATGAACAAGTTATGAGCCCGAGAAATTCACACAACAAATGAACTGCAAAATTTTTCTGAGGCTCAAGGTCCGTGCCGCAGTGCGACCAAGAGAGCTATGGCCGGTGCTGCAGCGCGAGGTCGGATTAGGAGATATTGGGAAGTGGCGCCGCAACGCGACCCCTAGTACTAAGAGTGGCGCCACAACGCCAAGATTGAGTATGACACACTGGAAACCCGCGCCGCAACGCGAGTTATATAAGGGAAGCTGGCGCTGCAGCGCCAGCACTAGGAAGAACATAGAGAAGAAAGATTTTGAATGCAAAGAGAAAGATAATTGATTGATGATGAATTAATTACTTAATAAACCTAAAGTAACATCTTTAAAGATGAGTATAACCTTAAGTAATACAATGAAAGGTTGAAGAAAGATTACTTGAACCAATGTTAATTAAATCTAATGAACAATTAGATTGAGAAGAAGGGTAAGATAACCATACTTGATTATATATGACCTAATGTGGTATGTTATGTGGTTATGTAATGTAGAGACCTTAAAGACTCAAAGCAAAAGTATTTAAACAGTAGCAGATGCTAAAGGCCAGTGTTCTAACCCCTGTCTATGTTCATTCTAGACAAGCTTTGTGATTCATGTCTCTTATGCATGAATTGATGTTTGATGAAGTCGAAGCCAATTCCTTCGGCTAGACTTAAGATGTTTTTAGATTTCTTATAATCTATCAAACTGTTTTCAAGATTTGCCAAACTATTTTGGTATGGTTTTCAAAAGAAGAGTGAGTATGCTAAACAAATGTTTTGTCGTCAAACGACAGGCACGTGAGGTTGCCAAAACTTAAACGTACACACGTTTAAAGAAAGCAGTGTTGTACAACATAGAGTACTATAGGCTGATCACCTAGACATGCTCGTAAGTAATGACGGACTTACGGACTTAGTGTTGGGTTGTCCTTTTCAAAGGAAGTATAAAATGCTCAAGGTCTTGAACAGGAATTAATGTTTTACTGAATGTTGTTCATTGTGAAACGTTTTAAGAAAAGAGAAGTGCTATTTTAAATTATCGATAGTACTTCATAACTATTATTCAGTTATTGAAGATATACGATTTGTATGTTTTAAGCATATTGTTTAAAAGGAATTGTCATACTTGCTGAGCTAGTTATGCTCACTCTTGCTTGAACCATATGAATGCAAATAAGAATAAAGCAGATCAAGGATCCTCAGAAAGATAAAGGGAAGGCTAAGGTGAACCTATAGATTTGCCTTTGTAATAGTATAGGTTGAATGTTGATATTATTTGAGATTATGACAAGAACAAATTTAATGGTTATAAAGAACCTGGGGAATGGTAATATTATTTTGGAATATATAGAAGACATATTTGTTATTTTGAGGCATTTCAATTGAATGTATGTGTGAACTGTAGCACCATGTAGTACCATATGTCGGGTTGAAAGATACCCAAATTTAGGGGCGTCACACCTTAGACTAGGTTAGGCCAACATGTCATGGATTGAAAACTAAAAAAAATAAACTGTTTCTACTCAAGGGAGGGCGCAGCTGCGCTACCCCAAGCCTTGGCACCGGCGCAGCTGCGCTGGTGCTCAATACTCAGATCACTCAGCAGGTATTCCTATTGCCTTTGATATCAGCGCAGCTGCGTCGGTACGCAGACAAAAACTTGCAGATTGCGTACCCTGCTTCACAGTTCAACCCAAACAATCCAATTTTCTCCAACTTAACAAAAATTTAACAAAGCTAAAGCTATAAACTTATTAACAACATCACTAAGTAAGCATATTACACTTCTAACAACAAAAACAACCAAATTTAAAGGATTAAAATCATGATTTTGTTGTTTTCTCTATTTTCAACACTTTTAGCGAATAAGGTAAGACCACTTATTCTTGATAGAAATTAGGTCTCATGATTCACACTGATAATTTAGTCGCTAAAGATGATTTTTTTTACTTCCTATAATCTATAATACCTCTTTATAGAAAATAATTTTATCTTTTCTGTTCATTTTTCTTATTCTGTTATAGGGGCCAAAGGATCTTCTAAAAAGAAGAACGATTCTAAGAAGGTAAATACAAAAGGCATAAACAAAGGATAATAAGAACAAAACTGATATGGATAGCAAAGGAGTTTGCTTCCACTGCAATAAGCCAGGACACTGGAAAGAAACTGCAGGAAGCATCTTGCAGAGGCTAACCAGAGGAAGCTTAGTGAAGTTTCGGTTATAAATATAGTTTTTTGGTCATGATTGAAATAAATTTTTTCTTTAAGTTAAGGTTCTACTTGGGTATTGGATACCGACTTTGGTTATCATAAATATAGATTTATGAAGAGACCAAGCAGAAGTAGAAAGCTAAACAAAGATAAGTAATCCTATGTGTGGAAAATGAAGCAAAGGTTGTTGCATTAGCCATAGAAACTTATAGTTTAGCACTGCCTACGGGCAAATCTATTAAGTCAATAAGTTGTTATTGTATTTCAATTCTCGTTAAAATATTATTTCCATTTCGTTGTTGAACAATGAATTTTTTGCTATTATATTTAAGAACAATTGTTGTTCTATTTATAATAATAATATTTTGTATAGAACTGGAATATTACTTAATGGATTTTGTATACTTGACTTTACGTGAAAATAATTTTACAAATTGAACAAACTAGTATAAGAAAAGAGGATGATCATTCAAAGAGTTGAATGTGTGTATTTGCTGAAATACAAGTGTGAATTATTTAAAAAGTTCAAAGAATTCAGAAGTGAAACAAATTGGCAAAGTATTAAGATTTTTTAATTAGATCAAGGAATAAATACTTGTGCAATAAGTTTCTAGATCATCTCAAATGGTTTTCTCATAATGGGCGCCTCGATACATGATAATTGATTGATATATCTGAAAGAAAAAATCATACCTTGTTGGACATGGTACGGTCCATAATGATTTTACCGACATTCCAGTATCCTTCTGGGGTCATGACCTAGAAATGGCTGCATATCTAGGGAAAATGTAACCTCAAAATCCAGCCCCAAAAGTACTCCATAAAAGTTATGAACATGGAGAATTCCTAATCTTAAGTATGTTAAGATAAGGGGTTGTCCAACTTATGTGAAAAGGTTTCAAAGGAATAAGTTTGGGAAAAGATTTGACAAGTGCAGATTTATGGAACATCCTAAAGTAAGTTTAGGGTACATATGTTCTATAATCCTACTCAACAAAGGTGTTTGTTACGAAACATGCTGCCTTCTAAGATAAATGTGTTTATCATTGAAGGGGCTAGTGGGAGGATAATGGATCTTGAAGAGTTCAAGAACCATAAAACACTATAAGTCAAATATGAGGAACTTGTAAATAGACCTATTGTACCACAACCGAATCATAAATCTGGAATAGTACCGAATGTACTTGGGAGGTATGGATTCATCATAGATGATGAAGATGAGGTACACATCATAGAAGATGATGATCTAGTTATATACGATGAGGTAAGAGTTGTAGACACTCAGAAAAATGGATTGAAGCAAGCTTCTCAAAATGGAACATTCGTTTTGATTAGATAATTAAAATAGTTTGATTTTATCAAAAACAAGAATGAACCTAGTGTGTACAAAAGGGTTAGTGGGAGCGCCGTGAAATTTCTTGTATTATATATTGATATACTACAGATAAGGAATGACATGCCAATGCTAGAATCAGTAAAGATAAAGTTGTCGAAACATTCCTCCATGAATGATTTGGGAAGAGTATCGTAATTGGGAATACAAATCTATATAGATAGATTTAATAGGGATGCTTGGCTTATCCCAGGAAACGTATATTCATATGATGCTAAAGTCGTTTAGCATTCCAAAATCCAAGAGATGACTCATGTTGATGAGCCATGTAGTCATGTATCTCTCTTAATATTCCTCACAGACTCTTTAAAAGAGAGATCGCATGAGTAACTATCATGTATGCAATGAAATGTACGAGACCTGATGATGATCAGTCATATTCTGGAGAAGTTCATTGTGAATCAGTGAAAAATATCTTAAAGTACTTAACCGAAACTAAGGATGTGATCATATTTATGATGGGTCTGAATTAAAACTAGAAGGCTTAACAGACTCAAGTTTTTCAAACAAACCAAGACGATAGTAAATCCACTTTAAGGTAAAGCGTTACCTTGAACGGTGATGTAGTGAATTGGAAAGGTTTCAAATAGCAAAGAGTTGTTGGTTTAGTGATAAAGACAAAGTATATAGCTATAAATGAAGCTACAAATTGATTGTTTGGATGAAAAGTTCATTACAGAACTAGGAATAGTTCCTAAGTCTCATCTTGGATCTAAACATGTGTTGTGGAACTTTCATTTGATTATAGGAATCATTAAAAGATGGGAAATCAATGTAGAGTTAGTGGACTCTCAAGAAAAACATTGCATATCCATTAACTAAAGCTTATCCAACAGCAGGATAATCGTCACTTAGAGAAGAAGGGTATGAGATACCATGACGATTGACTTTAGTGCAAGTAGGAGATTGAAAGTAGTATGCACACAAGCCAATAATGTTAATTTGATGATAAAGCACATACTTTGTAATAATTTTATTCATTTATTAATAAAAAGTATTAATTTATTAAAGCCTTTTAATTATCTACATGACGTTGTTTTATAATATGTGATAAACACATAGTTTTAAGCAATGCTTTCAGAATAATGATGATGATCATTCTAATGAGATATAAATTCTTAGAAAGCTTAAAACTAAAATAGTTCCCAATCGTTGGATTACTAAATTGGGAATTAGTAAATCTGGATAGATTGGTACATACGTTGCTTGCTCATTGGATGAGGATGATTGATCTCATGATCATTTGTGTGGAGACAATACTAAAGCAAGTATGTAGGTGCTTATTAGAGAATAAGTTCACTGAATGTGGCTCGCTAAGGAATACCTAATGGAGTTTTACTTGCCTGTCAATAGGAATTCCTGTAATGATAGTAGTACAAGTGATCCTTGGACTTGGGATCATCATAGTATCTTGTGTATGATGAGTTATACTTTGACTTATTCCTTAAGACCCTTAGGGTATATCAAAGGGTATGCTTGGGTATAATAAGTTGTACATGGAGATAATGTATGATCAATAAAGAATCTACCGCTTCTAGTAAAAGAAGAGAAATGTCATATGTGATTCGATAAATGACAACCCAGTAGTCCTTGGCCAAGGCAGAATGAAATTAGAAAGGAGTTTCTAATTTGCTTTATTTGGAGTTGTGCATTTAAGAGTCGAAATACATATAATTAAATAAAATAAGACTTGACAATAATTCCATGTCTTATATTTAATTGGGACATTGTATGGTAGAAGGATTGAATTGTACGGTAACTATTTACTCAAATATTTTTTTATGATTAATGTTGAAATCTATATTATCTGGAAAATCGTTAATCGCTAAGGAGGCTTATCCCTATTATAGAATAAATATTATTTATTTAAATAAATTAATAGTTTAATTTATTTATTTAAATAAGATTAGAATTGTTCTAATTGATTTATTCACAACCGGTTTAATATGGAGAACTTGAAGGGTCACACCATAAAAGGAAGAATAATTATTTAAGAAGTTAATGACATAATCGTAATAATATGTTAAGTGTATTTAATTTAATCTATGGTGATAGAATAAATTAAATAGCTTAATATTTTGAAAATATTAAATATATAAATTAATAAGAGGAGTTTTATTAATATTATTACAATTATTATTATTTTAATTTTTAAAGAGTTGGAAATTAATTTAATATAAATTCTCTCATTTATTCCTAATAGGACTAGGAGGCTAATTAATTAAAAGATTTTAATTAATTATTCCTAATAAGTTTGGGAACATAATTAATTAAAAAAAACCCAAATTCTTAATTGTTAAGGAGGGTTGCTCACATCTATAAATAAGAGGAGTCTTATTATGGGTGTGAGTAGTTGACGCTTTCACAACATACATGATTCCAATTGTTGGAGAGTACACATTTTTCTATAGAAATAGAAAACTAGGGTTTAGCCAACCACCCTTCTTCTTGAATATTTCTTCTTCCTTGGTGGATCACCTCTAAAGGCCAAACATTTGGGTGGCTAACGTTGATCAAAGGAAAGAACCAAACCCGGTGGATTCAAGTTAAATGCGAAAAGGATTGGAGGTGAACTTGTACTTGAGGAAGCTCGAAACTTCAAGGGTATGATTTTTGTCCTTCATATTTTCGTTTAATTAATAATTGTGCATAAAGGATGATTCGGGTATATGGTTTGTAAAATTTTAAAACTCTGATTTTTCATGCTTCCGCTTAATTTGTGCAATTTGATTGAGTTCATGAATATTACATACCTAACATTCTTATCTCTAACCCTACTCTGCAATGCTAATATTGGGTCATTTACAAGATATGAATTTAATTTTTTCGATGTACCCAACAAGTTCCTTAAATTGATTTCATGAAATTTAAAAGTTAAAAGTTAAAATTTGAAAGTTCCAACAGTCAAAACATGTTTTAACCGTTATAACTATTTGACCTTTGTATTGACTACATGCGTTAAAGCTTATGATAGATGTAATATACTACAAACTCATGTTTTAATTATAAAATCGCTATTAATTTATTAATTTTTTTTTGAAGTAAGTATCTGATATTTTTAATTTTAAAATTAATATAAATTTAATCAATACATATTTTAACTTATTTAGAAAAAAATACTACTACTTACTTAAAATTTATTATTTTTACAATTCTTAGCTTAAATTATTAAGTTTGAGAATGCATCAAATTGACTTATAAAAATTAATAATAATCTTTTCATTTATAAAAGAGAGACTATAATTTATCAATTGTATTCCAATTGTAAAATGACTTTTATTTTATTTTAAATTTTAAGTAATTTATGGAGTCGAGATTGAATGGATTCAGTTGTAAATGTACACAAGATCAATATTAAGTTTTAAAAAAGCTAATTTGTGATATTTTTAAATTTAAATTTATTATGATTTATTTAAAATTTGAAAATAATAAATTTTATAATTAATAGTACTTTTATAATTATATTGACATAAATTAAATAAAGTAATATCAATTTTAAATTTGAATAAGTTTAAAATTAATTTTTAAAAAATAAGTCAATATTAATTTTATATTTTGAAAATGAAGTAATAAAAAAATTATGTTGTGCAACTTGTGATTTTGATAAAATGTTCCTTGTAAAAGCGAACAATAATGTCAAAATGTGTATGATTGATGAGTTTTTCACTTAAATAAGGGTGTGAAATGTCATTTTGCATATATAGATAACAATCTTTTGACTCCCTCACCATGGAGAGTAAAGTCCTATATAGAGATTAAAATATATAGAGGTCAGGTTAAATAAGGATAAGAAAACTGTTGGATAATATTTGTTGATATATTCTTCAAAGTTGGGGATAAAAAGTTTATTGGGGAAGCGCTTGTGAATGCTCTTAATACTTCCCATGGACTCCTCAGCCCCGGTAATTATTTTGGTATGCATAATTTACAAACATTAATTATAAATGAGTCTAGTTATATATTCGCTTTGTCTCATAATATATGACGTTTTAGAGTTGTATACAATAATTAAGAAAATGATTATATAACATTAGTATCAATTAACTATAATATCCTCTACCACACTTATCTCATACTCTATCTCTCATCCGTAACATTTTTCCATTACGAGTAATTTTGAAAATATTGTGGTTAATTCTCCTAAATTATATAAAATGTCAAATAATTTGATTAAAATGAAATCATCTAAAAGCGTTATATATTATTAGGCGAGAGTGAGTACTCCTCTCTCTTCTTTTTTAATTACTTTATGTTTTAGGAGAAAACACAAAAATTAAGAAATGTAATTAATATTTTGTTTGATTGATATTTAAAATGAATATGCAATCGCAATATTTCTCTTTAAAATTCATTGAAAAAGATGAAAGATAAACAATTTAATATTTAATATTAATATAATATGGTAAACTATTATGAACGATCGACAAGTTAAAAAATAAATTTTACTATCTAAAAAGACAAGTAAAAAAGAAAGGAGTACGATCATAAATTTATGTCAACTGACGTATGTCAGTACGTGGATAAATGAAATATAAGAGGGTTAATAATGATCCAACCTTAATTTATTTAATTTTATTATCGATAGTTACACGTAAATTGTAATCTAAGTTCACCATAAATTTATCGACATATAAATTATTTCTCATTATAAGTTTAAAAATAAAAATCCATTTCATGCGGTAATACTTCTGCAGTCACAAATAACGAATGAAAAATATATAACATTTTATTATTAGTCACCGTTAATACTTCTTGCTAATGGATGGTATTAGATTTATATAACTCTAATTGAAAGACGAAAATTGTTGAGTTCACCAATTTAAAACTCACTTTCTACCTTATTATATATAGTAGATTTACATAGTTTAATTTTGTTCAATACAATCATAAATCTATTATCTATATACATAATACTAAAACACAGTACATGATATAATAAATTGACATCTGTCAATAATACTAAAACACAGTACATGGCACAATAAGTTGACATCTGTCATTCTAAAAAATCAATATCTATCCATCCTAATTAATGCTCATAATTACCTTTTACACAAATGCCCATCTAACTTAACATCTGAGACCGTAAAAAACCTAAATTCATTACCCTAATTCCCCTAAATCTGGGATCATATATTCAAATATGGCAACTAAATTCATTCCGTATTCGTTCAAATTCTTTCAAACAGCGAAGAAGACTCAGCCCCAAAGGATAAACATCCTATATCGGACCCAAAGAAGAAGTTGAAAAGCACATCAAAGAAGGCTTCTATATGCATAATCTCTGCCATAGATTTTAGTACAGATAATCCCTTGGACCGCTTTTGTTTTTATTTCATACTTTATTTATACTGTCCCTGTTTAATTTTCGTCAATTTCATTTCTTTTTCATAATTAGATTGTTTGCATTTCATTCTTTATTTATACTGTCGTTGTTTAATTTTTGATAATTTCAGTTCTTTTTCATAATTAGAGATATGTAGAGATGAATTTAAGGATTTTTAAATAAATTTATTGGTGTGGGTTGAAATCGTGGGAGAGAGGTTGAAATCCAAAATAAGTTAATGTTTGATCCATTGTCAGAAGATTTCGGCGATGGTGAACCGCAAGAAACGAACCGTCGAAGAGCTCTACAATGCGACTGTGATGATTAAGAAATCAGAGGCATGTAATTTATATTTTCAATCCTTTCAATTTTAATTTTCCCTAATGTTTCCGTAATTGAGCACTTCATTTTTCTGTAATTAATTTGGTTATTTGCGTAGTTATTATTATTGGGATTTTTAAAATAAATTTAATTTTGATGTGTTTTTGTTGGTAATTTATAACTCCAGTGGCTATATATAAACAAGCATTTTTTTTCTTATCAGTTATCATTGTAGACACTCAAAATTTTCTGCACTCCTATTACTAACATTGTAGGAGGGTAGATTCGTCTTTTGGAGATAACCCTGAAAGACAGATTACATCCATTCCGGATACTACCGGAAGTTCAGTTCCAACCCGGAACACCACCCAAGAATGTCATCTCAAAACCTGAAACACACATCGGGAATGTTATTTCCAATCTCGGAGATAACCCCGAGATATGCAGATCAAAAGACCCAAGAACAACAAGAAGAGGACAGATTCGTCTCAATGATAACACCGCATGACGCTCGGTTCGATCTCGAAGAGAAACATCGAGGTAGCAACCCCATCCTTGGTGATAGCCCCAAGAGATGCCATTGCAGTTCCGGAGGTAACCCCAAAAATGCTTGTTTCAAACATATGCAATCAGCTTCAACCACCAACATCCTGTCAAGGCACACACACCTCAGACCCGGAAATAACAACGGGCAGACAGGAACATTCATAGATGACAATGAGACAAACAAACAAGCAGCAGTCTAATCTCAGATATAACCCTGAGCAACATCTGCTTTCCGCTTAAACCTACGAAAACCCCGGTGAGGAGTCACAACGTCATCTTACCACGTCAATAAGATGATATCGCAACATACCAACAAGTAGTCCAATCTCAGCTGTAACCCTGAGCAATGTCTACTTTTAACTCAAACCGGCGATAACCTCGGCGAGGAGTCAAACATCATCTTGTTCCTTCGACAAATGGCACATCGTCTCAACACATCATACATACATCCAACAATGTCCCACAAGAACCGAGGAGTGACAATCCCGAGTGACTATTACGTGTGGTAGTACTTTGGATAGAATTTGAAGCTTGAAGACCATGGGCATATACCCCTCTTCCTGACTTCATACAACCTCTAATCCATGTCATTACGTAACTCTCGACACAAGCGGTCCGAAGAAGGTCAGATATACCTCGTTCGGATGCTCGGATTGAAGTTTCTGCAAGTTCGAGTGGACATTACAAAGGTACGCATCGCACGCATTACGAGAGACGACGTGGACCCATGAGGCTCGAATCCACCACGACTAACCAGCAGGTACTTCACTACCGCCAGCAGTGTACTGCGACCATCCGTCTATATATACAAGGCTTGGGTCACCATTGAGAGAGAGAGAGAGAGAAGGAAAAAGCGAGGAAGCCCTCGCCCATTTTACTCTGCATACACATCTTTTGAGTGTTTCCTCTTCTTTAAACACTAGTTAGCTCACATATAGCTATATTTTATCCAATGAGTCGAGTGTTTATCCATTTAAAGTCATAGAAGTCTACTTTGGCAGCCCGCTATAAGCCTTCTTACATTTATAAAAGTCTTCTTCTCATATAGTACACTTAATCGTTATACACATCGAGAGTCGCGTTGTATGCGTTTGTTCCGGACTTCGATTCCGTTGTTTTTATTTCATTCATATATATATATACTAATATATGTATATATTTCATATATATGGACTAACATTATCGAGTTATGCCTCGATTGAGCCTAGACTTCGGTTTGGAGCGTTTAAATTGCTTATATATATATATATATATATATATATATAATTGCTGTCGGACATATCCGATGAGCCTGAATTTTACATCCTATATGCGTTTATTCGCTTATATATATATATATATATATATATATATATATATATATATATATATATATAATTGACATCGGACATATCCGATGAGCTCTGGATTTACCTCCCGGTGCATTTATCGCTTATATATATATATATATCTGTAGATATATATATATATATATATATATATATATATATATATATATATATATTTACATTCCTATCAGTTTGGAGTTTACTTCGTGGCATTTACTGACTTTATTTACATTTTGTGTCTTTTGAGTTTACTTGTGGCGATTGATCGCTTTTATGACTTTATTTACATTTCATCCCACTTTGGAGTTTACTTAAGTGGCGGTTGATCATGTATATATATATATATATATTTATATATTTATATATTTACATTTCCGATCCCCATCCCCAGAGTTGCTTTCGTGGTGGTATATGATCATGTATATATATATATATATTTACTGACTTTTATATATATAATCGCATCGCTTTCCATACAAATTGCAGTATCATGTGAGCCTAGGAATCATATGATCACATGTTTAGTTTACTGAATCTAGATTCGGTTCCCATGATGGACATTTTTCAGCTACAAGCAGCTTGTACATTATTTTACAGTGTTTGAATTTCCTTGGATGGCTGTCATGCCCATGAGGAGTTCGGCACTGCTGTATATTATTTTTTCGAGAATGCTTTGCATCTCGAAAATAAAAGCAAACAAGCCGAACATTTAATAATAAAATAGAAGTATGAAAAGGTCTCAATTCCTATTGAGCACAAGGTTTGAAAAACCTCTTTTACAAAACTTCATTGATATATCTTGGTTAAAATTGAATTTTTCTATAAAATTCATACCTTGTGTATATAGGTGAGAATGAGGCCTTGCACTATTATCAAATAATTGCACATTGATCCACACATACACATAAACACACACATTCATATAACAATTTCTTTGAGAAGTGGCGGTCACCATGGTAACACGGATGTCGGGGGGGGTGCCTAACACCTTCCCTCCACATAATTAAGCCCCCGGACCCAAAATGAATCTCGGTTTCACAGACCCGTTTAGCAGTGTCAAAACACTAGGTCAATATGCAAACCTTTTCGGTTGCGTTAGTGCAACCAGTTAAATACACTAACTGGCGACTCTTAAAGTCAAATCGTCGACATTATACATGTCGGACATTTTTCACTTGTTTTTTTAAACAAATCTCACATTAACATGAGAACACTAAAGAACAAGTAACGAAAAGGGACACTCAAAAATCCCGACGTCGACAGGTGGCGACTTTGCTGGGTACTCCAGTAAGAGGGCTTAAGCCGCTATTTCAAGCTTTTCAAAATTGTTAAATGCTTGTGTGTGAATGTTGCATTTACATTTATGATGAATGTGTACAAATGCATTTTTATTACTGCACTGCTAAATATCTATCTGTGATATTAGTGCTTCGCACATGTCATCATTTTGCATAAACGGTGAGACACGTTGTATGTGAATGTATGTTGTGTGGTCCCTCCACCAGGAGGCTATCCTGTCGGTGTTTGATTACTGAACTCGTGGGAAGAATGATTCCCCGGGGCTCAGGAAAGGCACCACTCAGATTCGCTCCAGTTGAACGATCGGATTAACTTCCCGTCAAGTAGATTACGATGATATGGGAACCTTCATGCCAAAAAGCCACGAGAGAAACCCTAGGATAGGTCAACCTCTGATAAACCAAATGCGGAGGAAAGTTTCTTCATGCTTTCCAATTTTAATTACTTGTAAAAGCATTTACTTGTAATTTTATTCCATGTTCATCCATATGTAATGGAAAATATGAAGAATATCTCTGCATGCATGACATGTTGTCAATTAACAAACCGGTTTTTCAGGACGAATTCCCAAAACGGACATGTTATGATAACATTTATATTACCCTAAGACTAAACTACATAAGTCTTTTGTAGGGAAGCAATTGGGCTGTTGCATCTTCATTAAAATCCAAAAGGTCATGAGCCTACTGACCAATCATGTCCTCTTCTTCCTAGCAGCCTAACTCGCTTTCCGAGAAGAATTTGAAGGATTGAGTAAACAAATCACAGACTTGGTCGTTTACTAAAAGAATTACACCCGGTGTACTCAGGTGGTGCGAAGATACCTACACATACGTAATCCCTCACACGAGGGGAGTTCAAGGTCCGGAAAAACAATTCCGTAACATCGAGTTGGATACAACCAACAAAGACCTTCAAGGCACCCATCTCAAAGGAGATCCGAACATAATCGGTGACATTAGAAAGAAGGTCCTTCAAATGGAGGAAACCATTCGCGTTCTCAAAGGATTGGAACACATGGCAAAGTTGTTTCATATGCGGAGACCTTTGCATATATCCCGGTGTGCATTATCCGGAGAAATTTAAGACCCCCGATTTTGAAAAGTATAACGGATTAGGGGATCCTTACACACATTTAAAGGTGTTCATTGGAGAACTTGGATCTTATGCGAGAATGAAAAGCTCGTAATGCAATTGCTTTGAAAAAGTCCGATCGAGAAGCCTGCTCATGGTATACCAGATTAGACAACTCTAAGATCCATAGTCTGGGAAGAGTCGGCTCACGCCTTCCTCACTCAATCTGAGTTTTCAATCTCGGATGGTCCTCGACCGATACCAAATTACCAAGGTCAAGAAACAGTCTAATGAGTCATTTAGAGAGTATGCTCAAAGGTGCAGGCGCCTTGCTGCTCAAGTTATTCCTTCCATGATAGAGTCAGAAATGGTCATGACTTTCATAGATGTACAGGAAGCTCCTTTCTATGAGAGAGTTCTAGCTGGTATTGGCAAACCATTTTCTAAAATGATCAAACACGGCGAGATGGCTAAAATGGGATTGAAGTCCGGTAAAATTCAAGATCTAGCCGCTCTTAAAGCTGTTGCTGAGCACATCCAATCCGGATCTTATGGAAACAACCCCCGGAGGGTCCATAAAAAGAAAGAGGAGGATGTTTCCTTGATACTACAAGGACAAAAAGGCAATCCAAACATGCCTATGCAGAGGAGAAACTACTCCCCTTTTCCAGCACAATCTTCAAACCCTCCATTGCCTAAAAGTGGAGAAGTAAAGTGACCTCGAACGTTCACACCCTTAGGGGATTCGCTCGAGAAAATTCTTGCTCTTCTAACTGCTCAGAAGAAAATTACACATCTTCTTCCACCAGCCAACCCTAATGGCAGGGGTTTTAATGCTACTCAGAAGTGTGCTTATCATGCTGGGGCACCAGGACATGATACTCAAGATTGTTGGGCCTTGAAACATAAGATTCAGGATCTAATAGATAACGGTGAGATTGTAGTCACCAAACTAGATTAACCTCATGTGCAAGACAACCCTCTTCCTCAACACAAAGAAGAAGAGGTCAACATGATTAGTTGGAGCACTGTACAAGGTTCTAATGGCGAATCGTCCCAACCAATCAAAGACGGTGTTGACAAATGGGATTATGCAAAGTTCCAAGTTACCATGGAACGAAAGATGAAAGCTCTTTCCAAACAAATTGAGCAATCGCGTAACCGGTGACCCATCAAAGATCAAGTCACACGCCAATTAATCAAGCAGGAGCATGCACATCTCCTTCCATTTGTTATAAATGCTTCATCAACACCTTCAGAAAGCGAAGCTATGGAGGATAAGGTTGCAAAGCGAGCAAGTGCTAAAGCCCGTCAGGATTTTTCCAATCAAAGGGAATTCACCTATCTGGGCTAGTCTATGGAAGAGATACTTCAAATGTTGATCAATGAAGGAAGGATCACATTCCTTCTCCCTCCCATCAATCCTCGCTCAGGGCGGTTCAATCCTGATGAAATGTGTCAATATCATTCACATTCTCGCGGTCACAACACAGAAGAATGTTGGGCACTCCACCATCTTATTCAGAATTTTATTGATAACGGTGTCCTGCAAATAGTAGATGATTACACCGTGCAACTCAAGGGTGGGAATGCATGCACTACCCAATGGAAGGGATCAGTAGCAGTTATCTCCATAGTGAATGATGAGACTATCAAAGTATTTCCCATGCAACCAATTTAACTTAAAGGAGCTGACAATCCTTTGAAAGTGGCCGCACCAGAGCCAATTCCTTTACCTGCGCAACACGACATCACATTGTCACAACTTGCGCAAAGTTCCATGGAATTATGGAGAAGCTGAAGGATCCACGTCTCATACTACTGCTACAGTGTCGAAAGAAAATCCACTGTACCTTCCTCTACGGGTTATCAAACCTACTTGCGAAGCAAAGGGGAAATTTCCCATGGAGAAGATTGAAAAATTCCTCCGTACTATGGGTCATAATGAAGCCAAAGTGGTTTTAAGATTGCGAGAAGCTCCACACCAGATTTCAATACTGGATTTGGTTTTCTCTTCTGAGAATCATCGGAAGATCTTGTTGAAGGTTTTAGAAGAAGCCTACTTGCCAAAATCAGTGGACGTGGAAAAATTTCAACATTTGGTTGATCACATTTTCAACAGCAATGTGGTATCCTTCACTGATGACGATATACCTCCCGAAGGGACCGGTCATTGCAAGCCATTGCACATCGCAGTGATATCTTCCGGGTATATGCTAGCAGAAGTATTGATAAATGGAGGCTCATCTCTAAATATCTGTCCTTATGCCACCTTGGTAAAAATGAATATCAATCTCAAGCGGATCCAAAGCAGCCATACGGTCATATGAGCTTTTGATGGATCCCGACGAAATATCGTCGGAAAGATTGAATTGCCAATTGAGATTGGTTCAAATACATTCAATGTATCCTTCCACGTCCTCAAGATAGATTTAGGATACAACCTGCTATTGGGGAGACCATGGATACACATGGCTGGAGCAGTTCCATCCACACTACATCAATAACTCAAATACATCATCAACAACAGTCTAGTCACTGTCAACGCTGAGCCGGATTGTCTTGAACAAGGAATTCTACCAATTATCAGCTTCAATTCAGAAGTTGAACCGGCCAGTTTCCATACTTTGGAAGTGAGTAATACGCAATACCATTCTATTGGAGCACCACTTCCCGTACCCAAGATTTCTGCCGAGGTTATGTCGGCCACTCAAAAAATGATGTCATTGGGTCATCAACCTAGACAAGGGCTCAGTAAAGATAATCAGGGTATTCAGCACCCTATTCAAATGTCGGTCAAATCGAACGGTAGGACTAGGCTATTCGCTAGTTCCAGCCATGAGGAATCCTCATAAGCACAAGCAGGTTCCTCAAGCTTCCACCGCACAGTGATTTTTTATACCTTTACCTCGTGAGTTAATGCAATCTCCAGTAAAGGTGCCAGCCCATGTTGCGGTTATGCTGTTTCCAAAACCAGTGCCAATCAAAACAAAAGAGGTGCTGATTCCTGATCCCGAGATGGTAGAAAAGGAATGGAAATGTAAACATAACCTTGCCTTGATGATGGCAGGCATTCGCGTCATTGTTCATGATGAATATACCAACAGATACACCCCAGACGATGATTGCCCAGATGTCATGGTTAATATTCAGGAGAAGGAGGACAATGACGATCCTTTCATCACTGCAGTCCTTCAGGACTTTGCCCTCGACAATTGGAGTAGCACTCTATGCATTGGTCGACTAGGGTAAAATGGGCAGAAAATCCCTCTGCCCTGTAGATAACTTTAATTGCTTGCTTTCCTTTACAGCACTAGCAGTTATTTTATCACGTACATGCTAACACTTTTGTATGATCGAACAGTTGCATATATTAAGTGAAAGTATCTTTTGTTTCAGGACTTTGAATTTAGATGTGCCTGTACTTGCTGATGAGGTGCCTTCTCTCCACAAGGGCTATAACTTTGATGTAAAGTTAGACTCAGACTTGATGGACATCCAAGAGGACATTGAGACACCTCAGGAGATTAAGGAATGGGTCACAGACAAACCCAAACCCAATCTTGATCAAACCACTCCTTTCAATCTCGGAACCTTAGACAACCCTAAGCTAATCCAGATTGGTTCAGACCTTACCACAAATCAACGGAATGATATGGTTGCACTATTAACCCAATTCCAGGATGTGTTTGCATGGTCTCATGAAGACATGGTGGGTTTGTCCACTGACATTGTTCTTCATCGCCTTCCCATTAAAGAAGGATTCAAGCCAATTAGACAAAAACTCAGGCGATTAAAACCTGAATGGAGTTTAAAAGTTAAAGAAGAAATTGTGAAACAATTTCTAGGTGGCATCATCATGGTGTCTACATATCCGGAGTGGATATCCAACATTGTTCCCGTGCCTAAACCAGGGGGAAAGGTGCGAGTTTGCGTGGATTATCGGGATTTGAACAAAGCTTGCCTTAAAGATAGCTTTCTCGTGCCCTTTATCCACATTCTTATTGACAATACTGCTCAATACGGTATGTACTCCTTTGCTGATTGCTTTGCGGGGTTTCATCAAATTATGGTCGCTGAGGAAGATCGTGAGAAAACTGCTTTTATCACTCCTTGGGGAACCCTTTGTTACAGACGGTTGTCATTCGGCCTCATCAACGTCGGGGCAACCTATCAGCGAGCTATGATGGCTCTTTTCCACGATTTAATGCACAAAAAGATAGAGATCTACGTGGATGACATCATTGTCAAATCCCGGAAGGAGGAGGACCACTTAGACCATCTCACTAAACTTTTCAACAGGTTGCGTAAGTACAACTTGAAGTTGAATCCCACCAAGTGCGCCTTTGGTGTTAAGTCAGGCAAGTTGCTAGGATTCCTAGTCAGCCACAAAGGGATTGAACTGGATCCTACCAAAATCCAGGCCATCAAGGAAATGCCCATTCCTCAGACAGAGAAGGAAATACGGGGATTTTTGGGAAGGATCAACTTCATTAGTAGATTTATTTCTCAACTCATAGCAACCTATGAGCCAATCTTCTAGCTGTTAAGGAAGAACTCTTCCATGAAATGGAATGATGAGTGTCAGAAAGCCTTCCTCACAATCAAAGAGCAACCGATTCGCGCTCACATTTTGGTACCTCCGTGGATGATGTTCCCCTGTTCATGTACTGTCCATAAATGACAATGCTATATAAATTTTGCATCTTTGGGAAAAAAGACAATAGAGGCAAGAACGAGCTATCTATTACCTCAAACAAAAGATTTAGCATCGGTGAACACAATTACACTGACGATCGAGAAGACTTGTTGTGCTTTAGCATGGGCTTCCATGGGGTTACAGCATTACCTCCATGGTCACACAACCCATCTCATATCCCGCGTGGATCCTCTCAAGTATGTGTTCAGCAAACCCATACAAAATTATCGATTGTCCAGATGGCAGTTGATCCTACAGCAATTTGACATCGTCTATGTGACACAAAAGTCTATCAAAGGTCAAGGAATTGCGGATCAACTGGCCGCCGCACCTACAAGGGATTACAAACCCTTTTATATATATATAAATATATATATATATATATATTTACCTCTTTTATATATTTACATTTCGATCCCCCATGGAGTTGCTTCGTGGTGGTGATCATGCTCAGTATTTATATATTTACTGACTTTTATATAAAAGCGCTTATCGCTTTCCATACAAATTGCGATTATCATGTGAGCCTAGGAATCATGTGATCATAGGTTCGGTTCTTGAATCTAGATTCGGTTCCCATGATGTACATTTTTCAAATTGTATGGCGACTTGTACATTATTTTTTCTGATGTTTGAATTTCCTTGGATGGTATCATTATGTGCCCATGAGGAGTTTAAGATCGCAGTATATTATTTTCTCGAGAATGCTTCGCATCTCGAAAATAAAAGCAAACAAGTTTAGAACATTTAATAATAAAATGGAAGTATGAAAAGGTCTCAATTCCTATTGAGCACAGGGTTTGAAAAACCTCTTTTACAAAACTTCATTGATATATCTTGGTTAAAATTGAATTTTTCTATAAAATTCAAACCTTGTGTATATAGGTGCGAACGAGGCCATGCATTACTTTCAAATAATTGCACATTGATCCACAGACACACATAAACACACACATTCATATAACAATTTCTTTGAGAAGTGGCGGTCACCGTGGTAACACGGATGTCGGGGTGCCTAACACCTTCCCTCCGCATAATCAAGCCCCCGGTCCCAAAATAAATCTCGGTTTCACAGACCCATTTAGCAGTGTCAAAACACTGGGTCAATGTGCAAACCTTTTCGGTTGCATTGGTGCAACCAGTTAAATACACCAACTGGCAACTCTTAAAGTCAAATCGTCGACATTATACATGTCGGATCTTTTTCACTTGTTTTTTCAAACAAATCTCACATTAACATGAGAACACCAAAGAATAAGTAACGAAAAGGGACACTCAAAAATCCCAACTCGACAATCATGATTAGGATGCTAGGTGCTTTAGGTGGCTAATGCTTTTGGACACTGTAACTGATGTTGTTTGGTTTGCTTTCTAGATCACCCCAGTTTTGAGTGGTAGTTGTCGAATGTAAGGGCCAGTTAATGAAATAGACTACAGCGATCAATTGAATAAGGTGAGATTACAGGGTAATCAATTGTTGTTCTTATTGCTATTTTAGCTTACTATATCAAGAAATTCCTTTTATTGTAGCTGATGTAATTTAGATTAACCGTATATCTATTTTAGTTGTCTAGGTATTTTAGTCTCTTTATTATTGCCAGTATCCCTTGTGAGGATAGGAAAACTAACATCTTCCTCTACATCTCTCCTCATCTTCAGCTTTGCACTTTTTTTATTCTTTTTTTTAAACGCCCTGCACTCTCTTCATGATACATAATTTCTCCACATCTCCATGACTATAAGATCTTGTAGGGATACAAGAGCGATGTTTTATCACTATAACTGGATCATTCGGTAACCATTAACACCATCCAAGGTTGAATTTAGCTGTATTTTGAGTTTTCATTTTTTTTATCAAATGATATCTGACGAATATTGTAAAGAATTGAATATTCTAAACCAAAACCCCTATAACACTGGGATGAAAACTGTAGTTTCCCTATAACTCTTTGCTGATCTTCAAAATATATTTTTGAGTTCAATTATATATCTCAGTTTTTATAGTAACATTTCTTAATTATTATCTCCTAAAATCACTAATTTATACTCTCACATAAATATTTTGAATTTGTAATCCCCTAAATCACTACAAATCTAAACAGTTTTAATTGTTATCTCTTAATTTATTGAATTTATAATCCCCTAAATCACTACTATAAAATTGATAATATCTATACTGTTTTGATAATATCAACTTTTCTGATATTATCCTTTGTAATTTAATTACTAACTCCTAAAATCATTACTTTTTTATGTTGATGATTATGTTTCTTTCTTGATGGGCATTACCCCTGAAATACAGAAAGATCAGCTGAGGTAGCTGAAGACGTTTAATGTTGGTGAATACTTCCCTGTGTTTGATGGTCTCTATTCTTCTCATCGGACTTATATTTGGGGGCTCAGGTTAAGTGGCGTGATGAAACTAAACCATGGATCTTGTGATATTGCTATAAAGCTCAATTTGGTGGACTTCATCATGTAAAGAAATGTGAGGCTTCCGGTTTTGCTATGTGAATGACATAGTGTTGGCAATTCTGGAACTCCTTAAAGTGCATGAGGTTGGTCAAATTTATTTTTTTTTTTTCTTTATGCTAATAGTCGTGTGCTCGGTAAGGAAACATCGCGATCGATATTCAAATGTATGTAGGCGGTGGGCTTTTCGATTTTGTGTTGCTTAATATTTGGAATTAATTTTTTTTAATCACGATATAGTAAGGTGGTACCTAGGGGTGCTCAAAAAATTCATTTTTTTCGATTTTCTTGAATCAGGTTGAAACCGAATACCGGTGATACTAGTTTTTTCGATTTCATTTTGTCGATCTAGATTTTCGATTTTTTACACTTTTGATGCAGGTAATAAAATTTTGAATTCGGTAAATACTGAAAAATTGAAAAATTGAAAAACCGAAAAAAACCGAAAAGTTGAAAAAAAAACCAAAAAGTTGAAAACTGAAGTAGATGTTAGCTACCCCCTTATCATTAACATTCATACATTCTGCCAAGAACAACCCAAGGGACCATATCACATGTGGACTCCAACATATTTTAAACACAACACCCTCTGCTTACAATCTAACAATTACACTGAACAAGTCAACTAAGCTTCCTCAAAACTGCACAGGAACAACTCCCTCGTCTGAGAACATGGACAAATTTTAACATTTCTCCATAGATCCTATGCACAAAGCTCTCTAGCACCACAGGTTGCATTATAAACTATAGAAGCATAAGCGCCTTTCCTGCTGACAGTTGGGGCATTCGCAACCCGTAAGGAAGGATTTTAGCGGTAACCAAAAATTTTAAACTACAATTACTATTTACTATAACTATGATAGTTATATACTCTTGGACTAACAGTTGTAATTAGTATTTGTAAGAATGTAATTAACTAGTCTCATTTCATTGTTTTAAAAAATTTGTTAGTATAAAAAAAATTATTTAATTATTGCGGTATAATCAAAAATCGAACCGAAAAAAATGGTGATGCAGAGCTTTGTCTTTTAACCTGCACTAAAACCTAGGTTATTCGATAAATGCATTCTAGGTTCGGTTTTTTTACCGATGAACACCCCTAGTGATACTTGAAATTTTATGTTATAAACAAGATTAAATTCCATTATTGTTCTATCATTTTTACACCCTTAAATACCTTTCCATAGTCTGTTTCATAACTCATGCTTACCTTAGCTTAATAATTTTATTTCTCCTAAAAATTATAATAAACAATTGGGACGATATAACAGTAAAGTGAATGAAGCAAAGTCGTAGGTACAAGTTCATTGTGATACAAAATCTGTTAATAAACAATTCGTGTGAACAGTGCTAAAAAAGAATAACCTTTACTTTAGTCTTTGTGTTTCAAAGGTTCATAGTAACATTTAATTTTTGTCTATGCTATGTAGAAAAATGGGTGAAATGGAATTGAAGGGAGTTGTTGTGGTTCCTGAGTAGTTCTTGAAAATTAAAAGCATAAAAGGAAGGAAGAGTGGGCCGTGAGTAGTTGTTATATGTCATGTCATTCAGGATGTGACCCTCTTAATGGTCACCTTTAACACTTTTTTAACTTTTGTTCCAAGGTTTTGGAGGTATCACTGTTAAGAATATCACCAAGGCGTTGATTTTTGGTATCTACGATGAGCCAATGACTCCAGAGCAGTGCAACATTGTTGTTGAAAAGCTTGGTGATTGTGACACCCCCAAAATAGGTCCAATCCATCCAACATATTCTGAGTCGCCAAATACATGGTACAGAAAACAACTACAACTTTATTACTACAATTGTCGTGCAAAATACAACAACACATATGTTGTGAGTTTTGATACACATATATACCAATTGTGACTCTGGACACCAACTTGTGTCAGCACATCACCAGGGTAACTTACATAAAGGTACAGTCAATAACTGTTTTAGAAATTAAAATCTTTGGAAAATGCTCAAGGAAACCTTCGTACATTGGAGGCCATGCCTCTAGGTTATGATAGATATCATATGTCCACAAAATTATCCTTGATTGACCCAATGGACCCCAAAGAAAAACGAGAAGATTACTATCATGTTCTTTCCAATGGTGAGTCTTCTCTTGACATATAACTATCTCCACTGTCTGCAATTGAAAATTATATTTCAACCAAACTTCAAGATTATATAGGTAGTGCTCGTAGATATACTCAAAGAAGTGGATGTGCACAACCCTGTCTTATGATAACACGAGGTTGTATGTCATTAGACATCTTGTATGATAGTGGCAAAACACCCTTCCAAAGTTGGGTTCACCTCACCCTACTGTTGTTCACCAAAATCAATTATTAAGTGACGTATAATATACGACACACACATCTTAGGTCCTCAATAAAATTATATATTGTATGTCATGCCGTTTTATAATGTGTTGAGAAACTTTGACAGTCTCGGACCATCACACTATTCCCCTGTTATCCCCGCTCGACCCAGCTACACTCTTTTTACCTGAAAGGAATTGTGAAGCAAAAGGGTGAGCACAAATAGCCCAGTAAAGAATATCATGACTAGAGATAATTAAATTATCAATAGCCTCCGTCAGTAATAAATCAGAGATTTAGAACATATGGTAGATGATAAAACTTTTCAACCATAGTTGCAGCGGAATGAGCAATCCATTAGAAGAGTCAAATAGACCATAAAGTCTATTATCTTCTCTATGTTAAAAGTCCACCAACAATATTTTATTCCTGTAACATCAATCAACAGTTCCTGTCCACAATCATGTGAATAACTCATAACCATAATTGTGGTTCTAAATTCCTCTTCTCATCCAGGACGAAGATAATTTACATCACCTGTCTTTACCTGAAACATCAAAGATCATGGTTATACCAAATCACAGTCTCGCATTCATAATAATAATAAATAAATTCTTTTTGCACACACAGCCAAAGATATTCATCAACAGTTCATCTTTGCACTACAGACCAAAGATATTCAACAACAGGACATTTTATCACTACGGGCCAAAGATATTCAACAACAGGTCATCTTTGCACTACGGGCCAAAGATATTTATCAACAGTTCATCTTTGCACTATAGGCCGAAAATATTCAATAATAGGCCATCTTTGCACTACATGCCAAGGATATTAATATCTCAAAGAAATATATAATCATTTCAGAATTTATATAAACAATAATTATAACCATGTTGATCAATTCACCTTTGCACTTAAGCTAAAGATATTCAATTATAAATTCAATGGTCATGATCATACCAGTCAACAATTCATCTTTGCACTACTGGCCAAAGAGAACCCATAGTCACGATCATACCAATAATCTACCCCATCTTTACACTCAAGTCAAAGAGAAATATCATCATTTGGGTTATAAAAATGTTATATATGATAATAAAAATAATATAATCAACATATAGATTTAATCTCGAGTAAGATTCATAAATCAACGATAATTTGGTCAGAAAAAGAAACTAATTTTGTCGTGAATAGTAACCCCAACACGAAAAGATAAAGCTTCGCAATAATATCCATATCAATATTTACAACACCTTAATCCAAATGTTATAAATCACTTAATAATCTCATAATCTAATATTATTAATATTACAACAATATTTTAATCATTTCTTAAACTTATAAATAATTTATTTTAATTGTTTACACTTTACTAATTAATGCATTTAATCCTCCTAAAATGCCAAACTCATAAGATTTCATCACTAATAACCAAAATCCTCATCAAAAATCTGCATATACCTTATATAGGATTCTCAAGCCATAAAATCCTAGTTTCCGATTTTCTTACTTCACATAACATATTTAATTCATTTACTCATAACTAGTTCATTTTCATGAAAAATACCAAATTAGTCCCAGAAAATTTTCTTTTCTGGGATTTAGCATAATATAGTCCCATATTAAACATATATTTTTCTAGGAATTTTTAAAATTCATTTACTATTTTTCATATGGCCAAAATTGATGAATATTTAGACATTTATCATAAACTGTACTTTTGTCCAAAAATTCTGAAATTTACAGAGTATACTTCTGTTATACACATGTACTCCCAATAAAAATTTCAACAATTTTGGTGTTACCCACAAGGAGTTATAAGGATTTACTTTTAAAATAGTATTTTCCCATAAAATTCATAACTCTTAATCTATACATCCAAAAATGGCCATTTTTGGACACAAATTAGAAAACTCATCAAATTATCATTTCAAATTTTTTCAGAATTTTTGAAGGTCCGAAAAATTTCAAAACTGAAAAACATAATAACCCTTACAATCCCTTACCTCAAAAGAGCAGTACTTCTGACTGGAATATCGGATATAATGCCGAAGGAAACTTGCACTTAATAGCAACTCTCAAAGTATCTAAATACTCACAAAAATATGCTCGACAATATAGAGAGAGAAAACTTATGTTTCTAGTGTGATTTTCAATTCTAACTCAGCACCCTATTTATAGGAAAATCTTTAGAAACGCCAAAGCAGACTTTTACTCGCCACCGATGGCTTTTACTCGCTACTATTTCCACCCACCATTTTTTGAAATAAATTTTAGCACATTTCTTCACCAACCAAAGGTGGGGCCCACTCATTCTAGAATTTTCCAACAAAAATCATTTATAAACATAATTTCTGAATCAGTCACCTCTTAAAATTCATAACAAATCATACGTTAATTTTTAACGGTTCAAAATTTGTGGTCATATACTCAACTTATATATGTATAACATATCCAAAAATCACAACGATCCAACGGTCGGATTAAAATTATAACTCACGCAATAGAGCTTTAAGAATACTAATTTGATTTTTAATGCCTCCAAAATAAAACACCTCAGATTTAATTCCTTCATTTACAACCACATAAAATATATTCATCATTTATATTCACATAAAATAAATATTTCCTTATCATATAAATTAATAAATAATTATTCATAAATAATATTACAGAATCACAATAATAACAACCAGGCCGTTCCCAGGAAAGAGGGGGCTTTCCGATAAGGATTTCTCCTTATTATCGCACAATTAGGTGACCAAACCTCTCATTGACAGAACTTTCTAGACATTGCCAATAATGCTATCTAATAATATTATTCAAATAATATGAATTATTAATCTGATAATGGGAAATACTGTGAAGTGACAATTATTGAAACAACAATAATATAAATTATCAACGCAACAATTATTGAATCAATAAAATAAAATATTGAACAGTATTTACTGTAACAATTATTGAGTAGTGCCTTCTTATGTAAGAATCAATAATTCAAAAATCTTGTGCAATCTTTGTGTCTTCATCATTCAACCATGTGTATTACTGTATTTTAACCACCGGGTATTCCAACAGTGTTAACGGTAACGATTACGTCGTTATTTATAAAAACTCAAACTTGTCATTTTCTTCATCCAACAGTTATTCTGTTATGGGGCCCATAACTGACTGTGTCGTCGTACGAATATTCCCCGACAACAAGAATATTCCACCACCAAATGAATATTCCCCGATAACAATGAGTATTTTATAGCCTCTTGCTTATTTTGAAAAAAAAAATTCATATCTCACCCTTAACTTTAACTTTGATCAATTTAACCATTTACTGAATAACAATTATAAGAAAAATTAAATACTTTTATTTCATAAAATTCGGGGTCTTACAATCTCCTCTCCTTATGAAATTTCGTCCCCGAAATTTACGTACCTGGTATTTCAAAGAGTTGAGAATACCTTGCTTTCATTTCAGATTCCCTTTTCCATGTCCTCATGATTTCTCCATTGCTCATCTCTTGTATTTCAAATATCATTCTAGAATACAACTTCAAAACAAAGGTTAATTGAACAAATTAACATATCACATAATATCCCAATTTTCTGACTGACCAACAAATAAGCTTAGGTAGGACACACTAGCGAAGGATTTACTCGTCTCTCCCCTCCAAGTTCTATTCCCCGATCTCCGCCAGAGATCATATCCATAAGCTCTGATACCAACTGTGACTCATGTCCCAACTGTGGACAGCACCTCATAGTGGTACCTATCAGTTTGCCACCGCAGAATGGCGTCCCCTACGGAGAGTCTGGTTCGGTGCATCCCACACAAGGAAGTCACCAGTGAGAGGCTCGGGGCTCTTTACTTATAGCTCTAATACCAATTGTGACACCCCGAAAATAGGCCCAATCCATCCAACCTATTCTGAGTCGCTAAATACATGGTACAGAAAACAACTACAACTTTATTACTATAATTATCGTGCAAAATACAACAACACATATGTTGTGAGTTTTGATACAAATATATACCAACTGTGACTCTGGACACCAACTTGTGTCAGCACGTCACCAGGGTACCTTACATAAAGGTACAATCAATAATTGTTATAGAAATTAAAATCTTTGAGAAGTGCTCAAGGAAACCGTACATGGGAGGCCATGCGTCTAGGTTAGGATAGATATCATATGTCCACAGAATTATCCTTGGTTGACCCAATAGACCCCAAAGAAAATGAGAAGATTACTATCATGTTCTTTCCAATGGTGAGTCTTCTCTTGACATATAACTATCTCCACTGTCTGCAATTGAAAATTATATTTCAACCAAAATCCAAGATTATATAGGTAGTGCTCGTAGATATACTCAGCAAGTGGATGTGCGCAACCCTGTCTTATGATAACACGAGGTTGTATGTCATTAGACATCTTGTATGATAGTGGCAAAACACCCTTCCAAAGTTGGGTTCACCTCACCCTACTGTTGTTCACCAAAATCAATTATTAAGTGACGTATAATATACGACACACACATCTTAGGTCCTCAATAAAATTATATATTGTATGTCATGCCATTTTATAATGTGTTGAGAAACTTTGTGATCTCTAGGACCATCACACTATTCCCTATTATCCCCGGCCGACCCAAATTTACACTCTTTTTACCTAAAAGGAATTGTGAAGCAAAAGGGTGAGCACAAATAGCTTGAAGAAAGAATATCATGACTAGAGATAATTAAATTATCAATAGCCTAAAATCAAGAATAAATCGAGAGATTTAGAACATATGGTAGATGATAAAACTTTTTCAACCATAGTTGCAGCAATGAATGAGCAATCCATTGGAAGAGTCAAATAGACCATAAAGTCTATTATCTTCCATGTTAAAAGTCCACTAACAATGTTTTATTCTCGTAACATCAATCAGCAGTTCTCGGCCCACAATCATGTGAATAACTCATAACCATAATTGTGGTTCTAAATTCCTCTTCTCATCCAGGACGAAGATAATTTACATCACCTGTCTTAACTTGAAACATCAAAGATCATGGTTATACCAAATCACAGTTCTTGTTCATAATCATACTAATAAATTCATCTTTGCACTACAGGCCAAAGATATTCATCAACAGTTCATCTTTGCACTACAGACCAAAGATATTCAAAAACAGGACATATTTGCACTACGGGCCAAAGATATTCATCAACAGTTCATCTTTGCACTATAGGCCAAAGATATTCAATAATAGGTCATCTTTGCACTACAGGCTAAGGATATTAATATCTCAAAGAAATATATAATCATTTCAGAATTTATATAAACAATAATTATAACCATGTTGATCAATTCACCTTTGCACTTAAGCTAAAGATATTCAATTATAAATTCAATGGTCATGATCATACCAGTCAAGAATTCATCTTTGCACTACAGGCCAAAGAGAACCCATAGTCACGATTATACCAATAATCTACCCATCTTTACACTCAAGTCAAAGAGAAATATCATCATTAGGGTTATAAAAATGTTATATAGGATAATAAAAACAATATAATTAACATATAGATTTAATCTCAGGAGTAAAATTCATAAATCAACAATAATTTGGTCAGAAAAAGAAACCAATTTTTTCGTGAATAGTAACTCGTGAATAGTAACTCCGACACGAAAAAGATAAAGTTTCACAATATTCCATATCAATATTTACAACACCTTAATCCAAATGTTATAAATCACTTAATAATCTCATAATCTAATATTATTAATATTACAACAATATTTTAGTCATTTCTTAAACTTATAAACAATTTATTTTAATTGTTTACACTTTACTAATTAATGTATTTAATCATCCTAAATTGCCAAACTCATAAGATTTCATCACCAATAATCAAAATCCTCATCAAAAATCTGCATATACCTTATATAGGATTCTCAAGCCATAAAATCCTATTTTCTAATTTTCTTACTTCACATAACATATTTAATTCATTTACTCATAACTAGTTCATTTTCATGAAAAATACTAAATCAATCCCAGAAAATTTTCTTTTCTGGGATTTAGCAGAATATAGTCCAATATTGAACATATATTTTTCTAGGAATTTTTAAAAATCATTTACTATTTTTCATATGGCCAAAATTGACGAATATTTAGACATTTATCATAAATCGTATTTTTTTGTCCAAAAATTTCAAAATTCTGAGTATATACATTATATACATGTACTCTCAATAAAAATTTCACCAATTTTGGAGTTACCCACAAGGAGTTATAAGGATTTACTTTTAAAATAATATTTTCCCATAAAATTCATAACTCTTAATCTATACATCCAAAAACTGTCATTTTTGGACACAATCTAGAAATCTCATCAAATTATCATTTCAAATTTTTTTAGAATTTTTGAAGGTCCGAAAAATTACGAAACTGAAAAACATAATAACCCTTACAATCCCTTACCTCAAAAGAGCATTATTTCTGACTGGAATATCGGAAGTAATTGAAAGTAATATGCACACAAGCCAATCATGTTTGATGATAAAGCATATACTTTGTAACAATCTTATTCATTTATTAATAAAAAGTATTAATTTATTAAAGGCTTTTAATTATCTACATGATGTTGTTTTATAATATGTGATAAACCCATAGTTTTAAGCAATGCTTTTAGAATAATGATGATGATCATTCTAATGAGATCTAAATTCTTAGAAAGCTTAAAACTAAAATAGTTCCCAATCATTGGATTACTAAATTGGGGATTAGTGAATCCGGATAGATTGGTACATACGTTGCTTGCTCATTGGATGAGGATGATTGATCTCATGATCATTTGTGTGGAGACACTAAAGCAAGTATGTAAGTGCTTATTAGAGAATAAGTTCACTGAGCGTGGCTCGCTAAGGAATACCTAATGGAGTTTTTTACTTTTGTCAATAGGAATTCTGTAGTGATAGTAGTACAAGTAATCCTTGGACTTGAGATCATCATAGTATCTTGTGTATGATGAGTTATACTTTGACTTATTCCTTAAGACCCTTAGGGTATATCAAAGGGTATGCTTGGGTATAATAAATTGTACATGGAGATAATGTATGATCGATAAAGAATCTACCACTTCTAATAAAAGAAGAGAAATGTCTATGTGATTCGATAAATGACAACCCAAGAGTCCTTGGTTAAGCGAGAATGAAATTAGAAAGGAGTTTCTAATTTGCATTATTTGGAGTTGTGCATTTAAGGATCGAAATACATATAATTAAATAAAATAAGACTTGTGATAATTTCATGTCTTATATTTAATTGGGATATTGTATGGTGGAAGGATTGAATTATGCAGTAACTATTTACTCAAAGGTTCTTTAATGATTAATGTTGAAATCTATATTATCTTGAAAGTCGTTGATCGTTAGGGAGGCTTATCCCTATTGTAGAATAAATATTATTTATTTAAATAAATTAATTGTTTAATTTATTTATTTAAATAAGATTAAAATTGTTCTAATTGATTTATTCACAAGGTTTAATATGGAGAACCCAAAAAAGGGTCACACCATAAAAGGAAGAATAATTATTTAAAAGTTAATGGCATAATCGTAATAATATGTTAAGTATATTTAATTTAATCTATGGTGATAGAATAAATTAAATAGCTTAATATTATTATTTAATATTTTAGAAATATTAAATATAAATTAATATGAGGAGTCTTATTAATATTATTACAATTATTATTATTTTAATTTCTAAAGAGTTTAGGAATTAATTTAATATAAGTACTCTCATTTATTCCTAATAGGATTAGGAGGAAAAATTAGTTAAAGGAGTTTAATTAATTATCCCTAATAAGATTAGGGAGCCCATTTAATTAAAAGAGTTTAATTAAATAATACCTTATTTTTATTAAATAAGGTTACCTGATATCTTTATAAGAGGAGTCTTATATCAGATATTAGATGTACGTAATAATTCTAATTTGTGGGAGAGTACGCCTTTTCTATAGAGATAGAAAAACTAGGGTTTAGCCAACCACCCATTTCTTGAATCTTTATTATTCCTTGGTGGATCACCTTTAGAGGCCAAACATTTGGGTGGCTAACGTTGATCAAAGGAAGGAACCAAACCCGGTGGATTCAAGTTGAACGCGAAAAGGATTGGAGGTGAACTTGTACCTGATGAAGCTCGATCTTCAAGGGTATGATTCTTATTCGTTATCTTTTTCGTTAAATTAATAATTGTGCATAAAGGGTGATCCGGGTATATGGTTTGTATAAAATTTAAAACTCTAATTTTACACGTTTCCGCATTTTTTTATGCAATTTGATTGCGTTCTTGAATATTACAAACCCAACAGTAATGCCGAAGGAAACTTGTACTGAATAACAACTCTCAAAGTATCTAAATACTCACAAAAATACGCTCGACAATATAGAGAGAGAAAACTTATGTTTCTGGTGTGATTTTCAATTCTAACTCAACACCCTATTTATAAGAAAATGCTAGAACGCCAAAGCAGACTTGATCTGCTACCTGATGGCTTTACCTGCTACTATTTCCACCCACCATTTTTTGAAATAAATTTTAGCACATTTCTTCACCAACCAAAGGTGGGGCCCACTCATTCTAGAATTTTCCACCAAAAATCATTTATAAACATAATTTCCGAATCAGTCACCTCTTAAAATTCATAACAAATCATACGTTAATTTTTAACGGTTCAAAATTGGTGGGCATATACTCAACTTATATATGTATAACATATTCAAAAATCACAATGATCCAACGGTCGGATTAAAATTATAACTCACACAATAGAGCTTTAAGAACACTTATTTGATTTTTAATGCCTCCAAAATAAAACATCTCTTCTTTAATTCCTTCATTTACAACCACATAAAATATATCCATCATTTATATCCACATAAAATAAATATTTTCTTATCATATAAATTAATAAATAATTATTCATAAATAATATTACAGAATCACAATAATGACAACCAGGCCGTTCCCAGGAAAGAGGGGGCTTTCCGATAAGGATTTCTCCTTACTGGAGCGCAATTAGGTGACCAAACCTCTCATTGACAGAACTTTCTAGATATTGCCAATAATGTTATCTAATAATATTATTCAAATAATACGAATTATTGATCTGATAATGGGAAATACTGTGAAGTGATAATTATTGAAACAACAATAATATAAATTATCAACGCAGCAATTATTGAATCAATAAAATAAAATATCGAACAGTAATTAGTGTAACAATTATTGAGTAAGTGCCTGCTACGTAAGAATTAATAATTCAAAAAAATCTTGTGCAATACCGTAATGCTTCTTTGTGCGACCCAGCGTACATCTTGTATTTTAACCACCCGGGTATTCCAACGGTGTTGTTAGCAGTAACGATTATGCCGTTATTTATAAAAACTCAAACTTGTCATTTTCTTCATCAAGCGGTTATTACATTATGGGCCCCTAATTTGGTAGGTCTTGTCGTATGAATATTCCCCGACAACAAGAATATTCCACCACCAAACGTTTATTCCCCGACAACAATGAGTATTTTATAGCCACTTGCTTATTTTGAAAAATAAAATTCATATCTCACCCTTAACTTTAACTTTTTATCAATTTAACCATTTACTGAATAACAATTATAAGAAAAATTAAATATTTTTATTTCATAAAATTTAGGGTCTTACAGTGATTATCTTATTGATAATGAATATTAGTTACTTTAGTAAGAGTTTTATTGTCACATTTTTCTTTCTTGGCGTCATTACATGCTTTTGCCTAATTATTTGCTTTTAAATACTTGCAGTGAAATTATGATACAAGTATTTGAGGGTGTGTATGTGACGCCCCCAAAATAGGTATACATCACCCATCTTGAGTCGCCAAATACATGGTACATAAATCAAATACAAAGTTCAACAGTTAAACTGAGGGTTAATTATCATATCACATATTATCCCTATACTCTGACCGACCAATTAAATACCAAATAAACTTAGGTAGGTCATACTAGCGAAGGAATTCCCCGTCTCTCCCCTCCTAGTTCTTGCCTCACATCTCAGTCAGGGATCATATCCCTAAGCTTTGATACCAACTGTGACGCCACCAAAACAAGTATACATCACCCATCTTGAGTCGCCAAATACATGGTACATAAATCAAATACAAACTTAATTATACAACAATCGTGTAAAATACGACAAAACATAGCTGAGAGTTTAAACAAGAATATTGTCATCTAGACAATATCCACACTCAATGGAGTCCTCATTATATTTATTGTCACGCTATTTAATAGAATAGTGAGGACTACTAATGCTATCATCTGGACCGTCACTCAGTTCCCTGACTAGTCCCGGCTACATTCTCATTTCTTGAAGAGAACAGTGAGAGAAAGGGTAAGCTCAACTAGCCCAGTAAGAAATATTATGACTAAGATAATGCAGAATAAATTATTATTAGCCTTCAACAATGTTAAACTGATAGAATATAATGGACAACAAGTTTAACTACAGCGGAACAAGCAATCCATTAGAAAAGTCAAGTAGAGCATAAAGTCTACTATCTTCTATGATTTAAAAAGGTTTTCATCAACTTTATCATTTGAGACTCGACTTAATTAATAAAATTGAATCATCCCTGTATCACGGCCAAGGATATTCATGTAATCATCAATGGTCATGACTATACCGAATAATCCCTGGTCATAATCACACCAACAACTGTCCATCAATGAACTACAGGCCAATGAGGACTTTTACTACATCATTCGTCACATTACGGTCATGATTATATCGAATAATCCCTGGTCATAATCATACCAAGTCCATTTATGCACGTAAGCCAAAGATGGCTTTCATCACAATATAAGCATGAGGATGATGACAATGACATAATAATTCAATAAAACAAGTTCAAGGATAAATTTTAAAGATTTGTAATTTTAATTTATCCAGAAATTAATACCGTCCAAATTGTCAACATGATGCTTCTTTGTGGAGTAAAATTCAAAAATACTCAGAAGAATATTTCCATGAAAAAATACTGGATGAAGCGCAAATATCAAGGATATTCCACTAATTTCATGGAGTATAGAAGCCAAATATTTAATAAACTGAGTATAATAGAATATATGAAACTGCAAATGGATTTTTGCCCGCCATACGGTAATCCACGTAGACAGATCATTTCCACAATTTAATAAGGAATGAATACGAAGGATCATTCACCATGCATGCAGTAATCCACATGTATGCGAGTTATTCCAACAGAATAATAAAGAATGGAATAACGGAAGAATTCACCATGCATGCGATAGGCCGCATGAGATATGTTATTCCCAATGAATAATAATAAAGAATGGAACCGGTCATTGCGTAATCCGCATGCATGAGGATATTCCAACAGAATAATAAAGAATGGAACCGGGTTATGCGTAATCCACACGCACGGGATATTCCAGCGAGAATAATAAAGAATGGAATAACAACAAAATTCACTGTGCATACGATAGGCCATCGCAGACGAGTTATTCCAACAGAATAATAAAGAATGGAATAATGAAGAATTTCACCATGTAAAGCGGTACTTAGCATAGACAGAGTTATTCAACATAATAATAAAGAATGGAATAACAACCCCTTACGAGTATTGAAAGAAAATAACTCTCGTCATGAATACGAAAGAATAATACCCCTTACCTTAGAAGAAATGGATATTGGAATAGTGAGGTAGCAGACTTCTCTTCTTCTTTCTCTCTATAATTTTTCTCTATAATAATTGCTCTAAAGCTTTAGTGAATTGGTGAGAAATGAAGGAAGAATGAGCTTCTATTTATAGAAAAATATAGTTTCGATAATTGCACATTTTGGGGCTCAAAATATTACAGTATAATACCTTTCTCTTTCTCTTCATTTTTAATTTAGTCCTGCAAGTATTATCAAACTTGCACCACCTCCCCTAATAGTAAATAATGTGAATCAATAGTTCAATCACGTGAATCAATAGTTATAATCATGTGAAAATATGAATTAAAGTATAGTACTTCCATCTATACCTCTATTTTTAACTTAGTCATGCAAGTATTATCAATCTTGCACCAACTCCCCTAATAGTACAAGAATGTGAATCAATAGTACACACATGTGAACAAATAGTTATAATCATATGAATTAATAACAATTAATTGCTCATTTATCTGATTAATTACCTGACTGGTCAGTATAACTTCCAGACATCAATTAATATCGAAATAAATGTCGATTTCCACTAACACTAATAATTTCAACACAATGGAACTATCAATTTCATCTTTAATCAACACGAACTTATTTATCATTAATATTATAACTCACAATATTTAACAACCAGGTCATTCCCAGGAAAGAAGGGGATTTCCGATAAGGATTTCTCCTTATTGGCGCGCAATTAGATGAACAAACCTCTCCTTGACAAAACTTCTAGACATTGTAAATATTGTAATTTAATAATATGAATAACTTTGTCTTCTCAATTATTGATTTAATAATATATCATATTATGCAGATGATACTGTGACAATAATCGAATCAATAATATGAGAGATATGATGCGACAATTATTGTAGAAATAATTGAGTATAAGCGAGTGACTTCTCACGTAAGCATCAATAATCAATACCGTGTTGCTACTTATGCAACTACGGCAGTATTCATCGTACTTTTACTACGGTGTAGTTCAACGGTTTAAGCGGTAACACTTTCGCCGTTATTTTTAATAAAAGATAATTACAGCGTTTTTTCTTACTACGACAATACTTAGTTTTATGGGGTCCACCAATGATTGTGCCGTAAATACGAATATTTCTGTTAAAATGAATATTCACGACTAATCGAATATTATATAACCACTTGCTTACTTTGCAAAATTTATAAATATTACCCACAACTATAACATTATATCAAATCCACACCATAATATTCAAAAAAATATTTCGAGAAATTTAAATCTTTATTCATAAAATCTAGGGTCTCACAATCTCCCCTCCTTATGAAATTTTGCCCTCGAAATTTACGTACGTATCTGGTATGCCGAAGAGGTGAGGATACCTTGAATACCTTTATCGTCGAAAATATTACACGTTGCATACGTGCATGCCCGATGTCCTCTGATTGCCTCTGAATGCACATCAGTCCCTAAAATATCCATTTTAGACCTTAATATCGACCTCAAATCCTAAAATATAAAGAATAAAAGTTTTATGTCTACTCGTTATCTTTTCGAATCAACCTGAATCACCTCAATCGGAGTTTGTATGAAAAGGTTTTGCTCAATTTACTAAAGGACGTCCGGACAGATTTTGGCTTAACACTTGACCAGCGCCTAGGAGCCCAAATTTGGCCTTGGACAAGCGCCTAGGCGCCCAAGAACAGATTCTAAGCACCGAGCCTAGTGCCTAGGCACTCGACCTTTGGCACTTAACTCCATTTTTCCAGATTTTGCAACTTTTGACATACATACTTCAAATCTTCATAACTTCTTCAGCCGTTATCGGAATTAATCCATTTTCGAGGCTATGGAAAGCTTGTAACATGCTCTATAAAACCCCCATGATTTCATAATTTTTTAGATTCATTAATTATTCTGAAATTTGGCTCCAAAGTTCCCCAAGACTAAGTTTTTACTAACAACGATACGTGAAAAATGTTATGAACACGCGACATACTTGGCGGTAAAACGAGTCTATAGGCCACAGTTCCTACTCGATCGAGGATTTCAAATGGGCCAATTAAATCGAGGTTTGAGATTTCCTCTCTTCGTCGATTCTTGCTTCTAGAATAACGCCCTCTTGAACCTTCTTCTTCACATTCATCAGCTTCGGGTGTGTAGTTTGAGCGGCTTTAACTTTATCGATTAAAGTCGATTCTACTCGTATATTTGTTATCATCACGTGGGTCCCTAGAGTCTTTAACTCTTTCGTCATCATTTATAAGTTATATGAAATGGGTTTTTGTGTTAACAACATCGCACTCGTAAACGCATACGATCTTCTACTCAACGCGTCAGCTACCACGTTCTCTCTTCCATAATGATATTGAATGGTATGATCGTAATCTTCAACAGCTCGAGCCAATGTCTTTGGCGCATGTTACGTTCATTTTAGTTGAAGAAATATTTGAGGGTTTTAGAAATAGGTTTTGTACTGGGGTCAATACATAATTTAATTTTACGCTCTAGGGTTAGGCTAAGAAGTCTTCAAGAATACGCCAGGAAATTTATTAACAATAGAAATATCATTCAAAACTGTGACCCTCATCCAAGACTTGGATAACACGTCACATTGATAACTATCAACTTGTCATCGTCATTCACAACGTCCCCTACGGATAGTCTGGCTTCGGTGCCTTCCACACAAGGAAGTCACCAACGAAAGGCTCAGGGCTCTTTACTTATGGCTTGATATGACAGTGATTGACTTTAGTAGTTTGGTTGCTTGAATTCGCATAACAGGTTGGTTAAGAATATAAAAGCTAACAACCTTACGAAAAGCATGATGAGTAGTTAACCAATCGATTCCTAAAATCACATCAAAGGCAAGTATTTTCAAAGAGATAAGATCGACAGGTAACGTGAAAGTGTCAATTTGAATTAACAAGATTTATAAACAGTGGAGGTAACGACAGTTTCTACTAACGAAGTTTCAACCAATAAGTCAAAGTCTAACTTCTCTGGGGTTAAATTTAAACGTTGAGCGCAAGCAAGAGAGATAAAAGAATGGGTAGAACCAGTATCTAATAAGGTATAGACTTCGTAAAAATTTATAATTAACTAAATCGTGCTAACTTCGTTCGGGTCACTCGTTTTTTGAGAAGTCACGAAAAATGCTCTTCCTGAAACTACCGACTTTGTTTTGTCCATATCCGTCTTTGGTGCCACCGTCCCAGCTGGACTTGACTTTGGTGCACTACAAAATCGGGCTAGGTGACCTTCTTTTCCACAATTGTAACATGCTTTGGACTGCATCACACAGTTTGGACTGATATGTCCCTCCCCTTCGTATTTGAAGTATACAATTGGTGGTCGTTCTCCCTCCTTGAAAATGGGTGTTGGTGTTGCTGTCTTTCCATCGTTGTTGAACCTTCTCTTCTTGAAATTTCCACTCCTATTATCTTGGCCATGATTACCACCGAAGTGGTTACCATTCTTGGCATGATAATTTCCCCCACGATGGTTATCATTGTTCCGATGGCCGTTGTCCCCGATACGATTATTATCGTGTTGTTGGTCGTTGCCTTTTGGTTGTGCTGACTCATTATAACGCTCCAATAACTGAGCCCTATTCACAACATCTGAATATAAACAAAGTTTGTGAGAAATGAGATATTGACGTATTTCGGGTTTCAAACCTCTTAGAAACATTCGCGTCATTCGCTCCTCATTATCGACCAAATGGGATGCAAATCGGGATAACTCCGTATTGCGACACGGTCATATTGTTTTGCTCCAACTTGATGAATTCCACCTTCTTCATGTGACGAATACTTTCAGGAAAGTACTTGACATTGAACAACTCTTGGAACTACTCCCAAGACATCTTGAGTCGTCAGTCGGAGTGCGTTTCTGATTCCCACCGAAGAATCGCTTCTTTACGCAACATAAAGGTGGCAAAGGGAACCTTTTGCTCCTCGGAGCATCCCAAGACATCAAATATCTTGGTGATGTGCTTTATCCACGTCTCTGCCTTAAGTGGTTTTGGCTCTCCAAAAAACTCCGGTGGTCCCAACTCCTTGAACTGCTTAGCGATGACTGTCCGAGAGTTGTCAGTGTTTCCACCTGCATTTTGAACAGGAGCCGCCTTCGCCTGATGTTACATGAATTGCATAAAACCTCTGAACATCCCATCTTTCATCATTTGATCGTTGTTGTTTACCTGAGGATTATTGTCTTAGGTTGCACATTATCACAGGTATTAATCTGTGGTGACTCAGCGGTTTCATGTGCTTCATTGCTTATCTCAACATTTTTGGATGCCATTTTCAAACATCGCCACAAAATAAGGGTTAATTATCATATCACATATTATCCCTATACTCGATTTCACCAATTAAATACCAAATAAACTTAGGTAGGTCATACTAGCGAAGAATTCCCGTCTCTCCCTCCTAGTTCTTGCCTCACATCTCAGTCAGGGATCATATCCCTAAGCTTTGATACCAACTGTGACGCCACCAAAACAAGTATACATCACCCATCTTGAGTCGCCAAATACATGGTACATAAATCAAATACAAACTTAATTATACAACAATCGTGTAAAATACGACAAAACATAGCTGAGAGTTTAAACAAGAATTTTGTCATCTAGACAATATCCACACTCAATGGAGTCCTCATTACATTTATTGTCACACTGTTTAACAGAATAGTGAGGACTACTAATGCTATCATCTGGACCATCACTCCGTTCCCCGACTAGTCCCGGCTACGTTCTCATTTCCTGAAGAGAACTGTGACACCCCCAAAATAGGTATACATCACCTATTCTGAGTCGTCAAATACATGGTACAGAATACAAATATAACTTAATTATACAATAGTCGTATAAAATATAACATAACATAATCTAAGAGTTTTAATAAGAATATTGTCATCTAGAAAATATCCACACTCAATGGAGTCCTCATTACATTTATTGTCACACTATTTAACAGAATAGTGAGGACTACTAGTGCTATCATCTGGACCGTTACTCCGTTCCCCGACTTGTCCTGGCTACGTTCTCATTTCCTAAAGAGAACAGTGAAAGAAAGGGTGAGCTCAACTAGCCCAGTAAGAAATATTATGACTAAGATAATGCAGAATAAATTATCGTTAGCCTTCAACAGTGTTAAACTGATACAATATAACAAACATCAAGTTTAACTACAGCGGAACAAGCAATCCATTAAAAGAGTCAAGTAGAGAATAAAATTTACTATCTTTTATATTTTAAAAGGTTTTTCATCATTTTTATCGCTGAGACTCAGCTTAATAAATAATCCACATCATCCTTACACTACGGCCAAGGATATTCATTAGTATCACAACCATAAATTATCCATGCACTATGGGCCAAGGATATTCGTGTATTCATCAATGGTCATGATCATGCCAACAACTGTCCATCAATGCACTACGGGCCAATGAGGACTTTTACCACATCATTTGTAACATTACGGTCATGATTATACCAAATAATCCCTGGTCATAATCATACCAAGTCATTCTATGCACAACAGGCCACAGATGACTTTCAACATAATATAAGCATGAGGATGATGACAATGATATAAGAATCCAATAAAACGAGTTCAAGAATTAATTTATCTAGAATTCAATAACGTCCAAATTGTCAACATGATACTGCTTTGTAGAGTAAAATTCAAGAATCCTCAGAAGAATATTTCCATGAAAAGATACTGGATAAAGCGCAAATATCAAAGATATTCCACTAATTTCATGGAGTATAAAAGTCAAAACTTTAACCAACTAAGTATAATAAAGAATGGAATAACAAAAGAAATCACCAGGCATGTGATAGACCGCACAGACAGGTTATTCTAACAAAATAATAAATAACGGAACCAGGTCATGCGTAAACGCATAGACAGGATACTCCAACAGAATAATAAATAACAGAACTAGGTCATGCGTAAACGCACAGACAGGATATTCCAACTGAATAATAAATAACGGAACCAGGCCATGCTAACATAATAATAATAATAAATAATGGAATAACAGAAGAATTTCACCATGTATGCGATACTTCGCATAGACAGGTTATTCCAACATAATAATAAAAAATGGAATAACAGAAGAATTTCACCATGTATGCGGTACTTCGCATATTATTCCAACATAATAATAAAGAATGGAATAACAGAAGAATTTCACCATGTATGCGGTACTTCCCATAGACAGGTTATTCCAACATAATAATAAAGAATGGAATAACAGAAGAATTTCACCAAGTATAGGGTAGTCCGCGTTTACAGGTTATTCCAACAGAATAATAAAGAATGGAATAACAGAAGTTCTCTTCATGAATAAAAAAAAAAATAATACCCCTTACAAGTATTGAAAGAAAATAATTCTCTTCATGAATACGAAAGAAATAATATCCTTTACGAGTACAACAAATAATATCCCTTAACTTAGAAGAAACTAATATAGGAGTAGTGAAGTAGCAGAATACTTTTCTTCTTTCTCTCTATAGTTTCTCTCTCTAGAGTTTCAGTGAATTCGTAAGAAATAATGAAGGAATGAGCTTCTATTTATAGGAGAATGGGTGAAATAGTAACTAATTCATGAATGGTCCAGATTGATTTAATTTTAAGCAGATGATCCATATTGATTTACTATGCAAAGATTAATAAATTATTCTAATAAAACAAGATCTTTTAAATAAAATATAATATATTCTATTTATAGTCTAATAAAATAAATAACTTTATAAAAGTATTACATTTTTATATAAAAAGATTTTACTATGCAAACACTATCACGTGCACTATGCAAATACTATGCATAATAAAATATAATATATTCTAAATATTATTTAATAAAATAAATAACTTTTTAAAAGTATTACATTTTATATAAAAAATTTACTATGCATATAATACTATAGCCTACTATCTAAAACACTATGCATAATAAAATATAATATATTTTAATTATTATCTAATAAAATAAATAACTTTATAAAAGTATTACATTTTATATAAAAGATTTTACTATACAAAACACTATGCATAATAGAATATAATATATTCTATTTATAGTCTAATAAAACAAACAACTTTATAAAAGTATTACATTTTTATAAAAAAGCTTTTCATTTTATTACATTAATAATACTAATAAAACAAAAATTTTATATATATATATATATATAAACTTAGTGACTTCATAAAAAAGACACCTCAATATATTTAACAACATTTATCATCATTATTATAATTCACAATATTAATCGACTAGGTCGTTTCCAGGAAAGAGGGGGCTTTCCAATAAGAATTTCTCCCTATTGGCGCGCAATTAGGTGACCAAACCTCTCCTTGGCAGAACTTCTAGATATCGTTAATATTGCAAATAATAATATTAATAATTTTGTTATCTCAATTATTGATTTAATAATATATAAAATATCGACAATAATTGAATCAAATAACGTGAGATACTATGCAACAATTACTGTAGCAATAATTGAATAAAAGCGAGTGACTTCTCACGTAAACATCAATAATCAATACTAGTGTGCTACTATGCAACCACGCCAGTATCGCATTTTTTAACACCGTGTGTTTCAAGTTAATGGTAAAACTTCCGCCGTTATTTTTTAAAAATATTTTTGTCATTTTCTCAATCCGACAATAATTCCGTTGTGGGGTCCACCAATGATTGTGCCGTCGTATGGATATTTCTCGATAAAAAGAATATTCCCCGACCAATCGAATATTATATAACAACTTGCATACTTTGAAAAAATTATAAATACTACCCACAACTATAACATTATCTCAAATCCACACCATAATATTCAAAAAAAATATTTTGAGAAAATTAAATCTTTATTCGTAAAATTTGGGGTTTTACAATCTCCCCCCCTTATGAAATTTCGCCCTCGAAATTTACGTACGTACCTGGTATGCCGAAGAGGTGAGGATACCTTGACTTTATTTCAGATTCTAACTTTTGAGGTATAACCTTTGAGTGTTGAATACGATCCTTCTTATCCAAGATTTTAAGACGTATTTCCTCATACGTTAAATCTTTTGCTATCTCGTCTAGTTCTAATTGAATAACGTGGTTCGGGTCATCCATATATTTACGTAACATCGATACGTGAAAAACGTTATGAACACGCGACATACTTTGCGGTAAAAGGAGTCTATAGGCCACAATTCCTACCCGATCAAGGATTTCAAATGTGCCAATAAAATCGAGGGTTGAGATTTCCTCTCTTCGTCGATTCTTGCTTCTAGAATAACGCTCTCTTGAACCTTCTTCTTCATATTCATCAGCTTCGGGTGCGTAGTTTAAGCGACTTTAACTTTATCGATTAAAGTCGATTCTACTCGTATATTCATTATCTTCACGTGGGTCCCTAGAGTCTTTAACTATATCTTCATCATTTGTAAGTTATACGAAATGGATTTTTGTGTTAACAACATCGCACTCGTAAACGCATACGATCTTCTACTCAACACGTCAGCTACCACATTCGCTCTTCCACGATGATATTGAATGGTATAGTCGTAATCTTCAACAGCTCGAGCCAACGTCTTTAGCACATTATTCGTTCATTTTGGTTGAAGAAATATTTAAGGATTGAAGAAATGAGTTTTGTACTAGGGTCAATACAAAATTCGATTTCACGCTCTGGGGTAGGCCAGGAAGTTATTCAAGAATACGTCAGGAAATTTATTAACGATAGAAATATCATTTAAAAATTGTGACTCTCATCCAAGACTTGGATAGCATATGTAATGAAGGTTTCTCCTAACGGAGTTTCAACAGATAAGTCAAAGTCTAACTTTTCCAGAGTGAAATTTAAACTTTGAACGCAAGCAAGAGCGATAAAAGAATGGGTAGAACCAGTATCTAATAAGGTATAGACTTTGTAAAAATTTATAATTAACTAACCCGTGCTAACTTCGTTCGGGTTACTCGCTTTTTGAGAAGTCACGAAAAACACTCTTCCTGAAACCATCGACTTTATTTTGTCCGTATCCACCTTAGGTGCCACCGTCCCAGCTGGACTTGACTTCACTATACGACAAAATCGAGCTAAATAACCTTCTCTTCTTGAAATTTTCACTTCTATTATCTTGGCCATGATTACCACCGAAGTGGTTACCATTCTTGGCATGATAATTTCCCTACGATGGTCATCATTGTTCGATAAGTCGTTGCTTGCCAGTATGATTATTATCGTGTTGTTGGTCGTTACCTTTTGGTTGTGCTAACTCATTATCGCGCTCCAATAACTGAGCCCTATTCAAAACATCTGAATATAAACAAAGTTTATGAGAAATGAGGTATTGACGTATATCGAGTTTCAAACCTCTTAGAAACATTCGCGTCATTCGCTCCTCTTTAGCGGCCAAATGGGATACAAACCGGGATAACTCCGCAAACTTAGCCTCGTACTGCGATACGGTCATATTATTTTGCTCCATTGCTTATCTCAACATTTTTAGATGCCATTTTCAAACACTGTCACAAAACAAGGGTTAATTGGCATATCACATATTATCCCTATACTCTAACCGACAAATTAAATACAAAATAAACTTAGGTAGGTCATACTAGTGAAGGAATTCCCCGTCTCTCTCATCCTAGTTCTTGTCTCACATCTCAGCCAAGGATCATGTCCCTAAGCTTTCATACCAACTATGACACCCCCAAAATAGGTATACATCACCTATTCTGAGTCGCCAAATACATGGTACAGAATACAAATACAACTTAATTATACAACAGTCATATAAAATACGACATAACATAATCTAAGAGTTTTAATAAGAATATTGTCATCTAAAAACTATCCACACTCAATGGAGTCCTCATTACATTTATTGTCACACTATTTAACAGAATAGTGAGGACTACTAATGTTATCATCGGATGATTACTCCATTCCCCGACTAGTCCCGGCTACGTTCTCATTTCATGAAGAGAACAGTGAAAGAAAGGGTGAGCTCAACTAGCCCAGTAAGAAATATTATGACTAAGATAATGCAGAATAAATTATCGTTAGCCTTCAACAATGACGTAAAGCGATACAATATAACAAACATCAAGTTTAACTACAAATGAACAAGCAATCCATTAAAAGAGTCAAGTAGAGAATAAAATCGCTATCTTTTATGTTTTAAAAGGTTTTCATCATTTTTATCATTTGAGACTCGACAATAAATAATCCACATCATCCCCGCACTTCTGACCGAGGATATTCATTAGTATCACAACCACAAATTATCCATACACTACGGGCCAAGGATATTTGTGTATTCATCAATGGTCATGATCATGCCAACAACTGTCCATCAATGCACTACAAGCCAATGAGGACTTTTACTAAATCATTTGTAACATTACGGTCATGATTATACCGAATAATCCCTGGTCATAATCATACCAAGTCCATCTATGCACAACAGGCCACAGATGACTTTTAACATAATATAAGCATGAGGATGATGACAATGATATAAGAATCTAATAAAACAAGTTCAAGAATTAATTTATCCAGAATTCAATAACGTCCAAATTGTCAACATGATACTGCTTTGTAGAGTAAAATTCAAGAATGCTCAGAAGAATATTTTCATGAAAAGATACTGGATGAAGCGCAAATATCAAAGATATTACACTAATTTCATGGAGTATAAAAGCCAAAACTTTAACCAACTGAGTATAATAAAGAATGGAATAACAAAAGAAATCACCAGGCATGCGATAAACCGCACAGACAGGTTATTCTAATAGAATAATAAATAACGGGACCAGGTCATGCGTAAATGCACAGACATGATATTCCAACAGAATAATAAATAACGGAACCAGGTCATGCGTAAACGCACAGACAGGATATTCCAACAAAATAATAAATAATGGAACCAGGTCATGTGTAAATGCACAGACTGGGTGTTCCAACAGAATAATAAAGAATGGAATAACAGAAGAATTTCACCATATATGCGGTACTTCGCATAGACAGGTTATTCCAACATAATAATAAAGAATGGAATAACAGAAGAATTTCACCATGTATACGATTACTTGGCATAGGCGAGGTTATTCCAAAATAATAATAAAGAATGGAATAATGAAGAATTTCACTATATATGCGCAGACTTGGCGTGAGGTGAGTTATTCAACATAATAATAAAGAATGGAATAATAGAAGAATTTCATCATGTATGCGGTACTTCGCATAGACAGGTTATTCCAACATAATAATAAAGAATGGAATAACAGAAGAATTTCACCATGTATGCGGTACTTCACATAGACAGGTTATTCTAACATAATAATAAAGAATGGAATAACAGAAGAATTTCACCAAGTATAGGGTAGTCCACGTATACAGATTATTCCAATAGAATAATAAAGAATGGAATAACAGAAGTTCTCTTCATGAATACAAAAGAAATAATACCCCTTACAAGTATTGAAAGAAAATAATTCTCTTCATGAATACAAAAGAAATAATACCCCTTACGAGTACAACAAATAATATCCCTTACCTTAGAAGAAATTGGATATAGGAGTAGTGAAGTAGCAGAATACTTTTCTTCTTTCTCTCTAAAGTTTCTCTCTCTAGAGTTTCAAAGGTGAATTCATAAGAAATAATGAAGGAATGAGCTTTATTTATAGGAGAATGGGTGAATAGTAACTAATTCATGAGCAAATCCAGTTGATTTACTTTTTAAGCAGACGATCCATATTGATTTACTATGCAAGTATTAATAAATTATTCTAATAAAATAAAATAAAATATATTCTATTTATAGTCTAATAAAACAAATAACTTTATAAAAGTATTCTATTTTATATAAAAATATTTTACTATGCAAATACTATGCAGCATTATGCAAACACTATGCATAATAAAATATAATATATTCTAATTATTATCTAATAAAACAAATAACTTTATAAAAGTATTATGTTTTATATAAAAAAAAATTCTTGTGCAAAAATACTATGCGAGCCTTTATGCAAACACTATCATAATAAAATATAATATATTCTAATTATTATATACTAAAATAAATAACTTTATAAAAGTATTACATTTTATATAAAAAGATTTTACTATACAAAAAACACTATGCATAATAGAATATAATATATTCTATTTATAGTCTAATAAAACAAATAACTTTATAAAAGTATTCTATTTTATATAAAAGCTTTTCTATTTTATTACATTAATAATCTTAATAAAACAAAGTTTATATATATAATATATATATAAACTTAGTGACTTCATAAAAAAGACACCTCAATATATTTAACAACATTTATCATCATTATTATAATTTCATAATATTAATCGACTGTGTCGTTCCTGAGGAAAGAGGGGCTTTCAATAAAGATTTCTCCTATTGGAGCTTAATTAGGTGACCAAACCTCTACTTGTCGAACTTCCGGACATTGTTAATATTGCAAATAATAATATTAATAACTTTGTTATCTCAATTATTGATTTAATAATATATAAAATATCGACAATAATTGAATCAAATAACGTGACATACTATGCAACAATTCATGTAGCAATAATTGAACAAAATGAGTGACTTCTCACGTAAGCATCAATAATCAATGGTGTAGCTACTATGCAACCACGCATATTCTTGTACTTTTTTAACAATGGTGTTTGAGCAGTTAATGGTAAAACTTCCGCTAGTTATTTTCATAAAAATATTTTTGTCATTTTCTCAATCAAACAATAATTAGTTGTGGGGTCCACTAATGATTGTGCTTGGTCAAATACGGATATTCCCCGACAAAAAGAATATTCCCGACCAATCGAATATTATATAACAACTTACATACTTTGCAAAATTTATAAATACTACCCACAACTATAACATTATCTCAAATCCACACCATAATATTCAAAAAAAAATATTTTGAGAAAAGTAAATCTTTATTCGTAAAATTTGGGGTTTTACAAGAACAGTGAGAGAAAGGGTGAGCTCAACTAGCACAGTAAGAAATATTATGACTAAGATAATGCAGAATAAATTATCATTATCTTTTTACAATGTTAAACTGATAAAATATAATAGACAACAAGTTTAACTGCAGTGGAACAAACAATCCATTAGAAGAGTTAAGTAGAGCATAAAATCTACTATCTTCTATGGTTTAAAAAGTTTTTTATCAACTTTATCACTGAGACTCAGCTTAATAAATAAAATTGAATCATCCCTGCATCACGGCCAAGGATATTCATGTAATCATCAATGGTCATGACTATACCGAATAATCCCTAGTCATAATCACACCAACAACTGTTCATCATTGAACTACAGGCCAATGAGGACTTTTACCACATCATTCGTCATATTATAGTCATGATTATACCGAATAATCCTTGTTCATAATTATACCAAGTCCATTTATGCACGTAAGCCAAAGATGACTTTCATCACAATATAAGCATGAAGATGATGACAATGACATAATAATTCAATAAATTAAGTTCAATGATAGAATTTTAAAGATTTTTAATTTTAATTTATCCAGAAATCAATAACGTCTAAATTGTCAACATGATACTTCTTTGTGGAGTAAAATTCAAGAATGCTCGAGAAGAATATTTTCATGAAAAGATCTTTGGATGAAGCCTAAATATCAAGGATATTCCACTAATTTCATAGAGTATAGAAATAGAAACTTTAACCAACCGAGTATAATAGAATATATGAAATCGCATGAATGGATTTTTTGCCGCCATGCGATAATCCACGAGACAGATCATTTCCACAATTTAATAAGGAATGAATACGAAGGATCATTCACCGTGCATCAGTAATTCACATAGACATGTTATTCCAGCGAGAATAATAAAGAATAGAATAACGAGAAGAATTCACCATGCATGCGATAGAACGCGCATGACGAGTTATTCCAGCGAGAATAATAAAGAATGGAACCGGTCGTGCGTAATCCGCATGCATGGATATTCAACAGAATAATAAAGAATGTAACCATGTCATGCATAATCCGCATGCAGACGAGGATATTCCAATGAGAATAATAAAGAATGGAATAACAACAAAATTCACGAGCATGCGATAGGCCATGCAGACGAGTTATTCCAACAGAATAATAAAGAATGGAAAGAAGAATTTCACCGTATATGCGGTGCTTAGCATAGGCGGAGTTATTCAACATAATAATAAAGAATGGAATAACAACCCTCACGAGTATTGAAAGAAAATAGCTCTCTTCATGAATACGAAAGAATAATATCCCTTACCTTAGAAGAAACTGGATATTGGAATAGTGAGTTAGCAGACTTCTCTTTTTCTTTCTCTCTATAATAATTGCTCTAAAGCTTTAGTGAATTGGTGAGAAATGAAGGAAGAATGAGCTTCTATTTATAGGAAAATATAGTTTCGATAATTGCACGTTTTGGGGCTCGAATTATTACAGTATAATACCTTCCTCTTTTTCTTCATTTTTAATTTAGTCCTGCAAGTATTATCAAACTTGCACCACCTCCCCTAATAGTAAATAATGTGAATCAATAGTTCAATCATGTGAATCAATAGTTATAATCATGTAAAAATATGAATTACAGTATAGTACCTCCATATATACCTCTATTTTTAACTTAGTCATGCAAGTATTATCAATCTTGCACCAACTCCCCTAATAGTACAAGAATGTGAATCAATAGTACACACATGTGAACAAATAGTTATAATCATGTGAATTAATAGCAATTAATTGCTCATTTATCCGATTAATTAATCTGAATTGGTCCGTATAACTTCCAGACATCAATTAATATCGAAATAAATATCGATTTCCACTAACACTAATAATTCCAACACAATGGAACTATCAATTTCATCTTTAATCAACACGAACTTATTCATCATTAATATTATAACTCATAATATTTAACAAGCGAGGTCGTCGATTCACAGAAAGAGGGGATTTTCGATAAGGATTTCTCCTTATTGGTAGCGAATTAGATGACCAAACCTCTCCTTGATGAACTTCTAGACATTTTAAATATTGCAATTTAATAATATGAATAACTTTGTCATCTCAATTATTGATTTAATAATATATCATATTATCTGAGATGATATTATGACAATAATCGAATCAATAATATGAGAGATATGATCAAACAATTCTTTGTAGCAATAATTGAGTATAACTAAGTGACTTCTCACGTAAGCATCAATAATCAATCTTGTGTACTCTTATGCAACCACAGCGTATTCATTGTACTTTTTTCAAGGGTAGTTCAACAGTTTTAACGGTATAACTTTCGTAGTTATTTTTAATAAAAGATAATTACATCGTTTTCTTACTACGACAATACTTTCGTTATGGGGGTCCACTAATGATTGTCTCAGTGCATACGAATATTTCTGTTAAAAGCGAATATTCCCAGACAAATCGAATATTATATAACCACTAGCTTACTTTACAAAATTTATAAATATTACCCACAACTATAACATTATATCAAATCCACACCATAATATTCAAAAAAAATATTTTGAGAAATTTAAATATTTATTCATAAAATCTGGGGTCTCATAGTGTAGCACTACTAGTAGTGACAATGATTGGTGCTTTAAAGGCAATGCCTATGATATTTTTCCTGAATTCAGTTGTACTGTTTTCTTTTTATTCTCAAATGAAAAGTATTTGAATTATTTTAAGTGAAGTGGTGGTTATCTTTGAGTGTTATTTTTCTATTTTCTATGGATACAAAAATTGATTAAAATCTCATATGAATATGATATCGGGCTTGTGTAGGTTATTATGTGTTTGAGTTTTTTAGCTTTTTTTACTCTGTTTGTGGTAATGTTTGACAAGGCTTAGCAATTACTGGCGACGTCCTTTGGATAGAATCCACACTGGTACATCACGATGGTTATGTAGATTTCAATTGACTTAAGATATTTGCCTACCACAATCTGGTATCTTTGTTAACATTTGTAAGTTCAATCAATCCAACCAAGTACTTGATCTCAAAAGATCCCTATTTCCTGCACTTATTGACTTCATGATCTCCATTGATCTGAACCGGAAAGCTCGACAAAAGTTGCATAAAAATAAGAAAATTTACTTGAATATAAATATATATGCCAAAATTTATAGATATCGTTGACATTAAATTAGAGGAAGAAAGCAAACAAATAACATAGCAGTGATTTGCAATACGTTTCCTTAAATTTATAATATAAATCAGTTGGCTACACTTTGGTTAAGAAAAATAGAAAAAAAATAGAAAAAAGGAAGAGTAGAAAAAATGATTTGTACACAAGTTGAGGTCACTTACTTTGCCACTAGCTTAAAAGCAATAGTCACATACTTAAGAGTATAATGCACAAACCGGTAAACTCTCACCACTACCCCCTATAATGTAGATTCATTTGTTTTTCTGTGTAAATTGATTATCGCACAATAATATATCATCTTCTTATTATATTTTAATTTATTAATTGTACGTACACATTTATTATTAAAAATTTAAATAATCCTACCGCAACTCGCGGGTTTGTATCTAGTTTTGTAAACTATTTAAGAAACTATTATAATTATAAAATAAAAATTAATATCTAAATAAAATGACTTTTATCAATTTTATATTATTAAGTTTTGCAAACGACTTCTGTTAGAATTTAAGAACAAATAACAACACATGCACTCACACAAATATTATATGAAAGAACAAAAAAAATTAAGAACACACGATAGATTCAGGTTTACCAATTTGGTTTGTCCTGCTTGTCTGATGTATTCATAAGATGCATCACACGCTCTACAATAATTTATACATAAAATAATATTTTATAGTAATTAGAAAATCTTAACTAATATAATGAGCTCAAACCCATAAAACTCAATACATTAATAAAATTCAAGACAAGGACAACTAATAAATTTTCCAAACTAACCGTCATTAATCGAATTTACAAAAGTATGAATCAATCTCAATAGCTTCAAATAATTAAAATAAACTATGTTTGTGAGGCATGAAAGGAGGATGACATTACATCATAAATCATAACAATAATTATGAAATGCTATCAATTATTCTTCTAAAGGGTAATAAAAACTTCGACTAGATTGCGTCGAGACTTGCGGATGTTGCTGGCTTGCTTGCGTATGGTTTTGGTGTTGTTTTTTATTTTTATTTTTGAATTTTGGGCCCGCATTTTATTAAAAAAAGGATAATAATTAAAAGCTTCATTAATATATATACATATATAATGCATGTTACTTTTTATATATATATATATATATATATATATATATATATATATATATGATCCATCTTTCCAAGTAATTATAGAGAGCTAGGCCTAAAAAGCATTTTATTTATAACGACGATTTTATTATCGCTATAGCATAGAAAGTCAATTTTCTATGTTTTCTATACTATAGTGACGGATAAAATCGTCGTTATAGTCAATTCATTTTTAATTCTTTTCCTATAGTTCTTTAGAGAGAGCCGGCCCCTCTCTCTCTCTCTATATATATATATATTGAGTTGGTGGGACTGAGTTACTCACAAACTTTACCAAGTACATGCGTGTGCGTGATCATTACTTGATACGTTATATGAAACAAAATGACAACCTACCAAAAAATCGTAAAAATGTTAGTACAAGTTTTCTCTCATCCAATGATAATTATTGTCTTTCAGTTTTGGGCATATTAAGCTCTTAGTTACTAGACTTAATTATATTGGACGATTTCAATTCAACTATATTGGACGATTTCAATTCAACACCAACACCACAATATATATATATATATATATATATATATATATATATATATATACACACACACGGAGAAATCAATACTTTATTCACCATCTTTAGCGACGGATCGGACGATGATTCGGTCCGTTGCGTATATCAGAGAACCGTTGTCTTAGCTTTTAACGACACATCGAACCGTCGCCATAACATATAAACCATTTATCCGTTCTATAGCGACAGACCAAACCGTCGCTAAAGATGATGAGCCGAGTATGTAAAATAAAAGGGTATGCAGCGCAGTGGCGGAACCAGAACATTTTTAGAGGGGGGTCAAAATACATCAGTAAAAAAATTATTTATTAACGCTTAGAGTGCTTTCAAATTCATTTTGCCCAATTATAGTATTTCACAATATCATATTCCAACCCTTGTCAACTTTTGAGTTGTGAGTCTAATGACTTTTAATATATATATATATTTATTTATTTTTTTCCGAACTATGAGACTATTAATCAGACTTTGAATTTTTTTAGTCAACTGATTAGCTACTTTTATAGATAAATTACAAATTATAATATTATATATTCAAAATCTTATATTGTAGTTCATGAGATTAATTAGCTTGAAAGAATGAATTCTAGCAATAAAAACAAAAAAAAATAGAAGAAAAGATGTGACGCCCCCAAAATTAGGTATACATCACCCATCTTGGGTCGCCACTTACATGGTACAGAATTTAAATACAACTTACTAATATAACATCGCGTAGGTATGCAATACGACTTAAAGCGTGAGTTTGAATACAAATATTGTCTACTAGATATTATACAAACTCAAAAGGAGTCCTCATTACAATTATTATCACACTATTTCGCGAATAGTGAGGACTACTAATGCTATCCTCCGGACCATTACTCCGTTCCCCACTCGTCCCAAACTATATTCTCATTTCACGAAGAGAAAAAGTGAAAGAAAGGGTGAGCTCAACTAGCCCAAAGAAGAAATATTATAACTAAGATAAAAGCGAATAAATTATCAATAGTCTTCAACAATGTTAAAGCGATAAAATACAATAGACAACCGGTTTAAGCTGCATAGTGAATATCTGATCCATTAAAAGAGTCAAGTAGAAAATAAAGTCTACTATCTTTTAGGTTTTAAAAAATTTTCATCAATTTTTATCACTAAGACTCGGTTTAATGAATAAACCACAATATCTAATCATCTACGTACCACGGTCAAGGATTTTCATCAAATTATCAAGTGGTCATGACTATCTTAGAATCACCCTCGGTCATAATCATACCAAAAAACTATCCATCATTTGCATTACAGACTTCGAGGACTTTTGTCACATCATTTATATCAAGCCATGATTATACAAGAATGAACCCTAGTCATAATCATACTAAGTTCATCTATGCACGTAAGCCAAAGATAACTTTCAACATAATATAAACATGAGGATGATGACAATGATATAAGAATTCAATAAAACAAGTTCAAGAATTAATTTATCTAGGAATTATTAACGTCAAATTGTCAACAAGATCTTTGTTTTGTGTAGAGTAAAATTCAAGAATGATCGGAAGAATATTTCCATGAAAAGATACTAGATGAAACTTGATTATCAAGGATATTCTACTAATTTCATGGAGTAAAGAAGTCAAAGTTTTAACCAATTTGGGTATAATAAAGAATGGAATAACAAAAGAAATCACCATGCATGCGATGATAGCATAAAGCGAGTTATTCCACGAGAATAATAAATAACGGAACCGGTCGGTGAAATTCACACTGCAAGCGGGATGTTCCAACAGAATAATAAAGATGGAACCGGATCCGGTGTAAAACACACAGATAGGATATTCCAGCGAGAATGATAAAAGGCGGAACCCGGTCGGTGTAAAACACACATGACAGGATGTTCCAATGAGAATAATAGAAGAATGTCACCAAGTATAGGGTAAACCACGTATACATATTATGTATAGGGTGTCACAGCGTATCTGAGTTATTCAATGAGAATAATAAAGAATGGAATAACGAGAGGATTTCACCAAGTATAGGGTATCTGGCGTATCTGAGTTATTCCAACAGAATAATAAAGAATGTAATAATGAAGTTCTCTTCATGAATAAGAAAGAATAACACCCTTACAGAGTACAACAAATAATAATACCCTTACCTTAGAAGGCTGAATATTGGAAAAGTGAAGTAGCGAGAATACTTTTCTTCTTTTCTCTATAGTTTCTCTCTCAGAGTTTGATGAATTCGTAAGAAATAATGAAGGAATGAGCTTTCTATTTATAGAAAAGCGAGGGTGGCTCTTGGTCTTAATGAAGGTTGAAATGACTCTTGGTAATATTGAAGAGAGAACTACTATTTGCGAAGGGGTAATTAACCCTTGGAACAATCAAGAAAGAGTTAATTCTTGGTAATATTGAAGGGACAACTACTATTCTTGAAGGGGTAATTACTTATTGACGAAGGTAATTACTATTGACGAAGGTAAATACTATTGATGAAGGTAATTACTATTCATAAAGGTAAATACTATTGACAAAGGTAAATACTATTGGCGAAGGTAATTACTATTATTCACAAAGGTAATTACTATTCACAAAGGTAAATACTATCGATTGAAGGTAAATACTATTGACGAAGGTAATTACTACTCACAAAGGTAATTACTATTCACAAAGGTAAATACTATTGATTGAAGAGACTCTTAGATGATGACATATAGGCCCCCCATAAAATAATCAAACTTACCACAAACGCCTCATAATGAGACTCTTTATATACATGAGGATTGAATCATTTATTTTTAATCAACACATATTTAATCTTTCAACAATTATTAATCATTTATAACTTGTCGTCTCAATTAATAATATAACATATTATACTGAGATGATCTTTGTGACAATAATTGAATCAATAATATAAGAGATATGATCAAGCAATTCATCGTAGTAATAATTGAGTATAGCTAAGTGACTTCTCACGTAAGCATCGATAATCAATCTGGCGTGCTACTATGCAAACCACAGCATTCATTTTGTACTTTTACTCTAGGGTAGTTCAGCGGTTTTAATGGTAACACCTCTGCTTAGTTATTTTTATAGAAAGACAATTTTGTCATTTTCTAACTACGACAATACTTGGTTGTGGGGTCCACCATCGATTGAGTAGTAAATCGAATATTCCCCGACAAAAAGAATATTCCCAGACCAAACGAATATTTTATAACAACTTGCTTACTTTGCAAAATTTATAAATATTACTCACAACTATAACATTATATCAAATTTATTCCATAATATTCAAAAATAATATTTATAGAAAATTCATCTTTATTTATATAAAAATTTGGGGTCTTACAACCTCCCTTCTTATGAAATTTCGCCCTCGAAATTAGAATGCGTACGATATGATAAAGAGGCGAGGATACCTTGAATACATTTATCGTTAAAATATTAAATTCATCTTACTTAATCCTTGAAGATATTCATTAACAATTCATCTTTGCACTACTGAGCTAAAGATATACAATTGTAAAACCAATAATCTTTGAGGACGCATCTTAATAGTATCCTGACCACGAATTATCCATGCACCTTCTTGCCGAGGATATTCGTGTTTTCAATCTGATCGTGATTATACCAAATAATCCTTGGTTATAATTATACCAAGTCTATCGATGCACTTCTGACCAAAGATGACTTTTACCACATCCATGAATTAATATTTCATTGCTAATTAATCCATATCATCGAATCATCCACCACTACTGGGCCGAGGATATTCATTAGTATCACGACCACGAATTATCCATGCACTACTGACCAAAGATAATCGTATATTCATTAGTATCACGACCACAAATTATCCATGCACTACGACGAAGATAATCGTGTATTCATTAGTATCACGACCACAAATTATCCATGCACTACTACCGAAGATAATCGTGTATTCATTAGTATCACGACCACAAATTATCCATGCACTACGGACCCAAAGATAATCGTGTATTCATTAGTATCACGACCACAAATTATTCATGCACTACTGACCAAAGATAATCATGTTTTTAATTACGGTTATGATTATCTTAGAACAATCCACAGTCATAATCATACCAAGTCCATCTATGCACTCTGAAGCATGAGATGACTTTCAACATAATATAAGCGTGAGGATAATGATATAAAGAATCAATCAAATGAGATAAAGGATAAATATTAAATATTTATAATATAATTTATCCGAGGATTCAAGAATATCCCCATGTTATCAATCACTTAATAATCTCATAATCTAATATCATTAATATTATAACAATATTTTAATCACTTCTTAAATTTATAAACAATTTATCTCAATTGTTTACGCTTTACCATATAATGCATTTAATCATTCAAAAGGCCATACTCATAAGATATCATCACCAATTATCAAATTCCTCGAAAAAAAAATATGCATATACTCTATATAGATTCTCTAGCCATAAAATCCTATTTTCAACTTTGTTACTTCACATAACATATTTAACTCATATGTTCAGTAACTAAACTATTTTTATGAAAAATACCAAATCGGTCCCAAAAATATTTCTTTTCCGGGATTTAGCATAATATAGTCCCATAATGAAAATATATTTTCTCGAATTTTTAAAATTCATTTACTATTTTTCAAAAATCAATTTCTAATTAATTCCTTAAGAAATTAGCTACCTCAAGTTTAACTCCAAAAATTCGAAATCTTGGCGGGACCTTACACATGTTAATGTGAGCCTCCGATTTAAATTTCATGGTCATTTGAGTTATAGAACTCCGGTTATAGCATTTTTCGTCAAAAAAACCTAAATATTGAAATGGTCATAACTTGCTCATTTTAAGTCGGAATGAGCTCATTTTTGGACACGATGTTCTTTATACCATATACTTTTATGTCCCAAAATGCCTGAATTTTTCTCACTAATTAAGTGGCTGAAACAGCTCTTACAAAAAGCGTGGCAATGACTTTTTGGACATTTGAAGTTTTAACTCCTTTGCTAAAATCGGTCCCACGAAAATCTACAACACCTTTTCATTGATTCCACTTGGATTAGTTAGGTAACTCATAGATCTAACTCTAGGACTTAACCACACTCAAAAATTCAAAATATAATAAGAGATTTGGTCGATTGAATTTTATGTTCGTTTTCACCAAAATCGGTTTTAACTCCTTATGATTTTAAGAAACTTTCATGTTTTCACATACTAAGCAACATAACTCATCATAACACTTACTAATACCACGTATACCCATGATTTTCATTAGTCCAATGCTTTTATTATGACTTTCATCATAAACCACGTAAAGCCATTCATTTTAGTTGAAGAAATATTTGAGGGTTTAAGAAATGGGTTTTATCTTTGGGGTCAATCTGAAATTCGATTTCACGCTCTAGGGTAGGCTAGGAAATCTTCAAGAATCGTCAAGAAATTTATTAATGATAGAAATATCATTCAAAGCGCTACTCTCGTCCAAGACTTGGATAGTACGTCACATTAATACCAAGCTGTGACTTCTATCCCTTAACACGGATAGCACCTCACAATGATACCTATCAACTTGCCATCTTGATCGCGGCGTCGCCTACTGAGAAAGTGCGGCGGTGCATTCCACACAAGGAAGTCAACAACGAAAGGATCGGGGCTCTTTACTTATGGCTTGATATGATGATGATTGACTTTAGTGGTTTGGTTACTTTGAATTCGCATAACAGGTTGGTTAAGAGTATGAAAGCTAACAACCTTATAAAAATCATGATGAGTATTTAACCAATCGATTTCTAAAGTCACATCAAAGACAAATATTTTCAAAGAGATAAGATCGACGAAGTAGCGTGAAAATGTTTATTTGAATCAAACAAGATTAAAAAAGCAGAGAGGTATGCGAAGGCTCCTACTAATGAAGTTTCAACCGATAAGTCAAAGTTTAACTTCTTGAGTCAAATTTAAGCGTTGAACATAACTAGGTGAAATAAAAGAGTGGGTAGGGCGGTATCTAACACGGTATAGACTTGCAAGAGCTTCCGATTAACTTACCGTGATAATTTTATTCGGGTTCCTCGTCACGAAAAAAAAAACGCTCTCTCTTAAACTACACGGCTTTGGTTTATGCGGGATGACCTTTGGTGCCTCCATTCTAGTTGAATTTGTCTTGATGAAACGACAAAATCGAGCTAAGTGACCTTCTCTTCCACAATTATAACATGCTTTGGATGGCGTGGCGTAGATTCGGTGATGTGTCCCTCTCCTCGCATTTGAAGCATATGATAGGTGGTCTTTCTCCTTCCTTAACAACGGGTCTTTGGTCTTTGACGTCTTTCCATCATTGTTGAATCTCCTTTTCTTGAAATGTCCATTCTTATTTCTTTGATTACGATTACCATAGAAGTGGTTACCATATCTGGCTGTTGATTCCCTCCGCTTGTTGTTGTCACCGCCCGATGACTACTCTCATTGGTATTATAATTTTCTAAATTTGCTCTCTTTTAGTTGCATTGACTCGTTATCGCGCTCCACTAAGCGAGCCCTATTTACAACATCGAATACAAACACGGTTTATGAGAAATAAGATGTTGGCGTATCTCGACTTCGAACCTCTTAAAAACATTCGCGCCATTCTCTCTTCATTATCCACCAAGTGGGAATATGAAACCGTGATAACTCGCAAATTTTGCCTCGTATTGCGACATGGTCATATTGTTTTGTTCCATCTTGATAAACTCCACCTCCTTCATGTATGGCGAATACTTTCGGGAAAGTATTTGTCGTTGAACGACTCTGAAACTTCTCCCAAGATATCTTGATGCAATGAGTTGAGTCGTTTCTGGATTTCCACCGATGTGTCGCCTCTCCGCGCGCAACATAAAGGCGTGAAGGAACCTTTTGCTCCTCGAGCATCAAAGACATCAAATATCTTGGTAATCGCTTTATCCATGCTTTAGCGAAGTGGTTTTGGCTCTCCCTTAAACTCCGGTGGTCCCAGCTCCTTGAATTGTTTAGCGGTGTGCCAGAGAGTTTTCCGTGTTTCCACCTACGTTTTGGGCGAGTCGCTTTAGCGATGTTGCATGAATTATAAAAACCTCTTAAGCGTCACAAGTCGTTCGTCGATTGATCGGTGTTGTTGTTTACGGGAGGATTATCGTCATCTGTTGCACATTATCACGATTATTGATGCATGTGGAGAATCAGCAGGTCTCTGTGCTCCATTCTTATTCTCAACATTCTCGGATGCCATTTTCAAACAACGCCACAAAATAAGGGTTAATTGACATACGACATATTATCACTATACTACGCCAGGCCAATCATATACCAAATAAACTTGGGTAGGTCATACTTGGCGAAGAATTCCCTATCTCTCCCCTCCTAGTTCTAGTCTCACATCTTAGCGAGGATCGTATCCTAGCTCGATACAGACCCATGGCGCCCCAAAATTAGGTATACATCACCCATCTTGGGTGCGCCACTTACATGGTATAGAATTTAAATACAACTTACTAATATAAGCGTAGGTATACAATCGACTTAAAGCGTAAGTTTGAATACAAATATTATCTACTAGATATTATCTGAACTCAAAAGGAGTCCTCATTACAATTATTATCACCTTTATTTCACGAGAATAGTGAGGGACTACTAATCTATCCTCACGGACCATTACTCTGTTCCCCTGACTCGTCCCCAACTATATTCTCATTTCACGAAGAGAACGGTGAAAGAAAGGGTGAGCTCAACTAGCCCGATGAAATATTATAACTAAGATAAAGCGAATAAATTATCAATAGTCTTCAACAATGTTAAAGCGATAAAATCTGATGACAACCGGTTTAACTTCTGATGAATATCTGATCCATTAAAAGAGTCGAGTAGAAAATAAAAGTCTACTATCTTTTAGGTTTTAAAAAATTTTCATCAATTTTATCACTAAGACTCGGTTTAATGAATAAACCACAATATCTAATCATCTACGTACCACGGTCGAGGATTTTCATCAAATTATCAATGGTCATGACTATCTTAGAATCACCCTGGTCATAATCATACCAAAAACTATCCATCATTTGCATTCACAGACCCTTTGAGGACTTTTGTCACATCATTTATATCAAGCCGTGATTATCCAAGAATGAACCACGGTCGTAATCATACTAAGTTCATCTATGCACGTAAGCGAAGATAACTTTCGACATAATATAAACATGAGGATGATGACAATGATATAAGAATTCAATAAAACAAGTTCAAGAATTAATTTATCTAGGAATTATTAACGTCAATTGTCGACAAGAATCTTTGTTTTGTAGAGTAGAATTCAAGAATGATTAGAAGAATATTTCCATGAAAGAATCTTTGGATGAAAGCCTTGATTATCGAGGATATTCTACTAATTTCATGGAGTATAGAAGTCGAAGTTTTAACCAATTTGGGTATAATAAAGAATGAAATAATAAAAGAAATCACCATGCATGCGATAGGAAATAGCTTCGGCGAGTTATTCAACGAGAATAATAAATAGCAGGTAATTACTATTTGCGAATATTGTGGCGATTACATCGCGTATGCGATTTATCGCATGCATGGTGATTTAATCAATGGCTCGATTATGATGTGACAAAAATTCTTTATGCGTTGATGGATACCCGATATAAAGTGATTTAAGATAGCTTAAATTGATAATTTGATGAAAATCCTTGACCGTAAGGCACGGGATGATTAGATATTGTGGTTTATTTATTAAGTCTTAGTGATAAAATTGATGAAAATCTTTAAAACCTAAAGATAGTAGATTTTATTTTCTACTTGATTTTATGGATCGATATATGCAGCTTAAACTGTTATCAATTTATCGATTGTTTAAGACTATTGATATCTTAAATATTTCAAAGTTGATCAATAGTATTCAGAAATAATTGTAATGTGAATCTTGATCAGTATAATATCTAGTAGATAATATTTGTATTAAATTAAATTAAATTTGTTATTTTACTTAAAAATGAGAAAATATATTTATTATTACTCTTTATAAATATAAAATCAAATAATAACAAATAAAATTAAAATAAAATAAAATAATAATTAATTATCCTAATTTGATTTAAATTTGTATATATTATAAGAGAATGTATCGAACATCTAATCGAATATGTATTAACCGAGTATGTATCGAATCACAATCAAAAATTCGAGTAGTTCGAATCTTAAACGAGTCGAGTATAACCTTGCTCAGATTCTACTCATATTTTTATTCGAACTATTTTTAATGCTCAGATTTGGATCATTTATTAACGAATCCGAGTCTCACTCGTATTTTTTCAAATCGAGCCCGAATCGAACTCGAACTGTATTGGTTCATTTACAGACTTAATTATGAATTTATGGGGCCGGTAGGATTCCAACAATATATAATGAATGCAATGTTACTGACTAGTAGTATATGACTATATATAAATTTTTGATGTTCAAAGTTAATATTATTGGTCTTCAGATTTGTCCTAATCACAAGATATATACATACTATTACATCCCTTCTAAAATTAAAGATATAATTTAATTTTTAAAATAAAACGACGATATATTAAACTTTAAATATATATAAAATTATTTAATTTTATTTGATATAATTATTATAATAATATAGTATATAATAAAAATTATTAATCACAAAATTTATTTTATTTTAAAATTTTATGAATCATACTAATTTAAAATTTTAATATGTCGTAGTTTAAATTCAAAAATCAAATTACATATCTAATTTTAGATCTAAAGGAGTATTTAATTATGTAGCTAGCTGATTTCGAGGTAGTTTCTTTCAGGTAATTTGAAGGCTATAAATAGATTAGACGGGAACACAAAAATGAATCTAACTTAATCTATATAGTGATATGTTACACACACACACACACACTCGTTAATTTGTAAGTTACAAATATAATTAATATAAAAAATGGAAAGGCTGTCATCTCTTCTTCAAATCCAACCCCCAACATTTGGAAAACTAGTTACTATTCTGAGCATTGATGGAGGTGGTATAAGAGGTCTCATTCCTGCTATTATCATTGCTTTTCTTGAATCCCAACTTCAGGTATAATAAATACATATACATACATACATATATATATATATATATATATATTACATCCTTACTATTAGCAAAATTTGTAAATGGGATTATAATTAATTTATAGAAGGGAGCTATTGAGAGAGTATGACTGAAACTAACTTGAAATGATCGATGGATCAGGAGCTGGACGGTGAGGATGCTAGACTAGCGGATTACTTTGATATAATCTCAGGAACAAGCACAGGTGGTCTTGTGACAGCCATGTTAACCGCTCCCAACGAAAATAAACGTCCCCTCTTTGCCGCCGAAGATATCAAGCCTTTCTATCTTGACAACTGCCCCAAAATATTCCCACAACAACGGAGGTATATATATATATATATATATATATATATATATATAAGTTCCGATTTTTATTTTATTTAATTTTTGTAAATTGTACGTCTTGTGCATGAAAACTTAATTAATTATGCCGGCCGCTATAATTGATCATTTATGTATATATGTTGATGGAAACTTGTAATTAAATTAAGAAGTGGTATTGGTTTGGTAGTGGCATGTTTGGCTCAATCGCAAAGAAATTGAAGTTATTCCTTGGACCAAAGTATGATGGGAATTACCTTCGTCAAGTTGTAAGGGAGAAGCTAGGAGAGACTCGGTTGCATCAAACCCTAACCAATGTTGTCATTCCAACTTTCGATATCAAGTATATGCAGCCAACCATCTTCACCACTTATGAGGTCTGTAACTGCAACTCTCTAACTATACAAATGCAACTCGATCGCGCTTAATTAATTCTATAGAATATTTAATGAACTATCACATTTAGCGACGGACAAAATAGTCCGCTTTCAAAAAATTTTGAACCGTTGCGATAGTCAAGCGAAATTCTTTATGCTTTCGATTGAACCTTATATGGCGATAAGTTTAAGCGTTGATTTTATTAAATCATTAAAGGTGTGGCCGCGTAAAAGCGGACGGTTTGTTATAAACTTAAAATATAATCAAATATCTTGCATGCCAAAAATCCAAATTGTTGTGTTAATTAATTCATTTCTAATTACTACTACTTTCCAAAAATGTTAAAGGTCATGATCTCGTCCATGGCGGCCATATTCATTAGTTCTGTAAGGGCATGAATATAGTCTTCTCTTCCATATTCATATATTTAAGGTTATGTTTATTTACAATGACTATTTATTTAATTTAAAAAATTATACGATAAAGGACGTCAAATAATAAAGTAATTAATGTGGTAAGCTTTTATTGAGTTGTAGTACTCTCTTTGAGGTATAAAATTTATTTATTTTAAAATTTAATGGTTTGAACAATTGGTGCAGGCAAAAGAAAGCCAGTTAGCGGATGCTAGATTATCAGACATATGCATCAGTACTTCTGCTGCTCCAACTTATTTTCCTGCCTATTGTTTCAACAACCAAGATAGTGAAGGAACCACCCGAGAATTTAATCTCATCGACGGTGGTGTTGCCGCCAATAATCCGGTATAATTACGGACGGTGGTGTTAATCCCACTGTTTCAAAAGTAAAAACTTATTTTCACTTCTTAAAGTAAATAGTAGTTTTACTTTATAGTTAGTTTACAATTGTTATAATTATTTATATTAAAATTAAATAATAATTTCATAAATTCACTCTAAAAAGTCAAAATGTATTTCTATTAATCACAGAACTCATAAACTACTCCCTCGGTTCCCATTTATAAGATTATTATTGATTTTTTAAAATTCATTTTCAAGCTCAAAATATATATATAAATTTATTTAGTTTATGTCAATATTATTATGAACAGCGATCCTAAACTACTTGTAAGATTTATTATTTTTAAAATTTAAATTAATCCTGTCAATTTTATATTTAAAATTGACTGTAACCATACATGCATTTTATGTTATTGTTTAATTTGGTTTATATATATATATATATATATATATATATATATATATATATATATATATAGGCTCTAGTTGCCATTAGCCAAGTGACGAAGCAGATTATCGCTCAAAATCCAGATTTCTTCCCTATTAGACCGACAGATTACAAGCGCTTCCTTGTAATTTCAATAGGAACTGGTTCTGGAAAGGTTGAGCAGAAATATAATGGTGAAATGGTATCCAAATGGGGTGCGGTTGGTTGGTTATTTCAAGGAGGTTCTACTCCATTAGTGGATGTATTTACTCATGCTAGTGCAGATATGGTTGATTATCATTTTTCTGCAGTCGTCCAGGCTCTTAATTCCGAAGCTAATTACCTCCGAATTCAGGTACGTAATTAATCAATTAGTATTAATTTGCATGTACCCCACTCCCAAAGTTTAAAATCAACTAAAATTTACTCTTGGCAGGATGATTCATTAAATGGGATAGTCTCCTCAACCGATATTGCTACTAAGGAGAATCTAGAAAATCTGGTGATAGTGGGTGAAAAATTATTGAAGAAACCAGTTTCAAGGGTAAATTTGGAAAAAGGTGTCTATGAGCCGGTGGAAAATGGAGGTACCAATGAAGAAGCTTTGACAAGGTATATATATATAACTTAAGAATATATATAGTGAGAATTGTTATTTTCACAAATAAAAATTAATATTTCTACAAGATATCGGACCACTTTATTATTTATGCAAGAGAGATCTTATGAAATTATCATTTTTGTTTAATTCCCTATGTAAACTGTCTAGGAAATCTTAATTTTTAAAAGGTGGTTTGCTTGATTAACACAAGACCAATAATTATTACTCCCTTTGTACGTTTTACAGGTTTGCAAAATTGCTTTCGGATGAGAGGAGACTCCGAGAGTTCAAATCTCCACACACCTACAAATTAAGTACTGAAGTAAAAACACAATTAATGGAGGATTAGCTTGGAGATTTACGTATATCGCTAACAATATAGGGAATTAAATGAGGAAGAATTATAACTCAATTAGTGACTTGTGCTTGAAATATTTTGTTCTTCAGTAGTATTTTGCATTCTTTTCTTTTTAGTATTGTTCTTATTAAAAATAATACAGCAACAGCAGCATCCACATCAGAAACACCAGCACCAGCATTAGTATCATGTGCAGCAGCACATTACTCACAACATTCACAACCACGTGACACTAAAGGCATGAAGCTATCCATAATAAAATGTCTCAGCATTGTCACTACAACAACAAGAAATGAAAGGACTGATGATAGTAGTGTGGACACATCTAGTCCTTATGATGGAGTAGAGAAGCACCGGAATAGTGTTGATCAGTTGATAGTAACAACAAGCTAACTTATATACTATAGTTAGATTAGAGTTAACTAGAGTTAGTGGTGAGGTTAACTTATCTTTCAAGCAAAGTTCTTGGTATAAATAGTTTTGGTGTAATATAGTTTTTAGTGTGGTTTTTGTTTCTATTTTGTAATATTTCTCTGATGAAAATGAGAATAATTTTCTCTCCGTATTTCTTTGTTGTGATAAGCTTTTACACCCTCTTTTCCATTATATAAGTACATAAGATTTTTTTCCCCACGATATAAGATGTTTTACATATATCTAGGAGAAAAAAATTAATTCTTTTCTAATTTGCCTCTAAAAAAAATAGAGTAATTGAGATAGAGAAGGAAGCGTAAATAATTAGTATATGGGTAGTAATAAAATTTATTAATATGTGTGATTATGTCTTAAACAACGTAAGATTAAATTTCAAACCAACATTAATTACTTAACATTAAAATTAAATTAATGAAATTTATTAATGTGTGATTATGTCTTAAACAACTTATATAATGAAAAGGATCGAGGGAGTATTATTTATCGTTCATTTTGAATAAAATTTAACTTTAGGTTAAATTAAGTTGTAATAAACCATAATTCTTTGAGCTAATTTGCATGCATTCTTTTTTCTTTTTTTTTGAAGTCCTATTTTGTGGAGTACAATACAATTCGTAACAAACTTGAGACCTCAAAGTCACAGTACCTCAATCTTAATTACTGGTATTTGATTGCATCTTAGGTTGTGTTTGATAAAACTGAATATTAAGATATAAACAGTTTAGACATCTGAATAATTTAGAGCATCTAAATCAAATTGTATCTGAATGAAAAATATTGTTTGATAATTAATTTTTTTTAAATGTCTGAATAATATTATTTTACCATTTTAACTTTCCTTCCCCCTTCCTATTCAACAACACAACTTATTGTCTTCCTCCATAATCACTGTAAACACCAACCTAGTTATGTCACCTTCAAAACCTACCTTATTAGTTGGATCGAAGCTTCAAGACAAATTTAACATACAATATATGAACCCAAATTGAAAATAGCAATAGTTTCCAAACTCAGAAATATTCCCAAATCAGCCCTCAAATTCTCTATAAATATCTTAAAATGAGGAGGAAAAGGAAAAGGAAGGGGAAGAAGATCCTCATTTATCAGATGAAGCCGCTGATAAAATCGCTGATTATTTCAGAAGACCACAAATTTTCACTCTAGACATAAATTTCATAATTCTTGGCAGAAAAATGCGATAACAAATATGCATTTTTAATCGAAAACCCTTTTAATTACATAAACAAACAAAAAAATACTAAAATTTCAAATAAAATTTTTACGACGTAGAATCAAAAAATGATGCCGCACAGAAAATTTGAGAAAATCTGTAGAAGAAAGATGAAGAAATAGTTAGCAGTAACGCATAGAGAAATTATTGCAGCTTCAGCGGTTTCAATGGAGACTTCTGAAATCCGCTGATAAAATCGAATTCTTTTTATGGTCGAGCTCCTAAAATTATCGTTGGGTTTGAGCTTCAATGGCGCAGATCTGTTGGGTTTGAGGGTTGGTAACAGTAATTAGACAGATACAAAATGAATTTTGTAATATTGAGGAGTGTTAACGTCAAGATCTTTCGAAGCAAATTTAAACAATTGTGATTGAAAAGAAAAGCCCTCCTTCTACAGCGCTTGATATTAACGCATAGAGATCTTTCGTCGCGTCCCAATCACCTAAAAGCGTCACGATCCATAGCGTAAACCTGATAAACACCACAAGCAGCGGTGGCGGTTCCGTCGGGGATAGCTTCGAGCGTGAGAGTCGGTATGTGAATTCACAAAGTTTATCGAAAAGCGGAGGCTATATTACTTAATGTATTGATATCAAGAGATAATAATAATTCTACGTGAATATGTGATTCTAAATGAAGAAGTGTATGAGAGCGTACCTCTTGGTGGAGACTTCCTCGCCAAGTTATACCCTCCTTGCACGAATTCTTGTGCCACCCACTACTACTACGACACATTTCCCTTTGCGATGGGTCTGCCGATCGTATGTAGTTTATCCTTTGCTTTTGATCATTTCGCTACTACCGCCAAACCGATTAGGATCCCATCCACATTAATCGTGGCGGGGTTCTTTAGTCAACCGACGTGCTTTTTCATCATTCTGGTCAAAGATTGTAGATATTTAAAATGTCTAAAGGATTGATCCGATGACCTGACCCGATCTTATAAGTTTGAAATGAAAATAATATGATGATTGGGCTTAATGATTTTCATAATTCAATAATAAAGGCCCAATAGAATAAAAAGAATAAGCCCAATATACTCGGCCCAAAGAGATAAAATATCACGACCCAACAAGGAGGTTATTTTGGTCCAAAAAAAATAATTTTCGTTCAGACCCGCCTCTAAATGGTTTAGAATTATTTTTGTGTCTAACAGATTAAGAGCCATTAAGAGGTAAAAAAAATTATCAAACAAGTTTTGCCCCTGACCGAATCAGAGACGTATCCATTAAGAGCTATTTAGATGCAAATAAACACAATCTTAATGCATCTTAACATTTCACCTCTTAATGTATTTGTATCTTAATGATTTAAAAACATTTAGAGGGAAATTTTTTATCCCAATTTCAAACATTAAGATGTATTAAAAAACATTAAGAGATAGATTCTTAAGATATATTAAGATGCAGTCAAATACCACAAATGCACATGCGCGCGGTGCTTTATATATGGTCATTCCATGTTTTGACGTGTAATAAAGCTCTTTTGTCTATTGAAAAACAATATTCAATAATCACCAACACAAGAAAAATGACTAAGAGAAGTTATATTTGATGTAACACTCCTTTCCCAAAAAAGAAGGAAATGTCACGTGCAAAGCACAATAAACCTCAAAATAAGTAAACAGAGCACTAATAACCTCAAAATATTAATAGTGGTGATCCATTAATAATGTAAGACCCCAACTTATTATAAATAAAATTGAATTTTTCCTCTATTCATTATTCTAAATTAATAAGGTGTTAATTTGATATAACGCTTTGGTTATGGGTGAAATGTGTAAATTTTACAAAATAAGCAAGTGGTTATAAAATATTCATTTTGTCGGGGAATATTCGTTTGGTCTTGGAATATTTTTTTTGTCGGGAATATCTGTACGACGGCGCAGTCAATTGTGGGCCCCATAACGGAATAACTGTCGGATGAAGAAAATGACAAAGTTTGAGTTTTATAAATAACGGTAATTATTACAATTAACTTTGTTGGAATACGGTGGTTAAAATACTGATGTCTGGCGTGGTTGCTTGCTGATATTACATGAGTATTGTTGAATTATTGATTAAGTACACGATTAAATGCGTAAGAAGGCACTACTCAATAATTATTTACGATGAATTCTTATTGATATTTTATTTTATTGATTCAATAATTCTTTGCGTTGATAGTTTATATTATTGTTGTTTCAATAATTATCACTGCACAGTATTTCCCATTATCAGATCAATAATTCATATTATTAGAATAATATTATTAGATAGTATTATTGGCAATGTCTAGAAAGTTGTCAAGGAGAGGTTTGGTCACCTAATTGCGGCGGCGATGAAGGAAAAATCCTTATTGGAAAGCCCCTCTCTCTGAAGCGGCTTTGGTTATCATAATTATGATTACGTAATATTATTTATGAATAATTAATTATTGATTTATATGATAAGGAAATATTTATTTGATGGATATAAATGATGGATTTATTTATTTTATGTGGTTATAATTGAAGGAATTAATGTTGAGGTGTTTTATCAGTATTTTTGTCGGAATGGAGGTATTAAAAATTAAATCAGTATTTTTACGATATATTGCGTAAGTTATAATTTTTAATCAAATAGTTGGATCATTGTGATTTTGGATATGTTATACATATATAAGTTGAGTATATGTCCACAAATTTTGAATCGTTAAAATGAGCGAATGATTTGTTATGAATTTTAAGAGGTGGTGATTGAAAATTAGGTTTATAAATGATTTTGATGAAAAATTCTAGAATTGAGTGGACCCTACTTGTGGTTGGTGAAGAAATGTGCTGAATTTTATTTCAAATGTGGTGGGTGGCAATAGTAACAGGTAAAGCCATCAGGTAGTAGGTCAAGTCTGCTTCGGCGTGCTAACATTTTCCTATAAATAGAGGCTAAGTTAGAATTGAAAATCACACCAGAAACATAAGCTTTCTCTCATTCTCTCTCTATATTATCGAGCGTAATTTGTGAGTATTTAGATACTTTGAGAGTTCTTTGTTAAATTACAAGTTTCATTCAAACATCACTTGAGCCTTTCATTCCAAGTCTGGTTTCTTTGAGGTAAGGAATGTTATTTTCTTCTTAAATGATATTATTTTCTTGATATCATTATCTTTGAAATATTGGTTTGAACTTTTTAATCAAATTTGAAACTTTTTGTGTCGGGGTTACTATTCACGTATACGACACTATTCATGTATACGACACTATTCACGAATACGACACTATTCACCGAAAAATGAAAATTTTCTTTTTTGTCCAAGATGTCTATTATGGTTACTATCTTTGATTGTATCCATGTTTTGATCTTTATTTTTGAATTTTGCTTCAAAATTGGTTATTATGAAATATTAGTGATCTTGGATAAACTGTAACACGAATCCCTAATATTTGTCCTTCTGTCTCACTGGATTCGTTCTCTAAAATGTTTTTTATCATCCTCAGTCCTTAATGATGATATTATTGAATATCTTTGGCTTGTAGTGCAAAGATGAATGATTAACTGATGAATATCTTTGGCCCATAGTGCAAAGATGAACATGTGTTGAGATGAACATGACCAACTGGTGATACAAATGAATATCTTTGGCCTGTAGTGCAAAGATGAATATTCGATTAAGGATGTATATTGATTGTTGCTACATGGATAAACTATTGACGATGGACTTATAAATCTTAGAAGATAGTAGAACTCATTCTCTACTTGACTCTTTTAATGGATTGTTGTTTCCACTGCAGTTTTGATCTAAAACTTGTTGTCTATTATGTTTTATCAAATTTTTCCCTGTTGAAGACTAATGATAATTTGTTGTATATTATCTTAGTCATAATATTCTTTACTGGGCTAGTTGAGCTCACCCTTTTCCTTTTTGTTCCATTTTTCTTCTCAGGAGGTGAAAACATAGCATGATCTAGTCGGGGTATGGAGTGATGGTTTTAGAAAGATTTTTTAACAGTCCTCACTATTTCTGTAAAATAGTGTTTGAATAATTGTAATGAGGACTTATTTGAGTGTTGATATTGTCTAGAAGACAATATTTTTATTTAAATTCATAGTATGTGTTGTCGTATTTTGCACGATAATTGTATTATTGAAGTTGTAGTTTACTTTCTGTACCATGTATTTGGCGACTCAAGATGGGTGTTGTATACCTATTTTGGGGGCGTCACAAATAACGTACTAAATACAATTCTCCAAACAGAATCAAAATAATCAAAACTTAAAATTCGAATCAACCTAGATGGTCAAAGGCAACACTCTCATCACATTAGCCCTGAATCACCCCTGCAAACCTACCGGAAGAAAAACACAACATGAGCCAAATGTCCAGTACAGATATAGATGTACAACTAATATACGAAATCAACTGAGACAAAATACTAAACAAAGTCTCAAGCTTAAATACCGATAGAAATATAATATCCAAAGATCTGAATAGGATATATCTGAATCAATGGAATTAACGAAACAAATAGAAGAGTAAAGAAATAACGAACTGAAGTAACTAACTCAATGAATTGAACTGAACTGAAACAAAAAAACTAATACAATGAAATAATGGCCTGAATCAAATGGTTGGTTGTTATTTCATACTGAATGAGCTCAGAAATATACATTGCCACACAGACAAGTCAAAGTAATGCCACACAGGCAAATCAAATGATGCCACACAGGCAACCAAAATAATGCCACACAGGCACTCACACATTGGACCGTGAATCCAAATGTATGCAAATCGGATAGGTGTGTTTGGCACAAAATCACAAATTCGCAGAACAAAAAACTAAGGTTAACCCATACGCCTCCCACAACAAAACATTGAATGACCCACTTCTTCCGGAGCTCAAAACGGAGACGTCGTGGACTAATCACACTGCCACAGAAAGTGCCATGCTTCTCGTGCCAAGACGACATACCTGTGGTACCCCCACAGGTGGTTATAGCTCAGGTATACCCTACGGTATATTCTAACAAATATATCATGTCACAACACATGCGACATAATACCAACAAAATGGTTCTATATGTACATGTTGAACCAAATCAAATTATAGTCACAATGTCTCAAAAAGAAGGTAGCAACATATACCGCTCTACAATTATCAAAAATAAATACTAAGCATGATAACCTAATTCAAAGAGTACAAATACGAGTCAAATATATCAACTCCAAAATGAAACTATTATATGAATTTCACAATAAATAATTATGTGAAATAATAACAAAATTCGAAATAAGGGAGAAAACAAACAAATCAAATTTAACAAGAATGTCGCTGAAAAAGTACGGAATCCGTATCTGAATTGAGCAATGTAATACCCAAAATTTATATTCCAAATATAACTCGTTAAGTTTTTTTCGTCCGAACTAATTACACAAATTAACATAAATAAATTAATAACAATATATTAAATTCATAATTAATAATTTCCCCTTTTCCATGATTTGTTATTACTATTATTATTATTATTATTATTATTATTATTATAAAATAATATGAACTTCATGTTAGATTATATACAAAGTACACCAAAATTCATATTAACTTACATTCTAAAAATAATATATATATATATATATATATATATATATATATATATATATATATATATATATATATATAATATAGACTCATTCTTTATGTATACCATACATCCCCACTGCTTCATAAGAGTGACCTTAAGTCATGCCACGAAATTTTTTTTTTATTTAAAACTCTTTCGCCAGGTTCATTCAAAACCATTCTTATATATACACACATACAATAATAATATTAATAATTCTCCAGATTGTATATTCATTCAAGATATATAATAGAATTAATTCTCATCATTCTATATATTGACCCATAACTATCAAAATAAGAATACAACTTTTACATTTTCATTATCACAAGAAATCCCTTTTATTATTATTGACCTCAACTATTTTTATTTACAATCCATTCACAATGACCATGAATTGAAGGAGCAACTTACCTCAAAATAATCAACAAGCTGAAATATAAGTTGTTCTCCTTTCATGACTCCCTTTAGTTCTCTCCCTTCAATTAGTTTGTATAGTGAAATAAAATTAGGTCTTACTATTTATTAATTAAAAGGGTCTTGCCCTAATGAACTTCTAATTGAGTTCAATTAATATTAAGGCCCAAATATATTACCAAATTAAATTATCTATCACTTATTAATTTATTAACCCACATAAATTAAATAACTAGTTGACCCAAATAAAAGACAAGGTCCAATTAAAATATTTAAAATATGCATTTAAATGTTATTTATTTATTTATTGTATTTTTTTGGGTATTACATTATCTCCACCTTAAAAATAATTTCGTCCCCGGAATCAAAAGACAAACAAGGCTTACCTAACATCAAAGAGGTGAAGATATTCTTGCCGAATAGTCTCCTCCATCTCTCAAGTAGTTTCGCGTTCCAGATGATTTTTTTTTTCACAAAACTTTAACAAAAGGGATTATCTTCCTCTTCATAACCTGCTATTGACGATCTAAAATTGCTTCAGCTTCTTCCTTCTTCAAAATTATTGAGGACGAAAAACTGAAGAAATGCGCTTTGGATTCACTCAATTCCGACATCGGATGAATTAATTATGATTTTTTTTTTCTAAATAGTTGCATTGCGTATAAGTATTTTACTCGAGAATTCAACTAATTAAATTAAAATAGGAGTACAGTTACATCTTTCACTCTTTAAATATAACAAGGAAACAATATAGGAGTTATCAAAACCATAATGGACTCCTTAATTTTTATAAAATCAATTATTTAATTATCTATTAAAAGAATATAACTTTCCAAAGCGAAACAAGGAAGAAAATAAAAGAAAAAGTAACTTACCCTTTCTAATTCAAATATAATTTTATAAAATAAAATTAATTAATATTTAATTATTAACAAAAATATGGATTATTACATTTGAATGGCTAGCTTATATAAAATTATGGACCATATATTGTCTATCTATTAGATTCATTAGTTATTGGAATAAAACATTTGGGAATTTTGATTATTAAATTGTCGTAAAAAAAATCTATCATGACAGTTTGAGCCATTTAAGTTTATCAATATAACTCTGACCAAATAAAATTCAATTCAACAATTTTGGTATTCAAGAAAATAAAAGTATGCCTTCTATTTTGGTGCATGCATCTGAATTATGAGAGTCGAGAGAGTAAAATTGCTATACGTGATGCCAAAATTGCATGCATGGTGGTCAGTTTGAGAAGTTGGACTAGTCAAGGACGTAACATTAATCACACTTAAATCAGTCAAATTAAGCTGGTTTGCTTTCTTCAAATTTCATATGAGAAATTTAAGTGGAATGATTCAAATCGGTGACCACAAACATAAACCTAAAATGAGTTACAACTGTCCCACAAGAATTTCTAATTTTATTTTAATTTAAGACTAGTAGTTATTTGTTAATTTGTTAAATTTTAAAATTAAAATTGTGATATTTATTTTAATTTGTGAAATAATAATTGTCCAGCCTCATTTTAACATTAAATAGAAATACATTTTTTAAAAGCGCGTCCAGTCCTGCACAGTAAACAAGTCAATACCGGAAGCTTGACGGCTTGGACCATCGGGGGATAGCTCCGGCGTGAGAATCAGTACAGACAAACACAAGGTTAACAATGGAGGTGATAAGCTCTAGTGTTTTGATGATAAAAAATATCAGTTACCTCTTTTGTGATGTACTCTGTCCTCATATACTCCTTTTTTCGTCTTGCATTGCGCCGACCTGCTATGACCTCAGCTAACTGCAGGTAGTTCACCTGCTAATCCCATCACTGTTCGCCACCCTGCAGGATTATGTCCAATCCTCATTTATTAAGGTGCAGATATAACAGTCAAAGCTTATCTCTCTAATGGTCACCGGTCCAAACCCAAATGAAACCATATTTACATAATAACCCGACCCAATATACCAAAGGCCCAAGTAAAGGCAGCCCAGATAGGCCCAAAATATTATGGTCTAACATTGCCCCCCACTCTTTTATTAAACAAAATGTTTAATAAAAGAGTATATAGAAAAGGTGTGACACCCCCAAAATAAGTATACATCACCCATCTTGGGTCGCCAAATACATGGTACTAAATACAAATACAAACTTAATTATACAACATGAGCTGAGAGTTTTTACACGAATATTGTCTCATATATAGACAATATCCAAACTCAAATTCAATCCTCATTACATTTATTATCACACTAAATAGTGAGGATTACTAAAACAACCATCTTGGACCATCACTCTGGTTCCCAGAGACTAGTCTAATGCTCGTTCTCATTTCCTGAAGAGAACAATGAAAGAAAAAGGATGAGCTCAACTAGCCCAGTAAGAAATATTATGATTAAAATAATGCAGAATAAATTATCTTTAGCCTTCAACGGTGTTAAATTGATAAAATACAATAAACATCAAGTTTAAGTGCAAAGTAACAAACAATTCATTAGATGAGTCAAGTAGAGCATGAGATCTACTATCTTCTATGATTTAAAAAGTTTATCATCAATTTTATCGCTGCGACTCAGCTTAAGAAATAAATCACATCATCGAATTATCCCTGCACTACAGGCCAAAGATATTCATTAATATCACGTCCACAAATTATTCCAGCACTACGGGCCAAGAATATTCGTGTAATCATCAATGGTCATGATCATCAGAATTATCCTAGTCATAATCATACCAATCAATAGTCCATCTATGCACTTTATGGGCCAAAGATGACTTTCATCACAATATAAGCATGAGGATGATGACAATAATATAAGAATTGATTAAATGAAAGCAAAGGATAAATTTTAAAGATTTATAATTTAATTTATCCAGAATTCAATAATATCCAAATTGTCAACATGATACTGCTTTGTGGAGTAAAATTCAAGAATAATATCCATGTATCAAAAATAATTTAGACAAAAAAGAAATAAATTTTTCGGGTGAATAGTACCTCGAGAATAGTACCCTGTGAATAGTACTTCAGGAATAGTACCCCGGCATAAAAAGTGCCCCGAATACCCGAGTGAATAATACCCGAGTGAATAGTATATGAGTGAATAGTAACTCGTGAATAGTATCCCAGTATGAAAAGTACCCCGAATCCCCGAGTGAATAATATTTGAGTGAATAGTAACCCGTGAATAGTACCTCGGGTGAAAATATTAATATTTAATAAAAAAAAGTTCAGATCAATATTCCAATGAAACGATACTGGATGAAACGCAAAACTCAAGGATATTCAACTAATTTCAGGGTTTGTAGAAGCAATACTTACCATAGTAAGTTTAGATTTAAGAATATGAAAAGAAATAACATACGAAACTGTAAATGGATTTTCACCTATCATGCGGTACATAATCCGCGTAGATAGGTTATTCCGATATATTAAAGGATGAATATGAAAAATAGTATTCCTTTTGAATACGAAAAATAGTATTCCTTATGAATACGAAAGAAATAATACCCCTTACCTTAGTAGAAGACTGAATACTGCAATAGTGAAGTAGCAGAATACTCTTCTTCTTGCTCTCTATAGTTTCTCTTTCTATAGTTTCTCTTGTGAATCTCAGTGAATTGGTGAGAATGAAAGAAGAATTAAGCTTCTATAGGAGAATGGACTAAATTGTAACTGATTCATGAACAGTCCAGATTGATTTACTATTAGAACGGACGGTCCATATTAATTACTATTAAAACCACAATCGAAGGTCTGGATTGATTTACTTTTAAAACCACCACCGACGGTCCAGATTAATTTACTTTTAAAACCACCACCGACGGTCCAAATTGATTTACTATTAAAACCACCATCGACGGTCCAGATTGATTTACTATTAAAACCACCATTGACGGTCCATAAAATTAGTAAATCTTCCCATGGAATACTAAGTCAAACTTACAACAAACGCCTCATAACAAATCTCTATATTTATATCAAAAATTGAATAAATATTTACCACAAATTATTTATCTTTAATAATCATATTTTTAATCTATTAACAATTATTCATTATTAATATTATAACTCACAATATTTAACAACCAGATCATTCCCAGGAAAGAGGGGGTTTTCCGGTAAGGATTTCTCCCTATTGGCGCGTAATTAGGTGACCAAACCCCTTTCCTCGATGAGAACTTTCTAGACATCGTCAATATTGCAAATAATAATATGAATAACTTTGTCATCTCAATTATTGATTTAATAATATAAAATATTATGCGAGATGATATTGTGTGATAATTGAATCAAATAATGTGAGATCTTATCGCAAACAATTATTGTAGCAATAATTGAGTAAACTGAGTGGCTTCTTACGTAAGCATCAATAATCAATACCGTGTGCTACTATGTAATCACGCGTATTACTGTATTTTTTACCACCGAATATTTCAACAGTTTAACGGTAAAACTTTCACCATTATTTTAATAAAAAGTTATTTCTGTCGTTTTCTAACTACGACAATACTTCCATTGTGAGGTCCACCAATGATTATGCTGTCATACGAATATTCCCTATTAAAACAAATATTCCTCGACCAATCAAATATTTTATAACAACTTACTTACTTTGCAAAATTTTCAAATATCACCCTTAACTTTAACCTTTTATCAATTTAACCATTATTAAATAGCATAATAATTATAAGAAAATTGGATACTTTCATTTCATATAATTCAGGGTCTTACAAAAGGCCCAAATAAAATTGGAGTTCATATGTAATTGAACTAAGCCCAATCAATAAGACAAACCAAACCCGGAAGCCTAATCAGCAGGAAACCCAAATTTGGGCACCAACTCTCCAAATTCACCATCATGACCCGTACTAAATGCGTCGGCTTTGTGTTTCATAAATAAATGAAACGACAGCCACTATAAAAGCCTTTTCCCCCCAATTTTGACAGTTTTACCTACTTAATTTGAATTTCAAACTCCTTTGGCTTTCTTCTTCCTCTCTGCAAATCGCTATCAATGGCTTCTCATAATCCAGATACTGCCATTCCCCTCTCTATGACTCCCATTTCCTCCATTCCTCCTACTTAAAGCCCTATTAAAGTGGCTTCGGAATCAAACCCCAAATCCAACCATTCTCCTAGCAAGAAATCTCCACCAGTTGTTATTCCAAACCCTTCCCTATTCTTCCAAAGTGAAGAAAAATTTCCTCATGCTAATACGCCTTCCGCACTATTAGAGGATGATATCTGTATCATCCGAGAACGATATCAAATTCCAGATACTCACCACTTAAGATTTCCCTCTTCCACCGAGCGGATGTACTAACGACCAGATGGTTGGACTTCCATTCATCTCACTCTCCTGGAGAAAGGAGTTTGTTTTCCTCTTCACGCCTTTCTTATAACCCTTCTAGGGTTTATGGGTGTGGGATTTGCCCAACTGGTCCCCAATTCTTACATTCATGTCCTTGCTTTCATTACTTTCTGTCACGAGTTAGGAATTACACCTACTCTTGACTTCTTTTTCTCTATCTATACTGCTGGTAAATCTCAAGAAAAAGGCTTTAAGATGCTAAACAAGTAATCCCCGAAGCCCAACGAAGGATTCGAGAGACGATCCTTAATAGATACTCCTTCAAGCAACAAATGATGGCATAAGGAGTAGTTTTTCATCAAAGGACCGGAAATCTCTTCCCTTCCAGATTGGACAACTGTTGAACACCTTTCTGCAGACTTTGGCTACATTCCAGAAGAGCGCGTGAGTAAAATGATAATGCTTCTGGAGAAGTTTCCCCTGAAGAAATGGAGCTTCGGACTCCTAACCAAGCAAGCGTGGTTGTATGACCACAAATGTAAGTCCCGAACTCAATTATTACATAATTTTTCAAATTTCCTTTAGTAATTATTTTGAATTATCATTCTTCCTTCACAGTGTCTCTTATTAACCCAACTTCTTCTGATCAAAAAGATCTCGAAGCCATTTTGTCTGCCAAATCTTCTGAAACTTCGACTGATCCCCCAACTTCTGAAGCCCAAAATACTGAACCACAAACCACCGAACCAACTCCCACCGAAGAAGCCAGCCAACCTCGCTGAAGAAAAAGAGCCGCCCGAAAACCCAAACATGTCCCTGTACCAACCTTAAACGAAAGTCTTCTCGACATGCCTATCGCTGAACGTACCAGGATCCTCTGTACCAAAAAGAGAATAGTCAAAATAACCCCCTACTCCGCCGAAGAACTTCGAGTACCCCCTACTAAATTTCATAAGGAGGGGAGGTTGTAAGACCCCAACTTTTTAATAAATAAAATTGAATTTTCACTATTCATTATCTTGAAATAATAAGGAGTTAATTTGATATAATGCTTTGGTTATGGGTAAAATGTGCAAATTTTGCAAAATAAGCAAATGGTTATAAAATATTCATTTTTGTCGAGGAATATTCGTTTGGTCGTGGAATATTCTTATTGTTGGGGAATATTCGTACGACAGCGCAGCCATTTGTGGGGTCCATAACAGAATAACTGTCGGATGAAGAAAATGACAAGTTTAAGTCTTTATAAATAACGGCGTAATTGTTACCGTTAACACTGTTGGATTACCTTGTGGTTAGAATACGATGTCTGGCGTGGTTGTCTGAGAGCACTGCGGTATTATTGCAGTATTTTTGAATTATTGATTCTTACGTAAGAAGGCACTACTCAATAATTGTTACAATAATTCTTTATTCAATATTTTATTTTATTGATTCGATAATTGTTACTTGGATATTTTATATTATTGTTGTTTGATAATTATCATTGCACATTATTTCCCATTATCGGATCAATAATTCATATTATTTGAATAATATTATTAGATAGCATTATTGGCAATGTCTAAGGAAGTTACATGCAGGAAGGGGTTTGGTCACCTAATTGCGCGCTAGTAAGGAGAAATCCTTATCAGAAAGCCACCTCTTTCCTCGGAACGACCTTGTTGTCATAATTGTGATTCTGTAATATTATTTGTGAATAATTAATTATTGATTTATATGATAGGGATATATTTATTTTATTTGGATATACTAAAGGAATTAATGCTGAAGTATTTTATCAGTATTTTGTCAGAATGGAGGTATTAAAAATTATCCGTATGTGGATTTCGGGCATTTTTCGTTTGGAATTTGGAAAAACTTAAAGCTACAAAGTTGTAGAGAATTTAATTTCCTATGAAATGGACATAAAATACGTATTTTTCTGATAAAAGAGCTATTTATTATGAATTATTGAAGTTTCAGAAATAAATATTTATATTTAAAAAACATGGTGGGCCCCACTTTTGGTTGGTGTTGAATTAATTGATTTTGGCGGGCCCCACTGAGGTGTGCTGAAATGTGATCAATTGTGGTGTGCGTAAAATTTGAAATAAATAATATTATTTTATTATTTTAGTCTGCTTTGGCGTTCTAGCATTTTCCTATAAATAGGGTGCTTAGTTAAAATTGAAAATCACACCAGAAAAAAGTTTTTTTCTCTCTCTATATTATCGAGTGTATTTTGTGAGTATTTAGATACTTTGAGAGTTGTTATTCAGTGCAAGTTTCCTTCAGCATCATATTCAATATTCCATTCAGAAATACCGCTCTTTTGAGGTAAGGGGTGTTATTTTCTTCGTAAATGATATTATTTCTTTCAATATCATTATGCTGAAATATTGGTATAAATTTTATTATGAAATTTTTACCTTTTGTGTCAGGGTTACTATTCACGTATACGACACTATTCACAAATACGACACTATTCATTAAAAAATGAAATTTTCTCTTCTTTGTCCCAGATGTCTATTGTGGTTACTATCTTTGATTGTATTCATGTTTTGATCTTCATTCTTGAATTTTACTCCATTATGATTTTTTATGGAGTATTTTTAAACTTGAATTATCTAAAGTACAAATCTTTAATCTTTGTCCTTTTATCTCACTGGATTCGTTTTCTAAAATATTTTTCATCATCCTTTGTCTTTAATGGTGATACTTGATGAATATCTTTGGCCTGTAGTGCAAAGATGAATGATTATCTGATGAATATCTTTGGCCCGTAGTGCAAAGATGAACAGGTGTTGAGATGAACATGACCAACTGGTGATACAAATGAATATCTTTTGCCCGTAGTGCAAAGATGAATATTTGATGCAAGAAGTATATTGAATGATGTTACATGGATAAAATATTGATGATGTATTTTTAAATTCATAGATGATAGTAGATTTCATTCTCTACTTAACTCTTTTAATGAATTGTTATTTCCGCTGCGAATAGTGATCTAAAATTGGTTGTCCATTATGTTTTTAAGAATGGTAGCTGAGAACGTTAACAATGGAGTGTATGAGACCGTGGAATAAACTTCAATCACCAACCAGGAGAATGTGCAACAGGAAGGCAATATTCCTCCTATAAACAACACTAAAGAGCAAACGATGAATGATGGGATGTTTAGAAACTTTTTGCAGTTCATGCAAAATCAGACGAGAGAGACTCATGAACAAAATACGGGTGGAAATGTAGCAATGCGCGGTTTGTCACAGCTAAGCAGTTCAAGGAGTTGGGACCACCAAAATTCTTTAGAAAGCCAGATCTGATTAAGGCAGAAACGTGGGTCAAGAAAATTACCAAGATATTCGATGTCTTGAGATGCACGAAAGAACAGAAGGTTCCATTCGCCACCTTTATGTTCCGTGGTGAGGCAGATTACTGGTGGGAATCTATGAAGCGTACCCAGCCAGCCGCACTCAACATATCTTGGGAAACATTTTAGAAACTGTTCAATGACAAGTACTTTCCTGAAAGTATTCGTCATATGAAGGAGGTCGAGTTTATTAGACTGAAACAGAACAACATGACGGTGTCCCAATACGAGGCGAAGTTCACGGAGTTATCCAGGTTTGCACCTCATTTGGTAGAGAATGAGGAACGTATGATGCGGATGTTTCTGAGAGGTCTAAAACTCGAGATTCGTCAATACCTTATCTCTCACAATTTTTTCTGTATTCAGATGTTGTCAACAGGGCTCAATTATTAGAGCGAGATAATGAGTATATTCAATCGAGGGACCACAACCAGGGTCATACCGGTGATAGCAGTCATCGAAGTGATGATAACCAGCGAGAAGGGAAAAATACGGACAAAAACGGTAACCACCAGCACCAACAACAAATTCTAGGGGAGGAGAACGACCGCCAGTTAGATGCTACAGATGCGGAGAGGAGAGACATATAAGTCCAAACTGTTCACAGCCTTCCAAGGTGTGTTTTAGCTGTGGAAAAGATGGTCATATAGCCCGGTTTTGTCCGGTAGCGAAGTCAAGTCCAGTTGGGATGGCAACACCAAAGGCGACTACGGACAAAACAAAGTCGGTGGTTCAAGGGAGGGCATTTGTCGTGACTGGCCAAAATGCGAGAAACACGAACGAGGTGATCACGGGTAAGCTAATCTTGAACTCTTACGAAGTTTATACCTTACTAGATACCGGTTCTACCCATTCTTTAATCTCTCCTGCTTGTGCTCAACGTTTAAACTTGACTTTGGAGAAATTAGACTTTGACTTATCTATGGAGACTCCGTTAGGAGAAACTTTCATTACATCCACTGTTTATAAATCTTGCTTGATCCAAATTGGCACCATTATATTACCTGTTGATCTGATCTCTTTAAAGATACTTGCATTTGATGTGATTTTAGGGATTGATTGGTTAACCACTCATCATGCTAAAATTGATTATTTTCGTAAGGTTATTAGTTTTCATATTCCTAACCAACCTGTTATGCGAATTCAAGCAACTAAAGTCAATCACTATCATATCAAGCCATAAAGCCATTTGTTTATTAAAAAACGGATGTCAAGCTTTCTTAGCCCATGTTATGGACTTGGACAAAAACACGTCAGATTTGAATAATATTTCTGTTGTTAGTGAATTTCCTAACGTATTTCCTGAAGAACTTCCTGATCTACCCACAGAACGTGAAGTTGAATTCTTTATTGACCTTGAACCGGGTACAAAGCCCATTTCTAAAACCCCATATCGAATGGCTCCTATTGAACTTCAGGAGTTAAAAGTCCAACTACAGGAGTTGTTAGACATCGGTTTCATTCGTCCTAGTACATCTCCTTGGGGTGCTCCTATTTTATTCGTAAAGAAGAAATACGGGAGTATGCAACTTTGTATTGACTACCGAGAATTAAACCATGTCACCATCAAAAATAGGTATCCCCTACCTCGCATTGATGACCTGTTCGACCAGTTGCAAGGAGCACAATTCTTTTCAAAGATCGATCTTCGTTCTGGATATCATCTGTTGAAGATTAAAACTGAGGATATTTCAAAGACTACCTTTAGAACTCGGTACGGGCATTATGAATTCTTAGTCATGTCTTTTGGATTGACTAATGCTCCTGCTGCTTTCATGGATATGATGAACCGTGTATTCAAGGAATATTTGGATCAGTTCATTGTTGTCTTTATTGATGACATCCTAAATACATTCCAAAAATCGTGAAGATCATGAGCACCATTTGAAATTTGGTACTTCAAAGGCTTCGTGACAACAAGTTATATGCCAAAAGTGAAGAAATGCGAGTTACGGCTTAAGGAAGTAGCATTCCTTGGGCACGTGGTTTCAAAACATGGAGTATCTATTAACCGTGAAGATTGAAGCAATCAAAGTTAGAGCAGCCAAGTCGGCGAATTAGAATTACGAAGTAACTACGGGCTTAGCTTGTTATTATCGGAGATGCGTGGAAGGATTTTCTCGAATCGCTACTCAGATTAACTCGGTGACTTAGAAATATACAAAATTAAGTATGGAGCGAGGAATGCGAGAAGAGTTTCAAGAGCTCAAGAGGAGACTCATTTCGACACTGTTACATTACGACAATACCATCTGGTTTGGATGGATTTGTTATCTCTGACGATGCTTGTGCAAAGGGTTAGGATGTATTCTCATGTAACATGGGAAAGTCATAGCCTATGCCTCGTGACAACTCAAAGAATATGAGAGGAATTATCCTACTCATGATCTGGAGTTAGCAGCAGTAATTTTTGCGTTGAAAATCTAGAAACACTACCTGTATGGGGAGAAAGTGGAGATTTATACGGATCATAAAAGCCTCAAATATTTCTTCACCCAAAAGGAACTCTACATGCGGCAACGACGTTGGCTCGAGCTGTTGAAAGATTATGACCATAACATTCAATATCATCCCAGAAAAACAAACGTTGTAGTTGACGCATTGAGTAGAAGAGAGAGATCGCGAAGTTTATCTTGAGGTATTTAACCTGTCAATGTGTAAAGGCGAAGCATCAAGTGCCAAAGGGTCCATTGCAACCACTTGAGATTCCAAAATAGAAGTGGGAACACATTACTATGGATTTCAATACGAGTCTTCCCAAAGTTTCTCAAGGCATAGATGCGATTTGGGTTATTGTTGATAGATTAACCAAGTCCGCTCATTTCTTGCCTATACGTGAGACTTATTCCCTTGAACGTCTTGCTCGTATGTACGTAAATGAGATTATGAAATTTCATGCAATGCCAGTATCCATAGTTTCGGATCGTAACCCAAGATTCACTTCACGATTTTGGGTTAGCTTGCAGAAAGCTATGGGCACGGATTTACGATTCAGTTCGGCATACCATCCTCAAACAGACGGGCAATCAGAAAGGAATATTCAAACCCTTGAAGATCTATTAAGACTTTGTGTCCTACGTTTCAAAGGAAGTTGGGATAAGTACTTACCATTGGTGGAATTCTCCTACAACAACAGTTATCAAGCAAGTATAGGTATGGCTCCATTCGCGGCGTTGTATGGACGAAAGTGTCATTCTCTAGTATGTTGGGATGAGGTGGGTGAAGAAAAGTTATTGGGACCAGAATTAGTACGCATAACTACAGAAAAGATTCAAATGATCTGACAACGTATAAGGACATCACAAGATCGACAAAAGATTTATGCAGATCTTCATCAAAAGGACGTGGAATTTAATATTAGAGATCATGTACTTTAATGTATTGCTCCCTGGAAAGGAGTTACAAGATTCAGGAAGAGAGGAAAGCTCAATCCATGATTTGTTGGTCCATTTGAGATTCTTGATCGAATAAGAAATGTGGCCTATAGACTCGCATTACCTCCAAGCATGTCTCGTGTTCATAATATTTTTCACATATATATGCTTCGTAAATATGTGAAAGACCCAAAACACATTATTGCGTTAGAACCAGACGAGATAACTGAAGATTTAACGTACGAGGAGGTACCTATCAAGATATTGGATAGGAAAGAGCGTGTCCTACGAACAAATGTTATACCACAAGTCAAGGTTTTGTGGAGGAACCATGCTATGGAGGAAATGACCTGGGAGTTGAAATCGGAAATGAAAGTGAGGTACCCTCACCTTTTCGAAACACCAGGTACGTACGTCAATTTTGAGGACGAAATTTCATAAGGAGGGGAGGTTGTAAGACCCCAACTTTTTAATAAATAAAATTTAATTTCCTCTATTCATTATCTTGAAATAATAAGGATTTAATTTGATATAATTCTTTGGTTATGGGTGAAATGTGCAAATTTTGTAAAATAAGCAAGTGGTTATAAAATATTCATTTTTGTCGGGGAATATTCATTTGATCGTGGAATATTCTTGTTGTCGAAGAATATTCGTACGACGGTGCAGCCATTTGTGGGCCCCATAACAGAATAACTATTGAATGATGAAAACGACAAGTACGACACTATTCACAAATACGACACTATTCACTGAAAAATAAAATTTTCTCTTCTTTGTCCCAGATGTCTATTGTGATTACTATCTTTGATTGTATCCATGTTTTGATCTTCATTCTTGAATTTTACTCCATTATGATTTATTATGGAGCATTTTTAAACTTGAATTATATAAAGTACGAATCTCTAATCTTTATCCTTTTATCTCACTGGATTCGTTCTCTAAAATGTTTTTTATCATCCTCAGTCTTTAATGGTGATACTTGATGAATATCTTTTGTGAGACCTCAAATTTTATGAAATGAAAGTATTCAATTTTCTTATAATTATTCTATTTAGTAAATGGTTAAATTGATAAAAGGTTAAAGTTAAGGGTGATATGTGAAAATTTTTCAAAGTAAGAAAGTTTTCATAAAATAATCGGTGATAAAAGTACTGTAATACGCTTGGTTGTATAGTAGCACACGGTATTGATTATTGATGCTTACGTAAGAAAGTCACTCAGTTATACTCAATTATTGCTACAGTAATTGTTGCATCATATCTCTCATATTATTGATTCAATTATTGTCACATGATATCATACATATAATATGTTAGATTATTAAATCAATAATTGAGACAACAAAGTTATTCATATTATTATTTGCAATAATATTGACAATGTACAGAAGTTATGTCGAGGAGAGGTTAGATAATCTAATTAAGGCGCAATGATAGGGAGAAATTCTTATCGAAAGCCCCTCTTTCCAGGAGCGACACAGTTGTTAAATATTGTGAGTTATAATATTAATGATGAATAAGTTCGTGTTGATTAAAGATGAAATTGATAATTCCATTGTGTTTGGATTATTAGTTGTAGTGGAAATCGACATTTATTTCGATAATAATTGATGTCTGGAGGTTATATTGACTAATCGGGTAATTAATCGGATAAATGAGTAATTAATTGCTATTAATTCACATGCTTATAACTATGTGTTCACATGTGTGTACTATTGATTCACATGATTTACTATTAGGGGAGTTGGTGCAAGATTGGTAATACTTGCATGGCTAAATTAAAAATGAAGGTATAGATAAAGGTACTATACTATAATTAATTTTTTCACATGTTTAGAACTATTGATTCACATGATTTACTATTAGGGGAGGTGGTGTAAGTTTGATAATACTTGCATGACTAAATTAAAAATGAAGGAAAAGATAATGGTATTATACTGTAATATTTTGAGCCCCAAAACGTTCAATTATCGAAACTATATTTTTCTATAAATAGGAGCTCATTCCTTCATTATTTCTCACTAATTCACTAAGTCTCACAAGAGCAATTATAGAGATAGAAGCTATAGAGCAATTATTATAGAGAGAAATTATAGAGAGAAAGAAGAAGAGAAGTCTGCTACCTCACTATTCCAGTATCCAGTCTTCTTTTGAGGTAAGGGGTATTATTCTTTCATATTCATGAAGAGAATTATTTTCTTTCAATACTTGTAAGAGCTATTATTCCATTCTTTATTATTATGTTGGAATAACTTTATCATCGCAATACCGCATACGTGGTGAAATTCTTATATTATTCCATTCTTTATTATTACATTGGAATAACTTTGTATGTACTTGGCCCATCGCATGCACAGTGAATTCTGTTGTTATTCCATTCTTTATTATTACATTTGAATAACACATGTCTGCATTTGATCTATCGTATGCGAGTGAATTTCATTGTTATTCCATTCTTTATTATTACATTGGAATATCACATGCATGCGAGATTACGCGTGACTGGTTCCATTCTTTATTATTCTCGTTGGAATATCATGTATACATGCGGATTCTGGCGTGACCTAGTTCCATTCTTTATTATTCTATTGGGAACAACACATGCATGCGATTCTATCGCATGCATGGTGAATTCTTTTGTTATTCCATTCTTTATTATTACATTAGAATAACTTTTATACATGTGGATTCTTTGCATGCATGGTGAATGACCTTTCGTATTCATTCTTTATTAAATTGTGGAAATGATGCATCTACATGGATTCTTTGCGTGGTAGGTGAAAATCCATTTTAGATTTCAGTATATTCTATTATACTCGTATGAGATATCATTTCTTTTGTACTCGTCATGGAAAATCATTTTCTTTGGTATTTTTTACATTACGAGTTACTATTCATAGATTCTTATTCACTGGTTACTATTCACTCTAGTATTATTCGCTTCGGGTATTGGGGCACTTTTTCGTCTTGGGAGTATTATTCACGAGTTACTATTCATGGTATTATTCTTTCATATTCATGAAGAGAATTATTTTCTTTCAATACTTGTAAGAGTCATTATTCCATTCTTTATTATTATGTTGGAATAACACATACATGCCAAATACCGCATACATGGTGAAATTCTTACATTATTCCATTCTTTATTATTACATTGGAATAACACATGCATGCGTGATCTATCGCATACGGTGAATTCTATTGTTATTCCATTCTTTATTATTCTGTTAGAATATACTGTCTGTGCGGATTACGCATGACTTGGTTCCGTTCTTTATTATTCTTGTGGAATATCCAGTCTTTGCAGATTACGCATGACCGGTTCCATTCTTTATTATTCTGTTGGAATATCCTGTTTGTGCGGATTACGCATGACCTGGTTCCATTCTTTATTATTACATTGGAATAACCGTCATGCATGCGGATTATATCGCGTGCGTGGTGAATTCTTTTGTTATTCCATTCTTTATTATTACATTGGAATAACACATGCGTGTGGACTACCGCATGCATGGTGAAAGATCTTGCGTAATCATTCCCTATTAAATTGTGGAAATGATGCATCTACGTGGATTCTGCGTGGTGGGTGAAAATCCATTTGCGGATTCAGTATATTCTATTATACTAAATCGAGATATTATTTCTTTTGTACTCGCCATGGAATATCATTTTCTTTGGTTTTTTTTATGAGTTACTATTCACTTAAGTTACTATTCACCCTGATTATTATTCACTCTGGTATTATTCACTTTCGAGTATTGAGGGGTACTTTTTGTCTTTGGAGTACTATTCACGAGTTCTTATTCATGGGTTACTATTCACTCTAGTATCATTCACTTTCGGGTATTCGGGACACTTTTCGTATTAGAGGGGTACTATTCACGGGGTATTATTCTCAAGTACTATTCATAGGGTACTATTCACCCGAAATATATTTCTTTTCTGTCCAAATTATTTTTGGTACATGAATATTATTCATGAATTTTACTCTACAAAGCAGTATCATGTTGACAATTTGGACGTTATTGATTTATGGATAAATTAAATTATAAATCTTTAAAATTTATCCTTGAACTTGTTTTATTGAATTATTATGTCATTGTCATCATCCTCATGCTTATATTGTGATTAAAGTCATCTTTGGCTTACATGCATAGATGGACTTGGTATGATTATAACCAGGGATTATTCGGTATAATCATGACCGTAATGTGACGAATGATGTGGTAAAAGTCCTCATTGACCTGTAGTTCATTGATGGACAGTTGTTGGTATGATTATGACAAGGGATTATTCGGTATAATCATGACCATTGATGATTCACTACTACAAAACAGTAAATAGATAACGCGGAAAAAACGTTGTGGTTTCAGTCAGAAAAACATCGTGGTTAAGGGTGTCATCTATTTGACACCCTTACTCAGAAAAACTTCTTACTTTTTATCATTCATGTTCCTTAATCAAAACTTTTCTTATCAACCTATCATGTTAGAGATAGAAGATAATTGGAGAAGAGGATCTTACTTTAGAAGTTCTTGATAAGTAGCTTCTTTCTTCTTCTTATGTAAGTAGCTTATTACAACTTAATCGCCCTAACAATTAAGCACCTTGAGAGAGAGTGTTTAGATTATTTGAACAACTAGCAAATGACTTGCCAACCTTCACTATTTATAGAACTTGCAAGGTTTAGGGCAATTTAGTCAATACACTAAACCACCTCCTTACTATTCATAACTTGATCAACACAAATCCTATCCTTTGCTTGGTCATTACTCACCTAACTTGGCCATTACTTCATTTACTTGATCACCAATGTGACGCCCCCAAAATAGGTATACATCACCCATTCTTAGTTGTCAATACATGGTACAGAAACAACTACAACTTTATTATTACAACAGTAAAACTGTGAGTTTGAATACAAATATTATCTTCTAGACAATATATATACTCAAATAAATCCTCATCACATTTATTGATACATTATTTTACAAAAATGGTGAGGACTACTAAACAACTCTCTCTAGAACTTTCATTCCATACCCAGAGCTGCATTACTCATTTATGTTCTCGCCTCACGAGAAGAAAAATGGAACAAAAAGGAAAGGGTGAGCTCAACTAGTCGATAATAAAGAATATTATGACTAAGATAATATACAACAAATTATCGTTATTCTTCAACGGGAAAAATCTAATAGAATCTGATAGACAACAAATTTTAAATCAATATTCGCAATGAAAATAATAATTCATTAGAAGAGTTAAGTAGAGAATGCAAACTACTATCTCTATGTATGAATTTAAAAGTTCATAAATCTATCTTTTATCCTGTAACATCAATCAATATATATACGGAATCAAATATTCATCTTTGCACTACTGAGGCCAAAGATATTCATCGATTGGTCATATTCATCTAAACACTGTTCATCTTTGCACTCACGGGCCAAAGATATTCTTCAGAAATCATTCATCTTTGCACTACGGGCCAAAGATATTCCATGATATCATCATTTAAGACTGAAGATGATGAAAAATATTTTTAAAGAAACTAATCCGGTGAAATAAAATGACAAGGATTAAGGATTAAGGATTAGTACTTTGTTTTATCCACGTTCAAAAATACCTCAAAAATAATCACAGTGGTGTAAAATTCAAGAATGATCAAAACATGGATACAATGAAGCTAGTATCCGAATAGATATTTTGGACGAAAAGAAAATTTTTCATTTTTGATGAATAGTCTTGAAGTATTCGTGAATAGTGTCGATGTATCATGAGTAGTAGTGCAGTATCGTGAATAGTAAACTCAAACACCAAAAGTTCCAAATTTGATAAAACTTGAGATCAATATTTCAAGATAATGATATTGAAGAAATAATATCATTCTGAAAAAAATAATATCCCTTACCTCGAAAGATTAGTACTTCTAAATTTGGAATACAAGGGTATAGTCTTTGAAGGAAACTTACCTTCTCTACAATATACTCAAAGTATACTCAAAATACTCACAAGAATAACGCTCGATAATATAGAGAGAGAAAACTTGAGTTTACGGTGTGATTTTCAATTCTAACCTAAGCACTCTATTTATAGGAAATTGCTTAGAACACCAAGCGAGAAAATTTAATATAATAATATTATATATATTACAAATTCTCTTCGCACCAAGAACCATCTGAATTCAGCAACTTGCATGTGTTTAATGAGGCTAACCAAACACAAAAAACGTTTTGTAATTAAAATATTTTAAACTTCAAAAATTAATTATTTGAAGACTTGAACTTCAATAATTCATAATAAATAGCCCTTTATCAGAAAATTCAAATCTCACGACTTTTTATAGGAAATTCAATTTTCTACAACTTTCGAGAAGAAAGTTTTTCCAATTCCAAGCAGAAATTGGCCAAGAAATCCACAAGCGGACGATTTTACGGTTTATAATCAAATTTCGATCGATAAATGGGGTCCACCGAGCATGTTTAACATGTTTTAAACATTTATTGCAACAAAAATACTCTTCCTTCTCGTATACTCATATATCCCACATTTCGTTGTAAAAATATCACTATTATTATATTATTAAAATATAATAATACATTTAAATGAATTATCTTATCGGAAAAGATAAAATTTAAATTTTCAACAATTGTCACATTAAAATTTTTCTCCATCTATATCCACATAAAATCAATATTTTTCTCATCATATGAATCAATAATTAATTATTCACAAATAATATTATAAAATCACAATATTGACAACGAGAGCAAGGTTCTCAGGAAAGGGGCTTTCAATAAGAATTTCTCACTTCTTGGGCCAGCTTGATTAGGTGACCAAACCTCTCCTTAGAGCAGAACTTTCTAGATATTGCCAATAATGTTATCTAATAATATTATTCATATAATATGAATTATTGCCCGATAATGAAAAATCTTGTGTAATGACAATTATTGAAACAACAATGAATATAAAATATCAATATGACAATTATTGGATTAATAAAATCTTTGAGCGATAATTACGTAACCATTATTGAGTAGTGCCTTCTTACGTAAGAATCAATAATTGGTGCAATCTGGTAATACTCTTTGTGTTTTAACCACGGAGTATTTTAATGATATTAACTTGAGTAATAACTACGTTATTATTTTTAAACAACTTATATTTGTGCGTTTTCTTCATCCAATCGTTTTTTTCGTTATGGGGCCCACAAAATACTATGTTGTTAAATACGAATATTCCCCAACAAAGAAGAATATTCCACGACCAAACGAATATTCCCAAAAACAATGAATATTTTATAACCACTTGCTTATTTTGAAATATTTGCGTATTTTACCCATAACTATCCACATTAATGAAATCAACCCTTACTATTTCAAAATAATAAATAGAAAAATTAAATTTCATTAATAATAAGTTGGGGTCTTACAACCTCCCTCCTTATGAAATTTCGTCCTCGAAATTGACGACGTCACGTACACAGTGTTTTGAAAAGGTGAGGATACCTCGCTTTCATTTTCGTTTCAATTCCGGTCATTTCATCTATAGCATGATTCCTCCACAAAACTTTAACTTGTGGTATGACCTTTCTTGGCGTAGGACATGCTCCTTCCTATCCAAAATCTTGGCCGGTACCTCCTCATACGTTAAGTCTTGGCTATCTCGTGGGGTTCTAACTCTATAACGTGGTTCGTGTCTTTCACATATTCTGAAATGCTGATATGTGAAACACATTATGAACACGAGACATACTCGGAGGTAACGCAAGTCTATAGGCTACATTTCCTACTCGGTCAAGAATTTGAAATGGACCGATAAATCGTGGATTGAACTTTCCTCTCTTCCCAAATCTTGTAACTCCTTCCATGGAGCAACTTCATGACAATACATGATCCCCTATACTAAATTCCACGTCCTTTCGATGAAGATCCGCATAACTCTTTTGTCGATCTTGTGCCATTTGTATCGTTGTCGAATCATTTGGATCTTTTCGGTGAGTCATACGTACCAACTCGGGTCCCAACAATGTTGCTTCACCCATCTCGTCCCAACATCTTTGGAGAGCGACACTTTCGTCCATATAATGCTTCAAATGGAGCCACACCTATACTTGCACGATAAGCATGTTGTTGTAGGAGAATTCCACCTATGGTAAATACTTATCCCAAGCGCCCTTGAAGTCTAGAACACGAGTCTTAATAAATCTTCAAGAGTTTGAATAGTCCTTTTCGATTGTCGTCTGGTTTGAGGATGGTATTGAAACGAATTGTAAATCCGTGCCCATAGCTTTTTGCAAGCTAACCCAAAATCTTGAAGTGAATCTTGGGTCACGATCCAAAACTATGGATCTGGGCATGCCATGCAACCTCACAATCTCATTCACGTCACATACTAGCAAGACTTTCAAGGAATAAGTCTCCGTGTCGGCAAGAAATGTAAGAGACTTGGTTAATCTATCAACAATAACCCAAATAGCATTGATGCCTTGAGAAATCGTAGGAAGACCCGTAACTTGAAATCCATGGTAATGTGTTCCCACTTCCATTTCGGAATCTCAAGTGGTTGCAATGGACTCTTAGGTACTAGATGCTAAAAGTCTTTTTACGTTGACAAGTTAAACACATCGAGATAAACTTTGCAATCTCTCTCTTCATATTGTTCCACCAAAATGTATGTCGAAGATCACGATACATTTTAGTACTTCGAGGATGGATTGCAAATGGTGTATTGTGTGCCTCCATCATAATCTTGTATTTCAAATCAGTCGTTAGGGACACAAAGTGCAGAGTGGACTCAAGTATTCCTTCTTCATCAATTCTCGCTTAGGAATAGCTCCTTCTTGTACTTTTTCTTCTTCATACGCATCACTCAAGAATTCGGTGGCTTGAGCAACCTTAACTTTTCTATTAAAGTTGGCTCTATCATTATACTTGACATCATCGCACTCATTCCGCATATGATCTTCTACTCAACGCGCGTCACTACCACGTTCTCTTTTCGGGATGGTATTGAATAGTGTGGTCGTAGTCTTTCAATAGCTCGAGCCAGCGTCATTGCCGCGTGTTGAGTTCTTTTGAGTGAAGAAATATTTAAGGCTTTTATGGTGCGAATATATCTCCACTTTCTCCCCATATAGATAGTGCCTCCATATCTTTAAGCGCGAAAACAAGCTGCACTTGACTCTAGATCGTGAGTATGATAATTCCTCTCATACTCTTTAAGTTGTCATGAGGCATAGGCTATGACTTTCCCACGTTGCATGAGAACACATCCTAACCCTTTGCACGAAGCATCGGCATTGTAGATAACAAATCCATCCGAACCGGATGGTATTGTTAGACAGTCTTAGAAATAAGTCTCCTCTTAAGCTCTTGGAAACTCTTCTCGATTCTTCTTCGCTCCAAGCGAATTTTGTATCCTTAGGAGTTATTTGGGTTAATGGAGTAGCGATTCGAGAAAACCCTTCCACGAATCTCCGATAATAACCGACTAGACCCGAGAAAGCTTCGTACTTGATCACCGACTTCGGTTGCTCCCAACTTTGTATTGCTTCAATCTTGGCGGGTCCACGGATACTCCATGTTTTGACACTGCGTGCCCAAGAAATGCTACTTCCTCAAGCCAGAACTCGCATTTCTTTAATTTGGCATATAGTTTGTTTTCACGAAGCCTTTGGAGTACAAGCTTCAAATGGTGCTCATGATCTTCACGACTTTTTGAATATATGAGGATGTCATTAATAAAAACAACAACGAACTGATCCAAATATTCCTTGAATACTCGGTTCATCATATCCATGAAAGCCGCGAGGAGCTTTAGTCAATCGAAAGACATGACTAAGAATTTATAATGCCCATCTAGGAGTTACGAAAGGCGGTCTTTGGAATAGCCTCGATTCTAATCTTGGTGATGATATCGAGCGAAGAACAATTTTGAAAAGAATTGTGCCTTACAATCTGGTCAAACAAGTCATCAATACAAGGGTGAGGATACCTATTCTTGATGGTGACATGGTTCAATTCCGATAATTAATATTAAAGTCGCATACTCCGTCTTTCTTCTTTTCTGAATAAAAGCAGGAGCACCCCGAGGAGATGTCTTAGGGCGAATGGCGATGTCCAACAATTCGTAGTTGGACCTTTAACTCCACGAAGTTCGATAGGAGCCATTCGATATGGGGTCTTAGAAATGGGCTTTGTACCGAGTTCAAGATCAATAAAGAATTCAACTTCACGTTACGGGGGTAGGCAGGAAGTTCTTGAGGAGAAATACATCGGAAAGTCGATAACAACGGGAATATTATTCAAATTTGGCGTGTCTTTATTCAAATCCATAACATGGGCTAGGAAAGCTTGACATCCTTTTTCAATAAGCGAATAACTTTATGATTAGATATAGCGGTGATTGATTTTAATGGTTTAGTTGCTTGAATTAAATACAACGGGTTGATTAGGAATATGAAAACTAACAACCTTACGAAAACAATCAATTTTGGCATGATGAGTAGTTAACCAATCAATCCCTAAAATCATATCAAAAGCAAGTATCTTTAAAGAGATAAGGTCAACAGGTAAGGTGATGGTGCCAACTTGAATCAAACAAGATTTATAAGCGGTGGATGTGATGAAAGTTCCTCTAACGGAGTTTCCACAGATAGGTCGAAGTCTAATTTCTCCGAGTCAAATTTAAGCGTTGAGCACAAGTAGGAGAGATAAATGAATGGGTATACCGGTATCAAGTAAGGTATAAACTTAGCAAGAATTTATAAATAGCTTACCGTGATCACCTCGTTTGGGTTCCTCGCATTATGACCGATCACAACAAAGCGCTCTTCCGGAATCGTTGACTTTGACTTTTTACGGGACGATCTTTTGAGTCACCAAATCCCCATTGAACTAGGTTTCGCTACCGTCTAATCTCGGCGATATGTCCTTCCTTTCCATAATTATAGCATACCTTGAAGCTGTTGTGGGCGGTTTGGTGATATGTCCTTCTTTTCGCATTTGTAGCATATGGGGTGGTCATTCTCCTCCCTTAGAACCGATTCTTCTTTGGCACCGTCGTCTTCACATGGTCGTTGTTAAATCTCCTCTTTTAAAATCTCCTCGACTTGCTTCTTCTATTTTCATGGCCATGATTACCACCAGAGTGGTTACCATTTTTGTCCGTCTGCTTTCTTTCTCATTTGGTTATCATTATTACATTGATCGCTATCTACGGTATGATCTGGTTATGGTCCCTCGGTTGAACATACTCGTTATCTCGCTCTAACAATTGAGCCTGTTAACAACATCGAATAGAGAGAAAATTTATGAGAAATGAGATATTGTCATATGTCGGGTTTCAAACCTCTCGAAACATCCGCATCATCGTTCCTCATTCTCCACCAAATGAGGTGCAAACACTGGATAACTCTCGCAAACTTTGCCTCGTCTTTGAGACAATCGTCATGTTGTTTTGTTCTAATCGATGAACTCCACTTCCTTCGTATACGACGAACACTTTTAGGAAAGTATTTGTCATTAAATAATTTTGAAACGTCTCCCGAGACATCTTTGAGAAATTTGGATGGAGTGCGCTTCATGAGACTCCCACCGATGATCGCCTCGCCACGGAACATAAAGGTGGCGAATGGAACCTCTGTTCCTCCGTGCATCCAAAGACATCGAATATCTTGGTAATTTGCTTGACCCATGTTTCCGCCATGATCGGATCGCTTTCCCTTAAATTCGGTGGTCCCTGACTCTTTAAAGCGCTTGGTTGTGACAACCCGTGAATTGCTATCATTTCCTCTTGTATTTTGAACACGAGTCTCCTAAATGCGATTTTGCATGAAGCTGCAAAAGCTTTTAAACATCCCTCGTTCATCATCGCTTTCGGTGGTGTTGTTCACGGGAGGAACATTGCCCGATCTGTTGCGCGTTCTCCTCGTTGGTGAGTCTGAGCGTCTCCACGGTCTCATTTCCATTGTTAATATTCTCGATTCGACATTCTCAAATCTTGTCATAAAACAAAGGTTAATTAAGGAAATCAATATATCACATAATATCCCTATATCTTGACCAACTAACAAATAAGCTTAGGTAGGACACACTAGTGAAGGGATTTCCTCTCTCTCCCTCCTAGTTCTATTCCCGATCTCATGAGAGATCATATCCCTAAGCTCGATACCAAGCTGTGACACCCCAAAATAGGTATACATCACCCATTACGAGTTGTCAATACATGATGCGAAACAACTACAACTTTATTATTACAACAAGTAAAAGCTGTGAGTTTGAATACAAATATTATCTTCTAAACAATATATATACTCAAATAAATCCTCATCACATTTATTGATACATTATTTTACAAAATGGTGAGGACTACTAAACAACTCTCTCTAGAACTTTCATTCCATACCCCAGGCTACGTACTCGCTATGTTCTCGCCTCACGAGAAGAAAAATGGAACAAAAAGGAAAAGGGTGAGCTCAACTAGTCCGGTAAAGAATATTATGACTAAGATAATATACAACAAATTATCGTTATTCTTCAACGGGGAAAAATCTAATAGAATACTGATAGACAACAAATTTTAAATTAATATTCGCATGTGAAAATAATAATTCATTAGAAGAGTTAAGTAGAGAATGCAAACTACTATCTTACATGTATGAATTTAAAAGTTCATCGTCTATCTTTTATCCCTGTAACATCAATCATATATATATACGGAATCAAATATTCATCTTTGCACTACTGAGCCGAAGATATTCATCGATTAGTCGTGTTCATCTAAACACTGTTCATCTTTGCACTCTGGGCCAAAGATATTCTTCAGAAATCATTCATCTTTTTCTACTGGACCAAAGATATTCCATGATATCATCATTTAAAATGAAGATGATGAAAATATTTAAAAAAAGCGAATCCGGTGAAACAAAATGATGAGGATTAAGGATTAAGGATTCGTACTTTGTTTTATCCACGTTCAAAAATACCTCAAAAATAATCGCGATTGGTGTAAAATTCAAGAATGATCAAAACATGGATACAATCAAAGCTAGTATCGAATAGATATTTTAGGTGAAAAGAAAATTTTCATTTTTCGAGATGAATAGTAGTATTTCGTGAATAAGTGTCATATATCGTGAGTAGTGCAGTATACGTGAATAGTAACTCAGACACCAAAAGTTCCAAATTTGATAAAACTTGGATCAATATTTCAACATAATGATATTGAAGAAATAATATCATTACAAAAAAATAATATATCCTTACCTCGAAAGATTAGTACTTTATTTGGAATAGAAGGGTATAGTGCTAAAGGGAACTTACCTTAGTCTAACAATACTCAAAGTATACTCAAAATACTCACAAGAATACGCTCGATAATATAGAGAGAAAACTTGATTTACGGTGTAATTTTCAATTCTAACCTAAGCACCCTATTTATAAGAAATTGCTTAGAACACAAAGCGAGAAAATTTAATATAATAATATTATATATATTACAAATTCTCTACGCACCTAGAACCATCTGAATTCAGCAACTTGCATGTGTTTAATGAGGCTAACCAAACACAAAAAACGTTTTGTAATTAAAATATTTTAAACTTCCAAAATTAATTATTTTGAACTTGAACTTCAATAATTCATAATAAATAGCCCTTTTATCAGAAAAATTGAATCTCGCATCTTTTTATAGGAAATTCAATTCTCTACAACTTTGCGAGAAGAAAGTTTTTAAATTCCAAAAGAAATTAACTTAGAAATCCACAAGCAGACGATTTTACGGTTTATAATCAAATTTCAATCGATAAATGGGGTCCGCAGACATGTTTAACATGTTTTAAACATTTATTGCAACAAAAATACTCTTCCTCCTCGTATACTCATATATCCCACATTCGTTGTAAAAATATCACCATTATTATATTATTAAAATATAATAATACATTTAAATGAATTATCTTATCGAGAAAAAGATAAAATTTAAATTTTCAACAATTGTCACATTAAAATTTTCTCCATCTATATCCACATAAAATCAATATTTTCCTCATCATATGAATCAATAATTAATTATTCACAAATAATATTACAAAATCACAATATTGACAACAGGCGGTTCTTAGGAAGAGGGGCTTTCAATAAGAATTTCTCCTTCTTGGTAGCGTAATTAGGTGACCAAACCTCTCCTTAGGCAGAACTTTCTAGACATTGCCAATAATGTTATCTAATAATATTATTAGGATAATATGAATTATTGCTTCGATAATGAAAATATCGTGTGTAATGACAATTATTGAAACAACAATGAATATAAAATATCAACGCAGACAATTATTGGATCAATAAAATCTTGAATCGTAATTATTTGTAACCATTATTGAGTAGTGCCTTCTTACATAAGAATCAATAATTGGTGCAATCTGGTGTACTTCTTGTGTTTTAACCACCTTAGAGTATTTTAACAAGATACTTGTAATAACTACGCTTATTATTTTTAAACAACTTATATTTGTCGTTTTCTTCATCCAATCGTTTTTTCTAGTTATGGGGCCCACAAAAAATCTTTGCTTGTGAGTAAATGCGAATATTCCCAAAGCAGTAAAGAATATTCCACGACCAAACGAATATTCCCCAAACAACAATGAATATTTTATAACCACTTGCTTATTTTGAAATATTTGCGTATTTTACCCATAACTATCCACATTAATCAAATCAACCCTTACTATTTCAAAATAATAAATAGAGAAAATTAAATTTTATTAATAATAAGTTGGGGTCTTACAACCACTTATCTTGATCACCACTCACATTAATCACATTACTATGGGTTGCCCTATGGGTTAGACAACTCATGGAATCTAGCTTGGGCTTAGATTTAAATAAACCTTGGGCTTTGCTTTAGCAACCACTCACATGTTTATTAATTCACTAGTTGGGCCTTAACCCTTAATTCATTTGGGCTTGTACCAATTTTAATCAATCTTCCAAGTACATTTTCATTACTTAATACATATACTTATAGTTTATGTATCATCATCGTATTATACTTCGTATACTACTTCATAATATACGATATTTCTTCCTTCATACAAACTCGTATAATACCCCGTATTATACTCATTTTCTTTCCTCGTACAATACTCACATATCATACGATTATCTCTTAACGCATTAATTCTTCACTTTCCTTACATTCTTAATTGAAGTCCGCAAGCGAAATATTACGTTTTCCATAACTAGATTATTATTACATAATCCGTCTTACCTTCATATTCTATCATCACGTATTTCTCGAAAATTCAAAAAAATAATTTCCGAACAAATACCGATGAATAGTGTTTTTCAGAAAATTTCTCGGAAAACTTTTATTTTCGTCTTAGAAATTCAAACACTTTAATTCCTTCACGTAGCTCAAATACTACGACATTCCAACATCAATAGGTTATAGAACAACAACCTTCTTGATATCACATAAAATATGATTTTATTATTATTTAATTTAATAAAATCATTTTACATTAAAATCTGAATTTCTCGGTCGTTACATTCTTCCCCCCTTATAAAGATTCTGTCCCCAGAATCTCGTCTTACTTAATCAAATAGATGAGGAAAATTTTTCATCATCTTTTCTTCAAATTAACACGTTGCCTCTTTGGCATCGTGGTTCTTCCATAATACCTTCACCGACGGTATTACTTTGTTCCTCAGAACTTGCTCTTTTCTATCAATGATCTGAATTGGCGATTCTTCATACGTTAAATCCTTCTCGATATGAATTGGCTCATACTCGATTACGTGCTTATAGTCCGGCTTATATGGACGTAATACAGATACGTGAAACACGTTATGTATTCTTTCTAGGTCTGGAGGTAATGCTATCATATACGCTACCTCTCCTACCCGTTTTAATACTTCAAAAGGTCCTATAAACCTTGGACTTAACTTCCCTTTCTTTCCAAAGCGTATCTTTTCCTTTCGAGGAGATACCTTTAGAAAAACATATCTGAACCTACTTCAAACTCTCGGTTTAATCTATGTGAGTCCGCATACTTCTTTTGTCTGTCCTGAGCTGAAACAAGACGCATCCGAATTAACTTAACCACATCCGCTGTCTGCTGCACCAATTCTGGTCCTAGCATCCGGTGTTCTCCCACCTCGTCCCAACACTGATGGTGTTCGCACCTTCTTCCGTCTGAGAGCTTCATAAGGCGGCATACCTATGCTTGCATGATAACTGTTGTTATATGCAAACTCTACAAGTGGTAGGTGATCATCCCAACTACCCTTGAAATCCATGACGCAAGACCTCAACATGTCTTCTAATGTCTGAATTGTTCTCTTGCTCTGCCCATCAATTTGTGGATGATAAGCTGTGCTTAACTTCAACTGTGTTCCCAGCTGTTCTTGCAAACTTCTCCAGAAGTTCGATGTGAATCATGAATCACGATCTGACACAATCGATACTGGTACTCCATGTCTAGAAATAATTTCCTTGATATAGAGTTTAGCTAACTGGTCTAAGTTATACTTGACCCTAATTGGTAAGAAGTGAGCCGATTTCGTCAATCGGTCGACTATTACCCAAATCGAATCGTACCCTTTTGCCGTTATTGGAAGTCCCACCACGAAATCCATCGAGATATGCTCCCACTTCCATTCTGGAATCTCCAACGATCCGTAATAAACCCATCGAGTCGTTGTTGTTTAGCCTTAACTTTTTGACAAGTCAAGCACCTACTCACATACTCTGCTATTTCTCTCTTCATGTTTGGCCACCAAAAACTCTGTCGAAGGTCTTGATACATCTTAGTGCTACCAGGATGTATCGAGTACCTTGAACTATGAGCTTCTTGCAATACTTGCTCCTTTAATTCCGTCTCATTCGGAACCCAAATTCTTCCTTTAAATCTTAATAATCCCTCAATATCAAGACTATACTTAGCAGCTTCCTTCTCGGATAACCACTTCTTCATTTGGTTACACTCATCAGTCTTGGATTGCTTATTTTCGCTGCAGTTGTTGATCTAAAACTTGTTGTTTATTGTATTCTATCAGTTGTTATACTGTTGAAGGCTAAGGATAATTTATTCTGCATTATCTTAGTCATAATATTTCTTATTGGGCTAGTTGATCTTACCCTTTCTTTCATTGTTCTCATCAGGAAATGAGAATATAGCTAGGACGAGTCGGGGAATGGAGTGATGGTCCAGGATAAATGGGTTAGTAATCCTCACTATTCTACAGAATAATGTGATAATAATTTTAATGAGGACACCATTGAGTGTGGATATTGTCTAGATGACAATATTCTTGTTTAAACTCTCAGCTATGTTTTGTCGTATTTTACACGACTGTTGTATAATTAAGTTGTATTTGAATTTTGTACCATGTATTTGGCGACTCAAGATGGGTGATGTATACCTGTTTTGGGGGCGTCACATCTTTGGCCTGTAGTGCAAAGATGAATGATTACCTGATGAATATCTTTGGCCCATAGTGCAAAGATGAACAGGTGTTGAGATGAACATGACCAACTGGTGATACAAATGAATATCTTTGGCCCATAGTGTAAAGATTAATATTTGATGCAAGATGTATATTGAATGATGTTACAGGGATAAAATATTGATGATGAACTTTTAAATTCATAGATGATAGTAGATTTCATTCTCTACTTAACTCTTCTAATGAATTATTATTTCCGCTGCGAATATTGATCTAAAATTTGTTGTCTATTATATTTTATCTGATTTGTTGAAGGCTAGCGATAAATTGTTGTTCTTTATCTTAGTCATAATATTCTTTATTGGGCTAGTTGAGCTAACCCTTTTCCTTTTTGTTCCATTTTTCTTCTCAGGAGGTGAGAATATAGCAAGATCTAGTCGGGGTATGGAGTGATGGTTCTAGAAAGTTGTTTTAGCAGTCCTCACTATTTTGTAAAATAGTGTATCAATAATTGTAATGAAGACTCCTTTTGAGTTTGAATATTGTCTATTAGACAATATTTGTATTTAAACTCACAGTATATGTGTTGTCGTATTTTACACCACAATTGTATTAATAAAGTTGTATTTGTTTCTGTACCATGTATTTGGCGACTCAGAATGGGTGATGTATACCTATTTTGGGGCGTCACACTTGGCGAGAGATAATAATAACGCCAAAGTTATTAAAGTGCGACTTAAGGACGAATCAGGACCTTACTCATAATCTTAAGGATGAGCAAGTTCTATTCACCATCTTAAGGATGAATAGATCCAACTGAACCTCTATTTCATTTTATTCGCCATCATAAGGATGAAAAAATCCAACCGAACCTCCAGAAAATCCCATTCGCTGTCTTTAGGATGAATCAGGACCTTACTTACCATCTTAAGGATGAGCAAGTTCTATTCACCATCTTAAAGATGAATAGATCCAATTGAACCTCCATTTCATTTTATTCGACATCATAAGGACGAACAAATCCCACCGAACCTCCATACACCACATAAATAAAACACCATTGGAGAAAAAGTTTCTTTTATTAATGATTGTTAACATATTTACAGACTCCTGTACACTGACACTGTCCCTACTGAAAATATTTCTGAAGCCTTCCATCATGCCAAGTATTCTTGATTTCAGATCCATCTAATGCTCGCAAATGATAATTCCCTGGCTTCGGCACTTCAACAACTTCATAAGGACCTTCCCAATTCTGCATCATCTTTCCCAAATTCTGAGGCATAGAAGCTTCAACTTTCCTAAGAAAGAGATCTCCCACTTTAAACCTATTGGGAGATTGCATATTTAAAATTTGATGTTGAAAGTTAATAGTCATGATTATATGTAAAGTCCTTCAAAGGAACACATGTAGAAGGACTTAGTGATAGATCAAATTTGTTAGGTTGATCTGAACTTTAATGCTTATAATTCTGCAAATGAATGTATAAAAGAAGAGATCAAAGCTGTTAGGTTGATCTATATCTTGAAATGTAATAGATAGGCTTCAACTGAATCTTAGTTTATCAAGATGATCAAGAGATTTCAGAAGACAAGGCAGAATCATAGAGCGTTGAGGATCGTAGTGTATCTGCTTTGAAGGGCCTCTCCGAAATTGTAGAGTAGTCCTAACGTCATCCGTACCAAGTCGAGTTAAGTAGAGTGCTCTCAGAAGCGTAGAGTCTGCAAGTCAAACAAGTGAAGATCATAGTGTACCAGCACTTAAGATAAATCGTAGTGTTCTCATCTATCAGCACCAGACCAAGTACCAAGGTGGCATGACACCACGATCAGAATCGTAGAGCTTCATCAGTCTGTGTCAGAAGCATCGAGCCTCATCCACTTTTTTAAAGATTAATCACAACAAATATAGAATAAGCTTTAGACGTTGAAGACCTCGGGAGTCCCAAAGACACAATAGTCATTCTTAATATATAACAAAGAAACGTATTGAAGAAGCTAAGGAAAGTACTATGGGTCAGCAGAAAACACCTTTTTAGGTGTTAGGTGAGATAGCAGTCTGCTGTGTTAGTGGGCCAGTCTGCTAATTAGAAGTTATGCAGAAAGTCTCCATCAAAGCTCAGAAATGTCAAATGCATTTAATGCTTCAACGGATGTCTTCAACGGAAACATTTTCAAAGGCATCATATATACAAAACATCAGTAGATGAAAGAATAAAGCAAACACTGAACAAAAAGCTGAAGAACACTTAACGATCAAACTCTACGATCTAAAAAAGAGAAATCTTGCTCAGCTACTCAGTTCTTTCGAATAAGAGCTTAACGACAACTGAGTAGCACCATCCAAGAACTCATCAACAACTATCAAGTGAAGTAAGAAGTTCCAAGTCAGAAGGACTTGAAGAGTTCTAAGTGAACTGTGAAGAACCAAGTTTGCTGGACTTGAAGAGTTCAAAAGTGAACTAAGAAGTGTCAAGACTGCTGGTCTTGAAGGAATCTGTGAGATTCAGAAAGTGTAAAGATATCCTTAGTGGATTTCCTACTCGACGAGTAGAAGAATGGACTAGGAGCTTTAAGTGCTCTGAACCACTTAAAATTGTCGTGTCTCTTACACTCTTGCTATAACTGCTATAACTGTTATAACTGCTATAATTTCCTCACTCTCATTATCTCACTATATCTTAAAGGAAGAACAAAAAAATCTTAATTCCGCTGTGTTTGAACCAATATCAAAACTAACAAAGCATTTTAAAGAAGAATTTAAAATATTTATTCATCCCCCCCCCCCCCCTTCTAGATAACTATTGTGCCTCCGGGAACTAACAAAACCTTCAAAGCTTTACCCCTTTATTATAATGCTTAGCCACACGTCGCTAATAGGCGGCCAACTTTATCAAAGCTGCTTCTCTAACTTCTTCAAGTAATCCCATGTTGACCTTAATTCCTTCATCATTATATATCTCCTTAAATTGACTGACCCGAAGACTTGTAGATCCAATCTTCACAGGAACTAATGCATTTGTACCATAAGCCAACCTGAAAGGTGAATCTCCAATTGTAGTCCTCGTAGTAGTTCGATAAGCCCATAATACACTAAGAAGCTCTTCTGGCCATCTTCCCTTCACTTCATCCAATCTTCGCTTGATTCCATTTAAAAGCATTCTGTTAGTTACCTCAACTTGCCCGTTAGACTTTGGATGAGCCACTGAAGTCCTTCTATGCTGAATCCCCAATTCCTTCAAGAATGCTTCGAACTTTGATCCCAAAAATTGGCATCCATTGTCTGAAATTACCACATTAGGAATGCAGAAACGAAACACTATAGATTCCTTCAAAAATTTTAAACATTCCTGCTCCGTTATCATCCTAAGTGGCTTCGCTTCCAACCACTTAGTCATATAATCAATTGCTACTATAATAAAAAGCGACACCGCCTTTGCTTTTGGCAATGGACCCGAGATATCTACCCCGAGAAAGTAAAAGGTATAGAAGATAAAATTGAGTATAGCTCTTCTAGTGGTTGATGTGGGATCGGACCATTCCGTTGGCATTTCTGACACTTCGTCACATAATCGGTGGCCTCTTGAAAAACTGCGGGCCAATAATATCCCTGTCGAAGTACTTTGTAGGCTAACGACTTTGCATCCATGTGATCGCCACAAATACCTTTATGAACTTCCCGAAGGATATACTCAGTGTGACGCCCCCAAAACAGGTATACATTGTGACGCCCCCAAAATAGGTATACATCACCCATTTTGAGTCGTCAATAACATGGTACAGAAACAACTACAACTTTATTAATACAACATGAAAACTGTGTGTTTAAATACAAATATTGTCGTCTAGACAATATTCACACCCAAATAAGTCCTCATTACAATTATTGGTTTTACAAAAATGGTGAGGACTACTAAAACAACTTTCTAGAATCATCATTCCACACCCCGACTAGAACTCGCTACATTCTCGCCTCCTGAAAAGAAAAATAGAACAAAAAGAAAAAGGGTGAGCTCAACTAGCCCAGTAAAGAATATTATGACCAAGATAATATAGAACAAATTATTGTTAGTCTTCAACAGGGAAAAATCTGATAAAATACAATAGACAACAAGTTTCAGATCAATATTCGAAGCGGAAATAATAATTCATAGAAGAGTTATGTAGAGAATGAAATCTACTATTATCTATGAATTTAAAAGTCCATCATCAATATTTTATCCCTGTAACATCAATCAATATACATCTTGAATCAAATATTCATCTTTGCACTACAGGCCAAAGATATTCATCAGTTGGTCATGTTCATCTCAACACCTGTTCATCTTTGCACTATGGGCCAAAGATATTCATAAGAAAATCAACCATCTTTGCACTATAGGCCAAAGATATTAAGTAATATCATCATTTAGGACTGAGGAAGATGAAAAATATTTTAATGAAAATGAATCCAGTGAAACAAAAGAACAAATACAAAGGATTCGTACTTTAAACAATCCGAGTTCAAAAATATTTTATAAATATTCATAGTGAAGTAAAATTCAAGAATGATCAAAACATGGATACAATCAAAGCTAGTATCCATAATAGATATTTTGGACAAAATTTAATTTTCCTGTGAATAGTGCCGTATTCATGAATAGTGTCGTATACGTGAATAGTGCCGTATACGTAAATAGTAACCCCGACACTAAAAGGCAAGAATTTTACAAGAAAAATCTTACCAATAATCTGGTATAATGATATTAAAAGAAATAATATCATTTTAAAAAAAATAATATCCCTTACCTTGAAAAGAGCAGCCTTTAATTTGGAATACAGGATATAGTCTTTGAAGGAACTTGCAAGTATAGCAACACTCAAAGTATCAAAATACTCACAAGAAATACGCTCGATAATATAGAGAGAGAAAGGAAGAGAAAACTTCAGTTTCTGGTGTGATTTTCAATTCTAACCTAAGCACCCTATTTATAAGAAATTTGCTTAGAACACCAAAGCAGAAAATTTAATAAATATTAATATTATTTTTCCACAACTTCCTACGCACACTAATTGAGCCAAACATCAGCCACACATGTAGCCCACCTCTCAAAAAACGTTTTTCTCACATAAATCATTTAAAACTCCAAAAAAATCAAAATCAATTAATCCGAAACAAAATAATTCACAATAAATAGCTCTTTTATCAGAAAAATTCAAACCTCATGTCCTTTCCATAGGAAATTTCATTCTCTACAACTTTGCAGAAGAAAATTTTTCCAAATTTCAAATAGAAATTGACTGAAATCCACAAACGGGCGATTTTATAGGCTATAATCAAATTTCAGTCAAGAAATGGGGTCCACAAACATGAAAAACATGTTTTAAATATTTTAGTCAAGAAATGGGGTCCACAAAAATACTCTTCCTCCTCATTTATTCATATATCCCACATTCATTGTAAAAATATCACCATTATTATATTATTAAAATATAATAATATATTTAAATGAATTATTTTATCAAAAAAGATAAAATATCAATTTTCAACAATTGTCACATTAAAAATTTCTCCATCTATATCCACATAAAATGAATATTTTCCTTATCATATAAATAAATAAATAATTATTCATAAATAATATTACATAATCACAATATCTTGACAACTGGCGGTTCCCAAGAAGAGGGCTTTCGATAAGGATTTCTCCTTCTTGGTAGCGCAATTAGGTGACCAAACCTCTCCTTAGACAGAACTTTCTAGACATTGGCAATAATGTTATCTAATAATATTATTCAAATAATATGAATTATTGATCTGATAATGAAAATAATGTGTAGTGACAATTATTGAAATAACAATAATATAAAATATCAATGTAGCAATTATTGAATCAATAAAATAAAATATTGAACAGTAATTACTGTAACAATTATTGAGTAATGCCTTCCTACGTAAGAATCAATAATTGATGCAATACCGTGTCTTCTTGTGTTTTAGCCACGAAAGTATTTTAACGAAGATTACTTGTGAATAACTACTGTAGATTATTTATAAACAACTTATACTTGTCGTTTTTTTCATCCAATCACTTTTCGTTATGGGGCCCACACAAGGCTACGCCGTCGTACGAACATTCCCCGACAGTAAAAATATTTCACGACCAAACGAATATTCTCCGATAAAAATGAATATTTTATAACCACTTGCATATTTGAAATATTTGCGCATTTTACCCATAACTAACCAAATTAATCAAATCAACCCTTACTATTTCAAAATAATTAATAGAGAAAATTTAATTTTATTTAATAATAAGTTGGGGTCTTACATACATCACCCATCTTGGGTCGCCAGATATATGCTACAGAATACAACTACAAACTTCTTTTATACAACTGTCGTGTAAAATACGACAAAACATAGTTGAGAGTTTTAACACGAATATTGTCTTCTAGACAATATCCACACTCAATGGAGTCCTCATTACAATTATTATCACACTATTTCATAGAATAGTGAGGACTACTATAGCCACTTATCCTGGACCATCACTCCATTCCTCGACTCGTCTCAAATTTATATATTCTCATTTCAAGAGAACAAATGAAAGAAAAGGGTGAGCTCAACTAGCAAAGAAGAAATATTATGACTAAGATAATGCATAATAAATTATCCTTAGCCTTCAACATAAAGATACAAAACCGATAGAATACAATAGACAACAAGTTTTAGATCAACAACTGCAGCGGAATAAGCAATCCATTAGAAGAGTCAAGTAGAGCATGATATCTACTATCTTCTATGATTTAAAAGTTTATTATCAATTTTATCCCTGTAATACCCCTTAACAGTTCTTTGTTATACCCAAGACAAAGAGAACTTTCATCACCTGTCTTCACCTGAACCACCAAAAATTATAGTTAAATTCACAATTCATGTTTATAACAATGTGAATCGACAGTAATTCTGTGACACCCCCAAATCCAGGTACTTCATTCCCACAGGATCTGGTGTTCACTTAAACAAACATTCATATCTAACTACCTAATCACAATAAAACTAGATAAATAAAACCTTTCCCCTTAAATGGTTACATAATAAAATCTCCCAGGTTATCTAACCTTTAAATACAATCATTCAAATGCGGAAATTAAATAAACTTCATTAAAACCAAGTCTAAGATCATCATAATAAAAGTCTAAAGTAAAAATTACAAGTCTTCATCACTTGCACATTTTTCCTTTTCCTTTGCTAGTCGAAGGTTCATCTACCTTTTCCTCTTTAGCTGCAATGAGTTTATAAACATGCAAGAGTGAGCAAAACAATTGCTCACTGGATATAATAGAGAATCAACTGGAGTATAATGGTAATAACTGTCAATAATAGGCTCATCAACAATGAATAGTACTCTATCAACAATAATCAGAAACTGAAATCCCAAGATATGGAAAATATACATCACTGAGGGTCGTAAGACCACGAACTACGTCCACAGTTGCAAGTAATCTTTCAACTCCAACTTTAACAATCATAAGACTATAAGGACCTTGTACTTAGGGGGATCAGCCCTTCGTACAATGTATTGTGCACAAACATTTTAACGCTACGTGTAAGTTAACCCCTAATCATAACAATAGGGTTGTTCATCTCAGCATTTAGAGTACAAGTCCACACCAAAGGAAGTTTGGTTTGGATAAGCTTTCAGGGTAATTTGGAATTCAACGAACATCAACTAAGGAATAGTTGAATGAAACCAAGAACATTACACTATAGAATAATCGTGATTGAATCAATCATAGTAAACTAAAGTCATGCTTTAGGAATAATCTAAGAGCATACAATTTGAATAACTATAACACCTTGCTTGAACAATACTAAGCCAAGGTTAATTAGAATTGAATACTAAGCATGCATAATAATTTGATCTATAAAAATGTTCAACATTAGAATATATAAATTTGCATGCTAAACAACAAGTTAAATACAAGAAAAATTGATCAAGAATATCTTACATCATTATATCATAATCGAATTGAAAACCATAATTAGTTCAACAAGATAAAGGATTAGAAAAACTTGCTCAAAGAAAATTTAAGCGATTGCACAATTTTAAAAGTAGAGTTAAAGAACTTGCTCAATGTAAAAAGAAAGTTTAGAAACTTGCTCAATAAAAAGAAGGTTTAGAAAACTTGCCTTGTTCGTAGATTAAACCGAAAAATACGAATCACAATATCCTATAAACATATGTCATCATGACATAGTTAGCCATTACCACTTTACAGCATAACTAAGTACGTTCATCATGTAAATATTGGATTTTTAATCACATAATCAAGTTATAACACAAGTTAATCCTTAATAACATAATTATTCATAGTATAGAAATACTAAAATCAACATTTTACAGTCCTACTATCATCACATAACTTTTCTTAAAATTTTGGGTATAAAAAGTACACCTTTGTCGAGACCATTCGCTAACTCGCCATGCATGCGGTGCCACGGTTTACATTGTGGTCGATCACTTGGCGTGAGAACATAGTATGCTGCTGTGCTGGGAACAAAACTACAAAGCCACCTTCTTGGCCTTGAAACTAACTTCTTGAGTCAAGATTTGCTTGGCCTTGGCTCTGCGATTTCGGATTGACAACTTCTAAGATAAGCGGTCAGGGAAAAAGCCAATTTTGGCCTACAAGCTCGTTTCTAACAGACTAAATCACATACAATTCATACAAAAACTTCATGTAAACATAATTCAAGAATTCCTAACATGTTTCTACCCATACAATAACATAAACAACAAAATTAACACATCCAATTTCACTGTTTTTGCTAAAAACTCACTTTTTAATATTTTAATGAAAATCAATACTGTAAATTTTGTTTTTCAACCAAAACAATTAATTCAAAGAATATTTATACATACTCTATCAATTTAAATAGCCAATTTATCAACTACACAACTAATTAGCTCTCAATTTCTACTTTAAATTAACCCATATTCATTCACAAAACTCTCTGTAAAAAGCTTTTCTTCACAAACTACATACATAACAACAATACATTGATTTTAATCATATATAACCTACGAAAATAACTTTACAACACTAGTTTATCATATGAACACACATAAAATCAACCATTATCCTACCAGAAGAATTTTACAGAAAAATAGGAGAAAGCTAAAACTTTTAAAACTAAAAGAAATAGGAGAATACCTTGAAGAAGATGATATGACTATTCCTTTCTATTCTCAAGCCTCTACTTCTCCAATCTCTAGCCTTTCTTCCTCTCTTCTCTTCTTCTTCTCTGAGTTCTCTTTCTTCTCTCTAACCTCTCTCCTCTAACATACGTCTTAACCAAATAACGTATATAGATATTATATATATTAATTATATAATATAATTATAAACATAACTGATATCAGTTATTTGAGTTGTGAAATCAAAAGCCATAAGGCTTGTTTGGTTACTAACTAGAAAAATAACCCATTAATCCTTACACCTTGTTTGGTAAAACACAATTATATTAAAGACTTAATAGGCATTAGGCCTTGTTTGGCAAAAACTGAATTAAAACTCCTATAAGTTATTTTAATAACTCCTTTATAAAAGGTTATTTGTCACACATTAACTTAAGTAAATTAATTCTAAAAATAATTTATTAAATCACTTTAACACACAAATCAATACCACAAAATTATAATTTTCTTTATAATCATAACACATCCTTTTTAATTACAAATTCTAATAAAAAGAATAGTAATTCAATTAATCAAAACTCTCTAACTTAATAATTAAATTAAATTAGCAAAATAATTAATTTCCTTAATTATTTACGTAACAAATAGTTAACCAAATTGAATCAAATTGAACAATTATCCAATTAACAATAACCACATCCATTAAATACTTAAATAATTCAATAAATATTCAATATAACAATTTATAAAATTCAGGAATGTTACAAATTCCTTGGCACAAAGGTTTAATAGAACGTTCACTCAATATCCTTACCCCAAAGGCTAAAGACATTCAAGTGTAATAACAATGACCATACCAATAAGTTGTTTATCTTTGCACAATGGGCCACAGATATTCAACTATAAAACTAATGGTCATGATCATACCAATCAATTGCATGTCAGTGCACTACTGCCAAAGACATTCAACTGTTAACTAATGGTCATGATCCTGACAATCACGTCATTGAATTATCCATGCACTACGGCTAGGGATATTCGTTAGTATTACGTCCACGAATTATCCATGCACTACGGGCCAAGGATATTCGTGTAATCATCAATGATCATGATCATGTCATACACCTGTCCATCTTTGCACTACGGGCCAAAGCTATCAATCAACCGTTCATCTTTGCACTACGACCAAAGATATCAACTATAAAACCAATAATCAATAGTCCATCTATGCACTACGGGCCAAAGATGACTTTCGTTACAATATAAGCATGAAGATGATGACAATGATATAAGCATCAATCAAGTGAGATAAAGGATAAATATTAAATATTTATAACTCAATTTATCCTGATTTTAAGAATATCTAAATTGTCAACATGATCATTAATTGTGGAGTAAAATTTAAGAATAATATTCATATATCAAAAATTAATTTATAAAGAAAAGAATCAATTTTTTATCGTGAATAGTATCCCGTGAATAGTACTTCATGAATAGTACCCCGTGAATAGTACTTCATGAATAGTATTTTGTGAATAGTATTTTGTGAATAGTACCCTCGAGTGAATAATATCCGAGTGAATAGTACTTCGTAAATAATATCCCGAGTGAATAGTAAGAAATAATAAACTTTACGAATAAGAAATAAATAACATCTCTTACCTTAGTAGAAGACTGGATACTACAATAGTGAAGTAGCTGAATACTCTTCTTCTTTCTCTCTATAGCTTCTCTCTCTATAATTGCTCTTGTGAGTCTTAGTGAATTGGTGAGAATGAAAGAAGAATGAGCTTCTATTTATAGGAAAGTACAGTTTTGATAATTGCACATTTTGGGGCTCCAAATATTATAGTATAATACCTTTATCTTTTCCTCCATTTTTAATTTAGTCCTACAAGTATTATCAAACTTGCACCACCTCCCCTAATAGTACATCATGTGAATCAATAGTACATACATGTGAACAAAATAGTTACAGTATAGTACCTTCATCGAAACCTCCTTTTTTAATTTAGTCATGCAAGTATTATCAATCTTGCACCACCTCCCCTAATAGTACATGCATGTGAATTAATAGTACATACATGTGAACAAATAGTTATATGCATGTGAACTAATAGCAATTAATTGCTCATTTATCCGATTAATTACCCGATGGGTAATTTAACCTCTAGAAATCAATTATTATCGAAATAATTGTCGATTTCCACCAACACTAATAATCCCAACACAATGGAAATATCAATTTCATCTTTAATCAACACGAACTTATTCATCATTAATATTATAGCTCACAATATTTAACAATCAGATTATTTCCAAGAAATAGGGGGCTTTCCGATAAGGATTTCTCCCTATTGGCCCGCAATTAGGTGACCAAACCTCTCCTCGACAGAACTTTCTAAACATCGTCAATATTATAAATAATAATATGAATAACTTTGTCGTCTCAATTATTGATTTAATAATATAAAATATTATGACAATAATTGAATAAAACTGAGTGACTTCTCACGTAAGCATCAATAATCGAAAATAATGTACAATACCGTGTGCTACTATGCAACCACGTGTATTACTGTACTTTTTTCACCGATTATTTTATGACAACTTGCTTACTTTGAAAAAAATTTCAAATATCACCCTTAACTTTAACCTTTTATCAATTTAACCATTTACTAAATAGAATAATAATTATAAGAAAATTTAATACTTTCATTTCATAAATTCGACATCTCACACTCAGCTTCGGAAGGGACCAAACACTTTAATAATGGAGATGAATAAGCCCTTCAATAAAGATCACCATCAATAAGTAGGAAATTGGCACTCTTATACTTTACCTTCTTAGCCAACACCTGATCCGAGAGAAGGATGCCATCTGCCAAATATTCTAAGTATGGGGTTAACCAACAATTAGAACGCTCCAGACACATCACTACTTTGTGTTGGATAGTAGGTTGTTTCAAAGTCTCCAAATATACAGAACCATCAAAGGTGTTTACTTCAGTTGTAGCCAACTTTGACAACGCATCGGCAATGGAATTATCATTGCTATCAACCCCCTAAAACTCATAAGAAAGGAAATACTGAAGTCGATCCTTTAATTCTGCTAGATACTTAATCATTCTTGAACCCGGGCTTTATATTCCCCTTAAACTTGCTTTATGACCAACTGAGAGTCACATTATATGATCAATCTCTGAACCTCGAGACTCTTTGCCAATCACAACCCAGGTAACACTGCTTTGTACTCAGCTTCATTGTTCATTGCCCTGAACCCAAATCTGATAGTCTGTTGCACCTTGAATCCCTTCGGACTTTTCAGTATAACCCCAGCTCCACTAATATCCGATGTAGAAGATCCATTAGCATACAACATCCACGAATTCTGCTTCTGCTGAAGTACTGCAACTGCTTTGTCAGACCATTCAGCTTCTCCAAAACTATCATCAGCTTCAGAGAACGAACATTCGACCATAAAATCAGCCAAAGCCTGACCTTTAATATCCATTCAGGGATAATATTCTATAAAAAACTGAGACAACTCCATCATCCAGGCAGCAAGTCTCCCCGAAAATTCAGGATTACCCAACACCTTCTTTAGCAGCTGATCCGTGTATGCTATTATCAACCGACCTTGGAAATATTACCGAAGCTTTCGACTAGTTATTATCAAAGAAAAGGAAAATTTCTCAAGGTTTGGGTACCTTGTTTCAGCATCCCTAAGGACATGGCTTACATAGTAAACAGGGTGCTGCTTACCCCCAACTTCACACACCAGAACTGCTCCTACTGCCAACGAACTGGCTGCCTAATACAAATACAATGTTTCAGCAGGAGCTGATTTCACCAACAAAGGCGCCGAAGATAAATACTTCATTATTCCTTGGAAAAGGTATTCACATTCCGAAGTCCACTGAAATGTCTTAGCATTCTTCGGCCCTTTCAACATTTCAAAAAATGGCAAACATCTTTCTGCTGATTTGGACATGAACCTCCTCAAAGCTGCTATTCTACCCGTCAGAAGCTAGACGTCTTTATAGGATTGATGAGACTTCATATTTATAATAACCTGGATTTTTTTTGGGTTTGCTTCTATGCCCCTTTTACTAACCAGATAACCCAGAAATTTTCCTGCGCCAAGTCCGAAGGTACATTTGGTTGGATTCAGCTTCAAATTATAATGACGTACTATCTGAAAACATTCTTCTAAATCATCTAAATGACCTTGAACAGACATGTTCTTTACAATCATATAATCGACATAGACCTCCATATTCTTCCCCAGCTACCTCGTGAAGACGTAATTCATCATCCTCTAATATATGGTCCCCGCATTCAGCAAACCAAACATCATCTTTTTATAAGCATACACTAATCGATGAGTAATAAAAGTCGTCTTCAAAATATCCTCCTTACACATAGAAATCTAATGATAACCCAAAAAGGAATCCATAAAGCTAAGCAAGGCATACCCCGAAGTCACATCAATAAGCTGATCAATGTGAGGCAAGGGATAAAAGTCCTTTGGACACGCCTTATTAATCAGTGTAATCTATACAAATTCGTAATTTTCCGTTTTGCTCCTGTACCAGAACCACATTCGCCATCCACTCTGGATAGTCTATCTCAAATATAAAATCAGCCGCCAACAGCTTTGTGATCTCCTCGTCGATAATCTTATATAGATCCGGTGCAAATATCCGCCTCTTTTGCGGAATTGGCTTTTTTGCTGGGTCCACTTGTAACCGATGCTCAGCAACTTTTCTGCTTACTCTAGGCATATCACTAGGAACCCAAGCAAAAATGTCAGCATAACACCGAAGTAATTCTATTAGGCTCGTCCGGAGAGGTTCCGGCAGACCTGAACTATAAGACCCCAATTTTTTATTTTAATAAAATGGAATTTTCTCTATTTATTATTTTAAAATAGTAAGGGGTTGATTCGATTAATGTGGTTAGTTATGGGTAAAAGGCGCAAATATTTTAAATAAGCAAGTGGTTATAAAATATTCATTGTTTTAGGGGAATATTCGTTTGGTCATGGGATATTCTTGTTATCGGGGAATATTCGTACGACGGCGCAGCTATTTGTGGGCCCCATAACAAAAAACTGTCGGATGAAGAAAACGACAAGTATTAGTTTTTTATAAATAACGGCGGATGAAGAAAACGACAAGAATGAGTTTTTATAAATAACTGATTGTAGTTATTCTTACTGCTAACATCGTTGGAATACCCGGTGGTTAAAAACACGATGTCTGGCGGTGTTGCACAAGAGTAGCGCTACCAGTATTGCACCAATTATTAATTCTTACGTAAGAAGTCACTACTCAATAATTGTTACAGTAATTATTGTTCAATATTTTATTTTATTGATTCAATAATTGTTATATATGTTGATATGTTATATTATTGATTCAATAATTTTAACTTCACAGTATTTCCATTATCAGATCAATAATTTATATTATTTGAATAATATTATTAGATAGCATTATTGGCAATGTCTAAGGAATTTTTCTCTAGGAAAGGGGTTTGGTCATCTAATTGCGCGCCAGTAAGGAGAAATCCTTATCGGAAAGCCCCTTACGACCAGGTTGTCATTATTGTGATTCTGTAATATTATTTGTGAATAATTAATTATTGATTTATATGATAAGGAAAATATTGATTTATGTGGATATAAATGGAGGAATTTTTAGAAAAGTGACGATTGTTGAAAGTTGATATTTTATCTTTTCTAATAAAATAATTCATTCAAATATATTATTATATTACATTATGAATATATAATGCGATAATATAATAATATAATAATGGTGATATTTTTATAATGAATGTCTGAGATATGAATAAATGAGGAGGAAGAATATTTTTGATACAAAAAACATGTTAAATGTGTTGGTGAGCCCCATTTTTGACTGAAATTTGATTATAGCCTGCAAAATCGTCCGTATGTGAATTTCGATCAATTTTTGTTTAGAATTTGGAAAAACTTAAATCTACAAAGTTGTAGAATATTGAATTTCCTACGGAATGGACATAAGATTTGAATTTTTCTGGGCTATTTATTATGAATTATTGAAGTTTTGGAATAATTGATTTTTGGAGTTTAAAATATATATTTTAAGAAAACATTTTTTACAATTGGGTGGGCCTCACATGTGTTGTAAATGTGCTGAATTCAGATTTCTAGAGGTGGGCGTGAAAAAATTTAATAAATATTATTATTTTATTAAATTTTCTGCTTTGTTGTTCTAAGCATTTTCTTATAAATAGGATGCTTAAGTTAGAATTAAAAATCACACCAGAATCTAAAGTTTTCTCTTTCTATATTATCGTGCGTATTTTTATGAGTATTTTGATACTTTGAGTGTTGTTATATGGTGTAAGTTTCCTTCAGCGCGTTATATCTGATATTCCAGACACAAGTACTGTCCTTTTGAGGTAAGGGATGTTATTTTCTTCGTAAATGATGTTATTTCTTCAATATCATTATACCGAAATATAGGTATGAATTTTATAATAAAATTTTTACCTTTTGATCATGTCGAGGTATTCACGTATAAATTACTATTCACGTATACGGCACTATTCACAAATATGGTACTATTTACGAGTACTATTCACGAAGTATGATTTTTCTTGTGGAATTTCTACCTTTTCGTGTCGAGGTTACTATTCACGTATACGGCACTATTCACGTATACGGCACTATTCATCGAAAAATAAAATTTTCTCTTCTTTGTCCCAGATGTCTATTATGGTTACTATCTTTGATTGTATCCATGTTTTGATCTTCATTCTTGAATTTTACTCCACTATGGTTTATTATGGGGTATTTTTGAACTTGGATTATCTAAAGTACAAATCCCTAATATTTGTTCTTTTGTTTCACTGGATTCGTTTCTTAAAAATATTTTTCATCATCCTCAGTTCTAAATGATGATATAACTGAATATCTTTGGCCTGTAGTGCAAAGATGAATGATTACCTGATGAATATCTTTGGCCTGTAGTGCAAAGATGAACAGGTGTTAATATGAACATGACTAACTGGTGATACAAATGAATATCTTTGGCCCGTAGTGCAAAGCTAAATATTTGATTCAAGATGTATATTGATTGATGTTATAGGGATAAAATATTGATGATGGAATTTTGAATTCATAGATGATAGTAGATTTCATTATTTACTTAACTCTTCTGATGAATTATTATTTCCGCTGCAGTTGTTGATCTAAAACTTGTTGTCTGTTATATTCTATCAGATTTTTCCCTGTTGAGGACTAAGGATAATTTGGTGTACATTATCTTAGTCATAATATTCTTTATTGTGCTAGTTGAGCTCACCCTTTTCCTTTTTGTTCCATTTTTCTTCTCAGGATATGTGAATTTAGCAGGAACTAGCCGGGGTATGGAGTGATGATTCAAGATAGTTGTTTTAACAGTCCTCACTATTTTGTAAAATAGTGCATTAATAATTGTAATGAGGACTTTATCTGAGTGTGGATATTGTCTAGAAGATAATATTTGTATTTAAACTCATAGTATATGAGTTGTCGTATTTTGCATGACAATTGTATTAATGAGGTTGTAGTTGTTTCTGTACCATGTATTTGGTGACTCAGAATGGGTGATGTGTACCTATTTTGGGGGCGTCACAGTTGGTATCAGAGCTATAAGTAAAGAGCCCCGAGCCTCTCGCTGGTGACTACCTTGTGTGGGATGCACCGAAGCCAGACTCTCCGTTGGGGATGCCGTGAATAACGGTAGCAAGCTGATAGGTACCTTGGTGAGGTGCTGACACAAGTTGGTGTCCAGAGTCATAGTTGGTATCAGAGCTTAGGGATATGGTCTCTGGCGGATATCGGGGAATAGAACTAGGAGGGGAGAGACGAGTAAATCCTTCGCTAGTGTGTCCTACCTAAGCTTATTTGTTGGTCGGTCAGAATATAGGGGTATTATGTGGTATGTCATTTTCTTTAATTAACCCTTGTTTTGTGGCAATATTTAAGAATGACAGCTGAAAGATTATCACGAGGTGGTTTAAAATAGGGTTGGTCTTTTATCTGATCCAAAATGGTAGCTCGATCAGTATTTAACTGGGTATACACCTTGTTCACCTTATGGTTCAGGATAGGTGAACGACTTCCTCCCGAACGCCAGTTACTGTTGTATCTCTTGGAACTCCCCTTTGAACGCTCATTATTACCACCATTCTTTTTTTTATCACCATCATCTTTATCTTTATCCTTATCCTTTATTTTGTCTGAAAGACCACGCTTCAAGCTATTCATAGCTTCCTCTACCACGATGTAGCTTTCAGCCTTCTCAAATGCTTCGACTAGGCTCTTCGGGTGGCTGAAAATCAACTTTTTCACCAATTTTTTAGACTTCAATAAGTCCAGACCATTTTGAAATAGCCCAACAGCATGAAGATCGTTGAGATCAGTCACCTGACCCACTGCCGCTTCTCTGAATATTTTCACATCTTGGGCCAGGGACTCATTTGAATATTGACAGACTTGTGTTAACGATCCATTAGGTTTTCCTCTCCTCTTATTACTTCCAAATCGAGCATGGAATTTACCACACAAATCTATCCAATAAGAAATTGAATCTGAAGACAGAGTTCCCATCCACTGTCTTGCATCTTTCCTTAGCGTCGTCACAAAAGTTTGACATTTGGCTGCATCTGAAAAATCATAGTAATCCATCAGCCTATCAAACGCCTGGTTGTGGTCGTATGGATCTCCTGAACCATCATAATTCTCTATATAAGGAAGTTTTTTAGTAGGGTTTGCCTTCTCCTTAAGAATCTCCGAGGAAAAAGGAGACGCCTTTTTACCCGAACAGTCTTTTACTTGTTGGACTTCGGCTAACTGTCTTCGAAGCTCCTTCACTTCTTTAACCAAGAATTCCACTCCTTCCGGTTGTGAAGAGACTTCCATCTTCGGAGAGCTTTCCTTCTTCTGAGCAGACTGGCCTTTTCCATCTAAACTTGCAGCTTTAGACGGGCTTCTCCGATGGTGAGTATCCACAGGGCGGTGTGCCCACTTCAGATTCTCATGAGTACGTACGGCTTCTAGATCTGCTTCAGCGTTGAGCCCTTTCACTATGGCGAGAATACTTAAGGCGAGGTGCCTTCTTTGTATTATCCGGTGTATATCCTCTTGACATGCTCCTTCATCTACTTCGACCATAATCCCGAGAATCCCTAGGGTAAGGTACCCTCTTTAGATCCTCAGGAGTATGGTTCCTTGATCTCTTTCGGTCACAAGAGCGGCTTCGAGACATATCTCCAGAGTGCATAGGCTCTTTACCTTTTCTTGATCATCTTTCCAAGGATCTGCCCCGTTCTTTAGGTCGAGCATGGCTTGATGCTTCATCCTCCATCTCAGCCATGTAAACCATCTGTTTAGCAATTTATTCCCTTTGTTTCAAAAGGACTTCTAAAGCTTTATCAGTCTCTTCTGCCATCTTGGCCAAGTTGGATGCTCTGTCTGTCTGACCATCTCGACGTTGGGTTCTAGGCTGTGTGCCTTCTACCCTTCTCCGGTCTTGGTCAGGTCCTTTACTAACAATAGAAAATAACCTTCTTTTGGTATCACCATGGACTCTTGCACGAGACCCTTCTGAAACGTCTTGTGATCCGATGCTGTCATGAGTACTTTTTGAAGGACCCAGCCTATCCTTAACAGAAACTCTTTGTACAGAAGAACTCACAGTCATCGGATGTCCTTCAGCTATAAATGTCTTACTCTTCACCATAACTTCTGACGTAGAACAGTTAATATTTGTGATTGAAACCCAGAAACACTAGAAATGCCCTCCTTCTAGTGCCAATGTTAACGCCAAGATCTTTCTACGCGCCTCAATCACCTAAGAGTGCGTCCAATCCTGCACAGTAAACAAGTCAATACCGGAAGCTTGACGGCTTGGACCGTCGGGGGATAGCTCCGGCGTGAGAATTAGTATAGGCAGACACAAGGTTAACAATAGAGGTGATAAGCTCTAGTGTTTTGATGATAAAAAATATCAGTTACCTCTTTTGTGATGTACTCTGTCCTCATATACTCTTTTTTTTGTCTTGCATGCCGCCGACCTGCTATGACCTCAGCTAACTGCAGGTAGCTCACCTGCTAATCCCATTATTGTTCGCCACCCTCTAGGATTATGTCCAATTCTCATTAATTAATGTGCAAATATAACAGTCAAAACTTATCTCTCTAATGATTATCAGTCCAAGCCCAAATGAAATCATATTTACATTATAACCCGGCCCAATACATTAAAAGCCCAAATGAAGGCAGCCCAGATAGGCCCAAAATATTATGGCCTAACACCAACTATATATTTAACTAACTTACAAAGAAATGTAGTAGTAGTGGTTGCATTAAAAGACTGATTTTTGACTCATTTTTTGGGTTAAATTGACCATTGCGCTTATCCTCCATTTCTATTAATACACATTAACGTAAATGTTACATATGCATGGCCATAAAATAAAATTTATTGCGAATAATAGCGACGTAATAAAATTCATCGTAAACGATTATTACTACAAATATTGTTAAAAATAATATTTTTACCGTTAAATATGTATTAGAAAATTTTAAAAAATAGATGTAATTAAGGAGATTCTATTCATCAACTTCTCCAAATACATATTCTGATATTCATCGCACCAAATTTTATTACAAATAATTAGCAACATAATAAAATTAAATTAGATAATAAATATAATGAAAAGATCGATCCTTTCTAGAACTGTATTTTGTTTATGTACAAATTTATCTTAATTATCCAATACCCACTTCATCTTCTCACGACTAATTAGTAATGACTTAGATATGTTGAATTTGATCACATAAGTTGTTTCCTTATCCAACAGAAGTATCTCATCTCTTAATTTCCATTCATTAATTAGGAAAAGATATAAATATTGTAGATCGATGAAGTCTAAGGATTATTTGAAGTGCTGTAGTTGTACGGTCAACCTCAATGGATCAATCGATATTTGCAACACATGCATTTATAAAGCAGCTGGCTGCTGGCAGCACAAAAACTAGATTCAGTACCCCTCCTAAGAGATCTTGTACTTATAAATTTTGTACATGTTTGGCTAAAATCTTGCTATACATGCATGCATGAGGAGGCGTATTAAACCCGCATACGTTACCCATACTAGTATAAATTTTAATTCGTCTGTATTATTTGACTCAAATTTTGCTAGCTAGCTAGCTACACATGCATGAGGAGTGTGTTCAGAATTTATTTGTATCAAATTTATTGGTATTCTTCGGTCAAATAGCTAATATGTTAAAATGTACTTTTCATAATATTAATTTTGGTCGATTTTGGGCTCAGTTTTAACCCTTTAGTTGATTGAATTTAAATGAGATTAGAGGTCTATATATAATTTGATAGCCTATTATAAGGCAAATTAAGGAATAAATTTATATGATTCAAGTAGGAATTACATATTATATAGTGTTAATTATTTATACAAAGTGAAATATATGAAAAGGTGTATTATGTTTATAAAATTATATTTTCTCTAGTCTCATATTGGTGTAATGACTAAAACTATTTAATATTTTATAAGTACTAGTTAATCATACACACTACGTTTGTATGTGTGATTTAAATAATATAAAAAGATATAAGAGCGGGAGAGTGAAAAAGATAAAGAGGATGGGAAAGAGATAAAGTAAGAATGAAAAAAATAACTGTATTACCAAAAAGTAAAGGAAGGCTTGTAAATCTCGTTTTATAATATAGTATAATTAACTTGTGGAGCTAAAGAGAATGCTTGAAAATGATCATCATAATAATGAAGTTGGTACAAAGCTCCACCCGCCTGCCTGCGAGCCGCGCAACTATATATATCTCTGAATTATAATTACTATAATTTTAATTCATATACAGCCGGTGAAGTTCATTTTTATTTCAGAACATACAAATGTACTTCCTCTGAATCCTTTTATTGAAATTCTTTCAATTTTCACAAATTAATTAAGAAGCTTCGTAGAGAATTCACATGTGAATTACTATATATGCTATCAGTCAATAAAATAGGTTTGATATATATTTTGAAGGTATATTATTTGAAATTTTTAATTAATTATAATAATAAATAACAATAAATATTTTAAGGACAAAAATTACGCTGTGTCAATATATTATATGATCCATCGTTTTCTTATTTCCATCCTTTTCACTTTTAGTTATTACGTTAAACACGGACTGTCCCTTCTGGAACTCTATTTTGTTGCTATTGTTAGCCAATAGCCACCACATCTCAATATCTCATGGCTAATGACTTAGATACGTTCAAATATTTGATCTCACTAACTTTCTCATCCAAGAGAACTTTATCTATTAATTTCAATTAGTTAATTAGTAAAAAGAAAAATAGCAATACATATATAAAGAGAATAAATTTAAATTATACAAGTATTGCATGTAAAATTATAATTTACACCATTCAATAACATGTCACCTAAATAATTTATAAAAAAATAATAAAACTTGAAATTCAATTAATTAAACAGTTTTACCATGATAAAATTGTTGGAAATGAGATTTGAATTGAATGGAAAAATTGACTTCAAAGTCCGGTCGGGTCGGATCGGGTTGTGGACCTGACGGGCGGGTTCGTGATATATATTTTTTATCATCACAATACTACTACGTCGATTTACTGACGATTTACATCTAAATTTTTCCTATAAATAAATGGTGTGGGAAAGCATTTGATATATACAAAATTTCCCTCCCGTTCTGAAAATTTTTTCTGTCCCGTCCCATTCTGAAAAACCCATTTTGTCAATTTTCATCCCATGAAAAATTTCCCGTTAAGTTAAAGAACTTCCCTGATTCTCGCAGAAATTAATTCAAATCCCGATTCGAATTGCAAAATTCGCATTGATTGCATTTTCCGTTTGTGTAGTGTTCCTTCTTAATTTGCTTCTACTGTAAGTCATGCATCATTACTATAGAAATAATTTTTGTTTGCATGCATCATTATTGAAAAGTTCGGTACATAACATAAATTTTGGTTCGATGAATTCTTAATTTTGTAATGCTACTAATTAAGAATTGAAATCCGTTTTATCATGGGAAGCAATTATTCAATTAACCCTTAGCATCTGTGGGGGAATAAATTTGCTTTAAGGAGACTTTGTGAATTCAAAGGACTCGGATTTATATTTATCATTTTACAAGTTATTTATGTTTTGCATAATTTATTATTATTATATTTATATGCATTATTAAATAATACTATATATTATGAGATAACAATCTTAAAGCAAATTTAATTTTACGTAATTATAGTATTGTTTAAGTTAATGAAAAATTGTTTTATGTGAATAGGAAATTATTTTATAGAACAAATTTTTGTTTTGTAAAAAGTGCATTTCGGAAACTCATTTTTGTTTTAGTTTTTTACGCAATTCATTTTGTTGCACTCAAATTGGAAAATCGTGATTCTCGCACTCAAATTGAAGCGTGATTTCGAAATTCTTTGCATGCATATTACAATGATTGTGCATGTTAATTAATGTTCCTGCAGTATGTTAGAAATATATATTCTGTTTATATATATTGTATGTTAATATGTTTGAGTTTTACATGCACAACAAGTATGTTAATATGGTTGAGTTTTGCATGTTAATATGTTAAATTGTTTTATTTGAAATAAGTCAGAATATTCTGCATGCAAAGTTCACTCACTGTATTCTCTAATTTAATAGTTTTTGTTCATATTCGGTTATAAAGTTACCGTTAGAGTGTAGTATATTAATTACATAGCATTAATTACATATTACCTATAAGTGCGAGATATTATTACATCTAGGTTTTGTGTTTAAAAGTTAATGAAGTGCAGTAAGTATTCTGCAAAAATGATTGCATCATCATTATAGCGGTACTTGTGTAAATTCCTTTGGTTTGAAATTCTTTTACTTTTCGAAAATCAAGTCACTAAAGTAGAATTTTTGTAACATAATTACATGCTGCATATATTTTACAATAATGATTGCATGTTAGTATATTATTCTTTTGCAATTTGATTTCAAATTTTTAGAAAGTTTGAATTCTTGTAAGAATTGAATTGATAATTTCTATCACTTATTAATATCCTGCAACAACATCACATGAAACTATACTTGTTGAAATATACTTGTTGTTATTAGTAGGTAACATAATTTCCTGTTTATTATCTTGTCTTCTTATACTATCCATATGAGTGCATGTTTTGTTATGATTTACACGTGTATGACATTTATTATTGCATGTTCTGATTTCCTGAAATAAAGTGCAGTAAGTTTAAATAGTAAATATATATTGAATTTAATATTGCATGTTCTGTTAATCACATAAGTCTGAAAGGTATTAATATATTATAATATACTATAATGTGTTCATTTTGGCGGAGTAAATATATCTTGAATCAAGAAATTTTATACCAAGTATATCGTTGATTCTAATTGTGACTTATATTAAACATAAGTCAAGTAGTTCTTATATTGTGTAAATTGAATATTCATATAGGATAACATATATATATATATATATATATATATATATATATATATATTGTGTTCATTTACTCGTAATTGATGTATACGGACTTAACAATTAGCGATTACATTATATTAGTAGGTTACTTACTATTTATAAATATTGCATGTTAATAGATATATAATATTTTGTTTATATATATTACATTATTATATATAAATTACATGTTAAAAATTGCATGTATTTCTAATATTGTTTAAATATATACATGTGTAGTATATATAATATTTTGTTTTATATAAATAGAAAATTGTTTGCATATTAATTGATATTATTCTGTTATTGTTTTCAAATTCATATAACAGTTTATTTTTATTACTAATATATATTATTGTGTTAATATATAATTATTCTGCAAAAACAAATTTGTAAACAAAATTTGTTACATCTTGTACAAACAGAAATTTGTTTCTGTCTATTAACAATAGACTTTATTTGTATAACAGAAATGGCTTCTACAAGCACCATTCATGCCGTGAGTATGTCTCATGGAGAAAAGCCTGAAAGGTTCAATGGAACTAATTTCAAGCCTTGGCAACAAAAAATGCTATTCTATCTCACAACATTGAATTTGGCTCGGTTTCTACAAGAGGACTGTCCTACTCTTGTTGAAGGGAAAACTGACAAGGAGAAAGTGGCTGCTGTTGATGCATGGAAACATGCAGATTTTCTTTGTAGGAACTATGTGATGAATGGATTAGATAATACTTTGTATAATGTGTATTGTACAATCCAAACTGCAAAAGAATTGTGGGAATCTTTAGACAAGAAATATAAAACTGAAGATGCTGGCATGAAAAAATTCATAGTCGGTAGATTTCTAGATTATAAAATGGTAGATTCCAAAGCAGTTATCACTCAGATTCAAGAATTACAAGTAATTCTACATGACATTCATTCTGAAGGAATGTCATTAAGTGATTCATTCCAAGTTACAACAATGATTGAGAAGCTTCCACCATCATGGAAAGACTTCAAGAATTATCTGAAGCATAAACGCAAAGAGATGAATCTTGAAGAATTGATTGTTCGACTTAGGATTGAAGAGGACAATCGAGGATCTGAGAAGAAGAGTGGGAAGAATTTCATTGAAGCAAAGGCAAATGTTGTAGAACAGAGGCCAAACAACAACAAAAGGAAGCGTGAAGGCAAAGAAGCCTTCAAGGCCAAAAAGAAATTCAAGGGCAAATGCTTCAACTGTGGCATCCAAGGACATAAATCAAGTGAATGTCGCAAGCCAAAGAAGTTCAAGAAAGAACAGAAGTCTCAAGCAAATGTGACTGAAATGGAAAAGCTGTCTGAAGATGTTTCAGACATTAATCTTTCTGCAGTTGTATCTGAATGCAATTTGGTAGGAAACCCTAAAGAGTGGTACGTGGACACTAGGGCTACTCGCCACATATGTTCCAACAAATGGATGTTTTCTACTTACAAACCAGTAGAAAATGATGATCAACTCTTCATGGGAAACTCCTCAAGTTCAAAGGTTGAAGGACGTGGAAAGATTATACTGAAAATGACATCTGGCAAAGAATTGACTTTGAATGAAGTGCTTCATGTGCCAGATATTAGCAAGAATCTAGTTTCTGGGTCACTACTTAGCAAGAATGGCTTTAAGTTGGTGTTTGTGTCTGATAAGTTTGTACTTACAATGAATGATATGTTTATAGGAAAGGGCTACATGAATGATGGGCTCTTTAAGATGAATGTTATGACTATTGTACCGAAGTCTATTAATAATAATAAAAGTAATTCTTCTGCTTACTTGTTAGAATCTTCGAATATATGGCATGCTACATTAGGACATGTTAATTATAATACTTTGCGTAGATTAATTAATTTAGAATTCTTGCCTAAATTTGATATTAATCAAAAACATAAATGTGAAATTTGTGTGGAATCAAAAATGACAAGATTACCCTTTCATTTTGTTGAAAGGAAAACTGAACCTCTAGATTTAATTCACACTGATATATGTGACTTAAAGTTTGTGCAAACTAGAGGTGGAAAAAAATATTTCATAACCTTTATTGATGATTGCACAAGATATTTTTATGTATATTTGCTAAGAAGCAAAGATGAGGCTGTAGAAATGTTTTAACTTTATAAAAATGAAGTTGAAAATCAACTTAGCAAACAGATTAAAGCAAAAGAAGCGATAGAGGTGGTGAATATGAATCACCATTTGAAGAGATTTGCTCTACTCATGGTATTATTCACCAAACTACTGCTCCTTATTCACCTCAATCTAACGGTATTGCTGAATGCAAGAATCGAACATTGAAAGAAATGTTGAATGCTATGTTAAACAGTTCTGGAGCACCCCAGAATTTGTGGGGGGGAAGCTTTGCTTTCTGCCAATTATATTCTTAACAAAGTGCCTCATAAGAAAACTCACAAAACCCCTTATGAATTATGGAAAGGTCATAGACCTTGCTATAAATACGTACGAGTGTGGGGGTGTCTAGCAAAGGTAATGGTTCCTAAACCTAAAATGGTTAAGATAGGACCAAAAACAATTGACTGTGTTTTCATTGGTTATGCAAATAACAGCAGTGCTTATCGCTTTCTTGTTCATAAATCTGAAATTAACGATATTCATGTTAATACATTTATTGAATCAAGAGATGCATCATTTTTTGAGAATATTTTTCCATATAATGGAAATAATTATTCAAATCCAAACAAAAGACCTTTATATGCTACTAGTGATAATCCTGAAAATATAGACAAAGAGTCTATAGTGGATGAACCTAGACGTAGCAAAAGGGCAAGGACTTCAACATCTTTTGGTCCGAATTTTCTAAAATTTTTGTTAGAAAATGATCCTCGAACCTGCAAGGAAGCAGTATCCTCTCCAGATGCTTCTCATTGGAAAGAAGCAATAAATAGCGAAATTGAGTCCATTATGCAAAATCATACATGGGAATTGGTGGACCTTCCACCTGGTTCAAAATCCTTAGGGTATAAATGGATCTTCAAAAAGAAGATGAAAGCTGATGGCTCAATTGATAAATATAAAGCAAGGCTTGTTGTTAAAGGCTATAGACAAAAGGAAGGATTGGATTATTTCGACAGTTATTCACCTGTTACAAGAATTACATCTATTCGAATGCTAATAGCAATAGCATCTTTAAATAGACTTGAAATACATCAAATGGATGTAAAGACTGCATTCTTAAATGGTGAATTAGATGAAGAAATATATATGGAACAACCTGAAGAAACAATGGCACCAAAACAATGGCATGAGAAATTTGATAATATTATGTTAGCAAATGGATTTAAAATTAATGAGTGTGACAAATGTGTTTATGTCAAAAGCACTCAAAAGGAATATGTCATTGTTTGTCTTTATGTGGATGATATGTTAATCATAGGTAGCAACAATGAAGTTATCAACTCTACAAAACGTATGTTGTCAAATAGATTTGATATGAAAGACTTGGGGGTTGCTGATATAATTTTAGGAATTAAGATTTCTAGAACCTCTGATGGAATTATATTATCTCAATCTCATTACATTGAGAAAATACTTGAAAAATTTAACAAGTATAATATAATTCTGAATAAAACCCCAGTTGATATAAATCTTCATCTAGCTAAAAATGAAGGTGATGGCATATCTCAACTAGAATATTCTTGTATAATAGGCAGTTTAATGTATGTCATGAACTGTACTAGACCAGATATAGCTTATTCTGTAAGTAAGCTAAGTAGGTATACGAGTAATCCAGGTAAAGATCACTGGAAAGCAATTTTGAGAGTTTTAGGATATTTAAAACATACTCAAAAATATGGACTGCACTATACAAGATATCCAGCAGTATTGGAAGGATATAGTGATGCTAATTGGATATCTGACAATAAAGACTCGAAATCCACAAGTGGATATGTCTTTACCCTTGGAGGTGCAGCGGTATCTTGGAAATCCTCAAAACAAACGTGTATTGCTAGGTCTACAATGGAATCGGAATTCATTGCGCTAAACAAAGCTGGAGAAGATGCTGAGTGGCTTCGTAATTTCTTAGAGGATATTCCAAATTGGTCAAGACCTGTGCCAGCTATATGTATACACTGTGATAGCCAATCAGCGATTGGAAGAGCACAGAGTCATTTATATAACGGTAAGTCACGTCATATACGACGAGGGGAATGGGTTTAAAGCTTACTATTTAAATAAGAGTCGTCATAGTGGCAACCCAACCTAGCTGACTGGAGATCCCAAGATCTAGGTTCAATGGGCAAACCAAACTATGTAGTACTCAGTAAAGCACTGAGGAGATAATTACTCCTAACCATTCCTATTATGAGACAGTGCACATCTGCCGCGAGAATCAGGATAAGTTACGCTTTTAATGACTTTTATATCTTGAAATACGTTCAAGTGGGGTATTGCAGGATACTCTTGATAGAAGTCACCTACGTGAGTAAGAAGGGGGCCACTTCTGTGAGAATTTTGAAGGCTGAATTCTCTAATATACTTACGGAACCAAGAGGTGTTTCAAGGCCAAAATGAACACAAGCGTGAGAACCAATTATGTCTGAAGAGATATTTTGTAAATTCTATTGTCTTGGTTTACACAAAAGTCGATGATTCAAAGACATCAAGTCTCATCGATTAGCCAAGTAAATCCAATAGATTTTACTAGGCAAGTTCAAAGCCACTAGTCTACTTAACTCCGATGAAATATCTTTTCTTATGTACTCGAACTAGTGTCTGCATATTCATAACATATTTTGCATTTTGTAAAGCCAATTTTACATTCATGTGGGGGATTATTGGAAATGAGATTTGAATTGAATGGGAAAATTGACTTCAGAGTCCGATCGGGTCGGATCGGGTTGTGGATGTGACGGGCGGGTTCGTGATATATATTTTTTATCATCATAATACTACGTCATTTTGACGACGGTTACATGCAAATTTTTCCTATAAATAAATGGTGTGGGAAAGCATTTGATATATACAAAATTTCCTTCCCGTTCTGAAAATTTTTTATGTCCCAAATTACATCAATTTCTATCCCTGAGAAAATTTTCCGTTCGCTCAAAGAAGAATCTTCCCGCTCGCAAAAATTAATTCCGTCCCGCTCGTATTGCAAAATTCCGCTCGCTTGCTTTTTCTCGTTTGTGCAAAGTGTTCCTTCTTCATTTGCTTCTACTGTAAGTCATGCATCATTACTATAAAAATAATTTTTGTTTGCATGCATCATTATTGAAAAGTTCGATACATAACATAAATTTTGGTTCGATGAATTCTTAATTTTGTAATGCTACTAATTAAGAATTGAAATCTATTTTATCTTAGGAAGCAATTATTCAATTAACCCTTAGCATCTGTGGGGGAATAAATTTGCTTTAAGGAGACTTTGTGAATTCAAAGGACTCGGATTTATATTTATCATTTTACAAGTTATTTATGTTTTGCATAATTTATTAGTATTATATTTATATGCATTATTAAATAATACTATATATTACAGATAACAAAAATGATAATTACACATTTTTATAAAACTAAAATCTCTTAATTTACCTATGCGGCATATTGTTATTACATAGTACTATAAACACTACAAGAAAAGGATTTATCTCCGACGAAATTTATTCAGTCGAGATTAGTCTATTTCTGACTAATTATTCAGTCGAGAATAGTTCAGTCGTACATGAAGTATTTTCGACGGACTTCTGTCGAAAACACAGCCCATCATGGCGCCAAACTCTCTCGCCAGAACCAACGCTACGGTCGACGGAATATCCTGTTACTGCCGACTGAATTCAGTTGATTTTATCCTAAACCCGACGAATATGAGCTCGACGGATTTCCATTGATTTTATCTTTTAAAACCTACGTCTGCTAGGCTCCCCTCATTTCATTTCTGCCTCTTTAATTTCCCTCTCACTCACAGACCAACTCCCTCACTCCCTCTCCGGCCGTCTGCTCTCTCTCTCTCTCTCTCTCTCTCACGATACCTCTCTTTTCTCTCCGGTCTTTGAAGCGACTCGATCGACGTCGACGCCACCTTCCGCCCAGCCAAGCAACTCAAACTGACTCCGGTCCAAGGTTTGGCCGATTCAAGCAGCTCTAGTCGATTTCTTCTCAAATTGGTGGTGTAATTTCATTTGTTTGTTAAAATTTCAAGCTAATCAGGTATATTTTATGAATTGCCATTTGATTTTGATTATTATACTTTTAAATCTATGCCCTAATTTTGCAAATTGAGTTATATAAACTGCTATGTATTTTGTTGGCTATTTTGGGTTTGTAAATTTGTTGGTACATATTGTGTTCATGCCCTAATTGAGTTATATAAATTGCTATGTAATTTATAATGCATGCTATGAATCTGCATAAGTTTGTTCATGCCCTAATGTTATACTGCTATTTGTTCTGAAAATTTATACTGCAATATTGGGTTTGATATGTTGCAATTAATTTGGGTTTGATAAAATTTGGATTATGTTTAGGTATAGTTGAATTTGTTATTTCTGACGGAATTCTCGACTGCATTTCTGTCAGAATTAATCAATTACAAAATTTGGAGGCACTGTATATGTGTATATATTTCTTATGTTTCCCAATATTAAAATAATTCTAATAGAATTTACTTAGTTTCTTAATTAGTACTAAGATAATTTAATAGATATAAAATAATTTAATTAAAATAAAATAATTTAATAAAAATAAATTATATATTATAATGTAATACAAAATAAAATAAAATAAAAAATTTAATTTTAATTTAATATATTATATCTAATAAATAAATAAAATAAAATTAATAATAAACTAGAATAAATTAAATAATTTAATTTAATAAAAAAATTAAAATTAAAAATTTAATTTAAATTAATTAAATGTTACTTAATTAGTTTTAATAATTAATATAATATAAAAATAAAAATAAATAAATTTAAATAAATTAAATAATATAATATAATAAAAAATAAATTAAAATACATAAATAAATTAAAATAAATTAATTAATTAAATTTAAAATAAAAAAATAATAATAAACTAGAATAAATTAAAATTTTAAAATTTAATTTAATATAATTAAATGTAATTTTATTGATTTAAATAATATAATATAAAATATAAAATAAAATAATTATCTTAAACTAAGTAGCATTTGCTTAGTTTTTCATTACATCAAAAATAAATCTAATTAAATAAAATCAAAGTTAATAAATTAAATAAACCTAAATTATTATAACATAATATATTTGAAATAAATTTACATGCATAACATAAAATAATAAACTAAATTATAATAACATATAAATTAAATTAACTATAATATAATAACATATAAATTAAATGAAGCACTTCCTTTTATGTAGGGTTCGACATAGCAGTTGCAGCTAATAGTACTACAACCGGTTCCTCGATAACAATTAAAAAAAAGGTCGTAGTTTCTATTTGTGTCTTATAATCGAATAATAAAGTTAATTGAATAATTGAAGACATTCCTCACTGTTCCATCATAACAGATGCCAACATACGGAAGGAGTGTCATTAAGTTGTTGAACAAAGTTATAGGTTGTAAGACCCCAATTTTTTTTTAATAAAGATAATTTTTCTATAAATATCATTTTTGAATATTATGGAATTAATTTGATATAATGTTATAGTTGTGGGTAATATTTATAAATTTTGCTAAGTATGCAAGTTGTTATAAAATATTCGATTGGTCGGGGAATATTCTTTTTGTCGGGAATATTCGTACAACGGCAAAATCATTGGTGGACCCCACAATGGAATTATTGTCGGATTGAGAAAACGACAAAAATAGTTTATAAATAACGGCGGAGGTGTTATTGTTAAAAATGTTGAACTACCCGGTAGTAAAAATACGATGAATACGCGTGGTTGATAAGTAAAGACACCAGTATTAAATTGATGCTTACGTGAGAAGTTACTCGCTTATACTCAATTATTGCTACGATAATTCTTTGCATCATATCTCTCATATTATTGATTCGATTATTGTCACAAGATCATCCGCATTATATGTTATATTATTAAATCAATAATTGAGACGACAAAGTTATTCATATTATTAAATTGCAATATTTACAATGTCTAGAAGTTACATCAAGGAGAGGTTTGGTCACCTAATTGCGCTACCAATAGGAGAAATCCTTATTAAAAAGCCCCCTCTTTCTTGGGAAAAACCTGGTTACTAAATATTATGAGTTATAATATTAATAATGAATAAGTTTGTGACGCCCCCAAAATAGGTATACATCACCCATTCTGAGTTGTCAATACATGGTACGTAAACAACTACAACTTTATTATTACAACAAGAAAGCTGTGAGTTTGAATACAAATATTATCTTCTAGACAATATCTATACCCAAATAAATCCTCATCACATTTATTGATACATTATTTTACAAAAATGGTGAGGACTACTAAACAACTCTATCTAGAACCTTCATTCCATACCCCGACTAGTACTCGCTACATTCTCGCCTCCGAGAAGAAAAATGGAACAAAAAAAAGGAAAAAGCTCAGCTCAACTAGCCCAAGAAGAATATTATGACTAAGATAATATACAACAAATTATCGTTAGTCTTCAACAGAAAAAAATCGAGAGAATACATTAAACAACAAGTTTTAGAGCAATATTCAGTATAAAAAAATATTAATTCATAGAAGAGTTACGTAGAGGATGAAATCTACTAATATCTATGAATTTAATAAATCCATCATCATTATTTTATCCTGTAACATCAATCAATATTCATCTTGAATCAAATATTCATCTTTGCACTACCTACCAAAGAAATTCATCATCGGTCATGTTCATCTAAACACTGCTCATCTTTTCACTACTACCAAAGATATTCATCAAGAAATCATTCATCTTTGCACTACAGCCAAAGATATTCAAGAATATCATCATTTAGGACTGAGGATGATGAAATATATTTTAAAGAAAACGAATCCAGTGAAACAAAAGAACAAGTATTAAGGATTCGTATTTCAGCTATTTCATATCCAAAAATACCTCATAAATAATCATAGTGGTGTAAAATTCAAGAATGATCAAAACATGGATACAATCAAAGCTAGTATCCACAATAGATATTTTGGACGAAGAGGAAAAATTTTATTTTTCTGTGAATAGTGCCGTATTCATGAATAGTGTCGTATACGTGAATAGTGCCGTATACGTGAATAGTAACTCCGGCATAAAAAGTTCCAAATTTGATTAAAAGTCCAGATCAATACTTCGGCATAATGATATTGAAAGAAATAATATCATTTTAATAATAATATCCCTTACCTCACAAAGACGGTACTTCTGACTGAAAAACTGGATACAGTGCTGAAGGGAACTTGCACCGTATAACAACACTCAAAGTATACTCACAAGAATACGCTCAATATATCGAGAGAGAAATAGAGAGAAACTTCAGTTTCTGGTGTGATTTTCAATTCTAACCTAAGCACCCTATTTATAGGAAAATGCTTAGAACACCAAAGTAGAAAATTGAATATAATATTAATATATTTTTCACATTTTCCTTAGCCCACCTTAGACAACTGATCTCAGCCCATTTGAATCACATGTGAGGCCAACTTAGTTGCAAAAAACATTTTTCTCAAAATAATTAACTAAAACTCACAAAAATTAATTATTTCGGAACTTCGGAACTTCAATAATTCATAATAAATAGCCCTTTTATCAGAAAATTTGAATCTCGTGGCTTTCTATAGGAAATTCAATTCTCTACAACTTTGCAGAAGAAAATTTTTCCAAATTCCAAACAGAAATTGACCGAAATCTACAAACGGGCGATTTTACAAGCAATAATCAAATTTCGGTCAATAATTATGTCCACCAACACACAAAACATGTGTTAAACATTTAATGCCACAAAAATACTCTTCCTCCTCATATACTCATATATCTCACATTCATTGTAAAAATATCATAGTTAATATATTATTAAAATAATATATTTAAATAAATTATTTTATCGAGAAAAAAGATAAAATATTAATTTTCAACAATTGTCACATTAAAATTTTCTCCATCTATATCCTCATAAAATCAATATTTTCCTCATCATATAAATCAATAATTAATTATTCATAAATAATATTAGAATCACATTATTGACAACAGTGCGTTCTCAGATAGAGGGCTTTCCAATAAGGATCTCTCTCATTGCTGGCAAGCAATTAGATGACCAAACCTCTCCTTAGATGCAGAACTTTCTAGACATTGTCAATAATGTTATCTAATAATATTATTCAGATAATATGAATTATTGCTTCGATAATGGAAAATCTTGTGTAATGACAATTATTGAAACAACAACAATATAAAATATCAACGCAAAGAATTATTGAATCAATAAAATAAAATCTTTGAATAAGAATTATCGTAACCATTATTGAGTAGTGCCTTCAATAATTGGTGCAATACCGTCTGTGCTACTCATTGCAACAACGCCAGTATTACTATGTTTTAACTCACGGGTATTCCAACAAAGTTGTTAATTCAGAATAACCACGTAGTTATTTTTAAATAACTTATATTTATCATTTTCTTCATCCAATCGCTTTCGTTATGGGGCTACTATTAAGGTCGCTACTGGTCGCATTTAATATTCCCGACAATAAGAATATTCCACGACCAAACGAATATTCCCTCGACAAAATAAATATTTTATAACCACCTGCTTATTTAAAATATTTGTGCATTTTACCCATAACTAACCACATTAATCAAATCAACCCTTACTAATTAAAAGAAATAATAGAGGAAAATAAATTTCATTTATTAATTATTTGGGGTCTTACATAGTTCGTGTTGATTAAATATGAATTTAATAGTTTCATTGTGTTGGGATTATTTGTGTTAGTAGAAATCGACATCTATTCCGATGATAATTGATGTCTGGAGGTTATATTGATCAATCGGGTATTCGGGGAATTTTTCGTGTCGGAGTACTATTCATGAGTTACTATTCACGAGTTACTATTCATGAGTTACTATTCACGAGTTACTATTCACTCGGTTACTATTCACTCTAATATTGTGCATTCGGGTATTTGGGTACAATATTATTCAATGAGGAGATGTGCTAATTTTTCAGACCGTTGGTTGAAGTTATATTAGTGAATCAATATGGACCGCTGGTGGAAGGTTATAATAGTGAATCAATATGGATCGCTGGTTTAAAGTTTTAATAGTAAATCAGTATTGACCGTTGCTTTAAGTTTTAATAGTAAATCAATTTGAACCGTCCGTTTAAAAGTAAATCAATCTAGATCGTTCAGGAATTAGTTACTATTCAATCCATTCTTCTATAAATAGAAGCTCATTCCTTCATTATTTCTTACTTAATTCTTTGAAACTCTAGAGAGAGAAATTATAGAGAAAGAAGAAGAGTATTAAACTACTTCACTACTTCGATATCCAGTGTCTTTTTACGGTAAGGGGTGTTATTCTTTCTTATTCATGAAGAGAACTTCGTTATTTCATTCTTTATTATTCATTGGAATAACTCAGTATCTGTGGCATATCCTATACTTGGTGAAATCCTTATGTTATTCCATTCTTTATTATTCTATTGGAATATCCTGTCTGTGCGTTATACATCGGACCTGGTTCCGTCTTTATTATTTTGTTGGAATAACTTGTATAATGCGATTCCCTATACTTGGTGAAATCCTTATGTTATTCCATTCTTTATTATTTCATTGGAATATATCCGTTCATGCGCTTTTACGCGGACACGGTTCCGTCTTTATTATTCATCGCTGAATAACTCATATACGCTGGACTCCCTATACTTGGTGAAATCCTTATGTTATTCCATTCTTTATTATTCTGTTGGAATATCCTGTCTGTGCGTTTTACGCCGGCCCTGGTTCTATATTTATTATTCTATTGGAATAACCTGCCTGTGATATCTATCACATGTCTGGTGATTTCTTTTGTTATTCCATTCCTTATTATACTCAGTTGGTTAAAGTTTTGACTTCTATACTCCATGAAATTAGTGAAATATCAATGATATTTGTGCTTCATCCAGTATCTTTTCATGGAAATATTCTTCTGAGCATTCTTGAATTTTACTCTACAAAGAAGTATCATGTTGACAATTTGGACGTTATTAGTTCCTGGATAAACTAATTCTTGAACTTGTTTTATTGAATTCTTATATCATTGTCATCATCCTCATGTTTATATTTTTAAAGTCATCTGTGGCAGAGAGTGCATAGATGGACTTGGTATGATTATGACCAGGGATTATTCAGTATAATCATGACCGTAATGTTACAAATGATGTGGTAAAAGTTCTCATTGGCCCATAGTGCATTGATGGACAGTTGTTGGCATGATCATAACCACTGATGAATACATGAATATCCTTGGCCCGTAGTGCATGGATAATTTGTGGTCGTGACCCTAATGAATATCCTCGTGGTCAGAAGCGTGGATGATGTGGATTATTTATTGTCGAGTCTCAAATGATAAAAGTGATGAAAAACTTTTTAAATCATAAAAGATAGTAGATTTTATTCTCTACTTGACTCTTTTAATGGATTGTTTATTCCACTATAGTTAAACTTGTTGTCTACTGTATTTTATCATTTTAACATTGTTGAAGGCTAATGATAATTTATCCTGCATTATCTTAGTCATAATATTTCTTACTGGGCTAGTTGAGCTCACCCTTTCTTTCACTGTTCTCTTCAGGAAATGAGAATATAGCAGGGACTAGTCGGAAGACGGAGTGATGGTCCAGATGATAGCATTTGTAGTCCTCACTATTCTATGAAATAGTATGATAATAATTGTAATGAGGACTTATTCTGAGAGTGGGTATTGTCTAGAAGACAATATTTGTATTAAAACTCACAGCTATTGTTGTATATTTAAGATTGTATTTGTATTCTGTACCATGTATCTGGCGACCCAAGATGGGTGATGTATACCTATTTTGGGGGCATCACAGTTGGTATCAATGCTTAGGGATATGATCCTTGGCTAAAATGTGAGATAAGAACTAGGAGGGGAGAGACGGGGAATTCCTTCGCTAGTATGACCTACCTAAGTTTATTTGTTATTTAATTGGTCGGTCAGAGTATAGGGTTAATATGTGATATGTTAATTAACCCTTGTTTTGTGGCAGTATTTGAAAATGGCATCCGAGAATGTTGAGAACATCAATGGAGCACAGGAGACCGTTGAGTCTCCACGAGATCAATAACCTGTGACAATGTGCATCGTGAAGGCGACAAACCTCATGCAAAAACAACAACACTGACCAAATGATGAACAATGGAATGTTCCGAGGCTTCATGCAATTCATGCAACATCAGGCGAGAGGGGCTCCTGTCCAAAATGTAGGTGGAAACACTGGCAACTCTCAGACGGTCACCGCCAAACAATTCAAGGAGCAGGTGTAAGACCCCAAGTAATTAATAAATGAAATTTATTTTCCTCTATTATTTTTTTTAATTAGTAAGGGTTGATTTGATTAATGTTGTTAGTTATGGGTAAAATCTTAAATATTTTAAATAAGCGGTGGTTATAAAATATTTATTTTTGTCTGGGAATATTCGTTTGGTCGTGGAATATTCTTTACTGTCGGGGAATATTAAATACGACGCAGCAGCGCCTTGTGTGGGCCCCATAACTGGAAAGCGATTGGGTGAAGAAAATGACAAATATAAGTTGTTTAAAAATAACGGCAGAAGTTATTACAATTAACATTGTTGGAATACGCGGTGGTTAAAAACACGATGTACGGCGTTATTGCGACAAGAATATACCTGTATTGCACCAATTATTTAAGGCACTACTCAATAATGGTTATAGTAATTCTTTATTCAAAGATTTTATTTTATTGATTCAATAATTGCTTTGCATTGATATTTTATATCTTCGTTGTTTCAATAATTGTCATTACAACCGTATTTTCCATTATCAGAGCAATAATTCATATTATCGAATAATATTATTAGATAACATTATTGACAATGTCTAGAAAGTTCTCATCTAAGGAGAGGTTTGGTCATCTAATTGCGCTACCAAAGAAGGAGAGATCCTTATTGGAAAGCCCCTCTATCCGGAACCGCACGGTTGTCAATAATGTGATTCATAATATTATTTATGAATAATTAATTATTGATTTATATGATGAGGAAAATATTGATTTTATGAGGATATAGATGGAGAAAATTTTTAATGTGACAATTGTTGAAAATTAATATTTTATCTTTTTCTCGATAAAATAATTCATTTAAATATATTATTTTAATAATATATTAACGATGATATTTTTACAATGAATGTGGGATATATGAGTATATGAGGAGGAAGAGTATTTTGTGGCATTAAATGTTTAACACATGTTTTGTGTGTTGGTGGACACAATTATCGAACCGAAATTTGATTATAGCTTGTAAAATCGTCTGTTTGTGGATTTTGGTCCATTTTTTTGGAATTTGGAAAAACTTTCTTCTGCAAAGTTGTAGAGAATTGAATTTTCTATAAAAAGTTGCGAGATTCGAATTTTCTGATAAAAAGGCTATTTATTATGAATTATTGAAGTTCCGAAGTTCCGAAATAATTAATTTTTGGGAGTTTTAGTTAATTATTTTGAGAAAAACGTTTTTTGCAACTAAGTTGGCCTCACATGTGATTCAAATGGGCTGAGATCAGTTGTCTAAGGTGGGCTAAGGAAAATGTGAAAATATATTAATATTATATTCAATTTTCTACTTTGGTGTTTCTAAGCATTTTCCTATAAATAGGGTGCTTAGGTTAGAATTGAAAATCACACCGTAAACCCAAGTTTCTATATTTCTCTCGATATATTGAGCGTATTCTTGTGAGTATACTTTGAGTGTTGTTATATCTGTGCAAGTTCCTTCACTCAGATATCCGCTTTTTCATCGGAACCGCCTTTTGTGAGGTAAGGGATGTAATTTTCTTCTCAAATGATATTATTTCTTCAATATCATTATCTTTGAAATATTGGTTGGAATTTTTTATCAAATTTGGAACTTTTTCATGTCGGGGTTACTATTCATGAGTTACTATTCACGAGTTACTATTTATGAGTTACTATTCACTATTTACTATTCACGAGTACTATTCACGGAGCATGATGATGTTTTTTGTGGAATTTCTATCTTTTTATGCCGGAGTTACTATTCACGTATACGGCACTATTCACGTATACAACACTATTGATGAATACGGCACTATTCACAGAAAAATAAAATTTTTCCTTTTCGTCCAAAATATCTATTGTGGATACTAGCTTTGATTGTATCCATGTTTTGATCATTCTTAAATTTTACACCACTATGATTATTTATGAGGTATTTTGGACATGAATATAGTGAAATACTGAATCCTTAATACTTGTTCTTTTGTTTCACTTTGGATTCGCTTTTCTTTAAAATATTTTCATCATCCTCAGTCCTAAATGATGATATTACTGAATATCTTTGGTCTGTAGTGCAAAGATGAATGATTTATTGATGAATATCTTTGGGCCGTAGTGCAAAGATGAACAGGTGTTTAGATGTACATGACCGACTGATGAATATCTTTGGCCGGTAGTGCAAAGATGAATATTTAATTCAAGATGAATATTGATTGATGTTCTGAGGATAAAATAATGATGATGGATCGTTAAATTCATAGATATTAGTAGATTTCATCCTCACGTAACTCTTCTATGAATTAATATTTTCATTATGAATATTGCCCTAAAACTTGTTGTTTAATGTATTCTCTCATTTTTTTTCCTGTTGAAGACTAACGATAATTTGTTGTATATTATCTTAGTCATAATATTCTTTATCGGGCTAGTTAAGCTCACCCTTTTCCTTTTTGTTCCATTTTTCTTCTCGGGAGGCGAGAATGTAAATAGTACTAGCTTGGGGTATGTAATGAAGGTTCTAGAGAGAGTTGTTTAGTAGTCCTCACCATTTTTGTAAAATAATGTATCAATAAATGTGATGAGGATTTATTTGGGTATAGATATTGTCTAGAAGATAATATTTGTATTCAAACTCACCAGCTTTCTTGTTGTAATAATAAAGTTGTAGTTGTTTACGTACTATGTATTGACAACTCGGAATGGGTGATGTATACCTATTTTGGGGGCGCCACGGTTGGTATCGAGCTTAGGATATTATCTCCTGGCGGAGATCGGGGAATAGAACTAGGAGGGAGAGACGATTAAATCCTTCGCTAGTGTGTTCTACCTAATCTTATTTGTTAGTTGGTCAATTATATAGGGATATTATGTGATATATTGATTTCTTAATTAACCCTTGTTTTATGACAAAGATTTGAGAATGTCGATCGAGAATATTAATGATTGGAAATGAGACCGTGGAGACGCCGCCAGTACTCACCAACGAGGAGAAGCGTGCAACAGTCGGCAATGTTCCTCTTGTGAACAACACCATTGAAAGCGAGATGATGAACGAGGGATGTTTAGAAGCTTTTTGCAGTTCATGCAAAATCGCACGAGGAGACTCATGTTCAAAATACAAGAGAAAATGATAGCAATTCACGGGTTGTCACAACCAAGCGATTCAAAGAGTTGGGACCGCGAATTTAAGGGAAAGCGGATCCAATCATGGCGGAAACATGGGTCAAGCAAATTACCAAGATATTCAATGTCTTGGGATGCACGGAGGAACGAAGGTTCCATTCGCCACCTTTATGTTAAAATGGCGAGGCGGTATCATGGTGGGAGTGCGTGAAGCGCACTCCATCAAACCGCACTCGGCATGTCTTGGGAGACGTTTCAGAAGCTATTTAATGACAAATACTTTCCACGAAAGTGTTCGTCGTATGAAGGAAGTGGAGTTCATCGATTGGAACAAAACAACATGGCGGTGTCTCGAAGACGAGGCAAAGTTTGCAGAGTTATCCGAGTTTGCACCTCATTTGGTGGAGAATGAGGAACGTATGACGCGGATGTTTCTTAGAGGTTTGAAACCCCTAAGATACGCCGATTATCTCATTTCTAATAAATTTTCTCTATTCAGAGATGATGTTGTAAGCAGGCTCAATTATTAGAGCGAGATAATGAGTACGGCCAACCGAGGGACCACAACCAGGATCATATCGAGGATAGCAATCAACAAAACAACGATAACCAACGGAGAAAGAAAAAGAGCGGACAAAATGGTAACCACTCGGTGGTAATCATGGCCATAAAAATAGAAGAAGCGAAGTCAAGAGGAGATTTTAAAAGAGGAGATTTAACAACGACCATGTGAAGACAGCAGCAGTTAAGCAAAGAATCGGTTCTAAGGGAGGAGAACGACCACCCATTATATGCTATAAATGCGGGAAAGAGGGACATATCGGTCAAACCGCCCACAACAGTTCAAGGTATGCTATAATTGTGGAAAGGAAGGACATATCGCTTCGAGATTAGACGGTAGAAAAACCTAGTTCAATGGGGACGGTGACTCAAAAGACTATCGAGTAAAAGTCAAAGTCAGCGGTGCCTCGGAAGAGCGTTTGTTGTGATGGTCAAAATGCGAGGAACCCAAACGAGGTGATCACGGGTAAGCTATTTATAAATTCTTGCGAAGTTTATACCTTACTTGACACTGGTGCTACCCATTCATTTATCTCTCCTGCTTGTGCTCAACGTTTAAACTTGACTCCGGAGAAATTAGACTTTGACCTATCTGTGGAAACTCCGTTAGGAGAAACTTTCATCACATCCACTATTTATAAATCTTGTTTGATTCAAGTTGGCACCATCACCTTACCTGTTGACCTTATCTCTTTAAAGATACTTGCTTTTGATGTGATTTTAGGGATTGATTGGTTAACTACTCATCATGCCAAAATTGATTGTTTTCGTAAGGTTGTTAGTTTTCATATTCCTAACCAACCTGTTGAACGAATTCAAGCAACTAAACCATTAAAATCAATCACTGTCATATCTAATCATAAAGCTATTCGTTTATTGAAAAACGGATGTCAAGATTTCATAGCTCATGTTATGGATTTGAATAAAGACACGTCAGATTTGAATAATATTCCGTTGTTATTGACTTTTTCCGACGTATTTCTGAAGAACTTCCTGGCCTACCCCTAACGTGAAGTTGAATTTTTTATTGATCTTAAACCTGGTACCAAGCCCATTTCTAAAACCCCATATCGAATGGCTCCTATTGAACTTCAGGAGTTAAAGGTCCAACCACAAGAGCTGTTGGACATCGGTTTCATTCGTCCTAGTACATCTCCTTGGGGTGCTCCTATTTTATTCGTAAAGAAGAAAGATGGGAGTATGCGACTTTGTATTGACTAGTGAGAGTTAAACCATGTCACCATAAAGAATAGGTATCCTCTACCTCGTATTGATGACCTGTTTGACCAGTTGCAAGGAGCACAGTTCTTTTCAAAGATCGATCTTCGTTCTAGATATCATCAGTTGAAGATTAGAACTGAGGATATTCCAAAGACTGCCTTCAGAACTTGGTACGGGCATTATGAATTCTTAGTCATGTCTTCGGATTGACTAATGCTCCAAATGACTTTCATGGATATGATGAACCAAAGTATTCAAGGAATATTTGGATCAATTCGTTGTTGTCTTTATTGATGACATCCTCGTATATTCCAAAAGCCGTGAAGATCATGAGCACCATTTGGTTCGGTACTCCAAAGGCTTCGTGAAAACAAGCTTTATGCCAAGTTGAAGAAATACGAGTTCTGGCTTGAGGAAGTAGCATTCCTTGGGCACGTGGTGTCGAAACATGGAGTATCTGTTGATCCGGTGAAGATTGAAGTAATGCAAAGTTAGAGCAACCAAAATCGGTGGATCAAGTACATAGCTTTTGGGCTTAGTGGTTATTATCGAAGATTCGTGGAAGGGTTTTCTCGAATCGCTACTCCATTAACCCAAACTAACTCGGAAGGATACAAAATTCGTTTGGAGCGAAGAATGCGAGAAGAGTTTCCAAGAGCTTAAGAGGAGACTCATTTTAAGACTGTTCTAACAATACCATCTCGATACGGATGGATTTGTTATCTCTGATGATGCTTTAGGCAAAGGATTAGGATGTGTTCTCATGCAATGTGGGAAAGTCATAACCTATGCCTCGCAACAACTCAAAGAGTATAAGAGGAATTATCCTACTCATGATCTAAAGTTGGCAGCAGTCATTTTCGCGCTAAAGATCTAGAGACACTATCTATATGGGGAGAAAGTGGAGATATATTCAGACCATAAAAGCCTCAAATATTTCTTCACGTTAAAAGGAACTCAACATGCAACAACGACGTTGGCTCGAGTTGTTGAAAGATTACGACCACACTATTGATACCATCACCGAAAAGTTTAACGTGGTAGGCGACGCGTTGAGTAGAAGATCATATGCGTAGAAATGAGTGCGATGATGTCAAGTATACGACAGAGCCAACTTTAATAGAAAAAGTTAAGGTTGCTTAAGCCTCTGGGCCGGAAGCGGATGCGTATGAAGAAGAAAGTACAAGAAGGTGTTATTCAGGCGAGAATCGATGAAGAAGGAATACTTGAGTCCACTCTAGACTTTGTGTTCCTAACGACTCGATTTGAAGTACAAGATTATGATGGAGGCACACAATACACCATTTGCAATCCATCCCGGAAGTACTAAAATATATCGTGATCTTGACATACATTTTGGTGGAACAATATGAAGAGAGAGATTGCAAAGTTTATCTCGATGTGTTTAACTTGTCAACGTGTAAAGGCGGAGCATCTAGTACCTAAGGGTCCGTTGCAACCACTTGAGATTCTGAAATGGAAGTGGGAACACATTACCATGGATTTCATTACGGGTCTTCCTACGGTTTTTCAAGGCATCAATGCTATTTGGGTTATTGTTGATAGATTAACCAAGTCTGCTCATTTCTTGTCGATACGGGAGACTTATTCCCTTGAACGTCTTGCTCGTATGTACGTAGATGAGATTGTGAGATTGCATGGCATGTCAGTATCCATAGTTTCGGATCGTGGCCCAAGATTCACTTCAAGATTTTGGGTTAGCTTGTAAAAAGCTATGGGCACGAATTTACGATTCAGTTCGGCATACCATCCTCAAACGGACGGACAATCAGAGAGGACTATTCTAACTTTTGAAGATCTATTAAGACTTTGTGTCCTAGACTTCAAAGGGAGTTGGGATAAGTATTTACCATTGGTGGAATTCTCCTACAACAACGATTATCGTGAAAGCATTGGTGTGGCCCCATTTGAAGCATTATATGGGACGAAAGTGTCGCTCTCAAAGTATATTGGGGACGAGGTGGGTGAAGCAACATTGTTGGGACTGAGTTGAGTACGTATGACTACGTAAAAGATCCAAATGATTCGACAACGATACAAAGCGGCACAAGATCGACAAAGAGTTATGCGGATCTTCATCGAAAGGGACGTAGAATTTAGTATTGGGGATCATATCGTCATTGCGTGTTGCCCCATGGAAGGGAGTTACAAGATTAGGGAAGAGAGGAAAGCTCAATCCACGATTTATTGGTCCATTTCAAATTCTTGACCGAGTAGGTAATGTAGCCTATAGACTCGCGTTACCTCCGAAAGTATGACTCGTGTTCATAATGTGTTTCACATATCGTACTTAAGTAAATATGTGAAAGACCGAACCACGTTATTGAGTTAGAACCCGCACGAGATAGCCAAGACTTAACGTATGAGGAGGTACTGTCAAGATCTTGGATAGGAAGAAGCATATCCTACGACAAAGGTCATACCACAAGTTAAAGTTTTGTGGAGGAATCATGCTATAGAGGAAATGACACGGGAATTAGAAAGCGGAAATGAAAGCGAGGTATCCTCATCTTTTTGAAATACCAGTATCGTCGCCAATTTCGAGGACGAAATTTCATAAGAGGGAGGTTGTAAGACCCCAAATAATTAATAAATGAAATTTATTTTCCTCTATTATTTTTTTTAATTAGTAAGGGTTGATTTGATTAATGTGGTTAGTTATGGGTAAAATGCTAAATATTTTAAATACGCGGTGGTTATAAAATATTTATTTTTGTCGAGGAATATTCGTTTGGTCGTGGAATATTCTTACCGTTGGGAATATTCGTATTTACGCTAGTAGCATGACCTTGTGTGGGCCCCATAACGGAAAGCGATTGGATGAAGAAAGCGACAAATATAAGTTGTTTAAAAATAACTTGGCAGAAGTTATTACCAATTAACACTGTTGGAATACCGTTTGGTTAAAACACGAATGTCTGGCGTTGTTACAACGTAGACTTGCAGTATTGCACCAATTATCAAGGCACTTTACTCAATAATGGTTCTGAGAATTATTCTTAAAGATATTTTATTTTATTGATTCAATAATTCTTTGCATTGATATTTTATATTCTTGTTGTTTCAATAATTGTCATTACACCATATTTTCCATTATCGAGACAATAATTCATATTATCGAATAATATTATTAGATAACATTATTGACAATGTCTAGAAAGTTCTATCTAAGGAGAGGTTTGGTCATCTAATTGCGCCAAAGAAGGAGAGATCCTTATTGGAAAGCCCCTCTATCTTGGGGCGCACGGTTGTCAATAATGTGATTCTATAATATTATTTATGAATAATTAATTATTGATTTATATGATGAGGAAAATATTGATTTTATGAGGATATAGATGGAGAAAATTTTTAATGTGACAATTGTTGAAAATTAATTATCAATTTCTGTTTGAAATTTGAAAAAACTTTATTCTACAAAGTTGTAGAGAATTGAATTTCCTATGAAAAGTCGCGAGATTCGAATTTTCTGATAAAAGGGCTATTTATTATGAATTATTGAAGTTCCGAAATAATTAATTTTTGGGAGTTTTAGTTAATTATTTTGAGAAAAACGTTTTTTGCAACTAAGTTGGCCTCACATGTGATTCAAATGAAATTTGAGATCGGTTGTTCTACAGGTGGGCTAAGGAAAATGTGAAAAATATATTAATATTATATTCAATTTTCTACTTTGGTGTTCTAAGCATTTTTTACATAAATAGGGTGCTTAGGTTAGAATTGAAAATCACAATTAAGCTGAAGTTTCTCTCTATTTCTCTCGATATATTGGCGTATTCTTGTGAGTATACTTTGAGTGTTGTTATACGGTGCAAGTTCCCTTCAGCCCTGTATCCAGTTTTTCAGTCAGAAATACCGTCTTTATGAGGTAAGGGATGTTATTTTCTTCTCAAATGATACTATTTCTTCAATATCATTATGTTGAAATATTGGTTGGAATTTTTTATCAAATTTGGAAATTTTTCATGTCGGAGTAACTATTCACGAGTTACTATTCATGAGTTACTATTCACGAGTTACTATTCACGAGTTACTATTCACGAGTACTATTCACGAAGCATGATGATGTTTTTTGTGGAATTTCAATCTTTTTGTGTCGAAGTTACTATTCACGTATACCGCACTATTCACGTATACGACACTATTCATGAATACGACACTATTCACAGAAAAATAAAAATTTTCCTTTTTGTCCAAAATATCTATTGTGGATACTAACTTTGATTGTATCCATGTTTTGATCATTCTTGAATTTTACACCACTATGATTATTTATGAGGTATTTTTGGACATGAAATAGCTGAAATACGAATCCTTAATACTTGTTCTTTTGTTTCTTTGGATTCGTTTTTCTTTAAAATATTTTCATCATCCTCGGTCCTAAATGATGATATTCTTTGAATATCTTTGGCTGTAGTGCAAAGATGAATGATTTCTTGATGAATATCTTTGGTAGTAGTGCAAAGATGAGCAGTGTTTAGATGAACATGACTCTTGATGAATATCTTTGGTAGGTGAGTGCAAAGATGAATATTTGATTCAAGATGAATATTGATTGATGTTACAGGATAAAATAATGATGATGGATCTGTTAAATTCATAGATATTAGTAGATTTCATCCTCTACGTAACTCTTCTATGAATTAATATTTCCAGCTGCGAATATTGCTTTCTAAAACTTGTTGTTTAATGTATTCTCTCATTTTTTTTCTGTTGAAGACTAACGATAATTTATTGTATATTATCTTAGTCATAATATTCTTTCTTGGGCTAGTTGAGCTCACCCTTTTCCTTTTTGTTCCATTTTTCTTCTCGGGAGGCGAGAATGTAGCGAGTACTTAGTTGGGGGTATGGAATGAAGGTTCTAGAGAGAGTTGTTTAGTAGTCCTCACCATTTTTGTAAAATAATGTATCAATAAATGTGATGAGGATTTATTTGGGTATAGATATTGTCTAGAAGATAATATTTGTATTCAAACTCACAGCTTTTCTTGTTGTAATAATAAAGTTGTAGTTGTTTACGTACCATGTATTGACAACTTAGAATGGGTGATGTATACCTATTTTGGGGCGTCACAATTTGGGACCACAGGAGTTTTTTGGAGAGCCAAAACCACTTAAAGGCGGAGGCGTGGATAAAAGCAGATCAACAAGATATTTGATGTCTTGGGTTGCTCAGGAGCAAAGGTTCCCTTTGCCACCTTCATGTATTTGCGCAGAGCGCGATTCTTGGTGGGAATCGTAAAGCGTACTCAACTGCCGCCAGATGAAGATGTCTTGGGAGAAGTTTCAAGAACTATTCAACGACAAGTACTTTCTCGAAAGTATTCGTCACATGAAAGAGGTAGAGTTCATTATGCTGGAGCAAAACAACATGATCGTGTCACAGTACAAAGCCAAGTTTGCCGAGTTGTCCCGATTTGCGTCCCATTTGGTTGATAATGAGGAGAGAATGACGTGAATGTTTCTAAGAGGTTTGAAACCTGAGATACGTCAATATCTTATCTCTCATAAACTGCGTTTGTATTCAGATGTTGTTAATAGGGCTCAGTTATTGGAACGCGATAATGAGTCAACCCAACCAAAAGAGAGCAGCCAGTAAAATGATAATACCAGTGATAGCAGTCATCGAAGCGATGACAATAAGCGTGGAGGGAATCAATATGTCAGAAATAGTAACCACTTCGGTGGTAATCATGGCCAAAACAATAAGAATGGACATTTCAAGAAGAGGAGATTCAACAATGATAGAAAGACGTCAGCACCATCACCCGTTGTTAAGGAAGGAGAACGACCACCTATTATATGCTTCAAATGCGGCGGGGAGGGACATATCAGTCCAAACTGCGCGATGCCATCCAAAGCATGTTACAATTGTGGAAGAGAAGGACACCTAGCCCAATTTTGTCATTCACCGAAGATAAGTCCAGCTGGGAAGGAGGCACCAAAGGTCGTCCCAGAAAAGTCAAAGCCAGTAGTGCAAGGGAGAGCATTTGTCGTGACTTCCCAGAAAGCAAGGAACCCGAATGAGGTCATCACGGGTAAGCTTATCATAAACTCTAGCGAAGTATATACCTTATTTGATACCGGTTCTACCCATTCTTTTATTTCTCCTACTTGCGCTCAACGTTTAAAATTGACTCCGGAGAAATTGGACTTTGACTTAGCTGTTGAAACTCCGTTGGGAGAAACCTTCATTACATCCACTGTTTATAAGTCTTGTTTGGTTCAAATCGGTATCCTCACATTACTTGTCGATCTTATTTCATTCAAAATACTTGCATTTGACGTAATTCTAGGGATTGATTGGTTAACTACTCATCATGCAAAAATTGATTGTTTTCGTAAGGTTGTTAGCTTTCATATTCCTAACCAACCTATTATGCGAATTCAAGCAACCAAACCATTAAAATCAATCACTATCATCTCAAGCCATAAAGCTATTTGTTTATTGAAAAATGGATGTCAAGCTTTCTTAGCTCATGTCACGAATCTAAACAAAAATACGTCAGTTTTGAATGATATTTCTATTGTTAATGAATTTCCTGACGTATTCCCTGAAGAACTTCCTGGCCTACCCCCAGAGCTTGAAATTGAATTTTGTATCGACCTTGAACCCGGTACTAAACCTATTTCCAAAGCTCCATATCGAATGGCTCCCATTGAACTTTAGGAATTAAAGACCAAACTGCAGGAATTGTTAAACATTGGCTTTATTCGTCTTAGTATTTCTCCTTGAGGTGCTCCTGTTCTATTCGTGAAAAAGAAAGATGGAAGTATGCGACTTTGTATTGATTATCGGGAGTTGAACCATGTCACCATCAAAAATAGGTACCCATTGCCACGTATTGATGACCTGTTTGATCAGTTGCAAGGCGTCAAATTTTTTTCAAAGATTGATCTTCGTTAGGATATCACCAATTGAAGATTAGAGCGATGACATTCCAAAACGGCTTTCGGAACTCGATGCGGGCATTATGAATTCTAGTCATGTCTTTTGGATTGACTAATGCTCCCCGCCGCCTTCATGGATATGATGAACCAAAGTATTCAAGGATTATTTGGATCACTTTGTGGTCGTCTTCATTGATGACATCCTTATTTATTCCAAAAGACGTGAAGATCATGAGCAACACTTGAGGCTGATACTCCAAAAGCTTCGTGAATATAAGCTTTATGCCAAGTTGAAGAAATGCGAGTTTTGTCTTGAGGAAGTAGCATTCCTTGGGTACGTAGTATCAAGTCATGGAATATCTGTTGACCCAGCAAAGATTGAAGCTATTCAAAGCTAACCTAAATCAGTGACCGAAATACGTAGCTTTCTCGGCTTAGCTGGTTATTATCGGAGATTCGTAGAAGGGTTTTCTCGAATCGCTACTCCACTAACTCAGCTGACTCAAAAATATACAAAATTCGGTTGGAACGAGGAATGTGAGAAGAGTTTTCAAGAACTCAAGAGGAGACTCATTTCAAAGACTGCTCGACAATACCATCTGGCTCGGAGGGATTTGTCATCTACAGTGATGCTTCGGGCAAAGGGTTAGGATGTGTTCTCATGCAACATGGGAAACTCATAGCCTATGCCTCTCGACAACTCAAAGAATATGAGAGGAATTATCCTACTCATGATCTAGAGTTGGCAGCAGTCGTTTTTGCAATAAAGATTTGGAGACATTACTAGTATGGGGAGAAAAAGGAGATCTTTACGGATCATAAAAGCCTCAAATATTTCTTTACTCAAACGGAACTCAACATGCGACAACGACGTTGGCTTGAACTGTTGAAAGATTATGATCATACCATCCAATACCATCCTAGAAAAGCGAACGTGGTAGCTGACGCATTGAGTAGAAGATCATATGCGAAGTGAAAGTGCGATATTGACAACGCAAAGGCCCATTTTGTGTGACTTGCAAAGGATGGAGATAGAGTTAAAGACTCCAGGAACCCAGGGATGATGGCTAATATAAGAGTAGAACCGACTTTAATTGATAAAGTTAAAGCTACTCAAGCTACAGACCTGGAGTTGATGCGTATGAGGAAGAAAGTGCAAGAAGGTGCTATGCCGGAAGCAAGAATCGATGAAGAAGGAATACTTCGAGTCAACTCCAGACTTTGTGTTCCTAACAACCCTGATTTAAAGTATAGAATCATAACGGAGGCGCACAACACACCGTTTGCAATCCATCCTGGGAGTACCAAAATGTATCGTGATCTTCGTCATACATTTTGGTGGAACAATATGAAGAGAGAGATAGCATTGTTTATCTCAAGGTGTCTAACTTGTCAACGAGTCAAGGTGGAGCATCAAGTGCCAAAAGGTCCATTGCAACCACTTGAAATTCTAGAATGGAAGTGGGAGCACATTACCATGGATTTCGTTACTGGTCTTCCCAAGGTTTCTCAAGGCATAGATGCGATTTGGATCATTGTTCATAGATTGACCAAGTCTGCTCATTTCTTATCGATACGAGAAACTTATACACTTGAACGTCTTGCTAGTATGTATATAAACAAGATTGTAAGATTGCATGGTATGCCAGTATCCATAGTTTCTGATCGAGACCCAAGATTCACTTCAAGATTTTGGGTTAGTTTGCAAAAAGATATGGGCACGGATTTATGATTTAGTTCGGCATATCATCCTCAAACGGACGGACAATCAGAGAGGACTATTCAAACTCTTGAAGATTTATTAAGACTCTGTGTCCTTGACTTCAAGGGAAGTTAGGACAAGTTCTTACCGTTGGTGGAGTTTTCATACAACAACAGTTATCAAGCAAGTATTGGCATGGCTCCATTCGAAGCATTGTATGGAAGAAAGTGTCATTCTCCTGTATGCTGGAATGAGGTGGGTGAAGCAACATTGTTGGGATCAGAGTTGGTAAGTATGACTACGGAAAAGATTCAAACGATCCGACAACGTATAAAAACCTCACAAGATCGACAAAAGAGTTATGCTGATCTTCATCGAAATGACGTGGAATTAGATATTGGAGATCATGTGTTATTACATGTTGCTCCATGGAAAGGAGTTACGAGATTCGAAAAGAGAGGAAAGCTCAATCCTCAATTCATTGGCCCATTTTTAATCCTCGAACGAGTAGGAACTGTGGCCTATAGACTCACTTTACCGCCAAGTATGTCTCGTGTTCATAATGTTTTTCACATATCTATGTTACGTAAATATATGAAAGACCCGAACCACATTATTGAGTTAGAACCAGATGAAATAGCGAAAGATTTAACATATGAGGAGGTTCCTGTTAAAATCTTGGATAAAAAGGATCATATTCTACGCTCCAAGGTTATACCTCAAGTCAAAGTTTTGTGGAGGAACCACGATATTGAGGAAATGACCTGGGAGTTAGAATCTGAAATGAAATCAAGGTATCCTTACCTCTTCGACATACCAGGTACGTACTCTAATTTCGAGAGCGAAATTTCATAAGAAGGGGAGGTTGTAAGACCCCAACTTTTTTTTTTTAATAAAGATGATTTTTCTATAAATATCATTTTTTGAATATTATGGAATGAATTTGATATAATGTTATAGTTGTGGGTAATATTTATAAATTTTGCTAAGTATGCTAGTTGTTATAAAATATTCAATTGGTCGGGGAATATTCTTTTTGTCGGGAATATTCGTACAACGGCAAAATCATTGGTGGACCCCACAATGGAATTATTTTCGGATTGAGAAAACGACAAAAATAGTTAATAAATAACGGCGGAGATGTTATTGTTAAAAATGTTGAACTACCCGGTAGTAAAAGTACAGTAATACATGTGGTTATATAGTAGCACACGGTATTGATTATTGATGCTTACGTGAGAAGTCACTCAGTTATACTCAATTATTGCTATAGTAATTGCTGCATCATATCTCTCATATTATTGATTCAATTATTGTCACAGTATCATCTGCATTATATGTTATATTATTAAATCAATAATTGAGACGACAAAGTTATTCATATTATTAAATTGTAATATTTACAATGTCTAGAAGTTCTGTCAATGAGAGGTTTGGTCACCTAATTGCGCGCCAATAGGGAGAAATCCTTAATGGAAAGCCCCCTCTTTCCTGGGAATAACCTGGTTACTAAATATTGTGAGTTATAATATTAATGATGAATAAGTTCGTGTTGATTAAAGATGAATTTGATAGTTTCATTGTGTTGGGATTATTTGTGTTAGTAGAAATCGACATCTATTCCGATGATAATTGATGTCTGGAGGTTATATTGATCAATCGGGTATTCGGGGAACTTTTCGTGTCATAGTACTATTCATGAGTTACTATTCACGAGTTACTATTTATTATTCTGTTGGAATAACCTGCCTGTGCTATCTATCACATGCCTGGTGATTTCTTTTGTTATTCCATTCCTTATTATACTCAGTTGGTTAAAGTTTTGACTTCTATACTCCATGAAATTAGTGAAATATCATTGATATTTACGCTTCATCCAGTATCTTTTCATGGAAATATTCTTCTGAGTATTCTTTAATTTTATTCTACAAAGAAGTATCATGTTGACAATTTGGACGTTATTAGTTCCTGGATAAACTAATTCTTGAACTTGTTTTATTGAATTCTTATATCATTGTCATCATCCTCATGTTTATATTTTTAAAGTCATCCGTGGGTCTGTAGTGCATAGATGGACTTGGTATGATTATGACCGTGGATTATTCAAAGATAATCATGATCGTAATGTTACAAATGATGTGGTAAAAGTCCTCATTGGCCCGTAGTGCATTGATGGATAGTTATTGGCATGATCATGACCATTGATGAATACACGAATATCCTTGGCGAAGAGTGCATGGATAATTTGTGGTCGTGACCTAATGAATATCCTTGGCCGTAGTAGTGCGGGGATGATGTGGATTATTTATTGTCGAGTCTCGGTGATATAAGTGATGATAAACTTTTAAATCATAAAAGATAGTAGATTTTATTCTCTACTTGACTCTTTTAATGGATTGCTTATTCGCATGATTAAACTTGTTGTCTATTGTATTTTATCAGTTTAACATTGTTGAAGGCTAATGATAATTTATCCTGCATTATCTTAGTCATAATATTTCTTACTGGGCTAGTTGAGCTCACCCTTTCTTTCACTGTTCTCTTCAGGAAATGAGAACGTAGCAGGGACTAGTCGGGAGATGGAGTGATGGTCCAGATGATAGCATTAGTAGTCCTCACTATTCTATAAAATAGTGTGATAATAATTGTAATGAGGACTTATTCTGAGAGTGGATATTGTCTAGAAGACAATATTTGTATTAAAACTCACAACTTTTGTTGTATATTTAAGATTGTATTTGTATTCTGTACCATGTATCTGGCGACCCAAGATGGGTGATGTATACCTATTTTGGGGGTGTCACATAGGTGAAGCAACCCGCTAGATGAGCGAACGATCACTTCTCTACTAGGAATGAATCATTGCCTGATATGGGTCCAATCCATGACATAGACAACTTCTCACCAGTCCAAATTTCTCAGATGGGTAGTGCTCACAGAATGTCTCACCTCTTTTTCTATGAGAACTACCCATCTGAGGAATTTGGAGTGGTGAGAAGCTGTCTATGGCATAGATTAAACCCATATCAGGCAATGATTCATTCCTAGTAGAGAAGTGATCGTTCGTTCATCTAAAGGGTTGCTTAACTTGGAACTTTGTTCAATAGCTTAATGGAACTCCTTCGGAATGTTGTCATCTGTTATGATGGAATAGTAAGAAATGTCCGCAGTAATTCAATTAACTTTATTAATATAGTATAGGACACAAACAGGAACTACGACCCTTTTTTTTGTTTGATTACTGCTGAGGAACCGGTTGGATTACTATTAGCTGCAACTGCAACTAATATAAAACTTAGATTGACTCTTTTCCTAGTAGCCATTACAGCTGCAACTGCTATGGAATTTAGAAACCCGTTTGATAATAGTGTTTAGGAGTGGAAGTCGAACAGTAATCTCTATAGATTCCAAATAATAATTCTCATAAACTAATTAAGTACCACTTACTTAGTTTATCATTGGCAAAATAAACTAAGTAGCATTTACTTAGTTTGCCATAATTTTTAATAAACTCAATAATACTCTCCCTTTACTCTTCAATACACTCAATAATATATATATATGTAATATACTTTGGAACTTAGAAACCCATTTGACATTCATTCAGTAGGAGTGAATATCGAATAGTCTCTAGTTTGGGACTGTTACTCGATATTATGTCTCTCACTTAGGTCGGTGCTAATTCACAAGGTACGTGTTTATAATATTTTGAGGATTTTTCAGCTGGTGTCTCTACATATGTTCTTCGAGTGCATACTTAGACTAAGTTGTCTTGGTCTATTTCGTGTACTTGGAGACCATGGGGAGGTGATGCTGAAATTTTCTTAAAATATTATAAACATGCACCTTGTGAATGGCACTAGTGAGGAAACGCATCTAGGAACGGGATAGAAGCCTAACCCCTGTAGAGTGGAGATATATACTTGGTAAACTAAATACATGCATGTACAACATTCATGATTATTCTTGATCTAATTGGGTATTTTCTTCAATTAAAGATGTCAGCCTATCGGAGTTGGATGTACCGTAGGATACCAATTGATGGGAGTGGATTAGTTGATGCATACTGTGAAGGGGTGTCCAATTTTATGAACAAAGCAATAGAACATGTTGATGATCCGAACGGAAAGATGAGATGTCCGTGTTTCAAGTGTAAGAATATGATATGGAAGACTGCGGATGAAGTTAAATTTGACTTATATTCACGTGGGTTTGTGGATGGGTATTCGGTATGGATTCATCACGGGGAACCAGTTGAGTTTAGAGAACGGACATATAGTACTATAGACCAATCAGTTAACGGGGATTTGCAATTAGATAACTATGACGTCGTGCAGATGTTGGTTGATGCGTATGTCCCTAACAATATTGACTGGGCTAAAAACGAGCATACGTCAAGCAGTGCTTAGCAAAAGCCAAATGATTCAGCAGCTGTTTTCTACAAGTTGATGTCTGAATCGGGTGTTCCATTGTATCCTAAAAATGACAAGCACACCAAGCTTTATGTAGTTACGAAGCTTTTACATTTTAAGAATGAGTATGACTGCAGTGAGAGAGGATTCAATGATTTGCTTGATATTCTCAGCGAGTTCTTACCTAAAGATAATACGCTGCCCGCGAATTACTATGTGGTGAAGAAGATGGTTAAGGGGTTGAATCTCGGGTATGAGAAGATCGATGCTTATAAGCAGGATTGCATGTTATATTATGGGGAGGACAAAGATAAGGTGCAGTGTGATATCTGCAACTCGCCAAGGTACAAGATCACAAAACGTGGGGGGAAGGAGAACCATGTTCCAAAGAAGATTTTAAGGTATTTTCCTCTTGCCCCGAGATTGCAGCGGCTATTCATGTCTACGTATACTGCTCAACATATGAGTTGGCATAGAATAAGGGATGACGTGCCTGGTCAACTGACTCACCTAGCAGATGGAGATGAATGGAAGAATTTTGATGCCAATTTTCCATAATTTGTCGAAGAAGTTAGGAATGTCATGCTTGGCATGGCTACAGATGGCTTATGTCCATTTAATAATTTTAGTTAGCCTTATTCTGTTTGGCCAGTGATTATGGTAGCTTACAATCTTCCACCGTCAATGTGCATGAGGGATCCGTATCTTTTATTGACCTTACTTATACCGGGGGATAAGATTCCTATAAAAGACATTAACGTGTACCTTAGGCCGTTAGTCGATACTATTGATTCACATGATGTACTATTAGGGGAAGTGGTGCAAGTTTGATAATACTTGTAGGACTAAATTAAAAATGAAGGAAAAGATGAAGGTATTATACTGTAATATTTCGAGCCCCAAAACGTGCAATTATCGAAACTATATTTTCCTATAAATAGAAGCTCATTCTTCTTTCATTTTCACCAATTCACTAAGACTTACAAGAGCAATTATAGAGAGAGAAACTATAAAGAGAAAGAAGAAGAGAAGTCTGCTACCACAGTATTCCAGTATCCAGTTTTCTTCTTAGGTAAGGGATATTATTTTTATTCAGTATTCATAAGGAATAATATTTTCTTCCATACTCTGTAGTATGTGAGTAATATTATTTCGTCTCATATTCCTGATTATACCCTCATTTTGTTAAAGTATTGCTTCTATACTCCGTGAAATTAGTAGAATATCATTGAAATTTGCGCTTCATCCAGTATCTTTTCATGGATTATTAAGTTGTATTTGAATTTTGTACCATGTATTTGGCGCCTCAAGATGGGTGATGTATACCTATTTTGGGGGCGTCACAATGATATCTACTATCTTCTATGATTTAAAATGTTTTCATCAAATTTTATCGCTGAAACTCAGCTTAATAAATAAACCATATCATTGAATCTTCCCTGTACTACGAAACAAGGATATTCATTAAATCATCAATGGTCATGACTATATCGAATAATCCCTGGTCATAATCATACCAAAAAACTGTCCGTCAATGCACTACAGGCTACTAAGGACTTTCACCACATCATTCGTCACATTATGGTCATGATTATACCGAATAATCCCTGGTCATAATCATACAGAGTCCATCTATGTACGTAAGCCAAAGATGACTTTCATCACAATATAAGCATGAGGATGATGACAATGACATAATAATTCAATAAAACAAGTTCAAGGATAAATTTTAAAGATTTATAATTTAATTTATCCGTAAATCAATAACGTCAGCTGTCAACATGATCATCGCTGCTCGAGTAAAATTCAAGAATGCTCAAAAGAATATTTCCATGAAAAGATCTTTGGATGAAGCGCAAATATCCAGGATATTCTACTAATTTCATGGAGTATAGAAGCCAAAACTTTAACCAACTGAGTATAATAGAATATATGAAACTGCAAATGGATTTTCGCCCGCCATGTGGTAATCCACGTAGACAGATCATTTTCACAATTTAATAAGGAATGAATATGAAGGATCATTCACCATGCATGCGGTAATCCACATAGGTAGGTTATTCCAACATAATAATAAAGAATGGAATAACAGAAGAATTCACCAGGCATGCGATAGACCGTACATACAGGTTATTCCCAATAGAATAATAAAGAATGGAACCAGGTCATGCGTAATCCGCACAGACAGGATATTCTAACAGAATAATAAAGAATGGAACCAGGTCATGCGTAATCCACACAGACAGGATATTCCAACAGAATAATAAAGAATGGAACCAGGTCATGCGTAATTGCATGCATGTGATATTCCAATGTAATAATAAAGAATGGAATAACAATGAGAATTCACGAGCATGCGATAGACCGCATGCATGAGTTATTCCAACATAATAGTAAAGAATGAAATAACAGAAGAATTTCACCATGTATGCGGTACTTTGCATAGACAGGTTATTCCAACATAATAATAAGGAATGGAATAACAACCCTTACGAGTATTGAAAGAAAATAACTCTCTTTATGAATACTAAAGAATAATACCCATTACCTTAGAAAAACTGGATACCGGAATAGTGAGGTAGCAGACTTCTCTTCTTCTTTCTCTCTATAATTTCTCTCTATAATAATTGCTCTATAGCTTTAGTTAATTGATGAGAAATGAAGGAAGAATGAGCTTCTATTTATAGAAAAATATAGTTTCGATAATTGCACGTTTTGGGGCTCAAAATATTACAGTATAATACCTTCCTCTTTTTTTCATTTTTAATTTAGTCTTGCAAGTATTATCAAACTTGCACCACCTCCCCTAATAGTAAATAATGTGAGTCAATAGTTCAATCATGTGAATCAATAGTTATAATCATGTGAAAATACGAATTACAGTATAGTACCTCCATCTATACCTCCATTTTTAACTTAGTCATACAAGTATTATCAATCTTGCACCACCTCCCCTAATAGTACAAGAATGTGAATCAATAGTACACACATGTGAACAAATAGTTATAATCATGTGAATTAATAGCAATTAATTGCTCATTTATCTGGTTAATTACCCGATTGGTCAATATAACCTCTAGACATCAATTATTATCGAAATAAATGTCGATATTCACTAACACTAATAATTCTAACACAATGGAACTATCAATTTCATCTTTAATAAACACGAACTTATTCATCATTAATATTATAATTCACAATATTTAACAACCAGGTCGTTCCCAGGAAAGAGGGGGCTTTCCGATAAGGATTTCTCCTAATTGGTGCGCAATTAGGTGACCAAACCTCTCCTTGACAGAACTTCTAGACATTGTCAATATTGCAATTAATAATATGAATAACTTTGCCGTCTCAATTATTGATTTAATAATATATATTATGCAGATGATACTGTGACAATAATTGAATCAATAATATGAGAGATATGATGCGGCAATTCATCGTAGCAATAATTGAGTATAAGCGAAAGTGACTTCTCACGTAAGCATCAATAATCAATATCGTGTGCTACTACGCAAACCACGCGTAGACATCGTACTTTTACTACTAGGGTAGTTTAATAGTTTTAACGGTAACACTTTCGCCGTTATTTTTATAAAAAGATAATTATGTTGTTTTCTTACTACGACAATACTTCCGTTATGGGGTCCACCAATGATTGTGTCGTCGTACGGATATTCCCCGACAAAAAGAAAATTATATAACCACTTTCTTACTTTGCAAAATTTATAAATATTACCCACAACTATAACATTATATCAAATACACACCATAATATTCAAAAATATATTTCGAGAAAATTATTATTTAATCATAAAAGTTGGGGTCTTACAACCTCCCCTTCTTATGAAATTTCAACCTCGAAATTAGGGTACGTACCTGGTATATCGAAGAGGAGAAGATATCTTAACTTCATCTCAGATTCTAACTCCCAGGTCATTTCTTCCACATCGTGGTTTCTCCACAAAACTTTGACTTGAGGTATAACCTTGGAGCGTAGAATATGATCCTTTTTATCCAAGATTTTAACAGGTAACTCTTCATACGTTAAATCTTCCCCTATCTCGTTTGGTTCTAATTCAATAATGTGGTTCGGGTCTTTCACATATTTATGTAACATAGATATGTGAAAAACATTATGAACACTTAGACATACTACAGCGGTAAGTAGTCTATAGGCCACAATTTCTACTCGATCGAGGATTAAAAATGGGCCAATGAATCGAGGATTGAGCTTTCCTCTCTTTCTAAATCTTGTAACTCCTTTCCATGGAGTAACACGTAACAACACATGATCTTCAATATTAAATTCCACGTCCTTTCGATGAAGATCAACATAACTCTTTTGTCGATTTAGTGAGGTTTTTATACGTTGTCGGATCGTTTAAATCTTTTCCGTAGTCATACGTACCAACTCCGGTCCTAACAACGTTGCTTCACCCACCTCATCCCAGCATACTGGAGAACGACACTTTCTTCCATACAACGCCTCAAATTGAGCCATGCCAATACTTGATTGATAACTGTTGTTGTAGGAAAACTCCACTAATGGTAAGAACTTGTCCCAACTCCCCTTGAAGTCAAGGACACAGAGTCTTAATAAATCTTCAAGAGTTTGAATAGTCCTTTTCGACTGCCCATCCGTTTGAGGATGATATGCCGAACTAAATCGTAAATATGTGCCCATAGCTTTTTGAAAACTAATCCAAAATCTTGAAGTGAATCTTGGGTCTCAATCAGAAACTATGGATACTAGCATACCATGCAATCTTATAATCTCGTTTATATACATACTAGCAAGACGTTCAAGTATAAAAGTTTCTCGTATCGGTAAAAAATGAGTAGACTTGGTCAATCTATCAACAATGACTCAAATCGCATCTATGCCTTGAGAAACCTTGGGAAGACCAGTAACGAAATCCATTGTAATGTGATCCCACTTCTATTCTGGAATTTCAAGTGGTTGCAATGGACCTTTTGGCACTTGATGCTCCGCCTTGACTGGTTGACAAGTTAGACACCTTGAGATAAACCCCGCTATCTCTCTTCATATTGCTCCACCAAAATGTATGTCGAAGATCATGATACATTTTGGTACTCCCAGGATGGATTGCAAACGGTGTGTTGTGCGCCTCCATCACGATTTTATACTTCAAGTCAGAATTGTTAGGAACACAAAGTCTGGAGTTGACTCGAAGTATTCCTTCTTCATCGATTCTTGCTTCTAAAATAGCGCCTTCTTATACTTTTTTCCTCATACGCGACGACTCCAGTGCGTAGCTTGAAGCGACTTTAACTTTATCAATTAAAGTCGGTTTTACTCGTATATTCGCCATCATCATATGGGTCCCTGGAGTCTTTAACTCTATCTCCATCCTTTGTAAGTCATACAAAATGGGCCTTTGCGTTGACAATATTGTACTCGTACTCGCATATGATCTTGTACTCAATGTGTTAGCTACCACGTTCGCTTTTCCAAGATGGTATTGGATGGTATGATCATAATCTTTCAACAGCTCAAGCCATCGTCGTTGCCACATGTTGAGTTCCTTTTGAGTGAAGAAGTATTTGAGGCTTTTATGATCCGTATAGATCTCCACCTTCTCTCCATACAGGTAATGCCTTCAAATCTTAAGCGCAAAAACGACTATTGCCAACTCTAGATCATGAGTAGGATAATTCCTCTCATATTCTTTGAGTTGTCATGAGGCATAGGCTATGACTTTCCCATGTTGCATGAGAACACATCCTAACCCTTTGCCTGAAGCATCACTGTAGATGACAAATCCCTCCGAGCCAGATGGTATTATCAGAATAGGTGCTAAAATGAGTCTTCTCTTAAGTTCTTGAAAACTCTTCTCACATTCCTCGCTCCAACCAAACTTTGTATCTTTTCGAGCCAGCTAAGTTAATAGAGTAGCGATTCGAGAAAATCCTTCCATGAATCTTCGATAATAACCAGCTAAACCGAGAAAGCTACGTACTTCAGTCACTGACTTTGGTTGCCCCCAGCTTTGAATTGCTTCAATCTTCGCTGGGTCAACAGATATTCCATGATTTGATATCACGTGCCCAAGGAATGCAACTTCCTCAAGCCAGAACTCACATTTCTTCAACTTGGAATATAGCTTGTTTTCATGAAGCTTTTGGAGTATCAGCCTCAAGTGTTGCTCATGGTCTTCACGGGTTTTAGAGTATATGAGGATGTTATCAATAAAAACGACCACAAAGTGATCCAAATATTCCTTGAATACTCGGTTCATCATGTCCATGAAGGCAGTAGGAGCATTAGTCAATCCAAAAGACATGACTAGGAATTCATAATGCCCGTACCGAGTTCTGAAAGCAGTCTTTGGAATGTCATCAGTTTTAATCTTTAACTGATGATATCCGGAACAAAGATCAATCTTTGAAAAGAATTTTACTCCTTGCAACTGGTCAAACAGGTCATCAATGCGAGGCAACGGGTACCTATTTTTGATGGTGACATGATTCAACTCCTGATAATCAATACAAAGTCGCATACTCCCATCTTTCTTCTTCACGAATAGAACAGGAGCACCACAAGGAGACGTACTAGGATGAATGAAACCGATGTCTAACAATTCCTGTAGTTGGGTTTTTAACTCCTGAAGTTCAATAGGAGTCATTCGATATGGGGCTTTGGAAATGGGTTTTGTACCGGATTCAAGGTCGATACAAAATTCAATTTCACGCTCTGGGGGTAGGCCAGGAAGTTCTTCAGGGAATACGTCAGGAAATTTATTAACAATATGAATATCATTCAAATCTGACGTATTTTTATTTAAATCCGTGACATGGGCTAAGAAAGCTTGACATCCGTTTTTCAATAAACGAATAGCTTTATGGCTTGATATGACAGTGATTGAATTTGGTGGTTTGGTTGCTTGAATTCGCATAAACAGTGGATGTAATGAAGGTTTCTCCCAACGGAGTTTCAACAGATAAATCAAAGTCTAATTTCTCCAGAGTCAAATTTAAACATTGAGCACAAGTAGGAGAAATGAAAGAATGGGTAGAACCAGTATCAAATAAAGTAAAAACTTTGCTAGAGTTTATGATTAGCTTACCCGTGATCACCTCTGTGACGCCCCCAAAATAGGTATACATCACCCATTCTGAGTCGCCAGATATCACACTATAAAAATCATTTACAAACTTCATTTATACAACTGTTGAACTGTCGTGCAGAATACGACCACAGTTAAACTGTGTGTTTTAATACAAATGTATGCAACTCTCATGGTGCCTCGACCACAACCTTACAATGGTATTTTTACATAAAATACCAAAACCTGCTTTTAGAAATTAAAATCTTTGGGAAGTGCTCAAGGAAACCTTCGTACATGGGAGGCCATGCGTCTAGGTTATGATAGATATCATATGTCCACAGAATTATCCTTGGTTGACCCAATAGACCCCAAAGAAAAACGAGAAGATTACTATCATGTTCTTTCCAATGGTGAGTCTACTCTTGACATATAACTATCTCCACTGTCTGTAATTGAAAGTTTTATTTCAACCAAACTCCAAGATCATATACGTAGTGCTCGTAGATATACTCAGCAAGTGGATATGCACAACCCTGTCTTATGATAACACAAAGTTGTATGTCATTAGACATCTTGTATGATAGTGGTAAAACACCCTTCCAAAGTTGGGTTCACCTCAGCTTATTCGGTTCACCAAAATTAAATATCAAATAACGTATACAATACGACACACTTATCTAAAGTTCTCAATAAAATTATTTCCATACTATTTAGGGAGAACCTCAACAGCTATAGACCACCGTTCTATTCTCCTGTTACCCCGCTCAACCCAAGCCTACACTCTTATTACGAAAGGAATTGTGAAGCAAAAGGGTGAGCACAACTAGCCCAGTAAAGAATATCATGACTAAAGATAATTTCCATCATCAATAGTCTTCATAAGTAATAAATCAGAGATTTAGAACATATGGTAGATGATAAAACTTTTCAACCATAGTTGCAACGGAACGAGCAATCCATTAGAAGAGTCAAATAGACCATCAGATCTATTATATTCTCCATGTTAAAAGTCCACCAATAATGTTTTATCCTCGTAACATCAATCAACAATTTCGTCCACAATCATATGAATAACTCATAATCATAATTATGATTCTAAATTCCTCTTCGCACCTGTGATTTAAGATAATTTTCATCACTTATCTTCACCGAAACATCAAAAATCATGGTTATACCAAATCAAAATTCCCGCTTCATAATCATATTAATAAATTCATCTTTGCACTACTACCAAAGATATTCATTAACAATTCATCTTTGCACTACTGAAGCCAAAGACATACAATCAGATATTTTAGAAGAGTCAAGTAGAGCATGATATCTACTATCTTTTATGAATTAAAATTATATAATCAATATTTTATCGTTGAGACTCAGCTTAATAAATAATACACATCATCGAATCATCCCTGCACTCCGGCCAAGGATATTCATGTAATCATCAATGGTCATGATTATACCGAATAATCTCTGGTTATAATCATACCAATAACTGTCCATCAATGCACTACGGGCCGATGAGGATTTTTACCACATCATCTATAACATTACGGGTCATGATTATACCGAATGATCCCTGGTCATAATCATACCAATAAATAGTTCATCTATGCACATAAGCCAAAGATACTCATCAATCAATAGTTCATCTTTGCACGTAAGCCAAAGATATACAACTGTAAAACCAATAATCAACAGTCCATCTTTGCATGTAAGCCAAAGATATACAACTGTAAAACCAATAATCAACTGTCCATCTTTGCACGTAAGCCAAAGATAACTTTCATCATAATATAAGCATGAGGATGATGACAATGATATAATCATTAATCAAATGAAATCAAGGATAAATATTAAAGACTTTAAATTTATCCAGAGTTTAAAAATATCCAAATTGTCAACATGATACTGCTTTATGGATTAAAATTCAAGAATAATATTCATGTACCAAAAATAATTTGGACAGAAAAGAAATATAATTTTCAGGTAAATAGTACCCCGTGAATAGTACCCCGTGAATATTACTTCAGGAATAGTACCTCGTGAATAGTACCCCGACATGAAAAGTACCCCAAATACCCGAGTGAATAATATTTGGGTGAATAGTAACCTATGAATAGTAACTCGTGAATAGTACTCCGACACAAAAAATGCCCCGAATACCCGAGTGAATAATACTAGAGTGAATAGTAACTCATAAAAAAAATACCAAAGAAAATGATATTCCATGACGAGTACAAAAGAAATGATATCTCATACGAGTATAATAGATTATACGAAACTGCAAATGGATTTTCACCCGCCATGCGGTAATCCACGTAGACAGATCATTTCCATAATTTAATAAGGAATGAATACAAAGGATCATTCACCATGCATGCTGTAATCCACATAGACAGGTTATTCCAACATAATAATAAAGAATGGAATAATGTAAGAATTCACCATGCATGCGATGATCGCATGCATGACAAGTTATTCCCAATAGAATAATAAAGAATGGAACCAGTCGTATGTAATCTGCATGCATGCAGGATATTCCAATGTAATAATAAAGAATGGAACCGAAGTCATGCGTAATTCGCAGCATGCATGTGATATTCAATAGAATAATAAAGAATGGAATAACAACAGAATTCACGTGCATGCGATAGAATAGCACAGACAAGTTATTCCAACGAGAATAATAAAGAATGGAATAATGTAAGAATTTCACCATGTATGTCGTATTTGGCATGTATGAGAGTTATTCCAACATAATAATAAAGAATGGAATAATGTAAGAATTTCACCATGTATACGGTAGTCGCAGACATCTGAGTTATTCCAATGTAATAATAAGGAATGGAATAAAAATAGCTCTCTTCATGAATACGAAAGAAATAATACCCCTTACTATAATAAAAATATCCCTTACCTTAGAAGAAAACTGGATACTGGAATAGTGATGTAGCAGACTTCTCTTCTTCTTTCTCTCTATAATTTTTCTTTATAATAACTGCTCTATAGCTTTAGTGAATTGGTGAAAAATAATGAAGGAATGAGCTTCTATTTATAGGAAAATATAGTTTCCATAATTGAACATTTTGGGGCTAGAAATATTACAGTATAATACCTTCATCTTTTCCTTCATTTTTAATTTAGTCCTGCAAGTATTATCAAACTTGCACCATCTCCCCTAATAATAAATCATGTGAATCAATAGTTCTAGACATGTGAAAATACGAATTACAGTATAGTACCTCCATCTATACCTCTATTTTTAACTTAGTCATGCAAGTATTATCAATCGTGCACCAAATCCCCTAATAGTAAATGAATGTGAATCAATAGTATACACATGTGAACAAATAGTTATAATTATGTGAATCAATAGCAATTAATTACTCATTTATCCGGTTAATTACCCGATTGGTCACTATAACCTCCAGACATCAATTATTATCGAAATAAATGTCAATTTTCACCAACACTAATAATTCCAACACAATGGAACTATCAATTTCATCTTTAATCAACATGAACTTATTCATCATTAATATTATAACGCACAATATTTAACAACCGTGTCGCTCCCGTGAAAAGGGGCTTTTCAGATAAGGATTTCTCCTTATTGCCGCAATTAGGTGACCAAACCTCTCCTTGACAGAACTTCTAAACATTGTCAATATTGTAAATAATAATATGAATAACTTTGTCATCTCAATTATTGATTTAATAATATAACATATTATACAGATGATAATGTGACAATAATTGAATCAATAATATGAGAGATATGATGCAGCAATTACTGTAGCAATAATTGAGTATAACTGAGTGACTTCTTATTTAAGCATCAATAATCAATACTGTGTGCTACTATGCAATCACGCCAGTACATTATACTTTTACTACTAGGGTAGTTCAACAATGTTTTAAAGAACATTTTGCTTAGTTATTTTTATAAAAAGATAATTCTGTCGTTTTCTAAATAAGACAATACTTCCGTTCTGGGGTCCACCAATGATTGTGCCATCGTACGAATATTCCCTGTTAAAATGAATATTCCCCGACCAATCGAATATTCCCCGGCACAACGAATAACAACTTGCTTACTTTGCAAAAAATTTCAAATATCACCCTTAACTTTAACATTTTATCAATTTAACCATTTACGAAATAAAATAATAATTATAAGAAAATTGAATGCTTTCATTTCATAAAATTTGGGATCTCACAACCTCGTTCGGATTCCTCGCTTTTTGGGAGGTTACAACAAACGCTCTCCCTTGAACTATCGGTTTTGTCTTGTCTGGAACACCCTTTGATGCCTCCATCCCAGCTGGACTTGACTTTGGTGCACGACAAAATCGGGCTAGGTGGCCTTTTTTCCGTAATTGTAACATGTTTTGGACTGCATCACGCAGTTTGGACTGATATGTCCCTCCCCTCCACATTTGTAACATACGATCGGCGGTCGTTCTCCTTCCTTAACAGCAGGTGCTGGTGCTGACGTCTTTCTATCATTGTTGAATCTCCTCTTCTTGAAATGTCCACTCTTATTGTCATGGCCATGATTACCACCGAAGTGATTACCATTTCTGGCATGTTGATTCCCTCCACGCTTGTTGTCACTGTTGGGTAAAATCTATATACGCACAACACGCAAGTATACGTGGTCAACAAGTAATAGAGTGATAAGTAGAGTATCATTCCCATAGAGACTAACTAGCAATAACCTTAACTTACAATTACCAATTTCCTATTGACCCTAATTTTATTAAACAAATCAATTCAATAATTAAAATTAAAGAATCTAAATTAAAGAATAATTAAACTATCACAAAATAATCATAAATATCAAAATCTGGAATTTCAAACAATTAATGGAGAATTAGACTTATGATTTCACCCTAAGCTTCACTCTGATTTTAACACCTTTATTCCAATTCAATTTACTATCCCAGTTTATTAATCAAGAACACGAACGTAGTATTAACCACCTCTCGATGCACTAATACCGTATTAACTTAAATCCACAATTAAGATAGAAACAAGTTAAACACCCTAATCAACTAACTCACTATATCTCTATGTGAATTACAATTAAAGAAGGTTTAAGAATAAGTTCTCTATCCGATTACATGTGATGTCAAGCATATCTCTACCTTAACATTCATCAAGATTCTGCTATTCACAAAAGTCATGAACACATGCTATATTAATTAAGTCTAGATTTGAATATTCTCTCTCGATTCCAAACAAATCCACAAAGAATTGTTGATCAGGTAATTCATTAATTCAAGCTCAAACCAATATAGATAAACTGGAAATAGATTATAGAAATGGAAATCAACGTTATACAATTATCATTTCACTTAGAGATCCATCATAAGACTAAAAAGTGAATTAGTTCATAATAAACAAAATAAACACTGAATAAATCATAGTAAACATTCTTATGATTACAAATAATAACCTAAGACAAAGAATATTGAAAAACACCCTTCACGTAGCCTAGAATTGCAATCGTCTCGAAAATCTCCTAGAAATACTCCTCCAAAGCTTGCTATAAAAAACTCAGATTAATCTTCGTTATATACCTTGTTGTGTTGTTCAAGTTGTTATTGATAGAGTAGTAGATGTCTAGCACACAAGCTCCAGCCAAAATTCCCTTTAATTAGAGTTCTATTGTCATGCAATAATCTAGATTCCATGCCCAAGAAGAAGTTCAATCATAACAGGACATAGCATCAATTTCCACTTCCTACGGGGTCATGTGATATATATTCGCCAGCCCGGTGATGCATCCTTTCTATCAAGCATCGAATGAAGACCTAGCCTACGGGGTGTGTAAAAAAAAATCGCTTCTACGGGCTACTACCTTCTGATAATCAAGCTCAAGACACTTCAGCCTTACGGGGTACATCAGATAATTTGGCTTGCCCGTGGGCTTTGATTCTCACCGCATGACATGCTAAACTTCAAAATTTCTTCCAATTATGCTCCAATTGACTTCAAATCATCCCAATTGATTCCACATATCCGTTAAATGCCACAACAACCATCCTACACATGAAATAACATAAAACAAGTAAAAATGAACATGATCACAAGAATTTAGCAACAAATAAGCATGAAATGGACATTGAATCGCGTATATAAAATCCACTTAACAAAATCCCCCAAACTTAAACCGTGCTAGTCCTCGAGCACAAAACATCTACATGCAATGCAATGAGATGAAATGACTACGACTTAACATATATGCATTAGAATCCAACAATATCGCAGAATCAAGATTATCTTAACGGCCTCAGCGAAAACAAGCAACTATACAATATCAACCACCAAAAACCAATCTACAATCCCATTTTAATCCTCAAATATCAAGCCATCATCATTGGTATAGTGTGTGTGTGCAACATCCATGATAACCGATACGGACTCAAATTTAATACATAATCATTCTCTTAGAAGGACTCATACTACGCAAACTTAAAAATTCCAAAAACAGACAATTCCAACTAAAACTAAACAATCACTAAACTCGGGGGTTCAAGCAAGGTACTTATACTTTATTCATATACTTCCTCTTTTTGTTTTCTTTTTTTTATAGATATATAGATAACAAAATGCACTATTTACAAAACTAATTACCATGCAATGACCAACATTAACCTAACTATTATGTATGCACCTAAGCTATCATGCAATACTGAAATTAAGATGCAATACGGAAATTTAAATGACAAAATGCAACCTAAGTACTACATATGCATGCAAACATGTATTTAAATCCCCCAAACTTAAGTAATACAATGTCCTCATTGGATGAATAATCAAAATAAGTACTTGAGGAATTCCTTGCTATCGCTTAAGCTTGAGGAGGTGGTTGTTGTTCTTCTTCATCTAAATCACTTGGTGGAAACCTCGGCATTGGTCCAGGCTGCTGGTAAGGAAATTGTGCTGCCGGGTTGAAGCTTTGAAGAGTTATTTTCAGAGAAGCAAAAGATGCGTTCATGGCATCGAACATGTACTCTTGCCTCATTGTCAATCGCTACATTTCCCGATGTGTTGCCTTGTTGTGCGCATTCATTTGATTTTGAAAATCAAGGAACTGAGAACTGGATATGGCCTCGGCATGCGGTACCTGCTCAGCCCCTTGATCTCCCATTGCTTCATCGTCATCCCCCGATGTCTTTGTAGCATCAATGTCGTTTTCTGAATTCGACGGGAAAATGAACCCCAGACCACGCTGATGTGACTCGCCTCCTGTCCATACAGAATACCTCGCTATCATTCTAGAATCAAGCAACGCGAGCGGATTTTGTGTGGGCTCATCTTCAAACCATCTCACCCCGGCATTGCGACACAACCCACATATGAGTGATGGGTGTGGTAAGCCTCTAGAAAAATTTTCACGTAAGTACCAGCGGATAGAGGAACAGATGATGGCCCCAACATCGATGATGAAATCTTGCACAATGGCGTACAACAGTAACGCCTTCTCTTTTGTGACATATGAGGTGTGTTGGGACGGAAGCAATTTATCACATTGGAAGGCATACTAGATTTTGCCATACCGGCTAAGGTCTTTGCTATTAAACACAGTGCCTCCCTTCTGACCCTTGATCCAAGATGTTCCCGGCTTTGTCATCTCCGTGATTATAGCATCATAGTCCAGGTTAGAATTATGGAGTTGAGCATAATGGCAGTGGCGAGGTATCCGCGGTTGGTAGTAGGTGTTAATTGCGTCAGCTCTGAATGGAACCAACCAACCTCGTACAAATGCATGGAATGGTTCTTTGTCCTCAACATTTGCATAAAATTCCTTGACAGTGTTAACAACGGCTGGTTCTGACTCCTCGATGAATTTGGTCCATCCCTTTTGGTAAATTTGAGGCATAAGCTCCCCATCGTTAGGATCTGGTGCCAACCCCCACTCCGGTGTAAGGGCTTTGGTGAGCATGTAGTCATACTGGTCGGCGGTGGCGGCACTTACAAATTTTCGGCGATCGAAGGTGCGGGTTGGTTGAGATGGCTGTGAACTTTCTCCCCTTTGGCGTTTAGAAGATGATGGTGAGGCCATGATTTCTCTCTAGCTCTCAAATATACTCTATGAATGCTCTATATCAAGTGTGGTGAGAGATATGATATAAGGTGTAGTGCTTTATATAGAGGTGGAAGGATGGCTACCATTGGTGGAGTGAAGAGGTGGAGAGGAGTAATGGAGTATTGGGAATAGTGGGGTAGTGGGCGGTAGATGGAGTTATGAATTAGTGGGGAAGTGGGAAAGTGGTATGTTATTGGGAAGGGGAGAAGTCTCAGAATCGCCCAAAGTCTGTTTTTTCAGGACTCCTACCGGGGTATTAGTATTAGGAAGGTCCACCCTGTGAGGGCTAGTATTCTGTCAACTGGGTTCGGGGACCCCCTTGCCGGTATACTAGATTGAGACTCCTTGAGACCCCCGCTCGTTAGATTCTCGAGATGTAAAAAGGGTTATAAGTAGTAAAAGGCTTCATTTTACGGCATGCCCACCGCAGCTCCTTTGTTTTGCTTCAATGTAGTTCACTTTTGCTTCAATGTAGTGCTTGATCATCCTTCATCCATCCTGCGTGACATAAAACATGAAGTTTAGTGGGTTGTTTATAACGTGAAGTATTGTTGAGAGATTAACTAGACTTTCATTGTATGCTACTAACTATTAATTGAATAAAAACTATATTGTAACGACTATAAATGAAAAATATGAGAAATAAACTAAAGATTGGGTTGCCTCCCAATTAGCGCTTGATTTTAAGTCGTTCAGCCTGACTACTTCCTGCTCATGTTGTGTCGGTCAATGTGATGGCGATCACGTCAGAGTTGGCTTCTCCACCCCAATAATGCTTCAAATGGTGTCTGTTAACTTTGAACGTATCTAGTGGATTTTTTAACCGTAGAGTTCCACCGCTCCATGAGAGAAAACCCGTTTGATAGTAAATGGTCCGACCATCTCGATTTAAGCTTTTTCGGGAACAATCGAACTCGTAAGTTGAATAATAATATTGATTAACCCGACTCGAATGTTCGATTGCATAATTTTTTCGGTCATGCCATCTTTTATCTTTTCTTTGTAAATTTTGGAATTCTCATAGTGTGAAGGCTAAATTCATCGAGTTCATTCAATTGAAGTAATCTTTTCTCCCCATACCGCTGATCAAAATTGAGTTTTTACACCGCCTAATATGCCTTATATCAGTAGCTCAATCGACAAGTGACATGCCTTCCGCAGACAAAGAGTTGATATGGTGACATCCCGATTGGTGTGTCTTATATGCGCCTTCCAAGATGCCCATAATGCATCGCCCAATCTAAGCGACCAATCTTTCCAACTTGAGTCACCACTTTCTCCAATATCTTCTTAACTTCTTTGTTTGATACCTCACCGTCCCAATCGGTTTCGAGGGTGATACGTCAGAAGCTACCTTGTGGTTGACCCCATACTTGGCCAAAAGAGTCAGAAAAGACTTATTGCAGAAGTGACTACCTTTGTCACTAATAATTGCTCTTGGCATGCCAAACCTCATGAAGATGTTCTTTTGTAGGAACTTGAGGACCACTTTGGCATCATTGGATGGTAATGTTGCAGCTTCAACCCACTTCGACACGTAATCCACTGCGAGTAGAATATATTGATTATTTAAAGACGAAGGGAATGGCCCCATGAAATCAATACCCTATACATCAAAAATTTCCACTTCAAGGATCGTTTGTAAAGGCATCTCATTCTGTTTCAAAATGTTGCCCACCCTTTGACACCTATTGCATTGTTTAACAAAATGGTGGGCATCTTTGAATAATGTAGGCCAATAAAAACCAGATTGCAACACCTTTGTTGCTTGCCTCTCTCACTCCCATAATGTCCGCCATATATAGATGAGTGACACTCATGCGTAATGTTCTTCACTTCATTATAGGGGACGACCATTAAATCATTTTATTTGCCAAGACCGCTTGAACAAGTACGGTTCGTCCCACATGTACCATTTCACGTCATGAAGAAATTTTCTTTTCTGTTGCCTTGTGAGGTCAGGTGATAGAATGTTGCTAACAAGAAAATTTAAATAATCTCCATACCACGGAATCTATGCTGAAATCCCAAACAGTTATTCATCTGGGAATGACTCATTAATCTCATATCTGTGGTCTTTCGCTTTCTCGTGGTTTTCCAACCTAGATAAGTGATCGGCTACTTGATTCTCCATCCCCTTTCTATCCTTTATTTCTAAGTCAAACTCTTGAAGTAAAAGGATCCACCGGATAAGGCGTGGCTTAGCATCCTTTTTTCGTTATCAAGCATCGAATCGTCGCATGGTCTGTGTAGACTATCACCTTAGTCCCGATCAAGTAAGCACGAAATTTGTCAAACGCATACACCACTGCAAGCAATTCTTTTTCTGTGGTTGTGTAATTCATTTGAGTTTTTGTAAGTGTTTTGCTTGTATAGTATATGGCGTGAAACACCTTGTCTCGATGTTGGCCCAAAACAGCCCCAACCGCGGAGTCACTTGCATCACACATAAGCTCGAATGGCATGCTCCAATCTGGTGTGACTATAACGGGGGCTGTAGTCAATTTTCTCTTTAATAAGTCAAAAGCTATCTTGCATTCTTCATCAAAGCTAAAAGTCGCATCCTTCTCTAAAAGACTGCATAGAGGTTTCGCAATTTTAGAGAAGTCTTTAATAAACCTCCTGTAGAACCCAGCATGTCCCAAGAAACTCCTAATACCCTTAACTGAGCTCGGTGGAGCATTTTTCAATAGTTTCACTTTTGCTTTGTTAACCTCCAACTTGAGCCGATACCTTATGGCCCAAAATTATGCCCTCTTCAACCATGAAGTGGCATTTTTCCCAATTTAGTACGAGGTTCGTATCCTTACATCTTTGCAACACCATGACTAGATTCTTTAAACAAATATCGAAGCTATCCCCATAGACCGAAAAGTCATCCATGAAGACTTCAACATTTTTCTCCACCATATCTAAAAAATGGCCATCATACACCGTTCGAAAGTTGCAGGTGCATTGCATTACCCGAATGACATCCTCCTGAATGCAAATGTATCGTAAGGGCACGTGAATGTTGTCTTCTCTTGATCCTCTAGAGAGATGACTATCTGGTTATAGCCCAAGTATCCATCCAACAAACAGTAATACTCATGTCCCGCCAATCTATCCAATATTTGATCAATAAACGACAACAGGAAATGGTCTTTTCAGGTTGCCTTGTTCAATTTTCTATAATCCATGCAAACCCTCCAACCTGTCACTGTTTTAGTTGGTATTAATTCGTTGTCCTCATTTTCGCACCACCGCTATTCCTCCCTTTTTTGGCACGCATCAGATTTGGACTAACCCATTTTATCGTCGAAAATCGGGTAGATGATACTCAGCATCAACCACTTCAATATTTCCTTCTTCACAACTTCCTTCATAATCGGGTTAAGTCATCGTTGTTGCTCCACCGTTGGTTTTGCCTCATCTTCCATTCGAATCTTATGCATGAAAAATGAAGGGCTGATTCCCTTTATGTCCGTGATTGTCCACCCAATAGCTGATTTGTGTTCCCGAAGCACAACTTATCTTCCTGCATTTCGTTAAGTGCAGCTGAAATAATAACAGGTAAAGAATTTGAATTGCCTAAATATGCATACCTGAGGTGTTTAGGGAGTGGCTTAAGTTCTAGCTTTGGTGGCTCTTCCAATGATGGTTTTAGTTTTTCTACGGCTACTTCCTCCGTGTGCAATGGTTCAAACAGTGTTCTGAATCTGGAAACTCGTGGCAATGAGTCTAGAATTTGTAAATAATCCATCAATTCTGGGTCGTCGACCTCTTCATCTCCCAATAAAGTTTTTTCTAACAGATTGTTGCCCAAGCTCTTGCTCATATCTTCACTGATGATTTGCTCAATTAAGTCCATTCAAAAACATTCTTCCTCATCTGTAGGAAATTTCATGGCCTTGAACACATTGAATTTTATTTCTTGATCTTGGACCCTCATAGTCAGTTCTTATTTTTGTACATCTATGAGTGTCCTACCCGTGGCCAAAAATGGTCTCCCTAGGATAATTGGGATGTTCTTGTCCTCTTCAAAGTCCAGAATGATAAAGTCCGCGGGGAATATAAACTTATCCACTTTCACTAAAATGTCTTCTACTATGCATCTCGGATATGTGACTGGCCTATCCGCCAACTATAATGAAATATTTGTAGGTCTTGGCGCGGGCAAACCCAATTATGTGTATACTGACAATGGCATAAGGTTTACACTCGCCCCCAAATCACATAAACATTTGCTAAAATGCATATTCCCAATCGTGCATGGAATAGTGAAGCTCCCCGGGTCCTTGAGTTTTAGTGGTAATTTTGTCGTAATACCGCACTACACTCCTCGGTTAGTGCAACCTGCCTCAAATCTTCCCATTTCTTCTTCCTTGATAGAATCCCTTTCATAAATTTTCATGTAGCTCTAAGCATTTATTCTAGGGCTTCGCAAATGGTATATTGATCCAAGTTTCTTGAATACTTCCAAAAACTTTAAATAATCGCTTATCTAATTTTGTTTTTGGACCCTTTGTCAAAACTATGGTGGTGGATAAACAATTGGCTTATTGTTCAAATTTGTTCCCTCACTCTATTTATCCTCACCCTTACTTCCTTTAATTTTTCTGCTATCATCAACTTTTTCATCTGGAGTCACTGAATTTTCTGCATTAGTACCCTCAAGATGTTTCCCACTCCACAATGTGATTGCCTGACATTGTTCATGGTTACCCTTCAGATTTCTCTCTATATCACTTGGTAGGGTCCCTTGTGGCTCGTTATTCAAGTTCAAAGCAATTTGCCCCATCTAATTTTCGTGGTTTGATGGCTATTGTTTGAGTTTTCATGGTCGCCTCATTACTAGTTATATACTTCACACCAATTCCTCAAGTCTCGATTTCCTTTCATGATGTCAATGGTTGTTGGTGATTCTGAAAACCTGGGGGATATGACTGTCGTGGAGCTTGATGTTGCTGATTATTGCTCCACGAGAAATTCGGATGATTCCTATTTCCTTGATTGTATGTGTTCGTATGTATTCTCGTGGAATTCGTTATAATTGCCCACAAACCGCACAGATGTCGGATTTATCGCAGATTGATCCATTGGGTGCTCTCCCACGCACAACTCATATATAACCGCCATTTGTTGTGCTTGTTGTGTTCGTGTGCCTCGTCATAGAATCCAACTTCTTCGAAAGTGTCAAATATGTGTCAGTATAGCTATCACACCATCCACTTCTAAAACCCCAAATTGCCTTTCAGTCGTGTCATTCTCTTGTGGGGCACTTTGGTAGTTGTTAGCCGCCATGGTTTCAATCAAATCATATGCTTCCTCGTAACTCTTGGCCATGAATGCTCCCACCGACGTCGCATCGATACTCATTTCGAGATTCCCATGTAGTCGGTTGTAAAAGGTGTTCATTTGCAGCCACTTGGGTAATCCATGATGTGGACATTTTCTGAGTAATTCTTTATATCTCTCACATGCCTCATATAACGACTCCCCATGTTGCTGCTCAAACGTCGTTATCTCGTTCCTCATCTTTGCGGTTTTCGCCGGTGGGAAGAATTTGGCGTGGAATTTCTGATCTAAGTCCTCCCATATAGTAATCGATCCAGGCGGTAGAGAATGCAACCAACTCTTCACCTTGTCCCGTAGAGTGAATAGGAACAAGCGAAGTCTCACCACATCATCTGACACCCCATTGTACCTAAAGGTGTCGCAAATCTCCAGAAAACTGACTAGATGTTCATTTGGATTGTCATTTGCCAATCTCCCAAATTGAACTGAATTCTGAATCATTTGAATCGTCCAAGGCTTAATTTCAAATGTGTTAGTGGCTATTATTGCAGCTGGTGATGCTTGGATCATAGCTCACCACCTTGGGTGTGGCAAAGTCCCTTAATGCTTTCTAATCTTCGGCTGCCATTTCCTCTTCCTTCTCAGATGTTTCAAATTCTTGTCTCCTTTCCTTGATCCACTTACTCAACCTCTGAAACCTTCTCTCAATGTCGTCCTCAAAAGGCAGCAAGTTTAGATTTTTGGACCGAGTTTGCATAAACTGCTTCTAACACCTGAAATAAGAAGAACAAAACAAAAAAATAAAAATGTCTAAGTAAAACTAGATTAATTAAACTAATATTGTAAAACTATTAAGATTTAAACAAAATTGTCCCCGGCAACAGTGCCAGAAACTTGTTGGGTAAAATCTATATACACACAACACGCAAGTATACGTGGTCAACAAGTAATAGAGTGATAAGTAGAGTATCATTCCCACATAAACTAACTAGCAATAACCTTAACTTACAATTACCAATTTCCTATTAACCCTAATTTTATTAAACAAATCAATTCAATAATTAAAATTAAAGAATCTAAATTAAAGAATAATTAAACTATCACAAAATAATCACAACTATCAAAATCTGGAATTTCAAACAATTAATGGAGAATTAGACTTATGATTTCACCCTAAGCTTCACTCTGATTTTAACACCTTTATTCCAATTTAATTTATTAACCCAGTTTATTACTCAAGAACACGAACATAGTATTAACCACCTCTCGATGCACTAATACCGTATTAACTTAAATCCACAATTAAGATAGAAACAAGTTAAACACCTTAATCAACTAACTCACTATATCTCTATGTGAATTACAATTAAAGAAGGTTTAAGAATAAGTTCTTTATCCGATTACATGCGATGTCAAGCATATCTCTACCTTAACATTCATCAAGATTCTGCTATTCACAAAATTCATGAACACATGTTATATTAATTAAGTCTAGATTTGAATATCATCTCTCGATTACAAACAAATGCACAAAGAATTGTTGATCAGGCAACTCATTAATTCAAGCTCAAACCAATATAGATAAACTGGAAATAGATTATAGAAATGGAAATAAATGTTATACAATCATCGTTTCACTTAGAGATCCATCATAAGCCTAAAAAGTGAATTAGTTTATAATAAACAAAATAAACACTGAATAAATCATAGTAAACATTCTTATGATTACAAATAATAGCCTAAGACGAAGAATATTGAAAAACACCCTTCACGTAGCCTAGAATAGCAATCGTCTTGAAAATCTCCTAGAAATACTCCTCCAAAGCTTGTAATGAAAAACTCAGATCATCTTCTTCGTTATATGCCTTATTATGTTGTTCAAGTTGTTATTGATAGAGTAGTAGATGTCTAGCACACAAGCTCCAAATTAAAATTCCCTTTAATTAGAGTTCTATTGTCATGCAATAATCTAGATTCCATGCCCAAGAAGAAGTTCAATCATAACAGACATAGCATCATTATTACCCCTCTTCCAAATGGGGTTCATGATTATATTTATCACTTCAAAGTGGCATCCTTTATGTCAAGCATCTAATGAAGACTACGGGGTGTAAGGCGAATATGCCCGCCTAACGGGCTACCTTTCGCTAACTTAAGCTTAAGACCCTCGCCTCGACGGGAACATAAGATAATATTGCCTCGCCACGGTGGGGTATGTACTCGCGCAGATGACTTGACATGTGAACTTTTAAATTTCTTCCAATTATGCTCCAATTGACTTCAAATCATCCCAATTGATTCCACATATCCGTTAAATGTCACAACAACCATCCTACACATGAAATAACATAAAACAAGTAAAAATGAACATGATCACAAGAATTTAGCAACAAATAAGCATGAAATGGACATGAATCGCCAGATATAAAATCCACTTATCACCACCGCTTCGATAATCGCTACCATCGGTATTATCGACTTGTTTACCGCTCTCTCTTGGTTGGGTTGACTCATTATCACGCTCCAATAACTGAGCCCTATTCACCACATCCGAATACAAACACAGTTTGTGAAAAATTAGGTATTGACGTATCTCGGGTTTCAAACCTCTTAGAAATATCCATGTCATTCTCTCCTTATTATCAACCAAGTGGGACGCAAACCGAGAAAACTCGGCATACTTAGTTTCGTACTGCGCCACGGTCATATTATTTTGCTCAAGCTTGATGAACTCTACCTCCTTCATGTGACGAATACTTTCAGGAAAGTACTTGTCGTTGAAAAGTTCTTGGAACTTCTCCCAAGACATCTTCAGTGCGGCAGGTTGAGTACGCTTTACAGATTCCCACCAGTAATTTGCCTCTGCTAGCAACATGAAGGTGGCAAAGGGAACCTTTTGCTTCTCAGAGCATCCCAAGACATCAAATATCTTGTTGATCTGCTTTATCCACGTCTCCGCCTTAAGTGGTTTTGGCTCTCCCAAAAACTCCGATGGTCCCAGCTCCTTGAACTGCTTAGCGGTGACCGTCCGAGAGTTATCCGTGATTCCACCTGCATTTTGGACAGGAGCTGTAAGACCCCAAATTTTATGAATAAAGATTTAATTTTCTCAAAATATTTTTTCAAAATTATGGTGTGGATTTGAGATAATGTTATAGTTGTGGGTAATATTTAGAAATTTTGAAAAGTATGCAAGTGGTTATATAATATTTGATTGGTCGAGGAATATTCTTTTTATCGGGGAATATCCATACGACAACACAATCATTGGTGGACCCCATAACGGAATTATTGTCAGATTAAGGAAATGACAAAAATATGTTTATAAAAATAACGGCGGAAGTTTTACCGTTAATACTGTTGAACTACTCAGTAGTAAAAAAAAGCGATGTCGTGTGGTTTCATAGTAGCACACCAGATTGATTATTGATGCTTACGTAAGAAGTCACTCGCTTATACTTAATTATTGCTCTGAGAATTGTTGCATCATATCTCTCATATTATTGATTCGATTATTTTCACAAAGATCATCCGCATAATATGATATATTATTAAATCAATAATTGAGACGACAAAGTTATTCATATTATTAAATTGCAATATTTACAATGTCTAGAAGTTCTGTCAAGGAGAGGTTTGGTCACCTAATTGCGCGCCAATAAGGAGAAATCCTTATCGGAAAGCCCCATCTTTCCTGGGAATGACCTGATTGTTAAATATTGTGAGTTATAATATTAATGACGAATAAGTTCGTGTTTGATTAAAGATGAAATTGATAGTTCCATTGTGTTGGGATTATTAGTGTTAGTGAAAATTGACATCTATTCCGATGATAATTGATGTCTGGAGGTTATATTGATAAATCGGGTAATTAATCGGATAAATGAGCAATTAATTGCTACTAATTCACATGCTTATATAACAATTTATTCACATGTGTGTACTATTGAGTTACATTCATTTACTATTAGGGGAGTTGGTGCAAGATTGATAATACTTGCATGACTAAGTTAAAAATGGAGGTATAGATGGAGGTACTATACTGTAATTCGTATTTTCACATGATTATAACTATTGATTCACATGATTCAACTATTGATTCACATAATTTACTATTAGGGGAGGTGGTGCAAGTTTGATAATACTTGCAGGACTGAATTAAAAATGAAAGAAAAGTTAAAGGTATTGTACTGTAATATTTTGAGCCCCAAAACGTGCAATTATCGAAACTATATTTTCCTATAAATAGAAGCTCATTCTTCTTTCATTTCTCACCAACTCACTAAAGCTATAGAGCAATTATTATAGAGAGAAATTATAGAAAGAAAGAAGAAGAGAAGTCTTTTACCTCTCTATTCCAGTATCCAACTTTATTCTAAGGTAAGGGGTATTATTTCTTTCGTATTCATGAAGAGAGCTTATGTTATTTCATTCTTTATTATTATGTTGGAATAACCTATCTATGCGAAGTACCGCATACATGGTGAAATTCTTCTGTTATTCCATTCTTTATTATTCTATTGGAATATCCTGTCTGTGCGGATTACGCTAGACCTAGTTCCATTCTTTATTATTCTGTTGGAATAACTTGTCTGTGCGGTCTATCGCATGCATGGTGTATTCTTTGTTATTCCATTCTTTATTATTCTGTTGGAATATTCTGTTTGTGCGGTTTACGCATGACTTGGTTCCATTCTTTATTATTCTGTTGGAATATCTTGTCTGTGCGGTTTACGCATGACCTGGTCCCATTCTTTATTATTCTGTTGAGAATAACCTGTCTGTGCGGTTTATCGAATGCATGGTGAATTCTTCTGTTATTCCATTCTTTATTATTCTGTTGGAACAACATGTATATGTGGATTACCGCATGCATGGTGAATGATCCTTTGTATTCATATGAATAGTATTTTCATTCAAAAGGGGTTTCTGTCAATGGCAGTTTCGTAATTTTTCTAACCCTCAAAAATTCTGAAAAAATTTAAAATGATAATTTGATGAGTTTTCTATATTGTGTCCAAAGTTGGCGATTTTTGGATGTATAGATTAAGAGTTATGGATTTTATGGGAAAATACTATTTTAAAAGTAAACCCTTATAACTCCTTGTGGTTAACTCCAAAATTGGTGAAATTTTTATTGGGAGTACATGTATATAACAAGAGTATACCTTATAAATTTCAGAATTTTTGGACAAAAGTACAATTTATGATAAATGCCTAAATATTGGGCGGTTTTGGCCATATGAAAAATAGTAAATGAATTTTAAAAATTTTGAGAAAAATATATGTTCAATATGGGACTATATTCGCTAAATCCCAGGAAAAAAATATATTTTGGGACCTGATTTGGTATTTTTATGAAAATGAACTAGTTATGAGTAAATGAATTAAATATGTTATGTGAAGTAACAAAATTGGAAAATAGGATTTTATGGCTTGGGAATCTATATAGGGTATATGCAGATTTTGATGAGGATTTGATCATTGGTGATGAAATCTTATGAGTATGGAATTTTGAATGATTAAATGCATTATTTGATAAAGTGTAAATAATTGAAATAAATTGTTTATAAGTTTAAGAAGTGATTAAAAATTGTTATAATATTAATAAAATTAGATTATGAGTTTATTAAGTGATTGATAATATTTGAATAAATTTAAAGTCTTTAATATTTATCCTTGTTTTCGTTTGATTAACGCTTATATCATTTGTCATCATCCTCACGCTTATATTATGATAAAAGTCATCTTTGGCTTACGTGCAAAAGATGGACCGTTAATTATTGAATTGTATATCTTTGGCTTACGTGCAAAGATGGATACATTGATTATTGGTTTTATAGTTGTATATATTTTGGCTTGCGATGCGAGAGATGAACTTGGTATGATTATGACAGGGGATCATTCGGTGTAATCATGACCTGTAATGTTATAAACGATGTGGTAAAAAGTCCTCAATAGTCTCATAGTGCATTGATGGGACGATTTTTGTATATGATTATATTTAAGGATTATTCAAATATAGTCATGACCATTGATGATTTAATGAACATCCTTGGCCCGTAGTGCAGGGATGATTCGATGATGGCATGGTTTATTTATTTAGCTGAGTCTAGAGGTGAGCATTTGGTTATTAACCGAACCAAACAAGAAATTCGGTTATAACCGATACCCGAAAATGTCCTATTTTAACTATCCGAACAGATAACCAAAATGTGCACTAACTAAATAACCGAATAACCGAATAGGTTATTCAGTTAATAACTGAATTTAAACATGGTCCATAAACAGTTCAGTCCCTGCACTCCATAAACATAATCCATAAACAGTTCTTACAAAGTTACAATCCATTAACATAATCCATAAACAACAACAACACAGTTCATAAACATAAATTAACACCATAAACATAATGTTGAAGCTTATGTTTGAAGCTGCTGATGAGATATAAATTAACACCATTAACAGTTCATGGACATATGAGACTATGAGAATTGAAAGCTTAAAGCTGGCTACTGCTGCTGGCCAAAATGCTTGAAGGCTGAAGGTGCTGTTGACTGCTCTTGCACAGTTCCTATAATGACTGATACCATTTGCTTGATACCATTTGTTGCTATTGGCCTATTGCACAGTTTCTGTTGACAAATATAAATGAAAGAAAGCATTCCAGTCAACTTCAAAGAAACCATAAATTATAATGGACTGACTGCTATTGCACAGATTGGCATTTGGCAAAATATACTACATGAAACAAATTGAAAGTCAAAGTATCATTCTTATGCAACATTTCAATCTGATCGATAAGAACCCAGAATTTCATTAAAAGTCAAACTATCATTCATATGCAACAATTCAATCTGATCTATAATGTGAGTATTCTAAATTTGCGAAAACAATAAAATCAAGAATAAAAAAAAAACCTTGAAATCTGGAAATTGAATATCAAGAAAATGGTCAAAATAGTCAAATAGAACATAACTAAAACATGGAATTGAAAAAATTAGTAGATCTTAGTAATTATTTTACCTGAGAAGAGAAGTAAAGAGAGAAAGACTTGATGCAGAAACAAAAGAACCCAAAATTTGTTTGTTGCTAATGGGGATTTATAAGAGCTGAGAGCTTGAGAGGCTGAGAAGGGTCTTTAATGGTGAAATGTATGTGCTTGAACAAGAAAGAGCACTCCTATTACTCACAGACATGCATCAGGCGATGAGGGTTTGAGAAGATGTAGAGGATTTGTAGTTCATTTGCTAGACACTTACCACCGAAGGCGATGAGGGTCAACTGTCGAGGGAGGCGATGCCGTGACTGCCGTCGGTAGAACCGTCGAAGGGAGGTGATGAGTCGATGAGATGAGAGTCGAGGGAGGCGATGAGGGTTTGAGATTTGGGAATTTGAGAGAATGAGAAAGAGATTGAGAGTTACTGAGTTACGACCTGCTGGATGCTGCGAAGTCAATAGACTCAATAAGTCATATTATTATTTTAACTTTTAAGTAGAGTAAGCATGTGTTCGGTGTTCGGTTTAACCGAAAAGACTAAAAAATAAAATCCGTATAACCTAACCGAAACCCGTAATATAATTCGAATATAACCGAATTGTTACAAATAACCGAATTTTTAAAAAATTTTGGTTAAATTATTTCGGTTCGGTTCGGTAATTCGGTTATATCTGTTTTTTGCTCACTCCTAGCTGAGTCTCAACGATAAAAATTGATAAAAATATTTTAAATTATGGAAGATAGTAGATATCATGCTCTACTTGACTCTTCTAATGAATTGCTTATTCTGCTGCAGTTAAACTTGATGTCTATTGTATTTTATCAGTTTAACATTGTTGAAGACTAATGATAATTTATTCGCATTATCTTAGTCATAATATTTCTTCTTGAAATTTTAATTGAGCTCACCCTTTCTTTTCTTGTTCTCTTTAGGAAATGAGAATATAATTGGGACGAGTCGGGGAGCGGAGTGACGGTCCGGATGATAGCATTAGTAGTCCTTACTATTCTGTTGAATAGTGTGATAATAAATATAATGAGGACTCCATTGAGTGTGGATATTATCTAGATGACAATATTTGTATTAAAACCCATAAGCATATGTTTTGTATTAAGTATTTTACACGGTTGTATAATTAAGTTTTTATTTGTATTTTATACCATGTATTTGGTGACTCAAGATGGGTGATGTATACCTATTTTGGGGCGCCACAGAGAGCCCTCGCTCGACGATGTTGCATTAATCAGATAAAACCTCTGAACATCCCATCGCTCATCATTTGATCGTTGTTGTTTACACGAAAATTATTGTCTTCATGTTGCACATTATCCTAGGTATTAACTGTGGTGACTCAGCGGTCTCATGTGCTTTCATTGCTTATCTCAAAAATTTTGGATGCCATTTTTAAATACCGCCACAAAACAAGGGTTAATTAACATATCACATATTATTCCTATACTATACTCTGTAGGTCATACACCAATTAAATAACAAATAAACTTAGGTAGGTCATATTAATGGCGAAAGAATTTCCCCATCTTGAAATCTCCCTCCTAGTAAAATTCAAATACAACTTGTCTCACATCTCACCAGGATCATATTCCTAAGCTTTGATACTAATGTGTGACCCCAAAAAAATAATATACATCACCCATCTTGAGTCGCCATGGAATACATGGTATAAAAATTCAAATACAACTTATTAATACAATGTGCTGTAAAATACGACAAAACATAAACTTAGAGTTTAATTTAATAAGAGTGGACCCCATAATTGAATTATTATCGGATTGAGAAAACGACAAAAATATTTTTTTATAAATAACCACGGAGAGTGTTATTATTTAAAACCGTTGAACTACCCGGTATTATCGATGCTTACGTGAGATAGTGGTCATTTATACTCAATGAATATTGATGCTTACGTGAAGTCACTCGGTTATACTCAATTATTACTAAAGAATCATCATATCTCTCATATTATTGATTCGATTATTGTCACAAGATCATCTCGCATTATATGTTATATTATTAAATCAATAATTGAGACGACAAAGTTATTCATATTATTAAATTGCAATATTTACAATGTCTAGAAGTTCACAAGGAGAGGTTTGGTCACCTAATCATGCCGCCAATAGGAGAAATCCTTATTCGAAAGCCCCATCTTTCCCGGGAACAACCTCGTTGCATAAATATTGTGAGTTATAATATTAATGATAAATAAGTTCGTGTTGATTAAAAAAGAATTTGATAGTTTCATTGTGTTAGGATTATTTGTGTTAGTAGAAATCGACATCTATTCTGATGATAATTGATGTCTGGAGGTTATATTGTTCAATCGGGTATTTGGGGAACTTTTCGTGTCAGAGTACTATTCATGAGTTACTATTCATGAGTTACAATTCACAAGTTACTATTCACGAGTTACTATTCATGAGTTACTATTCACGAGTTACTTTTTACCCGGTTACTATTCACTCTAGTATTGTGCATTCGGGTATTTGGGTACAATATTATTCCATGAGGAGATGTGCTAATTTTTTAGACCGTTGGTTGAAGTTATATTAGTGAATCAATATGGACCGCTGGTGGAAAGTTATAATAGTGAATCAATATGGATCGCTAGTTTAAAGTTTTAATAGTAAATCAGTATGGACCGTTGCTTTAAGTTTTAATAGTAAATCAATCTGAACCGTCCGTTTAAAAGTAAATCAATCTGGACCGTTCAGGAATTAGTTACTATTCAATCCATTCTTCTATAAATAGAAGCTCATTCCTTCATTATTTCTTATTTAATTCATCAAACTCTAGAGAGAGAAATTATAGAGAGAAAGAAGAAGAGTATTCTCGCTACTTCACTACTTCGATATCCAAAGGTCTTTTTGGTGGTAAGGGGTGTTATTCTTTTCTTATTCATGAAGAGAACTTCGTTATTCCATTCTTTATTATTCTCGTTGAATAACTCAGATACGCTGATATACCCTATACTTGGTGAAATCCTTATGTTATTCCATTCTTTATTATTCTCATTGAATATCCTCGTTATCAAGCGCTTTTATGCCGATTCGGTTCCGCTTTTTATTATTCTCATTGAATAACTTGTACACGCGAACTCCCCTATACTTGGTGAAATCCTTATGTTATTCCATTCTTTATTATTCTGTTGAATATCCTCGCGCTTTTTACGCACGGTTCCGTTTTTTATTATTCTCGTTGAATAACTCGTGATACGCGGACTTTCTATACTTGGTTAAATCCTTATGTTATTCCATTCTTTATTATTCTCGTTGAATATCTTCGTCTGCGGCATTTTACTGATTGGGACCGGTTCCGTATTTATTATTCTCGTTGAATAACTCGTATGTGCTATCTATCACATGCCCGGTGATTTCTTTTGTTATTCCATTCCTTATTATACTCAAATTGGTTAAAGTTTTGACTTCTATACTCCATGAAATTAGTGGAATATCATTGATATTTGCGCTTCATCCAAAGATTCTTTTCATGGAAATATTCTTTCGAGCATTCTTGAATTTTACTCTACAAAGAAGTATCATGTCGACAATTTGGACGTTATTAGTTCCTCGGATAAACTAATTCTTGAACTTGTTTTATGAATTCTTATATCATTGTCATCATCCTCATGTTTATATTTTTTTGAAAGTCATCTCGTGGTTCAGTAAAGTGCATGATGGACTTGGTATGATTATGACTGTGGATTATTCAAGATAATCATTACCGTAATGTTACAAATGATGTGGTAAAAGTCCTCATCGGCCCGTAGTGCATCGATGGATGCTTGTTGGCATGATCATGACCATCGATGAATACACGAATATCCTCGCCCGTAGTGTATGGATAATTTGTGGTCGTGACCCTAATGAATATCCTTGGTCGAAAGTGTGGATGATGTGGATTATTTATTGTCGAGTCTCAACGATAAAAGTGATGAAAACTTTTAAATCATAAAAGATAGTAGATTTTATTCTCTACTGACTCTTTTTAATGGATTGCTTATTCCACCGCAGCTTAAACTTGTTGTCTATCAGTATTTTATCGCTTTAACATTGTTGAAGGCTAATGATAATTTATCCCGCATTATCTTAGTCATAATATTTCATCGGGCTAGTTGAGCTCACCTTTCTTTCACCGTTCTCTCTTCGTGAAAATGAGAACGTAGCAGTGGACTAATGGGGACGAGAGTGATGGTCCAGATGATAGCATTAGTAGTCCCTCACTATTCTATGAAATAGTGTGATAATAATTGTAATGAGGACTTATTTCGAGAGTGGATATTGTCTAGAAGACAATATTTGTATTAAAACTCATGCTTTTTTTGTCAGATATTTAAGATTGTATTTGTATTCTGCATCATGTATATGGTGACCCAAGATGGGTGATGTATACCTATTTTGGGGGGGGCCACAGCTTGGTATCAAAGCTAGGATATGATCCCGGCTAAGATGTGAGATAAGAACTAGGAGGGGAGAGACGGGAATTCCTTCGCTAGTATGACCTACCTAAGTTTATTTGTTATTTAATTGGTTTGGTCGAGTATAGGTTAATATGTGATATGTTAATTAACCCTTGTTTTTGTGGCAAGATTTGAAAATGGCATCCGAGAATGTTGAGAACATCAATGGAGCACAGGAGACCGCTGAGTCTCCACAGCATCAATAACCGTGATAATGTGCATCAGAAGGCGACAATCCTCATGCAAACAACAACACCGACCAAATGATGAACGATGGAATGTTTCGAGGCTTCATGCAATTCATGCAACATCAAAGCGAGAGCGGCCCCGTCCAAAAAATGCAGTGGAAACACCGCAAACTCTTGACGGCCACCGCCAAACAGCTTCAAGGAGCGGGACCACCGAGTTTTTGAGAGAGCCAAACCACTTAAGGTGAGACGTGGATAAAATAGATCAACAAGATATTTGATGTCTTGGGTTGCTCCGAGGAGCAAAAGGTTACCTTTGCCACCTTCATGTCATGTGCAGAGAGGCAGACATCGGTGGGAATCAGAAGCGACTCAACCCGCCGATCAAGATGTGTTGGGAGAAGTTTCAAGAATTGTTCAACGACAAGTACTTTCCCCGAAAGTATTCGTCACATGAAAGAGGTAGAGTTCATCAAGTCGGAGCAAAACAACAATGACGACCGCGTGTCACAAGACGAAGCCAAGTTTGCCGAAGTTGTCCCGGCTTCAGGCCCCATTTGGTTGATAATGAGGAGAGAATGACGCGAATGTTTCTAAGAGGTTTGAAACCCGAGATACGCCAATATCTTATCTCTCATAAACCGTGGTTTGTATTCAGATGTTGTTAATAGGGCTCGCTTATCGAACGCGATAATGAGTCAACCCAACCAAAAGAGAGCAAACCAAGCAAAATGATAATACCAAAGGATAAGTAGCCATCAAGCGGTGACAATAAGCGTGGAGGAATCAACATGCCGTAAATGGTAACCACTTTGGTGGTAATCATGGCCAAAACAATAAGAATGGACATTTCAAGAAGAGGAGATTCAACAATGATGGAAAGACGTCAAGACCATCACCCGTTGTTAAGGAAGGAGAACGACCACCTATTATATGCTTCAAATGCGAGGGAGGGACATATCACCAAACCGCTGATGCCATCCAAAGCATGTTATAATTGTGGAAGAGAAGGACACCTAGCCCGATTTTGTCGTTCATCAAGACAAGTCCAATTGGAAGGAGGCACCAAAGGTCGTCCCGTAAAAGTCAAAGCCAAGAAGGTAAGGAGAGCGTTTGTCGTGACTTCCCAAAAGCAAGGAACCCGAATGAGGTCATCACGGTAAGCTTATCATAAACTCTCTATAAGTATATACCTTATTTGATACCGGTTCTACCCATTCTTTTATTTCTCCTACTTGCGCCAACGCTTAAAATTCGACCGAGAAATTGGACTTTCGACTTAGTGTTAAAACTCCGCTGGGAGAAACCTTCATTACATCCACTATTTATAAGTCTTGTTTGGTTCAAATCGGTATCCTCCTCACATTATTCGTCGATCTTATTTCATTGAAAATACTTGCATTTGACGTAATTCTGTGGATTGATTGGTTAACTACTCATCATGCAAAAATTGATTATTTTTGTAAGTGTTGTTTTTTCATATTCCTAACCAACCTATTATGCTAATTCAAGCAACCAAACCATTAAAATCAATCATCGCTATCTCAAGCCATAAAGCTATTCGCTTATTGAAAAACGGATGTCAAGCTTTCTTAGCTCATGTCACGGATCTAAACAAAATACGCCGCTTTTGAATGATATTTCTATTGTTAATGAATTTCCGACGTATTCCCTCAAGAACTTCCGCCTACCCTCAGAGCGTGAAATTGAATTTTGTATCGACCTTGAACCCCAGACAAAAACCTATTTCCAAAGCCCCATATCGAATGGCTCCTATTGAACTTCGTGGAGTTAAAGACCCAACCGCAGGAATTGTTAGACATGGCTTTATTCGTCCTAGTATTTCTCCTCGGGGTGCTCCTATTCTATTCATTAAAAAGAAAGATGGGAGTATGCGATTTTTGTATTGATTATCTGGAGTCGAACCATGTCACCATCAAAAATAGGTACCCATTCACACGTATTGATGACCTATTTGACCAGTTGCAAGGCGCCAAATTCTTTTCAAAGATTGATCTTCATTCCGGATATCACCAATTGAAGATTAGAACCGATGACATTCCAAAAACGGCTTTTAACTCCCCAGACGGCATTATGAATTCCTAGTCATGTCTTTTGGATCGACTAATGCTCCCGCCGCCTTCATGGATATGATGAACCGAGTATTCAAGGATTATTTGGATCACTTTGTGGTCGCCTTCATTGATGACATCCTTATTTATTCCAAAAGTCGTGAAGATCATGAGCAACACTTGAGGTCGATACTCCAAAAGCTTCGTGAATATAAGATTTATGCCAAGTCAAGAAATGCGAAGTTCGCTTCGAGGAAGTAGCATTCCTCGGGGGCACGTAGTATCAAGTCATGGAATATCTGCTGACCCAAAGAAAGATCAAGCTATTCAAAGTCTGGAGCAACCTAAATCAATGATCAAATACGTAGCTTTTTCGCTTAATCTGGTTATTATCTGAGATTCGTAGAAGGTTTTTTCTAATCGCTACTCCACTAACTCAAACCGACTAAAAGATACAAAATTCTATTGGAACGAGGAATGTGAGAAGAGTTTTCAAGAACTCAAGAGGAGACTCATTTCAAAGACTGCTCGACAATACCATCCGCCTTGAGGGATTTGTCATCTACAAAGTGATGCTTCTGCAAAGGGTTAGGATGTGTTCTCATGCAACATGGGAAAGTCATAGCCTATGCCTCTCGACAACTCAAAGAATATGAGAGGAATTATCCTACTCATGATCTAGAGTTGGCAAGCAAATATTTTTGCACTAAAGATTTGGAGGCATTACTTGTATGATGGGAGAAAGTGGAGATCTTTACTGGATCATAAAAGCCTCAAATATTTCTTTACTCAAAAGGAACTCAACACGCGACAACGACGTTGGCTTGAACTATTGAAAGATTATGATCATACCATCCAATACCATCCTCGAAAAGCAAACGTGGTAGCCGACGCGATCGAGTAGAAGATCATACGCGGCACGAAAAGCGATATTGACAACGCAAAGGCCCATTTGTGTGACTTGCAAAGGATGGAGATAGAGTTAAAGACCTCAGGACCCATGTGATGATGGCGTAATATACGAGTAGAACCGACTTTAATTGATAAAGTTAAAGTCGCTTTCAAGCTACGCACTAGAGCCGATGCGATGAGGAAGAAAGTGCAAGAAGGTGCTGCGCCGTAAGCAAGAATCAATGAAGAAGGAATACTTCGAGTCAACTCCTGCACTTTGTGTTCCTAACAACCCCGATTTAAAGTATAGAATCATGATGGAGGCGCACAACACACCGCTTTGTAATCCATCTCGGGAGTACCAAATGTATCGTGATCTTCATCATACATTTTGGTGGAGCAATATGAAGAGAGAGATAGCGTTATTTATCTCAAGGTGTCTAACTTGTCAACGAAGTCAGGCGAGAGCATCAAGTGCCAAAAGGTCCATTCAACCACTTGAAATTCCGTAATGGAAGTGGGAGCACATTACCATGGATTTCAAGCATCGGTCTTCCCAAGGTTTCTCAAGGCATAGATGCGATTTGGATCATTGTTGATAGATTGACCAAGTCTGCTCATTTCTTACCGATACGAGAAACTTATACACTTGAACGTCTTGCTAGTGTGTATATAAACTAGATTATAAGATTGCATGGTATGCCAGTATCCATAGTTTTTGATCGAGACCCAAGATTCACTTCAAGATTTTGGGTTAGTTTGCAAAAAGCTATGGGCACGGATTTACGATTTAGTTCGGCATATCATCCTCAGACAGACGGACAATCAGAGAGGACTATTCAAACTCTTGAAGATTTATTAAGACTCGTGGTCCTCGACTTCAAGGAAGTTGGGACAAGTTCTACCATTGGTGGAGTTTTCATACAACAAACAGCTTATCAAGCAAGTATCGCATGGCTCCATTCGAAGCCAGATGGAAGAAAGTGTCATTCTCCAAAGATGTCGGGATGAGGTGGGTGAAGCAACGTTGTTGGGACCGAGAGTTGGTACGTATGACTACTTTAAAAGATTCAAACGATCCGACAACGATAAAAACCTCACAAGATCGATAAAAGAGTTATGCTGATCTTCATCGAAAGGACGTGGAATTCGATATTGGAGATCATGTGTTGTTACGTGTTGCTCCATGGAAAGGAGTTACGAGATTCAAAAAGAGAGGAAAGCTCAATCCTCGATTCATTGGTCCATTTTTAATCCTCGAACGAGTAGGAACTGTGGCCTATAGACTCGCTTTACCGCCAAGTATGTCTCGTGTTCATAAAGTTTTTCACATATCTATGTTACGTAAATATGTAAAAGACCCAAACCACATTATTGAGTTAGAATCGGACAAAATATCGGAAGATTTAATATATGAGGAAGTTCCTGTTAAAATCTTGGATAAAAAGGAGCATATTCTACGCTCCAAGGTTATACCTCAAGTCAAAGTTTTATGGAGGAACCACGATGTTGAGGAAATGACCTAGGAGTTAGAATCTGAAATGAAATCAAGGTATCCTTACCTCTTCGACATACCAGGTACGTACTCTAATTTCGAGAGCGAAATTTCATAAGAAGGGGAGGTTGTAAGACTCCAACTTTTTTTTTTAATAAAGATGATTTTTCTATAAATATCATTTTTGAATATTATGGAATGAATTTGATATAATGTTATAGTTATGGGTAATATTTATAAATTTTGCTAAGTATGCAAGTTGTTATAAAATATTCGATTGGTCTGGGAATATTCTTTTTGTTTGGAATATTCGCATAACAAGACAATCATTGGTGGACCCCACAATGGAATTATCATTTTGATCGAGAAAATGACAAAAATATTTTATAAATAACTACGGAGGTGTTATTGTTAAAAACCGTTGAACTACCCTAGTAGTAAAAGTATAAAGAATACGTGTGGTTATATAAGAAGTACACAGATTGATTATTGATGCTTACGTGAGAAGTCACTCGCTTATACTCAATTATTGCTACAAGTAATTGTCGTGATCATATCTCTCATATTATTGATTCGATTATTGTCACAAAGATCATCTCGCATTATATGTTATATTATTAAATCAATAATTGAGACGACAAAGTTATTCATATTATTAAATTGCAATATTTACAATGTCTAGAAGTTTCGTCAAGGAGAGGTTTGGTCACCTAATTGCGCGCCAATAGGGAAAATCCTTATTGGAAAGCCCCCTCTTTCTTGGGAACAACCTAGTTGCTAAATATTGTGAGTTATAATATTAATGATGAATAAGTTCGTGTTGATTAAAGATGAATTTGATAGTTTCATCAGGTTGGGATTATTTGTGTTAGTAGAAATCGACATCTATTCCGGGATGATAATTGATGTCCTGGAGGTTATATTGTTCAATTTGGGTATTCGGGAACTTTTTGTTGTCTATTCAGTACTATTCATGAGTTACTATTCATGAGTTACTATTCACGAAGTTACTATTCACCTAATTACTATTCACTCTAGTATTGCATATCTAGTATTTGGGTACAATATTATTCCATGAGGAGATGTGCTAATTTTTCGCACCGTTGGTTGAAGTTATATTAGTGAATCAATATGGATCACCGTGGAAAGTTATAATAGTGAATCAATATGAATCGCCGGTTTAAAGTTTTAATAGTAAATCAAGATGGATCGTTGCTTTAAGTTTTAATAGTAAATCAATCTGAACCGTCCGCTTAAAAGTAAATCAACTGGACCGCTCTCAGAATTAGTTATTATTCAATCCATTCTTCTATAAAAATAAGCTCATTCCTTCATTATTTCTTACTTAATTCAATCAAACTCTAGAGAGAGAAATTATAGAGAGAAAGAAGAAGAGTATTCTCGCTACTTCACTACTTCGATATCCAAAGGTCTTTTTTACGGTAAGGGTGTTATTCTTTCTTATTCATGAAAAGAACTTCGTTATTCCATTCTTTATTATTTCGTTGGAATAACTTGATACGCCAGATACCCTATACTTGGTGAAATCCTTATGTTATTCCATTCTTTATTATTCTATTAGAATATCGTATTCCGTCATACTTACGCTTTTTACCGATCGGTTCCGATTATTCCATTATTTATTATTTCGTTGAATAACTCGCATGCTATACTGTAATTTATACTATCTATTTATTATATTCGTTGAATATCGCCTCGGTGATTTCTTTTGTTATTCCATTATTTATTATACTCCTCGTGCTATCTATCACATGCCCGGTGATTTTAAAGTTTTCCATTTTATTATACTCCATGAAATTAGTGGAATATCAGTGGAATATCCTCGATATTCAAGGCTTCATCCAAAGATCTTTTCATGAAAATATTTTCTAAGCATTCTTGAATTTTACTCTACAAAGAAGTATCATGTCGACAATTTAGACGTTATTAGTTCCTCGGATAAACTAATTCTTGAACTTGTTTTATTGAATTCTTATATCATTGTCATCATCCTCATGTTTATTTTATGTTGAAAGTCATCTATGGGCTCATGAAGTGCATAGATGGACTTGTATGATTATGACTGTGGATTATTCAAAGATAATCATGACCGTAATGTTACAAATGATGTGGTAAAAGTCCTTATGGCCCATAGTGCATCGATGGACGCTTGTTGGCATGATCATGACCATCGATGAATACACGAATATCCTGGCCCGTAGCATGGATAATTTATGGTCGTGACCTAATGAATATCCTTCGTCAGTAGTGTGGATGATGTGGATTATTTATTGTCGAGTCTCGCCGATAAAAGTGATGAAAATCTTTTAAATCATAAAAGATAGTAGATTTTATTCTCTACTTGACTCTTTTAATGGATTTCTTATTCCACCGCAATTAAACTTGTTGTCTATTGTATTTTATCGCTTTATCATTGTCAAGGCTAATGATAATTTATCCCGCATTATCTTAGTCATAATATTTCATCGGGCTAGTTGAGCTCACCTTTTTTTTCACTATTCTCTTCGTGAAATGAGAACGTAGCAGGACTAATGGGGACGGAGGATGGTCCGAAGATAGCATTAGTAGTCCTCACTGTTCTATGAAATAGTGTGATAATAATTGTAATTGAGGACTTATTCTGAGAGTGGATATTGTCTAGAAGACAATATTTGTATTAAAACTCACAGCTTTTGTTGTATATTTAAGATTGTATTTGTATTATGTATCATGTATCTAGAGACCCAAGATGGGTGATGTATACCTATTTTGGGGGCGTCATAATATACACACTCAATGGAGTCCTCATTACATTTATTGTCACACTATTTAGCAGAATAGTGAGAACTACTAATGTTATCATTTGGACCGTCACTCCATTCCCCGACTCATCCCAACTATATTCTCATTTCCTGAAGAGAACAGTGAAAGAAAGGGTGAGCTCAACTAGCCCAGTAAGAAATATTATGACTAAGATAATGCAGAATAAATTATAATTAGCCTTCAACAATGTTAAACTAATAAAATACTATAGACATAAAGTTTAACTCCAGCAGAATAAGCAATCCATTAGAAGAGTCAAGTAGAGCATGATATCTACTATCTTCTATGATTTAAAATGTTTTCATCAATTTTTATCGCCGAGACTCAGCTTAATAAATAAACCATATCATCGAATCTTCCCTGCACTACGGGCCAAGGATATTCATTAAATCATCAATGGTCATGACTATACCGAATAATCCCTGGTCATAATTATACCAAAAACTGTCCATCAATGCACTACAGGCCACTGAGGACTTTCACCACATCATTCGTCACATTACGGTCATGATTATACCGAATAATCCCTGGTCATAATCATACCAAGTCCATCTATACACGTAAACCAAAGATGACTTTCATCACAATATAAGCATGAGGATGATGACAATGACATAATAATTCAATAAAATAAGTTCAAGGATAAATTTTAAAGATTTATAATTTAATTTATCCGTAAATCAATAACGCCCAAATTGTCAACATGACACGCTTTGGAGTAAAATTCAAGAATGCTCGTAAGAATATATCCATGAAAAGATCTTTGGATGAAGCTTAAATATCCGTGATATTCTACTAATTTCATGGAGTATAGAAGCCAAAACTTTAACCAACCGAGTATAATAGAATATATGAAAGCGCAAATGGATTTTTCGCGCGCCATGTGGTAATCCACGTAGGCAGATCATTTTCACAATTTAATAAGGAATGAATATGAAGGATCATTCACCATGCATGCGGTAATCCACATAAAGCAAAAGTTATTCCAATGTAATAATAAAGAATGGAATAACAAGAAGAATTCACCAGCATGCGATAGGCCGTATACAAAAGTTATTCCCAATAGAATAATAAAGAATGGAACTGGTCACGCCGAATCGCATGCATGTGGATATTCTAAATGTAATAATAAAGAATGGAACCAGTCATGCGAATCCACATGCATGTGATATTCCAAATGTAATAATAAAGAATGGAACCAGTCACGCGTAATTCGCATGCATGCGGGATATTCCAATGAGAATAATAAAGAATGGAATAACAACAGAATTCACCGTGCATGCGATAGACGCGCATGCATAAAGTTATTCCAACATAATAGTAAAGAATGAAATAACAGAAGAATTTCACCATGTATGCGGTACTTTGCATAGACAGGTTATTCCAACATAATAATAAGGAATGGAATAACAACCCTTACGAGTATTGAAAGAAAATAACTCTCTTCATGAATACTAAAGAATAATACCCATTACCTTAGAAAAACTGGATACCGGAATAGTGAGGTAGCAGACTTCTCTTCTTCTTTCTCTCTATAATAATTACTCTATAGCTTTAGTGAATTGGTGAGAAATGAAAGAAGAATGAGCTTCTATTTATAGGAAAATATAGTTTCAATAATTGCACGTTTTGGGGCTCGAAATATTACAGTATAATACCTTCCGCTTTTTTTATTTTTAATTTAGTCCTGCAAGTATTATCAAACTTGCACCACCTCCCCTAATAGTAAATAATGTGAATCAATAGTTTAATCATGTGAATCAATAGTTATAATCATATGAAAATACGAATTACAAAGATAAGTACCTCCATCTATACCTCCATTTTAACTTAGTCGTGTAAGTATTATCAATCTTGCACCACCTCCCCTAATAGTACAAGAATGTGAATCAATAGTACACACATGTGAACAAATAGTTATAATCATGTGAATTAATAGCAATTAATTGCTCATTTATCCTAAGTTAATTACCGGGATTGGTCAATATAACCTCTAGACATCAATTATTATCGAAATAAATGTCGATATCCACTAACACTAATAATTCCAACACAATGGAACTATCAATTTCATCTTTAATCAACACGAACTTATTCATCATTAATATTATAATTCATAATATTTAACAACCAGGTCGTTCCCAGGAAAGAGGGGGCTTTCCGATAAGGATTTCTCCTTATTGGTGCGCAATTAGTTGACCAAACCTCTCCTTGACAAAACTTCTAGACATTGTCAATATTGCAAATAATAATATGAATAATTTTGTCATCTCAATTATTGATTTAATAATATATATTATGCAGATGATACTATGACAATAATTGAATCAATAATATAAGAGATATGATGCAAAGAATTATCGTAGCAATTATTGAGTATAATCGAAAGTGACTTCTCACGTAAGCATCAAGAATCAATACCGGTGCTACTATGCAACCACACGACATTCATTTACTTTTACTATCTTGAGTAGTTCAATAGTTTTAACAGTAACACTTTTGTCGTTATTTTTATAAAAAGATAATTCTGTCATTTTCTTACTACGACAATACTTCCGTTGTGGGGTCCACCAATGATTGTGTCGTCGTACGAATATTTCCCGACAAAAAGAATATTATATAACCACTTGCTTACTTTGCAAAATTTATAAATATTACCCATAACTATAACATTATATCAAATCCACACCATAATATTCAAAAATATATTTTGAGAAAATTATTCTTTATTCATAAAAGTTGGGGTCTTACAATCATGCTCTACTTAACTCTTCTAATGGATTGCTTGTTCCGCTACAGTTAAACTTGATGTTTATTCTATTTTGTCAGTTTAACACTGTTGAAGGCTAATGATAATTTATTCTGCATTATCTTAGTCATAATATTTCTTATTGGGCTAGTTGAGCTCACCCTTTTGCTTTCATTGTTCTCTTCAGGAAATTAGAACGTAGCCGGGACTAGTCGGGGAACGGAGTGATGGTCCGAGATGGTTGTTTTAGCAGTCCTCACTACTTAGTGTGCTAATAAATGTAATGAGGATTGAATTTGAGTTTGGATATTGTCTAGAAGATATTCATGTAAAAACTCAGCTATGTTTTGTCGTATTTTTACACGACAGTTGTATTAAAGAAGTTTGTATTTGATTTCTGTACCATGTATTTGGTGACTCAAGATGGGTGTTGTATACCTATTTTGGGGGCGTCACATTTGGTATCAGAGCTTAGGGATATGATCCCTAGCTGAGATGTGAAACAAGAACTAGGAAGGGTGAGACGGAGAATTTCTTCGCTAGTATGACCTACCTAAGTTATTTGGTATTTAATTAGTCGGTCAGAATATAGGGATAATATGTGACATATCAATTAACCCTTGTTTTGTGGTAGTGTTTAAAAATGGCATCTGAAAATGTTGAGATCAGCAATGAAGCACATGAGACCGTTGAGTCACCAACGATCAATACCCAGGATAATGTGCAACAAGAAGACAATAATCCTCAGGTAAACAACAACACCGATCAAATGATGAACGATGGGATGTTCATAGGCTTTATGAAATTCATGCAACATCAAAGCAGAGCGGCTCACATTCAAAATACGTGAGGTGAAACACTGGCAAATCTCGGATGGTCACCGCTAAGCAGTTCAAGGAGTTGGGACCACCGGAGTTTTTGGGAGAGCCAAAACCACTTAAGGTGGATATGTGGATAAAGCAGATCACCAAGATATTTGATGTCTTGGGATGCTCCGAGGAGCAAAAGTTTTCCTTTGCCACCTTCATGTTGCGAGGAGAGGCAGATTACTGGTGGGAATCTATAAAGCGTACTCAGCCTGCCGCACTAAACATGTCTTGGGAGAAGTTCCAAGAACTGTTCAATGACAAGTACTTTCCTAAAAGTATTCGTTACATGAAGGAGGTAGAGTTCATCAAACTAGAGCAAAACAATATGACCGTGTCGCAGTACGAAGCTAAGTTTACCGAGCTGTTCCAGTTTGCGTCACACTTGGTTGATAATGAGGAGAGAATGACGCGGATGTTTCTAAGAGGTTTGAAACCCGAGATACGTCAATACCTTATCTCTCACAAACTGTGTTTGTATTCAGATGTTGTAAATAGGGCTCAGTTATTGGAGCGCAGTAATGAGTCAACCCAACCAAGAGAGAGCAACCGGAAAGTCGATAATACCAGTGGTAGTAGTCATCGAAGCGGTGACAACAAACGTGGAGGGAATCAACATGCCAAAAATAATACTCCGAATGAGGTGATCACGGGTAAGCTAATCATAAACTTTAGTGAAGTCTATAACTTATTTGATACCAGTTCTACTCATTCTTTTATTTCTCCTACTTGTGCTCAACTTTTAAATTTAACTCTAGAGAAATTAGACTTTGATTTATCTGTTGAAACTCCGTTGGGAGAAACCTTCATTACATCCACTGTTTATAAGTCTTGTTTGATTCAAATCGATAACAGTATGTTACCTGTCGATCTTATCTCTTTGAAAATACTTGCATTTGATGTGATTTTAGGGATTGATTGGTTAACTACTCATCATGCTAAAATCGATTATTTTCATAAGGTTGTTAGCTTTCATATTCCTAACCAACCTATTATGTGAATTCAAGCAACCAAACCACTAAATTCAATCACTTTCATATCAAGCCATAAAGCTATTTGTTTATTAAAAAAACGGATGTCAAGCTTTATTATCCCATATCACGGATTTAAATAAAAATACGTCAGATTTGAATGATATTTCTATTGTTAATAAATTTTCCGACGTATTCCTCGAAGAACTTCTGCCTACCCCAGGCGTGAAATTGAATTTTGTATCGACCTTGAATCCCAGTGACAAAACCCATTTCCAAAGCCCCATATCGAATGGCTCCTATTGAACTTCAAGAGTTAAAACCCAACTCTGAGAATTATTAGACATCGGTTTCATTTGTCCCTAGTACGTCACCTTGGGGTGCTCTGTTTCTATTAAGTGAAGAAAGATGGAAGTATGCGACTTTTTATTGATTATCGGGAGTTGAATCATGCCACCATCAAAAATAGGTACCCGTTACCTCGTATTGATGATCTGTTTGACCAGTTGCAAGGCGCCAAATTCTTTTCAAAGATCTATCTTCGTTCTGGATATCATCAATTAAAGATTAAAACTGATGACATTCCAAAGATCGCTTTAAACTTCGAGACGAGCATTACGAATTCTAGTCATATCTTTTGGATTGACTAATGCTCCTGCTGCCTTCATGGATATGATGAACCTAGTATTCAAGGAATATTTGGATCACTTTGTGGTCGTCTTTATTGATGACATCCTCATTTATTCCAAAAGCCGTGAAGATCATGAGCAACACTTGAGGTTGATACTTCAAAAGCTTCGTGAAAATAAGCTATATACCGAGTTGAAGAAATATGAGTTCTGGCTTGATGAAGTAGCATTCCTTGGGCACGTGATATCAAATTATGGAATATCTGTTGACCCGACAAAGATTGAAGCAATTCAAAGCTGGGAGCAACATAAGTTAGTGACCGAAGTACGTAGAAGGGTTTTCTTGAATCGCTACTCCATTAACTCAGCTGACTCGAAAAGATACAAAATTCGGTTGGAGCGAGGAATGTGAGAAGAGTTTTCAAGAACTCAAGAGGAGACTCATTTCAGCACCTGTTCTAACAATACCATCTGGTTCGGAGGGATTTGTCATATACAGCGATGCATCAGGCAAAGGTTAAGGATGTGTTCTCATGCAACATGGGAAAGTCATAGCCTATGCCTCACAACAACTCAAAAAATATGAGAGGAATTATCTTACTCATGATCTAGAGTTAGCAGCTGTCGTTTTTGCACTTAAGATTTGGAGGCATTACCTGTATGGAGAGAAGGTGGAGATCTATACGGATCATAAAAGCCTCAAATATTTCTTTACTCAAAAGGAACTCAACGTGCGACAACGACAATGGTTTGAGCTATTGAAAGATTACGATCATATCATTCAATACCATCCTAGAAAAGTAAACATAGTAGCTGACGCATTGAGTACAAGATCATATGCGGGTACGAGTGCGATATTGTCAACGCAAAGGCCCATTTCGTATGACTTACAAAGGATGAAGATAGAGTTAAAGACTCCAGAGACCCATGTGATGATGGCGAATATACGAGTAGAACCGACTTTAATCAATAAAGTTAAAGTTCCTCAAGATACAGACCTGGAGCTGATGCGTATGAGGAAGAAAGTGCAAGAAGGTGTTATTCCTAAAGCAAGAATCGATGAAGAAGGAATACTTCGAGTCAACTCCATACTTTGTGTTCCTAATGATTCTGACTTGAAGTATAAAATTATGATGGAGGCGCACAACACACCGTTTGCAATCCATCCTGGGAGTACCAAAATGTATCGTGATCTTTGACATACATTTTGGTGGAGCAATATGAAGAGAGAGATAGCGAGGTTTATCTCAAGGTGTTTAACTTGTCAACGAGTCAAGGCAGAGCATCAAGTGCCAAAAGGTCCGTTGCAACCACTTGAAATTCAATAATGGAAGTGAAAGCACATTACCATGGATTTTGTTACTGGTCTTCCCAAGGTTTCTCAAGGCATAGATGCAATTTGCATCATTGCTGATAGATTGACCAAGTCTGCTCATTTCTTACCGATACGAAAAACTTATACACTTGAACGTCTTGTTCATATGTACATAAACGAGATTGTAAGATTGCATGGTATGACAGTATCCATAGTTTCTGATCGAGACCCAAGATTCACTATAAGATTTTGGGTTAGTTTGCAAAAAGCTATGGGCATGAATTTACGATTTAGTTCGGCATATCATCCTCAAACGGACGGGCAGTCAGAGAGGATTATTCAAACTCTTGAAGATTTATTAAGACTATGTGTCCTTGACGTTAAAGGAAGTTGGGACAAGTTCTTACCATTAGTGGAGTTTTTCTACAACAACAGTACTTATCAATCAAGTATTGGCATGGCTCCATTTGAGGCGTTATATGGAAGAAAGTGTCGTTCTCCAGTATGCTGGGATAAGGTGGGTGAAGCAACGTTGTTGGGACCGGAGTTGGTACATATGACTACGGAAAAGATTCAAATGATCCGATAACGTATAAAAACCTCACAAGATCGACAAAAGAGTTATGTTGATCTTCATCGAAAGGACGTAGAATTCAATATTGGAGATCATGTGTTGTTATATTTTGCTCCATGGAAAGGAGTTATGAGATTTGGAAAGAGAGGAAAGCTCAATCCTCGATTCATTGGCCCATTTATAAAAAACCTCGATCGAATAGGAACTGTGGCCTATAGACTCTCCTTACCGCCAAGTATGTCTCGTGTTCATAACGTTTTTCACATATCTATGTTACGTAAATATGTGAAAGACCCAAACCACATTATTAAATTAGAACCGGACGAGATAGCGAAAGATTTAACGTATGAAGAGGTACTTGTTAAAATCTTGGATAAGAAGGATCATATTCTACACTCCAAGGTTATACCTCAAGTCAAAGTTTATGGAGAAACCACGATGTTGAGGAAATGACCTGGGAGTTAGAATCTAAAATAAAATCAAGTTATCCTCACCTCTTTGACATACCAGGTACACACCCTAATTTCGATGACGAAATTTCATAAAAAGGGGAGGTTGTAAGACCCCAACTTTTATGAATAAAGATTAATTTTTCTCGAAATATATTTTTGAATATTATGGTGTGGATTTGATATAATGTTATAGTTATGGGTAATATTTACAAATTTTGCAAAGTAAGCAAGTGGTTATATAATATTCGATTGGTCGGAAATATTCGTTTTAACAGGGGAATATTAAATGACGACGACACAATCATTAGTGGACCCCACAATGTAGTATTGTCGTAGTTAGAAAAGCACGTAATTATCTTTTATAAAATTAACTACGAAAGTTTTACCGTTAAACTATTGAACTACCGGTGGTAAAAGAAATGCGAATCTGGCGTGGTTTCATAAGTAGCACACCGGTATTGATTATTGATGCTTACGTGAGAAGTCACTCGCTTATACTCAATTATTGCTACAGTAATTGCTGCATAATATCTCTCATATTATTTATTCAATTATTGTCACATTATCTATATTTTATATTATTAAATTAATAATTGAGACGACAAAGTTATTCATATTATTATTTGCAATATTGATGATGTCTAGAAAGTTCTGTCGAGGAGAGGTTTGGTCACCTAATTGCGCGCCAATAGGGAGAAATTCTTATCGGAAAGCCCCCACTTTCCTGGAAATGATCTGGTTGTTAAATATTGTGAGTTATAATATTAATGATGAAGAAGTTCGTGTTGATTAAAGATGAAATTGATAGTTCCATTGTGTTGGGATTATTAGTGTTAGTGGAAATCGACATTTATTTCGATAATAATTGATTTTTGGATGTTATATTGACCAATCGGATAATTAATCGGATAAATGAGTAATTAATTGCTATTAATTCACATGCTTATTACTATTTGTTCACATGTGTGTACTATTGATTCACGTGCATGTACTATTAGGGGAGGTGATGCAAGATTGATAATACTTGCATGACTAAATTAAAAATAGAGGTATAGATGAAGGTACTATACTGTAACTATTTTTTTTACATGTATAGAACTATTGATTCACATGAATGTACTATTGATTCACATGATGTACTATTAGGAGAGGTGGTGCAAGTTTGATAATACTTGCAGGACTAAATTAAAAATAAAGGAAAAGATGAATGTATTATACTATAATATTTTGAGCCCCAAAATGTGCAATTATCGAAACTATATTTTTTTATAAATAGAAGCTCATTCTTCTTTCATCCTCACCAATTCACTAAGACTCACAAGAGCAATTATAGAGATAGAAGCTATAAAGAGAAATAAGAAAAGAAGTCTGCTACCTCACTATTCCAGTATCTAGTCTTCTTTTGAGGTAAGGGATATTATTTTTATTCAGTATTCATAAGGAATAATATTTTCTTCCATACTCTGTAAAATGTGAGTAATATTATTTCGTCTCATATTCCTGATTATACCCTTATTTTGTTAAAGTATTGCTTCTATACTCCGTGAAATTAGTAGAATATCCTTGAAATTTGCGCTTCATCCAGTATCTTTTCATAGCAATATTATTCTGAGCTTTCTTGATAATTATTGATCTTTTCATACCGAAATTCTATTCATGAGTTACTATTTACGGATTACTATTCACCCGATTACTATTCACTCAAATATTATTCACTCGAGTATTCGGGGCACTTTTTATGCCAGAGTACTATTCACGAATTACTATTCATGCGTTACTATTCACCCAGTTACTATTCACTCGAATATTATTCACTCGGGTATTTGGGGCACTTTTCTTGCCAGGGTACTATTCATGAGGTACTATTCTTGAAGTACTACTATTCACAGGGTACTATTCACGTGGTACTATTCATCCGAAAAATATATTTCTTTTCTGTCCAAATTATTTTTAATACATGAATATTATTCTTGAATTTTACTCCACAAAGTAGTATCATGTTGACAATTTGGATATTTTTAAACTCTGAATAAATTTAAAGTCTTTAATATTTATCCTTGATTTCGTTTGATTAATGCTTATATCATTGTCATCATCCTCATGCTTATATTGTGATGAAAGTCATCTTTAGCTTACGTGCATAGATGGATTTGTTGATTGGTATGATTATGATGAGGATCATTCGGTATAATCATGACCCGTAATGTTACAAATGATGTGGTAAAAGTCCTCATTGGCCCGTAGTGCATTGATGGACAATTGTTGGTATGATTATGACCAGGAATTATTCGGTATAATCATGACCATTGATGATTACATGAATATCCTTGGCTCGTAGTGCAGGGATAATTCGATGATGTGGTTTATTTATTAAGCTGAGTCTCAGCGATAAAGTGGATGAAAAACTTTTTAAATCATAATAGATAGTAGATATCATGCTCTACTTGACTCTTCTAATGGATTGCTTATTTCGCTGCAGTTAAACTTGATTTTTATTCTATTTTGTCAGTTTAACACTGTTGAAGGCTAATGATAATTTATTCTGCATTATCTTAGTCATAATATTTCTTACTGTGCTAGTTGAGCTCACCCTTTTGCTTTCATTGTTCTCTTCAGGAAATTCAAACGTAGTCGGGACTAGTCGAGGAACGCAGCGATGGTCCGAGATGGTTGTTTTAGCAGTCCTCACTAGTTAGTGTGCTAATAAATGTAATGAGGATTAAATTTGAGTTTGGATATTGTCTAGAAGATAATATTCATTTAAAAACTCAGCTATGTTTTGTCGTATTTTTACACGACAGTTGTATTAAAGAAGTTTGTATTTGATTTCTGTACCATGTATTTGGCGACTCAAGATGGGTGATGTATACCTATTTTGGGGGCGTCACAATATTCACTTATCCAGCTAAACCATTTGGACATAAAACAAAAACTTACCTAATCGATAAAGATTTAAAGATTGTCTCTACATACATGCTTCTAAATATGCCTGAAGTATCGTCGTACATCAAGTATGTATTATTACAAGTTGAAAATGATTTATCTATCCTTAATCAATAATTAAATAATTGTCATATTATTGTACACAGTTCATTCGAATTGGAAGCGCATGCTTCTAACTCGGGGTTGACAGAATCACAGATAGAAGCATTCACTAATACAAATTTTCACCAGTGGTTTAAGAGAAGGGTCGAAGATGAGAACGCGTATGAGCGTTTTAGAGATGTCATTTTAGGCCCGTACAAACTTATTAGTTCATTTCCAAGTTGTATCGTGAATGGGTATATATTCAAGGTTGATGACTTGAATGAATTGACATCAGTCAACTCCGGCGTTGTCGTGTTGGGAAGTTGTTATGGAGATTCTGAGTCCAATTACTATGGAAGATTAAAGGAAGTGGTTGTGCTCAATTATCCAGGGGCTAAAAAGGTCGTTACATTTAAGTGTTGATGGTTTGATACTGCACAGGGTGTTAAAGTTGATCGTAATAGAATCGTCACAGTAGATATAAAATCGAATTTACAGTCTGATGACGTATTTGTGTTAACCAGCCAAGCAACTCAAGTGTACTACACCCCTAATATCGTAAATTATAGAACACCCTGGTATATAGTTGTGACAACGAAGACTCGGCCATTTGATGGTACTAATCTGTCTGGAACGGATGACCCGTTGCAAGAACAAGTTAGCAATCCCAGCCACGTTGTGTTATATGATGACGATGTGTTGGTTGATGATGTCGTTGACGTACTCGATGTTGATGAAGTGGAGGAAGATGTGGTTGTCAGTCTGTATGTGATGGTAGAAGATGATACTGAGGAAGAAATTGATACAGAAGAGGAAGAGACAGAATCAGAGGATGGAAATGATTTTGATTCTGACGAGTCTGACGACGTACTACTTCTTCACTAATTGGTGTTTTGTAACTATTATACAACTAAAATAAATCATTATATATAATAATTTCAATGAAATTTAATTAATGTCATCGTATCTATGTATGTTATTTCAGTAGTACAGTTATATATTCCTCGACATAGCGGTGGAGGTGGCCGTGGTGGCGGCCGCTCCGGATCGGGTGACGGCTCCCAGGGAGGGTCGTCTTCAGATGCTAGTGATTTGATTTCTTTTTTGGCTCAGTAACATTTTTTTCATAACTATATTATACATTCATTTACTATTTTTTGACAATGTCATAACTATATTAAACATCTGAGATGCTTAGACGTCGGCGTTCGTGAGGGCTAACCTCTCATCGATTAGGTCGTCTGTCGTCAAGCGATTTCTGATTACGCCCGATTGATATCGGACATTCATGTAGGTTTCAACTATAATATATCACTTATGTTCAATTAGAATGATATTATCATGTGATTAATAAATTAAAATGTTCTTAATAAATTTTATATTCTAGTATTATGGATCATGTCACTAGGGCGACCGTGACACGCGCCATCCGCACTGGCGATCTCCCCTCATCGGGTCGCATGCGATTTAGCTTAATACTGTAGCGCTGATGCTCGGTTTCATGGTGACAAAGTGTTCTTGGGAGTTTCACGTAAGTCGAATTACATATATTAAATCAAGGTCCATGCATGTTATTTACATATTGTTCAAATAATTAATTATACGTACGTATGTTATGTCTGTTTGATAGAGATACTACAGATACGAGGCTAGCATCACTGAGGCGGATGGTGACGCCGTTATCATTGCTCGCATCTCGAAGAATTATACCGGCTGGTTGTACGAGATGCGACAAAGGGAAGTCCGGGCGGTAGAAGAATTGCCCGGGACTACTTTACGAGAGCATCACCACGCGATATCGAGATCTGACATGGGAATTTGCGATGTGTGCGTCTTTGGGATGATGCTACGTTCAAGACCAAGTTGGAGCAGATGAAGAAGAATCGCGACAAGCTGTGAGTTGTACATACTTCTGGCTCGCAGTCGTTTCAGGAGGTTAAGTCGGTATGTATTTCCCTTTAGTTTAGTTTAATATTAAACTGCAACTATAGTAAATTAAGGTGATATTATTTAATATATATGATTTAGGCCATGCGGAGTAAGCTTGGCCGACCTCCTACTATGATCGAGTTCGGGATAGAGTCCATAATTCAAGGGCTCTACTACTTTAGAATTGACGATATCTCCAAAGAACACTAGCTATACGGGTAATACATTTACTATAATAAATATTATTTAGGATAATATTACGTAATTTATATGATGATACCAAGATAACTCACTTGTATATCAAATTACAGGAGCGGTTTAAGAAGCTCCGCAGCCAGCGTATAGCAGAGTTGCAGGCTGCTAGGGGCGATGTTGAGACGTTAGATTCCACCGTCCCTCCGCCCGAGATTAGTTTATCTCGGGACGAGGAGACGGCTCTTTGGGTCGCGTCTCAGGATACTCCCACTAGTACTACCGGTCGGTATCGAGTGTTGGGTTTACCGAGGATACCAGCCTATATACTGCCAGGAGGTATAATATTTTAGTTTATTTCTTGTTTATGAATAAAGTAAAATAATAATATTATTCATGTTATATTTATTTTTGTAGGCTCTAGCCAGCGTCTGCGTCCGAGAGCCCCCGTGGGACCATCACATACGAAGTGACGGCTTAGGCGATGCTTTGTTTCACGTGTTATGGCTTTTGTCGAGAGGTTTGAGACCGATCCTTTGTTCCATCGTCAGACCATGACCAACTGTTTTCGCCTCCATCGACCACAGCGGGGACGTTGCTGGTGCCACCGCGTAGAAATCTGGTACCCCTCCGGAGCAGTGGGTCGCGATACACGACGAGATTGTTCGGATGGTGGTTACCTTAGTCGAGGACGCGTTTGGGCCGATGTTGAGTCGATATTTCGACTACTCAGGTATACTTCATTTTAAATACAAATATATATTCTGCATGTTATTTAATTTTCATTTAGTTATCTTTAACTGAATCATATATATGGACTAATGAGTTACATTATATTGTATCAACAGGGTGACGAGCGGACTAACGAGCGGGATGACGATGATGGCGATTTTCATACTCCAGAGCAGCGTTGACGTCCGCCCGATGATCCTCCTTACACTGGGGGCTCTACTAGCTTGACTTAGTTTACATTCTTTTGTAGTTTACATAATTTTTGACGTATTATAGTTTAAACCTTGTCATTACTTTGGTTTTGTATTTGGTTTAACATTTAGTTTAACCGCACCTTAATGGGATGTTTGATATAGTTTAGATTAATGGGATGTTTTTGACCTTTTTACTTCTCATTTAGTTGGTTTTTGACATATTGTTGGCCTTGGTAATTGTAATTCATGTTATTGGCCATATTGGTAGCTTGCGTATGTGTTGTTTGGAAAACAGGTACAGGTACTAGTACAAGATGTGGGTTAAATCCCTAGATATTGCAAAAACAAATAAAACATTTAAAAAAATACTATTCTCAACGAAATAGTAGTATTATCGACGGAATTCCATCGGCAATAAGTCCTTAACATTTTGGTCATGTGCCACGTGGCACGTATATTCTCGACGGAATAGTAGTATCCTCGGCGGATTTCCGTCGAGTTTAAGTTGTTTCACAGTTTTCTGGCAATGCCACATGGCATGATTATCCTCGATCGAATTTTCTCGACAGACTATTTTCAGTCGGACTTATATTAAGACCGACGGAATATTCGGTCGAGGATAAGTCTGTCGACAGTAAGTATTCCCGACCGAAAGACTGACGGACTTAATTTTGACCTGCTTATATACGACCGAATTTCCGACCGAATATTCCGTTGGAAATGATATTAAACTCGACGGATTATCCTTATTTCCGACGAAATATTCCGTCGAAAATAAGCCTTTTTGTTGTAGTGAAAGCAATAATATTGCATGCTATTTTTATATAATTTATTCTCATAAATTATATATAATTTCATATATACATATATATATTAGAACTAAATATGACTGTCAAACACAGTCGTACTTAATTAGTTTTCAAGACTGATCCTTCAAATATAACAAGCTAGCAATCTAATTTTTGTAAAGAGTAAACGTGATTACATTTCTAAGGACATTTCAACCAGTTTGGGAGTTTTCCTGATCTTTCCAGCGGTCATAAACAGAAGTATGTAGCAAGATTTGTTGACTTTTCATCAGCCACAAACAAACACTATTATATACGCACGTAGCAAATGAAAAGGCTATAAATTGATTGAGTATTGAGCATGAGACTAATATATCTCAACTTAGCTATATATATATATATATAAAGCTATCTCTCTCCCTCTCTTTTATTCCAGATAAAAAGTTACTAATATATTTTCCCTATTAAGTTAATTTGTTATACACCCCTTAAATTCATTCAAATGGAAAGAAAATCTTCTCTTCTTCAAATCCAGCCCCCAACTTATGGAAACCTAATTACTGTTCTAAGTATTGATGGAGGTGGTATTAGAGGTCTCATTCCTGCCACAATTCTTGGTTTTCTTGAATCTCAACTTCAGGTATATTATACTATCTAAAAGATATGGATTATGTATGATCACATTAACAGAATTACTTGTTATATATATATACACTTCAAATGCATGCTCTCATTTTCTAATTACTAATTTTTCTGGAACCAATTAAATTTGGATGATTATATGTGTGCATGCATATATAGGAGTTAGATGGTGAAGATGCAAGACTTGCAGATTACTTTGATATAATTGGGGGCACCAGTACCGGTGGTCTTGTGACTGCCATGCTAACCGTTCCGGATGAAAACAAGCGTCCACTTTTCGCCGCCAAAGATATCAAACCTTTTTATCTCGAGCACTGTCCGAAAATATTTCCTCAGGACAAGTAATCTCTAATTCTTTTCAAATACTTTGTTGTATTTACTTCCCATAAATATATGAATATAATTACGCCATGAATGAACGAATGAAGTACTTAGTTTGTTCCGAAATTAGATAAATACTCGGTTTCTTAATATAAGTCGTTTTAGAAAAATATTTTTGTTCCTAAATATAAGTTGTTTGAGAATTTCAAGTAAACATTAATTGCTTAGTTTCTAATATTACCCCAAGTAATAAATATAACTTTAGTTCTCTCACTATTTTTTGCCCTATAAATAACTCTCTCTTTTCAATACAAGGGTAATATAGACAATTGATAGTATATTTAATGCTTTACAATTATTTCTTTAATACTTATGCACAATTCTAAAACGACTTATATTAAGGAACGGGAGGAGTATATACTGTCAAAAGTACGACTTTCAAATATATAAATGTATGTATTTAGCATATCTTTATTGTTTGTTGAAAAACAGGGCCTGATAAGTAAATGACATGTTGAAAAAAAGGCCCTGGTAAGTAAATGACATGTTATGAAATTTAAGCCTGAAAATATCTCAAGTTAAACCATTGATGAGAATGACTAATGGTTCTAGGACCACAAATGTGATTTGTGGAAGTAATTTAAGGGGCCGGCCAAGGGCCACAAATGTGCTTCAAGTTCTGCTACCTGCTTTTCGGTGATTTACGTATATAGTTTGAGGTATTTATTGTTGTATTTACTAAAATTAAAGGAATTTAATTATATCAACTTTTAAGCCTGAAAATATCTTAAGTTGATTTCAGATTTGGTGGAGTATTTTATTTTGGATGACTAATAAATCATGTAATTGAGCTAATAAACAAGGATTTGGGTTTCAGTAGCAGGGGTGTGTTTGGTTTGGTGAGGAAAGCAGTGAAGATATTTTCAGGACCCAAGTATAATGGGCGTCACCTTCATAATGTTGTGAGGGAAAAGCTAAGAGAGACTCGGTTGCATCAAACCTTGACTAATGTGGTCATTCCTACTTTTGATATCAAGCATTTGCAGCCCACCATTTTCTCTACTTATGAGGTAATTCACTCCAATTAATAGCCTTAATCTATTTAAATTATTAAATTTAAGTGCAATTAAAAGATTAACTAAAAGTAATAGTATTTATTATTAATTATGAATTTTAGAATTTCTTAAATCGGCTTAATTAAAATGTCAAAATCATGTATTTGTGTGCAGGCGAAGAAGTGCCCTGGTTTTGATGCTCGACTATCTGATATATGCATTAGCACTTCTGCAGCTCCAACATACCTGCCTGCCTATCATTTCAAAAACCATGATAACCAAGGAAATGTTCACGAATTTAATCTAATTGACGGCGGTGTTGCAGCTAATAATCCGGTATAAATTAATATTTATTTATTCAAAAGTTTGATTAAGACTATATATATAAAATTTTAATTAATTTGGTATGTACGTATTTTCAGGCCTTGGTTGCCATGACTGAAGTGACAAAACAGATTTTTGATGGAAATCCTGATTTCTTCCCAATTAAGCCTGTGGATTACGGACGTTTTCTAATAATTTCTTTAGGCACCGGCTCCGCAAAGGTTGAACAAAAATATAATGCTAAAATGGCAAGCAGATGGGGTGTTTTGGGATGGTTGATTCATCAAGGTTCCACTCCAATAGTGGATGTGTTTACTCAAGCAAGTGGAGATATGGTTGATTATCATTTATCGGTCGTTACTCAAGCTCTTCATTGTGAACAAAACTACCTTCGAATTCAGGTAAATCATTAAATCAAACTCAATCTGTATCCATCGCCATCGGGGTTGGCTTCCACACTTAAGGGTGTAAACGAGTCGAACCGGAGCGAACAGAGAGCTACTCGAATTCGACTCGAAATGATAAATTCGTACTCGAATTCGAATTATATTTGAAAAATCCTACTCAGATTCGACTCGACTCGAATATTTATTACTCGAACTGGATCCGACCCGATTCGAATATTTATTCAAACTACTCTCAAGCTTCAAATTCAAACTCGAATTCAAGTCTCCACATAATAACTAGTTTTATAATAAATATAATTATAAATTGAATTTATTATTTTACTTAAAAATGAGAAAATATATTTATTATTACACTTTACAAATATAAAATCACAATTAAAATTAAAAACAAAACAAAATAATAACTAATTATCCTAATTTGATTTAAATTTGTATATATTATAAGAGAATGTATCGAACATCTAATCGAATATGTATTAATCAGTATGTATCGAATCACAATAAAAAAATTCGAGTAGTTTGAATCTTAAGCGAATGAAAGTATAACCTTTTCTTATTCTACTCATATTTTTTTCAACTATTTTAATGCTAGATTTGGATCATATTATTAACGAATCCAGAAAGCCTCAATCGTAATTTTTCGATTCGAAATTTCAAATCATGTGTTATTGCTTACAACCTTATCCACACCCAAAAATCATGACAAGCTATTATATTGGTACTATTCTATTGGTAGTAGAGTTGATGTATAATTCTAGTCTATTTCATTCATTCAATTCAAACACAGCATAAGTGATTATATATATATATATATATATATATATATATATATTGTATTGTATTGTAGGAGGACACATTAACAGGGATAGATTCATCGGTGGATATTTCAACAAATAAGAACTTGGAAAAGCTGGTGAAAATTGGTGAAAATTTGTTGAAGAAACCAGTTTCTAGGGTAAATTTGGATAATGGTGTGTATGAACCGGTAGAAAATGGTGGCACAAATGAAGAAGCCTTGAAAAGGTACAAAATCGATCTAAAGCTCACCTCTTATCTAGCTCACCTTGCTCAACTCCCTTTAGCGATCCGGACGACGATTCGGTCCGTCGCTATATATAGAACCGCCGTCTTAGCTTTTAGCGACGGACAACATATAACGACGATTCTATATATAGTGACGAACCGAATCGTCGCTCAATCCGTCGTTAAAGGAGGTGAAAAGTGTAGTAAATAAAATAAATCCTAAGATCCGGGATAATCATTATATATATAGTTGTGTACGTACATTTTTTCTATATATATATATATATGTAGTATCATGCATGCATCATGCATGTCCAAATTACATCCTAGCTACTTGTTTAATTTGCAGGTTTGCGAAATTACTTTCGCATGAAAGGAGATTGCGCGAGTTAATATCTCCACACACCAACAAAGGCTTAAACTTGAACGATCATCACTTACCTATATGTGACTAGAACATTATGAAATTGGCTAATGGCATGAAATTATGCTACAAATTCATATATAATTTAATCGTTTTTTTTGTTAATTTGTCATGTAATATTATTGTAATTTGTCGTGTATATATTATTGTAATTCATATCATTATTGTAATTTGTCGTGTATATATTACTGTAATTCATATAAGTGTGAATTTATCATGTTAATTACTTATTCGGATACATTAAAAACCAATCACAAACTTTGCTTTCAACTATCGGTGCAAGTCAATTTCAGTTTTTCTCCCTTGATTGTAAGTTTCAACTTTAATATCATCTTTATTCAAGTTATAAATTTCTTATTCTTCTTCTTTCTATTAGTTCTAATTAGTTCTAACTAGTTGGTAGCCCGTGCAATGCACCGGCTAATTTAAATAATGTATTTAATAACTTGTTCAACATTCATATAAAAATACAAACTCGAAGTAAACAATTCATGTAAATTAATTATGCCCTTCAAATGTATGAACTGCAGTTTTCTTTTCCAGTATATTATGTACTATCTAATAGCTAAATGCTTGTGCAAATGTACTATACACAATAAAATCCATCATTATAGAAATCATCAATATCTAAACGTGTAAAGCAAACCATTTGGTTCCATAAGTTTCTACACAAATTTCTTTGAATAAAACTTTTTGACAGTGTTTAACAAAATCATCACTACAACTACAACCAAAAAAACAAATTACAGTAACAAAATTGAGCTGGACTTTTTCTCAAACAAATGAAGTGCATTGAAATTTGTTTAGAGCAAAGTGAAGAGAAGCCCATGGAAGAAATTGTCAATCAGAGATCAAAATAGATAGTAATAACCCCACCAAAACAGTAAATTGGTATGCGAAGCTGATAATGTAATGCACATGTTTAAGTATTTTTTTCATAGCTTGCACGACTAACTAATGAAAAAGTCAGGAAAAAAACATCAGTGCCTCTAGCTTAATGGCCTTAATCTGTTGTAATCTTCTTGCCCTGCGAATTAGATAGAAAATCAATACATCCATAAACAAAACTTCCCAAATTAGGAAAGTTGCTTTCCTTTGAATCCAAATTTATGAAATAATCATGCTTATTTAAGAAAATAGTCAAAAGATTCTAATTGTGAAAATATTACCAGTTGTGTTCCAGAGGCCTAAGTTGACAGTAGTGCCTTCAATTACCACATTTGCACTAAAATTATCGAAGACTGTTGGGATATAGTTCTAAATTACAATAATAGTATCAAAGTTTAAATATTTTAATAAATACAGAATTCTATGACAAATCAAAAGAAAGGACGAAGGAGAGGGATGGAGGAGTGAAGAACTCTAGAGAAAAAAAAATATTAAAATAAATAAATTTCACAATTGGGGAAGCAAAAACTACAAAGCCCCATAAGTAAAAGCAAAATCCAAATAATTAGACCTATATTAGGCATAAAAGGATAAATTCCAAATACCCACATCTTAATTTCAAAGAACAAATAAAAATCATAAAAAAGCATTAAAAGTAATTGAAAGTTTGATGAACAATTACCCATATATGTGAAGATCGTAAGTGGAATCGAGTGAAATAGGAGAGATAATGACCAACTTTTTTGTGGACCAACACATGTGCAACATGAGCATGTCTACCTTCTATATAAGTATTCGTGCTTCACATATACTCCATCTGTTCCCAAAATACAACTCCACTTGCAAAAACAAAGTCCAAGTGATCTAATATTTTGGAATGAATGAAGCCAGGAACGTATAGTAGTGGGGTCAAAATTATTAGTAAGTTTTTAAAAATTTGGCGGGGATTCGGGGGCAGCGCCCCCGAACCAATTTTTTTTAATACTTTATACTTTCGGGTTAGACAAATACATCCAAATATCCAATTTAATAATACTAACAAAAGGGGGAAATCACAATTGATTTCTGAAAATAAAACTGAGGTTGGAGAAATTGAAGAGAGAGTAATTTATGTTACCTGCAAGGGCACAAAGCTGCAAGAGAGTCACAGTAGAATAGAGTCGCACTCCATTCTCCACGCTCGCGGCTCGCCAGTCACCAGTACCCACTTCGACCACTTGCGAAAGGCTTTGATGGTTCACGGTTTGGCTTTTGCCTTTGGCGATTTGGCTTTGCCCCATCTCTCTCTATTTTGTGGCTTGGCCGCTTGGGTACCTCTAATTAAAAAAAAAAATCGGAGTGGGGTCAAAAATTTAGTGGAGGTCAAAAATTGAGAGGGGTAAAAAAAATTTTGTAAGTGATTTTAAAAATTGAGTGGGGTCAATTGACCCCACAAATTTACCATAGCTTCGCCCCTGAATGTAGTATATTACAATATTCAAACATTATAACAACTGTCAGTTTAGGTCATATAGATTTGTGTCTTGGTTGCAAATTTAGGTTTTAATCTAAAATCTAGGTCTCAAAAACTCCAGTTAGTAAACTTCTAGCACACATCAATTAAACCAATGTAAATTGTATATAAAAACAAATAAGCCCGAATTGAAAAACGTATGTAGATAAGGAAAAGGAGGACACTACTAGAAATTCGACATATAGCGACGAGCTATAGCGATTTATTTCGACGCAGGCGTCATTATAGAGTATATCTATAATGACGGTCGATAAGAAGGCGTCAGGTATAGAGGTTTTTTTTTAAATATAAAACCCTCCCACTTTCCCCAAATCAGTATCTTCACTCTTTTTTTCTCTCGTTACAGACGAACGGTGCAGTAGTAGTTAGGGTTTTAGTGCAAAATTGAACAAAGATTTTGAACTATTGAAGCTTAATCAAGGTATAGGATATGGGATGGTGAGGCGGTTGGTGTAGTCGGAGCCAGAGGACCGAGATCGAACAATTCCGCTGATTGCTGCTATCATACGCCGGTGCGTGGAGAAGTAAAGACGAAGAGGAGCTCGAGAACAAGCGTCTAATGGCCGGTGTGCTTCACCAGCGGCGTTTCTTTCTTAGGCCTCGCTATTGTTAATCAACTTCTAATACGTGGCTATTTCGTCCGGATCATCGTGGATAACGAAGGTGAGGAGTTTTTTACTTGTGTTCTTTGGCTTTATTTTCATTTTGTTTGATTTATTTTTTGGTGGAGGAAAGGCATTAAAGGAAATCTTAAGATTCGCATGACAAATTGTTTGCATTTTTTTTTCTGTTAGGAATATTTGTTCATTTGTTACAGGAAATTTTCATTTGTTGGTTCTTGAGGGATCTATGTCTATATTATTTGGTAAGCACAAAAGAAATGTTATTTGGTAAGAATAGAAGCTTTATTTGATTCTAAAGGAGAGATTGATGGTTAGGATGTGGCGGTCGATAATGAAGGAGATTCAACGCCTTGTGAATGTGTATTCAACACCTTGTGAATGTGGATTCCATAATTTCATTTGGAACCACCATTGTTGAAAGAATGTAATAACCTCCAAACCACTAAGTCGATAGTAATATCTGGATTTTGCTTCTCAAATTCCGCATTTCTTATTTCACGTATAATTTTTTCTTCTTCATGTTTATTTGGGTCACCCACCTTAATGGCATTGCCAAAAGCTTTGTCAATTAAGCCGTTGGTGTATACCTATGATTTCCTTTGATTTGATTTAATACTGAATATACACGATCTATATATACATATCAGATATACACTCTTGTTTGCTATTTTGAATAGGTGATAGGAACCTCGCATTGTGTCTTTAGCTCATTTAATTCCATGTCTCGCGCGTGTGTATCAAACGAGTGATATATTTGTTAAAGTGTAATACTTGTAGACCATTTTCATGAAACTTTTGACATTGATTTGTTAAGGACATTATGCTAATTTTTGGCATGTTTAGTGGAAGTGATTGTGTTCTGTCAATCTATTCTTTGTCCATTTGATGGGCATGGCTTCTCATCATTTTGTGTTCATATTGTGAATACATATAAGTTGTTCATTCCGTAAAATGGCATATGTTTTGTAACCTTCGTGGATTTGGAATCAACTACAATCGATATGTGTTAGAAGATTAGTTAAAAATGTCTATCTTGTTTGAATGTTAAGTAGATCATTGTCTTAGAGCAAAGCTTTCTTGATGGCCATCCTAAAATTAGCTTCACTCTCTAACTTGATATTAGTGCTTGAAGAGGCTCGACTTGGTAGCGGTTTGTTTGAATCAATTTGGATCGAATTATATTGCAAATCTGTGCTAATTGCCTATTTAGTCATACTTGCAGCCTCTTGCTTGAATTATTTAAGAATTGGGTTCTAGTTATTCTTATTAATTTGGCACCATTTTCAATATGCTCTCATCATCTTTCTCCAAGTGAATTGTTTTTAGATAATCATAAGAAAATAGTGAGCATTTATTTTTGGTTTTAATATATTAGAAAGAAGCATAAAGCCACGATTATTCAATTTCTGCGTTTAATTTATACCATGTACGCTCTATTTCTTTTTCCTTCCATGAATCTATCACGAACTCAGTCATTGATTACTGCTAGTTTGAGTTTTGTTCATTTTATAACAATGAATGTATGTTAGTAAAAAGTTATAGATGTTACTTCTCACGTGGAAAGTACAGAGGTCATTGAAATATCTGTCCGGAATCCGTTAAGCGAGTTGGCTTCTGACTTGTCTACTCCAGAACATCAGGTATGACAATGTCGTTCAATTGTTCATATCTTCTGGTATTTTAGCAACCTCAAATTGCACATATTTTACCAAACAAGAGGTTATGTCATCACATGCTTATCGTGAGTTTTGGTGAAGATAAGGATTTATAGTAATAATAACATTTTGAGTATGATATAACTTCATTGTGTATTGAAGAAAGTGTTGATTTCATGAACTTTGCAAGGAATGTTAAATGCCTTGAATGCAAGGAACCAAGACCAAAGAGGCGGTGATAGGTGGTGAGTGGGAGTGTCCTCGATGAAGTTTTACTTCCTCCTTATGCTCAAGTAAAAGGTCATCTTTATTTGTGAAGACCGATAAGGAATTCAGTAGAGGCATGGAATTTTTCATGCTTTCCTTGCACTTGTTTCGGTTGTATTATGGTTTATCATTAAATTTAATTCCTTAATCGCATCTCATTTTCTTCAAGACTAACTTCTGGAACCACAGTTACATTTGTAATAGTAGATCGATGGACTGTTACTGTTGCATCTGTTGGAGATTCCTGCTGTATTAATTTTAGATACGCAGGGCGGTACATTTCAGGAGAAAGGACTAGTATCCTTAAGCATTATGCAATGAAGGAAAAACCTAATGAGGGCTTCATGAGGCAATGAAGGGCCAACATCCTTAAGATTCTAACTAACTGCTGTAATCTCAGAAGAGAACGTGTAACAGCCAGTGGAGTCTCCATGAGGCCAAATTTATGACAATAAATTTGCTCTAAATTTGATTAAGCAATTGTTAAGTCTTGAGTTGTAATGTGAATGATTTTAAATGATGTATATAATATTTTTTATGTTTTACTTTATAGTTTATAGTGTACTTCTGTTTGTTGAATAAATATGCATTATTAATTAAATTAGTTTATAGTGTACTTCTGTTTGAGAATAAAGTAAGCAATGTTCATCTTGTTTTGTACTAATTGTAATGTTGTAATGTGAATGATTTTAAATGATGTATATAATATTTTTTATATTTTATTTTATATTGTATTTGTGTTTGTTGAATAAATTTGTATTATTAATTAATTTTTTTAAATATAAAAGGCTATAATGATGAGTCGTCATCGAATAGTAGCTATAGTGTTCTATAAAGCACAGGTCTATAGCGACGGTCGCTGAACGTCGCTATAGACATCTAAACACGATTTTGGCATGAGCTATAGCGACAGTCGTCGATCGTCGCTATAAGCCAAAAACCGTCGCTATAGGTTTTAGCGACGGTTTTCTTACAATGACGTCGGTGACGACCGTCGCTATAGCCTATAGCATGACGGTTTTTTGTTTATAGCGCGATTCGGCGTACGACCGTGGCTATAGGTCAATTTTCTAGTAGTGGGAGAAACTTGTTTTTCATGGAGAGTAGTTTGTTCTCGTTGGGCACAACCTTCGGTGGCGTTGCTGGCACCTTTCCACTTGTCTGGTACTATCACCTTCGACAACTTCTTCTCACTTGTTCAAATTCAACTCAATTCAAAACCCTAGCTTTCAAATTCGATCTTAATTATAATATATGCCTCTTAGAACATAAATATCATATGATTAAACATATACTGTATATAAGAATCATGACGAAAGAGTATAGGTACTTACACTTCTCACAAAGCATTGTTATTGGGGATTTTACCGCCAACTAATTGAATAGCTCGGGAATGAAAATTTGCGATTGTGGTCATCATTCCTTCAATCAACTTAAAAAAATTCATAAAAAAAATAACATAGATGTATACCATCTTTTCGAAATTTGAGCAAAGCAAAAAATGGAGAAATTGTTCAATTAGTTAGCTTGAAGGCCTTCGCGGCGCATCTTAAGCAACCTCTCTTCTCTTTTGTTCTTTCGGATCTCAACCATGTTGTCCTCCCTCTTTCGCCGCCCTTTATCGGTATCGACAGAAACTTTGTACCTACTTCGCCTCTTTTGTTCTTAGAGACATGGTTGCTACCTAGATCGAAACCTTAAAGTGATATACTCATTTGTCTACAAAAGATCTTTAGAGTTAATCACGGATAGAGAAGAAGGAATACAAATTGATCCTGTTGTTTCACATGAATTTGGTCATAAAAATAGTTAACCTAAAACCCATAATCAAATCCCAATTTTCAACAAACACATTTTGAATACAAATAAACAGAAAGCACCGACAATCTCTCGTTGACGCTGCTACAAATCCGCATTGTTCATTCCCTTGGCAGAGACAACCTCGTCGACTGCAAACCCCATCTCAAATTAGTCAAAAATCCTGAACAATTAGGTATAAGAACTTCAAATTAATAAATAATTAAGAACAAATTCCAGAAATAAAACAAACACACAACGAAATCGAAGTATCCCACAAAGCTAAAAATAAAATCCAAGTTTAGTAATTGGAAGCAAAAACACTTACCGAGTTTACTTATTAAATGAAACCCATGAGATCAAGGGGTAAGTCCAATAAGTTGAACATTCATTGTTGTTGGACCTATAAAAGAAAACTCCAAACAAATGTCTCACATGTATCCAACATAAACTGAAGATGTGCCCTAAACAAACTCAAGATTAACTAAAGTTGATTAAGCAGATGATGAATAAGATGAGGAATAAGAGGCCCAGTCATTTTCCCAGGAAGAAAAAAATAAGAAACAGAAGCAGAATATATTGTACATGAAAAAGACATGAATGAAGTGAATTAGTTTTTCTATATTGTTTCTCTTCTTACTCTCTCTGAACTTTCTAAAGTTTATGCAATTGAATTTAAATTGTAAAACTCCTTTGGTCATTTGGGTTGATAAGACCATTCTTTATTCCAAAAGCTTTTGAGAAAATAAGAGTTTCATATATCTTCCTACTGAATGTCTGTCAAACGCTCAACATAACTCTAACTTTTGTCAGATTATCATGAATATCAGCAAATCCATATAACTTGTACAATAAAAGTAATCAAATTATGAATGTAATCAAAATTCCACAATCTAAACAACAATAGATTCAAAATATTAACCAAAATAAACAAACCCATCAAAATTATACTCAAAAAGCAATCAAATTTGGAATGTAAAAATCAAAATTATAGCTTCTTTCCAGCTAGCAAATGATCTTGCTTTCTAGCCATTCATTCCAACCAACCCCAATGGCTCCAGAATTCGTCAACAAAAAAAAAAAACCTAATCTATGCAAATTAATCCTAATCAACGGGCAGAACCAATTTTTGCATCACAACCCATTAAAGTCTAAAATGTCAATTTATAACTTATCAAACATGTGGTGAGCAAGAACTATGTTCTCTATTAGTACATAACAACTCGACAAACAATACCACATTACAATCCCAATAATAAAATCAATAACCCAAACTAAAATTTGATTCATATGAACACAATTATATAAACATAAACAGAATTAAAATCTCATAGAAACCCATATTAAAATCATACCTTACATGACCTTACATGACAAAAGTTTCAGAAGTTTGGTTGTTAAAAAAAGTCACTATAGTTCAGACATCATTAATCTATTATATCAAGAAAAATTCTAAAGCAATTCCTGCGTAGGGAATTATAGTCATTTCAAGCATAAGAATATTGGAAGACTAAGTGTATTTTCAACAATCATTATGATAATATAACACCCAAAGTCTCAAACATGGATTTAGTTGTCCAAAAGGTCACCATTTTCTGAATTTACACCAAACAACTGCATTCAAATTAAACTCCAGAAAAATGTGGAGTGCAACCAAAGTGAACTGCCTTTTAATTCAACTCAAGTTTATCTGTTTAGGACCTTTAGGCTTTAGGTGATACTAAAGTATTATTTAATAACATTATATAATTAAGGGGTTATCTCATTCAAGTAAAGCAATTCAATTTTTTGATGAAAAACTTGGATAGTACCCTATAAAAACCCAAAAGGAATGAAACGAACCTGATGACTAAACTATATTTGTGTGTGTGTAGGAGGAGTATTTGGTTTGAAAACCTCTTACCAAAGCAGTTATAGATGCAAAGATTGCAACGGTCAAATAACGGCCAAGCTTAGCATCTGCCAAAAATCCACCAAGGAGGGCAAGGATATTGAGACTGCCCAAAAAGTTTGTCACAATATTTGCTGATTGCGAGGAAAGATGCATTTGCCCCACTAAATAGGTTACCATGTTCATCGATATTCCCATCACACATCCTCTCCGAAAGTTCGATTCCTAAACCATGCATAAAATAAACCAAACACAACCAAAAGTTTCCTCTTAGGCGGCAAACAAACAGATCATTAAAATATATAATTCTTAGCAGTAGTAAAAAGTAATGGCAAATTATAACCAAATGCAGTCCAATTCAAATCTAAGAACTACATTACTCAACAACCCAAAAAAGAAGGCCAGGATTGGAGTTCACAAATTTAATATCCAAGCTTTAGCAAAATTATCATTTGGGAGTTGCGTCGTTGTGGGGGACAAATTTCTTCTTCTATTCGGTAGCTCGCTTTGTTTCCAATTTCTCGAAGATCGGTTCTGATTTCCGATATATGAGTGAGGCCATCATCGGATTCCTTAGGTCCAGAGTTTTTGTGGTCATTGCTTGATTTGGTCACCCTACTGCAGTACTACAATTGAAATAGGAGAGTAGCTGTAATTTCGTCGATATCATTTGGGAGTTGCGTTGATGTGGGGGACGGATTTATTCTTCTGATCGGTGGCTGGGGTTGATTATGAGAAAGAGAGAGAGGAAGAGGAAGAGGAAGAGGAAGGATTTGGGAAATCTGAAGAGACAGAACCGTTTTGTCGATTGAAGGCTGGATTCTAATCTCGCGTGAGTTTTTTTCCAATTGAGCGAGTTAACTCCTAATTGATTTAAAATTGACTCAGTTTAGGATCGTTTTTGCTGCCTTTATATATAAGGTATTGATTCCCAACCCAAATATAGTTTTAGTGATTCAAATATTCTCATCAACATGTTTTTCCTTAGAATTTATTTTAATTTGCTAACCTGGAAATTAAGTTGAAAATTAACAAAATAATTGTGACCTCAAAAAATTTGTCCCTGGGATTATATAATCCATGGTATTAATTATAATCCGAGATTATAATACATGGTATTAAATAATCTCCCATATTAAGTCATTTATATCCTTGGACTAATAATCCTAAGTTTAAATTTGAAAACAAACAAAACACTTAAGATTAATAGTCATATACCAAGTATAATCATTGCAAACAAATGACAAAATGGTCCACTCCAAGAATAAGAAGACAAATTAAAATTTTAAAGTAGTTTATATAATTTGATCAAATTCAACGTCAATAAACAACTTTGAATTTTTATCATGTTAGTTGGAGTATATTTGACAGATGATTAGATCATATCAAATGTGGATTGATGTTAAATAACAAAAACAGGATAATTATATCTCAAGCAGCTGAGTGTCCATTTGTAGTTATTGGCATTGATCGTGTACATGGAAATAAGTTAATAAAGGAGTACTTTCTTAAGGGCAAACTCTACCTACTTCTGCTTGTAAGTTCGAAAGGCTTTTGTTTCCAAGAGCAAGAATCAGTCGATGGACCCCATTGCTTTCTCACTATAATCTACTTTCAAACATATAAACCATTAAATTCTGGTTAGATATACATACATAACAAAAACGGTGTCATACAACTAAAGTGCAATCATTCCTTACCCTTCTTAGACTCTACATTACTTCACAATTGATTAGCTTCCATTGTTCATTGGAATTTCAAACTCAATTTATCACAAGTCAAAACCCTAACAATTTATAGGCAGTAAAATATCCTACCTAGTAAAATCAAATTCACACCTACCTGTTCCATGGCAATACTTGCACCTTTTCTTCTCTTGTTGCTCAACATTATTAGCTTCAATCAGCATCAAAGCTAAAATAACACCCACTGCTCCACCTGAAAAAGATGCTACTATAGGATCCACCTGACTGAATTGAGAAATTAAACCATTATAAATCAGGAAACAAATCATTTGACATCTTTCTTGTAGACATAAAGGGAATATATTCCTCATGGAATAATATATATAATATCCTAAGTAGCTAAGAATATAAAAACAACATGTAGAAGTCATAATAGTTTTTTTGTTTTGTTTTGGTAAATACCTCAATTGCATAGGCAAATGCATATTGCATATGAAATCTTCATATGATGTGCCACTGATACCCAATTTCAGTGAGCTGCCATCGAAATAGGTTTGGCAGTTTAAAGAGGTCATTTCAAGTGTAGAAGAATAGAAAATCACTTAAAATCATCACAAATTTCATATTTTTAAAACCATTATCATCATGAGCAATGTGGCAATGGCACAAAATATGTAACTTGGATAGGGGAAATGAGCAAACATGATAGCAGTGTTTGTTTTTGTGTCTAAAAGTAGTTGGATTCAATCTATAAAAGCAATGTTTCCTATCCAAACAATTCCAATTTCTTTCATTTCTTTATTCAAATCTTTGATCTCTAAATTCAACCTGACCTACTCTCCCAATCTTATGATGCCACCAATGACTATTTTATTTGTGCTTATGATCTTAATTATTTGGCTCCCTAACCATATTAAGTCTGCCACTACTTCAGCTCTTGCTGTCCTTGTGTCCACTAGAATTCATAAACTTCCTGTAAATCACAAGTATCATCAAATGACCATGCCCTTGAGTAGTTACAGGAAAATCTGGGGGACAACCAATCTTTTGACCTTCTACACAAAAATCCTTCAATTGATACTATGCCGACATACAAATGTCACATTTTACTCACCTAGTCACCCATAAACAATGATATAACTCAGTCCCATATATCCTCTTATCTTAAAAAGTAATGAAACAACCATACCTAAAATCTATCTTAACAAGAACGAATAGTAGGTCAGTTGGTAAAAGGACTCTCTCCTCCTGCCATGAGCTCATTGGCACAGGTTCAATCATCATTCATCGGTAAGTGGTGCCCCTAACCCCCTCCCTCCCACCCCCACCCCCACCCCCACCCCCACACCCCCACCCCCACCCCCACCTCCACCTCTATCCAGTGGGGTAAAAATCTACCTTGACAAATCCACGCAAAACATAAATAGAATTTAACATGAAAGGAACCTGTATTTAACTTGATGATTATCAGATCCTTGAACTTCGGCTTGATATTTGGTCTTGCATGTAATTGAAGACGGTAGTGCTGACCAAAGCTCCAATTGCCCCCGACATTGCCTCCGCCACCGACTCCATATCAAACGCCATAATCTCTCCCTTTCTTTTTCCTCCTAAATTCTTCGATATCAAATCCCTAAAATTGAAAAAGAGGGATATAAACCAATTTCTTCCATTATTTGTCATGGGGGCCATAATCGACCTAAATATGTATTAACCCCATCCGCTAGAAGTTCTAGCGGACGACGCATAACTTTTTTTAATATGTACATCGTTTCTATGGTTAAGATACTATATCACTATTTGATTTATATGCCACTATTTGATCCACGTGAAATATATCTTTATGGATCATTATATATATATATATATATATATATATATATATATATATATATATATATATCAAACCTGTCTCATTTCTTTTAATAAAAACTATCTTAGGATGTGTTTGTTTAACTCTGAATAGCTCTGAATGGCTTAGCATCTGATAATAAAAACTATCTTAGGATGTGTTTGTTTAACTCTGAATAGCTCTGAATGGCTTAGCATCTGATTCGGTCAGAAGCTAAACTTGGTAAATATTTTTTTTCCTCGTGATCATTAAGATTCAAATCTAATTCTAAACCATCTAGAAGTGGGTCGGAAGTAAATTGACTATTTTTGGACAAAAATAACCTCTAAAATATTACAAAATTCCTTTTGTATCCCAAATTCTATCATCCTTACCGATTAAAACCATCTGATCTCAGAGTTAAAACATTCGAATCGATCGTCACTAGCCACGAATCCACCATCCGATCCAGAAAAAAAAACAAATTCATATATACATATATATATATATATACACACACACACATACCATAACAAATCAGATCTACAATTTCATTGAAACCATCTGAAAATTCCAAGGGTTAACAAAAATAATAGAGAAAGGAAACAAACAGTGTTCGCTATGAAGTGTACAAATATCGGCGATTTTCCCGTCATCGGAAGCACGGTAGAACGATGGCGACAAAAGAGGGTTAGGATGGTGCCGGAGGCGTTGTTGAAGGTGGAGGAGAGAAGGGTGTGGTGGCAAAGAGGGAGTAGCCACGGGAGGAGAGGTCGTCCGCGGTGGAAGAGGGCGACAGAAGGGAGGTGGAGGATTTAAGTTGGGTGTATTCAATTAAGATTTTTAAAGATTTTTTTTAAGTGATAGATTTTTATAGAATTTATGAGATTTTAATGACTTTTATAGATTTTAAAGACTTTTTTAAACGACCAGATAGCCCAATGAAATAAATGAATTTTTATAAATTTTTATCAAGATTGTGATAATTTTTGTATCTTTAAATATATATCTTTAATTTATATTAATTGTTAATTTGTCAGTATGTATAACCTCGCTTTTTTTTTTATGAACTAGAGTAAATCTCATTTATATTATTGTGGCGTGAAATTTTATATATGTTGAAAATTTTCATATTATTCTATTCATTTCACGATATATTTGAATCTTTAGGATCTGGATAAAATTTTAAAAGCTACGTATTTAATCAAAAATTAAGTTCACTTTTCATCGAAATTTATATATATTTTTTGTGATATCGTCGCTTTTTTAAGTAGGAATACCAAACTTTTTTTTCAAAAAATAATATAATGATTCAGATTAGGTACAGTTATATGTTTCTTATTAATATATCTTGTTAATTTTTTATTATAATAAATCCAATTTTATTTTTATGACCCAAATTTTACCAAATTATTTATCAATCACATATTAATATTTATTAAATTTCATATAAAATAAATAACTAGTTTGGCCAATAAAAAAAAAGTTTCAATTAATAACTAGTTTTATCCATGCTGTGTTTATTTGGAAGTCTTTTAAATCTTTAGGGATGATGGTAAGGCTTTGAATATGGGTTGATAGTTATAATTCTTCTTCTAAAGTTTATTAAACTCTACGATTTGATATAAATTTTAAAATCTATGACTTTTTGAATACCTAAAATACTTTTATAAACTTTGTAAAAATCTTAATTCAATCTGCTTTAACTTTTAAAGACATTGAAAAAGTTCTAATTGAATACCACTAAACTTTTATTAACTCTTTAAATGTCTTGATTGAATACAACTAAATTTTTAAAATCTTTAAAAGTCTTTAAAATTCTTAATTGAATACAGCCCTATTAGGAGAGGAGAATACAGAAAAGGAAGAGGAGAGAGAAAGTAAGGAGGGTGAATGAAGTTCTTGCCATTCTTGTCTGTTTGCTTAAAGGTAAAATAGTAAAATACTCTTATTTAGATATTTTTAAAAAATTAATTATTAAATAATATTTTTTTATTTAGACACAATTATAAACAGGTGCTCTATATTATTTTGAAGTCTAAACTATTCAGATCTTAATATTCAATTTTATCAAACAAAATCTTACTTTCTCCTTTTCTTAAAGGGGTGTATTCAATTAAGATTTTTAAAAAATTTTAAAGATTCTAAAAGTTTGGTTGTATTCAAAAAACATTTAAAGAGTTTATAAAAGTTTAGTGCCAGATTCAATTACAACTTTTAATGTCTTTAAAAATTAGGTTAATGAGACTCAGATTTTATCAATAAAGATTTAAATTTTTGTGAAATAATTTTTAATATTATGGTGTGAATTTGAGATAATATTATAGTTGTGGGTAATATATTTATAAATTTTTTGAAAGTATCACAGTGGTTATATTATATTCGATTAATTGGTGGGAATATTAGGTTTAGCGGGGAATATTAATATTCAATAATTTCAATCATTGGTGACCCACAATGTGAAATTATTATCGGATTGAGAAAATGACAAAAATATTTTATTGAAATAACGACGAAAAGTTTTACAATTGATCTTGTTGAATTCTTTCGGTAGTAAAAATACGATGTCGTGTGGTTGCGTAGTAGTGTGCGGTATTGATTATTGATCTTTATGTGAGAAGTTCACCGGTTTGATTAATTATTATCGATTAATAATATGAATTATTATAAGCGATAATGACGTTTTATTTTATTTGTATTATTAACGTAATAAAGCGAAGCATCTTTTATATAAAATAGAATCTTTATTAAAGTTTATTACATAAATAGAATATATTATATTTTATTATGCGTAGTGTTGCGTAGTGTTTTGCGTAGTATTGCGTAGTGTTTGCGTAGTAAAATGTTTTTATATAAATAGAATATATTATATTTTATTTAAAGATTTTTCTTTAAATATGAATCGTCATCGATTAAAAGTAAATCAATACTGGATAGTTAATTGGATTAATTCTTATCATTTCATTTTCCTATAAATGTGTTTCATTCCTTCATTATTTTCTTTACAATTCATCAAAAGCTACAGAGAGAAATTATAAAAAAAGTATAGAGAAAATTATAGAAAGAAGAAAGAGTATTCCGCTACTTCACTTCTTACATATTAGATTCTTTTTTACGGGTGTTATTCTTCTTTCTTGAAGAGAAACTTACATTATTCCATTCACTATTATTATGTTGGAATAACTTGTAAAAAGTGGCATACCCTATACACATAACTTGTATCTGTGGCGTCTACTATCTTGGTGAAATCTTTATGTTATTCCATTTCTTATTATTACATTGGAATAACAGATGTATCATGATTTCTTATATCTTGGTGACATTCTTTATTATTCTGTTGGAACATCGCCGTCGTGTGTTTCTGGGACGCTGTTAAAATCTTTATCATTCTGTTGGAATATATCTATACATGTTTACTGGCGGATCTGGTTCCATCTTTATTATTCGTTGGAACATCCCGTTCGGTGTGAATTTCCTTTGACCTGGTTAGATTATTATTATTCTGTTGGAACATCCCGTCGATGTGAATTGAATTTCACCGATTGATTCAGTTATTATTATTACATTGGAATAACTCGCTCTCATCACAATCTGCGTCGTAGTGATTTCTTTTGTTATTCCATTCTTTATTATCTGGGTTGGTTAAAGCTTTGACTTATCTTTCATGAAATTAGTAGAATATCCTCGATATTTGCGTTTTCATCCAAAGATCTTTTCATGGAAATATTCTTACGATCATTCTTGAATTTCTTTCTGAAAACAAGATCGTGTTGACAATTTGGACGTTAATAATTCATGGATTAAATAATTCTTGAACTTGTTTTATTGAATTACTTTGTCGTCATCATCATCTCACGTGTTATATTATGTTATCTTTTGACGCTTTACGATGCGTAGATGAACTTAGTATGATTATAATGAGGATCATTCGGTATAATCGTGACTTGATATAAATGATGACAAAAGTCGCCGATTGGCGCATGTCGATGATGGATAGTTTTTGGTATGATTATGATGAGGGGTGATTAAGGTATAGTCGTAATACTATTGATAATTTGATGAAAATCATGGCCAGTGATGCGAGGGATGATTAGATGTGGTGGTTTATTTATTAAAGTGATCTCTCGTGATAAAAATTGATGAAAACCTTTTAAAACCGCAAAGATAGTAGACTTTTATTCTCTACTCTTGACTCTTTTAATGGATTCTTTATTCCATTGCATGATTAAACTTGGTTATCTATTGTATTTTATCAATTTAACATTGTTGACGGTAATGATAATTTATTCTGCATTATCTTAGTCGTAATATTTCTTCTTGAAATTTAGTTGAAATTTCATTTCTTTCTTTCATTATTCTCTTGAGAAATGAGAACATAATTTGAGACGAGTCGGGGGAGCGGAGTAATGGTCAGGAGGATAGCATTAGTAGTCTCTCATTTATTACGTGAAATAGTGTGATAATAGTTGTAATGAGGACTCCTTTTGAGTTTGTATAATATCTAGTAGACAATATTTGTATTCAACTTCACGGTTTATGTCCGTATTATACTGCTGATGATTAGGTTAGTAAGTTGTATTTGAATTTATGTCTGTACGTAGTAAGTGGCGACCAAAGATGGGTGACGATATCACAATTTTAGAGGCGTCGCATAAAGTAGTGATTAATTAAGATTTTCTGAAAGTATATAAAAGTATTTTGGTATTCAAAAAGTCGAACTTTTTAGATTTTTATTAAATGGTAGAGTGTGATGACTTTAAAAGAATAATTATAACTATCAACCCATATCCAAAGTCGACCTCAAATCTAAAGATTTAAAAAACTTCATATCTCATCTTGATAAACTAAATAAATTTAAAATCTGATTACATGAATCCAATATTTCTAATTACTTCACATGAATCAATATTTCTAATTATTTTATAATCTAAAATAATTAATAATTACATTGCACAAGTAAAAATAAAACATTTATTTTATTTTTGTAAGTAACGATAAAATTCAAAAATTTTAAATTTTGAATTTATTTGTTATTTAATAATAAGCACACGTTATTATTTCAAAAAAAAAATACACAATATTTTAAAATTTTGTAATTTCATAAATTAACTTAGAATAAAAGTTAAATGAAGAAGAAAAAAAGTGAGAGAGAAGAAAAGTAATTTATATAGGAATACGTCTTTATAGTGATACGAGTTATATATAGACTATAGTTGTATAAAATATATAAGTTCTTCAAGTTTTTTTATCATAATTTTATTATATGTTACATTACTAAACTAAAATTTATTAAAAGAATATAAATAAAAAAATATTTTTTATTTAAAAATAACTTGCTATTTTAAAATATACATGAAACAAGTATATATTATTTTTATTTGCAAATTTTGATACTAAGGCGAGGTAATATTCAAATATTTGAATGAAAATCAATATATATTGTAAATGTTTATATTAATTTTTAATTTACAATTACGTAAATAAGTATTGATGACAACTTTTTGTGGTGAAATGAAAAACAATAATTCCAAATAAAGCGTCGTCGCATATATCATAAATATATATATTTTTCGATGAAAAGTGAATTTTAATTTTTTATATTAAATCTGTAGTTTCTAAAATTTTATTGGTATCCAAGTATCCAAATGTATTATGAAATGAAGTAGAATAATATGAACGCTTTCAATATATATAAAATCTAAATGCCACGATAATATAATGAGATTTACTCTAGTTCACGTGAAAAAAGAGGAGATGTTATACAAATGGTAATTAACAATTAATATAAGTTCTGACGTATATTAGAAGTATCTGAAAGTTTCATCACGATCTTGATAAAAAGTTTTATAAAAGTCATTATTTATTTCATAGTCTATAAAAGTCATTTTAAAAAAGTCTTTGAAAGTTATTAAAATCCCATAAATTCTACAAAAGTATATCACTTAAAAAAAAAATCTTTAAAAATCTTAATTGAATACACCCCTTAAATATATTTGTTTAATCATTTTTTCCCGTGCCTTTTGTTTTACAATTACATTTTCATTCATTTCAACATACTCTAACAAATTTACCCTCCATTTTTTTTTTAAGTGACAACTTTAGCCTTTCAACCTTAAAAACTTCAGCCCTTCCTAAAACCTACAAACGGCTCTTTCCAGATTTGCTATACTCTCTCTGCGCTGCGCTCGATCTCTACTCTCTCTCTATAGTCGATCTCTGCTCTATCTCTCCCCTCTCGGTAAAAATCATTTAAGTTTTATGTGTTTAATTTCAAGATTGTTAAAATTGGTGGGAGAAGAATTGTGTTCGTTAGGATTTTTTGAACCGTTTATTTGTGGTTTATTGCAATAACCACAATCTTTTTGTTAGTTCCTATTTTAAGTTGGCATTTGAATTTTGTTTTTATTTATCTGAAATTATTGTATGATTTAGGGGTGAGTTGGGGGAATTTTTGTTATTTTTGAAATTATTGTATGCATTTGCAATGTTTGTTGTTGCTATTAATTGGGGAAATTTATCTGTTTAAATTTAGTTTCTACAGGGTCCTCTTCGTAAACGATGGAAACCGTACCTTCTACATAATCTCTCTTTCTCTATCTTTGAAGTTAGGTGGGTTTCCAATTATTAAATTACTGTAAAGTTTGTGCCTTTTATACATATAATTGGTTTTTGTTTTGATAATTTTTTTACCTAGATCATGCTTAGTGGATGGTTATGGATTGGTCCTTTGGCTTTTGGTGAATGGTGTAATTACATGCCCTAACTGAAAGGGAATTACTATCCCCTTTGAATTAATACTATCAATTCAATTAAGTTTTCTTCAATTTATATTGAATCATGGCATTAAAGATGCTATTTACCTTATAGATTCATAATATATTAGGCATTTGGGATGGGGGCAGTTTTTCTCGTAAGAAATATAGTATAAAGGAAAAGTGCTAGAGAGTGCAGAGCCATATAGCTGTTGTATAAGCACTTTAACAGAAAAAAATCAGAAACAGGCTAATAAAAAATTCCAACATAAAGGGAATCCAGCAAAACACTCTATCCCGGTATATCCTCCTAAGAGCATTATGAAGCAAAAACTTATCATGGTGCAAATTCCTCCATAAACAGTATAAATAGCAAAGAACTCCATGGCCAAACTTTGTTCATCCAAAAGATTAGCCTACAAGCATCAGGGAGCGAACTCTACACACTGATTCTTCGACTCCTCCATATAGATCACATGAGGGGTATTTTTAGGGGGCAGTAGGTTAGATATAATAGGGATTGGAGGAAATCCTTCATTAAGGATTCATTATTTCTATCTTTTCCTTTTACTGAGGAAATGAAATGAGAGGTGGGTGATGATGATGTGCATCAATTTAAGAAACTTGTTTATATCCAAGCAGACAATACAAAATATTGATAGTGTGTTGCTATGGTTGTTAAGTTTCAAAACTCTTCTACTGAAATCTTTATAGTTGTTTATCTTGTAATTGAGATGATGTTGTTGTTAATTTAAATCCCCTTTATTGTACTCTCTATTTCTTTTAACTTTTTGTATGCATTGTTATCACAATGAAGTTGTTCGGGCAATTGAGATAAGAGGATTGTAACATCTTTGAGTCCAGCATACATAAAAATTGGGCAAGCAATGATTGAGCTTTAAAGGTTTGTGATAAGGTAATAGCAATCTCAAATATATAATTACCTGGAATTGGCATCATGTCCAATTTTATTTTGTACATGAACTCTACTGTTTATTTGCATTTTCATTTTAAAAAACTAATGTTGTACTTTGTATCTGTAAAGCTTATCCTGTTGCTATATGTTTCTTGAAGTTTTGTTCTTACTTTGGACATAAAATAGTAGCAACTCTTTGTAAGAACAGGGTTTGTAAGACATAAAATGTTTTAAGAGGTCAGTGCAGGTGATCAAGAGTTTGTACTAAATATACGCTGACTTTGTCCCATGTACTATTGGAGGTTTTTCTTATTGTGCATATGGTAAGTTCATTTTCAAAGCTTCATTTTGATACTTGTTCTTGCAAGCAGATTCTTTCAATACTTCAATTGGTAATGGTTTAATTGTGGTGATAACAATGTTGTATACTAGGTTGGATCTACTTCAATTAGTAATGTTTTAATTATGCAAGCAATGAGAGATAATATTGTCTTAAGAATCTCTAACTTGGAATAAGATTGTTGTTGATATGTTTAGAAAAATTGTTTAATGTTTTATTTAATGAAAAAATTGTGATTGTTATGATATGATATTGAATCAATGTATTTTTTTATTAATGTCTTTTTTAGTAATCTTTACATTTTATTTTAACTTATAAGTCATTATCAGCCGAACACATTCACAATTTGTTTTAACTTAATTTCTAACTTATAAGTCAAACTGGTGCCGAGCGCTTTGACTTATAAGTTGCAGTTATAAATCAACTTAAATTTTAACTTTAAGTCATTTTAAAATAAGTCCTTGCCGAATGGGCATCTTATGTGGAGAGTGCTTTTAGGACACGAATTTACTAATGAGCATTTATTTAGAAGTTGCATCATTTGATGTCTTTAGGACAGATTTTTATAGGTTCAATTCCATCATTTGGTGCTTTGGAATTTGAGTATGTCTAATTGGTGGTTATTTTATGGTATGAACTTTACTCTGAAATTTTTAATTTTTTTTCTTTTGAGAAAATCTACACTGAATTATTATATTCCAATTTGTTTTAGTTTTGAAAATCAGAACTTGTAATAATTGTAACTAAAAGTATTTAACATTGATTAAAGGTAAAGTTGTGGAAGCATGTGTAAGATGTATGTAACATGAATGGGATTCATTGTTTGCATAAAAAGCTTCAGATATTGCAAAGGTAAAGAAACAAATGAAAACAAATTCAAAAATTATATATATGTATTTATAGTCTATGATTTTTAACGAAATAGGATAGGAGTACTCAATATTAAAGTTTATGGTAATAATATTCTGAAATATAGTTTTAATTCCAGTGTTAAAGTTTAAATCAGCTATTCAAATGCCAAAAAAAATGTAAATATAAAATAAAAATGAAAAAAAGAAACTCTTCAAACACCATTTTCATCCTCTCTTTCTTCAGTTGACGCTTAGCTGTTGCTATAGACCTATAGCTGGGTTGATTCACCTGTCGACATCGCCTGCCGGGGCTCCAAAAATCGAATCTTCTGGTTCAAATCTTTTTGTATATCGCAATCTCTCTTCAATCTATATACTTGTATATGTATTTCAAATTCTTTGATGATTGCATATAAAATCATCAATTTTATGTGTAAATGTGTGCACACTAGGTATATAGTTAAGAATACGTTTGAATTACTGAGTTAATAAACTATTTGATTGTTATGATTTTGTTAGAACTTATTAGGGTCAAAGTTTGACATTGATGTTAAAAGTTCCAATATTAAGGGGGGAAATTTTCTGTTGTGCTATACTTTGATACCATCTTTATTATGATTATTAGATTGCGACGCTGTGATTTGTTTTTATTTCAAAGGTCAAGTGGGGCAATTGACCCAGTTAGGCCTCGGTTGGGGAGGAGTTGGTTGTTCTTAGGTTTGATATTTCATTTTCATAACAGAAGTATATTTAGTGAGCGCAAGTGAATTAAGGAATAAATGGTAGCTTGGCAGCATAGAGAATTACAGATAGAGAGAATAGTGAAAAATTACTGATAACATAATGTGGTAGGAGAAGACAATTTTCTAAATTAGTATGAAGATGTGTTCCTCTTTAATACATGCTCTGTGGTACTGGTATCCTTCTTTATGAGTTTTGCGTTTTATGAATCAGAGTACCTATAGCTACTCATATGTTATATGTGCCTGAGGTAGTTGAAAGGTTAAATCTTTAGTAGCTTGAACTCCGTAACTAATTAATTGATGGTCTGTTTATAAATTAGAGAGGATGATATTGAGGCAAAGAAAAGTAAAGGAAAGTGGAGTTGCCTCAATTGGGAGGCGGCAATGTTCTAAAAGGCGGACGGCCAGGGGCCTAGACGGGATTTTTTATTGTAAGTCAATTTTAATATTTTATCTTACATTTATCCAAACAAAATAATAATATTAAGCAAAACAATTTATAATAAAGATAATAAAGGGCTTTGATTAAAGTTCAAACACATATCCATATTGCCAATGTCAAAGTTCAAATAGAAACATGCAATTGTTCAAAATTCAAATATATTTTAACGTATTACTTTTATTCATCAACAAGATTGCTATTAAATAATAAAATTTAAAATTTCAAAAATTTAATTCAATATTAAAACTTAAGAAACTAAACATGAATTATATTGAATTAAATTAAATATTAGAAATGTATCATCATTTATATAATTTGAAGTTGGTACAAGTTCAAAAAATTACAAGTATAATAAAATATCCATTTTGACTTGATCTTATTCACTTCTTGTTGTGATTTGATGTGCTACAACCTGCATTATTAATATGGTAAATCATTAAAAAAATATATCAAAATCTGGTTTGGGTAGTTATTAAAAAAAAAAACTTTCCGCCTAGGCCCTGCCTAATTTTCTGGAGGGAATTTTGTCGCGCGTCAGGGGGGCCTAGCGCCTGGACGGGGATTAATTGGTCCTAGGCGGGGATTTTTAGAACATTGGGAGGCAGTACTGCTAGCTTGCTTCACTAATTGCAAAGCATTGTTTTTTTCTTAAAGAAAATAGTTATCCAACAACTTTTTCTTGCAGTTAGGCTTCCATTTCTTATATGCTATTATGCCTGTAACGACTCGAGTCAAATCCCAAATTCAAATAAAATTATAGCATAATAAAGCCCAATGCGCTTTCTCAATAATATTTCTTGGGTCATCTTAGCCCGCCACAGACTCACCCCAAAGGTTATGGTTGAATGATAGCAGCTTGAGCCCTTAAATACACATACAAGTATCCCACGTGTTAAGATGTGGGACTGGGATGTTACAAGGCCACACTTCAAAGCTAGTAAGGAATAGTCCACATCATTAGAGAGATTAAAAACCGTTTTCTATTAGTGTAGAGAAAATAAAAGTTACATATTTATTATATGTAATGGTTGTAACTTAAAAAAACTACTGTTTTGTACTTGAGAGATCTAGACCTGACTTGATGATTGTTCTCTTATTATACACTACTATACACAGCTCCAGTCAGATGTTTTAGAACTTCGTGGGCATGTTAGTTAGTCAATAACTTGTCCTAGTAAATCTTATTCTGAAGGCATGTTTATGAAACCTGTAGCTCTATAATTTAGTTCTATGTACAACTTATCTCGTGTATTGTCTATGCTTGAATCACTTCCAATTACTCACCTGATAGACTTCTAGCATCATCACCCAGAAAATAAGAGGGAATATCGCAGACGTTGTGTGTTGAGAAACTAGTTGATGAAACTCAAGTAATATCAATTTGTAATCATCCTGTTCATTGTTAACACAATTGTTTTGTTTTGCTTATCTTCTCAATTTTTTCTTAAGATTCTTTGTCATTATCTTAATGTCATCTATTAAGCAGATTATTGATACGAGGTACTTGTACATTTAAACAGTCTACTGATACCCCCTTTTATTTCTTTGCAGGTAAAATGATATGATATAGAACAGCTTACGCATATGCAATATTGCCAACATTTCAATGACTAGAACTCACTACGACATTCTGGGAGTGAAGGAAGATGCAACCTGTGATGAAATCCGAACAATCTACCGTTCTTCTATCCTTAACTACCATCCGGATAAATTACAAAAGACACCTGACATATCCAACTCCAACAATCAGCCAGAAAGTAGATTTTTGGAGATTCAGAGCGCTTGGGAAATCCTTGGAAATTCAAAGTCACGTGCAGTTTATGATATTCAGCTGCAAGCCTTGAGACAGGATGCAATAGCTTCAGAAGATGTTAGCTTAGAGGATCTGACAGTTGAAGATGCTGGAGATGTTGTGGAGCTTTACTATCAGTGCCGATGTGGTGATTGCTTCTCCATTGATTCCCTGGAGTTGGAGGAGATGGGGTATCTCCTGTTGAGGGATGGGAATAAGGTCTCTTTACAAACACCAAATGCTTTTCCAGCATCAGTCGTTCTTCCTTGTGGGTCTTGTTCTCTAAAAATCCGTTTGTTGATTAATGCCGATAGTATTAGGTAGCAGCCTGAGAGGTCACTTCTTAGGCTTATTGGGGCAATTGGCCCTTGTATTTTTGTCTTCCAAAATTTTAGTAGCTTTGAAATTTGAAAAGGTAAAACTTGTTCTCAATATCTTAATGACTTCGACCCCCTTATGTTTAGGAGTGATATTCCCAGTGAGGACCATTTTCTAACCCTCTCGGTTCTGCTGCAGTATACCAACTCAGCTGAAAAATTTGCTTAAGCAGCCAAAACAGTTATAGACCACCGATTTGTTTGTAATCAATCTTCTAAATTGTATCACTACCGAAATGGAAACTATAATTGGTTTGTGTTTGGTCAAGCTAAAGTTACTAAATTTCATCGGCTGATAAATCATTTTTAGTGGAAAAATCTATGATATGCACGATAGCGACTCTCCCTTTAATAAGCAGTAATTTATTTGGTTTGTAAAACATTATGCACAAAGTGTCACTTATAGCATCTGTCTCAATTAAGTCGAGGGTTGGTACCAAGTCCTGCTTTTACCATTTCTTTAGGCTGAAGTAAATACATGAAGCATATATGAATAATCCTGCAGATACCTCACAGCAGTTGACTTGGCATCAGACGGTTCCGTATGCTCCAGAAATTAGCAGGTAATTTGTTTAAACTTTCTCATCCTCATTTATCTTTATCTTCACCCCAAAGGAAAAATAAATAGACGAATTTACATAAGTTGAGAGGCCACTTTCAGACAAGCATGTTTATATGAACTTTGAAGTAGACATCATCACTAATAAATATTAATTCTGAAACTCCTAAATTATTACGTACCATCCAACTTTGCTCTTTCATCATGATCCAGGAGCCACTAAGCAATGGCTCCAAGAGATGCAAATTCCTTGCATCAACTCTCAAGGTTGCATTTGCCAATTGCCATACATTTCTTGAAAGGCTTTCTTGTTCAAGCCAGGACGAAGAATATAATCAAGCACAGGGCAATGATGTTGAACAGGAAGTACTAATGGACAATTCGTTAAATTTTAAGCCAATTCAAAATGCTCTTAGTTTTCTTGATTTTAAGACTAGTCATTCAAGTGCAGCTTATGCTACTTGTAGTCATTTTATATTTCATGGGGTTGTTTTTCAGGTATTTGTTTCGGCAGTTCTATGTAGATACCTGGAGGCCGAAGCTAGACGTAAAGGAAACCTTAGGTTGGAAAGCTTTTGTTGGGCTCTTGATCTTCAATTGGGAATTAACCAAAATGTGGAAAGCATTGGTGGAGTTGAAAGAGAAGACTTCCTCTCAGTTGGGAGTTGTTTTTCTCGTTGTTCAAGTGCAACAAATATGGAAGCATTTCTATCGGCCAGTGATGACAAAGATTTCTCAATGTTCCAGCTTGAGCTGTGTCAAGTATCTAGATTTGCAGAGCCAACGGTCAATTATTTTGGGCTGTGCCGGAAGGCTTTCCGGTTTCTTCTCTGCCTAAATCTCCATCTGAATCTTGGTCATGGCGTAAAAGCAAAAGTACTATTCAATAAAAAAAAAATATGGAACCAAACTAAAAGTTTGATGTGCAGTATTGACCCCTGAACAACTAAATTAATTTAGGTGCCTCTATTTGCTGGAGACCGGAACTAAAGCCTAAAGCATATCAAATTTAACCTTATGGAAATGCTAACATGAGGTTAGTTTAGTGATACATGTATTTTAAGGCTCTAGCAAGTTTTTGATAGAAAATTCCATGCTCTACTACTAAGTGCAATAATTTTCAGGAATATTTTTATTCAACAGTATGCATAAACAATATTGGAAAAATGCACCATGCCAGATGTTTCCTTCATATATACATGTACACTAAGGGCTAGAAACGAATCGAACTCGAATACTTTTAGTCGAACTGTTCGAGTAACTTGATCGAACCAACAGCTATGTATGAGTTCGGATCGTTTTGTGTTCGCGAACATGATCGAGTTCGCGAACAAGTCGAACACAAGCTTGTTCGCAAACATGAACAATTCGCGAATGTTCACGAACACAAACTTGTTCACGAATACAAACTTGTTCGCAAACATAAACTTAGAACTTCGAAGTAAAAAACAGATAAATAAATATCAAAAATGTCTTCTCTAATAGTCTAAGTAATTCAATCAAAAATTAAATCAAATATTATAATCATCATTCTTACAATAGGATATAATCATATAAATATAATATATATCATATTATATTATTATCATATTGTCATTGATATATGTCTTATATCACACTATATAGACTTATTTAGGAATAAATATATTATATATCATATTATCATATATATATATATAATAATAATATATTAAATTAGTAGTAGTGGATTAGTGGATAATATTATTAGTTATTACATAATTAATCTAGAATAAATGAATAATACTCCATCTATTTCATAAAAATAGTCTTATTTAAGATTTTTTCTAATGAAAAATATGAAATTGTAAAATTTTAATATTTAAAATAATGTGAATTTAGTTATTTAGATTAATTCAATATCTAATAGACTAATATTGTTAACTTTGAAAATTTGGAATGTATTAATACCAAATACTTACTCGTTCCTCCGTTCTAAAATATAAGTAATAAACTAAACAAGTATAAATTTTCAAAGTAGATGGAAAATATTTTTAATTCAAAAGGATGTGATAATTAACTTTTGAATACAATAAATTTTGAGAATTACTTTATAAAAAGTTTTTAATTTTCATAATTATATTGTTTAAAACTAAATAAATTAATTACGATTCTAAGATCAAAGGCTTAAAAGTCAAAGCTATTTAGAAACTTTTTTTCATTTTTTTAAAACATTTTTGCTTATTCTAATTTAAATTAATAACTTATTTAAATTTCATGCAAACGGAACTGTAACATATTGTTTAATTGGATTATTAAACACTACTTTTTACCTTGAATATGATTACTTAATTGCATAATTAATAAATTAAAGTTAGTCATTCTCTCTCTCTCTCTCTCTCTCTCTCTCTCTCTCTCTCTCTCTCTCTCTCTCTCTCTCTCTCTCTATCTCATCTCTCCTTAAGTCTGTGCACCTTAAGTCACTAAAAAAAATCAAAAATTGGTAAAATCAAATTTGCACTTTTAATTACATAATTGATAGTTGATGTATGTAATATACAATAGTAATTATACAATGATTATTACTCTATTACTGAAGTCTCGATACATTGATGACTTGATTTCCCTAATCTCTATATCGGTTTGACAATTTTAATAACTCATGTAAATGTAAGCAATTTTATTGTATCGTTCTTTAATTAATGTCAAATTGTCATTGCATGATAATTTATTAAATTATTAGGGATGTAAATTATAATAATCCAACAATCATTGTTAAAAATTTATGAAAATATTAAAATAATTTTAATTAAATTAGAATTTAGTGGTGAAGAAGTAGACATTATTATTTATTAATTATTTAATAAAAATGTTTACTTGTAATCAATTATGAAAAAAAAACAAAAAGATGATTCAATAATAAAAAAATTGTTACAAATTTAACAATTATTGATAAGACAAACTTTAAAATTTAATATGAAATAATCAATTATTTATATTCAAAATTTTAGAAACAATTTAAACATATAAGAAATCGAACTACTCGAACCAATCTCGAACTTATTGAGTCGATCTCGAACTTATCGAGTCAAACTCGAACTTACCGAATCGATCCAAACCGAACCACATGGTTCGCGAACATGTTCGATCGAGCAATCGAACGTAACACTATGTGCAAACTCGAACGTAACATTATGTGCGAACTCGACTCGACTAGACGAGCAGCTCGAACTCAACATTTGCAGCCCTACAGTGATATACTACGTACCTGAAGGGCAAACAAGGCAATTTTAACTAAACCGCTGAAAGATGATACAATCCGTATTGCAAAACTTTTTGGTTCTTACTATTTTATCAAATCAACCAGATAATAGCTCATGATTGACATGAACATATAATGAAGAAATTGACACTTCAAACCAAAGATAACAGCTTTGTGACGACCAGTTTCATCAAATGATTCATATCAGATGAAACAGTCACATTATACAGAAAGCTTAGTAATTGAGAACATCGGCAGAATGTCTAAAAGAGAAACTGGCATGGATAGAGCCCTCAAGAGAACACAACATCAAGACTTGAGATATTTTAGTTGTCTGCTCTATGCTCAACATACGAACCAGAAAGTCCAGAAGTCCCAAGAACTGTGACCTGCAATTGAATGAACAAACAATTTCAAAGAATTAGACCATTTAATGTAGTCATTCGAAGAAAGCAGGGACTTCGAGAAGTATGAAAAAATATCATCAAAAAAAAAAAAGTATTGATGCGGTACGGAAGAAGAAATTCAATAATTTTATTAGTAATTTTGTATTTTTATTTAGAGATAAATGTGTTTTTAATCAAATTATTTAGTAGAATATTATAGTAATAGCTTTTCATTAGGAGAGTTTTAATTGTAGTAATAGATTTCAGTTAAGAGAGTTTATAATAGATTTTAGTTAGAAGATTGTTTTCTAGTATTGGGTTTTATATTTAAGTATTGTAATACTTCATAAGTTTCTGAAATTTTCAATTCACTCTTAAGTTTCTGAAATTTTCAATTCTGTCCCCAAAGTTTCTAAAATTTTCAATTCAGCCCATAAAGTTTCTGAAATTTTCAATTTAGCCCCCATAGTTTTTGAGTTTTCAATTTAAACCCCAAAGTTTTTAAAATTTTCAATTCAGACCCTCTACATATATACAATGTCTTCCAGGTTTAACAATCCAGACTTTCTTTGGGCTAAGATAAAGCAACTTGAGCATCAAACTTTGGTCATATGCGAGCAATTTAAATGGTCTTGTGTCCCGTATAGTGCGAGAGTATTGGAAATAATGTGATGAGCTTGCATTTTCTGAAACAAGTCTTGCAAATTTAAAGGCACATTACGAGTACATAACCACATGCTTTGTTTGTCCATGTTTTGTTCAAGCACAAAAAAATGTTCATCCTAATCGTGTTTGTTCAACTAAAGCGACGCGTTCACAAGAGCAAACCTGCAACGTAAATTCTTACAAGACAATTGATGATTGTCTCACAATACTTAAACGTCTCAATTACCAATATGAAATTGGTGAGGATAAAGAAGAGCAAGTACTCTCACATATTGATGCTGGTGAGAAACATGAATCGGAAGTTAAGTGTGTTGAAAAACTTGCATATTCAAATATGGTTTGCAGTTAGAAAATTGAAGTTAAGTTTGACCCCAAATGCGAAAACATTAAGGAAGATAAAGTTGAGGTTTACAATATTGATTTTCTCTTTCCGGTTGATATAGTTGAGTCCCCAACTACTTCAAATTTCTATATTATGTCATTGTTATTCCCCAAAATTGTGCTAATGACATTAAAACATTGGATGCGAATGTTTTGTTGGAAGAAATCTCTCGGGCCGTGGTTTATTATTCTACGATATTTCAACTTGAGGACGAGTTTTTTTCAAAGGCGAGGAGAATGATGCGGTACGGAGAAGAAATTCAATAAGTTTATTATTAATTTTGTATTTTTATTTAGAGATAAATGAGTTATTAATTAAATTATTTAGTAGGATATTATAGTAATAGTTTTTCATATGAGAGTTTTAATTGTAGTAGTAGATTTAAGTTAGGAGATTGTTTCCTTTCTAAATTAGAGTTTTTACTAAATCCCCAAGTATTGGGTTTTGTATTTAAGTATTGTAATACTTCATTATTTTGAGAGATTATGGAATACATTGATTTGAGATTAAAACTGTGTGCTTTTATGTGTGTTTCTTTACCGATTCTCTGCGGGAGATAAGTACTCTTATTCCTTCTTCGTACCCCGTCCTACATCATGTCTACTAAGAGTGCCATACACAAATCTTAATATTTGCAAGGAAAAGTCAACAAAAGAAGGACTCTCTTCTCCAGATGGAGGAAGTGATCCGTATTTCGTTTTCATATCAGTCTTTTTTAATATTTTGCTCCTATTTTCTTTTAGCATCTCTATGGCCAGTGCTAGTAATACCATCTTAGCCTTTTAACTGTCTGCAACACACTTATGTGCAGTAAACAAGCAATGAAGCAACACAATGAGAAACATGGATGATAACACATTGCTAGGTCCAAATTTTGTTTGCTATCTATCTGCCTATATAAAAGTGTTTACAAGAAAAAAGCACATATGTTTATACCTTTCCCCATTCAGAACCAAGACCACCACATCTCATTTTCAAGTGTATCATCCTCGTTCCCAGTTCATTCTCCACTTTCTTTCGCAAAAAGGTCTCATCAGGTCCAAATGCTTCCAGATATGCAGTGTAACGTTCAAAAGCAGTTTTTAATGCTTTAACAAATTCATATGGTAAAGGTCTGACATTCTGCAGAAATATTCACATGAGTATACAGCATGAATCCGAGAAACAGTAAATAAATAAGTGTCACCAATAACAATGTTTTTATGTAACCTCGCCACTCAATCCAAGGTTGTCATCAATTTCCATCCTCAAAGATACAAGTTTTCCCGTAAATTCCTCAACTGCCTCAGCTGCATGGAGTATATTAGCCAAGATCTCCTGGCCAGCCTTGTCTTCTGTATTTTTAGACAATGCCTTGTTTGCATAATGAATGACAGCATTTGGGAGCTCATCCCAACTTGCAGCCATCAACTCCTTGACAACAGTTTCGATCTCACGATCGTTTATGGCAGGCATGTGACTCAAATAACGCCTGCTTCCAATGTTCATTGAAGTCGAGAGAGGGGACCGGAAATCTCGTAATATCAAATGACATCACATTATTCTTTTTGGCAGGTAATACAAAAAGATATACTAACTCAAAACAGGAAAGCTAAAGCTCATAGATAATGTATATCTATTGACTCTATCCAAGCCAAACCAAAGTCCACAATGCAGAAAATCTGTCCTAAAGACACCAAAAGATGCAACTTCTAAATAAATGCTCATTAGTAAATTTGTGTCCTAAAAGCACTCTCCACATAAAGATGTTAATTACCCAGATCAATCTTGTTAAACAAAATGCCACTCAAGTAGAATTATTCCATCCCAAGATATTATAATTTATATATATATATATATATATATATATATAGTAGGAACAAAAGAGAAAAATAAGCAAGGACGATAACGAAGAAAGTACCAGGAGAGAGGCGTTTTGCAGCAGTTGGGAAATGGAAACAGCGGAGTCCACGGCTGAGGTGATGCTGGTTGCTGGTAGTGGCGGTCGCGGTGGCGGTGGCTGCAGTAAAGAAACCTAAGGATCTGCGATAGATCGAACGGTATAGAGATCTCATCGTAACAATTTTCTCCATTTTCGTTCTTGGAGTGACGACCCTTTTCCCTGCTGCCGTTCGGCAACAACATATTTTAAAATGACTTAAAGTTAAAATTTAAGTTGACTTATAAGTTATTTTAAGTTATGACTTATAAGTAAACACGTTCAACATCAATTTAACTTATAAGTCAGAAATTAAGTTAAAACAAGTTATGAAGGTGTTCGGCTGATAATGACTTATAAGTTAAAATCAAATTTAAAGATTACTAAAAATGACATTAATAAAAAGATACTTTGATTTAATAACATATCATAACAATCATCCACAATTTCATTAAATAAAACACTAAAAGTGGATTTAAAAAACAGTGTTATACTACTAAAAGCAGTGTACCCTACGTGGTTTGCATTTTGCACCATGGTTAGATCAAAATAGAACAATATAACTAGAAAATTCTTTACCACATTCACTAAATATTCAATTGATTAGCATCTGGAAAAAAAAACCACTAAATTGAATAAGCCAAAAATAAAGTTCCATTCTAAAGCTTAAAATTAATATACTCCTATTAAAACAAAAACAATACAAGACATCAAGAGGCCAAAGCAAAACCAAACAGAAAATAATGAAATTCCACTTGAATTATTGAAAAGATTCTTAAAAATCATGTTTTAAACAAAAAAGAAATTTAGGTGCTTTCAAAAATTCATTGATTAGCCACAAGGTACTTAATTAACAAGAAAACCACTAAAATAATTAAGGTTGTGTTTAATAAAACTGAAAGTTAAGATTTGAACAATTTAGAAATCTGAATAATGTAGAGCATCTGAATCAAATTGTATCTGAATGAAAAAATGTTGTTTGATAGTTAATTTTTTCAAAATGTCTAAATAATAGTATTTTACAATTTTAACCTTTCCTTCTTTCTATTCAACAACCTAGCTTCTTCCCCTTCCCCTTTCTCCTCCTCCTCCCTAATACCCTCTTCCGCCGCATCAGTTTTCTGGTACATCAACATTAATCAAATACCAACTATAATCATCAGTAAAATCTTTTGCTACATATATATAGAGGGAAGAAATGAAGGAAAAGTAATTTCAGATCGGATTGTCTGTGCGATTACTTTACCGTTGATGATGGTTTCCTTCTGATCCGATGTGGCTGCTATTTTTCAAGTATGAATTTGATTAATTATTCTCTTATATTGCTCAGCTTTTCCGATCCCCAGTTTTGCTATTTCTATTTCATCTGCGTTCTCTCATCTCATCACCAGTTTTGCTCTTTCTGTTTACATGTAATTTGTTGAATATTAAGGATGAATATGAGGAAAACGATGGAGGGTGATGTTCAATTTCACGTGATCCATTTATCTCCTAGCTACGTTCTTTCTGATTCGATCCATGAAGAAAATTTATCAAAAAAAAAATTGTCTTCGATCTGCAGTTAGATTTTGAGAAGGTTATTTTTGTACAAAAAAATCAAATTTTCGCTTAGATGGGCTCTGATTGGTTTAGCTGTATTTTTGAATCTTATCTATTAAGATATATTCAGAGGCATAAAAATGTTTACTAAACAAGTTGTGCCTCTGACCGAATCAGAGGCACAACTATTCAGAGCCATTAAGACGTAAACAAACACAGCCTAAGCCTAGTCTGAATACCATTTTAGTCCAACTAAAATGTTCGAGTCTTCCCTATCCTTAGTAAGAAGCCGGGGCGGATGCACGTTAGGGACAGGTGGGGCACCTGACCCCACTGAATTTCAGGGGTTCAAGGGGGTCAACTTAAAAAAAATATTTGAGAAGGCTGTGAAATGAAATTTTTATATTTTATACTTCAAAAGCTATTAGACTTCCTAAAGTTAACTGTTAAAGTCTAAAAGACTAAATCCACTGTCTAAAAATCCCCGCCTAGGTCCGCCTAGGCCACTTTAAGCGCTAGGCCCCTTTAGCGCCCCCAAGCTAGCTTAGCCCCTGACGCCTCACCTAGGCCCAAGGCGGCAAAAAAATCCTTCAGAAATTAAAGCGAGCCTGAGCGGAGAGTTTTTTTATTTTAATAACTACCCAAACCAGATCTTGATATATTTATTTTTCTAATGATTTACCATATTCATAATACAGGTTGTAGTATATCAAATCACAACAAGAAGTGAACAATATCAAGTCAAAATTGATAATTTTATTATAATTGTAATTTTTTAAATTTGTGTCAACTTCAAATTATATAAATGATGATACATTTGTAATATTTAGTTTAATTTAATACAATTCTTAAATTTATGTTTAGTTTCTTAAGTTTTAATATTGAATTAAATTCTTGAAATTTTAAATTTTATTATTTAATAGCAATCATGTTTATGAATAAAACTAATACGTTAAAAATATGTTTGAACTTTGAACAATTGCATGTTTGTGTTTGATCTTTGACATTAGCAATATGGATATGTGTTTGAACTTTAAGCAAAGACCATTATTATCTTTAATATAGATTGTTTTGCTTTATATTATTGTTTTGTTTGGATAAATGTGAAATAAAATATTAAAATTGACTTATAATAAAAAATCCCGCCTAGACCCCGCCCAGGCCCTGCCTAGGCCCCCTAGGTGCTAGGCCCACCTCGGTCGCCCGCCTAGCGCCTTTTAGAACATTGACTAAATCCTATGGACGTTATTATGGAATCCCACTACAGCACTACTCCACTAGTAGTCTTAGACATTTAGACTTTTAGTACTTCACTTTATCTATTGATCGCAACAAAGGACAGAGCAACAACAATTCCAAGTCTCTAGGTCTCCATATTCACAATCGCAACAGAGCAACTCCAAATTCAAGTATATTTTAATTATAATTTTAGTTTTTTAATTTAATAAATTTAAAAATTGCCTTAGAAATTTTTGTAATTGTTTATAAATTCTTTTTTTGTACTTTTATAAAATTAGGGCTTTTTACTTCTTAAAGCAACACTGCAACGAAGAAGAAAACTCCATCAAATAAAAGTTCTTCAAGTTCAAGTATGTGTTCTATTCTATTTTTACTTTCTTTAAATTTTGTAATTTATTTTGTAATGTTACTTGTTACTTGTTAGTGGTTTAATTGAGATTGTTTATTGTTGATACTAATTACACTTGACTATTCATATTGTATATTGATCTTGTTTTAATGTTAAATTAGTTTTTAAATATTTATTGATTGTCAGGCATGGACATACGTAATTGGGTTACAACAAAACGTACAAAATTTGAATCTATTCCTGAAAATGTCCAAGCAGAAGGGACTAGTGACGACTTATCACTGCTGATATTCACCAAGAAACTCACCGCAAAATGTTAACCCCCAAACCCAAGTACCAGAATCTTTTGACCAAAATATCCAGTTTCAAACTCATACACCGGTATCTACTTCCCTTAATATCGAGGGGGATCCCGGTAAAAGACCGTCAATAAGTTCTTATCCCACTAGTGAAAGAAAGAATTTTCGAAGAAGTTATTTACTTAGGGGGCCGACTCAACCAATACCTCTCAAATTTCCCGATACACTAATTAGTGGAATTGCTCGTAATTAGTTATTTTCAAATGTTGGTTGAGAAAAGAAAGGATGATGTGTATCCCCAAGTCTATTTGTTGCTGAAGTTGGATCTACTTTTGCCTGTTGCTACTGCAACTATTGAAAGGACATTTTCAGCCATGAATATTGTGAAGAATGAACTCCGTAACCAAATGGGAGATGAATGAATGACTGTTTAGTAACTTACATTAAGCATGATATTTTTGCAACTATTAAAAATGAGGCTATCATGCAACAATTTCAAACAATGAAACCTCGAAAAATATTATTGTAAACAATATTTGAGGATTATTTAGTTTTGTGATTTATTTTATTAAATTTTTATTCTTAAGGGATTTTTTTTTGAATTTGACCCACTGAATTACGAGACTGAATCCGCCCCTGGTAAGAAATCAGTGCTAGATTCAAAAGATTAAAAAAAGAAGTTTCCCCTAGTTTTGCTCTTGACCCCCTAGGCTCTAGGATTGAAATATATTCTTAAATTTACTACAAGTGTAGGTTCTCATAAAATTTGAAAATATTGAACAAAAGAACAAAACTTTAATATTTCAACTACAGAATTCATACTTAGTGAAACAGTGACTAGAAAATTCATCTACATAATTCATACCAAAATTACATTAACCATACAGCAGCAGGAGGTTCCTTCACCAAGAGAAATGAATTAACAATAAGACTTAAATTCTCTCTAATAGACAAATTTTCCAATAATGATCAGCCTCCACAATGTCATCATAACAAATACTGTGACAAATCCTCTTCAAGGAGGCAAATCATAAGGAAAGGCCAAAATGGTGGCAAAACAGTTGATCTGCAGATTTGTAGTCTTTTGTTTGGCATCTAAAGCAGAACTCAAATTAGGCATCGTGCTCCACACTCCCCAACAAAAACAAATCTTTGAACTTAAAAAGGATCAAGATGAATATCAAGTGTACCCATCTAGAGTTAGAATTTTTACAAAATATAGTGTTTTACACTCCCCAACAAAAACAAATCTTTGAACTTAAAAAGGGGTCAATTTTTATTCTCTTAAAGAAAGTAGTCTTTGATAGCCTTCAATATATATCACAAGTGAAGATTCAACTAATTTAAACCTAATAATTAAAATGAATTTATATGATCAAATAAAACCTAATAGTTAAAATGAAAACACCAAAAGGGCCATCAGAAGCTATCAAAATCTGATTAATAGGAAAATACAAGATCTCAATAAACTGTAATCTGAGAAAAACATCCTCTTTTACCTGATTCAGGTGATTAGAATTAGAGACAACTCGATCTTAAATTGTAATATTGATGGATCAAATCGAAAATTCCAAAACCATAAACAGAATGATCGCAGAATGAATTGTATAATATATATGTGTATTTACCTATTACAAATCGTACCGATAATACTGTGATCCGGGAGGAATTGTAAGCCGAAAGAGAGGATGTCTCGATCGAGCGAGAGAGATTGATTCAATAGAGCGAGAGAGATTGATTCCAATCGACCAAGATGAGCAGCAGAGCAGCCGTTTGTTTACGTTAGAGAAGGGAAGAACTGAGAAACCTTAATATTGAGTACTCCTATCCTATTTCGTGAATAGCTGATTTAAACATTAACACTGGGATTAAAACTATATTTCAGAATATTATTAACATAAACTTTAATATTGAATACTCTTATCCTATTTTGTTAAAAAAATCATAGAATATATGTAATAATCTGGATTTTGTTAATAATTATAAATATTATCTTTATTTTATTAAAAGTATAATTGAATTAGAAAAGGTAAGTTAATATATATTTTTCTCCCTTGTTTCATTTTGAAAGTTAAATTCTTTTAATAGATAATTAAATAATTGATTTAATTAAAATTAAAGAGTCCATTAAGATTTTGGTAACTCATTTATTATTTCTTACTTATATTTAAAGAGTGAAGGTGTAACCCTACTCCTATTCCAATTTGATGAGTTGAAATACTTATACAATTCATTAGAAAAATTATAATTAATTTATCTAATGTCAGTGAATTTGAAACCTATTTTTTTGGGGTTTTGTCCTCTACAACTATGAAAAGGAAGAGACGATAAATTTATAAAAACCACAACATGTCCCAATTTTCATTACTATTTTCAGTCCTAATTTTGAAAATTCGTAAATTAGTCGTATTAACTCCGAATCGAGTGATTCTTGAGCTTAATTTGTATATCTTTTCGAGAGCTAAATTTTTATGAAAATATAAAGAGATTTTGAAGACTCAAAAAGACCCGAAAGTTAGATTATTTACTGCTACATATTGAAAAAAAGACGAATAAGGAATGTAAATATTATTTCATATTTCATATCTTGATTTTAAGTTTAGTTACGAAGGTTTTTAAATTAGAGATTATTTTTGATCAAAATAGAGACATGGAATTAGAAGCCATGATAATTGGAAAGAGAAGATAAATTTATATTAAAGAATATAATTTGATTAAATGTAAACGTTAAAATATGAAAATCAAATTCTATATTTTTAAGGTATATTGTATGTATTATATCTCTTAATCCGACCGTTAGATCGTTATAACTTTTGAGTATGTTATACATATATAAGTTGGGAATAGATTCACCAATTTTGAACCGTTGAAAATTAACGTATGATTTGTTATGAATTTTAATCAAGCAGATTTTCAGTAGTGAGTTATAATATTTATAAATGTATAACTTAATATTTTTAAACCCGATTTGGTTGATTCTTGAAGCTAAATTGGAGTATTTGAAGTCTAATTTTTGTTAAAATTAATTAATTTAACAAAAAAAAATCAATTAATGGTAATAATACCAGAATAGTGGACTGACGTCTTAAAAATAATTTGTCATGTTAGGGTTTTAAGACTTCTTAAATTTTTTTATTGACTTTTAAGTTTTGGAGTATTAATAGTGATTTAAGGCAATAATTAAAGTCACCTTGAATGAATTACAAATTATTATGGAATTGTTAGTTGGATTATTATTTAATTCAAGGTGAATATATTTAGATGATGATTAAGATTTCGTATTTAGCATTGGAGGTTAAGATTTTGTGGAGCGTGTTATAAGTGGTTTTGAGTATCAGGTACGGATTCCGTACTCCAGTCCTTCGATTATTATTGTATTCTTTATATCTCGTGATATCTTGTCATTCATTATATTTTTCTTATATTTCTATTAATGCTCTTAAATAGAGCTTTGATTTTTGATACCTTGACTTTATTATGTAATTTGATCTCTTTTCATTCTATTATAATTTGAACATATTCCATATTTCTTCAGTGATATTATCATTATGTTAATTTTTTGTATTACTAATCGTTCAAAATTTGGTAATCGCTTAATTGTTTCCTTTCTAATCAAATCTTTATTTTACTTTGATTTGGTCTAGCTGTTCAAAACTTCATATTTTGTAATTTTTTGAATTTGTTCTCATGCATAGAACTTTATTGATCTTTGTAAAACGGTACATGTTGTTGTGACGCCCCCAAAATAGGAATACATCACCCATTCTGAGTCGCCAGATATCACTCTATAAAAATCAAATACAAACTTCATTTATACAACTGTTGAACTGTCGTGCAAAGTACGACAACAGATAAGCTGTGAGTTTCAATACAAAATCTATGTAACTCTCATGGTGCCTTGACCACAACACCTTACAAAGGTACCTTACATAAAAGTACAGTCAAAAACTGTTTTAGAAATTAAAATCTTTGGGAAGTGCTCAAGAAAACCTTTGTACATAGGAGGCCATGAATCTAAGTTATGATAGATATCATATGTCCAGAGAATTATCCTTGGTTGACTCAATAGACCCCAAAGAAAAATGAGAAGATTACTATCATGTTCCTTCCAATGGTGAGTCTTCTCTTGACATATAACTATCTCCACTGTCTGCAATTGAACATTATGTTTCAACCAAACTCCGAGATCATATAGGTAGTGCTCGTAGATATACTCAGCAAGTGGATGTGTACAACCCTGTCTTATGATAACACGAAGTTGTATGTCATTAGACATCTTGTATGATAGTGACAAAATACCCTTCCAAAGTTAGGTTCGCCTCACCCTATTCGGTTCACCAAAATTAAATATCAAATGACGTATACAATACGACACACTTATCTTAAGTTCTTAATAAAATTATTTACATACTATTTAGGGAGAACCTCAACAGCTATTGATGATTGGGTAATATACCCATGAATTGGATATATTTGGGCTTAATTTATTGTATTCTCAAAGCATTTAGATTCATTTTTCTTTGTGTTTAGTTGTTATATTCTTGATTTGGGAATTTGTAGGAACACTTGGGAGATTTTGAGTTGAAAAAGGGCATAATGGCAACTTTCTGCACCTCAGCGCCAGGGCGCTCTAACACGTTCATTTCGGTAGCAGGGGGGTCTTTGGTAGGATTTTAGTTGATTGGGGGACGCGTTGGTGAGCAGTTGACTTGCTTTAAAGAAGGTTATTTGACTAGTTGATTTGGAAAAGGAGTTTGGTATAAGATGAGAAGTATATAAGGGTTATTGCAATTGAAAGAGGGTACGAATCTACACAATTGGAGGCTGATCAAGGAGTCAAGAGGAGAATTTTGAAGATTTTTCACTTGGAGTTTTCTTCTTCTTCATTTTTTTTAATTGGTGTAATTCTTTAAGGATGATTTTCAAAGATTGTTGGTTTTATTTTCTGCTATGAACTAAATTCTTTAATTAAGATTTCAATTGAACCTTTTATGGCTATAAATTAGTTATTCAATTTATTCCAATTATTTATATTGAAGTGAATTGTTCATCTTGCCTTGCATTTATTGATTAATTATCTGGCCAATAATTACCTTGTTACTCTAGAAGGAATTGAAAGAGGAATTCTAGGGTTAGAACTGGACATGGTGACATGTGACTTAGTTATTTGCAAAGTGAATAATTAGGTTTGTGAATTGAATGGAAATATCAATTCACCGCATGTAACATACAAGGAATTGGGATTGAAAAGAGTTTAATTCAATTGTTTTGCATAGGAATATAACAAGATTAATCTGAATTAAATAGAAGGCAATTGATCACTTGAAAAAGGACTTTTGGCACTTGAGAATTTCTGTTAACAATTCAGTAGGCATAATAATTGGGATAATTGGGTAATTGATTTATAGTTCATAATTGGGGATATTGGAGTCTTAATCCTTATTTACCTGAATTCAATCAAATCTTAGTTTTGTTTATTTGCTTTCTTTTAGACTAATCTCTTCTAATTGTTTAATTTAGTTTTCTTCATTCGAAAAATCACAATTTATGGTTGTTTAAATAAAATTGAATTGATATAGTGCTAGTAGTTGGAATTTATTAATTAGAATTCTCTGTGGGATCGACACTCTATCTTATCACTCTATTACTTGTTGACCGTGTATACTTGCACGTATTCATTGATTGCAAAATCGATCAACAAGTTTTTGGCGCCGTTGCCGGGGATTCTCTTTATTAATATTAATTCCATATTAGTTATAATCAATTCGGTCTTAATTTAAACGTTACTTAGTTTTCTTCTTGTATTTGCAGGAATTCTTTGCGAGTGTATGCACACTAGATCAAGGTCGAAAAAGGAACTTTTTCCTCTTACAGATGATATCGAAAGGAAGTTCCGGAAATTGCATTTGAATAGTGCGGAGTCACCTGTAGAAGAAGAACTGGCAGAACAAGTAATTCCAGTGAACATGGCAGGGAACGACCAGAAATCACTTAGGGACTATGCCATGCCGAATGTTACGGATATTCAGTCGAGTATTAGGAGGTCTGCGATCAATGCAAACAGTTTTGAGATCAAACCGGGAACAATTCAGATGCTACAGAATACATGCTAGTTTGGGGGTAGTTCGATAGATGATCCGAATGAGCATATCTTAAGTTTCTTGGAAGTTTACGACACCTTCAAATTCAACAATGTATCGGAAGATGCTACAAGGTTGAGGATGTTCCCGTTTACCTTGAAAGATAAAGCGCGAAGTTGGCTACATTCCTTGCCTCTTGGTTCAATCACCACGTGGGATGACTTAGCTCAAAAATTTCTAGCTAAGTTTTTTCCACCCGCGAAGTCGGCAAAACTACGGAATGATATTCACACCTTCGCACAGTTTGATTCAGAATCGTTATATGAGGCGTGGGAAAGATTTAAGGATATGCTCCGTAAGTGCCCACATCACAGAATTCCGCAGTGGATGAAGTTAGGGATATTTTGTGATGGTTTGCACGCGTCCACGAGGGCTAGTATTGATGCAGCAGCAGGGGGAGCGATCATGTTTAAGAGTTTTGATGAGGCATATCAGTTGTTAGAGACAATGGCCACCAACAACTATCAATGGCCCATGACTAGGTCTAAACCTCCGAAAACACCGGGAAAGTTTGACGTAGATGCGATGACAACATTAGAAGCACAAGTGGCCGCCATAGCTAAGCAAATGGAAACATGGCGTCCACCATCCACACAGCAGGTAGCAATGGTTTGTGAATTATGTGCTGGGGGGTCATGCTACGGATCAATGTGCCATAAATTCTGAATCAGCACAGTTTGTAGGGAGTTATAATCGATCTACTCAACCTTATCCAAATCAAAACGCATATAATCCGGGTTGAAGATATCATCCGGGAATTTTGTGGAGTAACAATCAAGCTCAAGCTCCTAGACAGCAAAACACATCCGGATTTCAAAATCAGACTCAACAACAACTAGAGAGGAAAGTAAGTTGGGAAGAAGCCTTGGATAAATTTATTAAAGCTTCTGAAAAAAAGAACGAGGAACAAGACAAAGTATTGAATCAACTAGAGCTGAATATGAAAAGCCAAGGTGCGTTGATAAAGAATCTGGAAAATCAAGTGGGACGAGATAGCACATGCACCTTTGAATAGCAGACCACTTGGAACACTTCCAAGTGACCTGAGAGAAAAATTGAGTAGAGAGATGAGCATTGTAAAATTGTGTAACTCTCTACGAAGTGGAAAGGATTTACAAGAGACAGTCAAGGATAGGGAAAAGAGGGACAACGCAACAAGTGAAATAGAGGAAGTTGTGGACACCGAAAAACATCAAGAGGAGACCTTAGAGCAGAAAGAACCGGAACCAACCATCACAATGCCTCCCATACCGTATCCGCAGAGGTTTCAAAAATCCAAGTTGGATAAGCAGTTTTCACTATTCTTGGATATTTTCAAAAAACTGCATATCAACATCCCCTTTGCCGAAGCCTTGGAACAAATGCCGAGTTATGCTAAGTTTATGAAGGAGGTTTTATCAAGAAAGAGGAAATTGGGTGAGTTCGATACAGTAGCATTGACTGAAGAATGCAGCACGATCATTCAGAATAAGTTACCACCGAAGCTTAAGGATCCAGGTAGCTTTAATATACCATGTGAAATTGGAAATCAGTTTTCGGGACGAGCATTGTGTGATTTGGGGGCCAGTATAAATTTGATGCCATTGTCTGTCTACAGCCAGTTTGGACTTCAGGCTCCATGACCGATAAATATCAGTTTGTAGTTGGTGGATCGATCGGTTATATATCCACGAGGTATTGTTGAGGATGTTTTAGTTAAAGTTGATAAATTCATCTTCCCCATGGATTTCTTTATCTTGGATTGTGAAGTGGACAGCGAAATCCCAATTATTCTTGGGCAACCATTTTTAGCAACGGGTAGAACTTTGATTGACGTTCAAAAAGGTGAATTGACGATGCGAGTTGAAGATCAACAGGCCACCTTTAATGTTTTTAAGTTAATGTCTTATCCGAAAGAAAAAGGTGAATGTTTGCGGGTTGATATCATGGAGGAATTGGTTAATCACAAGTTCAGTGGAAATTATTCAGAGGACCCGCTTGAATCCATTTTGCTTGGGATGGACGAAGATGGTATTGAAGATGACGTGGAGTATGTCAAATGGCTAGATACATCATCTGTCTTCCAGAAAACCAATCAATCATTCGACACCTTTGATAGGCCCGAAATGGAATGTAAAAAGTTCAAACCCTCTCGATAGAAGAGCCACCAGTGTTGGAATTAAAGCCGCTACCATCCCATCTGCAGTATGCCTACTTGGAAAAAGATGCCACCCTACCAGTTATAGTTTCAACTGAGTTAACCGACATGCAAAAAGAGAAACTGCTACGGGTCTTGAAAGAGTTCAAAACAGCAATTGGGTGGACTATAACAGATATTCGGGGAATTAGTCCATCGTATTGTATGCATAAGATTTTAATGGAAGAGGGGGCAAAACCAACCATTGAGATGCAAAGAAGGCTAAACCCAATTATGAAGGATGTGGTGAAAAAGGAGATCATAAAATGGTTGGATGCCGACATTATTTACCCAATCTCGGACAGTTCATGGGTGAGTCACATGCAGTCGCGTACCAAAGAAAGGGGTATAGCGGTGGTGAAAATGAAGCTAATGAACTCATCCCTACTAGAAACGATTCTGAGGATGGAGAGTGTGTATGGACTACCATAATTTGAATAAAGCCACTCGCAAGGATAACTTCCCCTTGTCGTTCATTGATCAAATGTTGGATAGGCTAGTGGGACATCAGTTCTACTGTCTCTTGGATGGATATTCTAGGTATAATCAAATTGCCATAGCACTGGAGGATCAAGAGAAAACTACATTCACATGCCCCTACGGTACGTTTGTATTCCGGCGTATGTCTTTTGGGTTATGTAATACACCAACAACCTTTCAACGGTGCATGATGGCGATCTTCTCCGATATGGTCGAACAGAATTTGGAGGTATTTATGGATGACTTTTTCGTGTTCGGTGATAGCTTTGATTTATGTTTGAAAAATCTGATTTTAGTGTTGAAACGATGCGTGGAGACTAACCTGGTCCTTAATTGGGAAAAATGTCACTACATGGTGAAAGAAGGGATTATCTTGGGACATAAGGTTTTGGCAGCAGGGTTAGAGGTGGACAAAGCGAAGATTGAAACGATTGAGAAACTACCTCCTCCATCATCGGTGAAAGGAATACGAAGTTTTTTGGGACATACAGGTTTCTACAGACGCTTCATTACAGACTTTTCAAAAATTTCGAAACCTTTATGCTCCCTATTGGAGAAAGACGTGCCTTTCAAGATGGATCTGGCATGTATTAAAGACGTGCCTTTCAAGATGGATCTGGCATGTATTAAGGCATTTGAGGTATTAAAGAAGAAGTTGGTATCTGCTCCAATTATTGTGGCGCCCGATTGGTCTATACCGTTCGAATTGATGTGCGACGCCTTGATGACTACGTGATTGGAGCGATATTAGGACAACGTCATGACAAGATTTTTCACACAATCTACTATTCCAGCAAGACGTTGATGGATGCCCAATTGAACTACACAACCACCGAAAAAGAATTACTTTCAGTTGTGTTTGCCTTCGACAAATTCAGAGGATATCTCATTGGGACCAAGGTAATCGTTTATACTGATCATTCTGCCATTAAATATCTGATTGAGAAGAAGGATGCCAAACCGCGGTTAATACGGTGGGTACTGTTAATACAAAAATTTGATTTAGAAATCCGAGATAGAAAAGGTATCGAAAATCAGGTGGCGGATCATCTTTCTCGGTAGGAAAATGCGGAGGTACAGAAGAAAGACAACGTCATGATCAATGAGAAATTTTCGGATGAACAACTTCTCCGAGTAACCCCAATATTACCATGGTACGCAGATTACGTGAATTACGTGGTTGCTAAGGTGTTACCACCGGATTTGAACTCATAACAACGAAAGAAATTCCTCCACGATGTTAAGTAGTATTATTGGGATGAACCATTTTTGTTTAAGGCCTGCACGGATCAAATGATTAGATGTTGTGTGCCACATGAAGAGATGGACAACATACTGGATCATTGCCACTCATCAAATTATGGAGGCCATTATTCTGGTGATCGAACAGCAGCCAAGGTGTTACAATCAGGATTTTTCTGGCCTTCGCTATTTAAGGATGCGTATCTCTATGTGTTGAAGTGTGATCGGTGCCAACGCGTATGTAATATCTCCAAGCGCAATGAAATGCCACTCAACACAATTTTGGAGGTTGAACTGTTCGATGTGTGGGGAATCGACTTTATGGGACCTTTCCCATCTACCTTTAATAGTTAATACATTCTGTTGGCGGTCGATTATGTTTCCAAATGGGTAGAGGCCACAGCTTTACCCACAAATGATGCCAACGTTGTCCTCCAATTTTTAAAGAAAAATATCTTCACACGATTTGGGACGCCAAGGGCGATAATAAGTGATGAGGGAACTCATTTCTGTAATAAGCAATTCACTAAATTTCTTATAAAGTATGGGGTTCGTCATAAAATTACTGCCGCGTATCATCCCCAAATGAATGGTCAAGCTGAAGTATCTAATCGAGAAGTCAAGATAATTCTGGAAAAGGTGGTTAATCCGTCATGAAAAGATTGGTCATTACATCTTGACGATGCCCTATGGGCATATCGAACAGCTTACAAGAATCCTATAGGCATGTCTCCATACAGGATGGTGTACGGAAAAACATGTCATCTCCCGGTTGAATTAGAACACAGTGCACACTAGGCCATTCGGAAACTTAATTTTGATCTACAAGCAGCTGGTGAGAAAAGGTTACTGCAGTTAAATAAGATTGATGAATTTCGGTTCAATGCCTATGAGAACGCAAAACTTTACAAGGAGAAAGTCAAAGCCTGACACGATAAGAAAATTCTTGATCGAACATTTGAATCATGACAACAAGTCTTGCTTTTCAACTCTCGATTACGTTTATTCCCTGGAAAACTGAAATCTCGCTGGTCAGGACCTTTCAAAGTTGTATCTGTTGCACCACACGGTACTATCAAAGCCGAGGAACCGAATTCAAAATGCACATTCAAGGGGAACGGTCAACGACTTAAACACTACTGGAGTGGACCCATCGATTGACAATCTACGGTCATGTACCTCTCTGACCCAGTGACCATCTAAAGATCAAAGGAAAGTCTGGCTGACGACTTTAAACCAAGCGCTATAGGGAGGCAACCCACAGGATGTTACTTTAATTCAGTTATATTAGTTACTATCTCAATTTAGCTAATGTTATTTTAATTTGATAGACAAGCTTGATTAACAACATTCTTGCATTCATTGTTCCAGGAAAAATGCACGTGAATTGGTCGAGTCGAGAGCATGAGCGGTACTGCCGCTCCCCATATAAAGGATCATAGTGCCCTACAATTTGAAGCACGATGAGTTACAATCTGAATCTGGCGCCCGGCGCTCCCATATAAAGGATCACGGCGCCCCTAAGGTCTTTGAAGCACAATAGTTAGAATACAGATACAATGCCCCAACGCTCCATCACGCATATTTTCCGGCCCGTGGCTGAAGCTCAACCAGACTGCGATACGCAGCGCCCGGCGCTCAAGAAAATACTATAGCGACGCCCGAGGCGTGTCACCAGACATCGACGCCAAAGGTGCCCGTGGCTGCGGTTTAAAATCAGACTCCTACATAACCTCAAATGTTGAATGGTTACACCTCTCTTCCTTTCAATTACCCTCACGTCTTCTAACATTCTCTCACACGTCTCTAAAACTCACACCCAGTAATTGGAACTTGAATAGTTGACATCTGCATAATTTTGTTCACACTTTCAAATCTCGTTTATTTTCGATCACTGTGTTCAGTAATTTTCAACGATCACGTCCTTCTTCAAAGGTATGTATTGAATTACAGTTAGATTAATGTGGAATCAAACTTTGTAATTGTGCGAATGGTAATTCCCAATTTGTCTGGATTTTCATTCTCCTAGATCTATAGTGCCAATTCTCATTACTCTGATTTTGATTATCCCATATTGCATGTCTGTCCATAATGTTTGTTTGGGATTGCATGCATATAAGGAGATTGAATGTAGGGATGTAAATTACTAGACAATTGAAAGTGTTCAAAACAAAGTGTGAACTGCCCACAAAGTGTTTGATGTTTTGTCTGACCAAATGTTCACACTCATAACCATAGACACATATTGACTACACTGGCATTCTAACCATCCCAATACCGTCGGACCACGGAAATATCATTAGTATGGGGGATGGGACTAATATTTTGTCGGACTTGCATATACATGATTGAAAATCCTCAAACGTTTAGCCTATATAGTTACATGTACCGAATGTTATAGTTATTTGCCATAATATGCTTCTGCATAGTGTGCCTCTTTACAAATTGCACCATTCGCATGGTAACTGTATCCGATCAGTTCAATGTGTTGTGACACACCCCCAACCATGTACTCCACGTGCATATAACTTGAAGTTTGGGGGTTGTGTTCGGGGTCTAGGTATACATATTCGAGTTATGCCCAATTCTAATACATGTGTATGTTTTTACTTGCAGAATTTTTTTTACATGGCTTCCAAGCGTCAACGTGGCGAAGGTTCAGGGACCGCTTCGACTCCACCTCCAAAATTCGACAGCCGACGTTTTGTCAGTGCCGCGGCTCAGGAAAGCTATAACCACATGGCTACCCGCTCACTAGTCCCAGAACGCAGTTTCAAACCCGATCAATCAAAGGATTGGGACTTGGCGATTATGATAGCTGAGAGGAATTGGTTCCACCTCACCGAATAACCCGATCCGGCCGTGATCGCAGTTGTCAAAGAATTCTACGCTAACGTGCCCAAGCATTTCCACTATGGGGTGTTTGTGAGGGGCAAAACTGTTGAAATTGGCGACGAGGACATAAACGGGTGCTATTAACTACCATTAGAAGGACTGAACGACGAGTATGCACATCTTGTGAGTGATGGGCTAGACTATGAGAAGATAATTCGCGAGCTTTGTCAACCGGGCACCACATGGACATTGCATGAACGTGGTAGCATGACCTTTCCACTCTCCAACCTCAGTCTATATGGAAAGGCATGGTATGCCTTCATTTGCGCTAAACTCATGCCATGCACACATGTGAGCCATGTCACCAAAGGGAGGGCTATTTTGCTATATTCAATTATTCAAGGCCTAAAAATTGATGTTGGCCACCTTATCTAGCAGTCTATTCTCAGAGCGTCACGAGGAGGAACCACAGGAGGTTTACCCCATCCATCATTAATTTGTGTTTTATGTGCCAAGTTTGGAGTGAAATGGAAGTCAGATGAGATGATTCAAATGCCTATGCCAGTTTTGGACCATAAGTTAATAAGCAGGTATAAAGTGTGGACAGGTGGGGCAAACCACCCTAGGGGATTGGGTTTCATAATTCCCCAAGTTGAAGCTTCTCAAGCTCCACCACCTCAAGCTCCACCTACTTATGGCCCTTCCTCCATGACTCACCGTGGTGTGGTTCTGAAGCGATCCGGTAGTGAAATAGGCATGATGGTTTTACAATATTGAATCTCGAGAATGTTCATCTTTCGAACGCCAAGATGTCATCTACAAATATATGGTCGACCAATTTTACTTTCGAGAATGCCATGACGCTGCATTTGTGCAGGCGTTACTCTTCTTGCCGAGTTCCCTGCTGCTCTGATTCACTGTGTTCCCCCTTCTGATCAAGAGATGAGAGAGGATGAGGATTCTCCACTGGAGGAATAAGCTCGTCAGAGAAGTCCTTTGTTTTATATTGTTTTCTCTTTCGCATGAGGACATTGCTCTTGTTAAGTTTGGGGGTAGTTAATTTTTATTTTGAATTATTAGATTGTTAATGGTTTTAATTTGGATCATTATTGTGATTAAGTGTTGTATTTTAGGATTACATGTTAATTCCAGTTGTTGATAGTACGTATGTTTGGGGCCAATGATGAAATTAAAATTGCATGAACAAGTCTAGTAAGGATTGTTAAGCTAGTGATATGTTTTTCATGACATGATTTAAATCTGCATCTGTTTGACACTGATATTATAAGGATAACACGTTTTGAAAAACGACCATGTTGGCTATGATAGTTTAAATGGATAGATAATAGAGTTCTAAAGGATGAATGCTAGTGAAAAGAAGGAACAATTTGAATAGCTAGTGAAGACTGAATTTAGACATAAACTCAAGTTTGGGGAAAAATATTTGGAGTATATAAGATTTAAAAAAAAACCGTGGCATGCTTGTCTAGTTTTGTGGCCTTTGTTACTTGAGTAAGTAAGCCCGAGGGGATTGTCTCTACACCTAGCGCCCTAAGGTCTTAATGGCTTGGGAGTCGTTGGTCGAAAGCTCGTTAAGGTAACATTGAAAAGCCTAAGGGAATAAGACAATGCATAGTCATGAGAGAAAAAAAAAAGGAAAAAAATATAATAAAGCGGAAAAAGTGCAAAAAGCCCCCGTATAAAAAGAGCATAAGCATTCCATTTTGACCCCTGGACCTTGGTGATTGTTTAATTTCAGTCTAATCAAGTTTATTTGATGAGTTCTCGATTTTGCACTGTATAATGCCTATTAAGAAATTTATTATCTTTCATATTTTGCTTTTCATTGGTTAGCATGGTTGTTGAACACACACTCACAATATCAGTAATAACAGATTTAGATTCGTTGATTGTTGGGATATTATTGACCAGCCTTAACATGATGTATTAGCATGTTTTTGTGATTTTTCTGAGGCCTATGAATATGTGCTACTAGATTGCTGGAATTAAGAACGTGTAGATAGTTTGCATTTGCATGGTGTTTAGTTTTTCGTATTGTTTTGTGTTGTGTTGTGTTGTTTGAGGACAAGCTGTGACGCCCCCAAAATAGGTATACATCACCTATTACGAGTTGTCAATACATAATGCGAAACAACTACAACTTTATTATTACAACAAGAAAGCGTGAGTTTGAATACAAATATTATCTTCTAGACAATATCTATACTCAAATAAATCCTCATCACATTTATTGATACATTATTTTACAAAAATGGTGAGGACTACTAAACAATTCTTTCTAAAACCTTCATTCCATACCACGACTCGTACTCATTATATTCTCGCCTCCACGAGAAGAAAAATGGAACAAAAAGGAAAAGGGTGAGCTCAACTAGCCTGAAGAAAGAATATTATGACTAAGATAATATACAACAAATTACCGTTAGTCTTCAACGAGGAAAAATCTAATAGAATACAATAGACAACAAATTTTAAATCAATATTCGCAATGAAATAGTAATTCATTAGAAGAGTTAAGTAGAGAATGCAAACTACTATCTTCTATGTATGAATTTAAAAGTTCATAAATCTATATTTTATCCTGTAACATCAATCAATATACATCTGGAATCAAATATTCATCTTTTGCCTACTGCCAAAGATATTCATCGATTGGTCATGTTCATCTAAACACTGCTCATCTTTGCACTCTGCCCAAAGATATTCTTCAGAAATCATTCATCTTTTGCACTACTGTGCCAAAGATATTCAATAATATCATCATTTAAGACTGAGGATGATGAAAAATATTTTTAAAGAAACGAATCCAGTGAAACAAAATGACAAGGATTAAGGATTAAGGATTCGTACTTTGTTTTATCCATGTTCAAAAATAACTCAAAAATAATCATAGTGGTGTAAAATTCAAGAATGATCAAAACATGGATACAATCAAAGCTAGTATCCAGAATAGATATTTTGGACAAAAAGAAGAAATTTTATTTTTCTATTGAATAAGTCAGATATCGTGAAAGGTCTTGAGTATCGTGAATGAATAGTAACTCCGACACCAAAAGATAGAAATTTCCCAAAAACATCTTCATGTTTCATGAATAGTACTCGTGAATAGTAACTCGTGAATAGTAACTCATGAATAGTAACCCCGACATGGAAAAGTTTCAAATTTGATAAAAAGTTTCAACCAATATTTCAGCATAATGATATTGAAGAAATAATATCATTTGAGAAGAAAATAACATCCCTTACCTCGAAAGATTAGTACTTCTATTTGGAATAAAGGGTATAGTCTTTGAAGGAACTTGCACAATCTAACAATACTCAAAGTATACTCACAAGAATACGCTCAATATATCGAGAGAGAAATAGAGAGAAACTTCAGTTTCTGGTGTGTTTTTCAATTCTAACCTAAGCACCCTATTTATAGGAAAATGCTTATAACACTAAAGTAGAAAATTGAATATAATATTAATATATTTTTTACATTTTCTTTAGCCCACCTTAGACAACTGATCTCAGCCCATTTGAATCACATGTGAGGCCAACTTAGTTGCAAAAAACGTTTTTCTCAAAATAATTAACTAAAACTCCCAAAAATTAATTATTTGAACTTGAACTTCAATAATTCATAATAAATAGCCCTTTCATCAGAAAATTCGAATCTCATGAGTTTTATAGGAAATTCAATTCTCTACAACTTTGCAGAAGAAAGTTTTTCCAAATTCCAAATAGAAATTGACCGAAATCCACAAACGGGCGATTTTACAGGTTATAATCAAATTTCAGTCAATAAATGGGGTCCACCGACATGTTTAACATGTTTTAAACATTTATTGCAACAAAAATACTCTTCCACCTCGTATACTCATATATCCCACATTCGTTGTAAAAATATCACCATTATTATATTATTAAAATATAATAATATATTTAAATGAATTATTTTATCAGAAAAAGATAAAATTTCAATTTTCAACAATTGTCACATTAAATTTTTCTCCATCTATATCCACATAAAATCAATATTTTCCTCATCATATGAATCAATAATTAATTATTCACAAATAATATTACGAGAATCACAATATTGACAACCAGTGCGGTTCCCAAAAGAAGAGGGGCTTTCCAATAAGAATTTCTCCTCATTTGGCGCCGCAATTAGGTGACCAAACCTCTCCTTAGATGTAACTTTCTAGACATTGCCAATAATGTTATCTAATAATATTATTCAGGATAATATGAATTATTGCTTCGATAATGAAAAATATTGTGTAAGGACAATTATTGAAACAACAAAGAATATAAAATATCAACGCAAACAATTATTAACTCAATAAAATATTGAATAAGAATTATCGTAACCATTATTGAGTAGTGCCTTCTTACGTAAGAATCAATAATTGGTGCAATACCGTAATCTTCTTGTGTTTTAACCACCGCAAGTATTTTTACAAAGATTAATGGTGTAATAACTACGCCAGTTATTTTTAACCAACTTATATTTGTCGTTTTCTTTATCCAATCGCTTCAGTTATGGGGCCCACACATGGTACTCGCTACATTCGCATTTAATATTCCCCGACAGCATTTAATATTCCACGACCAAACGAATATTCCCGACAACAATGAATATTTTATAACCACTGCTTATTTTGAAATATTTGCGTATTTTACCCCTAACTATCCACATTAATCACATCAACCCTTACTATTTCAAAATAATAAATAGAGAAAATTAAATTTCATTAATAATAAGTTGGGGTCTTACACAAGCAATGATTTAAGTTTGGGGGTATTTGATGATTGGGTAATATACCCATGAATTGGATATATTTGGGCTTAATTTATTGTATTCTCAAAGCATTTAGATTCGTTTTTACTGTGTTTAGTTGTTATATTGTAGATTTGGGAGCTGTAGGAACACTTGGGAGATTTTGAGTTGGAAAAGGGCATAATGGCAACTTTACGCACATCGCATCGGTCTTGGGCGCTCTAACATGTTCATTTCGGTAGGCGGGCCTGGATTTCAGGATTGATTGACCGAGGGGACGCGTTGGTAGACGGTTGACTTGCTTTAAAGAATGTTATTTGACTAGTTGATTTGGAAAAGGAGTTTGGTATAAGATGAGAAGTATATAAGGGTTATTGCAATTGAAAGAGGGGACGAATCTACACAATTGGAGGCTGATCAAGGAGTCAAGAGGAGAATTTTGAAGATTTTTCACTTGGAGTTTTTCTTCTTCTTCATTCTTTTAATTGGTGTAATTCTTTAAGGATGATTTTTCAAAGATTGTTGGTTTTATTTTCTGCTATGAACTAAATTCTTTAATTAAGATTTCAATTGAACCTTTTATGGCTATAAATTAGTTATTCAATTTATTCCAATTATTTATGTTGAAGTGAATTGTTCATCTTGCCTTGCATTTATTGATTAATTATCTGTCCAATAATTACCTTGTTACTCTAGAAGGAATTGAAAGAGGAATTCTAGGGTTAGAACTGGGCATGGTGACATGTGACTTAGTTATTTGCAAAGTGAATAATTAGGTTTGTGAATTGAATGGAAATATCTGTTCACCGCATGTAACATATAAGGAATTGGGATTGAAAAGAGTTTAATTCAATTGTTTTGCATAGGAATATAGCAAGATTAATCTGAATTAAATAGAAGGCAATTGATCACTTGGAAAAGAACTTTTGGCACTTGAGAATTCCTGTTACAATTCAGTAGGCATAATAATTGGGATAATTGGGTAATTGATTTATAGTTCATAATTGGGGATATTGGAGTCTTAATCCTTATTTACCTGAATTCAATCAAATCTTAGTTTTGTTTATTTGCTTTCTTTTAGACTAATCTCTTCTAATTGTTTAATTTAGTTTTCTTCATTCAAAAAATCACAATTTATGGTTGTTTAAATAAAATTGAATTGATATAGTGCTAGTAGTTGGAATTTATTAATTAGAATTCTCTATGGGATCGACACTCTATCTTATCACTCTATTACTTGTTGACCGTGTATACTTGCATGTATTCATTGATTGCAAAATCGATCAATAGCTATAGACCACCGTTCTATTCTCTTGTTACCCCCGCTCGACCCAGCTACACTCTTATTACCTGAAAAGAATTGTGAAGCAAAAGGGTGAGCACAAATAGCCCAGTAAAGAATATCATGACTAAAGATAATTAAATTATCAATAGCCTTCGTCAGTAATAAATCAGAGATTTAGAACATATGGTAGATGATAAAACTTTTCAACCATAGTTGCAGTGGAACGAGCAATCCATTAAAAGAGTCAAATAGACCATTAGGTCTATTATCTTCTCCATGTTAAAAGTCCACCAATAATGTTTTATCCTTGTAACATCGATCAACAATTCTTGTCCACAATTATATGAATAACTCATAATCATAATTGTGATTCTAAATTTCTTTTCACACCTAGGACGAAGATAATTTACATCACATATCTTCACCTGAAACATCAAAAATCATGGTTATACCAAATCACAATTCCTGATCATAATCATACTAATAAATTCATCTTTACTACTACTAAAGATATACAATCAGATAACTAATAATCAGCAGTTCATCTTAGCACTACAGGCCAAAGATATACAACTGTAAAACCAATAATGCTGAGACTCAGCTTAATAGTATCACGACCACAAATTATCCATGCTGTGACGCCCCCAAAATAGGTCCATTCCATCCAACCCATTCTGAGTCGCCAAATACATGGTACAGAAATAACTACAACTTTATTAATACATTTGTCGTGCAAAATACGACAACATATATACTGTGAGATTAAATACAATTATTGTCTTCTAGACAATATACATACCCAAATAAATCCTCATCACAATTATTTATACATTATTTTACAAAACTTGTGAGGACTACTAAATAACTCTCTCTAGAACCTTCATTCCATACCCCGACTAAGTACTGCTACATTCTCGCCTCCCCGAGAAGAAAAATGGAACAACAAGGAAAAGGATGAGCTCAACTAGCCCAATAGAAGAATATTATGACTAAGATAATATACAACAAATTATCGTTAGTCTCCAACAAGGAAAAATCTAATAGAATACAATAGACAACAAATTTTAAATCAATATTCGCAATGAAATAATAATTCATTAGAAGAGTTAAGTAGAGAATGCAAACTACTATCTTCTATGTATGAATTTAAAAGTTCATCGTCTATCTTTTATCCCCGTAACATCAATCAATATATATCCGGAATCAAATATTCATCTTTGCACTACTGTGCCAAAGATATTCATCGATTGGTCATGTTCATCTAAACACTGTTCATCTTTGCAGACTACGGCCAAAGATATTCTTCAGAAATCATTCATCTTTGCACTCTGACGGCCAAAGATATTCAATAATATCATCATTTAAGATCGAGGATGATGAAAAATATTTTAAAAAAGCGAATCCAATTGAAACAAAATGACAAGGATTAAGGATTAAGGATTTCGTACTTTGTTTTATCCATGTCCAAAAATACCTCAAAAATAATTATAGTGGTGTAAAATTCAAGAATGATCAAAACATGGATACAATCAAAGCTAGTATCCGAATAGATATTTTGACGAATTTTTTTTTTCATTTTTGATGAATAGTGTCAGTATTCGTGAATAGTATCAGAGTATCGTGAATAGTCAGAGTATCGTGAATAATAACTCAAACACCAAAAGTTTCAAATTTGATAAAAACTTCAGATCAATATTTCAACATAATGATATTGAAGAAATAATATCATTCTGAAAAAAATAATATCCCTTACCTCGAAAGACAAGATTTACTTTAGTTGAAACAGGAGGATATAGGCTATGACTTGAACCCGCACCGTATAACAATACTCAAAGTATACTCAAAATACTCACAAGAATACGCTCGATAATATAGAGAGAGAAACTTCAGTTTCTGGTGTGATTTTCAATTCTAACCTAAGCACCCTATTTATAGGAAATTACTTAGAACACCAAAATAGAAAATTTAATAAAATATTAATATATATAATTTTTATTCCAACGCACACTTATTTTGCTTCAAAACCTCAGCCACCAAACAGCCCACCTCACAAGACTTGCACAAAAAACGTTTTTGTTATTTAAATTATTTTAAACTTCCAAAAATCAATTATTTTGGAGCTTCGGAACTTCAATAATTCATAATAAATAGACCTTTTATCAGAAAATTCGAATCTCGCGAGTTTTTATAGGAAATTCAATTCTCTACAACTTTGCAGAAGAAAGTTTTTCCAAATTTCAAACAGAAATTGACCGAAATCTACAAATGGGCGATTTTACAGGCTATAATCAAATTTCAGTCAAGAAATAGGGTCCACCGACACAAAAAATATGTGTTAATCATTTAATGCCACAAAAATACTCTTCCTCCTCATATACTCATATATCCCACATTCATTGTAAAAATATCACCATTATTATATTATTAAAATATAATAATATATTTAAATAATTATTTTATCAGAAAAAGATAAAATATTAATTTTTAACAATTGTCACATTTAAAAATTTTTTCCATCTATATCCACATAAAATTAATATTTTCCTCATCATATAAATCAATAATTAATTATTTAAAATAATATTACGAGAATCATAAGATCTTGGCAGAACCGTGCCTTTCCAGAAAGAGGGGCTTTCAATAAGAATTTTTCCTTCTTTGGGGCCTTGATTAGGTGACCAAACCTCTCTTAGATGCAGAACTTTCTGACATTGCCAATAATGTTATCTAATAATATTATTCAGGATAATATGAATTATTGTTTCGATAATGGAAAATCTTTGTGTAATGACAATTTATTGAAACAACAATGAATATAAAATATCAACGCAAAGCAATTATTAAATCAATAAAATCTTTGATAAGTAATTATCGTAACAATTATTGAAAGTAGTGCCTTCACGTAAGAATCAATAATTGGTGCAATATCGTGTGTATCGCTCAACAACGGCGTATTAGTGTGTTTTAACCCTTTGGGTATTCAACAAGATAATCTTGGTAACTACTTCTGTAGTTATTTATAAACAACTTATATTTGTCGCTTTCTTCATCCAATCGTTTTTCAGTTATGGGGCCCAAAAAGATCATGGCTGGTAAATGCGAATATTCCCCGACAATAATGAATATTTTATAACCACTTGCTTATTTGAAATATTTGCGCATTTTACCCATAACTAACCACATTAATCAAATCAACCCTTACTATAGAGGAAATTCCATTTTATTAAAAAAAAAAAAATCGGGGTCTTACACATGCACTACGTGCCAAAGATATTCGTGTTTTTCCATTACGGTCATGATTATACCGAATAATTCCTGGTCATAATCATATCAAGTCCATCTATGCACTACGGGCCAAAGATGACTTTTATAACATCATTTATAACATTACGGTCATGATTATACCGAATAATCTCTGGTCATAATCATACCAAGTCCATCTATGCATTACAGGCCACAGATGACTTTCAACACAACACAAGCATGAGAATGATGACAATGATATAAGCATTAATCAAACGAAAATAAGGATAAATATTAAAGACTTTAAATTTATCCAAATATTATCAATCACTTAATAAACTCATAATCTAATATTATAACAATATTTTAATCACTTCTTAAACTTATAAACAATTTATTTCAATTGTTTACACTTTACCAAATAATGCATTTAATCATTCAAAAATGCTATACTCATAAGATTTCATCACCAATGATCAAATCCCTCATCAAAAATCTTCATATACCCTATATAGGATTCCCAAGCCATAAAATCCTATTTTCCAACTTTGTTACTTCACATAACATATTTAACTCATTTACTCATAACTAGATCATTTTCATGAAAAATACCAAATCAGTCCCAAAAATATTTCTTTTCTGGGATTTAGCAGAATATAGTCCCATATTGAATATATATTTTTCTCTGAATTTTTAAAATTAATTTACTATTTTTCAAAAATTAATTTCTAATTAATTCCTTAAGAAATTAGCTACCTCAAGTTTAACTCCAGAAATTTCCAAATCTTGGCAGGATCTTACACATATTAACATGAACTTCTAGTTTAAATTTCATGGTCATCAGAGTTATAGAACTCCGGTTATAGCATTTTTCGTCGGAAAAATCTAAATATTGAAATAGTCATAACTTGCTCATTTTAAGTCAGAATGAGCTCATTTTTGGACAGGAGGTACTTTATACCATATATTTCCATGTCCCAAAAGGCCGAAATTTTTCTCACAAATTAAGTGGCTGAAAATACCCTTTTAAATTTCTGGGCAGTAGCTTTTTCATAATTTATAACTTTTGACTCCTTTGCAAAAATCAGTCCACACGAAAATCTACAACACCTTTTCTAGTGATTCCACTTGGATAAGTTAGAAAACTCATAGATCTAACTCTAGAACTTAACCACACTCAAAAATTCAAAATATAATAGGAGATATGGTCAATTGAATTTCATGTTTCATTTTCTCCCAAAATCTGATTTTCAACCCTTTGTGATTTATAAGAAACTTTCATGTTTTCACATAATAACCAACATAACTCATCATAACACTTACTAATACTACATATACCCATGATTTTCATCAGTCCAATGCTTTTATTATGATTTTCATCATAATCCACGTAAACAGATTATTTCCACAATTTAATAAGGAATGAATACAAAGGATCATTCACCATGCATGTGGTAATCCACATAGACAAGTTATTCCAACAGAATAATAAAGAATGGAATAACTGAAGAATTCACCATGCATGTGATAGATCGCACAGATAGGTTATTCTCAACAGAATAATAAAGAACGGAACCAGGTCATGCATAATTCGCAACGACAGGATATTCCAACAGAATAATAAATAATGGAACCAGGTCATGCGTAAATGCACAGACAGGATATTTCGACAGAATAATAAAGAATGGAATATTAGAAGAATTTCACCATGTATGCAGTACTTTGCATAGACAGATTATTCCAACATAATAATAAGGAATGGAATAATAGAAGAATTTCACCATGTATAGGGTAGTCCGCGTATACAGGTTATTCCAACAGAATAATAAAGAATGGAAAAACAGAAGCTCTCTTCATGAATACGGAAAAAATAATACCCCTTACGAGTACAACAAATAATATCCCTTACCTTAGAACAAACTGGATTATAGGTGTAGTGAAGTAGCAGAATACTTTTCTTCTTTCTCTCTAGAGTTTCAGTGAATTCGTCAGAAATAATGAAGGAATGAGCTTCTATTTATATGAGAACGGACTGAATAGTAACTAATTGCTGAACGGTCTAGATTGATTTACTTTTAAACGGATGGTCCAGATTGGTTTACTATAAAATATTCTAATAAAACAAAATCTTTTAAATAAAATAAAATATATTCTATTTATAATCTAATAAAACGAATAACTTTATAAAAGTATTCTATTTTATATAAAAAGATATTTACTATGCAAACACTATGCAGGCACTATGCAAACACTATGCATAATAAAATATGATATATTCTAATTATTGTCTAATAAAATAAATAACTTTATAAAAGTATTACATTTTATATAAAAAGATTTTACTATATAAAATACTATGCATAATAGAATATAATATATTCTATTTATAGTCTAATAAAACGAATAACTTTATAAAAATATTTTATTTTATATAAAAAGCTTTTTTATTTTATTACATTAATAATATTAATAAAACAAAACTTCATCATCACTATTATAATTCACACTATTAATAATCGACTGTGTCGCTCCCGGAAAGAGGGCTTTCAATAAGAATTTCTCTCTATTGGCGCGCAATTAGGTGACCAAACATCTCCTTGGCAGAACTTCTAGACATCATTAATATTGCAAATAATAATATTAACAACTTTGTTATCTCAATTATTGATTTAATAATATATAAAATATCGATAATAATTGAATCAAACTGAGTGACTTCTCATGTAAGCATTAATAATCAATACCGTGTGCTACTATGCAACCACGCGTATTTTACCACCGATTATTTTATGACTACTTGCTTACTTTGAAAAATTTTTAAATGTCACCCTTAACTTTAAACTTTTATCAATTTAACTATTTACCAAAATAGAAAAAATTGAATACTTTTATTTCATAAAATTCGGGATCTCACAGTTGTTATCTTCTTTTGGAGACATTGTGTTTATGATTTGATTTGGTTCAAATTCGACATGTGCATTTAAAACCATTTTGTTGGTATTATGTCGCATGTGTTGTGACATCATATCTTTGTAGAAAAAGCGATAGGGTATACCTGAGTTATAACCACATATGGCGGTACCATAGACATGTCCTCATAGTACCGAGGTATGACACTTTTCGCGGTGGTGTGATCAGTTAATGACATATCATTTTGTATGTTGCTCTGGTGTGAACTTTAGTCTTCTAATATGTTTGCTCATGATGCGTATGGGTTGATCCTAATTTTTGTCATGTTTTACGAATTTATGATAATTGTGCTAGAAATACCTTCCGATTTGCCAGCATTTTTCGCGCTCCAATGTGTGATTTGTATGTGTGACATTATTTGGACTTGTTTGTGTGACAAGGTTTTGTTTTGTTCTGAGCTCAGTATGAAATAATCACTTAGTCACTTTGATTCAGTATTCTATTTTATTTCATTAATTCTATTGATTCAGATATATTTAATTCAAATTTTGAAGATTATATTTTTGTCGGTATTTATTCTTGAAACCTTACTCAATATTTTGTTTAGTTGATTATGTATTTCAATTATGCATCTTTTGTATATCTTTATTCGTACTGAGCAATTGCCTCATGCTTTATTTTTCTTCGAGAAGGTTTGCAAGGGCGATTTAGGGTTTCATTTGAAGAGAAGTACATTTGATAATTTAGGTTTATTTGATTTTATGTCTTGATTGTTCTGCCAATTTTTAGAGAATTGTATTTAATTTGATATTGATATTGATAGATTATCAATTAATTAATATTTTGAAGTTATTAGTGATCTTTTAATTATTTTAAGTTTTGTTGTGCTTTGCACGTGACTTTCCTTTCCTATTTGGGAAAAGGGTGTTACACTATAAATATAGACATATATATATATATATATATAAAGAGAGAGAGCCGTTCAGAAACGAACCAAGGGACGGACCAACCGAAAAAAGAAGGAAAAAACGCGCCGGTCATAAACAAATTAGGGGAGCCTGGAAAAAAATTGAATTTCTTCCCATCCGTTTCCCCGATTCTCTCTCCATCTTCCATCTTCCATCTTCTTCCCTCCCTCTCTCACACTTCCAAGGAGCAAACGGAAGAGCTCGTCGGAAGAGGCAAACAGACGCGAGTAGGCTTTCGGCCCCTTTTCCCTCTCTCGTCGTGACGAATCTCTGCCTTCTCTCTCCTTCTACTCACCTTGCAGCCATTTCGCGAGACAAACCAACCCGAAGAGATGTGAGCCCTTCTCGTCGATTCGTCAATTTAGACCAAGGTAACAAAATTAGAACTTTGTATATGGATTTTCTTGTTGTATGGGTTGAAATCAAGCTTAGATTCGTTCCAATTTGTGTTTTGGTGTTCAATAATAGCTTTTTTAGGGCTTAAAATTTATGAGGGCCAAACCCTATAATCTGCAAATTCACATCATTTTCGTGGGATGGAGTTGGTGTTTTTGTATTTTTATTCCGTATTGTGTTTTTATTCTATATTATGGAGTTGGCATGGAGTTGGGTTCTGAAAGATTATATGGTGTTATTTTTATTTTTTTATTTTTTTGTAGATTATATGGTGTTTTTTTTGTATGTATTGTGTTTTTGTTTTTTATTTTTTGAAAGATTATATTATGTTGTAGGTTTTGAAAGATTATATGGTGTTCTATATTATGAAGGTTTTTTAGGGCTTAAAGACTTAATAATTCCAACTTTTTCAACTATTTAATATATTTTAGACATGAATGATAAATCAAAAGATTTGGAGTTGAGAGATATTCTACGTACTACAGGAGGTTATTACTACATACCTGCTTGGAGAGTTACAATTCAATATTGAAGATGGGTTACTAGTGCATGATGTAACACTGCCTCTGGCTACAGAATGAAGAGAACATCAATCTAACCTCTCACTAAATCTTTTGCCACAAGAACATATTGTTTTTGAGAAATAGCAGAAGTTTAAACAAAACAAAGATGCTCTAATCTTTAAGGGAAAATAATAAATTATGTAGGTATACTAACCTGGTTTTTATGCATTTTATTGTTTTGCTCCATCATAACATAAGCTTAAATCATTATGACAATTTTTTGAGGATTTTCCATTATAACTTGAGCTTAAATCCATATGACGATTTTAATTTTCTTTTTCCCTTTCCAATAGTTTTAATTGAAACATTTTGTGTTCTTGTACACATGATATTATCTCTGTTGATGTTTATAGTCTAAACCATTACATTTTGTGTTCTTGTACATTGTAGACTTGGTTTTGCTTTAATTTGCATTAGTGTTTTTTACCATACAACTATCTTCATACTTTTGTAAATTTCTTTTCGTTTCTTATTCCTTGAAGTAGAATCTATGGGCTCTAAAATGCTTTCTTTTTACACTTTGGTATGAAGTAATCCACACTTTATATTAGAACCTTAGTTAGAACATGAGTTTCTCTACCACATGCTTTATTTTTAACACTGCCTCTGGTATGTATGTGATTTCTAAACATTGTGTTTCGGCTTAATAAGGCTTACTTGAATATGTTTAGTATTTTCAACCATGAATGAACTATGTGATTGTGAATAGGTCAGCTCAACTTAAAACATCATGGACTGGTACTAACGCGGGAAGAAGGTTTTTATCATGTCCGAATTATAGAAAAGTAAGTGTGTTAGTGTTCCATTTTTGTCTATTATCTCTTTCATTCTATTTACTTGAACATAAAATTGAAAACTTTTTTGTTTACAGAGGAATGCTTGTCAGTTTTTTGGTTGGTACGATCCTCCAATGTGTGACAGATCAAGGCAAATAATACCTGGATTACTTCGAAAGATTAATGGAATGGAGAAAGAGATGGAGAACATGCGTGCAATAGGAAACAAAGGAAGAACAAAATTAATTATTGCACTTGTTCTTGGTTATTGATTTTAATCATGTTATTGTAGATGGAGTAAATATTGTCATTTGGGTTGATTAAACTTTGGTGTTAGTTTGTTGTAACATTGTCCAAGAAGGACATGTAATCATGGTATGCTTTATGACATTTGAAAAACGGATTGATGTCTCTATTGATGGTATGTTCTTTGTGCTCTTGTACCTTTTATGATGTCCTGTACTGCTGTCAACCCCCCACCTTGCCATTCCATCCCTGTCCTTTTTTTACACCAAACGCAACAATAGATATCAAGTACATACATCCATAAAAGGTTTTGATAGTCACAAAAGTTCATAAACAACAACAAATTAAATGCAACTAATGTACACACGTAAACATAATAGAAACACAAATCCTCAATGTTATATAATAAAATGTCATGTCTGAAAATCTCTTCTCATGAGCTAATTATCATTAAGCGAGGCAAACCATTCATCACACACAAAGATTAATTTATTCGTAATCGTAAGCGATCATTTGAACAAAAATTTACTAATGAGAGCTCTGAATGACAAAAGATAGTAATAAAAGTTTGCTATTCAATTAAAGAGTTCCAACTGGCAAAGAGTGCTTCAAAAAAGTACAGAAACTAGTCTAACTAGTCGTTTTAACAACCATCTATAAGAAAACAACCACGTCCTAAGGCCCAGATGAAGTGAAGACCAGACCAAATTACAGGTAACCAAATTCACGAGGCCAGAGTTCATATAGTCTACATTCATGCAATCACTGGAACCAGTGAACCACTACAATCAACTGCGTCCAATGCTGTCATACACCTGCAAATCAAACGACAAACCCCAGTTAACAATACAGTGTAGAAAAGAAAAAAATAATGAGTATGTTGCGGATGCAATAATCATCCAGAATACATACTATGCATCTTAGTAAAACAACTCTACAACTGTGAAACATTTAAACCTCACTTAAAAAAAAGAACTTCCAGCTCAAATGTCATAACTTACATTATATTAGTTATTTTAAGTATCATAAAGGAAAAATATAATGAAACACATAGAATTGACAAGCTCTCAATAAGATCCAGTATTCTAAGAAATAGTACATTAATGCATCCGTATTTATCCATATGGCAGCCATAACTGCTTAAACAAGCAAGAAGAACACCTTCATAATTGAAAAACAGCCAAATCTTTAGATTCATCATTCATGTCTAAAATATATTAAATAGTTGAAAAAGTTGGAATTATTAAGTCTTTAAGCCCTAAAAAACCTTCATAATACAGAACACCATATAATCTTTCAAAACCTACAACATAATATAATCTTTCAAAAAACAAAAAACAAAAAACAAAAAACAAAAAACAAAAAACAAAAAACAAAAAACAAAAACACAATACATTCAAAAAAACACCATATAATCTACAAAAAAAAAAAATAACACCATATAATCTTTCAGAACCCAACTCCATCCCAACTCCATAATACAGAATAAAAACACAATACAGAATAAAAATACAAAAACACCAACTCCATCCCACGAAAATGATGTGAATTTGCAGATTATAGGGTTTGGCCCTCATAAATTTTAAGCCCTAAAAAAGCTATTATTGAACACCAAAACACAAATTGGAACAAATCTAAGCCTGATTTCAACCCATACAACAAGAAAATCCATATACAAAGTTCTAATTTTGTTACCTTGGTCTAAAATTGACGAATCGACGATAAGGGCTCACATCTCTTCGGGTTGGTTTGTCTCGCGAAATGGCTGCAAGGTGAGTAGGAGGAGAGAGAAGGCAGAGATTCGTCGCGACGAGAGGGGGAGAAAGTATGAAAGCTACTACTGGCGTCATTTGCCTCTTCCGACGAGCTCTGAATCTCGCTCCTTGGAAGTGTGAGAGAGGAGGAAGAAGATGGAAGATGGAAGATGGAGAGAGAATGGGAAGCGGATGGGAAGAAATCGATTTTTACCCGGCTCCCTAATTTGTTTATGACCATCTGCTTTTTCCTTCTTTTTCGGTTGGTTAGTCCCTTCGTCCAGATTAAAGTGGTGCTTCGAATGGCTCAGATATATATATATATATGGTCCGAATCTTAGCTCACCCTTATCCAATTCACTGAAGCTCACCCCCCCTTTAGCGAGACGGATTGACGACGATTCGATCATGGCAATCGTTGCCTATACTTTTAGCGACGCTATATATTGTCGTCACTAAAAGTATGAGCGACGATTGTATGACCGAATAAATCGTCGTCGTTACGGTCCGCCGCTAAAGGAGGTGCTTCGCTGTGAGTTAGATAAGGGGTATGCTCTTGATCCTTGTTATATATATATATATATAGGGAAAAATATATATACACAACTATGTATATACACAGCTGAGTAGTACACAGTAGTCTATGGCGATGATTTTTTTGGACTATAGCGACGGTTCAACCGTCGCCATAGATATTTTGATCTATCGCTATAACCCAAAAAAAAGCGTAAATCATAATATGATTGCGTATTACACAAGCGATATATTTCGATTATGTATAATGGCGTATGTATTACATGATCATACTATGACAATGATTTTTGGGCTATAGCGACAATTTTATCCGTCGCCATAGCTATTTTAGGCTATAGCGACGGGTATCGTCTAAAAAACCTGTCGTCATATTTCTACTGTGTAATACACAGCTGTGTTCATATATAAAATTTCGGTATTTGTTTTCCGTAAATAATAAAAGGAAAATTTTATACCGTGAAGGTGTAACCGGTTAAATTATTAATTGGGGAAAGGTAAATTATTGCATGTCATGACGAAACTAGACAATAATTACCCCGACTCATTAATATTATTTTGTCTTTTCATAATTTATATTAATGAGATTTTAAATATTTTATTACTAAATACTATGTCGTTTCCAAACTTGATTATGAAATTTTCACCGTCTTCAGTAAATTTGTTTGAAAATATGCTCAAGTAATTATGAAATATGTAAATTAATAATCCATTGGTTTCATTAAAAAATTAAAAGAGTCTCATTTACAAAATTTATTAAAATTATTTTATTTTTCTATTTAATTACTTGCACTATAATTTTTAATCTTATAAAATCATCAATCATGACATTTCACAATTGGAAGAATGAAAGTGGTACACTCTAAATAATCTATGACTGTATAGGTTTAGAAAAGTGTAAAGTACATTAATTTAAATAAAGTGGATAATTTTAGGTTAAAATATTTATACATTGACCATTTTCGCTCAATAGGCCAATTAATTCGAAACAAGCAATTCAAAATTTATTATTGCCCAAAACAAGCCAAGTAAAATTAGTCTTTAATTTGAATTATTATTCTTTTAATCTAAAAAAAGAGCATTCTAATAGTCAAAAATGGATTAAAATTTGGAACGAGAGACTTATTTCCTAATCGGATTAATTTTATACTGTCCAAAAACGAACTTACTTTAGAGGGTAATGAATCATCCTGTGCAAAGAAACAGCACTTGAAACATGAAAACGAAGAGTAGCTCAAAAAATTATGCATGCCATGGCTGGTCGAAAATTGAAGTCAATTGGAACAAACACAGAATGCAACAAGTTTCAATTAATGAAAATTCTCAGATTACATCCATAACCAAAAGTTCTTCCATATTTAACTACGTTGGCCTCGCCTTAGCACCGGTCTTCCGGCTTCAAAAGAATCAGTGCAAACCTTCTATTTGTGTAAACAACAAGATGAAGAGAAGTATAAGCAGCACATATTTTAACAAACAATCCCCACAATCACCAAAAGAGAGAAAAAGATGGTAAAAAGTTAAAAACTTCAACTTATACTAGGTCGTAAAGATTCTGATGGAGCCAGCTTCAAGTGGGTTTTTGCTACAAGATACCATAAGAGCTTACTCTTAGAAGTAATCCGACAGGCCCTCCATTTGCTGCTGGTGTAACCAAATTATGCACTTACAACACCAGAGACCCATGGAACAACAATTGGTACATTTGCATGGGAGTTTCTGTAAGATTCAGAGTATGTATCCTTAAAATTTACTCGGGGATTCTCCGCCTGCAGATTTTGAAGATGTGAACAAGAATTTCAGACTTCGGTGGATTATAGGAGGCAAATAAAGTGTCAAAAGATCAATTTTTTCTTCATTCAAATTAAAAAATGCAATGGAGAGGGTGATTGTGGCTTACAAATTTCAGCCAGCACTCCTGATGTTTGTGTTCATATATATCTGGAGAATAGCATCCTCCCTCAGAGGGGCAATAAACCCATATATTGCATTTCTTTTCATCTGGTTTTGCATTTCTAGCGTGATCCAAACAAGCCTGACAACAGTCGTATGCACTTTCTTTATGGTGGGTAAGGCCCCATCTGACAGCAGCCCCACCATAATCTGTACGAAGTTCAGCATGGCACTCAGGAGGAAGCTGCCTGCCGGCTAATATTTCGGTGTCTAGAGAGGAAGGTGTATTATTAGTGAATATAGCAAACGGAAATCAAATCTTTAACATTTATGTACAACAAAAGTGAGAAGAATCTGAGGGGGCACAAAACAAAGCAGTGCACACCATGCTCTTTTAGAAACTGCATATATCATCAATTTTGCAATAAAAACAAAATAGCAGGGGTGAGGAGTTATATTTTCCAAGCCAAATGAAATATTGGTTTCTTTACCAAACTCTTCTTCATCCTCAGGCTTGTCATCATGTTCTTTATTAATGATATCAACTGGTATCCAGAGACCAACTTCTTCTTTTAACTCGGGCCAGTGAGTTTTCAAGGCTCTTGCAAGAATTCCTACACACATTATTCCTCAAAATTCTAAGTATTGGTGTAATTCAGTGACAAAAACAGGCAGAAGAGCCACTCCAAGAAAGAAGAGAATTTTCTAATTCCTTATTGTAACAATAATCTTAATGTGGAACAACCCTTCAAAATATAACTACTGTAAAAGAGACCATACCTGCTTCCAATGGGGTAATAGTTGAATTCAAAGTCTTTCCACGAGTCAACCTTCTGCATTCTTTCAATTTGTCTTTGCGCCATTGTTCGACTGCTTCTGTTCATCAAAAAGAAATAACAACAATATAAATGGTCAGATGTAAGCATAAGATAAAAGGAGCACCAGGAAACAACGGCAGGTTTCACATTTCATTATTAATGGTTATACAACTTATATCACATAATCAAACAACTTTCATTTGCTTCTCAACCCAAGAGAAAGAAAGTATTTGTGATCTCAAACTACAAAAATCTATCTGATAACCAGAAAGTATGTCCTTTTGTGCCACATTGCTGGGAATATATATCTGATCAACATAGGTAAATAAAAAAGATTATCACAAGAATACGAAGCCTTTTTTAAGAAGTACTTAAATTTGGAAACAAATTCTAATCTGGCTCCAGATTGTTTAAAAATTAAATATGTTATCAAGGATTTATAAACAACCACAAAAAATATCATATAAACAGTTAAACCACGTAAGAACACCGCGTAAGATTTAGAATTTATTTAATATACCTACATCTAAACAGCACTTGAGGATGGATGCTTCATGATAGATAGCTCATCCAGCCTCTTTTTCTAACAAGGTAATGTAATTCATATCAAACCCCTCACACTTTTCAAATAACACTTTTCATATATGTATCAAATCTACCAAATGTAAGGTCCTATGGTGTAGTGGTTAACCGTTGACACCGTATACTTTAAATCCAGCTACCTAGGTTAGACTTCTGGTAGGACCCTATCTTGTATACTCCAAATTTTTATTGATCAGAAAAGAGATTAAAAAGTTCAAACCACCCTCTAGGACAAACTTCTCTCCTGTACGCAAATAAGATCTTCCAAAATGCCATTAATTAAAAAAATGAAAATTTAATGCGTCAAATTATTGTACTCAAAACATAAGAATAATCAATATCTTGTCAATTTATAATATAGATGAGAATATAGCAAGATCAATCACAGACCATGAAAATTATATACAATCTATGCGGAGAACTAGTGTCCCAGTAAACATACAAGAAATAAATAAAGAATATAAGACCAATGAGCTTTGATTTCAACTTTAAGCCAATTGTAGAAAACACTACTTAATTAACAATGTTTTAGTAGTGGAAAATAAACCAGCTTAGGTAAGACGATCAAAGAAGGGCAATTTGCCTTTGTTTTTCCATACAAGTTGTTTTTTCCTAATTATATGGGATGTCACAGGTCCTTTTTCATTATCCAAAAAAATAAAAAAGTATAATCGTTCTTTGGTAGGATGTCTCAACTCCACTCAACAAAGCTTTTTTCCCAAATGTACAGTGTTCTAAAAATTCCCACCTAGGCGCTAGGCCCCCCTTGGCGCCCCGCCTGGGCGCTAGGACCCCCTGGCGCCTCACCTAGACACAAGGCGGTAAAAAAATCCTTCCAAAAAATTAGGCGGGGCCTAGGCGGGCTATGCGGGGTCTAGACAAAGAGTTTTTTTTATTTAATAATTATCCAAACCAGATCTTGATATATTTATTTTTCTAATGATTTACCATATTCATAATGCATGTTGTAGCATATCAAATCACAACAAAAAATGAACAATAGCAAGTCAAAATGGATAATTTTATTATAGTTGTAATTTTTTGAACTTGTAACAACTTCAAATTATATAAATGATTATACATTTGTAATATTTAGTTTAATTCAATATAATTCTTAAATTTATATTTAGTTTCTTAAGTTTTAATATTGAATTGAATTCTTGAAATTTTAAATTTGATTATTTAATAGCAATCTTGTTTATGAATAAAACTAATACGTTAAAAGATATGTTTGAACTTTCAACAATTGCATGTTTGTGTTTGAACTTTGACATTGGTCATATGGATATGTGTTTGAACTTTAAGCAAAGATCTTTATTATCTTTATTATAAATTGTTTTGCTTTATATTATTGTTTTGTTTAGATAAATGTAAGATAAAATATTAAAATTGATTTAAAATAAAAAAAATTGCCAAGGCCCCGCCTAGGCCCCCTGGCCGCCTGCCTTGCAAATGTAATTAGGTGATGTTGAAAATAATTCCCATATGTAAGAATTAAATAAGAAAAGTAGGACTTTAAAGGAATAAAAAAGAATTTTGAGCAGGCAATGGAATTATTTACTCCAGCTTCGTTCTTCTGCATGAATTTTATATAAGAACAATTTAATCCAATTACTCACGTATATAATTTTCTTTAACACACACAGGTCCAATATTATGAGATTGAATATTTAGACTACACATTACCAAACCCATAATAGCATAGGTTCTTCCAAAACCTCCTGTGAGAATAAAGGCAGAAAACAGAGCCAATAAGATCAACAGCATAGAGAGATTGATAAAACTAAGCAATCAATAGACAATAAATAAACAAAACCATCACCTGTAGTACGTAATTAATAACTGCTAACTTAACATTTTGAACAATAAGAATTACCAACGCTAGAAAACTTAGTTTCAACGAATTTCTATAAGCATGATTTACATCTTTTCAGCAGACAAAGATATTAAAGGATGTTTATAGTGCTTTTAGGTGAAATGGTTAAGACTTGAGAAAATGACCATACCACAAAAATCAATAACTTAACTTAGTATATAATGCACTTCTCCATTACTTTAGATGATACTTTCATTAGAGTAATAGTTGAGGACTTCTACATTTTAATTATTTCAGTTTATCAATTATCATCCACTTTCTAACTAAATGATGCTTATGGTAGAAAGAAACTTCAGAAATGTTTGTTAATTTCTATATTACTATATAACCCTAACTCCACCTTACAACCTTTTAGGCAATTAGGCGTGCTTTATAGCCAGTACTATAAATTATCATACTCAGCATGCTAAACAATCCATAATTCAAAGTAACAAAGGGACCAACTTTGCAGGTATTCAAGTAAAAGTCACATATTTGATGGCTAGAGAGAGATAGAGATAGAGATAGAGAGAGAGCCTAGGTCTTACTTCTAGTCATTTTTAATGTAGAGAGAGCCAACAAAAAATGGTCACATAGAGACAGTGAACTTCTTTGACCGTGAAAGATAGTTGACGAACAAAGAAGTCAAATGGCAGATATAGAGATGGACGAAAGTCTTATTGAGAAACCTTGATAACTAAAGTAAGATACATGAGTACAAATTACAACGTGTAGTATCTTTCTCCATACATTTGACTGTACCTCAGTTGATCTTTTTCCAAACCCATTCTCACATGGTTATAAGAGTGTAAGTAGCAAAAAATGATAACTACATGCCATTACTAGTGAAACTAACTAGTATTACAATACCAAAATTCCAAATTATGGAATTATCAACAGAAAGATTGACGAAGATATCAAATGGAACTAGAGACTTTCAAATGGAGCAGAAACATTGAATTCAACCTTGTACTAGACATGATTGGCTGTGATGACTTCATGACTTATGGTAACCATGAACCTCTTTGTTTGTTCCCATCATCAAACAAATTGTATGAACGTAGTGTAATGTAATAAATGTAAAACTCGACAATACTCTATCATGTTCCCATAGTATGGTTGATCTGGGCCTAATCGTGATGCACACTGCATTTTACTCTTACATGATGAAGGATTACAACTATTTCTCATACTAGCTAAGAAGCCACTGCCACCTGTATCTACAGATCTTGCTCAATGAAGTGATGTTATCAAGATAACTGAATATACCAAGGATACCAATATTCGTAAATATGTATGACTAATTAATTACATGTTTAGCACATGGATAATATCTCGTGCAAATTTAATAAATCGACCAATTGTTGGATATAATGGTATCACCATCTAGCGAAAGATAAAATGAGAAAAAGAAAGTTCTTGTTCATATCTATCTCGCAATGCAATGCAACGTGGGATATTGGTCAATATGTCCATCATAGCAACAAGATTTCCCTCCAGTAAGAGAGATCCAAAGAACAAAGGCCCAATGATTGTTTCAATGCATTTGCTATGAGGTTACTTTAATATTACTTATTTTACATTAGTACCTACTCTAACAGAAACCATATGGTAAAATTTTGACAATTTGATCAGATTAGAGTTGTTTGAAATTGCTTTGGTAAACAGGTGCAATACAGTAGTCTGCAGCTGGGACAGAAAATGTCCTCCACAAGGTTAGTAAAGCTTGTAGCGTGACATCACCATGCACATTGTGGTGAACATGGAAAGAATGAAAATGGCGACCTCATCAGGAGTCCAATTCATAACTCATGTTAGAGCAAGTAGAGTGGAGTACATTGTTTTTGTGGCTAAAAGTCTCTATTTTCTTAGATAAGTAAATGCATACTTGTTAATAAGATGTCAAGGGAAATGTCACCCATATACAAAACGACAGAGAGAAATCAGGCATAGAGATACAAAGAGGGCCATCTATACCAAACAACCACTCCACCCTATACAAAGTCCCAAACCCATAGAAGCACCCAAACAACCTAAACACAATTATGAGCGCTATTTTTTCCATATCCTAAAGCTCCTCGGCTAAAAAAATTAAGAAAATTATTTGGATATTTATATTGTGTTGTTCATACGAACATGGATTACAGTATTACACATTTACACTTAGCTTCTAAAGCAGACAGTGAAGAATTAAAGGAAAAAGTTCCAATAGAAATATCATCATAGAGAAACTGCAAAGTGCAAAATCCCAAGCAGAACCTTGATTATATATTACACACGCACGCGCGCGCACAGACACACACACACATATATACACATATAAATATATATATACATAGACATATGCTAATACTAAGCTCACAAAACAGGTGAAGTCAATAATTGCAAAACATTGGTAAAGAGAATCAGCAAACTAATGGCAGACCTACCATTCTGTACAGTCGCATTGGAACTGACATTCAACCTTCTCAGCCTTAGCAGAATCTCATCAGCTATCTTCCGTTTCATAGGCTGCGGCAAATCAATCATCTTCTCTTCTCTTAAAAAATTATCCTTAAATTGTTTCACCTTTTGGCACAACAAATATACACTTAATCAGTTAGCTATCCAACAAATAGCTCAGATAATCAAATGTAAATTTAATCAATGCCAATTATCAAAAACCTAAAATGTTACCAGTTTTATAAGCTCAATGGGTTCAGAGGCTTTTCGAATTCGAATTGATTCTTCCATTTTCCTAATCTGATCTGGGGTATACCTAGCAGCTAAATTTACAACAAACCCATGAACATACAGGCATTAAACATCACGAAAATAGCAAATTTAACCCAATTGGCAAATGGGTTCTTCAAAATATCAACCAAAATGAAGTGCAAAACTGAAAAAATCAAAGCTTTTCACATACCGTTTTGTGAATCGTTAAAAGGGTAGTTATACAGGGAAGTATACAGAGTATGAAGAACATATAAAGCAACCCCAATGTTGATTGAACATATAATGAGAGTAGTCCGCCTGTAAGAACACCATTTAGCTCTCCCCCCATTATACCCCCACTCTCCCCTCGCCATCTTTCTTCTTCAACTTCTTCTCCATTCCATCATTTCTCTATCAACTTCCCTTTCTCTCTCTATATATCTATAACTATATCTATCAATATCTAACACATATACATGAATACACACACACTAATCCCACCTCCTTTGTTTCTTTGTCTCTCTAAAACTTGAATAACCCGAGAGATTTGAAGAATGTTTTTCCAGATTCTTGTTGTCTCCAGACAGATCAATGGATCGATTATATATCAATCAAGGCTTTCTCTTTCTGGGTCTGACAGCTTACCAAAAACAATAAATGTATCTGATAAAAAGAAATCGTTGAATTGAATGGGGGTTCTACTTTTGTTGTGTGATGATTAACTTTTAATCTACCCTTCTAATCACTAATCAACTGGCTTAAAGTTTAAATAGCTTCTACTTTAGTTTATGGTTTGTATTTTGCAATGTGTAGCTTAATAAAGAAATGGAATATTAATTAATTTAATATTTTTGTTCTTGGCTTTTGTGAAATAGCTCCGTTAATACTTAGGAAGATTTTCGAAAAATAATTACTGGAAGGGGTAAAATTGTAAAAATAATTAGTTGAAAATTAAGAAATTATTTGTTTTTTTAAAAAATAACTTACTATATCAACTCAACTCACTTTTATCGTTTTGAGATATGTTTAAAATAAATTCAAACTTATGCAAAAAACAGATTGAGAAAAAAAAATCTTTCTATCACGGACATTTATATTTGGACATAAGTATTTTATAATTTTATTTATTTATACCAAAATATAAATAAATAAAATTATAAAACAATTAAATATCCAATTATCATATCATTATAGAAGAACTCAAAACTAAAGAAACGAAATAAGTAATTTACAATTAAAAATTGGTGATATGTAAGATAAATAAAAAACATTTATTTGCAAAAAATACACATATAATTTCCTAAAAATTTCAAACATAATAAAAAACACTCAATTAAAAGGTTAGACATCTTCATCTAATATGCGAATTAGTATATTTTATTATTATCTCATGAGTCCTTAATTATATTTATTACTTTATTTTACATTTTCCGTGATCTTCTAAATCTATTATATGAATGTTATAAAGGATTACTAAAATTAAGAATAAAATAATTAGAGAGAAGAGACATGTCTCATAATATTTTCATATATCTCCTTCATATATCCATCATCTCTATTACAACGCTTTAAATGCCTTATTTATAGATCATGGGTAGGAAGTTTCAAAACTCAAAAGTCATGAGTTTAAAACTTAATGAACATGGGAGTTACTAAATGAACTTGGGAGTTCCAAAATATCAAAGATCATTACAATTAAATATAAATCTAGACATCCATAAATATATGTTATAATTTTATAACACTCCCCCTTGAATGTCTATTGTATAACCATACGCATAGAAAACTGCCTCATTAAAAACCTTACCAGGAAAAAACTCAATGGAAAAAAAAAACCTTGGTTAAGGAAAAAAGAGTGCAACGCGTATTAGCTCCCCCTCATGAATGTATCTTTAAGTCCTCCAGATGTCGCATTCCAATATTGCGACGCAATCCTTCAAACATTGTAGTTGGTAATGCTTTACTGAACAAATTTGCTAGATTGTTCAATGTCACCACACTTATCAAGGTCATGTGTGAAAAAGAATTTTAGTGAGATATGTTTTCTTCTATCTCATTTGATGTATCCTCTCTTTAATTGAGCTATACATGCAGCATTGTCATCATACAGAATGGATGGAGTCCTTTTGTAGCAATTTTCTAAGAATATGCCTCGTTAAAACCTTACCAAATAAAAATCCAGTGAAAAAAATTTTGGCTAAGGAAAAGAGTACAATATTCTTGTATAACTTCTTATGCCTTGGGATTGCCTCATTAAAACCTTGCAAAGGAAAACCCAGTGGAAAAAAACCTTAGCGAAGGAAAAAGAGTACAATCAGCACATATCCTTTTTACTCCCCTTCATAAATACATAGAATTTTCATTGTTCATGGTAAAAATATCATTAAGTCGAAGCATGCTAATATGGTGCACCATCTTCTTGAAAATCATAGTTGGTAATGACTTAATGAATTCATCAACCAAATTAGCACATGATCATATATGCTTGATATCAATATCGCCATTCTTTTGGGGCTCATGGGTATAAAATAATTTTGGTGCAATATGATTGGTTCTATCACCCATGATATAGCATCCTCTAATTTGAGTGATACAAGCAACATTATCTCCATATAATATCGTTGGACTATTTATGATTGATGATCATCCACAGTTCACACAAATATGTTGAATTACTGATCTCAACCAAATACATTCACAACTTCATAAATTGTGATAATCTCTGCATCAGCAAATCCAACTAACTATGGTATTGATCCATATTGCTTGTAATTTAACTGCAAATGCTATATCAGGTCATGAGAAATTTTACAATATATATCAAAGCACCAATTGTACAAAGATATGGTACTTCAGGACCAAGAGTTTCTTCATTATTTTCTTATGATCAAAACGGATCTTTCTTGATATCAAGTGACCAATCTATCATTAAAGTACTTAAAGGATTAACATTATCCATGTAAAGTTGCTTCAGGACTTTTTCTGTGTATGTTGATTGATGAACAAGAATTTCATAGCTCAATTTGAAGGCCAAAACAAAAATTTGTCTTACCAATATCTTTCATCTCAAATTTTTTGTTTTTGTCAACTGTGACGCCCCCAAAATTAGGTATACGTCACCCATCTTGGGTCGCCACTTACATGGTACATAAATTCAAATACAACTTACTAATATAAGCGTAGGTACAATACGACATATAAAGCGTGAGTTTGAATACAAATATTGTCTACTAGATATTATACAAACTCAAAAGGAGTCCTCATTACAACTATTATCACACTATTTCACGAGAATAGTGAGGACTACTAAAGCTATCCTCGGACCATTACTTGCGTTCCCCGACTCGTCCAAACTATGTTCTCATTTCAAGAAGAGACGGTGAAAGAAAGGGTGAGCTCAACTAGCCCAAGAAGAAATATTATGACTAAGATAATGCGAATAAATTATCATTAGCCTTCAAATGATGTTAAACCGATAAAATACAATAGACAACCGGTTTCAGCTGCGGAATAAGCAATCCATTAAAAGAGTGAGTAGAGAATAAAAGTCTACTATCTTTTAGGTTTTAAAAGTTTTCATCAATTTTTATCATTGAGACTCAAACTTAATAAATAAACCACCACATCTAATCATCCACGTACCACGGTCGAGGATTTTCATCAAATTATCAATGGTCATGACTATACCGAATCACCCCGGTCATAATCATACCAAAAACTATCCATCATTGCATTACAAGCCACCGAGGACTTTTGTCACATCATTTATATCAAGTCGTGATTATCTTAGAATGATCCACGGTCATAATCATACTAAGTTCATCTATGCACGTAAGCCAAAGATAACATAATATAACATGAGGATGATGATGACAATGACATAATAATTCAATAAAACAAGTTCAAGAATTATTTAATCCATGAATTATTAACGTCCAAATTGTCAACATGATCTTGTTTCAGTAGAGTAAAATTCAAGAATGATCGGAAGAATATTTCCATGAAAAGATCTTTGGATGAAACGCAAATATCAAGGATATTCTACTAATTTCATGGAGATATGAAGTCAAAGTTTTAACCAATTTGGGTATAATAAAGAATGGAATAACAAAAAGAAATCACCGTGCATGCGATTGCTTGCATAGGCGAGGTTATTCCAGCAGAATAATAATAATAACGGAACGGTCGGTGAAATTCACAAGCGGGATGTTCAATGTAATAATAAAGATAGAACCAGATCCGGTGTAAAACACACGAGATAGGATATTCAACGAGAATGATAAAGGCGGAAACCAGTGGGTGTAAAACACATGACAGGATGTTCCAAGCAGAATAATAAAAAGCGGAACCGGTCGGGTGTAAAACACTGCATGAGGATGTTCCAAGCAGAATAATAGAAGAATGTCACCAAGTATAGGGTAAAGCAGCATGTATCTGAGTTATTCAATGAGAATAATAAGCAATGGAATAACATAAGGATTTCACCAAGTATAGGGTATCGGCGTATCACGAGGTTATGTATAGGGTATGCCACTTTTACAAAAGTTATTCAATGAGAATAATAATGAATGGAATAATGAAGTTTCTTCAAGAAGAAAGAATAACACCCCTTCTAGTAAAAAGAAATGAATATAGAAATAGTGAAGTAGCAGAACACTCTTCTTCTTTCTATAATTTTTTCTTTATATACTTTCTCTCTATAATTTCTCTCTACAGAGTTTCAATGAATTCGTAAGAAAATAATGAAGGAATGAGCTTTATTTATAGGAAAATGGAATGCGTAGTAACCAATCCATGAAGCGGTCCAGATTGATTTACTTTAATCTCGACGGTCCATATTTAAAGAAAAATCTTTTAAATAAAATATAATATATTCTATTTATATAAAAATATTTTACTATGCAAACACTATGCAAAAACACTATGCAACACTATGCATAATAAAATATAATATATTCTATTTATAGAATAACTTTAATAAAGTATTTTATTTTATATAAAAGATGTTTCATTTTATTACGTTAATAATCTGAATAAAACAAAGCGTTATTATCGCTATAATAATTCATATTATTAATCGGACAATAATGGAATCAAAGCGAGTGACTTCTCACATAAGCATCGATAATCAATACAGGTGTGCTTCTTATGCAACCACACGTATTCTTGTACTTTTACTACCGAAAGTAGTTCAAGCAAGTAACCACGGTAAAACTCCGTAGTTATTTCAATAAAATATTTTTGTCGTTTTCTCAATCCGACAATAATTACATTATGGGGTCCACCAATGATTGAGTAGTTGTCACGAATATTCCTGCTAAACCGAATATTCCCAGACCAATCGAATATAATATAACCACTTGCATACTTTGTAAAATTTATAAATACTACCCACAACTATAATATTATCTCAAATTCACACCATAATATAAAAATTATTTTGACAAAATTTAAATCTTTATTGATAAAATCTGAGTCTCACAATCTCCCCTCCTTATGGAATTTAAGCCCTCGAAATTAGGGTGCGATACTGATATGATAAAGAGGTGAGGATACCTTGAATACCTTTTTCGTTGAAAACATTAAATTCATTTTGCAATCCTACTAAAGATATTCATTAACAATTCATCTTTGCACTACAAAGCCAAAGATAACTTTTACCACATCCATGAATTAATATTTCATTCTTTGAGACTCATTTCAATAATTAATCCATATCATCGAATCATCCCCGCACTATGGGCGAGGATATTCATTAGTATCACGACCACGAATTATCCATGCACTACTGACCAAAGATAATCGTGTATTCATTAGTGTCACGACCACAAATTATCCATGCACTACTACGGCCAAAGATAATTGTGTATTCATTAATATCACGACCACAAATTATCCATGCACTACTACCAAAGATAATTGTGTATTCATTAGATATCACGACCACAAATTATCCATACTACTACCAAAGATAATTGTGTATTCATTAATATCACGACCACAAATTATCCATGCACTACTACCAAAGATAATTGTGTATTCATTAGTATCAAGACCACAAATTATCCATGCTTACTACCAAAGATAATTGTGTATTCATTAATATCACGACCACAAATTATCCATGCACTACTACCAAAGATAATTGTGTATTCATTAGTATCACGACCACAAATTATCCATGCACTACTACCAAAGATAATTGTGTATTCATTTACGGTTATGATTATCTAGAACAATCCTGGTCATAATCATACCAAGTCCATCTACAGCCATGAGATGACTTTCAACATAATATAAGCATGAGGATAATGATATAAAGAATCAATCAAATGAGATAAAGGATAAATATTAAACATTTATAATATAATTTATCCAGATTCAAGAATATCCCCATGTTTTCAATCACTTAATAATCTCATAATCTAATATCATTAATATTATAACAATATTTTAATCACTTCTTAAATTTATAAACAATTTATCTTAATTGTTTACGCTTTTACCATATAATGCATTTAATCATTCAAAAATGTCATACTCATAAAATATCATCACCAATTATCAAATCCTCATCAAAAAAATATGCATATACTCTATATAGGATTCTCTAGCCATAAAATCCTATTTTCAACTTTGTTACTTCACATAACATATTTAACTCATATGTTCAGAATTAAACTATTTTCATGAAAAATACCAAATCAGCCCCAAAAATATTTCTTTTCTGGGATTTAGCATAATATAGTCCCATAATGAAAATATATTTTCTCGAATTTTTAAAATTCATTTACTATTTTTAAAATCAATTTCCACTTAATTCCTTAAGAAATTAGCTACCTCAAGTTTAACTCCAAAATTCCCAAATCTTGGCAGGACCTTACACATGTTAACGTGAGCTTCGGTTTAAATTTCATGGTCATCTGAGTTATAGAACTCGATTATAGCGTTTTTAAATCGGAAAAACCTAAATATTGAAATAGTCATAACTTGCTCATTTTAAGTCAGAATGAGCTCATTTTTGGACAGGAGGTATTTTATACCATATACTTTCATGTCCCAAAAGGCCAGAAGTTTTCTCATAATTTAAGTGGCCGAAACAGTCCCTTAAAGTTTACAGGCAGTAGCATTTTCAAAATTTACAGCTTTGGCCTCATTTGCTAAAATCAGTCCACACAAAAATCTACAACACCTTTTCCAGTAATTCCACTTGGATTAGTTAGGTAACTCATAGATCTAACTCTAGAACTTGACCATACTCAAAAATTCAAAATATAATAGGAGATATGGTCAATTGAATTTCATGTTACGTTTTTCACCAAAAATCGATTTTCAACTCTTTGTGATTTCTAAGAAACTTTCATGTTTTCACATACCAACCAACATAACTCATCATAAAACTTACTAATACTTCATATACCCATGATTTTCATTATTCCAATGCTTTTATTATGACTTTCATCATAAACCACGTAAACTGTTCATTTAGTTGAAGAAATATTTGAGGTTTAAGAAATGGGTTTTTATCTTTGGGTCAATACAAAATTCGATTTCACGCTCTAGGGTAGGCTAGGAAATCTTCAAGAATACGTCAAGAAATTTATTAATGATAGAAATATCATTCAAAACTGTTACTCTCATCCAAGACTTGGATAGTACGTCACATTGATACGAACTGTGACTTCTATCCCTTAACCTAGATAGCACCTCACAATGATACCTATAAACTTGCCATCTTCAGTCATGACGTCGCCTACAGAAAGTCTGGCTTCGGTGCATTCCACACAAGGAAGTCAACAACGAAAGGTTCGGGGCTCTTTACTTATGGCTTGATATAACAGTGATTAACTTTAGGGTTTGGTTACTTTGAATTCGTATAACAGGTTGGTTAGGAATATGAAAGCTAACAACCTTACAAAAAGAATAATGAGTAGTTAATCAATCGTTTTCAAAAATTACCTCAAAGGCAAGTATTTTCAAAGAGATAAGATAGACAGGTAACGTGAAAGTGTTTATTTGAAACAACAAGATTAATAAACAGTGGAGGTAACGAAGGTTTCTCCCAACGAAGTTTCAATAGATAAATCAAAGTCTAATTTCTTGAGTCAAATTTAAAGCGTTGAAGCATAAGCAAGAGAGATAAAGAATGGGTAGAACCGGTATCTAATAAGGTATAGACTTATAAGAATTTATAATTAACTAACCCGTGCTAACCCGTCGGGTTACCCACTTTTTGAGAAGTCAATGGCGCTCTTCCTGAAACCACCGATTTTGTTTTGTCCTTATCCGCCTTTGGTGCCACTATCCCAGCTGGACTTGACTTCACTATACGATAAAATCGAGCTAAATGACCTTCTCTTCTTGAAATTTCCACTTCTATTATCTTTGCCATGATTACCACCGAAGTGGTTACCATTCTTAGCATGATAATTTCCCCACGATGGTTATCATTTGTTCGATTGCCGTTGCAACCAGTATGATTATTATCGTGTTGTTGGTCGTTACCTTTTGTTTGAACCGAATCAACACTCTCATGTGCTTCATTGCTTATCTTAGCATTTTCAGATGTCATTCTCAAACACTGTCACAAAACAAGGGTTAATTGACATTTAACAAACTATCCCTATATTCTGACCGACCAATCAAATACCAAATAAACTTAAGGTAGGTCATACTAGCGAAGGAATTCCCCGTCTCTCCCTCCTAGTTCTTATCTCAAGCATCTTAGCAGGGATCATATCCTAAGCTCGATACCAATTGTGATGCCCCAAAATTAGGTATCGCCACCCATCTTGGGTCGCCACTTACATGGTACATAAATTCAAATACAACTTACTAATATAAGCGTAGGGTATATATCTGACATAAGCGTGAGTTTGAATACAAATATTGTCTACTAGATATTATACAAACTCAAAAGGAGTCCTCATTACAACTATTATCACACTATTTCACGAATAGTGAGGACTACTAAAGCTATCCTCCGGACCATTACTTCGTTCCCCGGCTGTCGTCCAATTTATGTTCTCATTTCACGAAGAGAACGGTGAAAGAAAAGGTGAGCTCAACTAGCCCGAGAAAAATATTATGACTAAGATAATGCGAGAATAAATTATCATTAGCCTTCAATGATGTTAAACCGATAAAATACAATGAACAACCGGTTTAAGCTGCAATGGAATAAGCAATCTATTAAAAGAGTCAAGTAGAGAATAAAGTCTACTATCTTTTAGGTTTTAAAAAGTTTTCATCAATTTTTATCGGCCGAGACTCGACAATAAATAAACCACCACATCTAATCATCCCCGCATTACCACGGCCAAGGATTTTCATCAAATTATCAATGGTCATAACTATCTATACCGAATCACCCCGGTCATAATCATACCAAAAACTATCCATCATTTGCATTACTGAGCCACCGAGGACTTTTGTCACATCATTTATATCAAGTCGTGATTATACCGAATGATCCCCGGTCATAATCATACTAAGTTCATCTATGCACGTAAGCCAAAGATAACATAATATAACATGAGGATGATGACAATGACATAATAATTCAATAAAACAAGTTCAAGAATTATTTAATCCATGAATTATTAACGTCCAAATTGTCAACACATGATCTTTGTTTCGTGAAAGTAAAATTAAAGAATGATCGGAAGAATATTTCCATGAAAAGATCTTTGGATGAAACGCAAATATCAAGGATATTCTACTAATTTCATGGAGTATGTAAGTCAAAGTTTTAACCAACCTGGGTATAATAAAGAATGGAATAACAAAAGAAATCACCGTGCATGCGGTACCGCGATAGGCAAAGTTATTCCAATGAAATAATAATAATAACGGAACAAAGTCGGTGAAATTCACACTGCAAGCGGGATGTTCCAGCGAGAATAATAAAGATGGAACGGATCCGGTGTAAAACACGAGATAGGATATTCCAGCGAGAATGATAAAAAGGCGGAACCACCGGTCGGTGTAAAACACATGCATGACAGGATGTTCCAATGAATAATAATAAAGCGGAACCGGTCCGGTGTAAAACACCATGCATGAGGATGTTCCAATGAGAATAATAGAAGAATGTCACCAAGTATAGGGTAAATGGCGTATACGAGTTATTCAAGCAGAATAATAAGCAATGGAATAACATAAGGATTTCACCAAGTATAGGGTATCTGGCGTATCTGAGGTTATGTATAGGGTATGCCACTTTTACAAAGTTATTCCAAGCAGAATAATAATGAATGGAATAATGAAGTTCTCTTCAAGAAGAAAGAATAACACCCCTTACCAGTAAAAAGAACTGAATATAGAAATAGTGAAGTAGCGAGAACACTCTTCTTCTTTCTATAATTTTCTCTTTATAGCTTCTCTCTATAATTTCTCTCTCAGAGTTTCAATGAATTCGTAAGAAAATAATGAAGGAATGAGCTTCTATTTATAGGAAAATGGAATGCATAAGTAACTCAATCCATGAACAGTCCAGATTGATTTACTTTAATCGGACGGTCCATATTTAAAGAAAAATCTTTTAAATAAAATATAATATATTCTATTTATATAAAAATATTTTACTATGCAAACACTATGCAAAATACTATGCAACACTATGCATAATAAAATATAATATATTCTATTTATAGAATAACTTTAATAAAGTATTCTATTTTATATATAAAAAGATGTTTACATTTTATTACGTTAATAATACTGAATAAAACAAAGCGTTATTATCGCTATAATAATTCATATTATTAATCGACAATAATGGAATCAAACCGAGTGACTTCTCACATAAGCATCAATAATCAATACAGGTGTGCTACTATGCAACCACACGACATCGTATTTTTACTACCTGCAGAAGTAGTTCAACAAGCGGTAACACGGTAAAACTTCCGTAGTTATTTCAATAAAATATTTTTGTCGTTTTCTCAATCCGACAATAATTACATTGTAGGGTCCACCAATGATTGAGTAGTTATACGAATATTCCTGCTAAACCTAGAATATTCCCCACCAATCGAATATAATATAACCACTTGCATACTTTGCAAAATTTATAAATACTACCCACAACTATAATATTATCTCAAATTCACACCATAATATAAAAAATTATTTTGACAAAATTTAAATCTTTATTGATAAAATCTGGGGTCTCACATCAACTCTTCTGGAGCAAGATCTTTCATCAATAAATACGGTAATAATAGCAAATCCATATTTGATCTTTTGATAAAAATGCATGCACAAATTGGATTATTCTCGAATCCTTCTTTCAAAAGATATCTACTCAGGCGATTATACCACAATATGTATCTGGATTGCTTTAACCCATATAAAGATCTTTGTAACTTAATAGAATACATACTTCGAGATGTAGAATTATATGCTTCAGGAATTTTATATCCTTCAGGGATTTTCATGTATATATGCTCATTATCTAATGATCCATACAGATATGTTGTAACAACATTCATTAATCGCATATCCAAAATTTTCTTTTGCTACCAAGCTAATTAAAAATCTGAATATAATTGCGTCCATTACAGGAGCATATGTTTCTCCATAATTAATACCAGGTCTCTGTGAGAAACCTTGTGCTACAAGTCGTGCTTTGTACCATATAATTTTATTTTTCTTATTTCGTACAAATACCCATTTGTATCCAACAGGCATTACATCTTCAGGTGTTCGGACTACAGGTCCAAAAACTTCACGTTTACTTTGTGAATTTAGTTCTATTTGAATCGCCTCTTTCCATTTTGGCCAAATATTTCTACATTCATCAACAATTTGTGGTTCATATTTATGATCATTACATCTGATAATATCAAGAACAACTTTATATAAAAATATGTTATCGACAATAATTTTATTTCTATCCAATATATTCATCTCCTGTATATACATAATGTATTGAGATCTCGTTATTTTCAGGTACCTGATCCTCTTCAGGGGATAACTCATCCTCTTCAAGGAATAACTCTTCAACAGTTTTATTTACAGGAGATTTTTATTCATAAGTTTTGGATAGGTTGATAAATTTTGTAGCCTGTTTCATGGGTATAGCCTCTTTATAGGCTGCAAGTATAGCCTCTTTATAGGCTGCAACTTATTTTTTTTGTACTTTCTTCTTCTTCTGGAAAATTTTATCTTTAACACCGATCATTCTTCCATGTTTCAAGTGTGACTTTGATTCAATTTGCTGCTGTATTAACTGATTGTCCTACAGGGACTTCAATATCTGCTAGAGTATTAGCAGCTAAAATGTGAGAAATCACACTTTTCTTATTATCGGTAAATAATTCTAGTAATTGATTTGCAATTCATTGCAAATAAATAATCCTTTAAACTTCTAGTTCATATTTATTTGTATGAGAATCAGGATTAAATAATGTTGAAACATTCCAATTAATCTCCCGTCGTGCTTCAGGCAACGATCTAACGCCGTGCTTCAGGCAACGACTCCCCCTAATGGTGGGAAGACTGTTTCATTAAAATAACAATCATCAAATTATACCTTAAAAATATCACTTATTGAGGTTATGAATAGCATAACCCCATGCATGTATTGGTAATTAATTTACTTTGATATAATCAACAAGTATAGGAATCTTATGGTTCCTTACGGGATGTTCATTGGAGTTTTCAATAATTAAACGCAATATTATTGATCCTGGAATGTCAAATCATAAAAAGCTTTTTGGATCCGAACACTTCTGGTGTATTACAATATTTGTTTCAACTATTCTCATTTTAGTATAATATATCCCAGAAGAGAAAATATACAGTTTTTCTAATATGAGCTTCTGGCCCGATAGTTTTGAAGTAATATAAAGAAATTACTTTACTATCTTCAATGTTGGTTTCAATATGATAACAATTATAACGTATATCCTTAAAACTGAGCAAATTTCTGCTTATCTCAGAAGAATATAAAGAATCATCAATACAAAGTTTTGTGCCCTTTTGACAACATTATAATCGCTCTTCTAGAGACTTTAATTAAATTTGATGAATAATTACTCTTCTAGAGCTTTCAATTATGTTTGATGAATAATCGCTCTTCTAGAGCCTTTAATTAAGTTTGATGAGCTTCTGGCCCATACAACTTCATATATGCAAAACATAAATTTAACTTTATTACTTGAAATATAAATAAAACAAAAAAAATATTTATTATAATGTCATAATATAATAAAATAAAAATAATTAATTGGTATGAACATCTCTATCAACATATCATCAAGGAAACCATAGATATCAAAATTTGTTATATCCACTCCATTTGAAAAGTCAAAATAATTCATGGGATCTTCAGGATCATTATGAACAATAAAGTTTATTTCAATTCCATTTCCGTTTCTTTTATGGAGTCTTGGTACAAATCTATATACCAAATGTTTAGGAGTACGACAAGTACATTCCTTTTTTATATTGATTGTTCCTTTCACGTCTACTATCACAACCACAATCATAATTTCCTCTATGATTATCAAACGAGGTTCCATTCACTTCAGGGTATGTAATAGAATCGATCGAGCGAGATTATTGGTATTTCAGCAAAAACTCATTATTTTGTACAACTACTAGAAGACATAATTTCACTTTTGGAAACATAGTTTCCTTTATCGCTTCAGGGAATATTTTGTAAACTTACGCTCTCGATATTGCTACTGCAAGAGCATATTCGAGACATGAAATATAATAAATATTTTCTCTAACATGTCTTCATCAGTGTTTTTCACTCAACACTTTTAAAATCTTGCAACTTCAGGTGCAACCAATTATAATGAGCTTTTAAAATCTATTCTTTAAATCATTTCATAAGACAAGTGAGTCTTATACTGTAATGTACTCAACTTTTAATTTTTCATGGAGATGATAGCGAATAAAAATAATAAATTTTGCATGATCCTGCAGGGATGCATGATTATCAACTATAATTGTATCTCCAAGGTTCTTTGCCTTTATATGAATCTCAGCATCAAGATTCCATTATAAATAATTCTTGCTCGATATAAATTAAGGACAATAAATTCAAATTTATAAGATTTAAATATTAAATAACCAAACATATTCCCCCATCAAATTAAATAATTATATATGTTCAATTTTAATTGTAATGAAATAATTTATAGAAATGCAGTAAAACACGAAACTAAATTTGTCCACTAAAAATAACAAATCAATACTACTAAACATATTTGTTATTGTAACTTCATACAAAAATTTATCAAAAGGTCATTAGAAATATATCAAATATACTACCATGCATGCCAAAAGAAAATATATCAAAAATCATTAGAAATATATCAAAAGATTGTTTTAGTACGAGAACTAAAAAGGACTAAAAATCATGTATTCTATCGGATCCATTTTGATTTATTTAGATTGAAAGGAATGCAAAATTACAATACCCTTTTATAAAAATAAACACTGCACAATAATTGAAGTTAGATATTACACCGTATAACAACAAAATAATTTGAGAGTGGTGTGATGATGACTTACATATGAGTATGAGAGTCATTAGCATGCTAGAACCAAGAACAACAAACTCTAATAATAGATTATGAATGGAATAACATGCAGTATGTTATACTGAAAAAAATTTGCGTATCCATATATATATAATTGATAAACATACCTTCTCCTTCAAAACAAATATGATTATCTTCAAGACGAATGTGAGAAGCAATTTGTGCTGATAACGTGTTATAAAAGATTATTAAAATTAAGAATAAAATGATTAGAGAGAAGAGATATGTCTCATAATATTTTCATATATCTCCTTCATATATCCATCATCCTCTATCACAATGCTCATGCTCTTATTTATAGATACATGGACTAGGAAGTTTCAAAATTCATGAGTTTAAAACTTAATGAACATGGGAGTTACTAAATGAATTTGGGAGTTCCAAAATATCAAAGATCATTATAATTAAATATAAATCTAGACATCCATAAATATATGTTATAATTTTATAACAATGAATAGATTATTGGCTTTTTGGCCTCTTTTGTACCAAAAACCATTGAGTGAAATTAGATCAAGTTATTCAAAAAACTAGTTTTCTTATCTTTGCAAAGCATGGGTATTAATTAAAATTTTTAAATTAATATAAATTTAGGAGAATTTTATTATACAATAATGAATTTTATAAGTTTTTTATTAAAAAAAAATTGAGCGATCAAAATATTTTTTATTTTTTAAATATATAATTTGCAGTACATGTGATGATAATGTAAAAAACTTTTAAAATACGTTGTAAATTAATCGAATCGAAGCGAACATAGAGCTACTCGAATTAGAATTATATTTGAAAAATCATACCCAGATTCGACTCGACTCAAATATTTATTACTCGAATTCAATCATAATTGGATCGAATTATATTCAAACTACTCGTGAGCTCTAAATTCAAACTCGAATTCGAGTCTCCACATAATAAATAGTTTTATAATAAATATAATTATAAATTGAATTTATTATTTTACTTATAAAAGAGAAAATATATTTATTATTACACTTTATAAATATAACATCACAATTAAAATTTAAAATAAATAAAATAATAACAATTAATTGACCAACTTCGATTTAATTTTGTATATACTATAAGAGAATGTATCGACTATCTAATCGAATTTGTATCAATCGATTATGTATCAAATCACAAATGAGAATTCGAGTAATTTGAATCTTAAACGAGTCGATTAACCTTGCTCATGTTCTACTCATATTTTTATTCGAACTATTTTTTATACTCAAATTTGAATCATATTATTAATGAATTCGAGTCTTACTCGTATTTTTTCGAATCGAACCTGAATTGAACCCGAACTGTTTGGCTCGTTTACAGCCTTATCCTTAAGCTCATAATATAAGTTTTTTTTCCATATTTAGTTTGTAATTGTACCTTTCACGTGACGCCCCCAAAATAGGTATACATCACCCATTTTGAGTCGTCAATAACAAGGTACAGAAACAACAACAACTTTATTAATACAACATAAAAACTGTGAGTTTAAATACAAATATTGCCGTCTAGACAATATTCACACCCAAATAAGTCCTCATTACAATTATTGGTACATTATTTTACAAAAATGGTGAGGACTACTAAAATAACTTTCTAAAATCATCATTCCACACCCCGACTAGAACTCGCTACATTCTCGCCTCCTGAGAAGAAAAATGGAACAAAAAAGAAAAGGGTGAGCTCAACTAGCCCAATAAAGAATATTATGACTAAGATAATATAGAACAAATTATCGTTAGTCTTCAACATGAAAAAATCGATAAAATACAATGATGACAACAAGTTTCGGATCAATATTCATGCGGAAATAATAATTCATAGAAGAGTTACGTAGAGAATGAAATCTACTATAATCTATGAATTTAAAAGTCTATCATCAATATTTTATCCTGTAACATCAATCAAAATTCATCTTGAATCAAATATTCATCTTTGCTTTTCTGAGTGCCAAAGATATTCATCAATTGGGTCATGTTCATCTCAACACCTGTTCATCTTTGCACTACGGACCAAAGATATTCATCAGAAATTCATTCATCTTTGCACTACAGGCCAAAGATATTCAGTAATATCATCATTTAGGACTGAAGATGATGAAAATTATTTTAAAGAAAACGAATTCAGTGAAACAAAAGAATTAATATTAAGGATTCGTCCTTTAAACAATTTGAGTTCAAAAATACTTCATAAATAATCATAGTGAATTAAAATTTAAGAATGATCGAAACATGCATACAATCAAAGCTAGTATCCATAATCGATATTTTAGAAAAAAAACGAAAATTTAATTTTTCTGTGAATAGTGCCATATTCGGGAATAGTGTTGTATACGTGAATAGAGCCGTATACGTGAATAGTAACCCCGACACTAAAAGACTAGAATTTCACAAGAAAAATCTTACCAATAATCCGGCATAATGATATTAGAAGAAATAATATCATTTTTTAAAAAACTAACATCCCTTACCTTGAAAAGAATAATACTTCTAGCTGGAATATCAGATATAACGCTGAAAGAACTTGCACCGTATAGAAACACTCAAAGTATCAAAACACTCACAAGAATACGCTCGATAATATAAAGAGAGAAAACTTCAGTTTTTGGTGTGATTTTCAATTCTAACATAAGCACCCTATTTATAGAAAAATGCTTAGAACACCAAAGCAGAAAATTTAATAAAATAATAATATAATTAACAAATTTCTTACGCCCACTTTCTTAGATCTGAATTCAGCAATTTTCATCACATGCAAGACCAACAATTAATGACAAAAACGTTTTTCATATTAAAAAATAATTAAAACTTCTAAAAATTAATTATTTCGGAACTTTGGAACTTCAATAATTCATAATAAATAGCCCTTTTGTCAGAAAAATTCGAATCTTATGTCTTTTTTATAGGAAATTTCATTCTCTACAACTTTGCAGAAGAAATTTTTTCCAAATTCCAAACAGAAACTGACTGAAATCCACAAACGGACGATTTTACATGCTACAATCAAATTTCAGTCAAGAAATGGGCCCACAGACATGTTTAACATGTTTTAAACATTAATTGTAACAAAAATACTCCTCCTCCTCATATACTCATATATCCCACATTCATTATAAAAATGTCACCATTATTATATTATTAAAATATAATAATATATTTAAATGAATTATTTATCAGAAAAGATAAAATAACAATTTTTCAACAATTGTCACATTAAAAATTTTCTCAATCTATATCCACATAAAATGAATATTTTCCTTATCATATAAATCAATAATTAATTATTCATAAATAATATTATAGAATTACAATCATCGACAACCGTGCGGTTCAGGAAAGAGGGCTTTAATAAGAATTTTTCCTTCTTGTAAGGCAGCAATTAGGTGACCAAACCTCTCCTTAGAGCGTAACTTTTTAGACATTGCCATTAATGTTATCTAATAATATTATTCAAATAATATGAATTATTGATCCGATAACAAAAAATATCGTGTAGTGACAATTATTGAAACAACAATAATATAAAATATCAATGTAGCAATTATTGAATCAATAAAATAAAATATTGAATAAAGAACTCATCTGTAACAATTATTGTGTAATGCCTTCCTACGTAAGAATCAATAATTGATGCAATACTGGTATCTTCTTGTGTTTTAACCACCGGGTATTCCAATGAAGATACTTCAGAATAACTACGCCGTGATTTATAAACAACTTATACTTGTCGTTTTTTTCATCCAATCGCTTTCAATTATAGGGCCCACACAAGGCTACGTCGTCCGAATATTCCCCGACAGTAAGAATATTCCATGACCAAACGAATATTCTTCGATAAAAATGAATATTTTATAACCACTTGCATATTTGAAATATTTGTGCATTTTACCCATAACTAACCACATTAATCAAATCAACCCTTACTATTTTAAAATAATAAATAGAGGAAATTTGATTTTATTTATAATAAGTTGGGGTCTTACAACCTCCCCTCCTTATGAAATTTCGTCCTCGTAATTGACGTACGTACCTGGTGTTTCGAAAAGGTGAGGATACCTCGCTTTCATTTCCGTTTCCAACTCCTAGGTCATTTTCTCAATAGCATGGTTTCTCCACAAAACTTTAACTTGTGGTATGACCTTAGTACGTAAGACATGCTCCTTCCTATCCAAGATCTTGACAGGTACCTCTTCGTACGTTAAGTCTTCGGCTATCTCATCCGGTTCTAACTCAATAACGTGGTTTGGGTCTTTCACATATTTACGAAGCACATATATATGAAAAACATTATGAACACGAGACATACTTGGAGGTAACGCAAGTCTATAGGCTACATTTTCTACTCGGTCAAGAATCTGAAATGGACCAATAAATCGTGGATTGAGCTTTCCTCTCTTCCCGAATATTGTAACTCCCTTCCATGGGGAAACACGCAACAATACATGATCCCCAATACTAAATTCCACGTCCTTTCGATGAAGATCCGCATAACTCTTTTGTCAATCTTGAGCCGTTTGTATACGTTGTCGAATCATTTAGATCTTTTCCGTAGTCATACGTACCAACTCGGGTCCCAACAATGTTGCTTCACCCACCTCATCCCAACATATTGGAGAGCGACACTTTCGTCCATACAATGCTTCGAATGGAGCCACACCTATACTTGCCTGATAACTGTTGTTGTAGGAGAATTCCACCAATGGTAAATACTTATCCCAACTCCCTTTGAAGTCTAGTGTTAGGTTTGTAATATTCGTGTGGGCAATCAAATTGTAAAATAATGCGAAAGCGTGTAAAAATCAGAGTTTAAAATTTTTTACAAACCATATACCCGGATCACCCTTTATGCACAATTATTAATTAAACGAAAAGATAAAGAATAAATCATACCCTTGAAGATCGAGCTTCCTCAGGTACAAGTTCACCTCCAAATCCTTTCGTTCAATCTTGAATCCACCGGGTTTGGTTCCTTCCTTTGATCAACGTTAGCCACCCAAATGTTTGGCCTCTAGAGGTGATCCACCAAGGAAGAAGAAAATTCAAGAAGAAGGGGTATTGGCTCAACCCTAGTTTTCTATCTCTATAGAAAAGGGTACTCTCCAACAAATTGGAATTATGTCGTATGTTGAAAAAGTCAACAACCCCTTTTCCACCCATAATAAGACTCCTCTTATTTATAGATGTGGGCAACCCATCTTAATAATTAAGGAATTGGGTTTTATTTAATTAATTAAATTCTTTTAATTAATTAAGCTCCCTAATCTTATTAGGGATAATTAATTAAAACTCCTTTAACTAATTTTCCTTCCTAATCCAATTAGGAATAAATGAGAGTACTTATATTAAATTAATTCCTAAACTCTTTTAGAAATTAAAATAATAATAATTGTAATAATATTAATAAGACTCCTCTTATTAATTTATATTTAATATCTCTAAAATATTAAATAATAAATATTAAGCTATTTAATTTATTCTATCACCATAGATTAAATTAAATATACTTAAATATATTATTACGATTATGCCATTAACTTCTTAAATAATTATTCTTCCGTTTATGGTGTGACCCTTTAGGTTCTCCATATTAAACCCGGTTGTGAATAAATCAATTAGAACAATTTAATCTTATTTAAATAAATAAATTAAATAATTAATTTATTTAAATAAATAATATTTATTCTCAATAGGGATAAGCCTCCCTAGCGATCAAGCGACTTTCCAGATAATATAGATTTCAACATTAATCATTAAAGAACCTTTGAGTAAATAGTTACCGCATGCAATTCAATCCTTCCACCATACAATGTCCCAATTAAATATAAGACATGGAATTCTTGTCAAGTCTTATTTTATTTAATTATATGTATTTCGATCCTTAAATGCACAACTCAAATAATGCAAATTAGAAACTCCTTTCTAATTTCATTACGCCTTGCCGAGGACTACTGGGTTGTCATTTATCGAATCACATAGGACATTCTCTTCTTTTATTAGAAGTGGTAGATTCTTTATTGATCATACATTATCTCCATGTACAACTTATTATACCCAAGCATACCCTTTGATATACCCTAAGGGTCTTAAGGAATAAGTCAAAGTATAACTCATCATACACAAGATACTATGATGATCTCAAGTCCAAGGATTACTTCAGACTACTATCACTACAGAATTCCTATTGTGAGCAAATAAAACTCCATTAGGTATTCCTTAGCGAGCCACGTTCGGTGAACTTATTCTCTAATAAGCACCTACATACTTGCTTTAGTGTCTCCACACAAATGATCATGAGATCAATCATCCTCATCCAATGAAAGCAAGACAACGTATGTACCAATCTATCCGGATTCACTAATCCCCAATTTAGTAATCCAATGATTGGGAACTATTTTAGTTTTAAGCTTTCTAAGAATTTAGATCTCATCAGAATGATCATCATCATTATTCTAAAAGCATTGCTTAAAACTATGGGTTTATCACATATTATAAAACAGCATCATGTAGATAATTAAAAGCCTTTAATAAATTAATACTTTTTATTAATAAATGAATAAGATTGTTACAAAGTATATGCTTTATCATCAAACATGATTGGCTTGTGTGCATACTACTTTCATCTAGGACACAGAGTCTTAATAGATCTTCAAGAGTTTGAATAGTCCTCTCTGATTGTCCGTCCGTTTGAGGATGGTATCTTAGAAATTTGAATCGTAAATCCGTGCCCATAGCTTTTTGCAAACTAACCCAAAATCGTGAAGTGAATCTTGGGTCACGATCCGAAACTATGGATACTGGCATGCCATGCAATCTCACAATCTCATTTACATACATATGAGCAAGACGTTCAAGGAATAAGTCTTCGTATCGCGGCAAGGAATGAGCAGACTTGGTTAATCTATCAACAATAACCCAAATAACATTTATGCCTTGAGAAACCGTGGGAAGACCCGTAACGAAATCCATGGTAATGTGTTCCCACTTCTATTTCGGAATCTCAAGTGGTTGCAATGGACCCTTAGGCACTTGATGCTCCGCCTTTACACGTTGACAAGTTAAACACCTCGAGATAAATTTTGCAATCTCTCTCTTCATATTGTTCCACCAAAATGTATGTCAAAGATCACGATACATTTTGGTACTTCCAGGATGGATTACAAACGGTGTATTGTGTGCTTCCATCATGATATTGTACTTCAAATTAGAGTTGTTAGGAACACAAAGTCTGGAGTGGACTCGAAGTATTCCTTTTTCATCGATTCTCGCTTCCGGAATAGCACCTTCTTGTACTTTCTTCTTCATCCGCATCAGCTCGGAATCGGTGGCTTGAGAAACTTTAACTTTATCGATTAAAGTTGGTTCTATGCGTATACTTGATATCATCGCACTCATTCCTGCATATGATCTTCTACTCAACGCGTCAGCTACCACGTTTACTTTTCCAGGATGGTATTGAATGGTGTGGTCATAATCTTTTAACAGCTCGAGGCAACGTCGTTGCCACATGTTGAGTTCCTTTTGGGTGAAGAAATATTTGAGGCTTTTATGGTCTGAATATATCTCCACTTTCTCCCATATAGATAGTGCCTCCAGATCTTTAGCGCGAAAACGACTGCTGTCAACTCTAGATCATGAGTTGGATAATTCCTCTCATACTCTTTAATTTGTCGCGAGGAATAGGCTATGACTTTCCCACGTTGCATGAGAACACATCCTAACCCTTTGCACGAAGCATCATTTGAGATAACAAATCCATCCGAACCGGATGGTATTGTCGAGCAGTCTTAGAAATGAGTCTCCTCTTAAGCTCTTGGAAACTCTTTTCGCATTCTTCGCTCCATCTGAATTTTATATCTTTTCGAGTCGGTGAGTTAGCAGATAGCGATTCGAGAAAATCCTTCCACGAATCTCCGATAATAACCAATTAAGCCCAAAAGCTACGTCTTGATTCTGGGCTTCGGTTGCTCCCAACTTTGTATTGCCTCAATCTTCGCTGGGTCAACAGATACTCCATATTTTGACACCATGTGCCCAAGGAATGCTACTTCCTTAAGCCAGAATTCGCATTTCTTCAACTTGGCATATAGCTTGTTTTCACGAAGCCTTTGGAGTACCAGCTTCAAATGGTGCTCATGATCTTCACGGTTTTTGGAATATATGAGAATGTCATCAATAAAGACAATAACGAACTGATCCAAATAGTCCTTGAATACTCGGTTCATCATATCCATGAAAGCCGCATGAGCATTAGTCAATCCAAAAGACATGACTAAAAATTCATAATGTCCGTATCGAGTTCTGAAGGCAGTCTTTGGAATATCCTCAGTTCTAATCTTCAGCTGATGATATCCAGAACGAAGATCGATCTTTGAAAAGAATTGTGCTCCTTGCAATTGATCAAACAGGTCATCAATGCGAGGTAGAGGATACCTATTCTTGATGGTGACATGGTTCAATTCCCGGTACTCAATACAAAGTCGCATACTCCCGTCATTCTTCTTTACAAATAAAACAGGAGCACCCCAAGGAGATATACTAGGACGAATAAAACCGATGTCCAACAACTCCTGTAGTTGGACCTTTAACTCCTGAAGTTCAATAGGAGCCATTCGATATGGGGTTTTAGAAATGGGCTTGTACGGGTTCAAGATCAATAAAGAATTCAACTTCACGTTAAGGGGTAGACGGGAAGTTCTTCAGAAACACGTCGGAAATTTACTAACAACATGAATATTATTCAAATCTGACGTGTCTTTATTCAAATCCATAACATGGGCTAAGAAAGTTTGACATCCTTTTTTCAATAAACGAATAGCTTTATGACTAGATATGACAGTGATTGAATTTAATGGTTTTGTTGCTTGAATTCGTACAACAGGTTGGTTAGGAATATGAAAACTAACAACCTTACGAAAACAATCAATTTTGACATGATGAGTAGTTAACCAATCAATCCCTAAAATCACTTCAAAAGCAAGTATCTTTAAAGAGATAAGGTCAACAGGTAATGTGATGGTGCCAACTTGGATCAAACAAGATTTATAAATAGTGGATGTGATGAAAGTTTCTCCTAACGGAGTCTCCATAGATAAATCAAAGTCTAATTTCTCCGGAGTTAAGTTTAAGCGTTGAGCACAAGTAGAGAGATAAATGAATGGGTAGCACCGGTATCAAGTAAGGTATAAACTTGCAAGAATTTATGATTAGCTTACCCGTGATCACCTCGTTTGGGTTCCTCATAATTTGACCGACCACGACAAACGCTCTTCCAGAACCGTTGACTTTGACTTTTCGGGACGATCTTTTGAGTCACCATCCCATTGGACTTGGTTTTATTCCGCATAATCTCAAGCGATATGTCCTTCCTTTCCACAATTATAACATACCTTGAACTGTTGTGGGCATTTTGGGCTAATATGTCCCTCTTTTCCACATTTATAGCATACGACCGGTGGTCGTTCTCTTCCCTTAGAACCAGTTGCTGCTGGCGCTGACGTCTTCACATGATCATTGTTGAATCTCCTCTTTTTAAAATCTCCTCCCGACTCGATTCTTTTATTCTCATGGCCATGATTACCACCAGAGTGATTGCCGCTTTTGTCCAGTATTTTTCTTTCTCCATTTGGTTATCGTTGTTACGATGACCGCTATCAAGTATGATCTGGTTGTGGTCCCTCGGTTGAACGTACTCGTTATCTCGCTCTAATAATTGAGCCATATTGACAACATCTGAATAGAGAGAACATTTATGAGAAATGAGATATTGACGTATGTCGGGTTTCAAGCCTCTCAGAAACATCTGTGTCATATGTTCCTCATTCTCCACCAAATGAGGTGCAAACCTAGATAACTCTGCAAACTTCGCCTCGTACTGGGACACCGTCATGTTATTTTGTTCCAATCTAATAAACTCTACTTCCTTCATATGACGAATACTTTCAGGAAAGTACTTGTCATTGAACAGTTTCTGAAACGTCTCCCAAGACATTTGAGTGCGGTTGGATGGGTACTCTTCTGATTCTCACCGATGTCTGTATATTACGGAACATAAAGGTGGCGAATGGAACCTTCTGTTCCTCCGTGCATCCCAAGACATCGAATATCTTGGTGATTTGTTTTGACCCACGTTTACTTTTAATCGGATCGGCTTTCCCTGCATTGTGGTCCCAACTCTTTGAAGCGCTTGCATTTGTGACAAAGCCGTGCGTTGTTATCATTTCCACCGGTATTTTGTGCACGAGTCTCCCTTGTCTGATTTTGCATGAACTGTAAAAAGCTTCTAAACATCCCGTCGTTCATCGTTTGTTCAGTGGTGTTGTTCACATGAGGAACATTGTCAACCTGTTGCACGTTCTCCTTGTTGGTGAGTAAAGGTATCTTCACGGTCTCATGTACTCCACTGTTAACATTCTCAGTCGACATTCTCAAATACTGCAATAAAACAAGGGTTAATTAAAGAAATCAACATATCACATAATATCCCTATATATTGACCAACCAACAAATAAGCTTAATTAAGACACACTAGCGAAGGTTTTACTCGTCTCTCCCTTCCTAGTTCTATTCCCCGATCTTCGCCAGAGATCATATCCCTAAGCTCTGATACCAACTGTGACGCCCCCAAAATAGGTATACATCACCCATTTTTGAGTCGTCAATAACATGGTACAGAAACAACTACTGTGAGACCCCAGATTTTATTAATAAAGATTTAAATTTGGTCGAAATAATTTTTTAATATTATGGTGTGAATTTGAGGTAATATTATAGTTGTGGGTAGTATTTATAAATTTTGCAAAGTATGCAAGTGGTTATATTATATTCGATTGGTCGGGGAATATTCGGTTTAGCAGGGAATATTCGCAATAACGGCTCAATCATTGGTGGACCCCACAATGAATTATTGTCGGATTGAGAAAGCGACAAAAATATTTTATTAAAATAACGGCGGAAGTTTTACTGGTTGATCTTTGTTGAACTACTCGGTAGTAAAAGTACGAATACGTGTGGTTGCGTAAGTAGCACCTGCGGTATTGATTATTGATGCCTATGTGAGAAGTCACTCAATTTGATTCCATTATTGTCGATTAATAATATGAATTATTATAGCGATAATGGCGTTTTGTTTTATTCAGTATTATTAACGTAATAAAAGCGAAACATCTTTTATATAAAATAGAATACTTTATTAAAGTTATTACATAAATAGAATATATTATATTTTATTATGCATAGTGTTGCATAGTGTTTTGCATAGTATTGCATAGTGTTTGCATAGTAAAATATTTTTATATAAATAGAATATATTATATTTTATTTAAAAGATTTTCTTTAAATATGGACCGTCAGATTAAAGTAAATCAATCTGGACCGATTTCATGGATTAATTCTTATGCATTCCATTTTCCTATAAATAAGCTCATTCCTTCATTATTTTCTTACGAATTCATTGAAACTCTAGAGAGAGAAATTATAGAGAGAAGCTATATAGAGAAAATTATAGAAAGAAGAAGAGTATTACTCGCTACTCACTACTTCTATATTCAGATTCTTTTACGGTAAGGGGTGTTATTCTTTCTTCTTGAAGAGAACTTACATTATTCCATTCATTATTATTACATTGGAATAACTTTGTAAAAGTGGCATACCCTATACATAACCGACATATCTGTGGCATACCCTATACTTGGTGAAATCCTTATATTATTCCATTGCTTATTATTACATTGGAATAACTTTTGTATACGCTGGTTTACCCTATACTTGGTGACATTCTTCTATTATTACATTGGAACATCCTATCTGTGTGTTTTACAGGATGATCCGGTTCCGCTTTTTATTATTACGTTGGAACATCCATGCATGTGTTTTACAGGACACGGTTCCGTCTTTATCATTACATTGGAACATCTGTCGGTGTGAATTTCACACTTTGGTTCCGTTATTATTATTCTGTTGGAATAACATGCATCATGCTAATACCGCATGCGTGGTGATTTCTTTTGTTATTCCATTCTTTATTATACCCGGTTGGTTAAAACTTTGACTTCTATACTCCATGAAATTAGTAGAATATCCTTGATATTTGCGTTTCATCCGATATCTTTTCATGGAAATATTCTTCCGATCATTATTGAATTTTACTCTCTAAAAAAGATTATCGTGTTGACAATTTGGACGTTAATAATTCATGGATTAAATAATTCTTGAACTTGTTTTATTGAATTACTATGTCATTGTCATCATCCTCATGTTATATTATGTTATCTTTGGCTTACGTGCGTAGATGAACTTAGTATGATTATGACTAGGATCATTCGGTATAATCATGACTTGATATAAATGATGTGACAAAAGTCCTCGGTAGCTTTGTAATGCAAGTTGATGGATAGTTTTTGGTATGATTATGACGGGGTGATTCGGTATAGTCATGACCATTGATAATTTGATGAAAATCCTTGGCCAGGTGGTACGGGGATGATTAGATGTGGTGGTTTATTATTAAGTTGAGTCTCGGTGATAAAAATTGATGAAAACCTTTTAAAACCTAAAAGATAGTAGACTTTATTCTCTACTTGACTCTTTTAATGGATTGCTTATTCACCGCTTAGATTAAAAGCCGGTTGTCTATTGTATTTTATCGGTTTAACACTTGTTGAAGGCTAATGATAATTTATTACGCATTATCTTAGTCATAATATTTCTTCTTTGGGCTAGATTGAGCTCACCCTTTCTTTCCTTTATTCTCTTCGTGAAATGAGAACATAGCCGGGACGAGTCGGGGAGCGAAGTAATGGTCCGAGAGGATAGCATTAGTAGTCCTCACTATTACGTGAAATAGTGTGATAATAGTTGTAATGAGTACTCCTTTTGAGTTTGTATAATATCTAGTAGACAATATTTGTATTCAAACTCACAGTTTATGTCGTATTGTACACGACAGTTAGGTTAGTAAGTTGTATTTGAATTTATGTACCATGTAAGTGGCGACCCAAGATGGGTGACGTATACCTAATTTTGGGGGCGTCACAACTACAACTTTATTAATACAATATGAAAACTGTGAGTTTAAATATAAATATTGTCGTCTAGACAATATTCACACCCAAATAAGTCCTCATTACAATTATTGGTATATTATTTTATAAAAATGGTGAGGACTACTAAAATAACTTTCTAGAATCATCATTCCACACCCCGACTAGAACTCGCTACATTCTCGCCTCCTGAGAATAAAAATGGAACAAAAAGGAAATGGGTGAGCTCAACTAGCCCAGTAAAGAATATTATGACTAAGATAATATAGAACAAATTATCGTTAGTCTTCAACAAGGAAAAATCTGATAAAATACAATAGACAACAAGTTTCAGATCAATATTCGCAGCAGAAATAATAATTCATAGAAGAGTTTCGTAGAGAATGAAATCTACTATAATCTATGAATTTAAAAGTCCATCATCAATATTTTATCCCTGTAACATCAATCAAAATTCATCTTGAATCAAATATTCATCTTTGCACTACAGGCCAAAGATATTCATCGATAAGTCATGTTTCATCTCAACACATGTTCATCTTTGCACTACGGGCCAAAGATATTCATCAGAAATTCATTCATCTTTGCACTACAGGCTAAAGATATTCAGTAATATCATCATTTAGGACTGAGGATGATGAAAAATATTTTAAAGAAAACGAATCCAGTGAAACAAAAGAATTAATATTAAGGATTTGTACTTTAAACAATCTGGGTTCAAAAATACTTCATAAATAATCATAGTGAAGTAAAATTCAAGATTGATCAAAACATGGATACAATCAAAGCTAGTATCCATAATCAATATTTTAGAAAAAAAACGAAAATTTAATTTTTCTGTGAATAGTATCGTATTCGGGAATAGTGTCGTATACGTGAATAGTAACCCCGACACTAAAAGACAAGAATTTCACAAGAAAAATCTTACCAATAATCCGGCATAATGATATTAGAAGAAATAATATCATTTTTTTTTAAAAATAACATCCCTTACCTTGAAAAGAATAGTACTTCTGGCTGGAATATCAGATATAACGCTGAAAGAACTTACAACGTATAGCAACACTCAAAATATCAAAACACTCACAAGAATACACTCGATAATATAGAGAGAGAAAACTTCAGTTTCTGGTGTAATTTTCAATTCTAACCTAAGCACCCTATTTATAGAAAAATGCTTAGAACACCAAAATAGAAAATTTAATAAAATAATAATATAATTAACAAATTTCTTACGCCCACTTTCTTAGATCTGAATTCAGCAATTTTTATCCCATGCAAGACCCACAATTAATGACAAAAACGTTTTTCATATTAAAAAATAATTAAAACTTCCAAAAATTAATTATTTTGGAACTTCAATAATTCATAATAAATAACCCTTTTATCAGAAAAATTCGAATCTTATGTCTTTTTCACAGGAAATTTCATTCTCTACAACTTTGCAGAAGAAAGTTTTTTCAAATTCCAAACAGAAATTGACCGAAATCCACAAACGGGAGATTTTACATGCTATAATCAATTTTCAGTCAAGAAATGGGCCCACAGACATGTTTAACATATTTTAAATATTAATTGTAACAAAAATACTCCTCCTCCTCATATACTCATATATCCCACATTCATTGTAAAAATATCACCATTATTATATTATTAAAATATAATAATATATTTAAATGAATTATTTATCAGAAAAGATAAAATAACAATTTTTCAACAATTGTCACATTAAAAATTTTCTCCATCCATATTCACATAAAATGAATATTTTCCTTATCATATAAATCAATAATTAATTATTCACAAATAATATTACAGAATCACAATCTTGATCGATTGGGCGCATTCGGTTCTAGAAAGAGGAGGCTTTCCAATAAGGATTTCTCCTTACTGGCGCGCAATTAGGTGACCAAACCTCTCCTTAGACAGAACTTTTTAGACATTGCCAATAATGTTATCTAATAATATTATTCAAATAATATGAATTATTGATCTTATAATAAAAATACTGTGTAGTGACAATTATTGAAACAACAATAATATAAAATATCAATGTAGCAATTATTGAATCAATAAAATAAAATATTGAACAGTAATTACTGTAACAATTATTGAGTAATGCCTTCCTACGTAAGAATCAATAATTGATGCAATCTTGTGTCTTTCGCGTGTTTTAATCATACGGGTATTCCAACAAAGATTAACGTTAACAATTGACATTATTTATAAACAACTTATACTTGTCGTTTTCTTCATCCAATCGCTTTCCGTTATGGGGCCCACACAAGGCTGCGCCGTCGTACGAATATTCCCCGACAGTAAGAATATTCCACAACCAAACGAATATTCTTCGATAAAAATGAATATTTTATAACCACTTGCATATTTGAAATATTTGTGCATTTTACCAATAACTAACCACATTAATCAAATCAACCCTTACTATTTTAAAATAATAAATAGAGGAAATTTGATTTTATTTATAATAAGTTGGGGTCTTACATTTCATCTATTATATATATATATATATATTCAATTTGACCAACAATAAAGTAAATTATAAAAATAAAATTTTAAATTATTTAAAAAATAACTAATTACAAAATTTATTATTTATAAAAATAAAATAAATTGTATTAAATTTGAATTCACAAAATATATCAGATTAGCTTTAAACTAGATACAAACCCGCGCGTTGCTGCGGGATTATTCAATTTTTTAATGATAAATATGTACGTACAATTAAGAAATTAAAATATAATAAAAAGATGATAAATTATTGTGCGATGATCAAATTTCACACAGAACATCCAAATAATCCAAATTAAAAACTCAAAGATCAACGTACTAATTGTATTTAGAAGTTTCTAATATTTAAAACAACCAAGATATGCAGTAAAATGAGATAATGAATTAAATTAATTTGAAGCAGTAAAGTTGTCATCTTTATCAATTTTGATCTTCTTTTGCATTTTGTTGGTTGACATTTCAACATCAGTTGATTGAGATCCTTGTACATCATCATTGTTGATTGAATGTATAGGCCTTTTGCTTATAGGTGTGACACAGTTGACAACATTGAGTATTGACTCACCCTGTATAGACTGTAGTAACAAAATTAAAATTGTGTAGGATTCAATTATTTTTTCATATGTATAAACAAATTTATTGTAGGATTCAACTTCAGCCAAATAATAGTACCTGAGGTTCATCACATATACTTGTGTAGGATTCAATTATTTTTTCATCGTTAGTCATCCAAGCAATTGTGTATGTCGCATAATTTGCCTTCAAATTATAAGATGATATTTGTATTTTGAAAAGGAACCTCTTTTGCAACAATATATTGAGTTCATCCGGAAAACAATCAGTCTCCATCCTTTAACGCATTTAAAAAACATGAATTAACAACAGTTATGTACACAAGGTTAAGACTGTATACTTTAAATATGAACTGTGTTTTTTCTATTTTAATTTTACCTTTAATCAATTGTTCCCTCAATTCATAAGCTGACTTTCCTATGACGTGTTGGGCTTCAAAATTATTACATATAAACAAACAGAAGAATAATTAAATCAACTATTACATATCTAAATTTTGGAGCCATTTAATGAAATAAAATCGTTATCTATACATGATATAAAAATTATTAATATAAATAATAAAATGCTAAAAAACTATACTAATAAAATTTTAAATTGAAATTATTAATATACTTCCATATTTAAATAATTTTTCAAAATTATTACATATAAACAAAGCAGAAGAATAATTAAATCAACTATTACATATTTAAACTTTAGAGCTATTTAATGAAATAAAATCACAGTTATATATACATGGGGTTTTTTCTTTCCTATAGAGAGTATTGACAATCCAATCTAGTAAATAATTTTATATTAAGGTTGTAAAATGGTAGCGTAGTACTACCTCCATTTTTCAAAAAAGCAATTCTTACCTTTTATCATAATAAACTTATACAAATTTATAACAAAAATTGTGATGTGAATTAATTTAAAATTTGGAAAACAATTTTACTCATTTAAACATAAGAGTTTACAAAAATACTATGTTAATTAAAATTAAATAAGTTCAAAAAAATTTCCACAAAAATATTATTGAATAAATAAAGCATAGTGAAAAAGAAAGGAGAAGAATGAAAGGCATTTGATTTTTATTTTGGTCTTCTAAAGAAAAGTTATGCTCTGCGTCTCTCATTCCAGGTCACGTGAATGGTCACCACCCCTTTGGCACTTGATTCCATTTTATTGTTGCAAATACATATATAGTCCAGAGACTCTTGATGATCAATATCTTCGATGTTGGTTCCCACGATAAGTATCTGATCTTATCAAACACCAACAAATTACATTCACCAACAAAGGAAAGAGTCAAAAACTGGAGAGCAATCATGTAAATAACTACACTACTCGTACTCAAAGCCTTCAAACATAACAAAGTTATAAATAAAAAGGCTACAACCCTTGATAAACAAACACTAAGCTCATATATATTTATTTAAATTACAACATTAGACATCTAAATGATTAAACTGAGTTAAAAAAAGAAAAAATATAGCCCCTACATATAATTATATTTATGTCATGCATCACAACATGTAAATGTCTTCACAAAAAGCTTGACAAATCTAAAATGTTGAGGCACAGTTATGAAGCATCAGGATGCAAAATTGCACGTGGATAAGTATTAGTTGTAATATTTTTTGAGAGATGTAATAACTGTGACCCTCTTACAATTTTTACTAACCACATGTATTGATATGCTTCGTAATTGTAATTGAAAGATAAATTTATCATAATACACTGCGACTCTTTTAAAATATTTACTTATTATATATTAAATGGAGTTTATTTAAGTTATAAATATAATAAATTTAAAGTACGAAGTGTATGTTGCTCTGGAGTTTTACAGTTTTTTGAAATTTTCTTGAATTTAAATATAAATGATTTCAAACGCAATTTATTTATTTCAAAAACACAGTTTATATGTCCGAACTGCCACACTATTTTTAATACAATAAATTTGAGTTTTATAAGCCGCTCGAAATTACAATTCCAGTGCTCCAAACACAGTAAAAGTATAAAACGAACTGGTCCTAAAAATAGTAATTCCAGACACACTTCTAATGCTTCAAACAAACTAATCCGAATTTACAACAGTTATAGCAATGATATTTTCAAAGTAAAAGATACCCCTTCAAATATAAAATACACTATACTTGAGATAAACTTGCAGCACAACTGTATATCATTTTTCCTTTATCATTCACAAGCAGCATACATGAATTGCTACAGCAGGAGGTAGCACCCTGACTAAAACTGTAATTTTGAGAGAAACATTCAACAATAAAGGAAAAGGGTAAATAGATAAAGTAATTTCTGCTTAAAGATGAAAAATATACATTACAATAATTGAAAATAGTTGCAAAATTATTGTAAACCTAAAGTATGTAGAAATTGCTACAAAACTGTTACTAAACTCAAACATGAAATACTATTTCAACAGCTTTTCTGAGGCTATATAGTTGCATACTTGGGTAATACTTGGCATGTTTGTGCATCCTAAAGGCCAATTTGGCTCTTTGAGAGGCATGTGAAGCAGTCTCCAAGAGAGAGATAATGGAAGTTTTGTACCATCTTGCCTCCATATTTTCTTCTGACTTTTCAGATAGGCATACCCTTTGGAACAATCTGATCCTTGAGCCACATGTAAATTGGAACCAGCACATAGTAAGTTCCTGCCATTGCGCCAAGAACGAAACGCAAGAGAAAGACAAATGGATTCACTGGCTTCTCCACGTCCTGTGCTTTCGGACCAAGCTGCGCCAAGACACAGATTTAAGAATTGTAATAATACAACAGAAACTACTGAAAGAAAGCTTCAAACTAAAGATTTGACAATTTCATGCTTAATTTTAATTTTGAAAGTAGTTATGAACACTTTATACAATACTTCATTCAACAGTCATCCATACTTGATGCAAGACAAACAGAGTATCCACTAAGCTTTAGAAAGTGAAAGCCATGGGTATCATAAAATAGTTAGAAAGTTAGACACCAGTCATGCTTCTCTATTGTATTTATAATTTTTTTGGGTGAGCAAATCCTTCTTCATGGGTAGTTCGTAGTATTTTTCATTTTAGATATCCTGTATTCAGATTTGCTAATCACGGGATATAGAATTCCAAAGAAAATATTTGTGCTAGAATGTGTGATCAAAGAAATGAATGCTCAATCCTTCCAGAACTGATGCAAATAAGTCCCAAGAAATTCTGAAAAAGCCACGAATTCCTCTAAAAATATGTTTTGGCTTGAAAGTTTCTACAAACAATACATTATATAATATATGTAATACCAACCCAGAAAAAGGCAAAGAAGCATTAAATATGCTTAAGATTTAGACACCGTGCAGAAGAAGTAAGCAAAGAGAAACTTACATAAAACAGCAGCAATATACTCCCAAAATAAAATAGAAAGTTGAATATGCAAAATCCAAAATGATCTTGAATTTTAGTTTAACCGGGAAAAAAAGGTGAAGTCAAAAACCAGAATTTGGGACAGAGTACAAAATATGAAATCTGACCCCAAATTAAAAGGTTATATATCACTTAAAGTTTAAAACAGAGATTTGTATCTTCATGCGTTTAAGGGATCTAAAGAGATAATAATTGGGTAGATAAGATGTAACTGGACAAAACAAAATGCTGATTTATGAAGGCAGCAGCATGATGAAAGCCAGACACCTGACTTTTGTAGAAGGAAAACTTGGAGGAACAATCATGTTGCACATATCAATCCCAATCTCATTTCGAAAACCAATCATATAATACACAACTCTTCAGCTATTCAGCATTACTTTAATACTTTAGTTCATTATCATACAAGACACACTCCCTTTGATCAAAATGAAAAATAAAAATTGCTTGCTTATTCAAAATCACATGATGGCTACAATTCACAAAAGCAGTAGTACTTCACAAAAAATATTTACTAATGCCATTAATAAAGTAGTGTAGAATGTTGCAGTGAACTGCAAAATTTCTGCTTTAGTTCCTTTCATCTATGTCTATCTCTTAGCTAAAAACCCATAAATTTATGTTAGCAACCATAGCCTTATGATTGACTAAAAACAAATATAGTTGCACACCTAGGGAATATTCTTAACAATTCAAGAGCAAGAAATCAATTCAAGAACAAAAAATCATTTTCAGTACCTGGATTTTGTGAGAGCATCAGGTTTAACAGAAGCTTCTTCCTAATTTCTTGTGCATGATATACTTCACGAAGGAAATACGCATGTTCCTTCACGCCCTTTATACCAAAGGTCAAGGGCTCAGACCCAGCAGCGATGACAAGCTTGTCATATGCAACTTTAAACCGATAATGCTCATGAGGGAGGCCAGCATCGCCAACTGTCTCACAGTACACCTGATTCAATAAAGCAATAAGACTTCTAACAAAAATAAATGCAGTGAAAGAAAGTTGCACATATTCATAGTTGACCATCTCTCTGTATGTCTATGATCTTATTCATAAATCAGTGAGCATTTTCATAGTTGAGTGGTATAATGTGATTTTCTTTGTGGCTCAAACTAAATTTGAAATGTTTTTAACAAATTTTTATGTATATATTGAAGGCAGTACAGTATTTGCTAATTATTTTTCAGCACATTGTGAAACTGATGCATTTAGGGCACTATATCTCTGAGCTTATAATAATTACGGATTGGACATAAGTGTAGGCATAAACTATGGCAATGCATTAATATATATGTACGTGTGTTCTTGGCCATAGTGAGAAACAGAGCTGTTAGAGCTACTCACTTCATGTTTGTCAGTGTCTACATCTGTACAAGTAGCCAGATAAAAGTAAGAATTGGGATCCTGGGCCAAAGCAGATTGTATCCGACTAACTGGCTCAGCCACAGATCGAAACTCCAGGGTTCCAACACAAGTTGAGGCAAACAGAAAATTCTTGGTTGTGCATTATTTTTCTGAACGAACCCAGATGTTCCTAGGCATTTATACACAAAAAGATATCAGAAAAAAACAAACCCATCAACATTTAACCAGAAATATTCAGAATTATAAAACAGAAATTTGGAACATATCAATAGAAAAGGAACATGGCAGAACTGATACATCTTATAGTACAAGGCAGAACTGATACAATAATAAAATTAATATACAGAGATAAGTTCAAGAAGAAGCATGGGTATGATTGATTGAATCAAAATGGAGAAGGTATGATCTAATGTACCTCACATCCAGCTTCCAAGGCAAGTTTAAAGAAACCAAGGGAGATCGAATGCTTAGTAGCAGATTCAGAAAGCTTAATCTGGGAAAGCCAATATGATGCTGAGGAGATGATAATGAACTTCTTTCTATTTGATGATCTGGAAATATCAGAAACAGGGTGTCACTTCTCCGCTGACTGTTACCAGACCTTTTGCTCTAACCTCAGAAATTGGAGTGATATTGCTAATTGGTTTTGGAGCAGGACTGGGGGTTGCCTTCGTAGGTATAGAGAGCCTTCTGGCAGGTTTGGCAGATTTGCCTTTGCCAGATAGTTCAAGAACACCCATACTCTTACTGACACTTGAAGGAGGTCTTCCCCTGAACATGTACATCCGATAAAGTTATCAGCTAAATACAGTCTGCAAGCCAAAAATAGATGGCTGCAGGTAACTCGGCAAAAAAATAGATGCTCTGTTTATATTTTTCGCTTGTAAAAGAATGAATATCATGAAGAGCAAAACAACAAACTTCAGTAGTAGGTTTCACAAAAGGAATTTAATATAGAAAATCACAATATCAAGTGGCACTGAGCTCATATTTCATCAACCATGACTTAGGCCCACAGGGCCGGATTAAGGACTGAGGATCCAAAATATAGCTTGGAATTAGTTGTCTATTTTCAAGATGTTTTCTATTTGTCACATCTTGAAAAAGGAGACACGCAAAATCCTTATTTGAACAACAATCATAAGATCATCGCAAGTATTATAACACATACTCAAAAATCATAGTAACCTTAATTGGAATAGGCATGCAGTCACAACACGTGAGAATGATCAAAAGAAAACAACTCCACTGTTTATTTTTTATGATAAAATTGTTTTGAGCTACACAGTAGCAATTACATACCTCCACAGGGCAATGACTCAAATCATGGTATTCAAAGAGACTTGCATTTTCTAGGAATCAGACAACATTGAAGAAGAAGCCCTTGTAGCAAGAACCATGAATAGACAAAAGACAAAAAAAACATCAGTCTCCACAAATGAAAGTCTGAAACACATAGAATAAAAAGGAAAGTAGTCAATAAACACAAGCCAATAAGCCTAAAACCCTCATAGTTGGACCTTCATTCGATTAAAGACAATAAATTAAAATTTTCACACAATCTAAGATCCGAAGAAGATGAACGTAAAGCAAACAAAGCCCTATACCTCTAAGACCCAAAAAGAGGGGACATTAAATGGGATGCAGGGATTAAATATTTACACTACAGAAAATGAAGAAAGAATGCTTCAGCAGTTAACCTTCAAACTTACAACTGGAGAATGCAGGTAGAGAATAAGATTCAATTTATGCCATTGACCAGGGACATACCTGAGATGAGATACTTGAATCCAGACCTTTCAGACCAGATTTGCTTCTTTTTCTCTTTATTGAGGAGAGTGCATTTGATTGAAAGATTTCCTCACTGAAGTAAAGAGACTGTATTGAGCAACATAATATACAAATAATAAATTACCAACAAAAACATATCAAAATCAAAATCCTAATAGTAATAATTGTGCAAATAACAAAATAAAAAATGAAGTGCTCAATTACGGAAACATTAGGGAAAATTAATATTGAAAGGATTGGAAACATAAACATTAGGCGAAACAAAATAATCAGACCCAGTCAATGGAGATCATACCTGCCAGCCCCAGCCATGGATTCCAGCAACAGATGAAAACAGACCAAAATAATAGGAAGAACAACCCAAATCAGTAAGCAAACCCAATCCGGGAACCAACGGAAGTAAGGGAAATGGACAATTGTGCGCGCCACAGCCGCAGCAGCCCTTTAGCAACAATCTGATCAAACAACTCCCCACATCATGATTCACATCACATATTAAAGAAACCAAACAGAAAATTAAAAGAAAACTGAAAACAGCTCACCAGAATCAAAGCGGGGGTTTGAATAAAGGAGTATTGACCCGGCAGTAGCCAAAGCTACCATACGCGGCGGAAATTTTCTCTGCAAATTACTCATAAGTTGATCATGAAAAATTAATTGATTTTCCAGAATATATTTTATTAATTAAGAGACAATTGAAAGAAAAGCTACCATACTCATAAGTTCGCTTCATTGTTCTTATTTTTTTTTCTTCCAATATTTTTTGCCAAATTAAGAGACAATTGAAAGAAAAGCTACCGTTTTTCCGAAACGTACCAGAAAATGTGTCATGAGGAGAAAGAGGAGCAATCTTTGGAAGCTGTGTTAGGATTGTTTTGACGCAAAACCCTAACAAAAGCCCAGGAGACCTATGACACCAAGCTCTCGCAGCTTCGAAAATTCCAAATAAAGCCCTAAGTCTTGCCGTGGTAAAATTCCAAACAAAGCGCTAATTATTGCCGTGGTATGCTTCTTCCGATTCATCATTTGAACGCGGAGGCGGCGGAGGGAAGCTGGATCAGAGGTGTCAGCGGTGAGAATGGGGATGGACGGTGGTGGGTTCAGCCGGAACCGAATCGAACCCACAAGCCGAAACCACTAAAGAACCATTTTTTACAGCTCTGTCGTGGTACGATGCTTCCATAAATTCCGGATCACCACATATGACCAAGTAATCGTTGCCGCACTCCGTGCAGACGGCAACAACTGGCTCTCCATAGAGGCGAAACGGGCCGACGCAGTTGAGTATGAGCTTGGTTTGGGCGGCGAGGCGGCGGAGGGAAGCTGGATCGGAGGTGTCAGCGGTGAGAATGGGGATGGACGGTGGTGGGTTCGGGTGGGCGGCCCAGGACAGGGCTTGGGATAATTTAGATGGGTTCCGGCCAGCTAAAGCTAGGGTTTTGAGTGGGGAAGATGGGGGTGTTGAGGAATTTTAGGGCTTCTCTGATTACATTTGGGGCTAATTATTCTTCCTCGTTTGAACGCCAAAATTGAAGATAGGATTCCAGTTGTTATTTGAACGAATTTGAACGTCAGAATTGAAGATAAGATTCCAATTGTTATTTAGATAGGATTCCGGTTGTTATTTTAGAGCGGCACCGTTGTAAATAGTATTTTGGTAAAGGATATTTAGGAACATTAATTAGAATGGACAGGTGTTGAATTTTTAAAAGGACAGATGTCAATATATTGTGTTATATAATATGATTTAGTATATACTAAATACAAATTCACGCGTTGCGACGAAATTATTTAATTTTTTAATAATAAATATGTACGTATTATTAATAAATTAAAATATAATAAAAAAATATTATATTAAAAAAATCCTAGAATTCTATGTTCTGTAAAAACTGAACAACGAAAAAAAAAATGAATATACCAAATTAGTACAAACATGGTGAAAGAAAAACAACCGCATTTGATGAAATATGAGATGCTTTAGTTTGAGCTTTGGCTAAGCCTTAGATTCCCTTTTCAGTATGTCTTAGATTCCATTTTCCTTACATGATACACACATATTTGACTGTTATTGGTAGCAGTTTTAAATAAAACATGCAAAATGGAGCATCCACTTAGCTCAAAATACGAAACTATTCAAATTTCTTAAAAGTAAGATAATTACAAAAGCTGCACTAATAAAATTGTCTATTTTACATTTTAGACATGAATGTAGATCTTTCCAAAACATCTCAGATACACTACTGTTCTGAAAAGAAGTACTATAAAGTTACAGATGGGCATGAGATGGCAAATATTAGGCGAGAACCAACCATTCTACATGACAAACGAAAGTATAATTTGAAAGGATTTACAATGGAAGGCCATCAAATAGTCTCCAATATCATATTCATTATCAAAATGGACATGAATAACTAAACATCTATGGAGATCAATAGATGTCATTATAAATTCAAAAAAAAAGTATAATTAGATAGAAGACTTCAAACCTAGTTCAAATTGCTTCAATCATTTCAACCTATAAGAACTTCCAAGTAGTAAGGGAATGGCGGTGTTCTCTTCCAACCAATAATTAGACCTTTTCCATCTCTATTAAGTGTGCAAGAGCTCCCACAAGCAAAGTTCTTGAAAGACCAAACTTGCTTGATACAATGAGGACATGATCGCTTCTTTACGCACCATCCCAAAAGCGTGCAAAAAATATCTTCCACACATTCTTTGTTAGATACATTAAAACAAACTTTGACCATAGGAAGTTTTTTATATGCATACACTCATCGTTCTCCAAAGCAAAGCAAACACGTCTTTTACTAATATTACGAGACTTCTCCTCGCCTTGATCTCGGTATATTGAAAAAGTTCCATTAGCACATTGATTTCATGTACTACCTTGACCACAAGTCGATAAAAATCGGTAATTTGCTTGCCCACCAAATTCTCATTATTCATTTCAATGCGCTTATTTTAGTTATATTTGAATTCATGGGAAAGATTGACAAATGGCTTTAATATGTAGAAAGCAACTATCAAGTATAAAACCAATATATTGAGACCTCAAAACCATCCAAAATAAATAGGAATTAGATTGCAACATTTAACATATGTTCATATTACAGAGGAAATAGGGTCAATTTAGTTTTGATGTGTGCATGCTGTTATTAGATGTGCATGTTCTCCATAAACGTGTTTCATCACAACGTAAGGCCTTTATGTTCTTCCTTTTCTTCTCTCCCATATTCTTCCATTACACATTAATGTGGCTACAATATTATTAAAAACTGGGTATACAAATGATTTTAATAGAGCAGTGAACAAAACATCAAAATTTCACTTATTGACGGGGAGTAGTACTTGTTTGGAATTTCAGGTTGAAGCATGCTAACCTCCACTACTGCAAATTGGAATACGCAAATATGCTTAATCACAGCAGAGTGAACCTTTAAATATTTTGAAATGGACTATAGCATTGAGAAACAGAAGCCAAAATAGTGATATTGAAATGTAAAGGACAGTAGATATGAAATTTACAATATAAACTCAATAGAAAAAAAGATCAGACTAAAATTTTGTCAAGATGGTTAAAAGAGTTGATGTACTTTAACAATTTTAAGTTTGTGAAGTTAACAACTTTAAGTTTGTGAGGTTTAAGATGAGTTTACCTCAAGGCCTTCTTGTTGACCCAAGCTTTAAACACATCCGGATCTCTCGAGACCACAACAACAAAGAGAAGTTGACTGTCACCACCAAGAAAACAATTGAGCAATCAGACTTTAGCACACCTTTATGCACAGGGAAAGAAAGCAGAGGTTTTCATACAATAATAATGAGCAGCAAAAATATAATAGCTAGAAGATGTCAAACCTTTCTACATTAAATTGTGAAAAACTTCCTTGAAAACTACATTCTTTGTAGTATTGTATGTTTTTCCATCCTTGTCACAAATTAATATTTTCAATCCACTCTTGCTTGTAACTCGTGATACTACTACATAAAATTGGCCATGGCTAAAAAGCTGGACGTGTGATCTGATCCAACATGTGAGAGAGATTGCTTACGACTCTTATTAATTGTCATGAAAAGCAAACAAACAAAGGAAATTGTCTTCCTTGGAATTTAAAAGGTAATCTAATGTCCGAAGGTGTTAAGACCAATCGAGGTATGAAAACCCTATGCCCAAAATTGCAATGAAATTACTCTTGCTTCTATCACATGTTTTCCCAATTGAGTTCTTATTAATCTCGTGCCGTTGCACAAACCGAACAACGATCTATATTTGAGCAACATTACGGAACCCCGATCTCAATTTGTAGCTTGTGGTTGGGCATTCGGAAGATGTAATGCTTATTCAAAATTACGGTGTGTAAGCGCCTTGAAGCCGTTTGAGTTTTCATCGACCTTACATATACCTTTGTAGAGCTTAGATATGTTACTTCATCACTTTGGCCATAAAGACATCACATATTCGTTCACCTTATTTACGACATCAGTGTAGGAGCGAGGATGGCTCGGTTTTGGAAATAAGAGCCGTCGTCAAAATTTTCCATTAAATTAGGATATGTCTTTATCAACAATTCTTGCTTGAGGGATTGATCGGATCTTTATAAGAATATCATCGAGGATTTCTACATCCGCTTCACCATCATTATTGTTCGCTTGATTGTGCCATCTCAACCTTGATATCCATTCGGAAAATTCTCTCAACTCCTCTATATCGAATTTGAATTTTGAGATTGAAGTCTCGTATTCTTTGTTAAAGTCAAAACCTTGCAAAACTCCACAAATATGAAGAATTGAGTTGCCAAAACAACTTCTTGTCTCTTGGCCTTGGGAATAACATGTAATATATCTCATCTAAAATCTCCACCAAATCTGATTACTTTTCCACCAAAAGGTTGATCTATACTATTCAACTTACTAAATCTTAGGACATCTCTTAATGTTTTATCCAAAGCTTGAAACAATGTTTATGTACCATTGGAGCTTCATCCCATATAATAAGTCGAGTTTTTCTAAGCAATCAAATTGATTGACTTCCTTGTTTAATGTTGCAAGTTGAATCCTCGATGAATAACTAATGGGATACAAAATCTAGAATGAAAGTGTTCTACCTCCGGGGATAAGAAGAAGATATTCCACTTGAGGCAACGATTAGTATTATTTCTCGATTGATCGTAATGCGAGGAAGACAAAGTTTTCCATATAAAAGTCTTCCCAGTTCCCCCATATCCATAAACAAAGAAAACACCTCTTTCATCCCTTAAGACCGCATCCATGATGGTTTGATAAATGTTTCTTTGCTCATTATTTAAACTGCCATGAAGAGTTTTATGATCCCTTGCCAAGTTTATCCTATCATAACAAAGCTCATCTTGAATAAATCTATTTTGCCCTCTTGATAATTATCGAATTTGGAAAAGGTAGTGTAGGGTAATCTGTGAAAGTTTTCCCATTGCTTGCGATAGCTTTTCAATTTCGGCAAGAGTATAACTCTTGATTGTTCATCACTCAATTCCAAATCGCTTTCATTAAGAAAGAAAAATATTAAATTTAAGAATTCCAAGTTTAAAGTTAAATAGATAATTGGGAAAAATTATATAATTTTAAAAGTAGTATATTCTTAAAAACATTAATTATAATATAAACATGTACTGACTCCACCTATAACTACCCGTATGGATGGTATTAGGTGATAATTTATGTAAAGGTAAGCGATATCATGGATATTGATTGGAGTAAAGCCCTACTATATATCATGGGTGTATCAAATGAATAGTATGTTTTTTTTTTTTAAGTTTATGTTTATTTAAGCATAGGATCCACTATATTTTGAGAAAAAAAAATCATTATTAAACAATGAGCGACCGATTAATATAATTTACTATCAATATAGAAAATTATTGTTTTAAAATTTGTCAAGTAAAAACTAAAAAGCTAACATAATGAAGAATATATATTATATAAAGCAAATGTACAAAAATATTATGAAATATAATATTGGTTCAAGCTTATCTATCTTGTGTAATTCAAAATAAAACTTGATGAAAAATAATATTATTTATGAAATTCAAAACAAAACCTGATAAAAGAGGAAGATTTAGTTTATATATCTTGTGTAATGAGCGTTTGCCTAAAAAATAAGAATGTTTTTATAGTATTGCTAAACATACCTTTATATTGCAGAATATTTTTTTGTTTATGAAGAATGTCTTCTGCAAGAAGATTCCATGTCTTTTCCCAAACTACTCCAGGCCTTGAAATACAATTTGAAAATAGCAAAGTCACAAAAAGACTCCGTAGATAATGACCTGAACCACAAAATGATGCTTCTGATATTCCATCTATATATTCCTTATCATCATCCAATAAACCTAATGCATAACATGTTTCTTTGAATGAAGGATATAAAACCCCACTCACAATCTTGATATCATCATAACATGTTGCACCTTTGACTGTGTTTAACAAAACCCTCAAGTAATATAATTCTCCACTCCCCGGAGGCGTAGAATATTCTACCAACTTTACCCGTTGCTTTCTTGGACACCATTTTTCTTCTTTGTAACTCCATCACTTTCAATTTGCTCCTTCCATACAAATTTTGATGGAAATTGAGCATAGAGTAAGTTCTCAGCCTCTGGGTAATCCTTGTTAGCTCGCATCCTTTGTAAGAACATTGGTGATTATTCATACACTTGTTAAATCTTGAGTCGATTGGATCATCATCTTCAAATACCATTTATGCGCTCTTACGGAAGATGGAAGCTTAACCTCTCCACGGTAGGATCCACGTAATTAATTCCAAAACCAAAGATTCTCCAGTGCCTCACATGAAGAAACATATCTACAATCGTAATACATTTTGATTTCATGAGGCCTTCGTGTTCTTTTGTATTGTCATTATTACGATAAAAAGCGTGATGATCCGTCGTGACCTTTGTTTATATATTTGAACAAATACTTTATTGACCTCGATTGATTGCACCACTCAACATTAATATGAGCACGATATTTCATTAGACGGTTGTGGATTATAAGGAACAACAAACCTATTGTCAAGTACAACTCCATTCTTTTCCACAGTTCTACCATCATCTCTTCGTCTGTATACGGGATAACCATCACCATCTACAGTGGTTTGATCATTGAATCTTTTAGGAAAGTGTTTTGAACATTTGCCATCTTTCATACATGGCGAATTTTTGTTAGAAACACCGCACGGCCCATGTATCATGAAGTTTTTCACAACTTCATATATCTTTGGATTAATTTCTTGATCCGGTATTTCCGCTGAAATTATTTTGTCAATATCATCACCAGTAGGATACTTGTCTTACGGATGCAAAACGATAGAATATGGCGTGAAATGAGCCACGTTTTGGAATTCATTTGTATACAAAACTGTAAGAGATAAAAAATAATTAAAATAGAATTTGATGAACTAATTAAATTATAAAAAATTAGTAAAATTAAGCATACCTGCCTTTACCCTTCCAAAAACTTGTTTGTGTTTCAAATCTATAATTAACTAATCTAGTTTTATTTTGAAGACTCTACAAATTATATCAGCTCTATCTTCGGGTCTAATGCCACTTCGAATTTCACGTGAATGTAATAAAAAGGTCAGGGTATCCAGCCCACCTATAAATCGCCATAGCATCTTGATAATTTTGGATCATGTATCATGCACCACCAACATATGAAGAAGGTAATATAATTCGCTTCCCTCGTGATGATGGATCAGTTTCTCCTTTCAACAAAGCTTCAGTTAGACCTTTGTACATATCTGATCTTAGATTCTTTTGATTAGTACGAATAAAACACAACCTATCTGCCTCAATCATAGTCTAAGAATCGACCAAAAATTGTTGAAACAATTTCCTTGAATGTAAAAGTGTCGTTGATTCATTTTTCCTTTCTTGTATCCTAAAGACAAAAAATTGTCTCATGCTTACTCTTCCCCTATTTCCTTTTGATTTTTCAGTTAGAAGAATATCATGTCTAAATCCATCTTCACCATATGGGAAAAGCAACGGGTATTGCATTGCAAGGTAAGAAGGGTGCAACTCACTTATTCGTTTTAATAAACCATTCTGAGTCTCGACTATGATATCCCTATCATTATTTGAGCTTCCAATATCACCAACAATTAAACCAGCAACTTCAGGTGCAGTAGGAAGATTATACCTTCGTCCATCACAATTCCTTTTTCCAATAAGCCTCAATTTAACATCTTTGAAATCTCTATAATCAAATCTATCCCTAGCCGTCCACGAATGATTGAGCCACAACATTGTTATCATCAAGCATCTTTTTAAATCACTACTCTTATCGATGATTCAAATGTTTTAGAATTATTCTTTGAACTGTTTAATAAAATAACAAAAGGAAAACTTAGTTAGTACTATATAATAATCATTAAATTTTAAAGATTATATAGAAAAGAGTAATACAAACACGAGGGCACTGGATTCTATTTTGCAATTTCATTTTACATATCATATATGTATAGTTGAGCAAACTTTGGAGGATCCTATATTTGGTATCAAACTTCCAATTTTGTGACAATTTTGGCCATGTAATCTAAAAATAATTTGGACCTTTTCCATTGTTAAGTGATGAATCAATCTTCCCACCCATTGATGTGAAAGAAAACATCATATTGTATGCACGAATGATGTCAATTAAATGACTGCTTCTGTCATCAGAACCATTAAGAAGAGCTTTCAGAATATGGGGTGGTTCTTTCAGCAGAGGAAGTTGAACTTTCCTCCAGCACAACACATTCAGAATTCTGGATTTTTGCTTTTTTGATTCTTGTTTATTCTTTCGTGATACCACATCAACGCATTACATGATGAACATTCCCAGTTCGGGTCACCGACGTCCCAATAATCTGAATTTAATAAATTTAAGTGGATATATCATAATTAAAGTACATTTGTAATTAAACATTAAAAATAATGAATCATGCTAAATGATAATCAAGTTGAAAAATATACCATCATTAGCAGAATGAACATTAGAAACCATTCAACTATAATAATTTATTAATAAATGTATTATAAGAACAATTATTGTAAAAACAAAAAATTAAAAAAAAATGGGAAAAAATTCTATTTACAATTTATAAATAAATACCAAATAGTATTTGTAAATAGTATTTAAACATACTAATGCTTAATATATTTTTTTAGATAAATAAGAATATTTTTAAAATATTATCAATTTAAATATGCATGGTGTTTATTAGTATAATAAGATATGATCATACCATTGTAGGGGATCGATAGAAACTCTGAATTATGAAATGTAATAAGCATAAAGTACTTGTTCATTCATAGTGGAATTAACATGATCCATGATATGTCTGGAATTACGGTTGAGATGCTTTTCATTCATATTAGAGTAACATGTATGTTGGAATGCAGAGGGTATTGTTGATTAAACCTTGATGTTTGCATCGATTCAGTAGAACATGATTTAGTATGATTGACATCTACTTCATTAAAGGTTGTACTAAGATCTGTACAAACTGTACAAAATAAAAAAATTTATGGTTATGATGAATAATCATAGTTTAACACATCTAGTAAGCAAAATAGTAGACGTTTATTACCGTTTGAAATGTCGGACATCGACATTATTGACTTGTTATGTTTCCTATTAAGCAAATCTCTTCCAGTGGGTGTATTGGATGATTTGAGCAATAAAGTAGAAATAGTAGAAAGGTTCATTGGATAGGTACCTAGAATATCATAACAAATACACGAACATATATAAATCTGACATCCCATATTTGTTGGATTATTATAACATTTTCAATTTATTAAAGCAAAGAAAATTAAAATGTGAAAATTAAATACCATTATCCGAAAGATGAACGCATTTGTCTTTGCTAACCGGAGTGTTTTCCTTTCCTTGAATAACTTGTGTGTCATGATTAAAAAAAATTAGATTTCATGAAATTAATTTGAATTTCAAAGCTCAAACATAAAGAAATTGAATATATAAATACCATCATTAGTTACTGGATGAACACAATCTTGTTGAATTATATGTTGACAATGCTTTGTTGTTTGTAAATGTATATTTGGTATTGAATCAGTACGACTACCAGCAACTTCATCGAAAACTGAATTGAGATTTGTACAAACTACATAAAAAATTAATATGATATTAGGATAAGCAATTATATTGAACGTAAAATAAATACAAAGATTTAATGAAATAATTACCATTTGAAATGTCACTTAGATGCATTCTGGAAGTTTTGCTTGCTCTCACAGATGTAGTACTTGTGCTCATTTTGTTGTTGGATTCTAACATGAAATAGGAAACACAATCAGTATGCATAGGATAGTTTGGCCGTAAAAAAAATATTTTTATACACTTAATTAAAGATTAACTAATTAGAAAGTATACGTTGCAGTTTTTTTTTGCCGTTTTTCCAGCATTTTCATCCTTCTTCGCATCCTTGACTGAGTTCCACTCCAATGGTTAACAGTAAATTCATGTTTTTCCTTGCTTTCTGACATGTATGTATTAAGGTTGATTTCTCCAATTTTTGGAATATTTTTTTGAAATATGCTCTTCAATTTTGTAATCTACATACAATAATATAGATGCAAAGCTGTAAGTATTGAACAACATATTTTAAAAAAAATCTAATATTAAATATTAAATAATAATTCATATTATATGAAATATGGAGTTACTGAAAGATGTACTTTTGAGAGATGGCTCTCACTATGAACATGAATGGATACGGAAGAAAAATATATAAAATCTAGGATGACAATCATATATAACCGATAATCATCAGATTAGAACAAATATATCTAGAGAATAAATTTTACATCACAATAATCATATCGGTCATGTTATCCAACCATATAAGAATGCAATTCCATCATCATGCTTGATGGCAGTTACATCATAAAGGCTGATTAATTCATATATTTCTCATATTCAGCTAGCTATAAGTACAAAATAATTAAAATTAATTACTGTTGATATTTCAAAATTGTGTTATGTTGATCTTTATACAGTTTTATAAAGTCAACTTTAACGTATATGTGCTATAGAGGATTCAAATAATTCCTAGAAATACAAAAGAAAATTTTTCAGTCAAATAATGATAAGTTAGAGTAGGTTAAAATCTATTAAATCTATAACTATAGCACACTTAATACTACCCAAATGAATTGCAACACTCTATTTCAATTGCGCAAAGCTGAAGTACGTAATGGTTGAAAGTCAAACAACAACTATATCATTATTTATTTTGGAGCACGAATGATATCATGTGATTTGCAATTTTTATAATATGTCATTCATACTTATTAGCATGTATAACAAATAATTAATAAAAAATTATAAAATAATGTGCTTCTGGCAGGAATATGGAACTGCTAAATATATTAGTTCAATGATAACACATAGAATACAAACTAAAACTTAGATAATTAAAAGAACTAATAAAAGGGAAAGGATAGAATGAATGAAAAAATTTAAATGAAAATGATGAAACACAAACTTAGAACCATGTCTTGATCAAATGTGAATTATTTGACACCTTAGACATAGACACACACAAACACATATTTATATATAATGTATTGCCACAATTAAGAAGAAGTTGATCACACAGACACACACATATATGTATACCATATCAACACATTTAAGAAGCAGTATAAGCTTTTTAATTTGTACCCATGAAAGTAATAACTTACGCAGGGACTGTTTTGAATACATCTTCTGTTCACTTAACATGGATTTGTTTGCTAGTGATTCAACAAATGTAGCAGAATGTTTACCAATAAAGTACAATCTAATGCCAGCTAAAAACTTGTAAATTCCCCATAGGCTCGACTTACTAAAATTATAGAAAAATCACTATATGTTTAACTGCACTAAATTGCATAGAACATGTTACTAAGTGAGCTAACATAATGCACCTTGAACCTGCTAAAACATTTCCATTTATTGTCATATAAGGGAAAAAATTGTCCCAAAATGAGAGTATACCTTCTCATTGGGACATTGCAGAATTATAATCAATTTCAAAATTGAAATACCAAATTTCACTAAAATTACGTAGAACTTCAATCCAAAATTATCATTACCATCGCCAATCTAGCAAGAGCTAAGAACAACCCAAAATGGAAAACAAAATTCCAAAATCCCAAAATGAGAGTATGTTTTCCTTGGGAGAAATCAAAATCAGAATCAATTTTAAAATCAAATAACGATTTTACCAAATTTATATCAATAATCTCCATCCGGTTAGAAAACAAAATAGCAGATTTATGATAATCAAAACATATTTCCCAAACTCTGTTATTCAAATTAACTTAAACTAAAACAAATCAAAAATTTCAGAACCAATCAATGCGAAGCATAGAAACTCTTTTCCCCTAATTCTTAAACAATATGCCAAATTAATCTATAAAAATAAAGCAACAAAAATTCAAAAGAAAGAAATCAAAAGTTAGTACCTCAGGGGCGAAATAGTCGAGTACGCCGGACAGATAGCGAGTAGATCAGGCTCCGACACGGTCATCGTTCTCTCATTTTTCTTCAGAAAGCGGGCAATTATACCGACAAGGAAGTAAAGACCGGAAATTGAAGAACGCGGCCAAGACTTCGAGGACTTCGGTATTATTAGATGACTGGGCATTGAAGAACTCCTTTCAAACTCATCTCTAAATCTAATGATCTATATCAATTTGGTTGACTTGGCATTTTTTAAATTAATAATAAAGCTTTAAAATATTTTTCATTTTTTAACTTATTTAATATAATTTGTTTAACTTACAAAAGTAATAATTTTTTGTTTTAAAATTGAAGATATAATTTTTAATTAGTAATATGTATTTTTATTAGTAATATATATTTTTAATTAAAGTAACTATTTTATGTTTTCATTAGTAATATGTATTTTTTAATTTTTATTTAAAAAAATAAATGCAATATTTATTTGTGATTTCTATGTATTCAGTTTTAATTGTTCCATACGTTTCAAGACAAAAAGGATAATTTTTCAACCAATTGATGAACAGACAAAGTCGCATTATAGGGCTCAATTACAGTATTAGTCCTTGGAAGAAGGGAAGACCGAGAAAATATATGTATTAACTATTAATGACTAAGGTGATATAATCAAAATATATGTATCCAAAATAAATATACACATGATACATATTTAATGAAATATATATAACATGAACATGATATACCTTCGCGGGAAAATCATAATAATTATCCAGCCGATTAGACAAGTGGTCTGTATATTTTTGTATGTATACTTGTATATAGTAGAGAACCTTTGATTATTGAATATACAAAATCCTAAAGCAGAAAAATAGAAAGCCTAATCTTCAATTTCCCAAAATCATCTGAGACTTGGGGATTAATCTGGAGAGGGCTGCTCTTAGTTTTATGTCTCTTTTCTTGTAATATTTCTACACAAACTTATTGCTGATTGGCTGGCTTATCCTATCAACTGGCAACTGCCAATACCAGAACACAAGTACAAATTGAAAGAAATAAACAAAAAACAAAAGACCCCCCCAATTTTCATTAGTATTTTGCTTGGATTCTTGCTCCCCAAAATTAGAGAGAAAGCTAGCACTATTATTAGGTAGCACTATTGATTGAGTCCTCCCTCCACTCCAGGACATTAGAACTGTGATTTACTTCCTCTATGAGCAGACACTTTTACAGAATGCTTCTTATGATTTGTTTCTTCTTTCCAGATTTTGCCAATGTCTTGTGCAACTCTCATGGCATCTAAAGATGCACCAGATAGACCTTTCTTTGTGAAACCAACTGCGTAAATCCCGTCTTTTCCTTTCCATCCATTTGGAAATTGAGCTGCCAGAATCCACTTGCTTGAAAAAAAATTCATTTTCCTGTCGGTGCAATTCCAAACAACTTTAGCCCATTTCAGAATACCTAGAAGATTGAAACCATAATCAAACAAAAAACAAAACAATCTCTCACCTTTAACCATTCAGGAACATTGTTGCGATACCCAGTTGCCAAAATAACAGAATCTATCTCGAGATTTTTGCCATTCACAAGTTCAACTCTACCACTTGAAAAAATCTTGATTCCAGGGACTATTTTAATCTCTCCGGACCTAATTTTTTGTAATGCGTCAATTTCCAAGATAGGGGTCTTCCCTTCAGTGTCCTTAAGCCGTAAAGGTCCCATTGATGGCCTTTGCAGACCATACTTCTCTATATTTCCATGAACCAACGTTGCTATACCTAGTATTTTATCCACACGCCATATTGGCAACCATTTCATCATCGAAACAGCTAATTCGAACATTGATTTTCCAAGAATTTCCCTTGGAAGGACATGATTCAGTCATAATTTCGGTTACGCAAGGAAATAAACATTTGTAGACTCAAAAAACATTGTAGAGTTGAAGCGCCAAAAAAATAATTAATTGAAAATACACATATGCACCTGTCACACCAATCAAATAAGTCAATAATGCAAAATTAATTGCAAGCACCTATAATAAATTGAAAAATGAAGTTTGGCAATGTGATCTTTCAAGGAAAAAGTGTAACAAACATTTCTTATAGATATTTTCCATACATAGGTAAAATCATAACGACTACTTGCAATTATTTCCCTTAGTCTTCCTGGATATGTCCAATAGACTACACAAATATACACCAAAGTTCCCTGTTAGAATAAATCTCAACTTGTTCCTTCAACATAGCGAGAAAACTTGTTATCACACCTTTCAATCTTTAACCCAACTAAAAAATAGGTCTCCGTTGATATACGTCAGAGTTGCTTCCATGTTATGCTACTGTACTATTTCCTATAACAGACTGCAATTTTCCTACTGTTTGCTACTTGAGATTATTCTTAAGAATCAAAGATCCTCACCGAGGTCCGGATTGACTGCCTACAAACAGGACACTTGGGTGCTATCTCACGTTATACTGACAGTGCACAGCGTTGGCAACAAACCAGATGCCCACACAGAATGAATGCAGACCTTCGCCTACTCATCAGGCAGATCACACAAAGCTCTCCATCTTGAACATCCCCAGTCTCCTCATCTGCTGCAACCTGGGTGTCTGCCTCAGTACTAATAACAATGTTTTCTTGTTGGATTCGCCTCAGCTGCCTCCACTCTTTCCATCTACTCCAATTCCTGAAACAATTAGGAAATATATTATGGTTTCACACTGTAATTATCAAATGTGATTTTGTTCTTCATACCTTATATCTTGGGAGGATGTTATAATTTAAAACTACACATACAAAAAAGGTACTCTCTTTTTTTGGTAATAAGTAAAACTACACATGCAAAAAAGACACATATAATGCATAACAATCAATATCTAGAATTTTATAAGAGTGCACACTTTTATCCACTCCACAGTACCTTACAGCAACATAGCCTAGCACACCTATTGCTAGAGAACCAAGAGCAACTCCACTCCACAGTAGAACTTTGGTTCGGAAGGCGAGATCTACCACCATCTGATCCTTAGTCATGTCAGACTTGGAAAATTACAGCAAAAAGAAAAAGAAAAAATAAAGAGTCATTACTCCATACATCATACAACAAAAGGAGACCCTGGACTAACTTTCCAATGCTACCTTCCAACTAAGGGAAAAAAAATTTCACCCAGGTTAGCAGAGAATATATTTCCCCTTTCTTTCAATAAATTTAATGCTGAGACGGGGGGCACAGAGAACTAACTTTTGGAAGCATATGCGTCTCTGTGCTTGTTGTGAAAAAAAGAGAAATTTATCATTTACCAGACCCCCAGCTGCATCAAAGACAAAATCTTCAGGAATTTGGTCCTACTGCTGTTCGTTCTCTTCATCATTCTATCATCATTTTCATTCTGCTTACAAAGTGAACCATCTGTCACAAGCAAGCTCAAAATTTTATCTTTCCAACAAACGTCTTGATCTTCTTGCATTAATTCAAGCCTTTGCATGCCATTACACATTAGTTGGACCAGCATAATGCATGAGAGAAGGGAATATGGAAACCACAGTGGTCTCCAAATCAAGGACGCCATCTTCAAGCACCTGAGCAAACAACTGATGTCCAGTGAACAGTGGTTATCAGATAAGAAAGGAGCACATATAACAGGCAAAACTACAATACGATTAAACAGTTGGAACCTGAACGTTAGAAGGGTTATCAAAGATTTCCTTCGGTCAGGCCAAATGACCTATGAATCCTGCAAAATTGATCAACACATTAAGGCCAAATAAATGAAAAAGTATATAATTTTAGAAGTAATAAGAGAAAACTGATCAAAAAAAACATATGGAAAAACAACAAAATTTTTTGTGAATATCACCTGCTTATTGCACCAAAGTTTTCCAACATACCTGATGCTTATTCACTTTTACTTTCATTTCTGTCACAAACGTCCTTTATTGCCTCTATCATAGCAAGACTAAATACGTATTGTACAAATAACATACATGTCATACAAAACATTTATAAGGAAATTCCATGAGTTAATCCAAAATTTAATCCAAATAATCCAAATAAAATTAATGAATGAAATTTAATCCAAACAATCCAAATCCAAAATTTAGAAGTTAATAATAGTTAAAATGAGATAATGAATGAATGAAATTAATATGAAGCACTGAAGTTGTCATCTTTCTCGATTTTGATCTTTTTTTGCATTTTGTTGGTTGACATTTCAACATCATTTGTTTGAGATTCTTGAACATCATCATCACTGATTGAATGTATAGGCCTTTTGCTTATAGGTGTGACACAGTTGACAACATCGAGCATTGACTCACCCTGTATAGACTGTAGTAACAGAATCAATCATTTTATCATATGTATGAACAAATTAATTGTAGGAATAAACATCAACCAAATGATATTACCTGAGGCTTCAATTATTACATAATTATTTTTTATCACATATACTCATGCAGGATTCAATTATTTTTTTATCGTTAGTCATCATAGCAACTGTGTATGTCGCATAATTTGCCTTTAAATTGTAAGATGATATCTGTATTTTGAAAAGGAACCTCTTTTGCAACAATATATTGAGTGCATCCGGAAAACAATCAGAGTCTCCATCCTAACACATTTAAAATAATTGAATTAACAACAGTTAAGTGCACAAGGTTAACAAACAGGTTAAGTGCAGAGTTCTTTAATTTTACCTTAATCAATTGTTCCCTCAATTCATAAGCCGACTTTCCTATGACTTGTTGCGCTTCACGATCAAATAGAACAAAAGATGCACTGGACGTATTATCCATTACTTTAACTTGTACTTTAAATCTACAATTAAAAGTTATATTTTCAAAATTTGATAATATTACAAAATTGAATAAAGTAACGTATAACAAAATATTGTATCACAATACCTCGGTGTTACAGAATTAACATGGTTAAAACATTTATCACACCAATATTTTTCGCTGTCTGGTTTTACTTTTTTTTCGGCATTTTTTGCAGGAATTATAAAACCAATTATATTCGGTTTCTATACATAGAATAGTAGCAAGTACCACACATGATGATTCCTGGAGTGTCAAAATGAGCAACAGAATATTAGGTAATGTTGTGCAAGAAGTAAGGTGTTTTTAAAACTGTTTTACCTCCGGGAATCACAGATTTGAAGGAATTCATCGGTAATAGATAAGGCGCTGTGGCTGGATAAATGAGATATTGTAGATTTTCCAAAATTGGCATCATAAATGCTGATAGACAACAATGATTGTAGTTAAAGGGAAAATTAATTTGTAGTAATAATAGATTTTAATAAGGGGTTCAAAACAGAAAATAGTTTACCTATTTTTAAAACTAACAACCTCAGGGATATCTGCATTTATAAGAAGTCTCGAACCGAACATTGAGTTGGACAAAGCTGGTGTACCTATGTAATGGAAAATGTTGCATAGTTAATAAACATATAAACACGTATTAGATATTTTTCATACAAACATGTATTAGTACCTTTCCAGATCTTGATTTTTGCAAATTGTAAAACAATTATAATGTTTGTTTGATTTTCTGTCTCAGCAAAGGAACAAATTTGGTTTGCAAAGTCATCCCACAAGGTGCAGCTCAACACATTATGACTGTTTGAAAAATACAATGTAAGTTTAATTTAAATGATTATAGTTGTTAATAAAAAAAATACGTGTACAATATAAAAATTTACCTATTATCAGTTAATTCAACATTAACTCTCTTGCATTGTTTACCATTGTTTGTACTGATTTCTACACTCCCCATCGCAGTAACTTGTCCAATAACATCTGTTTATATTAAAAAAAATATGTAAGTAATTAAAAATATCAGGATGTAAAAACCTACAGGGTTATGGTTAAGCATACCAACTAAGTATGAGTCATCAACCGAAGATGATAGTATTTGGTCGTATGGAGTGAATTGAAATCCATATGTATGAATGGGAGCATCATCTAACTCTCGCAGTGAGGTGGAATACAAAAAATTAATTTTGTATGGATGTTGAGTAGCTTTGAAAGAACCACCGTTCTGACTAACCACGAAATTGGTGATTATAAAGACTTTTTGTTCCTTGACCGATGTTTGAAATTTTGTAAAAAGAGACCTTTTGATACTCGCTTGTATTTTGGTGCCCTATAAAAGTATATTATGCAAATGTTAAGTATGTGTTTGTATATATTTTAATATATAATAGATTTATATATTTTACCTTTTCATCCAACAATATCATCTCGATACTGTTTATGTAGTCTGATTTGTTGAAGCTTGGCATATTCCAGAGTCGAGTTATCCTGACTTTAATCTTCCACGTCTCTTTGACAGGGCTGATGTCATTAACAAAGTCGTACTTAGTCGTCATGTTTAGTAGTTGAATGTTTGTGGCGTGAGATGCTATTGTATTGAATTGGTATTTATAGCCATAATATCAAAAAATAATATAAAAATAGTGTTTAAATTTATCATAATTAAAATAAAAAGGATAATATTATAATAGATGATATAAATCTAAACATTGTTTAAATTGAAAAGGTTATAAACACTGTTTTGGATTATCAGGAGTATAGCTCAATACAACTAACTGACTATAAAATTATAAAATAGAAATTATAAAATAGAAATTATTAAATCTAAACACGGTTTAAATTTATATCAACTATAACTAAATAAGTAAACGAAACCAATAAGTAAACGGATGAATGAAATCATTAGCCATCACCAACAAAAAAGCCACGATACACGGAAGGGTTGAGAATAATCATGAAATAATCTGCCAGTCTACCAGTACCACAATACGCTGCACGAGACTGGCGGCGTGGGTTTCGGAATATTAGCAGCGTGTCCATTGATTGAGCCGATTGAAGTATATGAGCTAGGGATTCAAGATATTTAGGGATTCCAGATATTTTTTGTATGAATCCGAACTGTTGCGAAGGTTATTCTTTTTAGAGGGGCACTGGCGGCGTGGGTTTCGGATAAACGGAAGAACGACGAAGATTAGTAGCAGCGTGTCCATCGAATGCGCTGATTGAAGGATATGAGCTAGTGATTACAGATATTTAGGGATTCCAGATTTTTTTTGTATGGATGCCAACTGTTGCGAAGGTTATTCGTTTTAGAGGGGCTCTATTGTGAAGGTTATTTTTGTAAAGTTATTGTTGTAAAGGATAGTAAAGAGTTTTAATTATGATGGACAGTTGTTTGAATGTTTAGGAGGACAGATGTCAAATTTGTAGAAAGACATATGTTAATATATTATGTCAAAAATTATGATTTAGTATATATAATAGATAATAGATAATAGATTATGATCTTATATATCGTATAGAGAAAGTATAAATTATTTAAAAAGAAACTAAAATCGTAATTAAAATAGAGTATTAAAATATGCCGAAGGTTAAGGGGCAAAAACCAGAAGTCCTTTAGATATTTCAGGCAAATTCGTAATTTTGAAGAGTTAGAGTATAGTTTTGCCAAACCACGAGGCTTCACTAGCCTGTACAATTTTGCGAGCTCTCAAATGGAGTACAGACGAATCAAAGAGCAGGTTCAGTATCTCTCTCATCTATATTCCCTGGATCAATATACCATTGTTGCTTTCAATCTTTCACTTATACGCGTTTACACATATATGAATAGACATATATATAGATTCATTTTGATAATTTGAAATCTTAGATGTGTTTTGTTGTTCTTTCGGCTTTGTGTTTTAACCTTTTGAAGCTAGTAGGTACAGTCTAGAAAAGTGTTTATTGATGCCATTTATATCAGTGTTTATTATTTTTTGGTTTATAAATCTTATTTCTCTTGCTCTGAAAAAATAGGATAAAAATGAAGATGTAGTTGGTGATGATCTAGAGAGTAGACCCGGGAAGGTTCTTTCTGATGGTATGTTTCTTTTAAATTTCGGGATTTAGCATAGTATGTGTGATATAAGCTTAAAAGAATGTGTTTAATTGGGTTTCAGTTAATTGTTAATTGCTATTATCAATCTTTGCAGTTCCCTTGGGTAATGTGACGGCCTTGGGGGGAAACTTTAGTGATAGATCAAAGTGGAAGCGCAAGTGAGTATTACCCAAGTACCTAATTATTAGTTTTAGTAGCATCTTTTGCATCAAATTGGATACCCACATATATTTTTTTCTATTTTTTTTACATTTCCTTTTTCACCTGGTTGATATAGGTCAGTTGTTACACTTGCGTTGACTGTTCTTACAAGTTCACAAGCTATACTTATTGTCTGGTCTAAGAGAGCTGGAAAGTATGACTATAGTGTCACGACCGCTAATTTTTTGGTGAGAAAATGATATGGTTGGTCAGAAGTTTTCAATTAGCATCATACCTTACCCTTTATATTTTTGTAGACCGATTTAACAACTCTAAGTAAATATGCCTTATGACCTTCAATCTCGATGATTTGGAATCAGGTTGAGGCTTTGAAGTGTGCTCTATCACTAGCAGCCTTGGGAAGAACCTGGAGAAATGAAGGTGTTACTGAAGATAACAGGTTTTTGTAATTTTTATTCTCACTTCGTTTCTAAATTTGTAGACAAATGAGTAATGTGCATTACTAAAATGTTAAAACTACAGTGTAAAATAAATAAAAAAATATGTTAAAAAAATCAAAAAACACTGTTTTATGTCAAGTTTGTGGCATAAATTGTTTATGAAACCTTCAGAGGGACTATATTGGTTATTAACTAACAGTGGTGGATGAGATTGCGATCCTAGGTCAGCTAGGACAGAGTATATGGTAAATGTTCAAGTATTAACTGATATAAAAGATGAAAACTTAACCTCCTACTGTGTTTGATTGGAGATGTAGTGCTGATCAGAATAGTTCAGGCTCCCATCCTTGTAGCATAGTTATTAAAGATTTATGACATTCTCATGCTTATCTAGATATTCAAAGTTTCACAGTGTTAATGACAGATACATTGTTCACATGACTATTTATTGTTTCCAGTTTGAATTATCCCTGCATTAAGAGATTCTATTGGCGGATTATTTACTGCTTACTTCGTAGTTATTTTAGATAAGATATTTCTTTGTATTGCATCCTAGTTCTTTGCACAACTTTTCCAATTCCTGTATCTCTTACATTTTTAATCTGTGTCTATTAGGTTGAGTACAACATTTGATGAAGTTAGCGTTTACCCCATTCCTGCCGCACTTTACCTTGTCAAGAATTTACTCCAGGTTTTTTTTTTCATTTTCAAGTAAAAATGCTTTCAGTTATCTTATATTCTGATACATTCTATATGTTGCAGTATTATATCTTTGCATATGTGGATGCTCCGGGCTATCAGATACTTAAGAATCTGAATATTATCAGCACTGGTGTACTATATCGAATTATTCTTAAGAAGAAGTAAGTTTTCCACCATGTCTGTGCTTTACTTTATCGTTCAATGAAGGTGTTCGCGAAGATACCCCAGTTATTTCACTAGCAGAGAGCAGCATTTAACATATTGGCCTTCTTATTGAATTCCAGATTACTGCAGCAATCATCTAGTATATTAAATGCCATCTTCATGATGTCTGTAAAAAACTTTTGAATAATAATGAGCCTTATGTCCTTGTCAGTGCTTGTGAATCATGATTTCCGCTTTACGGATATCATGATTAACAGCCACAAATAAAAGCATTTACTAAACTTGCTTTTCCATGCGCTCATCCATGGACTGTGAACTTCTGTATTTTTTTAATGTCAGAAACTTTTTGAGGATATATATATATGTATATATATAGGAAAAAATGGAGGTACACAAGTTGTGCAAGTTTCAAATGTACACAGTCTACAATTGTAGAGTTAAATCACTCTACGATCGTAGAAAAGTCACTGAATGATAGTAGAGTAGTCACTTTATTACCGTAGTGATTTAACTCTACGATCGTAGACTGTACATTTAGGAGTATGCACATCTGTGTGTGTGGCTCCAGTAACACCATATATATATAAATATATAAGCCGGATCCTGTTCGGGAGCCTGGACAGGTTTAAAATCCGGATTTTTTTTTTGTTTTTTTTATAAAACAACTAAAATAATAATAATAAAAATTTATGGAACTTGAATTTTTACATAATACAGTGTTTTGGGTGTGATTTGGATACATACATGTTTTGTTATATATATAACAGTGTTTTGTTATGCATACATATTTGGATACATACATGTTTTGTTATATGTATTCAAATCACACCCAAAACAATGTATTATGTAAAAATTCAAGTTTCATAAATTTTTAATTTTTTTTTAGTTGTTTTAAAAAAAAAGCAAAAAAAAAAAAAAGGTCCGGATTTTGGTCAGGTCCGGGAGTCCGGACCTGATTCGGCCTGTATATATATATATATACATATATACATATATATATATAGGGTCCGGATCCAGTCCGGGATCCCGGACTTTATAAAATACGGACCTTTTTTTTTTTTTTTTTAAAACAACTAAAAAAATAATAATAAAAAATTATAGAACTGGAATTTTTACATAATACAGTGTTTATGTAAAAATTCCAGTTCTATAATTTTTTATTTTTTTTTAGTTGTTTTAAAAAAAAAGCAAAAAAATAAATAAATTTGGGGTCTAGTCCTGTCCGGGAGTCCGGACAGGATCCTTATCTATATATATATATATATATATATATATATATACAATCCATAACAATGTTTCTTTGGGGACACCTAGTCGTTCATCAACAAAATATTTACCCATAACGAAATGATTAGACGAACTAGAGATTGTGATACTTAGTATGAACACTGTGGCTGACTTATTATTTTGTTTCAGGTTAAGCGAGATTGAATGGGCTGCTTTCATTTTATTATGTGCAGGCTGCACCACAGCGCAACTCAATCCTTCGTAAGCGTGATGATAAATCTCTCTGTAGCTGCATCCTTGGGTGTTTCAAAATTGGATTTGTATAATATTGTTTAAGATGCAATGCTCTTTTCTATGTAATCTATTTGGCATATCCGCCTAGGAATTCTATAATACTACCATTAAATCCTTCAATCAGATGGCGCATGCATTGAACTTCTTTGAATAATGCCTGATCGTAGTCAAATTTTTATGTGAATTTTTGCAAAATGCTATGTTGCCTATACCTATTGTAACCACTTTTAAGTTAATAGGAGATTAGGAGTTTCTTGGGTCTGAGCGTAGTTGTTCCATAAAGGGGTTGCTCAGTAGTCCTGCTTGCTTTGCAGGCTGTGCTTCGTGCAAAAATAACAATATTGTGTATGCACGAAGTACAAGACTCCTTTTTTCATTTGGTTGGACTGCTGTTCTCTCTTTCCTTATTTTTCTTAGTTATAGTATTGTATTGGCTACTTCTTACAGAATGACATTGTTTGTGCAGTTCTGATCATGTCCTTCAAACTCCTTTACAAGGTTGGGTTATGGCCATTGTGAGTTATTGACTATTCAGGCTTTTAATAGAAAGAATTTGCGAGTCCGAGTTGGATATTTTTTTTAATGTAATAGTAAGTAATATTTTTGCAGGTCATGGCACTTTTAAGTGGTTTTGCTGGAGTTTACACAGAGGTAACTAATCTTACTTTTATTTATTTATTGCTCTATAGGTGTGTAGACTTGCTTTGGATCGGTTTCTTGGCCAACTTAATTCTTATCAGAAACTTGTGATTTTTATTAGTAAATATCTCGATATAATCTAGCCTGAGAGGATCTTGATTGACCTCACGCAGAAAGAGAACTTCCTTTTGGGAAATCTCAAATATACTCTTATGAAACATATGATTCTGAATGTTGCAGGCTATAATTAAAAAGCGACCTTCCAGGAACATAAATGTGCAGAACTTCTGGTTATATGTCTTTGGGATGGCCTTCAATGCCGTAGCAATACTGGTCCAGGATTTTGATGCTGTCATGAACAAGTAATTTGGCATTTCCCTTTGATTCTTACTTTGCCATGATGTTTGATATCTGCCAATTAACTCACATTCACTGTACACCTCGCATTTGCACTATAAAAGCTCCAGGATTATAGTAGTAAATTAAATTAGGGGTATGATGTATTAGGGAAGTAGAATAATAGGCACCCTCCTCCATTTCTTTCTCTTTTTTTCTAATTCTTCATATAGCATATTTAATATCTTCTTAACTATTTCAAATGTAGGGGAGTTTCATGTGGGAATTGATATCTTCTGTTATTTACAAGTGAACTTCTCTTTTATAGGGGTTTCTTCCATGGATACTCATTAATTACGGTTCTCATGATTCTCAACCATGCACTAAGGTATTTATTTCTCTTGATTTTCATTTTTCACCACTAGTTTATTTTCTTGCTCTACTTTCTTTTGCAGGAGATTTTACTTCATAGTATGTGAAATGTTCAACTGTTTGAATAATTTGATCCTGTTTCAAATTTGGTATCTTTGAAATTTTTTCCCTTTGAGAGATATCAAATATCTTTCTGGAAATTCCTGTCAGTTTTATATAAAAAACACATGAGGAACACAATTATAAAGACAATAAGGATTGTGCTCACAAACACTTCAATATCAAGTTGTAGCCAATCTCAAATAGTTCAGTTAGGTCTCTGTTTGAGTTAAACCAGAAGCTATCATGTCTTAACACTTTCATCTGATGTCGTTATTGGACCTCACTGCACATAACCATTCCTAATCAACTCTAAAGAATTTCTCTTACATGAACCACGCAATATGTTAGAAGCATTTCTCCACTTAACACATTGTTAATTTGCTGTGCAGCATCTTTTCAATCTTCCCTCCTTTAAATAAACTTGTTAACCAATATATGACATATTGATAGAACTAGAAGTTTCTTTTTCTCTATCTCTTTTGCACAAAATTTTACCTGCAAAAGACTTGTTTGTCCTGCTAAACTATTGCTTAAAACTAGAAGTCATTGCAGAGTCTATTATTAGCTGACGGTGTTGTTTTTTTCCATTCAGTGTGCTATAGGTGTATTTTAAGACTTTGTTTTCTTTTTCATTATTGTCTGGTCAATAATTTCTCAATGTATCTCATGCACTATGCAGTGGCATTGCTGTATCAATGGTAATGAAGTATGCGGACAATATTGTGAAGGTAAGACACGCTATTAATGCATGGTGTTCTGTTGTACATAGACCTGCTAGTTCCTATATTATCATGCATCTACAACACATGCTGAACTATACTTGGGCAGTATAGCATGTTCTCTACATTAATCACCTTAGATTGTCAAAAATTGGTGTGACAGAGATTGCATATAAATACTTTGTAATGCTGAATGGTTTCGATTGATGGTTTTGAATGCCTACCAGGAACTTAAAAATAATTACCGAGTGAAGAATATAATCCATTGGTAATTTGGTAATAACAGAGGGTAAAGTTAACTGGCTTATTTGCTAATAATCTGACTTTTAGCTTGCAATTCCTAATGGTCGGTTGATTAGTGCCTGAAAATGGAATGGGTCATGGGTTTAAACTCCAGGAGGCAATGATCTCCTTTGTTGCCACCCAAACATAGTACATTATGGGCTTACTTGGTGTGCGTGGTTTGTATGGTATCATTATGTGCACCCGGTGGTTGGCCAACTGTTCTTAAATATTGAGCCATCCATTGCTTCTCCCAGCTGAGACTGAACTGTTGAAGTGCATTTATGTTTGTATCCATGAATGTTGAATATGCTTGCTTGTGTAGGATTTTGAAAATTAAGTACACAGAGAGAGAGAGAGAGAGAGAGACACACACACACACACACATATATATATATATATATATGTACAAACGTGTCTACTTTGCTGCTGGCACACCTTATTACCTTAACTCAAGGTGAATTATTACTAAGAGGTGTGCCGAAATTTTTGCAGGTGTATTCTACTTCAGTGGCAATGCTGCTAACCGCAGTTGTTTCTGTGTTTCTATTTAATTTTCATCTCTCCTTAGCCTTCTTCCTCGGTTCCACGTAAGCTAATCATTCATTATATCTGTTTCAGATACTAGGCAAGCTAATCATTCATTATAATATCTGTTTTCATTTTCTTGCCCTTGGTATCAGATACTAGGCAAGCTAATTATTCATTATAATATATCTGTTTCCTCAGCGTTGTTTCTGTCTCGGTATACATGCACTCCATTGGAAAGCTACAGAGATAGTGAACACTCGTATTGCCTCTCAGCCAGTTGAGCCGTGTTTATAAAGCCTTATATTTGGAAGGATTTTTCCTTTTAATCTTGTTCTAAACTCTAGCCATTTGTTCGTATAACATGTAATCAACACGTTCTTTCTTTCGATATATTCTTTTATATGCAACAGCCTAATGCCGAATCAAGTTTAAAGGATAATGTAATTTGATTTTATTTATTTTTTGTACAAAGTCCATTTTCAGTTATGTATTTTTAATTTCAAATTTCTGTTGTGTTGCATAAGACTGATTTGTCTAGACAGTAAATAAAGAACATTTAAAATTGTTTTCATTTTTTTTATTTCCTCAACTCTTTAAATATTTAAACAGCTTACGGTTAATTTAGAAAATAAAGAGAAGGGACCTACGTTTGAAATTTCTTTGTTAATTTTTCTTGAAAAGTGAGAAAAAATTAATAAAGAAATGAAAAAAAGAATATTATTGTTTTAAAACTATTTTATTAGTATTTCTTCCAAATTCAATCATCACCAGGGAAAAAAACATAACCAAATGTATGTTCATTTTTTCTCTCCCTTGTATACCCATTTTCGCGGCTCGTCCCCCGAGTCAACAATGGACCGAAAACCTAGCTTAAATAACGGGATAAATAATTTTTTGGTCATTGTACTAAGGTTCGGTTTTTATTGTAATTATCAAATATTTTTTTGTTACAATCGAATAACTATATTCTCAAATATTATAAAATGGTCATTAATTTCAAATTCTGTCCGAAAAAACGGACGAAAAAAATGACTGTATATAAAACTCTATTTTTTTTACTGATGTGGACGGGTTTTGTCAGTTTTGCCATGTGGACTGGTTTCTCTACTCCTGCCAACTTCATCAGTCTTCTTGCGTGCATGGCTGACGCGTGGCATTGTTATAGAGAGCTAGTCAAATTCTTTCCTTTACAGTCTTCACATACAATAATAATAATTGAATACAAAAAATAAATATTTTATAATTTTATTTATTTATAATAATACTTTATTGTTTATAATTATTCATATAAAAGTATTTTTATAATTTATATAATGTTTTTAAAAAATTTTAAATTTTAAAATTATTATTATTATTATTATTATTATTATTTTATTATTATTATTATTATTTTAAAATTATTATTATTATTATTATTATTATTAGTTTTGAAATTATTCAATTTCAATTACTAATAGTTTTAAAATTATGGTTATTATTATTTATAATTATAAAAAATGAATACAAAATAATGTGTTGAATGTTTTATCTTACATAATTTTTTTTAATAATTATAATCAATTACTATCACACATTTTATGTTAAATTCTCTGTTTATATAACATTTTTTCTCACAAAAGTATTATGCACATTATATATATAATTTGATTAAATACATTATAATCAATTACTATCACACATAATGTATTATGCACAAAAGTGATTCACAAAAGTAATTATAATCAATTGCACATTATTTTAAAAATACAAAATAAAAATAAAATAAATTATAAAAAGAAAAGAAAATTAAATAAACTTGGAAATTACAATAAAATAATTTAAAACTAAATATTAATTTGTTGAAAATACAAAATAAGTACATGAAATGTAAAAAAGGGTATTAAAATAAAAATTACTTAAGACTGCATGATAATTAGTAAAACCTTATGCCCAAATATGAAACAATAAAGTTCAAAAAATATGAATTTAAAATAAATAGACTAAATTTTATTTAGTACAACTTTTTAAATAAAAAAATTAAAGTGTTCATCTTCTTTAAAATGTCCATCTCCATCTTCATCCTAATCTCCTTTCTTCTCACTTCTATACACAAACATCACTATTATTCAAAGAATACCACCACCGATTGAAAATTAAAGAAGAAACATTGAGTATAGAAGACGCCATTATCGACAAACCAGATCTAGTTTTAAATTATCTCCTCTAACCATTCAAATATCTCCATAGCCAATTGCTGACCCGTCCCAACCGGAGCAGCCAAAGTTTTCTACCCCTTCCGTAGTACTGCCGCCGCTCCTAGATCATCTGCTGCTACTCTTAGATCTGTTTTGCCACCGACTCTCTGTCTCTCCTCGATTAGTTGTGCGTTCGCCGTCGATTGTTCCGTCACAAAGGCAACAACATTATTTTTATTATTTTATGGTTTTATTGCCTTTCGATACTCCTAATGGACTCTAGTACCGATACACAGTACTCAGTCGAGGGATTACATGAAAATTTAGTGAATGAAGCCCTAGGGAATGTTTGAAATTGTAACCGATAAGTTAGCTTTACTTTTTCTCGGAAGTTAATTTGATTATAAAATATGAAAGTTATCTAGTACAGACGAAATTGCAGGATCTGTTTGGCTTGAGGATTTGTTGATGGGGTGAAAGGAATAGGCAGAGTAATGCATAATTTCTTGTTTAATTAACAAAGAAAGTTAAACGATTTGGAGGAGAGGAAGTGATATTACATTTCTGATGTTGGATGTTCCCATTTCTTTTCGGTTTTATGTAGCAATATGAAGGTTTAATTCAATTTTATAATTATATTTGGGAGGGAAAAGAAAGACAAAGGGAACACTTTTCCTTGGATTCCCCCTCTTTTTTCCCTCACCAAACTCATGATCAATATTAATGTTCTGTGCTAAGAAGAAAAATTCCCTTATTTAATTGTTGATCCGCTCGTAACTCAGAATCCTTTGTGTACAGTTAATGTGGCACAGTAAGATTTGCAACACTTCTCAAAGTTATGCATAAACTTTTGCTTTTGTACACCCTACACATATTAACATGGGAAGAAATTTGCCTACTTTTAACATAACCACCTCTCTTTAAATTGAGGCATTGGTGGTGCCATCTCCTGCTAAACTTGATCTGTTACTTTTTCTTGGTTTACTTAATTCTCCAGGTTTTGATACATCCTTGAAAGAATAAACAAGAATCAGAATCATGGAGGCCAATGATATAGAAGAAGAGGAATTTGGGTTCTCAAGAAACTATTTTCTTGCAAAAGAGTCTGGTACTTCGGGGAAGAAATCCAGCCATAAGCTTTCTGACATTAATCTCGTTGACGAACAGGTTCTACCTCAGTTTTTAACTATTACTCTGTGTGTTTGTATGGGTTTGTGCAGACATAACTGGCATTTGTTTGAAAAATGTGACTTTAGATATCTATATGCAGGAGCTTAGAGAGGCAGCTTCCAATATTGAGCCTAAACATGAGAAAGAAATTATTTATTTGATGAATAGTTACAAAAGTTTCTTTCCTAAGTGGGTTTTTGAGTTAAGGTATGCAGTTATTATTCATTTTTAGTAATGTTTTTGTTTGCATTTTGTGTAAAGAGTATGTGTTGTATTGTGTGTGTTTCCATTAATTTTATCTTCATATTTGTTTTCTGTGCTGAGCCAGGACTGGGTTTGGTCTTCTAATGTACGGTTTTGGTTCTAAGAAGGTTTTGCTTGAAGATTTTGCTTCAACAGCCTTAACCGATTATTCTGTAGTTGTAATCAATGGCTATCTTCAGTCAATCAATCTTAAACAGGTAAAGTTTGCTACGAAAACTGTGAACCTATATCCTATTCTGCTACAATAAACTTTGATATCTATTTGTGTGGTTTTGTATTTTTAAGTTGCAACTAAAAATCTATAACATTGTTCGATCTCAAGGCATTCTACACACTATGCATCACACATTTTTTCTTTTGAAAAAATTATGTAGATCACGTCTTTATTGGTTTAAGATCATTCTACTACTTGTCATGTAAATGATTGAGCCTTGACCGTTCCACACATAAACACTACGCACGTGTTTCTTGCACAGTAGTACTTTTGGCAGTCATTCAAGAAGTGCTGGTGCTTTTGTCGTGAAAGAAGTACTTTGATGTAGAGTGGCAGTAGTTTTGGTGTTGGCATGTTCTTGTGCGTGTTGTTCAGGCTTAGAATAATAAGTGTCTGCTGCTGGTCCAAGGCAGCAGCAGTAGTTTGGGGGTGATTGTATGTTAATGGTTTTCTATGGTGAAAGGTTAGTTTACCATTTAACAAAGAGTTATAATTGCTTATGCGTGTATCAACAATTCGTTAACATAACCCTGGGCATGTAATTAGTCGTTTTACTGATGGTATATTTTACCTAGTTTATTAAGATTAATATTGGTGGCTTCACACACATATTTATACTGTTGGGGAGGAATATTAAAAAACAAACGATGTCAAAGTTTGATCTGTTTCATAATGGTTGATTTATTTAAACAGAGTGATAGATATGAAGATGATTTTACTCATAAAATTGAAGCATGTTGCATTAAGTTGGAAAAATTAGTGTTGGGACTAAGGACCAACGACGATCTATGGACATGAACTCAAAGCTGAATTGAAGTTTTGGGCAATATTAATGTTTTGACCAAGGACCTCCAACCATCTATTTCCGATGACAGATTTTAGGTTGTAAAACATGAGAGCTGTAAAGTTAAAAGTACTAAAACATCAACAACATTATTACGTACCTGTGCTTCTTTGGCCAGGCTGATCCATTATCTCCATCTTCTTAGTGACTGAGGTTCACTTATGAACATCATCTGGGGAATTAAGTATTAATGAGCTCCCAGATTCAGATAGTACCAGAAGACACATTCTGCAATATCATTTGCCAATGGCTTACTCCCATATCTTTGGAGTTCAGGAACATTAAAGTAGGTAACTGCTGCCTCTTATTATTCTTATTTTTTGACAAGTGAAAATATATTAAAAATACTCTTAAGAGCATCCCAGTACACACAGTACAAAAATAAATAAAAAACACAATCTGCAAGAGCCAAACCCGAAACGTGTACACTTAAAGACATCCCAAACTCTCAAGGAACCCTGAAACTAAACTCTCACAAAAGAACAATGAAATCCAGATAGACCTCATTATGTCAGAAAAAGGAAAAACTTGAAAATGAAATCAAAATAACTTCTGTTCCTCCCTCGTCATAAAGTTCATAAAGAATGGGGAATCATATCCCACCTTGCCCATCTCCCCTATGCATCCTCACTCCCTTCCAAACTTTAAGGAACTTACTTGGGCACAGCTGCACATGCTTCCTCTTTCATTCCTCAAATGTCATAAACTAGATACTGTGATATGGTTGGTCTCAGCATATGGCTAGTACTCGGTAGAATGAGAATAGGGGGTTCTAAGGTGTCATGGACAAAACTTCAATGGTTCCTAAATGCCATGATGAACACAATGTTTATACTGTAATTAGCTATTAGAGAAAGGTTTAATACGTTGTATATGGTAAAGAGATGGGGATCATGCAGGGAACTATCTGAGACTGTCTCTGACTTGTTTATCCAAGGGGAATTTCCAATGGTGGATGGAGATATTTTAATTAAATTCTGCTGAATTTAAAAGTCCTAGGCTATTCTGATGCAGCAGATAGTTTAACTTCCACTGTGCTGAATGTCGACGCCGGGAAAATTTTCCTTTATTTTTGTTCTCTACCCTTTGTGTTCTATGTTGATTTGATATTGCTTAAAGAATGAGATTTTTAGAAAAGACCGACATATAATGTCGACGATTTGAAAATTTTGATTTTTTAATGATTGGGTCGAATTAGACAGAGCCGCTAGTTGATGAGTTTTAATGGATGTATCAACTCATCTGAGTTTTGAAAGTTTTCGCAATATGGCCCAATATGTGACTCCATTTAATTGGTCTGGAACTCGAGATTCATAGAGTTCGGAGGCTTGCTTAAGCTAGGGGAAGGTATTAGGCACCCCCGACTTTCGTGAAACACGGTTACCGTTATTTTTTCATTCCCTATGCATTGAAGTGTGTGTGTGTGATGCATATAAATGTTCTCAAAGTGCTTTATTTGAAAGTAGTGTTATGCCTCTTTGAATCTATATTCAAAGGGTTTGATTTACATAAGAGTTCATTTTAAACAGATATGAAAGCATATAAAAGTGAGGTTTTGAAATCTGATTTTCAAACTCTTTCGCTCGCATAGGAATTGAGGCATTTGATATTTTCATTTTATTCCTTATTCGGCTTGAGTTGATTTTATTTCTCGAGATGCGAAGCATCTACGAGGCTAAATATGAATTATTTACAAGAGTCGGACTTCTTATGGGCATGTAAGCCATCGAAGTAAGCCGGAATGCCACATACATGATTTTCACTATTTTGAGGCCTTAAATATCCGTTTTAAGGCCCCACAGTTACATGTACACTGGATTGCAAGCTGACTGTACAACTTAAACAAGTTCATCATTGGAACCGGATCTAGATCCATTGATTGAATCGTCGACCTTGTGGTTCCTAGGCTCACATGACATCATTTCACAGCTTGCACAATAGATATTTTGAAATAAAATGCGTATTTACTTCTAGACGTCGCAAAACAAAGGATGCATCAGTTAAATACTTGCATGCACGTAGCCAAGCTTTCCGTTTCCTCTAGATACAGATCTAAGGTTGTGTGGTTGCTTAATATTTACAAAAAAAAATTAGAAAGTAAACTAGATCTATCTAAATCTTAGCCATTCTAGCTCAACGGTTCAAGTTTTACAACTTTTGAACCGGTTAAAAGTTAGATCTGGCTAGATCTAGTCAATACACCTCAAATATCGACTATTTACGCAAAATGAACGGTTAAAAAGCTACATCTATGCAATATTAACCAATATATATATATATATATATATATATATATATATATATTAAACCAAGAAAAAGTCACGGATCTGAAGAGATCTTACAGCCTTGCACGAGATGGGCTATTGAATGGCTTTTGGCGCCTTAAAACTCTATTTTCACCGGTTAAAACGTGATATGTTGTAGTATATATGTATATGAGTGTTTACAGATGAGATTTACAGGTTTAGAAACAAGATTTGAGCTATTTTACACTGTAGGGTTCGGATTTCTCTCTTCTCTCTTTTTTATGAGCTGATGGGGGCTGATATATATAACCCCGGGCTTCTGCAGGTACACCTGCGGAAAAGCCCAGTGGGTCCCGTCGCCTCAAAGTTCGTGCACTTCGATCGCTGCGCAGTCTGCTGAAACGCTTGTAACTTGCAATCCGGGAATCCGATGGAGATGTGTTATACCATTCCGGAAAGCGCTTTTCGAGAGCTATGTAATGACATAAGGCTTGCCCTTTTTCGAATCCAGAAAGATGGGTCCATGACCAAACTGGCATCTTCGGGTTTTTGCAGGTAGTCTGTTGAGCTGTTTTGCATAGTTTGTGCTCGGAAGTGCTGCAATGGCTCTTTGTGACCCTATCTGCAGCTGTACTGTGGTTGTTGTCGTTTTGTCAAAATGACATTTTTGCCCTCCGAGAGTGTCTCCAGGGTTGATGGGGTTTTTGGCTATCTCTCGGGCTTGTCTCCGGGATTTGATTGCAGCCGATTCTATTCTTCCTCTGGGTTGTCTCCGAAGTTGATTTGATATCCCGGGGATGTTTTCGAGGTTTAATTTGATATATTTTCTTTGGGGTTGTCTCCATAATGAATGTGTGAACCTCCGGGGTTGTCTCCAGAGTGGAAAAAGACACTTTTGCCCTTCCTGCATTGGTTAGTAACAAGAGTGTCTACACTGAAATTTTAGGGAAAACCTTGTAGCATAATTTGTGTTGCCATAAAACCTAAGTCTCCATAGTGTATGTAGAATCAGAAAGATGCTCAAGTTTGTCGTACCTGGAGGCGGGATGGTTTCTTTACCTTCCTGTGATTAGGTTTTGTTCTTCTCTTTCTTTTACTTGGAGTTTTGCTAGGCAGTTTTCTTAATCCTTGTTTTGTTTGTTGGTCTGGTTTTCTGGCCTACCTGGTTGCCATGTTACTGTGTTTCTCATTGTTTCATCTAGGAGTAATGATGTAGCTGCATTTTATTCCTGGCTAATGGTTTACTTTATTGGCTCTTGCATGCTTTTGTTACCACTTCAAAATCGCTCCTACCATTGTTTTTCCATTTATTAATTTTTGAACAACTATCCTCGTTTTTGATGACCCTGTATAAAAGTGTGAATGTTGTATTTTTAGGTTGTGGTAACATTATCTGAATTACTTTGGGAGCAATTGAAGACACAGCCAAGGGCTCCTTCAGGGAACTTGCTCAAAATTCAACAACCATCTAATACCCGGTCCATGGATGATCTTCTTGCTTTTCTAGATGGACCTCAAATGGAGGGAAATGAATGTTTCGTCTGTGTTGTCATTCACAATATTGATGGGCCTGGGTTGCGAGACTCTGACACTCAACAATATCTTGCACGAATAGCTGCTTGTTCTCATATTCGTATGGTGGCATCCATAGATCATGTGAATTCACCGCTTTGTGAGTATAATCTGGCTATTGAAATCTATTTCTTTAGGATAATTCAGATGTGTGCATCTTGTAACTGTTGGCTTGAACCTGTTCCCTAAATGCCATACAGTTCTCTCTGTAATTTGGTTATATGGCTAGGGTTATCGCAAGTTACTAGTTAATTTTGAGTTTATATAGGGCTAGAAAGTGAGGTTCTGAGGTCTGTAGCCAAAAGACAAATCAATAATTAAATAAATGAATTGGAACTTTTGCAAGGTGGTTGGGAGGATATAGGATTACCATGTCCCTCCGCTTTGCAGTCCCCATTCTTGGGCCCAAATTTTACCTATATAAACAAAAGAACATAGAATTCTCATCTTCATTCGTTCTGATCCTGTATTTCTTAGCTGAATGATTAAGTTTTAGAAAGGTAGATCATTTCTTTTTAGGACCAGAGTATCACCCTAGGGGTTTGTGGGTGTTGAACCTCTGCCATAGAACTCAAAATCGTGCTTTGTTTTATGCCATTCTCTCTTCTCACTAACGGGACTACAAATGTATATCATTTGATGTGTTTGTAACTTGTAAATAAATACATGTGTTATTGTTTGTATGTGTATATTTTAAATAAGTTCAGGAGCCTAATGGTGCATGTTACTTTATGCAAGTGTGGGACAAGAAGATGGTTCATACACAGTTTAACTGGTGTTGGTATCATGTTCCTACTTTTGCACCATACAAGGTCGAAGGAATCTTCTTTCCCCTGATTCTTGCTCATGGTGGGACCACCCAAAGCGTTAAGACTGCTACAATAGTTTTAAATAGTTTAACGCCTAACGCCCAGAGTGTATTCAAAGTTCTTGCAGAACATCAACTTGCCCATCCTGACGAAGAAGGTAAGTAACTAGAATTCTAGATCAACTATGGAGCTCCTTTTGCCCCTCAAAACCTGTTATATCATGTTGCATTATTCTTTCTTAGGGTTGCCGGTCAATAATTTGTACTCAACCTGTCGAGAGCGCTTCTTGGTGAGTAGCCAGGTTACACTGAACTCTCATTTGACCGAATTCAAAGATCATGAGCTGGTAAAGATCAGAAAACATTCTGATGGGCAGGACTGCTTGTACATTCCTCTCACAAAAGAAGCACTTGAAAAAGTGGTGATGGAGATCAGTCAATAGAGGGTATGTTGATTATGTTTCTTACTGATGACATAATAGCTTGAAGGACGGGTTTGCCAACATGTTGGCTTGCCTTCTGCATTACTAGCCCCTTTGATACAACAGAATTGAAAGTAGTTTATGAAGGTATAAATTCAGTTCTTGCTCTCTTAAGGTAATTTCTTGGGTTGAGAAGCTTCTTTGGCATCATTTGTGGCTGCCAAATATGGTATATGCTGCCTTCATTTAATGTTTCAGCCATCTCTGAAGGGCATGCATACACTTGGCCTTTCTTAAAATGCGTTTCTGAGTATCCGTTTGTGGCTTTAAATTTTCAATGATTTGAAGATGATGCTGTCGTATGCGATGAACTTTGCCAGCAGCCCAGGTAATGGTTGCCAAATTCTTGGAATGCTTTTCGCCTAATAATCTGTATGTGGTTTAATCAAATGGTAGTATCTATGCTGGTTGCATTTGCTGCTGCAATGCTGTAAGGACCAATCTTTTTTGGGCCACACGAGGACTAATATGCCATTGTAGACATTTCACAATGAGTTCTTTTATTGTACTCTTTTGACTTTTTTACTTGCTATTTTGAGAAATGTTACTTTTACCTAAAACAAGAAAGGGCCACAAAATACCAAAAAGTACTTGTCAAAACCTTCATTGTTATGTGGTTGGGTCTATTAGCAAAAATGGCAGAGACTAGATAGAAAAGGGTTAGAATTTGGTATCTGAGAAAAAAAAAAGATGGACCAAACTAGGAACAAAATGGATCATATGATTTGTTGTGTTAACCTAATTTCAGGCATTGATGGAGACTTGTAACATATTGAAGATTACATCAACTTAGTTACAAGAAGCAAAACTTATCCTTGTGTTAATGTCATTAATTTGGTGGTGAAAAAGCACGGCTAGTATGTTTATGCTATAAGCTTAGTCGTATTTGGATAGGGTTTTGTCGAATTGTGTTTTCTGTTTCTGAAAAACGACAAGTAACTAATGTATTTCTTTTCTATATTTAATTTATATACCTAGAAAATACTATCTTTGTTTTGAAATTAAAAACATAATTTGACTTTTGAAATTAAACGAGGTTATATTAAAATATGATTCATAAAATTTTTGAATAAAATAAATTTTGTTGTTAATAATTTTTGTAATATACTATATAATTATAATAATTATATCAATTAAAATTAAATAAATTTATATCAATTTGAAATTTAATATAGTCATTTGATTTTAAAAGTTAATTTGTATTTTTAATTTTGGAAGGATGAGGGAGTATGAATTAGAATATGAGAACAAATAAAACAACTCTGGCTCTATCTTATCTAATCTTAGGTTTGATTGTATATTAATACATCTTAACAATTCACTTCTTCTGTTCTTAATGCATTTTAACAATTTATATCTTTATATTAAGAGCATTCATAGCAGTTTTTCTAATTAACTCTCTATCCCTAATTTTAGAGAAAATATCAAAAAATTATTATCTAATAGTTTCCTTATCCTTATTTAACTATCTATTTTAATCCATATATATGATTTTACTTCCTAGTATGAAGGAGTCAAAATACCTATATATACAAAATGACCTCATACCCTCATTTAAGTGGATAACTCATTAATAATACACATCTTGACATTGTTTTACTACTTCATTTTCAAATTATAAAATTAATATTGATTTATTTTTAAAAATTATTTTCAAACATATTCAAATTAAAATTGATATAAATTTATTTAATTTATGTCAATATAATTATAAATATTATAAAAGTACTATTAATTATAAAATTTATTATTTTCAAAATTTAAATGAATTATATTAAATTTAAATTTAAAAGTATCACAAATTAACTTTTTAAAAGTTAATATTGATCTTATGTATATTTGTAGATATAATTCATTTAATACTCACTCCATAAATTATTTAAAATTTAAAATAAAATAAAAATTATTTTTTACGGTGAGATACAATTGATAAATTATACTTTTCTTTTATAAATTATAAGATTATTATTAATTTGTTGTTTTGACTGTTGGAATTTTTAAATTTTAATTTTTAAATTTCAAATTTCAAATTTCAAATTTCATTATTTAAAGAATCAATATAAGGAACATGTTGGGTACATAGTGAAAAATTTGGATCTCTATTTTGCAGAATGACCCAATAGACTGTAGAGTAGGAATAGAGATAAAGAAACTGTTGTGAATGCTCTAAGAGGTTCTAAACTATTCAGAATTTTAGATGACCTTTTAATATAAAAATGTGAGTTAAGATATATTAAGAGGTTGACCTTAAATTTATTAAGGTGTAATTAAACATCACCAAGTCTTCGTCTTCTATAACATGTTTTCCCTTCCTCTTAGTTTTTTCAACAATTATTTATAAAACATTAATAATTATAAAAATCAAATGATTTTTTTAATCAGAAAATTAAATTATTTAAGCTAAGCATAAACTCCATCAAGCTGTAAAATAAACTTTGATGAGTGTGCCTAGTTAATTTTAAATTATTCTTTAAACAATAAATATAAAAGATCACTATTATTTATGTACTTTGTCCATACATAATTATATAAAATATTTAAATATATAATAGTGCGTGAATTGCAATCCACAAATAGGGATTTCTGAGCCCCACAAATTCTTTAAAAAAATTGATAATTTATTAATCTGATTTATAAATATTAAAAAAAAGTAGGAAGAAGAAAAAGATAAGACATTGCCACAAGAGTTGAATTATAGCATCCAAAGGTCTCAAACGAAAAGTTGTATTTTTGATTTTATCCAACGGACAGCCGCTTCGCATATTTTGAAAGCATGTTGACTATACGTTCCCGTTCGAATTTTGACCATTGAGGATTTGCCACGTCAAAATTTGCCACTTTACTTTTAGAAAAATAGGTGGCCTCAAACAAACGTGGCACGCATTTTCATGGCTTCAATGGAGTAGTTGTAGGGTCAAATGCAGAATATATACGACAAAATATCCCAAGTACAAGTATGGCAATATTATGAAGATTAGAAATAAATTATAACCCTTTCACTTTAAATTATAACACTAATGAAAAATATGGTTATATATGTATAATGATGATAAAAATTATTATAAAATTTATAATAATGATTTTAATATAAAAATAATATTTTTAGTTATGAATTTATTAACTTATTAAAAATATACTCCACAGTCCATCCATCTTAAATTATAAAATTATTATTAATTTATTTTTTAAAAAATTAAATTAAAATAATTTACTAAAATTATAAAATAGTAAATCAACCGTGATACTTTTTATTTAATTTACTGACAATATGAATTAAAAATAAATTTAACAAATATTTTAAGTTGATTTTAAAAAATTAACAATAATTAAAAATTTTAATACATTATTAACTCCATCTATAATATAATACTATTTTATAATTAAAAATTAAAAATATATTTCTAATTTTAAATAAATAAAAGAGAGTATACTTGGAGGAACTATCAGTGCAACGAGCGACTAATAAAAAAAATATGTAGGCAGCCAGGCACCCAATCCTCAGCATACTCTCTTTCTATCTCTGTATATTTCTCTCTGGTATAACAGTTATATCTGCGATTTCTGTAGATTTCTGGAGGAATTTGGGCGGAAGTTTAGATTTTTACAATTAATCGGAGGTTGCGAAAATTGGGTTGTGATTTTTTTTTTTTTGGAAAACGAGAAAGGGAAAGAGATGTGGGGATTTGGGGGAAGATGTTACTGGGGAAGAAAAGAGAGAGGGAAGAAATTAGAAGGGATAGTGGTGATTTTTGCGTGGATGTATAGTGAGGAGAAACATGTCAAAAGCTATGTTGACCTCTATGCCTCTCTCGGTTGGAATTCTCTTGTTTGCCATTCCCAATTCCTCAATATGTATGTTCCCATTCCGATTCCGATTCCGATTCTTTCTTTTCGTTTTATAATTTTTTTTATTCTTATTACTGTTAATCTTCTGTATTATATCTTTTATGGGTTTTGTTGAGATTGAGCAAAGTACACAAAAAATGTTATTTTTTTTTAAATTAAAAAAAAGAAGAGAAACTTCTTTTGGTTTAGTTTTTTGCTATAATTACTATTGGATTTTTGTTAATATTTTTTAATAATTTTTTTTTTAATCTTCGAGATGTTGGAATTTGTAGCTTTACTGATTGTTCAGGATGCTGATCTATATTAGCAATCATGTAGTCCTAATAGAAGTAAGATCCTTTTGGACTAAGACTCTTGTGATGTGGTTTAGTGGAGGATGTTTTCAGTTAGTTAGTAGTAAAGTAATGGCTTGAACCTATAAATGATGGATTAGGTGGGTGTGGTGTTGAGATTCATACAGGAGATTTTTGATCGAACAATAAGGGAAAAAAAGAAGAAGCTTTCTTGGTCCTTGGATTATATGTATGAACCTTGGTTCATGGGGCTCATATAGGTATATTGGTCTAGTACTATGAGAGGGCCTGGATGCACTGCTGGTTTGCTTTAAAACCTGGTGCTGACTGAAATTTTGCTTGCAAGTGTGCTGTCTTTTGAAATGGATAACATTAGGATATTGTTGCTTGACATAGAATTTTAGTCACAGGAATCTGATTCTTTTAGTCAGAAAGAAGATTAGTTTTTGAATGCTAGTGGTTAAAGATGAATTTAATACATGGAATAAAATTGTTCCAGGAAGGCAGGAACACAAAGCTTAATTTTGAATTCTGGATAAATGGGTCACTTAAGAATATTATATCTTCATGAATTGCCACCAAGTATCTATCCTGTTCAGTACCGATTTCATATTATGATCACTTAAGTATGTTTGCAAAAAAGAACAATGTACTTGGCCTTTGAAAATTTTACTTCCAGAAGTTCAGAGTAAATTGCCCAGCTCAACCACCTTAGGGAATTGTGTGAAATCAAAATGCCAGCAAAATGTGTATTGTAAAAACTATAAAGATGAGAATTGTAGAGTAGGATAGATGATCTAACTTGAGGAGAATTGTAAAGTAGGATAGATTATAAAGAGGAGAATTGTAGAAGTATAGATTATGAGGAGGAGAATTGTAGAGTAGGATAGATGATCTAGTCAGTAGCTGTACTAAGTTAATAGTATTCTGCCTTTTAAATGTATGAGCAGTTTTTTCAGTCGGTCCCTCTTTTGGTTCCTCCTTTCATCCTTTTATATGGAATATTTTATGTTTATTTTGACTTCATTTTTTTGTATTAATACTATATGCAGGTTCTTCCCAGAGAAGGGCACATCATTGGCTTCAGAAATTCTCTTTGAGCTTACTGCGGTTAGTCCTAAACATTTGACATACTGCATTTGGATGGCTCTTTTCCATTGTTAAATTTATGCTACTCTAAATGAATGTCTAAAAAAGAAATAAAGAAAGTCTGGTAGCATATCAACGTTTCTCTTAGAGTTCATATTGTTTGGCTTCCTCATGAAGCAGCTTTGGGATTGTATCACACTGATTCTTTAGAATATTTATATCCCTTGTTTTCTATTTTGGATAATTTGGGATTGGTGGACATTTAATTTCAGATTCTGTTGAAATTTCAATCAGTTTAACCTAATAAATGGCTTTATGTCATTTTGTATATGAAGGAGCTAAAAGTAAGGCCATGCCCTGTGGTCTTTGCGTCTTTCTCTGGTGGACCCAAGGCATGCATGTGTAAGGTTCTTCAGGTATTGTATTGATTTCTTTCAGACAATGGTTCATGGTTAACATAGCTTTTGTTTTTGTATCTTGCTGCTGTAGAATCGAAGGAGCTTAGAATATCTGAGTTTTTGGTTTAGTTGAGTCAATCATATAATGTCTTTTTTGGTTGCAGATAATCGAAGGCAAGTCTGCAGAACACGCCAATTTGGTATGCTAATGTCCTTTTTGGGGTTTGTACACAAATTAGGGAAATCATTTTTGTTTTATCAATTTCCAACACACCCCCTCAAGATATTAAATATACAAAAATCAACTTGTAGTGAAGTTGTTCTCAATCAAAAGTTTTTTCCTCCCACATTACTTGTCCTTAATACATTATTTTGTAAGGTAACATTTTTAAACTTCATGTATACCAGTGGCTTATAAAAGAGTGACTCTCATGTAGGGCCAATAGTAAAACCTGAAAATGACAATGTTTGAGGAGTTATTCTGTGTGCTTGATTTTAGCACAAGGAGTTCAAGCTCTTGTACTTTCAAATATTTGAGATTTATTTGATGATTTTCATAGTTAACTCAGTAATTAATGATTATAGAACTTTTAGACATAGGCTTTATTTTTCAAAATTTTGTTTGTTTCTATGAAGGATGAATACCGGCTGGTTAGAGACTGTATGTCTGGGCAAATTTTTGATTCTACTCCTGTAGATTTCACTAGTGATCTGGGTACTAGATTTGTTCTTCATCCTACTGTTCTCAAAAGGTCGCGTCCTCCACTTATAGCATCATGGATTGCACATGGCTTAGCTTATAGTGCAGATACCTTCTTCCTTAGAAGAATGGAAGAACTGCGTGCTGAGTATTGGCAGACTCTATACTCCACTATTGTAAGTATCAATCAGTTTTAGAGCTATACAATGTTGTTGGTATTTTTTCTGGTTCTTAAATTCATTATTATATTTATGGCTGGACAGAGCATGGGAGCTCCATATCTCATTTTGTGCTCGGAAAACGATGATCTTGCTCCTGTTCAAACTATCTGTAATTTTACTCAAAGATTAAAAGACCTTGGCGGTGATGTTAAATTGGTGAAATGGAGTAGCTCTTCTCATGTAGGTCGGCTCCTAAACCATTACTTCATTTTATTTTTGTTGCTGCAGTACTTGATTCACTTTTCTGATGTTTTCATTATGTCAAAATTACGAATTCTTGGGGCACTCAACACTATGGAAATGTTAATCCAACTGTTAATTAGTTAATAATTAGAAGAAACCCTGTTCTCCGTCTCCAATCATGATTTTTGTTAAGCTCTGACAGAAACGAAGGGCAGTAACTGAGTGCCATTGAGTAATTTTATCATGGTCAAACACTGTGAAAACTGTGATCTAAACTGAGTTGTCTGTCTGCTTGTGCTGTGAATATTTGCGGCTAGGCTACATTCGTGCTCATTGTCTTTAATATTAGGGGTATAGGCTGTGTTGATGTTTGTGACTGGTTTCTGATTGATTGGTGGGTTGTCGTTGGTTGAACTGGTGGGCTGTTGATGGCTGCGGAGTATCACCAGTGGGACTGGAGAGACAACAGGTGATTGTTTTGGGTGTGGACAACGGTGAAGTAGGTGTCTCTTCATTACAGAATTAGCATGTCAATCTGATTTGGGAAGGGGCCATACAAGATACCAAATTACTGTTGATACCTTACGGGTTTATGCAACTAGTCTGTAGTCCTAACAAATTACATTTGGAGCCTAGAATTTCTGGTAATAATAGTATGACCCTCAATACTCTTTTAAATTGGGTCACATGACCCTCAATACTCTTTTAAATTGGGTCACATGACCTTCACGTTTGCTTTAACATTTGATTTTAGACGGCATCCACTACATGGCGTGGTTATTGTAATGTTTGTTTACTTTGATGGAGGTTGAGCACGCGAGAGTTTTAATTTGGATGAAAACTTATGGAGGCCTTTATCACCAACACTTGGTGGTTATTTTAATACCTGTTTACATTGACGTAGATTGAGCACATTGGACCATTATGGGATATTTTAATTTTGGTGCGTACTTAGGGGAGGCCTTTGTCACTGACCCTACCTTCTATCTTCGATGTTCACTGTGATACTGCCCTTTAGCTTAAATCTATGTAATGAATTTCTGTCATACAGGTCATTATCGGAATTACCCAGTTGACTACAAGGCCGCCGTGACCGAGCTACTTGGGAAAGCTGCTGTAATCTATTCTCGAAGAATACGACAACTTGAAGGGGAGAAGATGGGTTTTGAAGGGACACAGGATGAGGTTTCAGAGTCGCTAGGAAACCTAAGCTCAAATCAGACCTTTCAGAAAAGAGTTGCTCTTGATTTGAATGACCATTTCTTTGTACCAAGCCCAGTGGAGTATCACGGGGATAGAGGTGTTGGATCTGTGCAAGATGAGCATAAAGAACGATATATCCCTATGTCCAATCCGCCAAGCATCAATGCTCATGGGATTCTTGGTCAAGTTCTCTTTGACGTGTGTGTTCCAAAGGATGTTGAGAACTGGGATTTAAAGCCATCCTCCTCCTTGAGGCCCCCATGCCCTTCTTCACGAAGAAATTCCCCTTTCAATCCCATTAAGTGCATTCGTCGCTCAAAACTGTGATATCGCCAACTGATAAATCTTGGAAAAGCTTCTGAATACATTTTGACGGTCATATTTGGACCCTTGGCATTTTGCGCAGTGTTGGTTCTGATACAAGTATATTGCCATGGTTTGAACTGTTGGTGCATTTTCCCCCCTTTGTTTTCCCAACATGAAATGTACATAAAAAATGGGACAAACTTTAACATGTATTTCATATAGTTCCTGGAGATGATGGAGATCAACATATTAGAAATAAGAGGAATCTGCTAGTGTAATAATAAAGTCCTCCTAATTACAGAATATGTTCAACTGAAAATCACTTTCTTCTCTCTGTCCCATTTTATGTTTTGCCCCCACTTAATTTCTGGCCACAATATGTATTTTCAACAAACGATTCATTTCATGGCTGATGATTCAAAAACTTGGGTTCATAGATAATGCGTATATGCACATGGCTGCGACTAAACAAATGTCTGCAAGAACAAAGGGAAAATATAAGTTCTGTGACTACTTCTGCTTGCTCAAGTTTACTCGAGAAGATGAAGCTTCCTCATTTTTCTCTTCTTCTTTTTTTTCCCTTGGGTTATGCTTGTTTATAAGGATTATAATTCATAAATTATAATCTCAAGACTATTAATGTTAAAGATTATAATTATAATATACTATTAAACCATTTTATTATCTCGAGACTAATAATTTTAAGTCTGAATTTGAAAATAAACAATACATTAGATATTAATAGTCCTATCTCAAATATAATTTTTGCAAACAAACATAAATTGAGGCTTCCAATTTATTTACATATAATTTGTTGAATTTTTCTTATAACAAATTTTAGAGAAAAGGTTAATACAACTGTTTATTGATATTAAAATTATTTGCTCCATTTTCTTTTCTTTCTGTTTTTTAAAAGTAAAATGATATATATGTTGACAAATATGTAATGATGTTAAAATGTAACCAACGTGGATAAATATGCTATAAGATAAAATAAATAAAGGGTCCAACTTTTTTTAACTGTCAACTTAGTTATTTTGGAGAGTGGTTAACATGAAATTAATTTTGATCAATTGATTAATACAGTGTCGACACCTAGGTCGGGATCGATCTCTTCATCTATGTGTCAACACTGTATTGATCAATTAACCAACTTAAAATAAAGTTAATTTCATGATAACCGAATTCTGCTCCAAAAAAATTGTTTTTACAAGATATAATTTATTCTCCTATTTTATTTCCACTAAATCTCTCCGAACTCCTATAATCTCTCTCAACTTTTATTTTATCTCTATCAATCTTTCTCACATAATTAAATTAGATTCTTTTTTAATTTTGTCTTAATTTTATTTTGAACATAGTTTGTCATTAATTTTATTTTTAAAAAAATGTTTTTCATATTATAATAAAAAATTAAAAAAACAGATTCATCGTGTGCCTAGCAAAAACTCTCGGTAGACATAGAAATTGGACACGAATGTATTTGAATTTCACTTATTTATAGTTTAACCCTCAATAATAAATAAAATTATAAATAAGTGAATTTCAAATATGCTGATATCCTATTTTCATATCCCCTTTGCCAGGTGACTATTGAGTATAATGAATCTTCTATCTATTATATAAGCAGGAGTTTTTGTAAACGGTTACCATTTTGATATACTTTCTTTGTATTTATAGTAAAAATATTATACTTATCTTTTGGATAAAACTATTATATATATTAAATCACAGTACATGAGTATTTTTACAAATTCAACACCTGTCCATTCTATTTAATGCCCTTAATTGCCCTTGACAAAAATACCCTTACCAACCCTATCTTTGCCCAAATATCCCACTGACGACTTCTCATCATCTAAACCCTTATTATTAGCCTGTGATTCCATGCTTTCCTTTCTCCGTACTTCCAGTCTTCTCTAGCTATTGTTTGAATTTAAACAATTTTTTCTTTCAATCCAAATTTATCAATATATACAATTCCTATTTTTCTTCCAATCCAAATTTATCAACATATACAATTTCTATTTAAACAAGCTTCTGCAAAAAGTAGCGAATTATAACCACGACGAGCAAAAAGTAGCGATTTGTGTGGAAATTCTTCAACAAAGAGACGAAACATGAAGAGTTGTTAATTGAATTAGAGCTGTCAATTGAAGAGATGTTAACCTGCTTGGAAGAATAATTTTGCACAAAATTTGGTATTTTCACTGCTTCAATTTTTTCATCAAATATAATATGTTTGTGTTTAATTTATGTTTGTCTATATGCAAGGATTGTGATTGCAAATATTGAGGAAATTAACAATAAGCCATACATTGTGACGCCCCCAAAATTAGGTATACATCACCCATCTTGGGTCGACACTTACATGGTACAGAATTTAAAAACAACTTATTAACATAAGCATCGCCGTAACAATACGACATAAAGCGTGAGTTTAAATACAAATATCGTCTACTAGATATTATACAAACTCAAATAAAAAGTCCTCATTACGATTATTATCACACTATTTTACGTAATAGTGAGGACTACTAATGCTATCTTCAGGACCATCACTGTTTCCCCGACTCGTCCCAGCTATATTATCATTTCCTGAAGAGAACAGTGAAAGAAAGGGTGAGCTCAACTAGCCTAGTAAGAAATATTATGACTAAGATAATGCAGAATAAATTATCAATAGTCTTCAATAATGTTAAACTGATAAAATACAATAGACAACCCGGTTTAAGCTGCAGAGGAATATGCAATCCATTAAAAGAGTCAAGTAGAAAATAAAGTCTACTATCTTTTAGGTTTTAAAAGGTTTTTCATCACTGTTTATAGCTGAGACTCAACCTTTAATAAATATTTCACATCATCGAATCACCCCGCACTACGGCCAAGGATATTCTTTAGTATCACGACCACAATTATTCATGCACTACGGGCCAAGAATATTTGTGTATTCATTAATGGTCATGATCATGCCAACAACTGTCCATCAATGCACTACTACCATCGAGGATTTTTATCACATCATTTGTAACATTACTACATGATTACAATCGAATAGTCTCTCGGTCATAATCATACCAAGTCCATCTATGCACTACTGAAGCCACGATGACTTTTAAAAAATATAAACATGAGGATGATGACAATGATATAAGAATTCAATAAAACAAGTTCAAGAATTATTTTATCCGGGAATTATTAACGCCCAAATTGTCAACATGATCTTTGTTTTGTAGAGTAAAATTCAAGAATGATCGGAAGAATATTTCCATGAAAAGATCTTTGGATGAAACGCAAATATCAAGGATATTCTACTAATTTCATGGAGTATAGAAGTCAAAGTTTTAACCAACCGAGTATAATAAAGAATGGAATAACAAAAGAAATCACCATGCATGCGATAGATCGCACACAAACAAAAGTTATTCCAATGTAATAATAAATAACGGAACTGTGTCGGTGAAATTCACAACCAATGGGATGTTCCAACAGTAATAATAAAGATGGAACGGATCCAGGTGTAAAACACACGATAGGATATTCCAACAGAATAATAAAGGCGGAACTGTGTCCGGTGTAAAACACATGCATGACGAGGATGTTCCAGCGAGTAATAATAAAGACGGAACCAGTCAGGTGTAAAACACACGTATGAGGATGTTCCAATAGAATAATAATAAAAAGACCGAGTGTAGGTGTAAAAACACATGCATGAGGATGTTCCAATGTAATAATAGAAGAATGTCACCAAGTATAGGGTAAACCACTTATACAAAAGTTATTCCAGCAGAATAATAAGCAATGGAATAACAACAGTTCTCTTCATGAATAAGAAAGAATAACACCCCTTACATTTGGTAGGAGATTGAATATCGCACAGGTGTAGTAACAAAATACTCTTCTTCTTTTCTCTCTTATTCTCTCTATACTTTCTCTCTATAGCTTGAATGAATTCGTGAAAATAATGAAGCCCTAGGCCTCTATTTATAGAAGATTTCTAGCTTAGCTTTTCTTAGTGTGAAAAGGCAAGTGGCTTGACGACTGGTTTGACGCCTGTAATGTGAAACGACAAGTGGTTCGACGCCTGTAATGTGAAACGACAAGTGGTTCGACGTCTGGTAAAGGTAATTACTATTAACGAAGGTAAATACTATGACGAAGGTAAATACTATTCACAAGGGTAATTACTATCGACGAAGGTAATTACTATCGATTGAAGGTAAATACTATTCCCAAGGGTAATTACTATTGACGAAGGTAATTACTATCGATTGAAGGTAAATACTATTCACAAGGGTAATTACTATTGACGAAGAGACTCTTAGATGATGACATATGAGCCCCCATAAAATAATCAAACTTACCACAAATCATTTTTTTTTCATCAACACATATTTAATCTTTCAACAATTATTAATCATTTATAACTTGTCGTCTCAATTATTGATTTAATACTATAACATATTATATCTGATGATAATCTTTGTGACAATAATTGAATCAATAATATAAGAGATATGATGCAAAGAATTATCGTAGTAATAATTGAAAGCATATATTTGAGTGACTTCTCACGTAAGCATCAATAATCAATACTGAGTGTGCTACTCTTGCAACTACGCCAGACATCGTACTTTTACCATAGGGTAGTTCAACAGCTTTTAACGGTAACACCTCCCCAAGTTATTTTTATAAAATATTTTTGTCATTTTCTCAATCCGACAATAATTACATTGTGGGGTCCACCAATGATTGAGCCATTTATGCGAATATTCCTAACAAAAAGAATATTCCCCACCAAACGAATATTTTATAACAACTTGCATACTTTGCAAAATTTATAAATATTACCCACAACTATAACATTATATCAAATTTATTCCATAATATTCAAAAAATAATATTTATAGAAAAATTCATCTTTATTTATAAAAGTTGGGTCTTACAACCTCCCCTTCTTATGAAATTTCGCCCTCGAAATTAGGGTACGACACTGGTATGTCAAGAGGTAAGGATACCTTGATTTCATTTGATTCTAACTCCCAAGTCATTTCTCAACATCGTGGTTCCTCCACAAAACTTTGACTTGAGGTATAACTTGGAGCGTAGAATATGTTCCTTCTTATCCAAAATTTGAACAGGAACCTCTTCATACGTCAAATCTTCCGCTATTTCGTCCGGTTCTAACTCAATAATATGGTTCGGGTCTTTCACATATTTACGTAACATAGATATGTGAAAAAACGTTATGAACACGAGACATATTTCACAGAAGCGTAGTCTATAGGCCACAGTTCCTACTCGATCGAGGATTAAAATGGACCGATGAATCGAGGGTTAAGTTTTCCTCTCTTTCAAATCTTGTAACTCCTTTCCATGGAGCAACTCTTAACAACACATGATCTCCTATATCGAATTCCACGTCCTTTCGATGAAGATCAAGATAACTCTTTTGTCGATTTTGTGAGAGGTTTTTATACGTTGTCGGATCGTTTGAATCTTTTCCGTAGTCATACGCATACCAACTCCCGGCCCCAACAACGTTGCTTCACCCACCTCATCCCAAAGATCTTGGAGAACGACACTTTCTTCCATACAACGCTCGAATGGAGCCATGCCAATACTTGCTTGATAAGCTGTTGTTGTAGGAAAACTCCACCAATGGTAAGAACTTGTCCCAACTCCCTTGAAATCAAGGACACGAGTCTTAATAGATCTTCAAGAGTTTGAATAGTCCTCTCCGATTGTCCGTCCGTCCGAGGATGATATGCCGAGCTAAATCGTGAAGTCTGTGCCCATAGCTTTTTGCAAACTAACCCAAAATCGTGAAGTGAATCTTGGGTCTCGATCGAAACTATGGATACAGGCATACCATGCGATCTTATAATCTCGTTTATGTACATACTGAGCAAGACGTTCAAGTGTATAAGTTTCTCGTGTCGGAAGAAATGAGCGGACTTGGTCAACCTATCAACAATGACCCAAATCGCATCAATGCCTTGAGAAACCTTAGGAAGGCCAGAACGAAATCCATGGTAATGTGCTCCCACTTCCATTCCGGAATTTCAAGTGGTTCTTTATGGACCTTTTGGTACTTGATGCTCCGCTTTAACTCGTTGACAAGTTAGACACCTTGAGATAAGCAGTAGCTATCTCTCTCTTCATATTGCTCCAACAAAATGTATATTTAATATCATGATACATTTTGGTACTCCTGAGATGGATTGCAAATGGTGTGTTGTGTGCCTCCATCATGATATTATACTTTAAATCGTGGTCGTTAGGAACACAAAGTCCGGAGTTGACTCAAGTATTCCTTCTTCATCGATTCTTGCTTCCCAAGATAGCACCTTCTTGCACTTTCTTCCTCATACGCATCGGCTCCGTGTCCGTAAGCTCGAAAGCGACTTTAACTTTATCAATTAAAGTCGGTTCTACTCAGTATACTCGCTATCATCACACGCGTCCCTCGAGTCTTTAATTCTATCTCCATCCTTTGCAAGTCACACAAAATGGGCCTCTGCGTTGACAATATCGCACTCAGACTTGCATATGATTTTCTACTCAATCGATCGCCTACTACGTTCGCTTTTCAGGATGGTATTGGATGGTATGATCATAATCTTTCAACAGTTCAAGCCAACGTCGTTGTCGCATGTTGAGTTCCTTTTGAGTGAAGAAATATTTGAGGCTTTTATGATCCGTAAAGATCTCCACTTTCTCCCCATACAAGTAATGCCTCCAAATTTTAAGTGTGAAGACAACAATTTGCTAACTCTAGATCATGAGTAGGATAATTCCTCTCATATTCTTTGAGTTGTCGCGAGGCATAAAGCTATTACTTTTCCATGTTGCATGAGAACACATCCCAACCCTTTGCTAGAAGCATCACAGTAGATGACAAATCCTCCGAGCCGATGGTATTGTCGAGCAGTCTTGAAATAAGTCTCCTCTTGAGTTCTTGAAAACTCTTCTCACATTCTTCGCTCCAACCAAACTTTGTATCTTTCCAAGTCATTTGAGTCGATGGAATAGCGATTCGAGAAAATCCTTCCACGAATCTCCGATAATAACCACTAAACCGAGAAAGCTACGTACTTGATCATCGATTTAGGTTGTTCCCGACTTTGAATAGCTTCAATCTTTCTGCTGGTCAACAGATATTCCATGACTTGATACCACGTGCCCAAGGAATGCTACTTCTTCAAGCCGAACTCGCATTTCTTCAACTTGGCATAAAGCTTATATTCACGAAGCTTTTGGAGTGTCGACCTCAAGTGTTGCTTCATGATCTTCACGGCTTTTGGAATAAATAAGGATGTCATCAATAAAGACGACCACAAAGTGATCTAAATATTCCTTGAATACTCGGTTCATCATATCCATGAAGGCAAAGGAGCATTAGTCAATCCAAAGGACATGACTAGGAATTCATAATGCCCGCATCGAGTTCCGGAAAGCCGTCTTTGGAATGTCGTGGTTCTAATCTTCAATTGGTGATATCCGGAACGAAGATCAATCTTTGAAAAGAATTTGGCTCCTTGCAACCGGGTCAAACACGAGGTCATCAATACGTGGCAATGGATACCTATTTTTGATGGTGACGTGATTCAACTCCCGATAATCAATACAAAGTCGCATACTCCCATCTTTCTTCTTCACGAATAGAGCACAGAGCACCCCAAGGAGAAGTACTAGGACGAATAAAGCCAATGTCTAACAATTCCTGCAGTTGGGTCTTTAACTCCACGAAGTTCAATAGGAGCTATTCGATATGGGGCTTTGGAAATAGGTTTTCAGGGTTCAAGGTCGATACAAAATTCAATTTCACGCCCGGGGTAGGCGGGAAGTTCTTGGGGAATACGTCGGAAATTTATTAACAATGGGAATATCGTTTAAAAACCGGCGTATTTTTATTTAAATCGTGACATGAGCTAAGAAAGCTTGACATCCGCTTTTTCAATAAACGAATAGCTTTATGGCTTGAGATAGACCGTGATTGATTTTAATGGTTTGGTCGTTTGAATTCGCATAATAGGTTGATTAGGAATATGAAAGCTAACAACCTTACGAAAATAATCAATTTTTGCATGATAAGTAGTTAACCAATCAATCCATAGAATCACGTCAAATGCAAGTATTTTTAATGAAATAAGATCGACAGGTAATGTGAGGGTACCGATTTGAACCAAACAAGACTTATAAACAGTGGATGTAATGAAGGTTTCTCCCAACGGAGTTTCCACAGATAAGTCAAAGTCTAATTTCTCCGGAGTCAAATTTAATCGATGAGCGCAAGTAGGAGAAATAAAAGAATGGGTAGAACCGGTATCAAATAAAGTATAGACTTCATTAGAGTTTATGATAAGCTTACCCGTGATGACCTCATTCGGATTCCTTGCTCTTTGGGAGGTCACAACAAATGCTCTCCCTTGCACTACCGGTTTTGAATTTTCTGGGATGGCCTTTGGTGCCTCCATCCTAGCTGAATTTGTCTTGATGAAATGACAAAATCGAGCTAGGTGACCTTCTTCCACAATTATAACATGCTTTGGGACGGCATGACGCAGATTTGGTGATGTGTCCCTCTCCTCGCATTTGAAGCATATGATAGGTGGTCTTTCTCCTTCCTTAACAATGGGTCTTTGGTGTCGACGTCTTTCCATCATTGTTGAATCTCCTTTTCTTGAAATGTCCATTCTTATTGTTTTGTACGATTACCACCAAGTGGTTACCATATCCGCCTGTTGATTTCCTCCACGCTTGTTGTCACCGCCTCGATGACTATTCTCATTTGGTATTATAATTTTGCTTTGCTCTCTTTTAGTTTGCGTTGACTCATTATCGCGCCCACTAATCGAGCCCTATTTACAACATCTGAATACAAACACAGGTTTATGAGAAATAAGATGTTGACGTATCTCCCGCTTCAAACCTCTTAAAAACATTCGCGCATTTCTCTCTTCATTATCCACCAAGTGGGACGAAACCGTGATAACTCCGCAAATTTGGCCTCGTATTGCGACACGGTCATATTGTTTTGTTCCAACTTGATAAACTCCACCTCCTTCATATGGCGAATACTTTCGGGAAAGTATTTGTCGTTGAACGACTCTGGAACTTCTCCCAAGATATCTTGATGACAATTTGGTTGAGTACGTTTACCGAATTCCCACCAAGAATCCGCCTCTCCGCATGCAACATAAAAAGGCGTGAAGGGAACCTTTGCTCCTCGGAGCATCCCAAGACATCAAATATCTTGGTAATCTGCTTTATCCATGCTTCGCTTGAAGTGGTTTTGGCTCTCCCTTAAACTCCGGTGGTCCCGGCTCCTTAAATTGTTTAGCGGTGGACCGTCCGAGAGTTTTCCGTGTTTCCACCTACGTTTTGGACAGAGTCGCTCTCTTTCTTTGTTGCATAAATTGCATAAAGCCTCCGAACATTTGATCATTCGTCATTTGGTCGGTGTTGTTGTTTGCATGAGGATTGTCGCCTTCGATGCACATTATCCACGATTATTGATATGTGGTGAATCAACAATCGCTGCGCCCATCATTGCTATTCTCAACATTCTCGGATGTCATTTTCGAGACATCGCCACAAAACAAAAGGTTAATTGACATGTAACAAATTATCCCTATCTTCCCGACCAACCAATAAAATATCACATAAACTTAGGTAGGTCATACTAGCGAAGGTATTCCCGTCTCTCCTCCTAGTACTATTCTCACATCTTAGCCAGGATCATATCCCTAAGCTTTGATACCAAACTGTGACGCCCCAAAATTAGGTATACATCACCCATCTTGGGTCGACACTTACATAGCATGTAATTTAAAAACAACTTATTAACATAAGCGTGTGTATAATACGACATAAATCGTGAGTTTAAATACAAATATCGCCTACTAGATATTATACAAACTCAAATAAAAAGTCCTCATTAAGTTATTATCACACTATTTTACGAATAGTGAGGACTACTAATGCTATCTTCGGGACCATCACTCGTTTCCCAGACTCGTCCCAAATTTATATTATCATTTCACGAAGAGAACAAGTGAAAGAAAGGGTGAGCTCAACTAGCCTAGTAAGAAATATTATGACTAAGATAATGCGTAATAAATTATCAATAGTCTTCAATAATGTTAAAGCGATAAAATACAATAGATAAACCGGTTTAAGCTGCAATGAATATGCAATCCATTAAAAGAGTCAAGTAGAAAATAAAGTCTACTATCTTTTAGGTTTTAAAAGGTTTTTCATCATTGTTTATAGTCGAGACTCGACTTTAATAAATATTTCACATCATCGAATCACCCCGCACTACTGCCGAGGATATTCTTTAGTATCATGCACCACAATTATTCATGCACTACGCCAAGAATATTTGTGTATTCATTAATGGTCATGATCATGCCAACAATCGTCCATCAATGCACTACTACTAATCGAGGATTTTTATCACATCATTTGTAACATTACGGTCATGATTACACCGAATAGTCTCTGGTCATAATCATACCAAGTCCATCTATGCACTACTGAGCCTGAGATGACTTTTAAAAAATATAAACATGAGGATGATGACAATGATATAAGAATTCAATAAAACAAGTTCAAGAATTATTTTATCCAGGAATTATTAACGTCCAAATTGTCAACATGATCTTTGCTTTTGTAGAGTAAAATTCAAGAATGATCGGAAGAATATTTCCATGAAAAGATATCTTTGGATGAAACGCAAATATCAAGGATATTCTACTAATTTCATGGAGTATAGAAGTCAAAGTTTTAACCAACCGAGTATAATAAAGAATGGAATAACAAAAGAAATCACCATGCATGCGAGATCATCGCATGCATAAAAGTTATTCCAAAGAATAATAAATAACGGAACCGAGTCGGTGAAATTCACACCGATGGATGTTCAAAGAATAATAAAGATGGAACCAGATCCGGTGTAAAACACACAGATAGGATATTCCAACAGAATAATAAAGATGGAACCAGGTCCGGTGTAAAACACACAGACAGGATGTTCCAACAGAATAATAAAGACGGAACCAGGTCCGGTGTAAAACACATGCAGCAGGATGTTCAGCGAGAATAATAATAAAAGGCGGAACCAGTCCGGTGTAAAACACATGAGACAGGATGTTCCAATGAGAATAATAGAAGAATGTCACCAAGTATAGGGTAAACCACTTATACTGAGTTATTCCAAGAGAATAATAAGCAATGGAATAACAATGAGTTCTCTTCATTAATAAGAAAGAATAACACCCTTACATTTGGTAGGAGATTGAATCTCTTTGAGCATTAGTAGTAACAAAATACTCTTCTTCTCTCTCTTATCTCTCTATACTTTTCTCTCTATAGCTTGAATGAATTCGTGAAAAATAATGAAGCCCTAGGCCTCTATTTATAGAAGATTTCTAGCTTAGCACCGCCGTGTGAAAAGGCAAGTGGCTTGACGATTTGGTTTGGCGCTTTGTAATGTGAAACGACAAGTGGTTCGTAATGTGAAACGACAAGTGGTTCGACGTCTGGTAAAGGTAATTACTATTAACGAAGGTAAATACTATTGACGAAGGTAAATACTATTCACAAGGGTAATTACTATCGACGAAGGTAATTACTATCGATTGAAGGTAAATACTATTCCCAAGGGTAATTACTATTGATGAAGGTAATTACTATTGTGAAGGTAAATACTATTCACAAGGGTAATTACTATCGAATGAAGAGACTCTTAGATGATGACATATGAGCCCCCATAAAATAATCAAACTTACCACAAATCATTTTTTTTTCATCAACACATATTTAATCTTTCAACAATTATTAATCATTTATAACTTGTCGTCTCAATTATTGATTTAATACTATAACATATTATACGGATGATCTTTGTGACAATAATTGAATCAATAATATAAGAGATATGATCAAGCAATTATTGTAGTAATAATTGAGCATAGGTGAGTGACTTCTCACGTAAGCATCAATAATCAATCTGTAGTGTGCTACTTAACTACGACCAGACGTATTCTTGTACTTTTACCACCGGGTAGTTCAACAGCTTTTAACGGTAACACCTCGTAGTTATTTTTATAAAATATTTTTTGTCGTTTTCTCAATCCGACAATAATTACACATGGGGTCCACCAATGATTGAGCCATTATACGAATATTCCCTAACAAAAAGAATATTCCCGAACCAAAACGAATATTTTATAACAACTTGCATACTTTGCAAAATTTATAAATATTACCCACAACTATAACATTATATCAAATTTATTCCATAATATTCAAAAATAATATTTATAGAAAAATTCATCTTTATTTATAAAAGCTGGGGTCTTACATACATGAATTTGTTGACTTAATTTTTATTTATATGAAATTAGTTGTAGAGGTGAATAGGCAAGTTGTAATAGCAGATTGAATATAATAGACTACTACAACAGGACGACACTTGGATACCTTGCATTTTCTCAGTTCTCTACCACAGTAGAAAGTGGTAATCACTTGGATACCTTGCACTGTTGGAGTCTCCCTCGAAATATGTTCTCCAGATCTTCTCAAATCGGGTTGAGAAGTAAGCTCTAATTTCCTTTCAATTTTTTGTTTTCGGCCAATTCATTCGTATCATTGTTAGTTAGTTTCAAAATATTTATTGAAATAGAGCATATTAGATGAATTCATTGGAAAATTTTAATCTTTAATGCATTGTATTTGTTGGAAATTTATGTTTGGTATTTGTTTTATAATTTATTATGAAGCTTCCGAACATGGGTGTTGTGCCCATTCCAAGGAAAAACAATTACTTGTGCTTTTTTAAAAGTAATGCACATGTACACAAAGGTGATTTTTATTTATATGTAAAGAACAAGCTGTAATAAGCCATACATTTATTTTTATTTTTTTGGTAAAACAAATTAGTTACTTATGGCCAAATATTGCATTTTGGGATTTTATGACTAAAATTATGAATTTAATCCTTACCCAGAATGTGTAATGAACATGTATTGTAAGACCCCAATTTTTATGAATAAAGAATAATTTTCTCGAAATATATTTTTGAATATTATGGTGTGGATTTGATATAATGTTATAGTTGTGGGTAATATTTAAAAATTTTGTAAAGTAAGCAAGTGGTTATATAATATTCGATTGGTCGGAGAATATTCGTTTTAACAGGGAATATTCGTACGACGGCACAATCATTGGTGGACCCCACAATGGAAGTATTGTCGTAGTTAAAAAATGACATAATTATCTTTTTATAAAAATAACGACGAAAATGTTACCGTTAAAACTGTTGAACTACCCCGGTAGTAAAAGAAATGCGATGTCTGCTATGGTTAGTTGCGTAGTAATACTACGGTATTGATTATTGATGCTTACGTGAGAAGTCACTCGGTTATACTCAATTATTAAGCTACGATAATTCTTTGCATCATATCTCTATATTATTGATTCAATTATTGTCACGAGATCATCTCGCATAATATGTTATATTATTAAATCAATAATTGAGACGACAAAGTTATTTATATTATTAAATTGTAATATTTACAATGTCAGAAGTTACACGAGGAGAGGTTTGGTCATCTAATTGCACGCCAATAAGGAGAAATCCTTATCGGAAAGCCCCTCTTTCACAGGAACGACACGGTTGTTAAATATTGTGAGTTATAATATTAATGATGAATAAGTTCGTGTTGATTAAAGATGAAATTGATAGTTCCATTGTGTTGGGATTGTTAGTGTTAGTGGAAATTGACATTTATTTCGATAATAATTGATGTTTGGAGGTTATATTGACCAATCGGGTAATTAACCGGATAGATGAGCAATTAATTGCTATTAATTCACATGATTATAACTATTTGTTCACATGTGTGTACTATTGATTCACATTCTTATACTATTAGGGGAGTTGGTGCAAGATTGATAATACTTGCATGACTAAGTTAAAAATGGAGGTATAGATGGAGGTACTATACTGTAATTCGTATTTTCACATGATTATAACTATTGATTCGCGTGTTTGAACTATTGATTCACATTATTTACTATTAGGGGAGGTGGTGCAAGTTTGATAATACTTGCAGGACTAAATTAAAAATGAAAGAAAAGTTGAAGGTATTGTACTGTAATATTTCGAGCCCCAAAACGTGCAATTATCGAAACTATATTTTCCTATAAATAGAAGCTCATTCTTTCTTCATTTCTCACCAATTCACTAAAGCTTTAGAGCAATTATTATAGAGAGAAAGAAGAAGAGAAGTCTGCTACCTCACTATTCTAATATCCAGTTTCTTCTAAAGTAAGGGGTAATATTTCTTTCGTATTCATGAAGAGAGCTATTATTATTCCATTCCTTATTATTATGTTGGAATAACCTGTCTATGTGAAGTACTGCATACATGGTGAAATTATTCTATTATTCCATTCTTTATTATTCTGTTGGGAATAACCTGTCTGTGCGGTCTATCGCATGCATGGTGAATTCTTCTGTTATTCCATTCTTTATTATTCTATTGGAATAACATGTCTATGTGGATTACCGCATGCATGGTGAATGATCCTTTGTATTCATTCCTTATTAAATTGTAGAAATGATCTGTCTACGTGGATTACCGCATGGCGGGTGAAAATTCATTTGTAGTTTCGTAATTTTTCTGACCCTAAAAAATTCTGAAAAAATTTAAAATGATAATTTGATGAGTTTTCTATATTGTGTCCAAAGATGGCGCTTTTTGGATGTATAGATTAAGTTATGGATTTTATGGAAAAAGTCTATTTTAAAAGTAAACCCTTATAACGCCTTGTGGTTAACTCCAAAATTGGTAAAATTTTTATTGGGAGTACATGTATATAATGAGAGTATACCTCGTTAATTTCAAAATTTTGGACAAAAGTACAATTTATGATAAATGTCTAAATATTAAATAGATTTTGGCCATATGAAAAATAGTAAATGAATTTTAAAATTCCAAGAAAAATATATGTTCAATATGGGACTATATTTACGCTAAATCCCATAAAAGAAATATTTTTGGGATTTGATTTGGTATTTTTCATGAAAATGAACTAGTTATGAGTAAATGAAATAAATATGTTATGTGAAGTAACAAAAATTGGAAAATAGGATTTTATGGCTTGGGAATCCTATATAGGGTATATGCAGATTTTTGATGAGGGATTTGATCATTGGTGATGAAATCTTATGAGTATGGCATTTTTGAATGATTAAATGCATTATTTAGTAAAGTGTAAACAATTGAAATAAATTGTTTATAAGTTTAAGAAGTGATTAAAATATTGTTATAATATTAATAATATTAGATTATGAGTTTATTAAGTGATTGATAATATTTGGATAAATTTAAAGTCTTTAATATTTATCCTTATTTTCGTTTGATTAATGCTTATATCATTGTCATCATCCTCATGCTTATATTGTGATGAAAGTCATCTTTGGCTTACGTGCATAGATGGACTTGGTATGATTATGACCAGAGATTATTCGGTATAATCATGATCGTAATGTGACGAATGATGTGGTGAAAGTCCTCAGTGGCCTGAAGTGCATTGATGGACAGTTTTTAGTATGATTATGACCAATGATTATTCGGTATAGTCATAACCATTGATGATTAATGAATATCCTTGTCCTGTAGTGCAGGGAAGATTCGATGATATGGTTTATTTATTAAGCTGAGTCTCAGCGATCAAAATTGATGAAAATATTTTAAATCATAAAAGATAATAGATATCATGCTCTATCTCGTCTGGTTCTAATTCAATAATATGGTTCGGGTCTTTCACATATTTACGTAACATAGATATGTGAAAAACGTTATGAACATGAGACATACTTGGCGGTAAAAGGCGAAGTCTATAGCCACGATTCCTACTCGATTGAGGATTAAAATGGGCTAATGAATCGAGGATTGAGCTTTCCTCTCTTTCCAAATCTTGTAACTCCTTTCCATGGAGCAACACGTAACAACACATGATCTCCAATATTGAATTCCACGTCTTTTCGATGAAGATCAGCATAACTCTTTTGTCGATCTTGTGATGTTTTTATACGTTGTCGGATCGTTTGAATCTTTTTCGTAGTCATACGTACCAAATCCGGTCCCAACAACGTTGCTTCACCCACCTCATCCTAGCATACTGGAGAACGACACTTTCTTCCATATAACGCCTCAAATGGAGCCATGCCAATACTTGCTTGATAACTATTATTGTAGAAAAACTCCACCAATGGTAAGAACTTGTCCCAACTTCCCTTGAAGTCAAGGACACAGATTCTTAATAAATCTTCAAGAGTTTGAATAGTCCTTTCTGACTGCCCATCCGTTTGAGGATGATATGCCGAACTAAATTGTAAATCCATGCCCATAGCTTTTTGCAAACTAACCCAAAATCTTGAAGTGAATCTTGGGTCTTGATCAGAAACTACGGATACTAGCATACCATGCAATCTTACGATCTCGTTTATGTACATACTAACAAGACGTTCAAGTGTAAAAGTTTCTCGTATCGGTAAGAAATGAGCAGACTTGGTTAATCTATCAACAATGACCCAAATCTCATCTATGCCTTGAGAAACCTTGGGAAGACCAGTAACGAAATCCATGGTAATGTGCTCCCACTTTCATTCTGGAATTTCAAGTGGTTGCAATGGACCTTTTGGCACTTGATGCTCCGCCTTGACTCGTTGACAAGTTAGACACCTTAAGATAAACCCCGCTATCTCTCTCTTCATATTGCTCCACCAAAATGTATGTCGAAGATCACGATACATTTTGGTACTCCCAAGATGGATTGCAAACGGTGTGTTGTGCGCTTCCATCATGATTTTATACTTCAAGTCAGAATTGTTAGGAACACAAAGTCTGGAGTTGACTCGAAGTATTCCTTCTTCATCGATTCTTGCTTTCGGAGTAACACCTTCTTGCACTTTCTTCTTCATACGCATCAGCTTCAGGTCTGTAGTTTGAGTAGATTTAACTTTATTGATTAAAGTCGATTCCACTCGTATATTCGCCATAATTACATGGGTCCCTGGAGTCTTTAACTCTATTTCATACTTTCCAAGTCATACAAAATGGGTCTTTGCGTTGACAATATTGCACTCGTACCCACATATAATCTTCTACTCAATGCGTCAGCTACTATGTTCGCTTTTCCAGGATGGTATTGGATGGTATGATCATAATCTTTCAACAACTCAAGCCATCGTCTTTGCCGCATGTTGAGTTCCTTTTGAGTGAAGAAATATTTGAGGCTTTTATGATCCATATAGATCTCCACCTTTTCTCCATACTGGGTAATGCCTCCAAATCTTAAAGCTTAAAAACGATCTGCGCTTAACTCAAGATCATGAGTAGGATAATTCCTCTCATATTCTTTGAGTTGTCGAGAGGCATAGGCTATGACTTTCCCATGTTGCATGAAAACACATCCTAACCCTTTGCCTGAAGCATCACTGTAGATGACAAATCCCTCCGAGCCAGATGGTATTGTCAGAACAGGTGCTGAAATGAGTCTCCTCTTGAGTTCTTGAAAACTCTTTTCACATTCCTCACTCTAGCCGAATTTTGTATCTTTTCGAGTTAGCTGAGTTAATGGAGTAGTGATTCGAGAAAACCCTTCTACGAATCTCCGATAATAACCAACTAAGTCGAGAAAGCTACGTACTTCGGTCACTAACTTAGGTTTCTCCCAGCTTTGAATTGCTTCAATCTTTGCCGGGTCAACATATATTCCATGATTTGATATCACGTGCCCAAGGAATGTAACTTCCTCAAGCTAGAACTCGTATTTCTTCAACTTGGCATAAAACTTGTTTTCACGAAGCTTTTGGAGTATCAGCCTCAAGTGTTTCTCATGGTTTCGCGGGTTTTGGAGTATATGAGGATGTTATCAATAAAGACAACCACAATAATAATAAAGATAATAATAAAGAATGGAATAACAGAAGCTCTCTTCATTAATACGAAAGAAATAATACCCCTTACCTTAGAAAGAAATTGGATACTGGAGTAGAGAGGTAGCAGACTTCTCTTTTTCTTTCTCTCTATAATTTCTCTCTATAATAATTGTTCTATAGCTTTAGTGAATTGGTGAGAAATGAAGGAAGAATGAGCTTCTATTTATAGGAAAATATAGTTTCGATAATTGCACGTTTTGGGGCTCGAAATATTATAGTACAATACCTTCAACTTTTTTTTCATTTTTAATTTAGTCCTGTAAGTATTATCAAACTTGCACCACCTCCCCTAATAGTAAATAATGTGAATCACTAGTTCAATCATGTGAATCAATAGTTATAATCATGTGAAAATATGAATTACAGTATAGTACCTCCATCTATACCTCCATTTTTAACTTAGTCATGCAAATATTATCAATCTTGCACCAACTCCCTTAATAGTACAAGAATGTGAATCAATAGTACATACATGTGAACAAATAGTTATAATCATATGAATTAATAGCAATTAATTGCTCATTTATTCGATTAATTACCCGACTGGTCAGTATAACTTCCAGACATAAATTAATATCGAAATAAATGTCGATTTCCACTAACACTAATAATTCCAACACAATGGAACTATCAATTTCATCTTTAATCAATCACGAACTTATTCATTGTGACGAACGAGATTTTTGTAAATTAATTTTAATATTTATTGAATTAAATAAATATTTTTCGATGATTTAATTATTGGATTAAATAATTATTTGATGCAATTGTGGTAGATTAATTTAATTATGTGTTACATTTATTAAATTAATGTAGAGAATAATTATTATTCAAATATGTAATTATGTGAGCTTATCGAATTAAATGAAATATTTAATTAAGCATGATGTTATTTAATTAATTTAATTATTAATTAGAGAGTTAATAATTTGACATTATTTATTAATGAGAAAATTAATAATGTGACTATGTGAAATTATGAGAAATTATTTTATTTTATTTAAAATAAATCAAATAAGATATTGATTTATTTTATGAAGGAGTGTGACATTAATTAAACTATATGATAAAGTTTTATTAAATTAAATATTTTTTTTTTAAATCTATTTTGCTAGCCAAACAAGGCCCTATAGGGAGTTGGAACAGTTACCCATTATTGGGTTAACCGACCACCTCGATCGTCGATTCTCTTATTATATCATCGTCTTCTTTTCTTTCTTCATTTTCCCTAAGTACAGAAAAGTAGAAAGCAGAGAGAGTTTCAGAGAGAGAGATTGAGAAGTGTTGAGAAAGAATTTTAATTGAAGAAGAGTTGAGAAGAAATTATTCCCTACTAATCTATACTTATTCTCAGGGTAATCTCCTCTTCCCAAATTCTAAATTTCACGTCATTAGTTTTTATAAAAATGGCTTTCATACATTTTGTAAAATCTACGTAATTGAGAAAGGGTTTGATTATGAGTTTATATATGGGTTAAGATGTATCAAATCGTATTTGATTATATATATATTATGTGAATTATCATGTCATCGGTTTCATAATACTATGAATTGCTATTTCAAAAATTTACTGAGTATGGGTTTTGGCCTTATGGCCTTATCGTGATATTTTATGTATTGATTGTATGTTATCCCTAAATTTTACACTCGTATATTATTATGCATGTTGATACTGAAGAGACCAAAGTTTAAATAAGCGGATTCGGTGTTATAACGAATCCAGTAGTGACAATTTTCATGTTTTATTTTCAAAACCTTCAAGAACATCAAGAAAAAAGTGAAAGTAAATGTGTTGATTTTGCAAATTATGTGTTATAACTTGTTAAAAATCATGCTAGATGGGTTAAGTAATGATTATATATGTATTACAATGATTGGGTAAGTCTAAATTTGTAAAAATAACTAATTGGAAGTTATGGCCATATTCACGTATATAATTTTACGTGTGATTGATTTTTAGCCTATTTTGGCCTTGTTATGTTCATGACTATGAAGAAGCAGAATGACTACGAGAAAATGAACACAGGTAACCCGCCCCGTGGCATGTTACTAAACTAAATTACCACTTGCCGTGATTAAAAAAAAATAAAAAATATTCGATGAAAATTATTATTAAAATATTTATAAAATAAATTAAATATTTTAATTGAGATATTTATGGAATAAAATAAATATTCGATGAAAATTATAATTAAAATATTTATAAAATAAATTAAATATTTTAATTGAGATATTAATGGAATAAAATAAATATTCGATAAAAATTATTATTAAAATATTTATAAAATAAATTAAATATTTTAATTGAGATATTATGGAATAAAATAAATATTCGATGAAAATTATTATTAAAATATTTATAAAATAAATTAAATATTTTAATTGAGATATTTATGGAATAAAATAAATATTCTATGAAAATTATTATTAAAATATTTATTATTCGATGGAAATTATTATGAAATAATTTATTCGAGTGTAATAATAGTAAGAGAATGAAAATATTCTAATTTAATTAAGTAATTAAATTAGAAGGGTAATGATTTGTTAAATAAAGTGGAGTTTATATTAAATAATTAAGTGAAAATGTAACTAATGAATGTCGTGAATACATATGGTATGTGTGTAGGATTTGTGGTGAGCGGAAGTAGTAATCGTTTAGCCTACATGACGAGGCAAGTTTCTAACCCTACTTGTCATTATTATTTCAAGTTTATTAATTACCTCGAGTAAATTATCATTATTATTATTCATGTTCAAATGTTATATTAAAGATTGATTATCTTTTCAAAGCATGATTGGGTTATACAATAATTGTCCTATGTATACTTCACGAGATTATTATTCAATTTGAATATCATTATTATTGAACCTTATTAGACTAGCGAACCCTTATTGATTCGACTAGTCCATAGTTGATAAGCGTTCTAATTTTAGAACCCTTGATGAATTGTCCAAACCAAACTTCCTTTGAGTGCGAGTCGAATGTCAAAGCGAGATGAACAACCTATGAAAGGATTTACTTATCGTTAAGCGTTAAGATATTGTGCATGATGATTGTACTAAGGGGCTGATCCCCTAAGTACGCAGTAGAAAGGTCCATAGTCTTATGACTGTTAAAGGTTTCAAGTATAACCCTTGATAACCTAGGACATAGTTCAAGGTCTTATGACCCTCAGAATTCTTTTGTTTCTTGTTATTCATTCTTGATTCAAAAGTTGACCTTTTATTCAGATGTCTTTGATTTACTAGCATGTTATTATACTGTTATTTCATTATTATACTTGTGGGCATTAGTGCTCACTCTTGCTTAATAATAACATTGCAGTTAAGAACGAAAGAACTGACGAACCTTCCACTAGTAAAGGCAAGGGCAAAGTTAGCAAGTGTTGAAGACTTGTTATTTTATTTGATGATGTATTTAGGTTAGACTTAAGTTAATGATGTTGTTTAAGACTTAATTGTTTATGATTCCATGAGATGTTTAAGGTTAGAGTAACTTTGGGATTGTATTTATTATGTAGTTGATGTAACCCCATAAGGGGAAATTTATTATTATTTCTATCTATTGCATGGTTTGTATTTATTATGGGTAGATAGATAGATGATATTTGTACAGTGAACACCAAATCCCGTGGAATTGAAGTACCCGGATTTGGGGGTGTCACATTCATCATTAATATTATAACTCACAATATTTAACAACCGTGTCGCTTCGTGAAAGAGGGCTTTTCGATAAGGATTTCTCCTTATCAGTAGCGCAATTAGATGACGAAACCTCTCCTTGACAGAACTTCTAGACATTGTAAATATTGCAATATAATAATATGAATAATTTTGTCGTCTCAATTATTGATTTAATAATATAACATATTATACAGATGACACTGTGACAATAATCGAATAAATAATATGAGAGATATGATGCAGCAATTACTGTAGCAATAATTGAGTATAACTAAGTGACTTCTCACGTAAGCATCAATAATCAATACCGTGTGCTACTATGAAATCACGCATATTACTGTACTTTTACTACCGGGTAGTTCAACAGTTTAACGGTAAAACTTCCGCCGTTATTTTTATAAAAAGATAATTATGTCATTTTCTAACTACGACAATACTTCCGTTGTGGGGTTCACCAATGATTGTGTCGTCGTACGAATATTCCCTGTTAAAACGAATATTCCCCGACCAATCGAATATTATATAACCACTTGCTTACTTTTCAAAATTTATAAATATTACCCACAACTATAACATTATATCAAATTCACACCATAATATTCAAAAATATATTTCGAGAAAATTATTCTTTATTCATAAAAGTTGGGGTCTTACAGAAGTTGAGTTGTTATGCTAAGTCCTTTTTTTTTTTTTTCAAAAGCCACGTAGGAAAAAGCAAACGTTGATATTAACAGAATTGATGAACATTTAATAGAATGATCCAATTAAAAACTTTTAATTTGTTTAATGGGGTAATTCAAAAAAATTAAAAGTTCAATGGTGTATTAAATAAAACCTGCCAAGTATAGTGGTGCAATACATAGTTTTGCCTTTTTTTTCTTTTGACTCTCTTTTATATCTTATAATTATAATTTCTAATTATAAGATGCATTTGTTGTCTTTTTATACTGACATAGTTTTTTTTCCCTCTTCTGTTCCAACAGAGAATTACTGAACAAGTTGGTGTTGTTCTAACACTTGACCCAAAACCAATAGACGTAAGCTAGATCACAAAAAAGTGTAATTTTACTATCGTGGTTGACTAATTTAATAATAAGTAATCCTTTTCTTCTTTGCATTCACAGGGTGACTAGAATGGAGCAGAATGCCACACTAATTATAGGTACTTACTTTTTTTTATTGATAATTGTGAAAGTAGTATGCACACAAGCCAATCATGTTTGATGATAAAGTATATACTTTGTAACAATCTTATTCATTTATTAATAAAAAGTATTAATTTATTAAAGGCTTTTAATTATCTACATGATGCTGTTTTATAATATGTGATAAACCCATAGTTTTAAGCAATGCTTTTAGAATAATGATGATGATCATTCTAATGAGATCTAAATTCTTAGAAAGCTTAAAACCAAAATAGTTCCCAATCATTAGATTACTAAATTGGGGATTAGTGAATCCAGGATAGATTGGTACATCGTTGCTTGCTTGCTCATTGGATGAGGATGATTGATCTCATGATCATTTGTGTGGAGACACTAAAGCAAGTATGTAGGTGCTTATTAGAGAATAAGTTCTTTGAACGTGGCTCGCTAAGGAATACCTAATGGAGTTTTACTTGCCTGTCAATAGGAATTCCCGTAGTGATAGTAGTACAAGTGATCCTTGGACTTGAGATCATCATTGTATCTTGTGTATGATGAGTTATACTTTGACTTATTCCTTAAGACCCTTAGGGTATATCAAAGGGTATGCTTGGGTATAATAAGTTATACATGGAGATAATGTATGATCAATAAAGAATCTACCACTTATTAAAAGAAGAGAAATGTCCTATGTGATTCGATAAATGACAACCCAAAGAGTCCTTGGCGCGAATGAAATTAGAAAGGAGTTTCTAATTTGCATTATTTGGAGTTGTGCATTTAAGGATCGAAATACATATAATTAAATAAAATAAGACTTGGCGGTAATTCCATGTCTTATATTTAATTGGGACATTGTATGGTGGAAGGATTGAATTGCACTTGTAACTATTTACTCAAAGGTTCTTTTATGATTAATGTTGAAATCTATATTATCGGAAAGTCGTTGATCATTTAGGAGGCTTATCCCTATTGTAGAATAAATATTATTTATTTAAATAAATTAAGCTATTTAATTTATTTATTTAAATAAGATTAGAATTGTTCTAATTGATTTATTCACAACCTAGGTTTAATATGGAGAACCTAAAGGGTCACACCATAAAAGGAAGAATAATTATTTAAGAAGTTAATGGCATAATCGTAATAATATGTTATGTTTATTTAATTTAATCTATGGTGATAGAATAAATTAAATAGCTTAATATTTATTATTTAATATTTTAGAAATATTAAATATATATTAATAAGAGAGTCTTATTAATATTATTACAATTATTATTATTATTTTAATTTCTAAAAGAGTTTAGGAATTAATTTAATATAAGTATTCTCATTTTTTTCCTAATTGGATTAGGAAGGAAAATTAGTTAGAGGAGTTTAATTAATTATCCCTAATAAGATTAGGGAGCCCTTTAATTAAAAGGGTTTAATTAAATAATACCTTATTTTAATAGGGTTACTTGATATCTTTATAAGAGGAGTCTTATATCGATATCAAGACTACGATATAATTCCAATGGTTGAGAGAGTACGCTCCTTTTCTATAGAGATAGAAAAACTAGGGTTTAGCCAACCACCCATCTTCTTGAATCCTTCTTCTTCCTTGGTGGATCACCTCTCAGAGACCAAACACTTGGGTGGCTAACGTTGATCAAAGGAAGGAACCAAACCCGGTGAATTCAAGTTGAACGCGAAAGGATTTGGAGGTGAACTTGTACCTGAGGAAGCTCGATCTTCAAGGGTATGATTTTATTCTTTATCTTTTCGTTTAATTAATAATTGTGAATAAAGGGTGATCCGGGTATATGGTTTGTAAATTTTTTTAAAAACTCTGATTTTTACACGTTTCCGCTTATTTTTGCAATTTGATTGCGTTCATGAATATTACAAACCTAACAGTGGTATCAGAGCCAAACCTTTATGCAAATTATTAATTATTTTAATTTGATATGTATATTGATATGTGTTTAGAACAATTTAATTGGGCATAATTTTTTTATATAAATATTTTTTAAAAAAAAAAATCGCAAAATCCATTTTGAATCCGTGACCGAGACTTGAAGCCTTGAAGCACGTGACACAAAATGGGTTAACTAGATTACATGGATTCACGGTAATATATATGTAATAGTTTATGGGTTATATATTATATATGATATAATCCTTTCAAAAGTTATCAGGTGGTTATCACATATATATTAACCTGCAATATGATTCCTACGTGGCCTATATGAATGATATGGGAATTGGAATTCTAAAGTCACCTGGACAAGTCTTTAGCTGCTACGGTTATTATATATATAATCTTCTTAATTATTTTATAATTAAAATAAAAGTTTATTTTAATTTTAAAATAAAAAGTTTATTTTAATTTTAAAACAAAAAGTTTATTTTAATTTTAAAATTGAATTTCATGCTAACTAATTAGAGTTGGAATTGGATTCCATGATAACTAATTGGAGTTGAAATTGGATTCCATATTTTTCAAAATAAAAGAGTTTATTTGTGAATAGGAAATAGAATCCGTATTTCCTTAAATAAAGGAGTTTATTTAGATATGAAATAAGATTTCATATTATTCAAAATAAAAGAGTTTATTTGTGAATAGGAAAGAGAATCAAAGTGTTTCCTTTAATAAAAGAGTTTTTTTTTACATGGAATTGGATTCCATAATTAATTAAAATAAAGGAGTTTATTTTGATTAAAGATTTTGATTAAAATAAAATAGTATATTTTATTCAAAATTGGATAAATTAAAATAAAATAGTTTTATTTTGATTTAAATTTGGATTAAAATAAAAGAGTTTATTTTGATTCAAAATTAGATTTTATACTAACTAAATTTGCCCATTAAATGATATCAATATATATATTGAATGTTTATTATTCATGATATGAATGTTATTTATTGATGCATATGGTGATGTGTATGATAATAAATAGGATTGATTATGGACTATTGACCAATGTGATTGGATTTTATTTTAGTTGGATGCATGAATGTATGAGTTTTATTAAACGAGGTCTGCATACCTCGTCTTCTCTAATTTTTTCTTAATATAAATTCTATCTCCCTCCTATGTACTTCCCTTTGACTGCTGATCAAGGTTTCTATTTATTTTAAATAGTTTTGTAATAGGAATAGTTAGAATTAATTTTGAAGAATTAGAGATCAAAGAAGCAAGGAGGCGCTTGAAGACCCGTTTGTAATGGAGCAAGGGTTTAAATGTAATAGTTATATTTAAATATTATTTCTTGCACCCCTAGGGTTTGACCTTTTGGTTCACTTGGTGGCTCTAGTGAACCAAACTAGAATAAAAGTTCATAATCAATTCGGGTAGAATATAGTATTCTATATGTGCATGCTTATACTATATATATATATTATATATTATGCAAACATGCTTCGCATGTTCATTAATATGACGCGTATTTTATATATATATGTAAATACATGCGCTAAACAAGATGAGACAAATTAATAACAAACCCCTCAATTTTTTATATTAAGTCCTAAGCGTTCAAAGATATTTGGAATATCGAACGTCAGCCTTTCTAGCATGATAAAATTAATAGAGTATTAAATATTTAATATGAGTTTGTTGTGTCACCACAATGCAAGTATTAAGTATTTAAGATGTTAATTTATCACATTTGATGCTTATAAAGAAAATTGAACAATATTGTTTTGTTGTGTCACCACAAGGATGATATTTTTCTTTTTGAATATATGGAGTGCTAGGTCGGACTTAACTTGGATAATTTTGATTTGGATGTGCCACCACTTGATCAAAATAATCTAAGAGGCAAAAGAAAAGGAGTTGCATAGTTGATGTAATTGACAAAAGTTGTCTACCTATTTATTTATATATAGTTTGTTGTGTCACCACAAGGCTATATACATTTGAAATGGGATCCTTATTCTCACTAGCAAATCTTTAATTAGATTTTTGCGAACTATATAAGTGAGGTAATATAGTTTGAAGAAAATAGTGGGAGATACCAATTTAAAACAAGACCTAAATTATTTTGGTAATTAATAAAAGAATGTATGTTAAAATATTGTTAATTACAAATTCATTCTGAGAATTTTACAATGTCTAAATTACTATCACTGCGAAACATATTAGATGTTATTTAACCAAACCGTATTAAACGGATTGGTTAAGGAATTGAGAATAGTTCTCATGGGTGAAAAGTTATCTTATGTCCTTAATACGCCTATCTCGCAATGGTTGCGCATAATGCCTCGAGGAAGACATTGCTACTTTTAGAAAGTGGCAAGATGATGCTGATTGGCTCAATGCATCATGCTCGCATCTATGAGTAACGAGCTTCAACGTCAAGATGAAACTATGGATGCTTCTACTATATTCCCGCACATCAAGTAGTTGATGGTGAGGAAAGTGGGACCGATAGATATCGAGATATCTAAGGAGCTTTTCCGATCTAGAATGACCGGATGACACTACTGATGATGATAAAAGTCCTTAACATTATCAATTTGATTGATCAATTAGGACAACGAGTTTTGTCGTAGATGGAGAGTTGAGCCAAGATTTGATCTTACACTCACTCCGGACTCCTTTCACAAATGTTGTGAATTTTCATATGAACAAGCTAGATATCGGTCTCATTTGATTTGCTTAACATGTTGAAAAATGTTGAGAGTCACTTTCAACCAAAAAGACCAAGTCTTACTGGTAGGGGCCAAAGGATCTTCTGAAAAGAAGAACGATTCAAAGAAGGTAAATAGAAAGGCATAAACAAAGGATAATAAGAATAAAACTGATACGGATAGCAAATGAGTTTGCTTCCACTACAATAAGCCTGGACACTAGAAAGAAACTGCAAGAAGCATCTTGCAGAGGCTAACCAAAGAAGCTTAGTGAAGTTTTGGTTACAAATACAAATTTGTTCATGATTTAAAATAATTTTTTAAATCAAGGTTCTACTTGGGTATTGGATCCGACTTTGGTTATCATAAATATAGATTTATGAAGGACCAAGGTAAGTAGAAAGCTAAACAAAGATAAGTAATCCTATGTGTGGAAAATGAAGCAAAGGTTCTTTGCATTAGCTATAGAAACTTATAGTTTGAAGACCGCTTTACGGGAAAATCTATTAAGTCAATAAGTTGTTATTGTATTCCAATTCTTGTTAGAAACATTATTTCCATTTTATTGTTGGACAATAAAATTTTGGTATTATAATTAAGAACAATTGTTGTTCTATTTATAATAATAATGTTTCAGTATAGAACCTGAAAAGATTACTTAATGGATTTTGTATACTTTACTTACGTAAAAAATTATTTTGTAAATTGAACAAACTAGTATAAGAAAAGGAGATGATCATTCAAAGAGTTGAATGTATGTATTTGTTGAAATACAAGTGTGAATTATTTGAAAGGTTCAAAGAATTCAGAAGTGAAACAAATTGGCAAAGTATTGAGATTCTTTGATTAGATCAAGGAATAAAAACTTGTGCAATAAGTTTCTAGATCATCTCAAATGGTTTTTCTCATAATGGACACCTCATGATACGTAATAATTGATTGATGTATCTGAAAGGAAAAATCATACCTTGTTGAACATGGTACGGTCCAAAATGATTTTACCGACATTCCAGTATCCTTCTAGGATCATGCCCTAGAAATGGCTGCATATCTACGAAAAGGTAACCTCCAAATCCCGCACCAAGACTCCATAAAAGTTATGGACAAGGAGGATTCCTAATCTTAAGTATGTTAAGTTAAGGGGTTGTCCAACTTATGTGAAAATGTTTCAAAGGATAAGCTTGGGACAAGATTTGACAAGTACAATTTGTGGGACATCCTAAAGTAAGTTTAGGGTATATGTTCTATAATCCTACTTAGCAAAAGGTGTTTGTTGCGAAACACGGCGCTTCTAAGATAAAGGTGTTTATTATTGAAGGGGCTAGTGGGAGGATAATAGATCTTGAAGAGTTCAAGAACCACAAAACACTATAAGTCAAATAAGAGGAACCTAAAGATGACCCATTACCACAAAAGAATCGTAAATGCGGAATAGTCACCAAGATACCTGGGAGGTATGGATTCATCATAGATGATGATGATGAGGTACACATCATAGAAGATGATGATCCGATTACATACGATGAGGTAAGAGTTCTAGTGTGTACAAAGGGGACGGTGGGAGCCGTGACATTCCTAATATTATATGTTGATATACTACGGATAAGGAATGACATACTAATGCTACAATCAATAATGATAAAGTTGTCTAAACATTCCTCCATGAATGGTTTGGGAAGAGTATCTTAATTGGGGATAAAATCTATATAGTTAGATACAAGAGGATGCTCGACTTAACCCAAGGAACGATATATTCATTTGATGCTAAAGTCGTTTAGCATGGCAAACTCAAGAGATGTCTCATGTCGATGAGCTATGGAGTGTATCTCTCTTAATAGTCCCCACGAGACTCACGAAAAGAGAGGTCGCATGAGTGACAATCATGCATGCAATGAAATGTACGAGACGATGACGATCGATCGTATTATGGAGAAGTTCACTATGAGTCGGTGAAAAACATCTTAAAGTTCTTAACCCAAGCACTAAGGATGTGATCATATTCATGGTGGGTCTTAATTAAAACTAGAGGGCTTAATGACTCAAGTTTTTCGACGCAGAACAAGAGCGACAGAAAAATCCACTTTAAGGTAAAGGGTTACCTTGAGCAGTGGTGCGTTGAATTGGAAAGGTTCCAAACAAAGAAAGAGTTCTTTGGTTTAATGATAAAGACAAAGTATATAGCTATAAATGAAGGCTGCAAGTTGATTGTTTGGATTAAAAGTTCATTCTGAGAACTAGGAATAGTTCCTAAGTCTCATCTTGGATCTAAACATGTGTTGTGGCATTTTCATTTGATTATTAGAATCATTGAAAGATGGGAAATCACTATAGAGATAGTGGACTCTCATGAACAACATTACATATCCATTAACTAAAGCTTATCCAACAAACAGGATAATCGTCACTTAGAGAAGAAGAGTATGAGATACCATGACGATTGGCTTTAGTGCAAGTGGGAGATTGAAAGTAGTATGCACACAAGCCAATCATGTTTGATGATAAAGCATATACTTTGTAACAATCTTATTCATTTATTAATAAAAAAGTATTAATTTATTAAAGGCTTTTAATTATCTACATGATCTTTGTTTTATAATATGTGATAAACCTATAGTTTTAAGCAATGCTTTTAGAATAATGATGATGATCATTCTAATGAGATCTAAATTCTTAGAAAGCTTAAAACTAAAATAGTTCCCAATCATTGGATTACTAAATTGGGGATTAGTGAATCCGGATAGATTGGTACATACGTTGCTTGCTTTCGTTGGATGAGGATGATTGATCTCATGATCATTTGTGTGGAGACACTAAAGCAAGTATGTAGGTGCTTATTAGAGAATAAGTTCTTTGAGCGTGGCTCGCTAAGGAATACCTAATGGAGTTTTACTTGCCTGTCAATAGGAATTCCTGTAGTGATAGTAGTACAAGTGATCCTTGGACTTGAGATCATCATTGTATCTTGTGTATGATGAGTTATACTTTGACTTATTCCTTAAGACCCTTAGGGTATATCAAAGGGTATGCTTGGGTATAATAAGTTGTACATGGAGATAATGTATGATCGATAAAGAATCTACCACTTATTAAAAGAAGAGAAATGTCCTATGTGATTCGATAAATGACAACCCAAGAGTCCTTGGTTAAGCGAGAATGAAATTAGAAAGGAGTTTCTAATTTGCATTATTTGGAGTTGTGCATTTAAGGATCGAAATACATATAATTAAATAAAATAAGACTTGACAGTAATTCCATGTCTTATATTTAATTGGGACATTGTATGGTGGAAGGATTGAATTGTACGGTAACTATTTACTCAAAGGTTCTTTTATGATTAATGTTGAAATCTATATTATCTGGAAAGTCGTTGATCGCTAGGGAGGCTTATCCTATTGTAGAATAAATATTATTTATTTAAATAAATTAACTGTTTAATTTATTTATTTAAATAAGATTAGAATTGTTCTAATTGATTTATTCACAATAGGTTTAATATGGAGAACCTAAAGGGTCACACCATAAAAGGAAGAATAATTATTTAAGAAGTTAATGGCATAATCGTAATAATATGTTATGTTTATTTAATTTAATCTATGGTGATAGAATAAATTAAATAGCTTAATATTTATTATTTAATATTTTAGAAATATTAAATATATATTAATAAGAGGAGTCTTATTAATATTATTACAATTATTATTATTATTTTAATTTCTAAAAGAGTTTAGGAATTAATTTAATATAAGTACTCTCATTTTTTCCTAATTGGATTAGGAAGGAAAATTAGTTAAAGGAGTTTAATTAATTATCCCTAATAAGATTAGGGAGCCCCTTTAATTAAAAGGGTTTAATTAAATAATACCTTATTTTAATAGGGTTACTTGATATCTTTATAAGAGGAGTCTTATATCAGATATCAAGACTACGATATAATTCCAATGGTTGGAGAGTACGCTCCTTTTCTATAGAGATAGAAAAACTAGGGTTTAGCCAACCACCCATCTTCTTGAATCCTTCTTCTTCCTTGGTGGATCACCTCTAGAGGCCAAACACTTGGGTGGCTAACGTTGATCAAAGGAAGGAACCAAACCCGGTGAATTCAAGTTGAACGCGAAAGGATTTGGAGGTGAACTTGTACCTGAGGAAGCTCGATCTTCAAGGGTATGATTTTATTCTTTATCTTTTCGTTTAATTAATAATTGTGAATAAAGGGTGATCCGGGTATATGGTTTGTAAATTTTTTTAAAAACTCTGATTTTTACACGTTTCTGCTTATTTTTGCAATTTGATTGCGTTCATGAATATTACAAACCTAACAAATTGGTGATAGCATACCAACATTGTGAAAGGTATTATGCAGAATTTATGATCAATCTTAACTTATTTATCTTTTGAATCACAGTACTAAGAGTATGAGAGAGGAGGGAGGCTTTGAAGTAATTAAGAAGACAATTTTGGTCATTTCACTCCGCCATAAATAGCACAACAGTGCATATGGAGAAGGAAATGAAAAAATATTGACAGGAAAACATGAAACTGTCAGTATCAACACCTTTTTTTGGGTACACGCGATAGACTCGACACCAAATTAACCACATTTAAAAAAAGAAAAAGAAAAAATGAGAGTCGATACCTAATTTATACGAAACAGCCAACAATAGAAACATGATATATTCTTTCTAGTTTTCTCTTTAGATAACTTGGTGTCAACTTGAAGGGAGTTGCTAATCGTGGGGTGCTTTCGGTCAGGTGTGGGGCGTGACACCGAGAAGGAAGGTAAAGGTACCTTACTGCTAATACTATTTTCATGTAGACTGTTTGTGACAAGTGAGACTAAAAATAATTTTACCAGCTTTGTTGAAAATAACTTATAAAAAAAAGAAATTCTCTTAATTTCTCATTTGTCATGTGATTGGGAACTACTAGGTGGACAAAATTTTTACTCCATAATACTCCTTAATTCCATAATTTTTAGACACCAGCTTCTTCAATATATCAAAAGGATTTTCAATAAATAATGACAACTACTTGTAAGTTGTAACTATATTTTTCATTTTTTATTTTTCCATATATACTTGGTCACTTGTGATGGTCACTTGTGAGTACGAGATTGATATGGTGCACAATGATAACTTTGAATTCTCCATAAGTTGCAGATATTCAGACTACATGGTACTTTGAAAAGGTAATATATGCTGATTGTGCTTGGTGGTTGTTTATTCTTGGTAGGTGTTTCGTTCAATTGATTTGTGAAATTGTTTGGATAAATTGATGCATTATTGGTGAATTGTTGTATCTCACAAAATTTGACTAATGTTTTGCAGCAAAATGTTGAACTATCCACTCAAGTCACAGACACATAAACCCAGATTATACTGTTCAAGTTCAGCAGGCAATATAAAAAATGTCTGAAACAAGTATGTACCTTCTATTTAACTTTAAATTTTTCTTTTCAATCATTCCATGTATGATGTATCATATTCTTCTAAAGATCATTATTCAGGTCCTTAATCTGCCCATAATTGAATTAAAATATCAAAGAATATATTATATGTAATGATGCTAAGAAGTGATGACAAGAATACATTTAATTGAATTTATTTTGATACAGAGTGATATTGTCATCTGAAGTTGAATTAAATAAACAAGTGTAACAAGCTATAAAAATTTTCATAGTTGATTTCAAATTTTTTTTTATAAAAGAATAATGTTGGGATTTTTTCTTAAAATGTCAAACTAATCTTATATGTTTCTTCTGTTAGTTGCTTTATTTGATTCAAGTAAACAGAACCACTATTTTGAGCTGTTGCTTTGAGTTTTCTGTGTAATGGCAATGTAGCATTTAATTTTTGTCTATTATATGTAGAAAAATGGGTGAAATGGAATTGAAGGTAGTTGTTGTGGCTCCTAAGTAGTTCTTGAAAAAGCAGAAAATGAATAAAGAGTGGGCCCTTGCAAAAAAGAAAGAATTTGAAGCTACAAAGACGAAGAATGCAAAAAATAGGAAGCTGATCTTCAACCGAGCTAAGTTATATGCACAAGAATATGAGGAGCAGGTATATGTGATTATATTGGTATTGTTCAGAATGCTGTGTATGAGTCTCTGATTATTTCAATGAGTTGTGTGTTGCCTTTTCCAGCAAAAGTAGTTGATACGCCTGAAGCGTGAGGCAACATTGAAGGGTGGCTTTTATGTTAACCCATAAGCTAAGCTGTTGTTTATCAATAGAATTTTTTGGGTAAGAAAATATGTTAGCTGAGGTCACTTCTGTAAGACCCCAACTTTTATGAATAAATATGAATTTTCTATAATTATCATTTTTTAAATATTATGGAATGAATTTGATATAATGTTATAGTTGTGGGTAATAGTTATAAATTTTGCAAAGTACGCAAGTTGTTATATAATATTCGATTGGTCGGGGAATATTTGTTTTAACAGGGAATATTCGTACGACGTCACAGTCATTGGTGGACCCCACAACGGAATTATTGTCGGATTAAGAAAATGATAAAAATATTTTATGAAAATAACGGTGGAAGTTTTATCGTTAACTGTTGAAACACCCGGTGTTAAAAGTACAGGAATACGCGTGGTTTCATAGTAGCACACGGTATTAATTATTGATGCTTACGTGAGAAGTCACTTAGTTTTGTTCGATTATTGCTACAGTAATTGCTGCATAGTATCTCACGTTATTTGATTCAATTATTGTCAATATTTTATATATTATTAAATCAATAATTGAGATAACAAAGTTGTTAATATTATTATTTGTAATATTAACGATGTCTAGAAGTTCTGCCAAGGAGAGGTTTGGTCACCTAATTGCGCGCCAATAGGGAGAAATCCTTATTGGAAAGTCCCCTCTTTCCTGGGAACGACCTGGTCCATTAATAATGTGAATTATGATAATGATGATGAGTTTTGTTTTATTAGTATTATTAATGTAATAAAATAGAAAAGCTTTTTATATAAAACAGAATACTTTTATAAAGTTATTCCTTTTATTAGACTATAAATAGAATATATTATATTCTATTATGCATAGTATTTTGCATAGTAAAATCTTTTATATAAACAGAATACTTTTATAAAGTTATTCATTTTATTAGACAATAATTAGAATATATTATATTTTATTATCATAGTATTTGCATATAGTGCTGCAGATAGTGTTTGCATAGTAAAAATATTTTTATATAAAATAGAATACTTTTATAAAGTTATTCGTTTTATTAGATTATAAATAGAATATATTATATTTTATTTAAAAGATTTTGTTTTTTTATTAAATCAATCTAGACCGTCCATTTAAAAGTAAATCAATCTGGACCGTTCATGGATTAGTTACTATTCAGTCCATTCTTCTATAAATAGAAGCTCATTCCTTCATTATTTCTTACGAATTCACTGAAACTCTAGAGAGAGAAACTATAGAGAGAAAGAAGAAAAGTATTCTGCTACTTTACTACTTCTATATCCAGTTTCTTCTAAGGTAAGGGATATTATTTTTTTTGTATTCATGAAGAGAACTTACATTATTCCATTTTTTTTTATTACATTGGAATAACTTTTATATCTGTGATCTACCCTATACTTGGTGAAATTCTTACATTATTCCATTCTTTATCATTATGTTGGAATAACTTTGTCTGCAATAAGTACCGCATACATGTGGTGAAATTCTTACATTATTCCATTCTTTATTATTACATTGGAACATCACATGCATGCGTTTACGCATGACTGGTTCCGTTATTTATTATTCTCATTTGGAACATCTCATCGGCAAGTAATTTTGCTTGACTGGTTCCGTTATTTATTATTTTATTGGAATATCACATGCGTCATGCGTTTACACACGACCGGTTACATTATTTATTATTACATTGGAATAACCTATATGCATGGTCTATCGCATGCACGGTGATTTTTTTTGTTATTCCATTCTTTATTATACTCGGTTGGTTAAAGTTTTAACTTCTATACTCCATGAAATTAGTGGAATATCCTTGATATTTTGCGCTTCATCCGATATCTTTTCATAGAAATATTCTTACGAACATTCTTGAATTTTACTTTACAAAGAAGTATCATGTTGACAATTTGGACGTTATTAGTTTCTGGATAAATTAATTCTTGAACTTGTTTTATTGAATTTTTATATCATTGTCATCATCCTCATGTTTATTTTATGTTGAAAGTCATCTGTATTTTGTAGTGCATAGATGGACTTGGTATGATTATGACCGAGGATTATTCGGTATTATCACTTACCGTAATGTTACAAATGATGTGGTAAAAGTCCTCATTGGCCCGTAGTGCATTGATGGGATGGACGTTGTTGGCATGATCATGACCATTGATGAATACGAATATCCTTGGCCCGTAGTGCATGGATAATTTGTGGTTGTGATACTAATGAATATCCTTGGTAGTAGTTAGGGATGATGTGGATTATTTATTAAGCTGAGTCCCAGCGATAAAAGTGATGAAAAACCTTTTAAATCATAAAAGATAGTAAATTTTATTCTCTACTTGACTCTTTAATGGATTGCTTGTTCCACTGCAGTTAAACTTGATGTCTATTGTATTTTATCAGTTTAACATTGTTGAAGGCTAATGATAATTTATTCTCGCATTATCTTAGTCATAATATTTCTTCTTTGGGCTAGTTGAGCTCACCCTTTTACTTTCATTGTTCTCTTGAGGAAATGAGAGCGTAGCGAGGGACTAGTCGGGAAGCGGGTGTGGTCAGCACGATAGCATTAGTAGTCCTCACTATTCTATGAAATAGTGTGTTAATAAATGTATTGAGGACTTATTTTGAGTTTTAATATTTTCTAGAAGACAATATTTGTATTAAAACTTTGACTCATGTGTGTATATTTTGGATTGTATTTGTATTCTGTACCATGTATTTGGCGACTCAGAATAGGTGATGTATACCTATTTTGTGGGCGTCACAGTTGGTATCAAAGCTTAGGGATATGATCCCTGGCTAAGATGTGAGATAAGAATTAGGAGGGGAGAGACGGGGAATTCTTTCGCTAGTATGACCTACCTAAGTTTATTTGGTATTTAATTAGTCGGTCAGAGTATAGGGATAATATGTGATATGTTAATTAACCCTTGTTTTGTGGCAGTATTTGAAAATGACATCCGAGAATGTTGAGAACATCAATGGAGCACAAGAGACTGTTGAGTCTCCATAGATCAATAATCAGGATAATGTACATCAGGAAGGCGACAATCCTCAGGCAAACAACAACACGGACCAGATGATGAACAATGGAATGTTCAGAGGCTTTATGCAATTCATGCAACATCAGGCAAGAACGACTCTTGTCCAAAATGCAGGTGGAAACACTGGCAACTCTCGGACGGTCATCGCTAAGCAGTTCAAGGAACTGGGACCACTGGAGTTTTTTGGAGAGCCAAAACCACTTAAGGCGGAGACGTGGATAAAGCAGATCAACAAGGTATTTGATGTCTTGGGATGCTCCAAGGAGCAAAAGGTTACCTTTGCCACCTTCATGTTGCGGGCAGAGGCAGATTACTGGTGGGAATCTGTAAAGCGTACTCAACCTGCCACACTGAAGATGTCTTGGGAGAAGTTTCAAGAACTGTTCAACGACAAATACTTTACCGAAAGTATTCGTCACATAAAAGAGGTAGAATTCATCAAGCTGGAGCAAAACAACATGACCGTGTCACAGTACGAAGCCAAGTTTGCCGAGTTATCCCGATTTGCGTCCCATTTGGTTGATAATGAAGAGAGAATGACGCGATTGTTTCTAAGAGGTTTGAAACCCGAGATACGTCAATATCTTATCTCTCATAAACTGTGTTTGTATTCAGATGTTGTTAATAGGGCTCATTATTGGAGTAGCGATAATGAGTCAACCCAAACCAAAAGAGAGCGGCCAACAAAATGATAATACCGGTGATACTTGATCATCGAGCGGTGACAATAAGCGTGGAGGAATCAACATGCGAAATGGTAACCACGGTGGTAATCATAGCCAAAATAATAAGAATGGACATTTCAAGAAGAGGAGATTCAACAATGATGGAAAGACGACCGGGACCAAAGACCGTGGTTAAGGAAGGAAGCGACCACCTATCATATGCTTCAAATGCGGAGGGGAATGACACATTAGTCCAAAGCTAGCGATGCTCGAGTCAAAGCATGTTATAATTATGGAAGAGAAGGTCACCTAGCCCAATTTTTTGTCGTTCAGAAGACAAGTTCAGCTAGGATGGAGGCACCAAAGGACGTCCCAGAAAAGTCAAAGCCAGTAGTGCAAGGGAGAGCGTTTGTCGTGACCTCCCAGAAAGCAAGGAACCCGAACGAGGTCATCACGGGTAAGCTTATCATAAACTCTAGCAAAGTTTATACCTTATTTGATACCGGTTCTACCCATTCTTTTATTTCTCCTACTTGCGCTCAACGTTTAAATTTGACTCCGGAGAAATTAGACTTTGACTTATCTGTTGAAACTCCGTTGGGAGAAACCTTCATTACATCCACTATTTATAAGTCTTATTTTGTTCAAATTGGTACCCTTACATTACCTGTCGATCTTATTTAATTGAAAATACTTGCATTTGACGTAATTCTAGGGATTGATTGGTTAACTACTCATCATGCAAAAATTGATTATTTTCGTAAGGTTGTTAGCTTTCATATTCCTAACCAACCTATTATGCGAATTCAAGCAACCAAACCATTAATCAATCACTGTCATCTCAAGCCATAAAGCTATTCGTTTATTGAAAAATGGATGTCAAGCATTCTTAGCTCATGTCACGGATCTAAACAAAAATACGTCAGTTTTTAATGATATTTCTATTGTTAATGAATTTCCTGACGTATTCCCTGAAGAATTTCCTGGCCTACCCCCAGAGCGTGAAATTGAATTTTGTATTGACCTTGAACCCAGTACAAAACCCATTTCCAAAGCCCCATATCGAATGGCTCCTATTGAACTTTAGGAGTTAAAGACCCAACTGCAGGAATTGTTAGACATTGTCTTTTTTCATCCTAGTATTTCTCCTTGGGGTGCTCCTGTTCTATTCGTGAAGAAGAAAGATGGGAGTATGCGACTTTGTATTGATTATCGGGAGTTGAACCATGTCACTGTCAAAAATAGATATCCATTTCCTTGCATTGATGACCTGTTTGACCAGTTGCAAGGCGCCAAATTTTTTTCAAAGATTGATCTTCGTTCTGGATATCACCAATTGAAGATTAGAACCGATGACTTTCCAAAGACGGCTTTCAAAACTCGGTATGGGCATTATGAATTCCTAGTCATGTCTTTTGGATTGACTAATGCTCCTGGTGCCTCCATGGATATGATGAACCGAGTATTTAAGGAATATTTGGATCACTTTGTGGTCGTCTTTATTGATGACATCCTTATTTATTCCAAAAGCCGTGAAGATCATGAGCAACACTTAAGGCTGATACTCCAAAAGCTTCGTGAATATAAGCTTTATGCCAAGTTGAAGAAATGCGAGTTCTGGTTTGAGGAAGTAGCATTCCTTGGGCACGTGGTATGAAGTCATGGAATATCTGTTGACCCAACAAAGATTGAAGCCATTTAAAGCTGGGAACAACCTAAATTAGTGATTGAAGTACGTAGCTTTCTCGGCTTAGCTGGTTATTATCGAAGATTCGTAGAAGGGTTTTCTCTAATCGCTACTCCATTAACTCAGCTGACTCGAAAAGATACAAAATTCGGTTGGAGTTAGGAATGCGAGAAGAGTTTTCAAGAACTCAAGAGGAGACTCATTTCAGCACCTGTTCTGACAATACCATCTGGCTCGGAGGGATTTGTCATCTACAATGATGCTTCAGGCAAAGGGTTAGGATGTGTTCTCATGCATCATGGGAAAGTCATAGCCTATGCCTCTCGACAACTCAAAGAATATGAGAGAAATTATCCTACTCATGATCTAGAGTTGGCAGCTGTTGTCTTCGCACTAAAGATTTAGAGGCATTGCTTGTATGGGGAGAAAGTGGAGATCTTTACGGATCATAAAAGCCTCAAATATTTCTTCACTCAAAAGGAACTCAACATGCGACAGCGACGTTAGCTTGAACTGTTGAAAGATTATGATCATACCATCCAATACCATCCTGGAAAAGCAAACGTGGTAGCTGACGCATTGAGTAGAAGATCATATGCGGGTGCGAGTTCGATATTGTCAACGTAGAGGCCCATTTTGTATGACTTGCAAAGGATGGAGATAGAGATAAAGACTCCTGGGACCCACATGATGATGGCGAATATACGAGTAGAACCGACTTTAATCGATAAAGTTAAAGCTGCTTAAACTACAGACCTGGAGCTGATGCATATGAGGAAGAAAGTACAAGAAGGTGTTATGCCGGAAGCTAGAATCGATGAAGAAGGAATACTTTGAGTTAACTCCAGACTTTGTGTTCCTATCGATCCTGAGTTAAAGTATAAAATCATGATGGAGGCGCACTACACACCGTTTGCAATCCATCCCGGGAGTACCAAAATGTATCATGATCTTCGACATACATTTTTGGTGGGGCAATTTGAAGAGAGAGATAACGCTATTTATCTCAAGGTTTTTAACTTGTCAACGAGTCAAGGCAGAGCATCAAGTACCAAAAGGTCCATTGTAACCACTTGAAATTCCAGAATGGAAGTGGGAGCACATTACCATGGATTTCATTACTGGTCTTCCCAAGGTTTCTCAAGGCATAGATGCAATTTGGGTCATTGTTGATAGATTAACCAAGTCTGCTCATTTCTTACCAATACGAGAAACTTATACACTTGAACGTCTTGCTCGTATATACATAAACGAGATTGTAAGACTGCATGGTATGCCAGTATCCATAGTTTCTAATCGAGACCCAAGATTCACTTCACGATTTTGGGTTAGTTTACAAAAAGCTATGGGCAAGGATTTACGATTTAGTTATGCATATCATCCTCAGACGGACGGGCAATCAGAGAGGACTATTCAAACTCTTGAAGATTTATTAAGACTCTGTGTCCTTGACTTCAAGGGAAGTTGGGACAAGTTCTTAGCATTGGTGGAGTTTTCTTACAACAACAGTTATCAAACAAGTATTGGCATGGCTCCATTCGAGGCATTGTATGGAAGAAAGTGTCGTTCTCCAGTATGCTGGGATGAGGTGGGTGAAGCAACGTTGTTGGGACTGGAGTTGGTACGTATGACTACGGAAAAGATTCAAATGATCCGACAACATATAAAAACTCACAAGACCGATAAATAAGTTATGCTGATCTTCATCGAAAGGCCGTGGAATTTGATATTGGAGATCATGTGTTGTTACGTGTTGCTCCATGGAAAGGAGTTACGAGATTTGGAAAGAGAGGAAAGCTCAATCCTCGATTCATTGGCCCATTTTTAATCCTCGATCGAGTAGGGACTGTAGCCTATAGACTCACTTTACCGCCAAGTATGTCTCGTGTTCATAACATTTTTTATATATCCATATTACGTAAATATGTGAAAGACCCGAACCACATTATTGAGTTAGAACCGGACGAAATAGCGAAAGATTTAACGTATGAAGAGGTTCCTGTTCAAATCTTGGATAAGAGGGAACATATTCTACGCTCCAAGGTTATACCTCAAGTCAAAGTTTTATGGAGGAACCACGATGTTGAGGAAATGACCTGGGAGTTAGAATTTGAAATGAAATCAAGGTATCCTTACTTCTTCGACATACCAGGTACGTACCCTAATTTCGAGGGCAAAATTTCATAAGACGGGGAGATTGTAAGACCCCAACTTTTATGAGTAAAGATGAATTTTCTATAATTATCATTTTTTGAATATTATGGAATGAATTTGATAGAATGTAAAAGTTGTGGGTAATAGTTATAAATTTTGCAAAGTACGCAAGTTGTTATATAATATTCGATTGGTCGGGGAATATTCGTTTTAATAGGGAATATTTGTACGATGGCACAATCATTGGTGGACCCCACAACGGAATTATTGTCGGATTGAGAAAACGACAAAAATATTTTATGAAAATAACGGCGAAAGTTTTATCGTTAACTGTTGAAACACCCGGTGTTAAAAGTACAGAAATACGCGTGGTTGCATAGTAGCACCCGATATTGATTATTGATGCTTACGTGAGAAGTCACTTAGTTTTGTTCAATTATTGCTATAGTAATTGCTGCATAGTATCTCACGTTATTTGATTCAATTATTGTCAATATTTTATATATTATTAAATCAATAATTGAGATAACAAAGTTGTTAATATTATTATTTGTAATATTAACGATGTCTAGAAGTTCTGCCAAGGAGAGGTTTGGTCACCTAATTACGCGCTAATAGGGAGAAATCCTTATTGGAAAGCCCCCTCTTTCCTGGGAACGACCTGGTCAATTAATAATGTGAATTATTATAATGATGATGAGTTTTGTTTTATTAGTATTATTAATGTAATAAAACAAAAAAGTTTTTTATATAAAATAGAATACTTTTATAAAGTTATTCATTTTATTAGACTATAAATAGAATATATTACATTCTATTATGCATAGTATTTTGCATAGTAAAATCTTTTTATATAAAAGCAGAATACTTTTATAAGGTTATTCATTTTATTAGACAATAATTAAAATATATTATATTTTATTATGCATAGTGCTCGTGATATAGTGTTTGCATAGTAAAAATTTTTATATAAAAAATGTAATACTTTTATAAAGTTATTCGTTTTATTAGATTATAAATAGAATATATTATATTTTATTTAAAAGATTTTATTTTTTTATTAAATCAATCTAAATCGTCTCGTTTAAAAGTAAATCAACTGGACCGTTCATGGATTATTAATTATTCAGATCCATTCTTCTATAAATAGAAGCTCATTCCTTCATTATTTCTTACTTAATTCTTTGAAACTCTAGAGAGAGAAACTATAAAGAGAAAGAAAAAATTATTCTGCTACTTCACTACTTCTATATCCAGTTTCTTCTAAGGTAAGGGGTATTATTTTTTTCGTATTCATGAAGAGAACTTACATTATTCCATTTTTTATTTATTCGTTGGAATAACTTTGATATCTGTGATCTACCCTATACTTGGTAAAATTCTTACGTTATTCCATTCTTTATCATTATGTTGGAATAACACATCATGCAAAGTACCGCATACATGGTGAAATTCTTTTGTTATTCCATTCTTTATTATTACATTGGAACATCCTGCTCAATGCGTTTTTACGCATGACCTGGTTTCGTTATTTATTATTACGTTGGAACATCCCGCCGGATGTAATTTCGCTTAACCTCGGTTCCGTTATTTATTATTTTGTTGGAATATCTCATGCATGCGCTTACGCATGACCTGGTTTCGTTATTTATTATTCTGTTGGAATAACCTGTCTGTGCGGTCTATCGCATGCCTGGTGATTTCTTTTGTTATTCCATTCTTTATTATACTCAGTTGGTTAAATTTTTGACTTCTATACTCCATGAAATTAGTGGAATATCATTGATATTTGCGCTTCATTCAGTATCTTTTCATGGAAATATTCTTCTGAGCATTCTTGAATTTTACTCTACAAAGAAGTATCATGTTGGCAATTTAGACGTTATTAGTTCCTGGATAAATTAATTCTTTAACTTGTTTTATTGAATTCTTATATCATTGTCATCATCCTCATGTTTATTTTATGTTGAAAGTTATCTGTGGCCTGTAATGCATAGATGGACTTGGTATGATTATGACCAGGGATTATTCGATATTATCATGACCGTAATGTTACAAATGAAGTGGTAAAAGTCCTCATTGGCCCGTAGTGCATTGATGGACAGTTGTTGGCATGATCATGACCATTGATGAATACACGAATATCCTTGGCCCGTAATGCATGGATAATTTATGGTTGTGATACTAATGAATATCCTTGGTTGTAGTGCAGGGATGATGTGGGTTATTTATTAAGTTGAGTCCCAGCGATAAAAGTGATGAAAAACCTTTTAAATCATAAAATATAGTAGATTTTATTATCTACTTGAATCTTTAATGGATTGCTTGTTCCGCTACAGTTAAACTTGATGTCTATTGTATTTTATCAGTTTAACATTGTTGAAGGCTAATGATAATTTATTCTGCATTATCTTAGTCATAATATTTTTTACTGGGCTAGTTGAGCTCACCCTTTTACTTTCATTGTTCTCTTGAGAAATGAGAACGTAGCGAGGACTAGTCGGGGAGCGGAGTGACGGTCAGACGATAGCATTAGTAGTCCTCACTATTCTATGAAATAGTGTGTTAATAAATGTATTGAGGACTTATTTTGAGTTTTAATACTGTCTAGAAGACAATATTTGTATTAAAACTCACAACTCATGTTGTATATTTAAGATTGTATTTGTAATATTGACAATGTCTAGAAGTTCTGTTAAGGAGAGGTTTGGTCACCTAATTGCGCGTCAATACGGAGAAATCCTTATCGGAAAGCTCCTTCTTTCCTGGGAAGGACCTCGTTGTTAAATATTGTGAGTTATAATATTAATGATGAATGTTATTAAAAATCAAATTTGAGTTCGGAGTTGAATTTGGAAACTCGGACGTCATATTTGAGTCCGGAACGATGAAATTAGCAGAAATAGACTATAAACACAAAATTTGCCGGGGTTGACTTTTTGGTCAAAAAAGTCAACAGTTGACTTTTTTGAAAAAAGTCAAACTTCGAAATTTCAAAAATGAAATTGTTGAGAAAAATATTTCCATTGTGTTGGGATTATTAGTGTTAGTGGAAATCGACATTTATTTCGATATTAATTGATGTCTGGAAGTTATAATGACCAGTCGGGTAATTAATCGGATAAATGAACAATTAATTGCTATTAATTCACATGATTATAACTATTTGTTCACATGTGTGTACTATTGATTCACATTCTTGTACTATTAGGGGAGTTGGTGCAAGATTGATAATACTTGCATGACAAAGTTAAAAATGGAGGTATAGATGGAGGTACTTTACTGTAATTTGTATTTTCACATGATTATAACTATTGATTCACATGATTGAACTATTGATTCACATTATTTACTATTAGGGGAGGTGGTGCAAGTTTGATAATACTTGCAAGACTAAATAAAAAATGAATGAAAAGTTGAAGGTATTGTACTGTAATATTTCGAGCCCCAAAACGTGCAATTATCGAAACTATATTTTCCTATAAATAGAAGCTCATTCTTCCTTCATTTCTCACCAATTCAGTAAAGCTTTAGAGCAATTATTATAGAGAGAAATTATAGAGAGAAAGAAGAAGAGAAGTCTGCTACTTCACTATTCCAATATCCAGTTTCTTCTAAGGTAAGGGGTATTATTTCTTTCGTATTCATGAAGAGAGCTATTATTATTCCATTCCTTATTATTATGTTGGAATAACCTGTCTATGCGAAGTACTACATACATGGTGAAATTCTTCTATTATTCCATTCTTTATTATTCTGTTGGGAATAACCTGTCTGTGCGGTCTCTATCGCATGCATGGTGAATTCTTCTGTTATTTCATTCTTTATTATTCTGTTGGAATAACCTGTCTATGTGGATTACCACATACATGATGAATGATCATTTGTATTCATTCCTTATTAAATTGTGAAAATGATCTGTCTACGTGGATTACCGCATGGCGGGCGAAAATCCATTTGCAGTTTTGTAATTTTTCTGACCCTTAAAAATTCTGGAAAAATTTGAAATGTTAATTTGATGAGTTTTCTAGATTGTGCCCAAAAATGGCAATTTTCGGATGTATAGATTACTAGTTATGAATTTTATAGGAAAAGACTATTTTAAAAGTAAACCCTTATAACTCCTTGTAGTTAACTCCAAAATTGGTTAAATTTTTATTGGGAGTACATGTATATAACATGAGTATACCCTGTAAAGTTCAGAATTTTTGGACAAAAGTACAATTTATGATAAATGTCTAAATATTCGGCAGTTTTGGCCATATGAAAAATAGTAAATGAATTTTAAAAATTTCAAGAAAAATATTTGTTCAATATGGGACTATATTCTGCTAAATCCCAGAAAAGAAATATTTTTGGGACTGATTTGGTATTTTTCATGAAAATAGGCTAGTTATGAGTAAATGAATTAAATATGTTATGTGAAGTAAGAAAATTGGAAAATAGGATTTTATGGCTTGAGAATCTTATATAAGGTATAAGCAGATTTTTTATGAGAGTTTTGGTTATTGGTGATGAAATCTTATTAGTTTGACATTTTAGGATGATTAAATGCATTAATTAGTAAAGTGTAAACAATTAAAATAAATTGTTTATAAGTTTTAGAAATGATTAAAATATTGTGGTAATATTAATAATATTAGATTATGAGATTATTAAGTGATTTATTACATTTGGATTAAGGTGTTATAAATATTGATATGGATTTTATTGTGAAACTTTATCTTTTTGTGCCGGGATTACTATTCACGTATACGACACTATTCATGTATATGGTACTATTTGCGTATATGACATTATTTATTTATACGGTACTATGAACGAATACAGAGTACTATTTACGAGTTACTATTCATGAGTTACTATTCACGAGTTACTATTCACGTGGTACTACTTACACGAAAAATATATTTCTTTTCTGTCTAAATTATTTTTGGTACATGAATATTATTCATGAATTTTACTCCACAAAGCAGCATCATGTTGACAATTTGGATATTTTTAAACTCTGAATAAATTAAAGTCTTTTAAATTTATCCTTGATTTCGTTTGATTAATGCTTATATCATTGTCATCATCCTCATGCTTATATTATGATGAAAGTCATCTTTGGCTTACGTGCATAGATGGACTATTGATTATTGGTTTTACAGTTGTATATCTTTGGCTTATGTGCAAAGATGGACTGTTAATTATTGGTTTTACAGTTGTATATCTTTGGCTTACGTGCAAAGATGAACTATTGATTGATGAGTATCTTTGGCTTATGTGCATAGATGAACTGTTTATTGGTATGATTATGACCAGGGATCATTCGGTATAATCATGACCCGTAATGTTATAGATGATGTGATAAAAGTCCTCATTGGCCCGTAGTGCCTTGATGGGCGGTTATTGGTATGATTATAACCAGGAATTATTCGGTATAATCATGACCATTGATGATTACATGAATATCCAAGTGTCAGAAAAGGTGGATGATTCGATGATGTGGATTATTTATTAATTTGAGTCTTAGCGATAGAATATTGATTATACACTTTTAATTCGTAAAAATAGCTACTTGACTCTTCTAAAAAATACGGTTGTATGTCTTTGGCCCGTAGTGCAAAAGAATAAATTGTTAATGAATATCTTTGGTAGTAGTAAAAGATGAATTTATTAGTATGATTATGGCGGGAATTGTGATTTGGTATAACCATGATTTTTGATATTTCAGGTGAAGATAGGTAATGAAAATTATCTTCGTCCTGGGTGCGAAGAGGAATTTAGAATCACAATTATGATTATGAGTTATTCATATGATTGTGGACATGAATTGTTGATTGATGTTACAGGGATAAAACATTATTGATGGACTTTTAACATGGAGAAGATAATAGACCTGATGGTCTATTTGACTCTTCTAATGGATTGCTCGTTCTGCTGCAACTATGGTTGAAATTTTTTATCATCTACCATATGTTCTAAATCTCTGATTTATTATTGACGAAGGCTATTGATAATTTAATTATCTTTAGTTATGATATTTTACTGGGCTATTTGTGCTCACCCTTTGCTTCACAATTCCTTTCAGGTAATAAGAGTGTAGCTGGGTCGAGCGGGAATAATAGGAAAATAGTGTGATGGTCCGAGATTGTCGAAGTTTCTCAATACATTATAAAATGGCATGACATGCAACAGATAATTGTATTGAGGACCTAAGATGTGTGTGTCGTATTTTATACGCCACTTAATAATTGATTTTGGCGAACAACAATAGGGTGATGAGAACCCGACTTTGAAAGCATCAAAAGTGCACCTCATTTGAATGAATATGATAGTAATCTTCTCGTTCTTCTTTGGGGTCTTAAAATATTTGCTGCTGTATTTAAATGGCATTGTAATAATTTGAGTTTGGATACTGTCTACGAGACAATATTGTATTAAAACTCACAGCTTATCTCGTTGTCGCATCGCACTTACGCTCAATCAACGATTGTATAAATGAAGTTTGTATTTAATTTTTAAAGAGTGATATCTGGCGACTCAGAATGGGTCGTGTGGACCTATTTTGGGGGCATCACATGCAAGGTTTCTATCAATCGATAGACCGATTTGGTTGCTTGAGGTTGCCTCCTTGGTTCCCAAGAATAATTATTTTGGTGGACATGCTTGATCGAGGCGATTACAGAAAGCTTAATACTACTTTGGTTATTTGTTTATTTCAAAATTTTGGATAGAAGACTCAATTCATTGCGGTAAGGATTTTAGTGTATCAAGGAGTAGAAAAGCCAAGTTCTTTATATCTTCTTTTGAATATATTCTTTTAATCGCAGTTCTATGAAAAATCACCTTTCAATATTTTTTTGCCTTCTTTGTCAGCTATAAAGAGATTTAAAAGGTTACAATTAATTTTATAGTTGTAGCTTGTAAGTTGGTTAATATGCTTAGCTTCTTTAATGTAATATATTACACTGTTTCTTCCTCTACTCTCTGTCTCTTCTCCATAACTATTTTTGAACAACTAACATATAGTACATATAAATGTGGAAATATGATAATTGATCCTGTGTGGCCATTAAAATCAATTCGGGACTAAAGATTTGGGTCTGATATGTTTTTTCCTTTCTTTGTCCCCTTACTTTTTGTTTGTAATATTTTGCTGTGTGTCTACACAAATTTAGGTTTGTAGGGTTTTTTCTTTCTTGCTTTGTATCTTTAGATTTTAGACTTTAGAATAAGTTCGAAATTCTTAATTCATGCAGTAAATGTACTTGGAAAAAAACAAAGAAATTACTCAAAAGCCTGAAACAATTGTTACAAAAAATATATTGGAACAAAGCAGAAGATGTAATGCACAAACAGATAAATTCTTAACACTATCCCCTACAATGTATATTCATTTATTTTTCTGTATAAAATTTGATATTGTACAACAATTTACCATCTTTTTATTATATTTTAATTTATTAATTATACGTACACATTTATTATTAAAAAATTAAATAATTCCGTCGCAACGCGCGAATTTGTATCTAGTAATAACTATTTAAAAGTTATTCGTTGACCCACATTCACCGATCCTCTTCCCATGACTTGCGATCAGTTTAATTTTTTTCCAATCTAATTTTTTTTAAGGAAAAATAATATATACGTTGACAAATTTAAATTACGACTACGTAAAATTTTAAGAGATAAAATAGAACAATAATAGTAGTGTCTTGATCTCTTCTAAATTTCTATTTATTTTATATATTCACATACTTTCACATTTGTTATCAACATAAATTTGTGGATTTGTATAATAACTCTTTTTTAAGATGTGTGACAGTGCGTACGTTAATTTTTTTTTATTAAGGTTGTCCATAAAGTCATTTTAAAGAATCTCATTATGTAAATCTCACTGCTACAACAAAAGAGCAATGAAAATTTCACTCATAGCAACCCTTGATTTACTGCATCCATTTTAAAAAAGAGTTGTTTGATATATTAATAAAAATAAGAATTTTTATATTCATTATTATTTCTTCCGCTCCTTAATATAGGTCATTTTCGGATTGTACACAAATATTAAGGTAATGATTGTATAACATTTAACTATAATATCAATTGTCTATATTGCCCTTGTATTGGAATAAGAGATTGTTATTTATTGAACAGAAAATAGTGAGAGAACCAAAGTTATATTTAATACTTGGGGTAATATTGGAAACTAAATAATTAATGCTTACTTGAAATTCTCAAACGATTTATATTAAAGAACACAAATATTTTTCTAAGATGACTTATATTAAGGAACAGAGGAAGTAATACTTTATTTTAATAACTATTTATGTCTTTGCAGGACCGTTGCCTATAAATCATGTTTTAATTTTTTCTTCTCAAGTGTAAATTATTATAGTATTTTATTAGACCTACATTATGGAACATGAGTTACAAAAGTTTTCAAAATGGTAATTTTTCTACACCTATAAATAGATGTAGAAAAAAGAATTAAAAATACAAGAATCTAAATTCTTTATGTTAAAATTCCCTTTATGTTTAAATTCTTCTATACTTGCAAGTGGGAAAAGAATGATGTTGTGTGAAATTTCTACTTTTTCAATTGTGCAGACTAGAGAGGAAATTACAATAATAGTGGTCGGGTTGTTGTATCCTGTAGGCGACGTATTAATATTCTTTTGCACTAGTTATTATATGAGAGGAGCGCCAACCGTCTTGAAGAGATCAACTTAGTCCGCATCTCAACCTAAGTTTTAAAATTTTATTATTCGGTGTGAATAACATTTTCATAACAAATATATCAAAGTAATCAATAGTTTGGAGGATAAATAAATTTGAAGGTAATATCTATTCTTATTCTTATTCAGTTTTATGTAAAAATTTGTAAATCCCATTATTACATATTTTGAATTTAATTTCATAAAGAGTTTTATTGATTAGCAAGTAAAATTGACTTTTTTCATAATGGAAAATTAATTTATATGTGACGTCCCCAAAATAGGTCCATACAATCCATTCTGAGTTGCCAAATACATGATACAGAATTCAAATACAAACTTAATTTATACAATTATCAACTGTCGTGTAAAATATGACAAAATGTAAGCTGTGAGTTTTAATACGAATATTGTCTCGTAGACAATATCCAAACTCAAATGAAGTCCTCATTACAATTATTATCACACTAGTTTATAGAATAGTGAGGACTATTATAGCCACCATGGACCATCACTCCATTTCCCGACTAGTCTCAGCTATATTCTCATTTCCTGAAGAGAACAATGAAAGAAAACGGTGAGCTCAACTAGCCTAATAAAGAATATTATGACTAAGATAATATAGAATAAATTATCCTTAGTCCTCAACAGTGTAAAAACTGATAGAATACAATAGACAACAAGTTTAGATCAACATCTATAGCGTAATAAGCAATCCATTAGAAGAGTCAAGTAGAGCATGATGTCTACTATCTTCTATGATTTAAAAGTTCATCATCAATATTTTATCTCTGTAACACAACTCAATAAATAATCCACATCACCGAATTATCCATGCACTACGGACTAAGGATATTCATTAGTATCACCAGTGGTCATGATCATGCCAAACAACTGTCCATCTATGCACTATGGACTAAAGAGGACTTTCACCACATCATTTGTCTGTAACATTACTGGTCATGCTTATATCAATACACAATTCTTGGTCATAATCATACCAATCAATAGTCCATCTATGCACTACGGGCCAAAGATGACTTTCATCATAATTTAAGCATGAGGATGATGACAATCATATAAGAAATCAATCAAGTGAGATCAAGGATAAATATTAAAGATTTATAATTCAATTTATCCAGAGTTTAAGAATTTTAAAATTGTCAACATGATAATTAATTGTGGAGTAAAATTTAAGAATGATATTCATGTATCAAAAATAATTTGGACAAAAAATAAATCAATTTTTCTCGTGAATAGTACCCCATGAATAGTACCCATAAATAATAACGTATGAATGAATAGTATCGTATGTATAAATAGTACCCCGTGAATAGTACTCCGACATGAAAATATTAAAATTTATTAAGAAAGTTCAGAAAAATATTTTAGTGAAACGATACTAGATGAAGAGCAAAATTCAATGATATTCTACTAATTTCAGGGAGTATAAAATCAATACTTATCAAAATAAATGTAGATTTAGGAATATGAAACGAAATATTATTACTTACATACTATAGAGTATGGAAGAAAAAAATATTTCTTACGAATATTAAACGAAAATAATATCCTTTACCTTAAAAGGAGAGTACTTCTGTCTGGTATAGCGGGGATATTCTTGAATAAAACTTGCACTATTTGTTGCACTAGAAAGAAATACGCACAATATTATAGAAGAAAATTTCTCTGATTCTTGTGTGATTTTCATTTCTAAACTAAGCATCCTATTTATAGAAGAATTGTAGGGAACTATTTAAGAAAAATCACGGACGCACAGTAAAGGAAAATCACGGGCGAAGAATTCGGCGAATTTCTGATTTTTACTATTCATTACTGTACAATAAAATATTCTAATAAAATAAAAACTTTATATAAAATATAATATATTCTATTTATAATCTAATAAAATGAATAACTTTAAATATAATATAAAAAGTATTTTGTTTTATATAAAAAGTTTTCTGTTTTGTATAAAAAAAATTCTGTTTTATTACTATTATAATAATAATAAAACAAAACTGAGATAACTTTCTATCAACGATTTTGAAAAATGAGTAAGTGGGGGTTCATGTAATAAGCTAAATTTATAACAAATACTTCATGACAAACCCCTTTATTTATAACAAAAATTGAATAAATAGTTATCATAAATTACTTATCTTCAATAAACACATTTTTAATCTTTCAACAATTATTCATCATTAATATTATAACTCACAATATTAACAACCAAATCATTCCCAGAAAAGAGGGAGCTTTTCGATAAGTACTTCTCCTTATTGGCGCACATTTAGATAACATAATCCCTTTCCTTGACAGAATTTTCTAGACATTATCAACAATGCAAATAATAATATGAATAACTGTGTCGTCTCAATTATTGATTAAATAATATAAAATATTGTGCAGATGATACTGTGACTATAATTAAATTAATAATATGATATACTATGCAACAACTACTGTGACAATAATTGAATAAAATTGAGAGACTTCTTAAGTAAGCATCAATAATCGAGATATATGCATAATACCGTAATGCTCTTTGTGCAACCACGCCAGACATCGTAATTTTATCACCGGATATTTCAACAGTTAACGGTAAAAGTTTTGTCGTTACTTTTATAAAAATGTTATTTCTGTCGGTTTCTAAATTCGACAGTAATTCTGTTGTGGGGTTCACTAATGATTAGGCCGTCGTACAAATATTCCCCGATAAAAAGAATATTCTCCGACCAAACAAATATTTTATGACAACTTGCTTACTTACAAATTTTGTACATATTACCCATAACTATAGCATTATATCAAATCACACCTTATTATTCAAAATAACATTTATAAAAAAATTAAATCTTTATTCATAAAAAGTTAGGGTCTTACAACCTCACCTCCTTATGAAATTTTATCCTCGAAATTGACGTACGTACTTGGTATATCGAAGAAGTGAAGATACCTTATTTTTATTTCAGATTCTAACTCTCAAGTCATTTCCTCAATATTGTGGTTTCTCCATAAAACTTTGACTTGAGGTATAACCTTTGAGCGTAGAATATAGAACATGAGTTACAAATGTTTTAGAGGCATCACAATAGTATTTTATTAAACCTACTTTATGGAAGATGAGTTACAAAAGTTTTCAAAATGGTAATTTTTCTACACCTATAAATAGATGTAGAAAAAAGAATGAAAAAAAAATACAAGAATCTAAATTCTTTATGTTTAAATTCCCTTTATGTTTAAATTCGTCTGTACTTACAAGTGGGAAAAGAATGATATTGTGTGAAATTTCTACTTCTTCAATTGTGCAGACTAGAGAGGAAATTACAATAATAGTGATTGGGTTGTTGTATCATGTCGGCGACGTATTAATATCATTTTTCACTAGTTATAATATGAGAGGAGCGCCAACCGTCTTAAAGAGATCAACCTAGTCCGCACCTCAACCCAAGTAATAAAATTTTATTATTCGGCGAGAATAACATTTTCATGACAAATATATCAAGGTAATCAATAGTTTGGGGGATAAATAAATTTGAAGGTAATATCTATTCTTATTCTTATTCAGTTTTATGTAAAAATTTGTAAATCTCATTATTACATATTTTGAATTTAATTTCAAAAAGAGTTTTATTGATTAACAAGTTAAATTGACTTTTTTCATAGTTGATAATGGAAAATTAATTTATATGTTTGACAAGATGTCAAAGTTAGATTTTAATTAATATGAAACTCTAAGTAATAACATAAAATAAATTAGGGTGAGACTGTTTTTAATTTTCTTATATCTCTTATCTCCACATGTCTATATTTATAATTACATAAATTTATTTATATATATATATATATATATATATATAATAAGACTTTCATAAATTTTATAAAATTATGTTCTAAAACTCTAAAACTTCAAGTAAACTATATGAAATTGAGTAAACTTCAAGTAGATTAAGATGGTGTTTGATAAAATTGAGTAATTAAAATTTGAATATTTAGTATATCTTAATAAATTAGATTATCGATTGAAATAGTATCCGAACTTAAAAACATGTTTTATAACTATAAAGTATAAAATATTTGTAAAACCCCAACTTTTTATGAATAAAGATTTAATTTCTCTAATTATTATTTTGAATAATTAGGTGTTAATTTGATATAATGCTTTAATTATGGGTGAAATGTGCAAATTTTACAAAATAAACAAGTGATCATAAAATATTCGTTTGGTCGTAGAAAGCCCCCTCTTTCCTGGGAATGATCTGGTTGTTAATATTGTGAGCTTATAATATCATTTTTGAATAATTATTATGTGGTGGATATTGGTTCAATTTTGATATAAATGAAAGAAATTGTTGAAAGTTTGGCAATTATTTTCTCCGATAAAATGTTCATTCAAATATATTATTATAATATTACATTATAATAATGTGATAATATAATAATATAATTTTTTTATAATTTAAATGGTATTATTATTATTATAATAATATATAATTTTTAAAATGTGAATAAAATTGGAGAGAAAGTTATCATTTTTGTTTTGAAATCCTCCGTGCATTATTCTTTTCTAATGCATCTCCTGCGCATTTTTTTCAAAGTGGTGGGTGATTGATAATCTGCAAAGCTTATTTCTAAGTATGGCCCCAACCATAAGGAAATGAAAGGAGTTAGGCAAAAAAGAAGTTAGGCAAAGTTAGACTTGGAGAAAAAAAAAAGAAATGTTAGGCAGAATGCTTTGTTGTTTTTCTCCCTCCGTTTCACTATAAATAGGGGTAACTCTCTTTCCTCAACACACCATTTCAATATCAGAAATTCTTATTCTATAGTATTGTGAGTATTTCTCTTGAGTATAAGGATACTTTGAGTGTAGCTTTTTGTACAAGATTTTTTCAGAATAATATCTGATATTCCAGTCAAATCCAGTTTCTACTAATGTAAATGATATTATTTTATTGCAATACTCATAAGAAATATTATTTTCTTTCAATACTCCATATTATGTAAGTGATATTATTTCATTTCATATTCATAAATTTAAACTTACTATGATAAGTATTGCTTCTATAATTCCTGAAATGATTAGAAATTCCTTAAGTTTTGCTCTTCATCTAATATCATTTCACTGGAATATTGGTATGAACTATCTTATTAATTTTAAACTTTTCATGTCTAGGTACTATTCATACGGTACTATTCATGGTCACTATTCATACATACAGTACTATTCACAACAGAATTTAATTTCTTTTTTGTCTAAATTATTTTTGATACATGAATATCATTCTTGAATTTTACTTCACAAATAGTTATCATGTTGACAATTTGGATATTTTTGAACTCAGGATAAATTGAATTAGAATTCTATAATACTTATCCTTTATCTCACTTGATTGAATCTTTATATCATTGTCATCACCCTCATGCTTATATTGTACTGGAAGTCATCTTTGGCCCGTAGTGCAAAGATGGATTGTTGATTGGTATGATTATGACCAGAAATTGTGTATTGGTATAATCATAACCTTTAATGTTACAGATAATGTTTGTGGTGAAAGTCCTCTTTGACCCGTAGTGCATAGATGGACAGGTGTTTGACATGATCATGACCACTGGTGATACTAACGAATATCCTTAGCTCCTAGTGCATGGATAATTCGTTAATTTGAAATATTTGTTGAATGATGTTACAGGGATAAAATATTGATGATGAACTTTTAAATCATAGAAGATAGTAGATATCATACTCTACTTGACTCTTCTAATGGATTGTTTCCGCTGCAGTTGTATTCTAAAACTTGTTGTCCATGTTGGGATTTCGGCACATTAAAGCAACGCACAATGGAATATAAATTGAACAAAACAAAAATAATTTTCGAAACCCGAAACATGATCCATGCAAAACAGATATTAATTCAGTGTTAAGAGATTATACTGATTATGAAATAGCTTCTGAAACGCTTCGAATCTCCAACGTAATTCCTCACGAAACTTCGTTTCTATGGTATCCACACGAACGCACGCGAAACGTCGCACGATTCTACAAAGGGAGTTGCGGTACTAGCCATCAAAGGAATATGATTTTCGATTTTCTCTCTAGTCTCTCTAAGAGCGGCTAGGGTTTTGGTTTATGATTCTCTACCTAAATTGGCTGATATATTATCTATATATAGCAGTCAAAAAAGGATTAATCAAAACCTAATCTTATTAAAAACCTAAAATCCACATTTATATATATTATATATTAATTAAGTCTTACTTAATAAATATACATATATATACAAATTATCCTATTAATTTAAATTCGTAATTTAAATACTATCAATTATATTGACATATTTAAATCCTTTCAATTTAAATTAATTTCCTTTTAATTACGTTCTATGTGAGTGACCCTTTAGGTTATTATTATGTTGGCACTAATTGTAAAATCATATTATAAAATTATAAACAGTGAGCGACATCTAGTAATGCATCACTGCTACCTTAGTAATAATAAGATCGATGATTCGATGCAAACTTTTCGTGACCAATGTTACAATGTAATTTAATCCTTTTTGTTAGTTCCCAGAGGCACACAATAGATCTAGAAGGGGGGGTTGAATAGATCCTTTTAATTTTCAAATACTTTTCCTTTTTATTTTGTATTGCTAATGAATTAGCATATGACAAACATAAGAATCTTTTCAAGCACAGCGGAATAAGTAAAAGATCCCCTTCATTGATATATTCATAATCATATATACATTGTTCTTAGAGTTAGTTAAGTTGTAAGTAGTTAATACATACATAGTAGTTATAGCAGTTATGTACATAATGTAAATAACATAAAGTAAATGACACAAGGGATTTTAAGTGGTTCAGAGACTCAAGCTCCTAATCCACTCTTCTGCTTTCAACTAGCAGGATTCCCACTAAGGAAGGGCAGTACCTTGAATCACTAAGATTCCTTCAAGGCTAGCAGCCTTGGAACTTCAGTTCACTAAGAACTCTTCAAGGCCAGCTGTGACTCCCCCAAAATAGGTATACATCACCCATTTTGAGTCGTCAATAACATGGTACAGAAACAACTACAACTTTATTAATACAACATATAAACTGTGAGTTTAAATACAAATATTGCCATCTAAACAATATTCACACCCAAATAAGTCCTCATTAAAATTATTGGTACATTATTTTACAAAAATGGTGAGGACTACTAAGACAACTTTCTAGATCCATCATTCCACACCCCGACTAGAACTCGCTACATTCTCGCCTCCAGAAAAGAAAAATGGAACAAAAAGAAAAAAGGGTGAGCTCAACTAGCCCAGTAAAGAATATTATGACTAAGATAATATAGAACAAATTATCGTTAGTCTTTAGCAGGGAAAAAATCTGATAAAATACAATAGACAACAAGTTTTAGATCAATATTTGCAGCGAAAATAATAATTCATAGAAGAGTTACGTAGAGAATGAAATCTACTATAATCTATGAATTTAAAAGTCCATCATCAATATTTTATCCCTGTAACATCAACCAATATTCATCTTGAATCAAATATTCATCTTTGCACTACAGGCCAAAGATATTCATCAGTCGGTCATGTTCATCTCAACACCTGTACATCTTTGCACTACGGGCCAAAGATATTCATAAGAAAATCAACCATCTTTACACTACAGGCCAAAGATATTTAGTAATACCATCATTTAGGACTGAGGATGATGAAAAATATTTTAAAGAAAACGAATCCAGTGAAACAAAAGAACAAGTATTATAGATTCGTACTTTAAACAATCCGAGTTCAAAAATACTTCATAAATAATCATAGTGAAGTAAAATTCAAGAATGATCAAAACATGGATACAATCAAAGCTAGTATCCATACTAGATATTTTGGACAAAAAAATGAAAATTTAATTTTGCTATGAATAGTGTCGTATTCGTGAATAGTGCCGTATACGTGAATAGTGTCGTATACGTGAATAGTAACCCCAACACTAAAAGAAAAGAATTTCACAAGAAAAATCTTACCAATATTCCAGCATAATGATATTAGAAGAAATAATATCATTTAAAAAAAATAATATCCTTACCTTGAAAAGACTGTACTTCTAGCTGGAATACCGGATATAGTGTTGAAGGAAACTTGCACCGTATAGCAACACTCAAAGTATCAAAATACTCACAAGAATACGCTCGATAATATAGAGAGAGAAAGAGAGAGAAAACTTCAGTTTCTGGTGTGATTTTCAATTCTAACCTAAGCACCCTATTTATAAGAAAATACTTAGAACACCAAAGCAGAAAATTTAATATAATATTAATATAATTAACAAAATTCAAGCCCACCTTAGACAACTGATCTCAGCTCATTTTTCACATGTTAGTGTAGCCCAAAAAACGTTTTTCTTAATAAACATAATTAAAACTTCCAAAAATCAATTATTATGGAACTTCAAAACTTCAATAATTCATAATAAATAGCCCTTTTATCAGAAAAATTCAAACCACATGTCCTTTCCATAGGAAATTCCATTCTCTACAACTTTATAAGTTTAAGTTTTTCTAAATTCCAAGCAGAAGTTGACCAAAATCCACAAACGGGCGATTTTACGGGCTATAATCCAATTTCGGTCACAAAGTGGGGTCCACAAACATGTTTAACATATTTTAAACATTTTTTTGTAACAAAAATACTCTTCCTCCTCATTTATTCATATATCCCGCATTCATTGAAAAAATATCACCATTATTATATTATCAAAATATAATAATATATTTAAATGAATTATTTTATCGAAAAAGATAAAATATCAATTTTCAACAATTGTCACATTAAAAATTTTCTCCATCTATATCCACATAAAATGAATATTTTCTTTATCATATAAGTAAATAATTAATTATTCACAAATAATATTACAAAATCACAATACTGGCAACCAGGCTGTTCCCAGGAAAGAGGGGGCTTTCCAATAAGGATTTCTCCTTACTGGCGCGCAATTAGGTGACCAAACCTCTCCTTAGACAGAACTTTATAGACATTGCCAATAATGTTATTTAATAATATTATTCAAATAATATGAATTATTGGTCTGATAATGAAAATACTGTGTAGTGACAATTATTGAAACAACAATAATATAAAATATCAACGTAGTAATTATTGAATCAATAAAATAAAATATTAAACAGTAACTACTGTAACAATTATTAAGTAGTGCCTTCTTACGTAAGAATCAATAATTGGTGTAATACCGTGTGCTACTGTGTTTTAACCACCAGATATTTTAACAGAATTAACGGTAACAACTACACCGTTATTTATAAACAACTTATATTTGTCATTTTTTTCATCCAATCGCTTTCCGTTATGGGGCCCACACAAGGCTGCGCCGTCGTACGAATATTCTCCGACAGTAAGAATATTCCACGACCAAACGAATATTCTCCGATAAAATGAATATTTTATAACCACTTGCATATTTGAAATATTTGCTCATTTTACCAATAACTAACCACATTAATCAAATCAACCCTTACTATTTCAAAATAATAAATAGAGAAAATTTAATTTTATTTATAATAAGTTGGGGTCTTACAACCTCCCCTCATGAAATTTCGTCCTCGAAATTGACGTACATACTGGTGTTTCAATAAGGTGAGGATACCTCGCTTTCATTTTTGCATTTCCAACTCCCGGTCATTTCCTCGATAGCATGGTTCCTCCACAAAACTTTGACTTGTGGTATGACCTTCAGACGTAAGACATGCTCCTTCTATCCAAGATCTTGACGGTACCTCCTAAAGACGTTAAGTCTTGACTATCTCATCCGGTTCTAACTTCGATAACGTGGTTCGGGTCTTTCACATATTTACGAAGCACATATATATGAAAAATATTATGAACACGAGACATACTTGGAGGTAACGCGAGTCTATAGGCTACATTTCCTACTCGGTCAAGAATCTGAAATGGACCAATAAATCGTGGATTGAGCTTTCCTCTCTTCTCGAATCTTGTAACTCCCTTCCATGGGACAACATGCAACAATACATAATCCCCAATACTAAATTCCACGTCCTTTCGATGAAGATCCGCATAACTCTTTTGTCGATCTTGTGCCATTTGTATACGTTATCGAATCATTTGGATCTAATCTGTAGTAATACGTACTAACTCTGGTCCCAACAATGTTGCTTCACCCACCTCATCCCAACATACTGAAGAGCGACACTTTCTTCCATACAATGCTTGAATGGAGCTACCCTATACTTGCACGATAATTGTTGTTGTAGGAGAATTCTACCGATGGTAAATACTTATCCAACTCCCTTTGAAGTCTAGGACATAGAGTCTTAATAGATCTTCAAGAGTTTGAATAGTCCTCTCGATTGTCCGTCTGTTTGAGGATGGTATGCTGAACTGAATCGTAAATCCGTGCCCATAGCTTTTTGCAAGCTAACCCAAAATCGTGAAGTGAATCTTGGGTCACGATTGAAACTATGGATCTTGGCATGCCATGCAATCTCACAATCTCATTTACATACATATGAGCAAGGCGTTCAAGGAATAAGTCTCCGTATCGGCAAGAAATGAGCGAGACTTGGTTAATCTATCAACAATAACCCAAATAGCATTTACACCTTGAGAAACCGTGGGAAGGCCCATAACGAAATCCATGGTAATGTGTTCCCACTTCTATTTTGGAATCTCAAGTGGTTGCAACGGACCTTTAGGTACTTGATGCTCCGCCTTTACACGTTGACAAGTTAAACACCTCGAGATAAACTTTGCAATCTCTCTCTTCATATTGTTCCACCGAAATGTATGTCGAAGATCACGATACATTTTGGTACTTCTAGGATGGATTGCAAATGGTGTATTGTGTGCCTCCATCATGATCTTGTTCTTTAAATCAAAATCGTTAGGAACAAAAAGTCTGGAGTGGACTCGAAATATTCCTTCTTCATCGATTCTTGCTTCTGGAATAACACCTTCTTGTACTTTCTTCTTCATATGCATCAGCTCCGGGTCTGTGGCTTGAGCAACTTTAACTTTATCGATTAAAGTTGGTTCGTTCCTGCATATGATCTTTTACTTCTTTCAACGCTACTTTTGACTACCACGCGTTTTTTTCGGGATGGTATTGAATGGTGTGGTCATAATCTTTTAATATTTCGAGCCAGCGTCGTTGTCGAATGTTGAGTTCCTTTTGGGTGAAGAAATATTTGAGGCTTTTTATGGTGCGAATATATCTCCACTTTCTCTCCATATAGATAGTGCCTCCAGATCTTTAAGCGCAGAAAGCATTGCACGCTAACTCTAGATCATGAGTAGGATAATTCCTCTCATATTCTTTAAGTCGTCGCGAGGCATATGCTATGACTTTCCCATGTTGCATGAGAACACATCCTAACCCTTTGCCTGAAGCATCGCTGTAGATATCAAATCCATCCGAACCAGATGGTATTGTCAGAACAGGTGCCGAAATGAGTTTCCTCTTAAGCTCTTGGAAACTCTTGTCGCATTCCTCGCTCCATACGAATTTTGTATCTTTTCAAGTCAGTTGAGTTAACGGGGTAGCGATTCAAGAAAATCCTTCCACGAATCTTCGATAATAACCAGCTAGGCCCAGAAATCTACGTACTTCGGTCACCGACTTTGGTTGCTCCCAACTTTGTATTGCTTCAATCTTCGTCGGGTCGACAGATACTCCATGTTTTGACACCACGTGCCCAAGGAATGCTACTTCCTCAAGCCAGAACTCGCATTTCTTCAACTTGGCATATAGCTTGTTTTCACGAAGCCTTTGAAGTACCAGTTTCAAATGGTGCTCATGATCTTCACGGCTTTTGGAATATATGAGGATGTCATGATAAAGACAACAACGATGGTGATCAAATAATCCTTGAATACTCGGTTCATCATATCCATAAAAGCTGCAGGAGCATTAGTCAATCCAAAAGACATGACTAAGAATTCATAATGCCCGTACCGAGTTCTGAAGGTAGTCTTTGGAATATTCTCAGTTCTAATCTTTAGCTGATGATATCTAGAACGAAGATCGATCTTTGAAAAGAATTGTACTCCTTGTAACTGGTGAAACAGGTCATCAATACGAGGTAACGGATACCTATTCTTGATGGTGACATGGTTCAATTCTCGATAATCAATACAAAGTTGCATACTCCCATCTTTCTTCTTTACAAATAAAACAGAAGCACCCCAAGGAGATGTACTAGGACGAATAAAACCGATGTCCAACAATTCCTGTAGTTGGACTTTTAACTCCTAAAGTTCAATAGGAGCCATTCGATATGGGGTTTTAAAAATGGGCTTTGTACCAGGGTCAAGATCAATAAAGAATTCAACTTCACGTTACGGGGTAGGCGGGAAGTTCTTCAAGAAACACGTCGGAAATTTACTAACAACGGGAATATTATTCAAATTTGGCGTGTCTTTATTCAAATCCATAACATGGGCTAAGAAAGCTTGACATCCGTTTTTAATAAGCGAATAGCTTTATGACTAGATATGGCGATGATTGATTTTAATGGTTTAGTTGCTTGAATTCGCACAACGGGTTGGTTAGGAATATGAAAACTAACAACCTTACGAAAACAATCAATGTTGGCATGATGAGTAGTTAACCAATCAATCCCTAAAATCACATCAAAAGCAAGTATCTTTAAAGAGATAAGGTCAATAGGTAATGTGATGGTGCCAACTTGGATCAAACAAGATTTATAAGCGAGTGGATGTGATGAAAGTTTCTCTAACTGAGTCTCCACAGATAAATCAAAGTCTTATTTCTCAGGAGTTAAGTTTAAATGTTGAGCACATGCGAGGAGAGATAAATGAATGGGTATGCCGGTATCTAGTAAGGTACAAACTTAGTAAAAATTTATGATTAGCTTACCCGTGATCACCTCATTTGGGTTCCTCGCATTTTGACGATCGACGAAAAGCGCTCTTCCGGGACCAGATTGACTTTGACTTTTACGGGACGATCTTTTGAGTCACCATCCCATTTGGACTTGGTTTATTCACGTCTACAATCTCGGCGATATGTCCTTCTTTTCCACAATTATAGCATACCTTGAGCGGTTAGCCGGCGAGGTTTGGTGATATGTCCCTCTTTTCCACATTTATAGCACGATTCTTCTTTGGTCGTTGGCGTCTTCACATGTCATTTGTTGAATCTCCTCTTTTTAAAATCTCCTCCGACTCGCTTCTTTTATTCTCATGGCCGTGATTACCACGAGTGGTTGCTAGCTTTTGTCAGTATTTTTCTTTCTCCATTGGTTATCATTGTTCGATGGCTAGCATCCATAGATATGATCCTAGTTGTGGTCCCTCGGTTGACGCACTACTCGTTATCTCGCTCTAATAATTGATCCCTATTGACAACATCCGAATAGAGAGAAAATTTATCGAAATGAGATATTGGCGTATATCGGGTTTCAAACCTCTCGAAACATCCGCGTCATCGTTCCTCATTCTCCACCAAATGAGGTGCAAACTTGGATAACTCTGCAAACTTAGCCTCGTCTTTGGGACACCGTCGTGTTATTTTGTTCCAATCTAATAAACTCTACTTCCTTCGTATGGCCGAATACTTTCGGGAAAGTACTTGTCATTGAATAGTTTTAAAGCGTCTCCCAAGACATCTTTGAGTGCGCCACGGATGGAGTACGCTTCTGATTCCCACCAGTAATCTGCCTCATTATGGAACATAAAGGTGGCGAATGGAACCTTCTGTTCCTCCGTGCATCCCAAGACATCGAATATCTTGGTGATTTGTTTGACCCACATTTCTGCCTTAATTGGATCTGGCTTTCCCTAGAATTCTGGTGGTCCCAACTCTTTGAACTGCTTGGCTATGACAAACCGTGCGTTGTTATCATTTCCACCGGTATTTTGTGCACGAGTCTCCCTTGTCTGATTTTGCATTAACTGCAAAAAGCTTCTAAACATCCCGTCGTTCATCATCTGTTCAGTGGTGTTGTTCACAGGAGGAACATTGCCAGCCTGTTTCACGTTCTCCTAGTTGGTGAGTAAAGGTGTCTCCACGGTCTCATTTACTCAACTGTTAACATTCTCAGTCGACATTCTCAAATACTACCATAAAACAAGGGTTAATTAAAGAAATCAACATATCACATAATATCCCTATATACTGACCAATCAACAAATAAGCTTAGGTAAGACACACTTAGCGAAGATTTTACTCATCTCTCCCTCTCTAGTTCTATTCCCAGTTCTCGCTGAGAGATCGTATCCTAAGCTCGATATTAATTGTGGCGCCCCCAAAATAGGTATACATCACCCATTTTGAGTAAATCAATAACATGGTACGTAAACAACTACAACTTTATTAATCTGACATATAAAGCTGTGAGTTTAAATACAAATATTGCCATCTAGACAATATTCACACCCAAATAAGTCCTCATTACAATTATTGGTACATTATTTTACAAAATGGTGAGGACTACTAAGACAACTTTCTAGATCCATCATTTCACACCCACTAGAACTCGCATTACATTCTCGCCTCTTAAAAAGAAAAATGGAACAAAAAAAAAAGGGTGAGCTCAACTAGCCCGATAAAGAATATTATGACTAAGATAATATAGAACAAATTATCGTTAGTCTTCAACAGGAAAAAATCGATAAAATACAATAGACAACAAGTTTAGGATCAATATTTCTGGTGAAAATAATAATTCATAGAAGAGTTACGTAGAGAATGAAATCTACTATAATCTATGAATTTAAAAGTCCATCATCAATATTTTATCCTCGTAATATCAACGATAATATTCATCTTTGCACTATGAGCCAAAAAGATATTCATCGATCGGTCATGTTCATCTCAACACCTATACATCTTTGCACTACTGGGCCAAAGATATTTATAAGAAAATCAACCATCTTTTTTCTACGGCCAAAGATATTCAGTAATACCATCATTTAGGACTGAGGATGATGAAAAATATTTTAAAGAAAACGAATCCAGTGAAACAAAAGAACAAGTATTATGGATTCATACTTTAAACAATCCGAGTTCAAAAATACTTCATAAATAATCATAGTGAAGTAAAATTCAAGAATGATCAAAACATGGATACAATCAAAGCTAGTATCCATATATTTTGGACAAAAAAAATAAAATTTAATTTTTCTGTGAATAGTGCCGTATACATGAATAGTGTCGTATACGTGAATAGTAACTCCGACCCTAAAAGACAAGAATTTCACAAGAAAAATATTACCAATATTCTGACATAATGAAATTAGAAGAAATAATATCATTTTAAAAAAAATAATATGCCTTACCTTGAAAAGACTGTACTTCTAGCTGGAATACCGGATATAGTGCTGAAGGGAACTTCCATCGTATAGCAACACTCAAAGTATCAAAATACTCACAAGAATACGCTCGATAATATAGAGAGAGAAAGAGAGAGAAAACTTCAGTTTCTGGTGTGATTTTCAATTCTAATCTAAGCACCCTATTTATAGGAAAATGCTTAGAACACCAAAGCAGAAAATTTAATATAATATTAATATAATTAACAAAATTCAAGCCCACCTTAGACAACTGATCTCAACTCATTTTGCACATGTTAGTGTAGCCCAAAAAATGTTTTTCTTAATAAACATAATTAAAACTTCCAAAAAATCAATTATTCTAGAACTTCAGAATTTCAATAATTCATAATAAATAGTCTTTTTATCAGAAAAATTCAAACCACATGTCCTTTCCATAGGAAATTCCATTCTCTACAACTTTGTAAGTTTAAGTTTTTCCAAATTCCAAGCAGAAGTTGATCAAAATCCATAAATGGTCGATTTTATGGGCTATAATCCAATTTCAGTTAGGTGACCAAACCTCTCCTTAGACAGAACTTTCTAGACATTGCCAATAATATTATTCAAATAATATGAATTATTAATCTGATAATGAAAATACTGTGTAGTGACAATTATTGAAACAACAATAATATAAAATATCAACGTAGCAATTATTGAATCAATAAAATAAAATATTGAGCGAAAGAACTCATCGTAACAATTATTAAGTAGTGCCTTCTTACGTAAGAATCAATAATTGGTGTAATACTGGTAATATCTTCTTGTGTTTTAACCATCGGGTATTTTAACGAAGATAATCTGTGAATAACTACACCGTTATTTATAAACAACTTATATTTGTCATTTTCTTCATCCAATCGCTTTTCGTTATGGGGCCCACACAAGGTTTGCCGTGCGTCATACGAATATTCCCAAGCGGTAAGAATATTCCATGACCAAACGAATATTCTCCGATAAAATGAATATTTTATAACCACTTACATATTTGAAATATTTGCGCATTTTATCCATAACTAACCACATTAATCAAATCAACCTTTACTATTTCAAAATAATAAATAGAGGAAATTTAATTTTATTTATAATAAGTTGGGGTCTTACACCAGCAGCCTTGGAACTCCTCTAGTTCCCTAGGAACTCTTCAAGCCTAACAGGCTTGGAACTTCGTTTAGTCCCTCTAGACAAGGACCCCTCTGGCCCTGGCTTGTTGTTGTTGTTGTTGTTTGTTGTTGTTAGTGCTGAGCTGCTAAGATGTCATTAAGCTTGAACATCTTTTGTACTTAGTAGCTTGGTGTTGTCCTCTTTGCATTCTGCTTCGAGTTTTGACCACATCTTCTCTGGTGCTGTTGATCTTTACTCTTTTCTGCTCATTTTCATCTGATATCAGCTGTGCACCATCACCATCTGGATTTGCTAAGTCTCTGAGCTTTTGGTAGACTTCGTCTAACACTTAGCAATCCCTGAACCCTTCTTTAATGTTTTGCAGAAATGGTTCTGCACTTGTTCAGTTTCAGCTTTCAGTTCATGGTGATTCGTAGAGTGGCTCTCTAGATCTTCTTTGTGCTTTGCCACTCTTTTGAATGCTATCTTCTTGTCCTTTTTGACTCTCAACTTAGCTGCCATTTTCAGTGGCATTCTCATCTTTGTTGAGTAAAACTTTAGTCTGTTTAAGTCCTTCTACCAAGCTGCTTCACTTCCACCTATGTAGTCTCACTGTCACTGAGACTTGATCTGTTAAACTTTTAGTGGAACTCGTAGAGTCAACAATAGTATTCAACGACTCAACGATTCTGCAACATAACAATCATTAGCTCTTTTGATCTTTGAAGCTCATTCTGATTTATACTCCTTGCCAACCTTCCCGTTGGAAAGTAGCCGTTGAAAGTTATTCAAATTGCTTCACAGATCTCGAGTTGTTTGGTGCAGACTGCAGATGTGGCATGACATGACATTCTGACACTGCAGTCTACTATTTCACCTACCTCGTCAAAGATGTCACTTTGATGTCTCGGGCAGGTCGACGACTTTATTTCCCCCTTCTGATTTCTAGATCAGAAATTGTCCTTTTGCATCGATGCTCTCAATAAGCTCTTGTCTGAATACCAATCCTTCAGATTGATCCTTTGACAATGTTTCAATCTACGGATGACCAAACTTTACGATTCTGATGCATACATTTCTTGGACCTAATCGTAGTGTCTTTTTGACTGTTGCTTATTGACGTGTAGAGTTAACACTATGATCTTTGAATAGTGTTCATTAGTTCTTCAACGTGGAACGCCTCTTCCTTCTCTTGTGCATTACTTTATCATTTCTGTTTGCCTTGACTGCTCTTTGAAACTGATGGCTTGATTCTTTGTCTTGGCCCCTTCTGAACAGCAAGACACTTCAGATTTGTGGCGTGTCCAACACGCTTTCTCCTTGTGATCTCCCGTTCACTTATCATCAATGGACTGACCCAATTCTTAATCACTTTAGCCTTGTTCTTCAGAAGCTGACCAGCATCTTTGTGTGCACTCCATTCAGTTCTTTCTTTGTTCTGGCAAACACTACGATCCTGGTTACTTTCAAGATGATCGTCTTCTATTTACTTGACAGCTACTGCACTTGCTGAATTTCCTTAGTTAGTTACTGAAGTCTTCTTCTGATCAAATTGTGGAAGACTTCATCTCGAATGGATTCACAACTCAATCTGGTTGTTGATTGAGTTGGTGCTTACATCTTCTATTAGCTTGCATGCCATTCGTTGAGTGCTCTCTGGTTTCCTTCAGGTGGGATGTATCTTTGCAGTATCAACCAGAGGCTTCATTCATTTGGATATTCTGGGAGTGCTCATTTGTTGATAATCGTATTTGCTCTATGATTCTGCCTTGACGTTGTGAGCACATCTGTTGAAGTCTCAGTTCTACACTCTACGATTCAACTTCGGCTGTGTAGACACTACGACTCCGAGATCAGATCTTGACACTCTACAATTTCTGTCGTTGTGCTTGTTGTCTTCATCTGATCTTGCTCGACTACGATCTTTGCCTTTGATATGATCAGTAGACTCTACGACTCTGAGTGTAGTCTACGATTCTTGACTTAAGCCGACGGATGCCGGTCACGACTAGAGGCAAGTTGTCCTCACGATTACGAACATGATTTCCTCAAACAAAACTACGGCTCGAGGAAGTTCTCCTCGACACACCACGATCCTTCCTCGTCTCTCTTGGCGATCACGACTCGAGATCTACTATCTTACAGACTACGATTACGCCTCGATAGCTCTCGAGTTTTCCTTGACTCTCTGGCGGACTCACGATTTACAAAGTGCTCGATGATCGACCAAGCCTATCTATTACATCATAAGATCAACCTAACATGCTTGATCTTTCTATATTTATATTCCTTGTACATCATTTCTTTTGAAGGACTTTAGAAAGTTGTTTTGCTTATTTAGGATCAACCTAACATATTTGATCAATTCATTCTAAGTCCTTGTACATATATTTCTATTATCTATCAAAGGACTTTACAACTTTTCTTAATGCAAGCATACTTGCTTAGATATATATATATATATATATATATATATATATATATATATATCATAATCAAATCATATGTAAATAGGAATATCATTCACATGCTTATTCCTAACAATCTCCACCTATTTGATTATGATAAAAATAATAAGTGCATATGCAATTTATGAATGAATCTTATATACAGTGAGCAACTGTATTTCTAAAATAGATAATTATGAATGTCATTTATAATGATATGGAATTTAATACACTGACATTTTACATCCTGGATCCAGAACATACTTAACTAGTTAGAGATGTACCTCTTTGGCTCCATGTATGCTTCCAGGATGTCTGTTGATCAGCTATTCATCTGTTTGATCTTCTTGTACCTGCTCACCCTGGGATGTTGACTTCATTTCTTTTGTCTGCTCTTCTGCAGATGTATGCTCCTCTTCTTCTTCTGGCTCCCCCTCAGCCTCATCATCCTTTGGCTCCCCTTTAGATGATGACTCAACTATTTCTTGTGTTGTCTTCTTCTTTTCTTTCCTTCTGCTCTCCTTGCCCTTTCTTGAGTGCCTCTTACCCTGCCTCTTTTTATGCCTCTTTTTCTCCCCCTTTTTGTCATTAATCACTTGGGAGAGCTGCTCCATGTTGGACATAATTTGCTCCATCAGGTAGGAGGAATTACCAACTTCAATCTTGAGTTCTTGTTGCCTCAGCTCAAGTTGCATGGAGAAAGACTTATTCAAGTTGTCAATCTTGTCAGAGAGGACTTGTAGTTCCTCTTTATTGGTCTTCTGTGCTCGTAGAGCTTCTGCCTTCTGATCATTTATGGCTTTTAGATAGATGTGATCTCTCTCTTTGATTTTGAGAGATACATCACCGTACGGTGTGGCTTCAGAAATTTGTCGTGAACTGAGTTATCTTTTGTTGCTGTCAACCTCTTTGACTCTTCAATGATTTGAGATATCTTCTTGATTAGCTCATCAGAATTCTTCAATAGTTTCTGCGCCTCCATAGGATTTGGTCATTTGGTTGGGCAGCCTCTTGTTGAACACCAGATTGGACTCTACGATTTTCATCCTTTAACAAATTTTCAAAAGCAGTGAGAATCTAAAAAATCGTTAAATACCAATCGTGATTAGAGGATGAAAGAATGTCAGATAGCTGTTCTTGGGCAGACGGAGGCTCCTCATTTTGGACTTGAACACCATCATTGGTAGAGTGAACAGACTCTACGATTATCTCCTTGGCCATAATCATTCTGCCTTCAGAGTCCATTCTACGATCGTAGGGAATATAGTGATTGCCAAGACGTATCGGTATACTTTGTAATGAAATTTGGTCATTGATCATCATGGTTGCAAACTTCTTTACCCTTGGGAAGTTTTGTGACACCGACTCAGATTTGGAAGCGAGAGTAGCACCAGTTGAAGTAGCTCTCATCTTTATCAATATGTGCCTTTAACCACGGTATCCAAGGAAAGAACCATCTCATCAGAAGATCTTCAGAGTTATACAATATTATTGTGCAATCTAACTCCATATTTTTCCAATTATAAAGCACTTCATCTATAGTCTTTCTTATAACTCGAAGTTGTTCATTTCCATGACTTATCCATCTTCCTACTGGTTCAGCTGGTGGTTCATCAAAAACTTCCACCACTATTCTTCTGCTAATTCTGGCTGGAGAGAGATCATGGTAGTATTCTGGTTCCTTTGATTCCTGATGTGTAGAATCAGAATATTTCTCCATTTCTTCTCTTTTGGAACCTGAATCATTCTGATAAGATTCATTAGTGAATCCTTCTTGTTGGTTTTCATTTTCAGAACCTTCTTCAACAATATCTTTCTTGGATTCATCCTCTTCATCACTAGTCCTACCTTCAACACTTTCTTCCTTTGATTCAGATTCATCATCACTTACTTCAATGACTACCGTAGAGTGATCACTTTTCTTGTTGGAGGCAAATTTAGCCAGTAGTCTGTAGCTCTTCCTTCTCCTTGGGGGTTCAGCTATAGGAGAGTCAGACTCTTCTTTCTCTTCAGACTCTGAGGCCTTTGGATCATCAGACGAACTTCCTTGAGGTTTAGCATTTGTAGGGGCATGTATTTCTTCTTCGGACTCATCATCTTTTGAACCATCATGAGGGCTTGTTGGAGCATTTACATTTGGAGATGCAGATGGGTCATCTTGTAGCTTTTCTTCATCATCAGAATGAGTACTCTGAGAGTTAGCCATAGGGCTTACATATTCTTCTTCATCAGCAGGGTTTACATTTTCTTCCATGAATCCAGTTCCACCTTCATATCTGGATTTGTTCTTTGGGACCTCATTCTTATCATCATCAGTTCCCTTTTCTTCTTCTGACTCTACCACTTTAGCTTTCTTCCTTGATGGCCCTTGAAGCAGTCTGTTGCTTCTTCTCTTTGTGGTTTTTAGTGCAGTTAAGATCTTTTCACCTTCATCTATGTCTTCAGTGGAGAGACTCTTTGGTGGAGCCTCTGTTTTCTTCACACTCCTGGATCTCTTCCTTCCTGGTGTGGCTGCTACTGGTGCAGAGTTACCAGACTTAGAGCTTTCCACCTCTTTCGCATTCCTCTTCTTTATAGAGACCTTGCTTCTGCTCCCAGTTGTTAGTTTCCTGTTTTCCTTTGGGTTCTTCTTCCAGTTCACGAACAGCTATAGAGACATCACTTTATGAACATTTAGAGGCTGTGACGAATGAATTGTTTGAATTGTGATTCTGGGGACAGAATCCTTGTAAGGAGGGAATGATGTAACATTCTAGAATTTTAATTGTTATATTAAATATTTATTGAATTATTTAAATATTTAATGGATGTGTTTATTGTTGAATAAATAATTGTTCAAATTTGAATTGATGTGCTTAATTATTTGTTAAATAAATAATTAAGGAAAATTAATTATTTTGCTAATTTAATTTAATTATTAAGTTAGAGAATTTTGATTAATTGAATTATTGTTCTTTTATTGGAATTTGTAAATTTAAAAGGATGTGTTGGTTGATTAAATAAAGTTATAATTATATAGAAATTATAATTTTGGTGGTATTGATTTATGTGATGAAGTGATTTAATAAATTGTTATTATGATTAATTTAATTAAATTAATGTGTGACAAATAACCTTTTATAAAGTAGTTATTAAAATAACTTAAAGGAGTTTTAATTCCGTTTTGCCAAACAAGGCCTAATGCCTATTAAGTCTTTAATCTATTTAAGTTTTACCAAACAGGGTGTTATGATTAATGGGTTATTTTTTCAGTTAGTAACCAAACAAGCCTTATGGCTTTTGATTTTTAAAACTCATATAACTGATATTAGTTATATGTTTTGTATTTATAATATATAATCAATATATATTATATTCTATATACGTTATTTGTTAAGTACGTTAGATAGAGAGAGGGAAGAAAAGAAAACTCAGAGGAAGAAGAAGAAGGGAAGAAGAAGAGAAGAAGAAGAGAAGAGAGGAAGAAAGGCTAAAGAGTGAGAAGAAGGAGTTTGAGAATAGAAAGGATAGTCGTCATCTTCTTCAAGGTATTACCCTATTCTTTTTAAGTTTTAAAAGTTTTAGTTTCTCTTCTCCTATTTTTCTCTGTGAAATTCTTGTGATAGGATAATTGTTGATTTTATGTGTGTTCATATGATAAACCATTGTTGTAAAGTTATTTTCATAGGTTATATATGATTATAATAAATGAATTGATGATATGTATGTAATTGTGGAGAAAAGTATTTTACAGAGAGTTTTATATATATATATATTGTTTAATTAAAATAGAAATTATGAGTTGTTTAGTTGTTTTATTGATAAATTGGTTATTCAATTTGTTAGAGTATATATAAACTTTGATAAAATGCTTTGAATTAGTGGTTTTGGTTGAGAAACAAAATCACAGTGTTTATTTTCATCAAAAATATCAAAAAGTGAGTTTTAGCCAAAATTAGTGAATTTGGGCGTGTTAATTTTGTTGTTTATGTTGTTGTATGGGTAGAAACATGTTAGGAATTCTTGAATTATGTTTACATGAAGTTTTTGTATGAATTACATGTGTATCAGTCTGTTAGAATCGAGCTCAGTAGGCCAAAATTGGCTTTTACGTCTTTATTCTTGAGGTCGTCACGAGATCTGAATTCGCCCATGGCAGTATCCAAGAGATTTTCAGGAAAGCCGCATACCTGACCTTGTAGCCTTGATCTCGACAACATAACTTGATCTCGCGTCCAGCGCCATCCTCGTACCACACGACCCACGTGTAAAGCGTGGCATAGCCATGAAGTTAATAGAATGGTGCAGCAGTGTTGATTTTGTACTTGAAATTTTAAGGAATTATTATGTGATGATAGTAGGATTTGTAAAATGTTGATTTTAGTATTTCTATACTATGAATAAGTATGTTATTAACAATTAACTTGTGTTATAACTTCGATTATGTGATTAAAATCCAATTTTAAATGATGAACGTATTTTAGTTATGTTTGTAAGATGGTAATGACTAATTATGTCATGATGATATATGTTTATAGGATATTGTGATTCGTATTGATTTGGTTTAGTCTATGAGCAAGGCAAGTTCTTTAACTCCACTTTTAGAATTGTGCAATTGCTTAAATTTTCTTTGAGCAATTTTTTCTAATCCTTTTTCTTGTTGAACTAATTATGGTTTTCAATTCGATTATGATATAATGATGTAAGTTATTCTTGAGCAAGTTATTCTTGTATTTAACTTGTTGTTTAGCATGAAAATTTATATATTCTAATGTTGAACATTTTTATCGATCAAATTGTTATGCATGCTTAGTATTCAATTCTAATTAACCTTGGCTTAGTATTGTTCAAGCAAGGTGTTATAGTTATTCAAATTGTATGCTCTTAGATTATTCCTAAAGCATGACTTTAGTTTACTATGATTGATTCAATCACGATTATTCTATAGTGAAATGTTCTTGGTTTCATTCAACTAATCCGTAGTTGATGTTAGTTGAATTCCAAATTACCCTGAAATCTTATCCAAACCAAACTTCCTTTGGTGCGAACTTGTACTCTAAATACTGAGATGAACAACCCTAATGTTATGATTAGGGGTTAACTTACGCGTAACGTTAAATGTTTGTGCACAATACATGGTACGAAGGGCTGATCGCCCTAAGTATGAGGAGTCCTTATAGTCTTATGACTGTTAAAGTTAGAGTTGAAAGATTGCTCGCAATTGTGGACATAGTTCATGGTCTTATGACCCTCAGTTATATTTATTCCACATTTTGGATTTTAGTTTCTAATTATAGATGATAGAGTATTATTCATTGTTGATGAACCTATTATTGGCAGTTATTATTACTATACTCCTGTTGATTTCATATTGTATCCAGTGACCAATTGTTTTGCTCACTCTTGCATATTTTAAAACTCATTGCAGCTAAAGAAGAGAAGGTAGATGAACCTTCGTCTAGCAAAGGAAAGGGAAAAATGTGCAAGTGATGAAGACTTGTAATTTTACTTTGATTGAGATGTTAGATTTTTATTATGATGATCTTAGACTTGGTTTTAATGAAGTTTATTTAATTTCGCATTTGAATGATTGTAAATTAAAGTTAGATAACCTTGGGAGATTTTATTATGTAACCCTTTAATGGGAAAGGTTTTATTTATCCAGTTTTATTGTGATTGGGTAGTTAGATATAAATGTTTGATTAAGTGAACACCAGATCCTGTGGGAATGAAGTACCTGGATTTGGGGGTGTCACAAGTTGGTATCAAAGCCTTAGATTATGAACCTTAGGTGGGGGAAAAGCCTTAGGAAGTAACCTTCGAGAAGATAGTGATGATAAACTATTATCAAGTTTCAAGGAGAAAGTAATAAAACACTTATGTGCTTATGTGTTTACAACTTATGTGCTCGTGAGAGTCGAGTAGTGATGATTAATAACTAAAACTTAAAAATCTTGTTGTCGGGATGACTAATGCCGGAGAATCCGGTCAAAGTTAGGGAGGAAGGACCTCGGATGCCTAGAGAGGAGGAATCTCGTGATATTCAAGTGGTTTGGGAACAACCTGCTTCCACGAGAGTCACTCCATTACTCGCGATGGGTCGAGGATGATGATGATGATGATGTAGAAATAGATGAGGAAGATCCGTGGAGGCAGCCTGCAGACGGATGAAGAGGACGAGGAGGAAAGGATTTCACTTAACTCGATAGCTGGCCGTATATATGATGAGGTGCATGACCGCAACGTGGAACTTCAAGATACTGTTAAGGAATTGCAAGAGATAGTAGCTGAACAATAGACTTCGTTGGCACAGAAGGACGACAAGATTCAGGATCGAGAAGAACGACTGAACAATGTTGAAGAGAAGCTGGTTCACACTGAAGAAGAGAACGATCAAATGAGAGCAGAGGTTGCAGAGTTGAAGAGCAAGTTGAGAGAAGAATCTGCAAAAAGGGCAAGAGTCGAAGACGCGTACAGTGAAGCTTATCAACAAGCCGAAATAGAAAAGGGAGACGAACAAGCAAAGAGAAGGAAGATGGAAGAAATGGATAACGTGTTCAATACCGCGATCAATCGAGCTCAAGATCGGGTCATGGGTTATCCAATTCAGTTCGAGACGCTACCCTCGTTCATACTGGATCGTCGGACCATGTTCCGAGTTATGGTAGAAGAGCGTCGTAAGGCCTAGCAATATCTTAATAGAACATCGTAGGGAGTGTACTTAAGTTATGTTATGATAAATAATTTGTTAATCCCAAGTGTTATGCAACCTATGGGATATGATGATGATGTCCTGAAACTTTAGTAGTTCAGGAAAATAATGTAAATAGCAGTGATGTTATTGATATGATGTTTTCAAAGAAATTTTGAATAAAAGTTATTATTTTCTTTTATCCAAAGTGTTATGTGTTATGAAGTGATTACTTTATGGGGGCAAGTTAAGTAGAAATTACTTGAAAAGAGTTGAGCAATAATCTAAGGAATGTATTCTTTTTAACAGAAAATGCCTCCAAGACGTCAACCACCTCGTCAGAGTTCCACGAGTTAACGAGGTTTGCGCCATATCAGGTTAGCACAGACGAGCGCAAGGCGAAGAGGTTTGAGCAGGGACTAAAACCCTGGTTGTACAGTAGGGTTTCCCTGTTCCAATTGAAGATATTTGAAGCAGTGATGGAGAAGGCGATTCTCGCTGAAAGTGGAGGCGAGGCGGTAACAAAGCATAATCAAGAGCAGAGAAAGAAGAAAAGTGAAGGTGAAGCTAAAAGTAGTGGTAACGGTAGTAATGGCAACAACCTAAAGAGGAAGTGGAATGGGAATGGAGGAGCTGGAAATCAGCAAAGAAACTAGCAAAATAAGATGTTCGAAGCATGTGCTATGTGCGGAAAGTTTCATAAGGGAGTGTGTTTGCTGGGGAAACGAGTATGCTTCAATTGTGGCTAGGAGGGTCACATCGCTCCAAATTGCACTCAAGCTAAGAAGAATGTGTGCTTCACGTGCGGATCCAAGGATCACTTTGCTCGTGAATGCCCCAAGAAGAGATCTGGGGAGACAAATGGGAGCAAAGGAAATCTTAGTGGAGGTGCGTTGGCTATTGCGGGACCAACAACAACAAATAAGCCCACGGACGGAACCTTGACATGATATGCATGCAAGATCTTTGTCTGTCAATCAAAGGATGTGGTGTCAGGTATTATCCCGATTAATGATATTGACGCTTATGTATTATTTGATTCGGGTGCTACTTGCTCATTTATATCTGATGAATTTGCTATGAGATTAGGATATTCTGACAGAATATTTCGACAGAATATTTGCTATGAGATTAGGTCCGCCAGAACGTAGATGTATGCGGATATTAAGCGAATAATAAAGAACGGAATAATTAATAGAAGAATTTTACCATGTATGCAGATTGCTCATAAAATGCATTATTCAACATAATAATAAAGAATGGAATAATGAGAAGAATTTCACCAAGTATAGTAATTCAGCATATATACGAGTTATTCAGCGAGAATAATAAAGAATGGAATAACAAAAGTTCTCTTCATGAATACAAAAGAAATAATACCCCTTACGAGTACAACAACTAATATCCCTTACCTTATAAAGAAGAGTACTACCATGCGGGTAGGCGGAAATGTACTTGAAGAAAACTCAGACTACGCTTCAAAGCTTTCTTAAACTCTAAAGAAATACGCTCAAGATTATAGAAGAAGAATTCTCTCTAGAGTTTCAGTGAATTCGTAAGAAATAATGAAGTAATGAGCTTCTATTTATAGAAGAATGGATTGAATGGTAACTAATTCATGAACGGTCCAGATTGATTCACTTTTAAATGGACGGTCCAGATTGATTTAATAAAATATTCTAATAAAATAAAATCTTTTAAATAAAATATAATATATTCTATTTATTGTATAATAAAATAAATAACTTTATAAAAGTATTCTATTTTATATAAAAAGATTTTACTACGGCTCTTATCTATGCGGCACTATAAAACACTACGCATAATAAAATATAATATATTCTAATTATTGTCTAATAAAACAAATAACTTTATAAAAGTATTACATTTTATATAAAAAGATTTTACTATCGCAAAACACTACGCATAATAGAATACAATATATTCTAATTATTGCCTAATAAAGCGAATAACTTTATAAAAGTATTACATTTTATATAAAAGCTTTTCCATTTTATTACACTAATAATAATAATAAAACAAAACTTATATATATAATATAACAATCGACAATAATTGAATCAAATAACGTGAGATACTATGCGAAGAACTCATGTAGAAATAATTGAACAAAAGCGAGTGTTTTCTCACGTAAGCATCAATAATCAATTTGTGTGCTACTTATGCAACCACGCCAGTACATTGTACTTTTTACTCTTGAGTAGTTCAACAAGATAGCAGTAAAACTTCCGTAGTTATTTTCATAAAACTATTTTTGTCGTTTTCTCAATCCGACAATAATTTAGTTGTTAGGGTACATTAATGATTGTGCCATCGTACGAATATTCCCTGTTAAAACGAATATTCCCCGACCAATCGAATATTATATAACAACTTGCATATTTGCAAAATTTATAAATACTACCCACAACTATAACATTATCTCAAATTCACACCATAATATTCAAAAAATTATTTTGAGAAAATTAAATATTTATTCATAAAATCTGGGGTCTCACAATCTCCCCCCCTTATGGAATTTTGCCCTCGAAATTTACGTACGCACCTGGTATAATCAAGAGATGAGGATACCTTGACTTCATTTCAGATTCTAATTCTAACTCTTGAGGTAAAACCTTTGAGTGTTGAATACGATCATTCTTATTTAAGATTTTAACACGTATTTCCTCATACGTTAAATCTTCCGCTATCTCGTTTGGTTCTAAATTAATAATGTGGTTTGGGTCGTCCACATATTTACGTAACATCGATACGTGAAAAACGTTATGAACACGCGACATACTTGGCGGTAAAACGAGTTTATAGGCTATAGTTTTGACTCGATCGAGGATTTTAAATGGGCCAATAAAACCGAGGGTTGAGATTTCCTCTCTTCATTGATTCTTGCTTCTAGAATAACGCCCTCTTGAACCTTCTTCTTCACATTCATCAGCTCTGAGTATGTAGCTTGAGCGGCTTTAACTTTATCGATTAAAGTCGATTCTACTCATATATTCGTTATCTTCACGTGGATCCCTAGAGTATTTAACTCTATCTTCATCATTTGTAAGTTTATCTGAAATGGGTCTTTGTGTTAACAACATCGCTTTTCAGAACGCATAACGATCTTCTACTCAACACGTCGGCTACCACGTTCGCTTTCCCACGATGGTATTGAATGGTACGATCGTAATCTTCAATAGCTCGAAGCCAACGTCTTTGGCGCATTATACGTTCGTTTTGGTTGAAGAAATATTTAAGTGTTTTAGAAATGGGTTTTGTACTGGGGTCAATACAAAATTTGATTTCACGTTCTTGGGTAGGCTAAGAAGTCTTCAAGAATACGTCAGGAAATTTATTAACAATAGAAATATCATTTAAAACTGTGACCCTCATCCAAGACTTGGATAGCACGTCACATTGATGCTTATCAACTTGCCACCGTTATTCACGATGTCTCCTACGAAAAGTCTGGCTTTGGTGCATTCCACACAAGGAAGTCAACAATGAAAGGATCGGGGATCTTTACTTATGGATTGATATAACGGTGATTGACTTTAGTGGTTTGGTTGCTTGAATTTGTATAAAAGGTTGGTTGGGAATATGAAAGTTAACAACCTTACGAAAAGCATGATGAGTAGTTAACCAATTGATTCTTCAAATCACATCAAGGGCAAGTATTTTCAAAGAGATAAGATTGACAGGTAACGTGAGGGTATCGATATGAATCAAACAAGATTTATAAACAGTGGAGGTAATGAAGGTTGCTCCTAACAAAGTTTTAACCAATAAGTCAAAGTCTAACTTCTCTGGAGTCAAATTTAAACGTTGAGCGCAAGCAAGTGAGATAAAAGAATGGGTAGAACCGGTATCTAATAAGGTATAGACTTCGCAAGAATTTATAATTAACTAACCCGTGCTAACTTCGTTCGGGTTACTCGCTTTTTGAGAAGTCACGAAAAACACTCTCCCTAAAACCACCGACTTTATTTTGTCCGTATCCGCCTTTGGTGCCACCGTCCCAGATGGACTTGACTTCCCTGAACGACAAAATCGAGCTAGGTGACCTTCTCTTCTTGAAATTTCCATTTCTATTATCTTAGCCATGATTACTTAATCAAGTGGTTACCATTCTTGGCATGATAATTTCCCTACGATGGTTATCATTGTTCGATGGTGTTTGCCACCTGCACGATTATTATCGTGTTGTTGGTCGTTGCCTTTTGGTTGTGCTGACTCATTATCTCGCTCCAATAACTGAGCCCTATTCACAACATCTGAATATAAACAAAGTTTGTGAGAAATGAGGTATTGACGTATTTCGGGTTTCAAACCTCGCAGAAACATTCGAGTCATTCTCTCCTCATTATCTACCAAATGGATGCAAAGCGGGATAACTCCGCAAACTTAGCCTCGTACTGCGATACGGTCATATTATTTTGCTCCATTGCTTATCTCAACATTTTCAGATGCCATTTTCAAACACGTCACAAAACAAGGGTTAATTGACAAATCACATATTATCCCTATACTACGTGAGACCAATTAAATACCAAATAAACTTAGGTAGGTCATACTAGCGAAGGAATTCCCGTCTCTCCCTCCTAGTTCTTGTCTCACATCTCACCGAGGATCATATCCCTAAGCTTTGATACTAATTGTGGCGCCCCAAAATAGGTATACATCACCTATTACGAGGTTGCCAAATACATGGTACAAAATTCAAATACAACTTAATTATACAACAGTCGTGTAAAATACGATAAAACATATGCTGTGAGTTTTAATAAGAATATTGTCATCTAGACAATATCCACACTCAAAGGAGTCCGCATTACATTTATTATCACACTATTTAACAGAATAGTGAGGACTACTAATGCTATTATCTGGACCGTCACTCCGTTCCCCGACTAGTCCCTGCTACGTTCTCATTTTCTAAAGAGAACAATGAAAGTAAAAGGGTGAGCTCAACTAGCCCAGTAAGAAATATTATGACTAAGATAATACAGAATAAATTATCGTTAGCCTTCAACAGTGTTAAACTGATACAATATAACAAACATCAAGTTTAAGCTGCGGTGAACAAGTAATCCATTAAAAGAGTCAAGAGAGAATAAAATCTACTATCTTTTATGATTTAAAAGGTTTTTCATCACTTTTATCGGCTGGACTCAAACTTAATAAATAATCCACATCATCCTACACACTACGGCCGAGGATATTCATTAGTATCACAACCACAAATTATCCATGCACTACGGCCGAGGATATTCGTGTATTCATCAACGCTCCCGATCATGCCATAAAATAATTCATCTTTGCACCTTGGTAGAAGAGAATCCATAGCCATAATCATACCAAAAGCGTCCATGATACGCTACGGGCCAATTAGGACTTTTTCCACATCATTTGTAACATTACGGTAATGATTATAAGAATAATCCACGGTCATAATCATACTAAGTCCATCTACGCACTACTGGGCCGATGACTTTCAAAGATAATATAAACACGGGGATGATGACAATGACATTATAATTGATAAAACAAGTTCAAGAATTAATTTATCCAAGAACCGATAACGTCCAAATTGTCGACATGATCTTTGCTTTGTAGAGTAAAATTCAAGAATACTCGGAAGAATATTTCCATGAAAAGATCTTTGGATGAAGCGCAAATATCCAAGATATTCCACTAATTTCATGGAGTATAGAAGCCAAAACTTTAACCAACTAAGTATAATAGAATATATGAAGCGCAAATGGATTTTTAGCGCCGTGCGATAATCCACGTGAATGAATCACTTCCACAATTTAATAAGGAATGAATCTGAAAGGATCATTAACCACGCGTGTGGTAATCCACATGACAAGTTATTCCAAAACGAATAATAAAGAATGGAATAACAAAAGGATTCACCATGCATGCGATAGAGACCGCATGAATGAGTTACTCCCAGCGAGAATAATAAATAATGGAACCGGTCCGGCATAAGCGCTTGAGATGAGGATATTCCGGCGAATAATAAATAATGGAACCGGTCCCACAGAAACGCACGCAGACAAGATATTCTAACAGCGTAAGCGCATGCAGACGGGATATTTCGACGAGAATAATAAATAATGGAACCGGTCAAGCAGTAAACGCATGCAGGATATTCCGACAGAATAATAAAGAACGGTATAATTAATAGAAGAATTTTACTATGTTTGCGGTACTTCGCATAAACAGATTATTCCAACATAATAATAAAGAATGGAATAACAGAAGAATTTCACCAAGTATAGGGTAGCCCGCATATACAGGTTATTCCAACAGAATAATAAAGAATGGAATAACAGAAGTTCTATTCATAAATACAAAAGAAATAATACCCCTTACGAGTACAACAAATAATATCCCTTACCTTATAAAGAAGAGTACGCCGACAGGTAGGGCGGAAATGTGCTTGAAGAAAACTTGCACTACGCTCAAAGCTTTCTTAAACTCTAAAGAAATACGCTCAAGATTATAGAAGAAGAATTCTCTCTAGAGTTTTAGTGAATTCATAAGAAATAATGAAGGAATGAGCTTCTATTTATAGAAGAATAGATTAAATGGTAACTAATTCATGAACGGTCTAGATTGATTCACTTTAAAACGGACGGTCCAGATTGATTTAATAAAATATTCTAATAATACAAAATCTTTTAAATAAAATATAATATATTCTATTTATTGTCTAATAAAACAAATAACTTAAAGGCCGAGATCGTAATCGTAGACCGAGCATCTGCCAAAGCCAAGTCAAGAATCGTAGACCACACTCGGAGTCGTAGAGTCTACTGATCAAATAAGAGGTCGAGATCGTAATCGAGCCAGATCAGATGAAGATAGCAAGCTTAAAGGCAGAAATTGTAGTGTTAAGATCTGATCTCGGAGTCGTAGTGTTTGTAGAACCCAAGCAAAATCGTAGAGTGCAGAACTAAGACTTCAACAGAAGTGCTCACAACGCCAAGGCAGAATCGTAGAGTAAACTCAATTCTCAACAAATGAGCACTCCCAGAATATCCAAAGGATGAAGCCTCTGGTCAGAGCTGCAAAGTTACACTCCACCTAAAGGAAACCAGAGAGCACTCAACGAATGGCTTGCAAGCTAACAGAAGATCTAAGTACCAACCCAATCAGCATCCAGATTGAGTTGTAAAGTCATTCAAGATGAAGTCTTCTACAAGTAGATCAAAAGAAGACTTTAGTAAAACTGACTAACTAAGGAAAAGTCGCCAAGTCGATGTCATCGAATGAGCGGAAGACAATGATCTTGGGGTCAACCGGGATCGTAGTGTTTGCCAAGCAAAAAGAAGGAACTGATATAGTTTACACGAGATCTTGACCCGACTACGAAGAACAAGGCTAAAGTGATTAAGAATGGGTCGATCCATTGATGATAAGTGAGCGGAGATCACAAGGAGAAAGCGGTGGGCATGCCACAAATCGAGGTGTCTTCTTTGTTCGGAAGAGACGAGAACAAGGAGTGAAGCTATCGGTTCACGAGATCGACCAAAGGCAATGACGAAGTGTTGAAGATTTGCACAAATGAAGAAAGAGGTGTTCTACATTGAAGATCCAATGAACACTCTTGAGGATCGTAGTGTTGTCTCAACGGTCGATGAGCAACATTCAACAAGAACCTACTGATCGAGGTCAAGAAAATATGCATCGAGAATAGTAGAGTTGATCATCCGAAAATTGAAGCATTGCAACGGTTCAATCGAAGACCGATATTTGAACATTGTTGTTTGAGAGCATCGATGCGAAAAACTGACTCGATGTTCTCGATCGAGAATCGAAAGGAGAAATAAAGTCGACTACCTGCCTGACATGGAAAGGTGACAACTCTAAGGCGGTAGGTGAGGTAGCGATCTTGTGTCGATCAAAAGTCGAAAAAACATCACATCACATCAAGCAGTCTGCACCAAATAACTTGAGATCTGCGAAGCAATTCAAATGTATCTTTCAACGGCTATATTCCAACGGGAAGATTGAGAAGGAGTATATATTAGCCAGAGCTTCAAAGATCAAGAGTTGCTGAGTTGAAGGATCATTGAGTTGTTAGAATGCTATACTGTTGACTCTACGAGTTCCACTAGAACTAAACAGAACAAGTTTCAGTGACAGTGAAACTATGAAAGTGGAAGTGAAGCAGACTTAAAGAAGGACCTGAACAGGCTAAAGCTTCACTCAACAAGGATGTGAATGCCACTGAAGATGGCAGCTAAGCTGAGAGTCGAGAAGGCCAAAAAGATAGCATTCAGAAAAGTGGCAGAGCACAAAGAAGATCCAGAGAGCCACTCTACGAATCACCATGAACCAAAAGCTGAAACAGAAGAGATGCATAACCATGTCTGCAGATCATTCAAAAAGGGTTCAGGGAATGCTAAGTGTTAGACAAAGTCTACCAAAAGCTCGAACACTTAGCAAACCTAAATGGTGATGGTGCACAGCTGACATCGAATGAAGATGAGCAGAAAAGAATGAAGATCAGCTGCACCAAAGGAGAAGTGGTCCAGACTCTACGCAGAATGCAAAGAGGACCACACCAAGCTGCTAAGTACAAAAGATGTTCAAGCTTAAAGACATCTTAGCAGCTCAGCACCAACAACAACACCACCACAAACAACAAGTAGCCAGGGCCTGAGGGGTCCTTGTCCAGAGACTAAATGAAGTTCTAAGTCTGCTGGGCTTGAAGAGTTCTTAGTGAACTGAAGTTCTAAGGCTGCTGGCCTTGAAGGAATCTTAGTGATTCAGGGTGTTGCCCTTCCTTAGTGGAATTCCTGCTAGTTAAAGCAAAAGAGTGGATTAGGAGCTTGAGTCTCTGAACCACTTAAAATCCCTTGTGTCTTTTATATTCTGTCATTTACTTTATGTACCTAACTGCTATAAATGCTATGTATGTATTAACTGCTTACAACTTAACTAACTCTACGAACAATGTATGTATATTCATGAATATATCAATGAAGGGGATCTTTTACTTATTCCAATGTGTTTGAAAAGATTCTTATGTTTGTCATATGTTGATTCATTAGTAACACAAACTAAACAAGAAAAGTATTTGAAAATAAAAAGGATTTATTCAACCCCCCTTCTAGATCTATTGTGTGCCTACTGGGAACTAACACTGTTTATTTCTTATAATGAGGACATTGTTTAATTTTCAGTTTGGGGGTGTGTGAATTTTCATCTTTAGTTCATATTTAGTGTAATTTTGCATTTAGTTAACATTGCATAAGTAGTTACAGGTTAGTTGTTTTTTCTTTTTGTTGATTAGTTTTCGTTTTCAGTTATTATTTATTAAAATAACAAAAAAAATCACAAAAATATTAGTTAGGGTTAGTAGTAATTTGTTGCATATAGTTAGTGCATTCTGCATGACTCCAGCTTGTAAGTTAGTTTGAAGTTAATTTGGCCGATGATGAGACTGAAGTAGCTTAGACAAGGAGTAGTATTGACAGCTAGGACATAGAAGTAATTTCATAGCATGAACCAAATCTTTGTCGGTTTGAAGATGATGTAACCGGATAGCACAATAGAATGACCATGTAGACTAACTTAGTTGAAATATACACATAATTGACTTCTTGAGGGAAATTGAGAGTTTAATGAAATAAATTCAGTGAACTAGTGGTGAAGGCTAGTATTAGACGGAAACCTAAGTTTGGGGGAAGATATGGGATCTATTTACGTGGAAAAAAATGAAAAATATAATAAATAAACACCGTGACTAGTTTAGTTATGTGGCATTTGTTACTTGAGTAAGTACGCCCTAAGGGATGTCTCTACACCCAGTGCCCTAAAGCCATCTGGTTAGGGAGTCGGTCGAAAGCTCACTAATGGGTAGCACTGAAAAGCCTAAGAGGACTAGACATTGCACAATCATGAGTAGAGTAGAAATACGGGAAAAGAGCAAAATGCCCCCATAATTGAATAAAGGTAGCAAAAATCCCATATTGACTTCTGATTTGGTATTTGCTGAGTCTTAGTTGGAGCTTTGCTTGTTTACAGATTTCTTTAAGTTTAAACTATTTTTCCCTTTAAAGAAGCATATTATGTGACATTTGATTTACAGTCGGTTTTCATGGTTGTTGAGCATACACACACTACGTCAGTGATAACATGTGTTGATTTGGAGACTGATATGAGATTGTTAATGTGTCTTGGTGAGATTTACTGTTCATGTCTATTGTGATTTCTCTGAGGCAATCTGGTTAAACTTTATATTATTTGACAGCTGGATTCGTAGGCATAAAGGTAGTTTGCATGTGCATTGTGTTGTGCTCGAGGACAAGCACTGTCTAAGTTTGGGGGTATTTGATGAGTGGGTTTTATACCTACGAATTGGGTATTTGTCGAACCTAAACAGTTGCTATTTCATGTTGTTTTAGTATTATTTTATGTGTTGTTATGTGTTCGTATTGCAGGAGTGGAAGTGGATGGAAAGCAAGAGGAACAAGGCAAAAGCGTCAAAATCAAATTCTAAAGACAACTGCTTCGATTATACTTACCAAACCATTATACCCGCCGAGGCGGGGGTCACACGTTTCAGCTTCCTTAGTTTTAAACACCCGTCGGGGAGGACTACGCAACTGTTACCTTGAAGTTTCTTGCTTTGGTTCTAACTCTTGAGATTTTTTGCTGGTGGATTCAGGACGCGATTAGGAGAGTATTAAAGGCATATACAGGGGCAGAGAGGGCATAGAAGATCATCATTAACAGAACCCTAACTCTTGGATCACGGTTTGGAGGATTGAAGCAATGATTTGGAGCACAAAGAATACAAGGGATTGAAGAAGAGCAACAGTTCTATTTACAATTTTAATTCTTCATATTCATCTTTGTATTCAGAATGCTAGTATCTTTGTGGATTTCAGTTTTTTATTCATTCATCATGAACTAATTTACTTTTTAAGTCTACAATGGATCTTTTTGTGTAACGAAGGTTGACATGCTTTTATTTTAATTCATTGAGGCTAATTCCAGATTTGTCTATTATGGTTTATGCTTAATTAATGAATTGTTTGATCACCAATTTCTTGTGAACTCGAGAGATGAAATACGGGTTTAGACCTAATCATAGTGACGTGTGATTGTGATTTCTGCATATTGTTGGGATTCATAATTTATGTCTAAGATAGAGATATACCTATACATCGCACGTAATCTTATAACAACTTGTGATTAAACCTTCTTTAATTATAATTCACATAAAGATATAGTTAATTAGTTAATTAGGGTGTTTTTCTTAATTCTATCAATTGTGGATTTAAGTTGATATGGGTATAATGCATCGAGAGATGATTATATCTACTGTTGTGTTCTTGATTAACGAACTGGAATAGTTAATGTCAATTAAAAATAAGTGTGTCAGTCTAAGTAAAGCATCAAGTGAAATTGTAAGCTTATTTCTCCAATATTTGATTAAAACTTGTGGTAGTTAGTTAATTTTTCCTTAATTAGTAGTTTTTCATAAATATCATACTTAATCGTTAGTTTAATAAAATTGAGATAATATAAAATTGGTAATTGTTAGGATAAAATTCAGTAATTTCTCCGTGGGAACGATACTCAACTCATCACTTTATTACTTGTTGACCACATATACTTGCGTGTTGTGCGTAATTAGATTTTACACCAACATGTGCCTTTTAAAATCAAATATGATAAAAATAATTACACTTGTAAATAAGCATAGTTCGAAATAGTTTTCTGCACAAAGGTGACCCGGGAACACCAGAACAGATTTAGCCATCAAAGATTGAAACCCTTAAAAGACAACTAACTTGAAGTGATGTAGCCTAGTTCAAGGACTGAGACCAGCTTTATCTTATTTAACTACTTCTGTAAGCAAGTCAGTTATTTGCTGATGCAGAAAAAATAAAGGATAACAGGTATACCTCAAGATCCCATTCTCCATACAAGTTTGGATCAGTACTGTCACTCCAAACATATGTGTAAGCCTGTAACTTCTCAGAATTATCCTGCAACAGCATCCAGAACCAATCCCTTTTAGCATTGTTTAAAACAAAAGGCAGTCGAGTACTAAACTTCAAAATTTACTAGTTTTACAAAACCAATTAAAAATCAACTTCTTGAAATTATTCGAGTTCTCTACATGTTGTAATATAGTACTTTGAAATTTTATAATATTTCAATTTAGTCACATACCTTCTTACCCAACTTTAAACTGATGCTAAATTACTTGGCTCCTTATCAGCGAGTTTAGCCACCTGTAGTGGAGGCTCTTGAGTAGCTATTGGGTAAGGCAGCTAAGTTCTCCATTTTTCAGTGGTTCTCGGTTTGTAGGGCGGAGCAAGCCCCTGTTTTGGTCTTTGAGATGTGTTAGGATTTAACTTGAGGCGGTTTTGGGTTTGAAATTAATGTGTGGAGATTGCCATGTTCTGGTAGAGCAGGTTGATAATTCAGAGAGTTTGGTCTCTATTCTGGATTGTGTGATTGGTTCCAGTCCGACATTACTCGTGCCTGCCCATGGGTGCTCCGTACAAGTCTAAAGTCATTTGGGATACGGTGATCTAGAGGTTTGAGATTGACTTCCGGAGTAGAGAGGGATTACTTGACAAAAGGTGGTAGAATGGTGCTTAAGAGAGCTTTCTAACTTGCCAATGTACCTCGTGTCTCTTTGCCCTCTGCCCCTCTCGCAAACTCATCTCACAAAATGCTTAACAAGCTTACATGGACTTTCTTTGGAAGGAAAGTGTGGAGGAAAGACAAGTATAACTTTCTTAATTTGAAGCAGGTTCATTCCTCTATGAGACATGGAGGTTTGGGCGTTCATGACTTGAGAACTTTTAATCAAGCTTTGCTTGAAAAATGGATATGGAGACTAGTGAGACTTGATAGACGAATGGAGTGTTAGGCATAGATTGGTCATGAGCAGCTTTGCATTGGAGGAGGGGTAGAATATTGTTTAAGGTTGACTCTTTTTTATTTTAATTTTTTTTTTTTAGGGTGGGGTTGGGGGTGGATGTGAATCCACTGTGGCCAACTTTGATGAGTTCCTTAGACACACTGCTTGGGAAGTGGAGGATGGTAGCAACCTCAGTTTTTGGTCAAATCGCTGGTGAGGAGAAGTGGCTCTTGGGGATTGATTCCTTAATCTTCTAAGTATTGTGGTGAATCCAAGATTTTGCATTGCTGATATTGTTCGGAGCTGGAAGGGAGGTGGTCGTGACAGGCGTTGTTTCAGAGGAACTTCCAATTGTGAGAATTAGAGGATGTTGCAGACTTGCTGACTTTGCTCGAGGGGAGGAAGCTATGACCAGGCATTCCTAATTCAGTTCGTTGGAAGTAGCATAGCAGGGGGGCCGATACAAGATTGAAAAGAATACACTGGATGGATGCCCGACATTGAGAATGATGTGCGATGTGCGATGTGCGATATGCAATTGTGAGAAAAAGAGTTGATAATTTGCTTTCCGTTGCAAAGCAGCGAGGAGTTTATCGACAGTAGCATTTTCTCTTGATGTTATCCCTTGGACAGTAGCATTTTCTCTTGATGGTATCCCTTGGGTGATAACTGATATGAGGTTTGATCAAATAGATGATTTATGCAACTACCTTGAACCCGGATCAAAGGATCAATCCATTGTCCCAAAAGTAATTTGTCATCTTAACCCACCAGAAACCCACCCAAAAGTTATAAGTACTCTTGGTACTAAAGTTAAGATATTACATATAGTTCAGTCCATCCCACGTGTCCGATGTGGGAAGTATTACAATCTCCAACACTTAATTATCTAATGTACTCGTTAAGCCATTAGGCGTAGTCATACTAACACCTTTCTGACGTGGATGCAAATCAACTTCCTCAAGTGTTTACCATCCCACGAGATCTACCATGCTTCTATGCCACATGCCCCTCAAAGTACCACAGGTCCACAGGGTCATAACACTGTATCTGCTCTAATAAACATTTTAACAATCCGAACCCAAACAGAGCCCGGATGAAAGCTCAATCCACAGCCTAAGAGCATATGTGTTATCTTAACCCACCACAAACCCACTCAAAAAACATAAAAAGTTATTGGTACTACTGATAGTAGAGTTAAGACCTTATATGAAACTCAGATTGTCTCACGTTTTACATGTGGGCTTGGTGTATTACACTGCAATACTTGTGTGAAGTGAAGGTGAGGAAGGAGACGGTGAAAATTACTGTCACATAACATTTGGTGGACTATTTGGAAGGAACAAAAGTATGAAATAGCCAGTATTGGAAGGCAAGGCAAGGTCATTTGCTCATGTTCGCTTTCTTTTTCTTAGCCTCCTTTTCTTTTTTGGCGTCATGAGCTGTATCCAGGATCCATTGTGTAGTCTGTCAATTTCTTGGGGAGTTTTCTTTAGGAACCTATTGTAGCTAATTTGGAGGTTCCTTGTATGGGGTTGGGTGTGGTTGTTTCATTTGGAGCATAAGTGTGCCTTTTATTTCCACTATGCTTTGTATACCGCACATGTACTTGGGTTCGCCCTTTTTTGATGCTTCTAGTGAATTTATTTACTTATAAAAACTATATTCAGCGAGGTTAGCCACCATATTTTGTTATTCAGAACTAAATAGGCCAGATATTTATCATAATGCAAAGCAAATAAATGAAATTTGAGGGGGTGGGGGCAGGTGAAAATTCAGAAAGGGCACAAATGAAATGCTTCCTAATAATAAACAAAGGTACAAATTATATATGAATATAAGCCATAAACATCATCTTATAAACTCGCATCACTTCCTTGGAAGAGCTTCAATATCATGATATAGTCTTTGCTGTTTATGATCATACATAAGAAATTGCTGCCTCGCCCACCGTCAATTTAATGGTCTTCTTCCACAAGAAACATCTATTCTTTCAAGTGTAAATTTCTAATGTGCTAACAAATAATACTACTACATGCGTGTTTTGAACTAAAATAATAAAGATGATTTTAGTTGGGCATACCACCAATGAAACATCAACTGTCCTCCTTTCATACTCAACATCCTCAAATGCATCGAGAACATCTAGTTCAGGAACTGTGATCCCTGAGAGAACCTGCAGCAAATATCTGTTGAAGTAATTAAAATGATAAAATGGCATGTAATACTTGCGTATGAAAAAGCAAAAAAAAGGCAGATTATTTGTATATCTCACATATCAGTTACTTAGTTATGTTGCCTATCTAACTGGCATTCTTGTTCAGGCATTGGATGACACAACTAGATTATCTTTGTTAAATGGCACATTGTTACCTGCGTAGCCCACATAGATTATTAAGTAGCACGTAACATACTGAGTAACTTAAAATCAAATTACTAGACTACTGTTATTTCCAATTTTAACCTTAACGTAGTTGATGCTTCCAGGAAGTTTTTTTTGTTTTTTTTGGACAGAAGAAAGAAGCAATATTAATTAATTAAAAGCATCCCCCGCCCCCCGCCAAAATGGGTAAATAAAGAGTTTTCCAACCAATTGGAACCATTAAGATTAATGATGTTTTTAATGAGTTTGGAAGGATTAAATAGGTTGGAAGGCTGTTAATATATCTCAGCTGGGGCAGCCTTGGGGTAATTTGGCACTCATTAGAGTATGAGTAGTAAAGGGGTTCATAAGAATCAGAATAAAAAATACTATCAAATCTTTGTGCCAAATATATATTTTGAGATCCTGAATAGACGAGCCGACATTGCCTTCGACGGGGAGATGAAATCCTTATAAATCAAAATTTTCAGCAAGGGGGGCAGACTACTATGGATCATAACATTATATTAACCACATTCTGGTTCCAAAAAAATTGTTCATCTGACAGAATACAGAAAAAAAAAATAGAAGTGAAAACATTCCAAATAGACTTGATGCTACTCGGAACAAAGAAGAATGAGCCGTATCTAGTCAGTTGAGGCACCCAAAACTTATTCAAGAAGCTTCATCCTTAATGTCCATGTAAAAAACATGATGAACCAAAGATATGCAAGTACTATACATTCCTAGAATTGTTTGGAACCCAGCATGCTGCCTTTTCTACAAAATAAAAAAGATGAGATCTATCTTTCTAGAGAAAAAGAAGGAAAAGAAAAGGAAAAAAAAGAAAAAAAGAAAAGAGAGATCTATTCTTGAATAAGACATGAGGAATTATATGTTTTGCAGCTGATGTTCACTGTATCTCAGTTATTGCCTCTATATGTTAGTATGTTACAAAAGGATTATTTTGTATATTTCTTAAAGATTTTGATAAAATGTTCCTGAGTTGGTTGATAAAAGGCCTCGTGAATAGGAAATTGTTAGTATGCTCTTCCAATGGTTACTAAAGCTTGACCAATTAGGAAGCATAGGAAAATTAAAGGATCTTCACCATAACAAACAAAGGTTGTTGTGTTGTTCTTAAGATGTTTCAGTCAGATTCCTTTCAAATTCGTTGTCATTTCATTTAAATATGAATTCATATGATCATATCTTGTCATGGAAAAAAATGTGTTGTTTATGAAGATTCTACCTATACAAATTATTCTTATGATTGGAACGGAATGTTCATAATTATAATATAACACAAGAACATCCAAGAAGCATCAAAATTCAGTATAATCTAGAGGCTCTAAATCAAAACGGATTATGAACATTGAACAAACCTTCCCAGTCACTTTCTTGTTTTCTACTGGTAGAATCGCAGGATACACTCGTCCTTTGATGCTAAACCTGTGACTAAACAAAATAAAATCATTTCAAATCTGTACTATAGATTACGAACGACTACGCCATATTTACATGGAGAATAATAATGATAATTACATAAAATAAAGACTCTTAAGATTATATATAATCAAGGTGACAAAGTGTTCTTACTTCATCCACATGATTGATACTTCTTAAAATGCAAAACAGTCCATATAAATTGTATAAGGGCTGTAATATCACTACGGAAAATGACATCAAAATAACACTTTATGCTATGGCTATGTGCCAGATCAGCAATGCCTATGTTAGATTCATCAAATCATAAACAAATCCAACTAGATCCACCCGTTTTTTTAAGAATGACTACAATCCATCAGTACTCTGGTTTGCAAAGGTTCTTAAATTTTCTGTCAGCTACCTATTTCAATCTGCCTTCTTCCTACAGATTAGGAGCTGACTAATTTACAAGTAAAGCCACTAGGGCTATGTTTGTTTCGACGGATTACACTTGGGATTGGACTATTAGTCAGTTGTCCCTTGTTTTTTTTAAAAATTGGACTTTGGACTATTAATCCTAGGATAAGAAAATGACTAAGGATGGGGTATTATTTAATACGTACCCCAACCAAATATTATAATCCTGCCATTTGGGATTAACCATATTTGGACAAAAAAAAAAACATAAGACTTTTTAATATATGTGCCGCCTGTCCTACTTATCAAACAATACCAGTACACTTCTATTACATGGCACATCTCTTGTTTGTGGAGTAAACAACTACACGGCCCATTTCATTTCAGGATTTCAAGATCATGCATCATGTGCACCATTGGGAAGCTGACACAAGTTGAAAGTTTGTACCAGCAAAAATCTATCTTATTTTACAAAGACAAGTGATTTAATATTTTAGAATAGAGGGAGTTTTTTCAAAAGGATAACCAAAAAATAATAATTTCTTTCTCAGATATATGAAGATAATAGCAATAGCAATTTGACAATAAATTTGTAACAATTACATTATATTGGTAGGAATATAATAGTCTAACTATATAATTATTTTAAGTTATCCCATGTTTTATCCCTTATAAACAAACATGTGGGAAAGGATTAAATAGTCCTAGGCTTAATAGTATCGGAATTATAGTCCATCGAAATATAATTCCAGGATTATAATCCCTGCAAACAAATATGGCCTAGGGGCACCAAAGAAGAAAGTTATTGAAAACGAATACAAGTATAAAATGTATAAAGAATAAATGGAAGCCAACAAAAAGCAAGGACATGGAAAATCCATAATTGTTGATGTGGCTTGAAGTTTCTCTTTTTCTGAAACTTATTTATTTCTTGTTTCATCTTTTTTTATTTCAGTGATGTTTATAGTACTTAAGCTTATTACTGTTCTCTCTTCTTTTTTTCATAGGTTTATTCTTCTTGTCGTTCTTCTTTTATTTTGAGATGAAAAGTAAAAGCTTATTAAGGAAGAGAGAAGATACAAAGGATGGGGAGGATAAGAGGTCACCCAATCAATAAACAAAATCTAGTGGAACAAAATACGAAATCCACAACGGATGATTGCCTCCTTCCAATCCCAACTGAAGGGGATAGAAATAGAAGATAATCTTAAAGAAGTTACGACTCACTTTGTAGGTTTCAAGGCTTTCAGAAAACTGTTTACGCAAGATAGGAGCTGTAGTGGAAGATACTTTGTTTTGAAAGGCTTCTGCAAAATTACCGCAGGAAAACGAGAGGATAAAAGTGCGCTCTTAAGAATTGGATTTGGATCTATTGGTTCAAAAACTGCCTTACAGCCATCAAGTTCTCTATTGTTCGTAATGGTGGCCTTCAAGGGTATATCTATTTGCCTCTTGCTACTAGTGAAGGTTTTCTCTGACATTTTTAGGCGGCACAACTAATCCAACTCCCAAAGTTGATGTCAAGTTTCATTAACCTAACTTCTGGTAAGTGAGTTTTTCTCATGATCTTTCATCCTATGAGAGATGCTGATGCAGATGTTTTTTATACAACTAAGAGAGAGCCTTCAATTAACTCAAGGGTCTTTTGGATAATTTTAAATCTTTCTGAAAAAAGTAATATCTTAATTGTTTGGGGGGAGGGGAGGATGGCATTTGCTTAACAAAATGAAAAGCAGAGTCTGCAAACATCTAGCCCACAAATTAATAAGAGTATCAACAGCTGGACTTCAAAATTTCTTAGCTACGCTATTAGTGTTCCAATGATTTAACTATTAATGCTTAACATTGAAATCTATAGGTCAAGCCTAATCATTCTACTGAAAAAAGGTCGTGAAATCTAATTCAGAAGCTTTATATGTCTGACCCTAAAATAAAAGAGCAGCTCGTATAGTTAGATGAGAAACCTTTTGTATGCATTCCTTAAGATGACAGTGTTTTGTGTACTAGGTAAAGCACCGACTAGTACAAAGCATCCATGACTAAGAATGGTTGAAATTTGATTCCTCGTTAAACAAAGAAGATTTCTTGGGATATCTATGTTTCTTGTGATTGGGAATTTCTCTTTTTAGTGGACCAAATTGTTCAAGGTTGCAATTTAGCTCAAATTTTGAGAGACTTCATAGAGAATGATCTTTTGTTATTGTTAGATATAGAATTATGTATCCATGAAGATCATTCAAATGATTGATTTGACAACTCCTCATCAGGAAGTTGGTATTGGCCTCTTCCCATAGCTGTGGGCCTTACAGCCATTATTGAAGCAATTTCAATGCCTCGTGCTGGTCCAAACAAGGACACAGAAACCATCTGGACTTTAAAATTTATGCCAAAGATGTTCAGTAGTAGGGATAAACTGAGTATATAGGAGTGCATATACTCCATTTACCCTCTTTTACTTAAGGGCAAATTCAGAACATATCCAATCTACTCCTTCCGTTCAGAATTATAAGATTATTGACTTTTTTGGAAGTCAATTTAGTAAATTTTCAAACTCAAAATTAATATAATTCATTAACAATTATGAAACAATATGTATTATAAGTAGAATTACTTTTTGCATAGTGTATTGTATTCATCATTGTATTTGACTAGAATTAAGGGGCTGTTTGATTGTGTCTGGATGAGTCTGAATGGCATAAATTTGGAATTGATCAGATTTCTTTGCTGTTTGATAAACTTCCGCGCGAGCTGAATGATTTCAGAATTCTTCTAAAACGGTAAGTCTCTCGTATCACTGAATTGTTTTTTACTTCTATATCATCCCACAAGCTAATTAAGAAAGTAAGAAACTGTATGACGTTTTTTTTTTTCTTTTAATGATCTAATAATTTAATATATTGACCTTTTTCAATTTCATTCCATACATAATGATAATTTTAATTTTCAAAATTTAAAATTTAAAATAATAATTAAATTTCAAAAAAATTAACTATATTTTTTATAAAAAAAAATTTAATTACTCGCTATTTTACTTATTTTTATTTTTTTCTTTCCTGAAAATAATATTAATTTTTAAATATTAGTTATTAATTATTATGAGTTATTAATTATTTGCTATTTTATTATTATATTAATTAATTAATATATGAATTATTATTATATTAGTTATTAACTTGGGTTAAAATTGTTTGAATTATTCAATACTTTGTTTGGATTATTTATTTTATGTGTGTTGAACAATAAATATTGTATTTAATTTTTTTTAATACATCCACACAAAATTATATACTTGTTCAACATAGCTTAGAGTCTTTGTTTGTTTACATCGATTGTCTCTTAATAATCGCTTTCTTATTATTAAGTAGAAATGATGTTATTTGTTTGTTTTTTGTTTTACATCCGAACGCTTCTTAATTAGTAAGTATGTAAAATGAAATCTTAATAATTAAGAGGTATCTCTTAATGAAATTTTTTGATAATTTTTTTTATATAAATATATTCAACAATATTATGCACTCATTTTATTAAATTGAATATTTAAATTTATTAAATAAAATTTTACCCTTTAAAATGGTAAAATAGTGACAACTTACTTTTTAGTTATCAAACAATTTTTTAGATTCAGACCTCATAACCATTCAGATGATCTAATTTATTAAGACATCATAACCATTCAGATCTTAATTCCCAAGTTTATCAAACACTACAGAGGGGTAAAATAGTAAAAAATTGTTATTAAGATGTTTGAGACGTATCAATTATGAAACAATTTTTTTTCAGTCACTCCATTCAGCTCATTCAGATTAATCATTTAATCATTCAAAACTATTTCATTCAATTTTATCAAACAACTCCCAAATAAATTTATGTCAATTTTAAGTCTAAAAATGTCTAAGTTAATTTCAAAAAATCAATAATGAGGTAGAGTACTTTCTTTTGGTGTGTAACTACCAAACTGTTTTTAAAAAAATTGTTTCTAACAATTCTATTTGGGAGGCACAAAAAATAAAAATGGGATGAACCAAAAGAAACAATGTTATTGACATAATCAGTAAAGTTAGAAAACCTCAATACCGACCTGACAATATATAAATGATTATTTACAGGGGGTGAAATTGTAGATGATTATTCAATTTAATCAAAACTGAATAAAGTAGTGATTATCCAATTTAGTTCAAGGAAAAACAAGAATCTAATTCAATGAATTTGAAAACCCAAAAAATAATAGCAATCACACTAGAAAATCGAGAGAGAAAGACTAACTAGTTGTTAAGAATGGCCGGAGAAGATTGAGGAATGCGCTTCAGAAGGACTTGAACTACCTCCTCACCTTGCAGACTGCCGTATACGAAGACGTTATGGAGGCCCGTTGAATTATTCCCCACAGAAACTGAACTCGATTCCATCCTCTCTCCCTGACTTCGTTGGAAAGGGTTGCAGGGATTTTGCAGGAGAAGAAATGTGAAGTTTTGTATAATAGGAGGGTGTTAGTTCCAAGAAGTCAGGAGTCCATGTGTCTAAAGGAGAATGGTTGATGGTTTTTTTTTTTTATCCTACGACCAGTTTTCCGGGATTGCGACTATACTATATATCCCCACTCGAACAAAGCTTTCGAAACATCCCGAAACCTATCGGAGTTTTATGTTTTTTCAATGGAAGTCGAACTCAGCATAAGTTGATTTCATACTCTCCTTTACACCATTAAGCCAAGCGACAGGTTCAATGGTTGATGCAATCAAGAAACTTTTTATTTATTTTTTTGGAATTACAATGGGCTCCGTCAAGTCCGAGCTAATCGCGCACCACACCATACAATACCGATTAATTAATTTGGGCATCAATACTGCATTAACGGAGTTTTTGATGTTTTTAAGAATTACAGTGGGCTGATCCCACACCGCATCACAACACCGATTAATTGATTTGGGTGTCAATACTACGTTAACAATGTCGACGCCGAGAATTTTGGTTCCTAATTGTTCTTTCTACTCTTTGTATTTCGTTAGGTCTATTAATTTATTAAAGGGTGAAATTTTAGGAAAAGAGTGACATAAATATTGACCATTTGAAAATATTGATTTTAATGATTTAACCGAATTAGACAGAGCGTCAGTTGATATGAGTTTGAAAGGATGTATCAACTCATCTGGATTTTTAAGGTTTTCGCAATATGGCTCAATATGTGACTCTCTCTTGAACCCGAGATTCATAGAATTCGGGGCCTTGCGTAAGCGAGGTGAAGGTGTTAGACACCCCCGACTTCCATAAAACACGGTTAGTGCGATTTTTTCATTCCCTAAACATAAAGTGTGTGTGTGTGTAAAGTTTTTGAACAAGTGTTTAAGTGCTTTATTTTGAAAGTAGTGTTGTGCCCCTTTGAACTTATGCCAGAAGGGTTTGATTTATAGAAAAATTCATTTTTTTCAGATAAAACATATGAAAGTAAATTTTTTGAAAATATGATTTTCAAACCCTTCGCCAAATATGAATTGAGACCCTTTGATACTTTTAATTTTATTCTAGAAGCGACTTGATTTGATTTTAATTGAGATGCGAAGCATCTTCAAAGGCTAAATTGAAACTATTAATATAAGGGTCGAGCCCCTTGTGGGCATGGAAGCCATCGAAGTGAGCCCGAGCACCCACAAACCACAATGTCACTATTTCAGGGCCTTAAATCCGGATACCGTTTTAAGACCCAAGATTACATGTACAATGGATGATAAGTTGATATTACAACTAAAACTAATCCATCAGTGGAACCGAGTCGAGTTCTATTTAGAAGATCCTTAACCACACAGTTCCTAGGCTCACATAATATTATAACAAAGCATGCTAAGAATACATCTTAAAACGATATATACACGCCCACTAACTCGGTTAACAAGTGATTTATCGATTAAATCCTTGAACTCGAGTAGTTTGGGTTTCACTTCCACTAGATAGCATGGGATAACCAAAATATTTACAAAACTAGAAAATAAACTAGATCTATGTACTTAGATCTAAGCCTATCTAGCCTAAAGGGTCAAGCTATAAAGCTTTTGGACCGGTTAAATACTAGATCAAGCTAGATCTAGTCAAAACACTGTAAATACCATCTATATACACAAAATAATCGATAAAAATCTATATATATGCACAACCAAACAATATATATATAGCACTTATACATATACTAAAGCAATAAATAACCACAAATTTGAGAAGATTTTACAATATGGCGCGGGAACTGTACAAAGAAGGGCTAAAAGCTTGCACGAACTTGATTTCATCAGGTAGAAAGTTGATATAACAAGATTTATATGTATAGAAGTGTTTAAAATAGAGATTTACAGTGTTTAAGATCAAGATTTAAGGTATTTCTCTCTCTAACTCGCGACTTCTCTCTCTCCAAAATGCTCTCTCTCCCAAATTAGTTGAAAACTCGACCATTTAAAGAGGAAAAGTGGAGTCGCATGTACTATGGAGGCAGCCGCAGGTACACCTGCAGCAGCCCTAAAGTGGGCCCCACTTGCTCGATTTTCATGTTGTGAAGTCAATTTTTTGTGCAATATGCTTAAACGTCCATAACTCTCAATTCGGGAGGAGTTAGGAGACGTGCCATGTAAGACCCCGAATTTTATGAAATAAAAGTATTCAATTTTTTTTATAATTATTATTTAGTAAATGGTTAAATTGATAAAAAGTTAAAGTTAAGGGTGACATATGAATTTTTTCAAAATAAGCAAGTGGCTATAAAATATTCATTTCTGTCGGGGAATATTCGTTTGGTCGTGGAAAATTCTTGTTATCGGGGAATATTCGTACGACGGCACAACCATTTGTGGGCCCCATAACGAAAAATGCTTGGATGAAGGAAAACGACAAAGTATGAGTTTTTATAAATAACGATGTAGTTATACTCAATTAACACTTGTTGAATACCCGGTTGGTTAAAAATATAGTAATACGCGTGGGTCGCACAAAGAAGACACGGCGGTACGCATAATATTTTTGAATTATTGATCCTTACGTAAGAAGGCACTACTCAATAATTATTACGATAATTTATTGTTCAATATTTTATTTTATTGATTCAATAATTGTTGCGTTGATATTTTATATTATTATCGTTTCAATAATTGTCATCAGACAAAAGATTTTCCATTATCGATCAATAATTCATATTATTTGAATAATATTATTAGATAGCATTATTGGCAATGTCTAGAAATTTCACAAGGAGAGGTTTGGTCACCTAATTAATTGCGCCAAGAAGAAGAAATCCTTATCTGAAAGCCCCTCTTTCTTGGGAGGGCACTCTGGTTGTTATTATTGTGATTCTGTAATATTATTTGTGAATAATTAATTATTGATAAGGAAATATTTATTTGATGCGAATATAAATGATGGATTTATTTATGTGGTTATAATTGAAGGAATTAATGTTGAGGTATTTTATCAGTATTTTTGTCAGAAATGAGGTATTAAAAATCAAACCAGTGTTCTTGTGATATATTGCGTGAGTTATAATTTTTAATCTGACCGTTGGATCATTGTGATTTTTGGATATGTTATACATATATGAGTTGAGTATATGTCCACAAATTTTGAACCGTTGAAAATTAACGCATGATTTGTTATGAATTTTAAAAGGTGTTGAAAATTGTCCGTTTGTGGATTTCAGATATTTTCTGTTTAGAATTTGGAAAAACTTAAAGCTACAAAGTTGTAGAAAATTCGATTTTCGTGTGGAATGGACATAAAATTCGTATTTTTCTGATAAACATACTATTTTCTATGAATTGTTGAAGTTTCGGAAAATAAAATAATTTTTATAAAAAATGGGGTGGGACCCACTTTTGTTTTAAAACATGTGGGCTGCCAAATTTGTTCAAGTATGGCATGCTAGAGGCTGCTAAGTTTTCAAGAGAGGTATGAGAGAGAAAAATAAATAAATTAATATTTTATTAATTTAGTCTCCTTCATGCGTTTCAAAGATTTTCCTATAAATAGAAATTTAGGTTAGAATTAAAAATCACACCGTAAACATAAGCTTTCTCTTTCTCTCTCTATATTATCGAAGCGTATTTTGTGAGTATTTTGATACTTTGAGAGTTGCTATTCAGTGCAAGGTTCCTTGACTTTACATTCTTGGCCGTAAGTACTACTCTTTTGAGGTAAGGGATTTTAAGGATTATTATGTTTATCATGTTTCGTAATTTTTCTGACCTTCAAAAATTCTGGAAAAATTTAAAATGATAATTTGATGAGTTTCCTTGATTGTGTCCAAAAATGACGATTTTTGGATGTATAGATTAGGAGTTATGGATTTTATGAGAAAAGACTATTTTAAAAGTAAACCCTTATAACTCCTTGTGGTTAACTCCAAAATTGGTGAAATTTTTATTGGGAGTACATGTATATAATAGAAGTATACTCTATAAATTTTGGAATTTTTGGACAAATGTACAATTTATGATAAATGTCTAAATATTCGGCAGTTTTGGCCATGTGAAAAATAGTAAATGAATTTTAAAAATTCCGAGAAAAATATATGTTCAATATGGGACTATATTATACTAAATCCCGGAAAAGAAATATTTTTGGAACTGATTTGGTATTTTTCATGAAAATGGACTATTTATGAATAAATAAATTAAATATGTTATGTGAAGTAACAAAATTGACAAAATAGGATTTTATGGCTTGGGAATCCTATATATGGTATATGCAGATTTTTGATGAGGTTGTTGGTTATTGGTGATGAAATCTTATGAGTTTGGCATTTTAGTATGATTAAATGCATTAATTAGTAAAGTGTAAACAATTAAAATAAATTATTTATAAGTTTAAGAAATGATTAAGATATTGTGGTAATATTAATAATATTAGATTATGAGATTATTAAGTGATTTATAATATTTGGATTAAGGTGTTATGAAATCATTGATTTATGAATCTTACTTTTGAAATTAAACGCATTGTTGATCATATTGTTTTATTATCATATATAACATTTTATAATCCTAGGTGATGAAATTTCTCTTTGACTTAAGTGTAAAGATGGGTAGATTATTGGTGTGATCATGACTATGGGTTCTCTTTAGCCAGTAGTGCAAAGATGAATTGTTGACTGGTATGATCATGACCATTGAATTTACAATTGAATATTTTTAGCTTAAGTGCAAATGTGAATTGATCAACATGGTTATAATTATGGTTTATATAAATTTTGAAATGATTATGCATTTCTTTGAGATATTAATATCTTTGGCCCGTAGTGCAAAGATGACATGTTGTTGAAAATCTTTGGCCTGTAGTGCAAAGATGAATTGTTGATGAATATCTTTGGCCGTAGTAAGTGCAAAGATGACATTCTTGAATATCTTTGGCATGTAGTGCAAAGATGAATCTGTTAATGAATATCTTTGCCCGTAGTAAAAAGATGAATTTATTAGTATGATTATGACAGAAGCGTGATGTGGTATAACCATGATCTTTGATGTTTCAGGTAAAGACAGGTGATGAAAATTATCTTCGTCCTAGATGAGAAAAGGAATTTGGAACCACAAATATGATTATGAGTTATTCACATGAATGTGGACAGGAACTATTGATTTATGTTACAGGGATAAAACATTACTGGTGAACATTTAACATGGAAAAGATAATGGACTTTATGGTCTATTTGACTCTTCTAATGGAGTGCTCATTCCGCTGCAACTATGGTTGAAAAGTTTTATCACCTACCATATGTTCTAAATCTCTGATTTATTACTGATGAAGGCTATTGATAATTTAATTATCTTTAGTCATGATATTCTTTACTGAGCTAGTTGTGCTCACCCTTTTGCTTCATAATTCCTTTCAGGTATTAAGAGTGTAGCTGGTCGAGCGGGGATAACAGGGGAATATTGTGGTGGTCCGAGACTGTCAAAGTTTCTCAACATATTATAAAATGGCATGAAATACAATATATAATTGTATTGGGGACCTAAGATGTGTGTGTCGATTGAGCCTAGACTTATGTCTGGAGCGTTTCCTTGCTTATATATATATATATGAACTGTTGTCGGATTATATCCGATGAGTCTGGATTTTACATTCGGAGCGTTTACTTGCTTATATATATATATATATATATATGAACTATTGTCGAAATCTGTTCGATGAGCCTGGATTTTATATCCGGAGTGTTTACTGCTTTTATATATATACATAGCGACAAATCGCTTAAATGATAAACCGAGCCGGGATTGAGAAACATCCTGTGCGTTTATCGCTATATATATATATATATATATATATATTTCTTTCAGGCCTGGAGTTTACTTCATGGCCTTTTACTTCTTTATTTATATTTCGTTCCGCCTGGAGTTTACTTCGTGGCGGTTGATCGTCTTTATTGCTTTATTTATATTTAGTCTCGCCTGGAGTTTACTTCGTGGCGGTTGATCGTATTTACTGCTTTATTTACATTTCTGATCCCCCATGGAGGTGCTTCGTGGTGGTTGATCATGTCTAAGGCTGTAAACGAGCCAACACAGTTCGGGCTCGATTCGGGCTCGACTCGAAAAAATACGAGGGAGACTTGGATTCGTTAATAATATGATCCAAATTTGAGCATTAAAAATAGTTCGAATAAAAATATGAGTAGAATCTGAGCAAGATTATACTCGACTCGTTTAAGATTCAAACTACTCGAATCCTTGATTGTGATTCGATACATACTCGGTTAATATATATTCGATTAGATGTTCAATACATTCTCTTACAATATATACAAATTTAAATCAAATTAGGATAATTAGTTATTATTTTGTTTTTTTTTTAATTTTAATTATGATTTTATATTTGTAAAGTGTAATAATAAATATATTTTCTCATTTCTAAGTAAAATAACAAATTTAATTTATAATTATATTTATTATAAAACTAGTTATTATGTAGAGACTCGAATTCGAGCTTGAATTTGAAGCTCGCGAGTAGTTTGAATAAATATTCGAGTCGAGTCGGATCGAATTCAAGTAATAAATATTCGAGTCGAGTTGAATCTGAGTAGGATTTTTCAAATATAATTCGAATTCGAGCCGAATTCGAGTACAAATTTATCATTTCGAGTCGAATTCGAGTAGCTCTCTGTTCGCTTCGGTTCGACCCGTTTACACCCTTAATCATGTCTATATATATATATATACCGCTTTTATATATTTACATTTCCGATCCCCCATGGAGGTGTTTATATATATATATATATACAGCTTTTATATATATAACTTACTGCTTTTCATATAAATTACGGCATCATGTGAGCCTAGGAATCATGTGATCACAGATTCAGTCTACTGAATCTAGATTTGGTTCCCATGATGGACTTTTTCAGTTGTAAGTAGCTTGTAAATTATTCACGGTGTTTGAATTTCCTTAGATGGCTGTCATGCCCATGAGGAGTTCGGCACTGTTATATATTATTTTCTCAAGATGCTTCGATCTCGAAAATAAAACAAACAATGTTTAACATTTAATAATAAAATGAAAGTATGAAAAGGTCTCAATTACTATTGAGCACAGGGTTTGAAAAACCTCTTTTACAAAACTTCATTGCTATATCATGTTTAAAACTGAATTTTTCATATAAATTCAAACCCTTTGTATATAGGTGCGAACGAGACCTCGCACTACTTCCAAATAAATTGTAAATTGATCCACACACACACACACATTCATATAACAGTTTCTTAAAAAGTGGCGATCACCGTGGCAACACGGATGTCGGGGGGGGGGGTGCCTAACACCTTCCCTCCGCATAATCAAGCTCCCGAACCCAAATGAATCTCGGTTTCACAGACCCGTTTAGCAGTGTCACATCACTGGGTCAATGTGCAAACATTTTCTCGGTTGCGTTGGTGCAACTAGTTAAAAACACCAACTGGCGACTCTTAAAGTCAAATCGTTGACATGATACATGTCGGACCTTTTTCACTTGTTTTTTCAAACAAATATCACATAACATGAGAACACCAAAGAACAAGAACAGAAAAGGGACAAATAAAAATCCCGACGTCGACAGGTGGTGACTCTGCTGAGGACTCCAGTAAAAGGGCTTAAGCCGCTACTACAAGCTTTTCAAAACTATTATATGCTTGTGTGTGAATGTTGCATTTACATTTATAATGAATGTGTACGAATGCATTTTACTTACTGCACTGTAAAATATCTATCTGTGATATTAGTGCTTCGCACATGTCATCATTTGCATAAACGGTGAAACACGTTGTATGTGAATGTATGTTATATGGTTCCTCCACCAGGAGGCTATCCTGTTAATTTTTGATTACTGGACTCGTAGGGAGACTAATTCCAACAAGGCTCAGGAAAGGCACCACCCAGATTCGCTCTAGTTGAAAGACCGGATTAACTTCCCGTCAAGTAGATTGCGATGATCTGGGAACCTTCATGCCAAAAAGCCGCGAAAGTAACCCTAAGATAGGTTAGCCTTTGATAAACCAAACGCGGAGGAAAGTCTCTTCATGCTTTCCATTTTTTATTACTTGTAAAAGCATTTACTTGTAATTTTATTCCATGTTCATCTTTATGTAATAGAAAATATGAAGAATATTTGCGCATACATGACATGTTATCAAATAACACACATTTTTGTAGGATAATATTCCTAAAATGGACCTATTATGATAACATATAAACATTTACATTATCCCTAAGACTAAACTACATAAGTCTTTTGTAGGAAAACGATTGGGCCTGTTACTCGCTCAAAATCCAAAAAGGCCATGAGCCTACAGCCAATCATGTCTTCTTCTGACCAGTCTAATCCCGTTTTTCAAGAAGAATTTGATGGATTAAGTAAACAAATTACAGATTTGGCTGTTCTGCTGAAAGAATTACATCAGTCTACTCAGGGCTCAAAGATGCCTACAGAATCCTCTACACAAGGAGGAACACAAGGTTTGGATAAAACAAATCCAGAACCTCAGTTGGATACGACCAACAAAGACCCTGAAAACACCCATCTCAAAGGAGATCCAGACACCAGTGATATCAAGAAGAAGGTCCTTCAAATGGAGGAAACTATCCATTCCCTCAAAGTGATTGGAACACACGGGAGTGTTTCATATGCTGACCTTTGCATATTCCCTGGTGTGCATTATCCAGAGAAGTTCAAAACTCCTGACTTTGAAAAGTATGACAGATTAGGGGATCGTTACACACATTTGAAGATATTCATAGGAGAACTTGGATCTTATGCAGAGGACGAGAAGCTCAGAATGCAGCTGTTCCAGAAGAGTCTGACTGGAGAAGCCCGTTTATGGTATACCAGATTAAACAACTTAAAGATCCATAGCTGGGAAGAGCTAGCTCACGCCTTCCTCACTCAGTACAGTTTTTAATCTCAGATGGCTCATGACCGATACCAGATTACCAAGGTCAAGAAATAGTCTAATGAGTCTTTCAGAGAGTACGCTCAAAGGTGGAGGCGCCTTGCTGCTCAAGTTATTCCTTTTATGACAAAGTCAGAAATGGGCATGAATTTCATAGACATATAAGAAGCTCCTTTCTATGAGAGAGTCTTAGCTGGTATTGGCAAACCATTTTTTGAAATGATCAAGGTTTTAATGTGACGCCCCCAAAATAGGTATACATCACCCATTTGAGTCGTCAATAACATGGTATGTAAACAACTACAACTTTATTAATACAACATATAAACTCATGAGTTTAAATACAAATATTGCCATCTAGACAATATTCATACCCAAATAAGTCCTCATTACAATTATTGGTACATTATTTTACAAAATGGTGAGGACTACTAAAACAACTTTCTATATCCATCATTCCACACCCGACTAGAACTCGCTACATTCTCGCCTCCTAAGAAGAAAAATGGAACAAAAGGAAAAAGGTGAGCTCAACTAGCCCAAGAAAAGAATATTATGACTAAGATAATATAGAACAAATTATCGTTAGTCTTCAACAGGAAAAATCTGATAAAATACAATAGATAACAAGTTTCAGTGATCAATATTTGCAATGAAATAATAATTCATGTAAGAGTTACGTAGAGAATGAAATCTACTATAATCTATGAATTTAAAAGTCCATCATCAATATTTTATCCTCAGTAACATCAATCAATATTCATCTTGAATCAAATATTCATCTTTGCACTACAGGCCAAAGATATTCATCAGCCGGTCATGTTCATCTCAACACCTGTACATCTTTGCACTACGGGCCAAAGATATTCATAAGAAAATCAACCATTTTTGCACTACAGGCCAAAGATATTCAGTAATACCATCATTTAGGACTGAGGATGATGAAAAATATTTTAAAGAAAATGAATTAGTGAAACAAAAGAACAAGTATTATGGATTCGTACTTTAAACAATCCGAGTTCAAAAATACTTCATAAATAATCATAGTGAAGTAAAATTCAAGAATGATCAAAACATGGATACAATCAAAGCTAGTATCCATAATAGATATTTTGGACAAAAAATGAAAATTTAATTTTTTTGTGAATAGTGTCGTATTCGTGAATAGTGCCGTATACGTGAATAATGTCGTATACGTGAATAGTAACCCCGACACTAAAAGACAAGAATTTCACAAGAAAAATCTTACCAATATTCCGGCATAATGATATTAGAAGAAATAATATCATTTAAAAAAAATAATATCCCTTACCTCGAAAAGACAGTACTTTTAATTGAATAACTGGATATATAGTGTCAAGGAACTCAGACCAGATAGCAACACTCAAAGTATCAAAATACTCACAAGAATACGCCGATAATATAGAGAGTGAAGAGAGAGAAAACTTCATTTTTCGTGTGATTTTCAATTCTAACCCAAGCACCCTATTTATAGGAAAATGCTTGTAACACCAAAGTAGTAAAATTTAATATAATATTTATATAATTAACAAAAATTTCAAGCCCACCTTAGACAACTAATCTCAGCTCATTTTTCACATGTTAGTGTAGCCCAAAAAACATTTTTCTTAATAAACATAATTAAAACTTTCAAAAATCAATTATTTCAGAACTTTGAAACTTCAATAATTCATAATAAATAGCCCTTTTATCGTAAAAATTCAAACCTTATGTCTTTTCCATAGGAAATTCCATTCTCTACAACTTTATAAGTTTAAGTTTTTCCAAATTCCAAGCGAAAGTTGACCAAATCCACAAACTGGACGATTTTACGTGCTATAATCCAATTTTACCAAAAAATGGGGTCCACAAACATGTTTAATATATTTTAAAATTTTTTTGTAACAAAAATACTCTTCCTCCTCATTTATTCATATATCCCACATTCATTGAAAAAATATCACCATTATTATATTATTAAAATATAATAATATATTTAAATGAATTATTTTATCGAAAAAGATAAAATATCAATTTTTCAACAATTGTCACATTAAAAATTTTCTCCATCTATATCCACATAAAATGAATATTTTCCTTATCATATAAATCAATAATTAATTATTCACAAATAATATTACGTAATCACAATATCGCAACAACCAAAGTCGCTCTCAGAAAGAGGGGCTTTCCAATAAGGATTTCTCCTCATCGCGCCGCAATTAGGTGACCAAACCTCTCCTTAGATGTAACTTTCTAGACATTGTCAATAATGTTATCTAATAATATTATTCAAATAATATGAATTATTGATCCGATAATGAAAATATCGCAGAAGTGACAATTATCAAAAACAACAATAATATAAAATATCAACGTAGCAATTATCGAATCAATAAAATAAAATATTGAACAAGAATTATCGTAATAATTATTAAGTAGTGGCTTTTTACGTAAGAATCAATAATCGTGTAATACCGCAGCTATCGTGTTTTAAACCACCGGTATTTTAACAAGATAATCAGAATAACTACGCCGTTATTTATAAACAACTTATATTTGTCGCTTTCTTCATCCAATCGCTCGTTATGGGGCCCACACAAGGTCGCTGGTCGCATTTAATATTCCTCGACAAAGAAGAATATTCCACCACCAAACGAATATTCTCCGACAAAAATGAATATTTTATAACCACTGCATATTTGAAATATTTGCAAGATTTTACCCATAACTAACCACATTAATCAAATCAACCCTTACTATTTCAAAATAATAAATAGAGGAAATTTAATTTTATTTATAATAAGTTGGGGTCTTACAACCTCCCTCCTTATGAAATTTCATCCTCGAAATCGACGACGACACTGGTGTTTCAAAAGGTGAGGATACCTCGCTTTCATTTCGTTTCCAACTCCCTGTGTCATTTCCTCAATAAGCACGGTTCCTCCACAAAACTTTAACTTGTGGTATGACCTTTCAGACGTAAGACATGCTCCTTCCTATCCAAGATCTTGACAGTACCTCCTCTCGACGTTAAGTCTTGGCTATCTCATCCGGGTTCTAACTCAATAACGTGGTTCGGTCTTTCACATATTTACGAAGCACATATATATGAAAAACATTATGAACACGAGACATACTTGGAGGTAACGCGAGTCTATAGGCTACATTTCCTACTCGGTTAAGAATCTGAAATGGACCAATAAATCGTGGATTGAGCTTTCCTCTCTTCCCGAATCTTGTAACTCCCTTCCACGGGGCAACACGCAACAATACATGATCCCCAATACTAAATTCCACGTCCTTTCGATGAAGATCCGCATAACTCTTTTATCGATCTTGTGCCGTTTGTATACGTTGTCGAATCATTTGGATCTTTTATGTAGTAATACGTACCAACTCTGGTCCCAACAATGTTGATTCACCCACCTCATCCCAACATACCGGAGAGCTTACACTTTCTTCCATACAATGCTTCAATGGAGCCACCCCTATACTTGCCTCGATAACTATTGTTGTGTAGGAGAATTCCACCAATGGTAAATACTTATCCCAACTCCCTTTGAAGTCTAGGACACAGTAGTCTTAATAGATCTTCAAGAGTTTGAATAGTCCTCTCGATTGTCCGTCTGCTTTGAGGATGGATATGCCGAATCAATCAGAACCGCGCCCATAGCTTTTTGCAAGCTAACCCAAAATCGTGAAGTGAATCTTGGGTCACGATCCAAAACTATGGATACCGGCATGCCATGCAATCTCACAATCTCATTTACATACATACATATGAGCAAGACGCTCAAGGAATAAGTCTCCCGACAGACAAGAAAGAAATGAGCAGACTTGGTTAATCTATCAACAAATAACCCAAATAGCATTTACGCCTTGAGAAACCGGGAAGACCCGAAATAAAATCCATGGTAATGTGTTCCCACTTCCATTTTAGAATCTCAAGTGGTTGCAATGGACCCTTAGGTACTTGATGCTCCGCCTTTACACGCTGACAAGTTAAACACCTCGAGATAAACTTTGCAATCTCTCTCTTCATATTGTTCCACCAAAATGTATGTCAAGATCACGATACATTTTGGTACTTCCAGATGGATTGCAAATGGTGTATTGTGTGCCTCCATCATGATCTTGTTTTAAATTAGAATCGTTTAGAACACAAAGTCCGGAGTGGACTCAAGTATTCCTTCTTCATCGATTCTCGCTTCGAATAACACCTTCTTGTACTTTCTTCTTCATACGCATCAGCCCGGTTCTGCGTGGTTTCGAGCAACTTTAACTTTATCGATTAAAGTTGGTTCTATCTCGAATTCTAGATACTTGATATCATCGCACTGGCCTCGTGATATGATCTTTCTACTCAACGCTACACCTACCACTTTTGCTTTTCCAGATGGTATCAATGGTGTGGTCATAATCTTTTAACAACTCGAGCCAACGTCGTTGTCGCATGTCGAGTTCCTTTTGGGTGAAGAAATATTTGAGGCTTTTTATGGTCTCAATATATCTCCACTTTCTCTCCATATAGATAGTGCTCTCCAGATCTTTAGCTAAAACGATCGCCGCTAACTCTAGATCATGAGTAGGATAATTCCTCTCATATTCTTTAAGTTGTCGCGAGGCATAGGCTATGACTTTCCCATGTTGCATGAGAACACATCCTAACCCTTTGCCTCAAGCATCATCAGAGATAACAAATCCATCCCCAACCAGATGGTATTGTCGTAACAGTGCCAAATGAGTCTCCTCTTAAGCTCTTTGAAACTCTTTTCGCATTCCTCGCTTCCATATTTAATTTTGTATCTTTCCGAGTCATTGAGTTAATCTGAGTAGTAGCGATTCGAGAAAATCCTTCCACTTAATCTCCGATAATAACCAACCTAAGCCCAAAAGCTACGTATTTTGGCCACCGACTTTTGGTTGCTCCCAACTTTGTATTGCTTCAATCTTCGCCGGTCAACAGATACTCCATGTTTTGACACCACGCGCCCAAGGAATGCTACTTCCTCGCCGTAACTCGCATTTCTTCAACTTGGCATATAGCTTGTTTTCACGGGCTTTCGAGTACCAAATTTTTAAAATGGTGCTCATGATCTTCACGACTTTTGGAATATATGAGGATGTCATCAATAAAGACAACAACGAATCGATCCAAATAATCCTTGAATACTCTGGTTCATCATATCCATGAAAGTCAGCAGGAGCATTAGTCAATCCAAAAGACATGACTAAGAATTCATAATGCCCGCATCGAAGTTCTCAAGGCGCTTTTGAATATCCTCGCCTAATCTTCACCGATGATATCCGTAACTAAGATCGATCTTTGAAAAAGAATTGTGTTCCTGCAGAATCGGGTCAAACAGTCATCAATACGAGGTAACGGATACCTATTCTGATGGTGACATGGTTCAATTCTCGATAATCAATACAAAGTCGCATACCCCATCTTTCTTCTTTACAAATAAAACAGAGCACCCCAAGGAGATGTACTAGATTTAATGAAACCGATGTCCAACAACTCCGTAGTTGGACCTTTAACTCCTCAAGTTCAATAGAGCCATTCGATATGGGTTTTAGAAATGGGCTTTGTACTGTGTTCAAGATCAATAAAGAATTCAACTTCACGCTCGGGGTAGATCGGAAGTTCTTCAGAAACACGCCAGAAATTTACTAACAAATGTGAATATTATTCAAATCGACGTGTCTTTATTCAAATCCATAACATGGGCTAAGAAAGCTTGACATCCATTTTTCAATAAACGAATAGCTTTATGACTAGATATGACAAGTTGATTGATTTTAATGGTTTAGTTGCTTGAATTCGCATAACAAAGTTGGTTAGAATATGAAAACTAACAACCTTATTTAAAATAATCAATTTTGGCATGATGAGTAGTTAACCAATCAATCCCTAAAATCACATCAAAAGCAAGTATCTTTAAAGAGATAAGGTCAACAGTAATGTGATGGTGCCAACTTGGATCAAACAAGATTTATAAACAAAGGATGTGATGAAAGTTTCTCCTAATCTGAGTCTCCACAGATAAATCAAAGTCTAATTTCTCCTGAGTTAAGTTTAAACGTTGAGCACAAGCAGAGAGATAAATGAATGGGTAGCAAAGACAGATTCAAGTAAGGTATAAACTTCGCAAGAATTTATGATTAGCTTACCCGTGATCACCTCGCTTGGGTTCCTCGATTTTGACCAACCACGATAAAACGCCTTCCAGAACCGCTGACTTTGACTTTTTTGGGATAGCTTTTCGAGTCACCATCCTCATTGGATTTGGTTTCGCCACCGTATAATCTCGAGCGATATGTCCTTCTTTTCCACAATTATAACATACCTTGAACTGCAGGGCTTCAATGATATGTCCTCTTTTCCACATTTATAAGATATCACGACCGGTGGTCGTTCTCTCCCTTAGAACCCAGCTTGTCTGGTGGTGCCGACGTCTTCACATGATCGTTGTTGAATCTCCTCTTTTTAAAATCTCCTCCCGACTCGCTTTCTTTTATTCTCATGGCTATGATTACCACCAGAGTGGTTACCGCTTTTGTCAGATTTTTTTTCTTTCTCCATTGGTTATCATTGTTCGATGATCGCCCGCCAGATGATCCCGGTTGTGGTCCCTCATTGAACGTACTCGTTATCTCGCCTAATAATTGAGCCCTCGCTGACAACATCCCGAATAGAGAGAAAATTTATGAGAAATGAGATATCGACGATGCCGGGTTTCAAACCTCTCGTAAACATCCGCGCCATACGCTCCTCATTCTCCACCAAATGAGGTGCAAACCTCGATAACTCGCAAACTTCGCCTCGCATCGGGACACCGCCATGTTATTTTGTTCCAATCTAATAAACTCCACTTCCTTCATACGATTTAATACTTTCGTGAAAGTATTTGTCATTGAAAGCTTTTCAAACGTCTCCCAAGACATGCCGAAAAGTACCGGATGGGTACGCTTCACGATTCCCACCAAGAATCGCCTCATTACGGAACATAAAGGTGGCGAATGGAACCTTTCGTTCTCCGCATCCCAAGACATCGAATATCTTGGTAATTTGTTTGACCCACGCTTCGCTTTTTAATCGGATCCGCTTTCCCTGAATTCGTGGTCCCAACTCTTTGAATCGCTTGGTGTGACAAACCGTGCGTTGTTATCATTTCCACCCATATTTTGTGCACGAAGTCTCCTCGTTCTCGATTTTGCATGAATCGCAAAAAGCTTCTAAACATCCCGCTGTTCATCATCTCGATCATTGGTGTTGTTCACATAGGAGGAACATTGCCACCACTGACACGTTCTCCTCGTTGGTGAGTAAAGGTGTCTCCACGGGCCTCATTTACTCCATCGTTAACATTCTCAGCCGACATTCTCAAATATCGCCATAAAACAAGGGTTAATTAAAGAAATCAACATATCACATAATATCCCTATATACCCGACCAACCAACAAATAAGCTTAGGTAAGACACACTAAGGATTTACTCTCTCTCCCTCCTAGTTCTATTCCCCGATCTCCGCCAGAGATCATATCCCTAAGCTCGATATAAATCTGTGACGCCCCCAAAATAGGTATACATCACCCATTTTGAGTCGTCAATAACATGGTATGTAAACAACTACAACTTTATTAATACAAATATAAAACTGTGAGTTTAAATACAAATATTGCCATCTAGACAATATTCACACCCAAATAAGTCCTCATTACAATTATTGGTACATTATTTTAAAAAATGGTGAGGACTACTAAAACAACTTTCTAGATCCATCATTCCACACCCCGACTAGAACTCGCTACATTCTCGCCTCCCCGAGAAGAAAAATGGAACAAAAAGGAAAAGGGTGAGCTCAACTAGCCCAAGAAAAAGAATATTATGACTAAGATAATATGTAACAAATTATCGTTAGTCTTCAACAGGAAAAAATCGATAAAATACAATAGACAACAAGTTTCAGATCAATATTTGCAATGAAATAATAATTCATGTAGAAGAGTTACGTGAGAGAATGAAATCTACTATAATCTATGAATTTAAAAGTCCATCATCAATATTTTATCCTCGTAACATCAATCAATATTCATCTTGAATCAAATATTCATCTTTGCACTACAGCCAAAGATATTCATCACTTGGTCATGTTCATCTCAACACTGTACATCTTTGCACTACTACGCCAAAGATATTCATAAGAAAATCAACCATCTTTTGCACTACGTGCCAAAGATATTCAATAATATCATCATTTAGGACCGAGGATGATGAAAAATATTTTAAAGAAAACGAATCAAGTGAAACAAAAGAACAAATATTAAGGATTCGTATTTTAAACAATCCAAGTTCAAAAATACTTCATAAATAATCATAGTGAAGTAAAATTCAAGAATGATCAAAACATGGATACAATCAAAGCTAGTATCCATAATAGATATTTTGGACAAAAAAATGAAAATTTAATTTTTTCGTGAATAAGGTCAGATTCGTGAATAAGTCAGATATCGTGAATAGTGGTCGATACGTGAATAGTAACCCCAACACTAAAAGACAAGAATTTCACAAGAAAAATCTTACCAATATTCCAAGATAATGATATTAGAAGAAATAATATCATTTTTAAAAAAAATAATATCCCTTACCTTGAAAAGATCAGATTTCTAAACCGAATACTGGATATAGTCTGTCAAGGAACTCAGACCAGATAAGCAACACTCAAAGTATCAAAATACTCACAAGAATACGCTCGATAATATAGAGAGAGAAAGAGAGAGAAAACTTCAGTTTTTGGTGTGATTTTCAATTCTAACCTAAGCACCCTATTTATAGGAAAATGCTAGAACACCAAAGCAAAGTAAAATTTAATAATAATATTATATATAATTAAAAAAATTCAATGCCCACCTTAGAGAAACTGATCTCAGCTCATTTTGCACATGTTAGTGTAGCCCACCAAACAAAAAAAATGTTTTTCTTAATAAACATAATTAAAACTTCCAAAATCAATTATTCTAGAACTTCGAACTTCAATAATTCATAATAAATAGCCCTTTTATCGAAAAAATTCAAACCACATGTCCTTTCCATAGGAAATTCCATTCTCTACAACTTTGTAGTAAGAAAGTTTTTCCAAATTCCAAATGTAAATTGACCAAATCCACAAACCAAGCGATTTTACAAGCTATAATCAAATTTTCAGTCAAGAAATGGGGCCCACAAACATGTTTAACATATTTTAAACATTTTTTGTAACAAAAATACTCTTCCTCCTCATTTATTCATATATCCCACATTCATGTAAAAAATATCACCATTATTATATTATTAAAATATAATAATATATTTAAATGAATTATTTTATCGAAAAAGATAAAATATCAATTTTCAACAATTGTCACATTAAAATTTTCTCCATCTATATCCACATAAAATGAATATTTTCCTTATCATATAAATCAATAATTAATTATTCACAAATAATATTATGTAATCACAATATCGGCAACTGTGTCGTTCTCAGAAAGAGGGGCTTTCCAATAAGGATTTCTCCTTCTTGGCGCAAGCAATTAGGTGACCAAACCTCTCCTTAGATGTAACTTTCTAGACATTGCCAATAATGTTATCTAATAATATTATTCAAATAATATGAATTATTGATCCGATAATGAAAATATCGTGTAGTGACAATTATCAAACAACAATAATATAAAATATCAACGTAGCAATTATTGAATCAATAAAATAAAATATTGAATAAAGAATTATCGTAATAATTATCGAGTAGTGCTTCTTCACGTAAGAATCAATAATGGTGTAATACCGCGGTGCTACCGTGTTTTAACCACCCGGTATTCCAACAAGATAATCTGTAATAACTACGCCGTTATTTATAAACAACTTATATTTGTCATTTTTTCATCCAATCGCTTTCGTTATGGGGCCCACACAAGGTCGCTACTGGTCGCATTTAATATTCCCGACAAAGAAGAATATTCCACGACCAAACTAATATTCTCCGATAAAAATGAATATTTTATAACCACTTGCTTATTTGAAATATTTTATGCATTTTACCCATAACTAACCACATTAATCAAATCAACCCTTACTATTTCAAAATAATAAATAGAGGAAATTTAATTTTATTTATAATAAGTTGGGGTCTTACAACCTCCCTCCTTATGAAATTTCATCCTCGAAATTGACGACGACGACACTGTGTGTTTCAAAAGGTGAGGATACCTCGCTTTCATTTTCGTTTCCAACTCCCGTGTCATTTCCTCAATAGCATGGTTCCTCCACAAAACTTTGACTTGTGGTATGACCTTTTTCAGACGTAAGACATGCTCCTTCCTATCCAAGATCTTGACAGTACCTCCTCAGACGTTAAGTCTTGACTATCTCATCCGGTTCTAACTCAATAACGTGGTTCGGTCTTTCACATATTTACTGAAGCACGAGATATATGAAAAACATTATGAACACGAGACATACTTGGAGGTAACGCGAGTCTATAGGCTACATTTCCTACTCGGTCAAGAATCTGAAATGGACCAATAAATCGTGGATTGAGCTTTCCTCTCTTCCCAAATCTTGTAACTCCCTTCCATGGGGCAACACGCAACAATACATGATCCCCAATACTAAATTCCACGTCCTTTCGATGAAGATCCGCATAACTCTTTTGTCGATCTTGTGCCGTTTGTATACGTTGTCGAATCATTTGGATCTTTTCTGTAGTAATACGTACCAACTCTGGTCCCAACAATGTTGCTTCACCCACCTCATCCCAACATACTGGAGAGCGACACTTTCTTCCATACAATGCTTCGAATGGAGCTACCCCTATACTTGCCTGATAACTGTTGTTGTAGGAGAATTCCACCAATGGTAAATACTTATCCCAACTCCCTTTGAAGTCTAGGACACAGAGTCTTAATAGATCTTCAAGAGTTTGAATAGTCCTCTCTGATTGTCCGTCCGTTTGAGGATGGTATGCCGAACTGAATCGTAAATCCGTGCCCATAGCTTTTTGCAAGCTAACCCAAAATCGTGAAGTGAATCTTGGGTCACGATCCGAAACTATGGATACTGGCATGCCATGCAATCTCACAATCTCATTTACATACATATGAGCAAGACGTTCAAGGGAATAAGTCTCCCATATCGGCAAGAAATGAGCAGACTTGGTTAATCTATCAACAATAACCCAAATAGCATTTACACCTTGAGAAACCGTGGGAAGACCCATAACGAAATCCATGGTAATGTGTTCCCACTTCCATTTCGGAATCTCAAGTGGTTGCAATGGACCCTTAGGTACTTGATGCTCCGCCTTTACACGTTGACAAGTTAAACACCTCGAGATAAACTTTGCAATCTCTCTCTTCATATTGTTCCACCAAAATGTATGTCGAAGATCACGATACATTTTGGTACTTCCAGGATGGATTGCAAATGGTGTATTATGTGCCTCCATCATGATCTTGTTCTTTCAAATCGAATCGTTAGGAACACAAAGTCCGGAGTGGACTCAAGTATTCCTTCTTCATCGATTCTCGCTTCGGAATAGCACCTTCTTGTACTTTCTTCTTCATACGATCGCTCCGGGTTCAGTGGCTCGAGCAACTTTAACTTTATCGATTAAAGTTGGTTCTACGCGTGATATACTTGACATCATCGCACTGAATTCTATCTTTCGTGCATATGATCTTCTACAACAACGCGTCATCTACCACGTTTGCTTTTCCAGGATGGTATTGAATGGTGTGGTCATAATCTTTTAACAAACCGAGCCAACGTCGTTGTCGTGCATGTTGAGTTCCTTTTGGGTGAAGAAATATTTGAGGCTTTTTATGGTCCGAATATATCTCCACTTTCTCTCCATATAGATAGTGCCTCCAGATCTTTAGCAAAACGATCGGGCACGCCAACTCTAGATCATGAGTAGGATAATTCCTCTCATATTCTTTAAGTGTGTCGCGAGGCATAGGCTATGACTTTCCCATGTTGCATGAGAACACATCCTAACCCTTTGCCTAAAGCATCATCAGAGATAACAAATCCATCCGAACCAGATGGTATTGTTGTAACAGTTCAAATGAGTCTCCTCTTAAGCTCTTGGAAACTCTTTTTCGCATTCCTCGCTCCATATATGAATTTTGTATCTTTCCGAGTTAGTTGAGTTAATCGGGGTAGCGATTCGAGAAAATCCTTCCACGAATCTCCGATAATAACCAATTTAAGCCGAAAAAGCTACGTGATTTTGGTCACCGACTTTTGGTTGCTCCCAACTTTGTATTGCTTCAATCTTCGCCGGGTCGACAGATACTCCATGTTTTTGACACCACGTGCCCAAGGAATGCTACTTCCTCAAGCCAGAACTCGCATTTCTTCAACTTGGCATATATCTTGTTTTCACGAAGCCTTTGGAGTACCAGCTTCAAATGGTGCTCATGATCTTCACGACTTTTGGAATATATGAGGATGTCATCAATAAAGACAACAACGAACTGATCCAAATAATCCTTGAATACTCGGTTCATCATATCCATGAAAGTCAGCAGGAGCATTAGTCAATCCAAAAGACATGACTAAGAATTCATAATGCCCGCATCGAAGTTTCAAGGCGGTCTTTGGAATATCCTCGATTCTAATCTTCATGATGATATCCAAAACGAAGATCGATCTTTGAAAAGAATTGTGCTCCTTGTAACTGGTCAAACAGGTCATCAATACGAGGTAGCGGATACCTATTCTTGATGGTGACATGGTTCAATTCTCGATAGTCAATACAAAGTCTCATACTCCCGCTCTTTTTCTTCTTTACAAATAAAACAGAGCACCCCAAGGAGATGTACTAGGATGAATAAAACCGATGTCCAACAACTCCTCGTAGTTGGACCTTTAACTCCTCAAGTTCAATAGAGCCATTCGATATGGGGTTTTAGAAATGGGCTTTGTACCGTGTTCAAGATCAATAAAGAATTCAACTTCACGCTCGGGGGTAACCGAAGTTCTTCAGAAATACGCTAGAAATTTACTAACAACAGGAATATTATTCAAATCTGACGTGTCTTTATTCAAATCCATAACATGGGCTAAGAAAGCTTGACATCCATTTTTCAATAAACGAATAGCTTTATGACTAGATATGACAGTGATTGATTTTAATGGTTTAGTTGCTTGAATTCGTATAACAGGTTGGTTAGGAATATGAAAACTAACAACCTTACGAAAATAATCAATTTTGGCATGATGAGTAGTTAACCAATCAATCCCTAAAATCACATCAAAAGCAAGTATCTTTAAAGAGATAAGGTCAACAGGTAATGTGATGGTGCCAACTTGGATCAAACAAGATTTATAAATAGTGGATGTGATGAAAGTTTCTCCTAACGGAGTCTCCACAGATAAATCAAAGTCTAATTTCTCCGGAGTTAAGTTTAAACGTTGAGCACAAACAGGAGAGATAAATGAATGGGTAGCACCAGTATCTAGTAAGGTATAAACTTCGCAAGAATTTATGATTAGCTTACCCGTGATCACCTCGTTTGGTTCCTCGATTTTGACCGACCACCACGACAAACGCTCTTCCAGGGACCGTTGACTTTGACTTTTTTGGGACAGCCTTTTGAGTCACCATCCCCGCTGGACTTGGTTTTTCTACCGTATAATCTCGAGCGATATGTCCTTCTTTTCCACAATTATAGCATACCTTGAACTGTTGTGGGCGTTTCAATGATATGTCCCTCTTTTCCACATTTATAGCATACGACCGGTGGTCGTTCTCCTCCCTTAGAACCAGTTGTTGCTGGTGCTGACGTCTTCACATGGTCATTGTTGAATCTCCTCTTTTTAAAATCTCCTCCCGACTCGCTTCTTCTATTCTCATGGCCATGATTACCACCAGAGTGGTTACCGCTTTTGTCCGTATTTTTCTTTCTCCGCTGGTTATCATTGTTTCGATGATCGTCATCACCCCAGATGATCCTCGGTTGTGGTCCTCGGTTGAACGTACTCGTTATCTCGCTTCTAATAATTGAGCCCTATTGACAACATCCGAATAGAGAGAAAATTTATGAGAAATGAGATATCGACGTATATGCCGGGTTTCAAACCTCTCGTAAACATCCGCGTCATCGTTCCTCATTCTCCACCAAATGAGGTGCAAAACTCGATAACTCGCAAACTTCGCCTCGTGATTGGGGGACACCAAATCATGTTATTTTGTTCTAATCTAATAAACTCCACTTCCTTCATATACGATTTAATACTTTTAGGAAAGTACTTGTTATTGAACAGCTTCAAACGTCTCCCAAGACATGCCGAAAAGTTTGGATGGGTACGCTTCACGATTCCCACCAAGAATCGCCTCATTACTGGAACATAAAGGTGGCGAATGGAACCTTCATTCCTCCGTGCATCCCAAGACATCGAATATCTTGGTAATTTGTTTGACCCACGTTTTCGCTTTAATCGGATCTCGCTTTTCCTGAACTCGTGGTCCCAACTTGAATCGCTTGGTTGTGACAAACCGTGCGTTGTTATCATTTCCACCCATATTTTGTGCACGAAGTCTCTCTCATTCGATTTTGCATGAATCGCAAAAAGCTTCTAAACATCCCATCGCTCATCATCTCGCTCGGTGGTGTTGTTCACAGGAGGAACATTGCCGCACTGTTGCACGTTCTCCTCGTTGGTGAGTAAAGGTGTCTCCACGGCCTCATTTACTCCATCGTTAACATTCTCGATCGACATTCTCAAATACTCGCCATAAAACAAGGGTTAATTAAAGAAATCAACATATCACATAATATCCCTATATACGACGACTAACCAACAAATAAGCTTTAGTAGAGACACACTAGCGAAGGTTTTACTCGTCTCTCCCTCCTAGTTCTATTCCCGATCTCCGCCAGAGATCATATCCCTAAGCTCTGATACCAACTGTGACGCCCCCAAAATAGGTATACATCACCCATTTTGAGTCGTCAATAACATGGTATAGAAACAACTACAACTTTATTAATACAACATATAAACTGTGAGTTTAAATACAAATATTGCCATCTAGACAATATTCACACCCAAATAAGTCCTCATTACAATTATTGGTACATTATTTTACAAAAATGGTGAGGACTACTAAAACAACTTTCTAGATCCATCATTCCACACCCCGACTAGAACTCGCTACATTCTCGCCTCCTGAGAAGAAAAATGGAACAAAAAGGAAAAGGGTGAGCTCAACTAGCCCAGTAAAGAATATTATGACTAAGATAATATAGAACAAATTATCGTTAGTCTTCAACAGGAAAAAATCTGATAAAATACAATAGACAACAAGTTTCAGATCAATATTTGCAGCGAAAATAATAATTCATAGAAGAGTTACGTAGAGAATGAAATCTACTATAATCTATGAATTTAAAAGTCCATCATCAATATTTTATCCCTGTAACATCAATCAATATTCATCTTGAATCAAATATTCATCTTTGCACTATAAGCCAAAGATATTCATCAGTCGGTCATGTTCATCTCAACACCTGTACATCTTTGCACTACGGGCCAAAGATATTCATAAGAAAATCAACCATCTTTTGCACTACAAAGCCAAAGATATTCGAAGAATATCATCATTTAGGACCGAGGATGATGAAAATATTTTAAAGAAAACGAATCCAGTGAAACAAAAGAGCAAATATTAAGGATTCGTACTTTAAACAATCCGAGTTCAAAAATACTTCATAAATAATCATAGTGAAGTAAAATTCAAGAATGATCAAAACATGGATACAATCAAAGCTAGTATCCATAATAGATATTTTGGACAAAAAAATGAAAATTTAATTTTTTTGTGAATAGTGTCGTGATTCGTGAATAGTCAGATATGAATGAATAGTATCGTATACGTGAATAGTAACCCCGACACTAAAAGACAAGAATTTCACAAGAAAAATTTTACCAATATTCTAGCATAATGATATTAGAAGAAATAATATCATTTTAAAAAAATAATATCCCTTACCTTGAAAAGACGTATTTCTAACCGAATAATCGGATATAGTCTTTGAAGGAACTTGCACCGATATAACAACACTCAAAGTATCAAAATACTCACAAGAATACGCTCGATAATATAGAGAGAGAGAGAGAAAACTTAGGTTTCGGTGTGATTTTTAATTCTAACCTAAGCACCCTATTTATAGGAAAATGCTTAGAACACCAAAGAAAAGTAAAATTTAATATAATAATAATATAATTAACAAAATTCAAGCCCACCTTAGAAAACTGATCTCACTCATTTTGCACATGTTAGTGTAGCCCCAAAAAAAAATTTTTTTCTTAATAAACATAATTAAAACTTCCAAAAATCAATTAATCTCGAACTCGAACTTCAATAATTCATAATAAATAGCCCTTTTATCGTAAAAATTCAAACCACATGTCCTTTTTATAGGAAATTCCATTTCTACAACTTTGTAAGTTTAAGTTTTTCCAAATTCCAAAAGAAGTTGATCAAATCCACAAACAGAGCGATTTTACTGCTATAATCCAATTTCGGTCACAAAATGGGGTCCACAAACATATTTAACATATTTTAAACATTTTTTGTAACAAAAATACTCTTCCTCCTCATTTATTCATATATCCCACATTCATTGTAAAAAAAATATCACCATTATTATATTATTAAAATATAATAATATATTTAAATGAATTATTTTATCAAAAAAGATAAAATATCAATTTTCAACAATTGTCACATTAAAAATTTTCTCCATCTATATCCACATAAAATGAATATTTTCCTTATCATATAAATCAATAATTAATTATTCACAAATAATATTACAGAATCACAATATTGGCAACCAAAGTCGTTCCAAGAAAGAGGGGCTTTCCAATAAGGATTTCTCCTTACTGGCGCGCAATTAGGTGACCAAACCTCTCCTTAGACAGAACTTTCTAGACATTGCCAATAATGTTATCTAATAATATTATTCAAATAATATGAATTATTGATCTGATAATGAAAAATACTGTGTAGTGACAATTATTGAAACAACAATAATATAAAATATCAACGTAGCAATTATTGAATCAATAAAATAAAATATTGAACAGTAATTACTGTAACAATTATTGAGTAGTGCCTTTTTAAGTAAGAATCAATAATTGGTGTAATACCTGGTGCATCTTGTGTTTTAACCACCCGGTATTTTAACAAAGATAATCTCAGAATAACTACACCGTTATTTATAAACAACTTATATTTGTCGCTATTTTCTTCATCCAATCGCTTTTCGTTATGGGGCCCACACAAGGTCGCTACTGTCGCATTTAATATTCCCAACACAAAGAAGAATATTCCACGACCAAACGAATATTCTTCGATAAAATGAATATTTTATAACCACTTGCTTATTTGAAAATATTTATGCATTTTACCCATAACTAACCACATTAATCAAATCAACCCTTACTATTTCAAAATAATAAATAGAGGAAATTTAATTTTATTTATAATAAGTTGGGGTCTTGAATTTTCTATAATTATCATTTTTAAATATTATGGAATGAATTTGATATAATGTTATAGTTGTGGGTAATATTTAGAAATTTTACAAAGTATGCAAGTTATTTATAATATTTGATTGGTCGGGGAATATTCGTACGACGACACAATCATTGGTGGACCCCACAATGGAATTATTGTCGGATTAAGAAAATGACAAAAATATTTTTATGAAAATAACGGCGGAAGTTTTACCGTTAACTGTTGAAACACCCGGTGTTAAAAGATCTGAGGCGCGTGGTTGCATAAGTAGTAACACCAGTATTGATTATTGATGCTTACGTGAGAAGACACTCAGTTTTGTTCAATTATTGCTTTAGTAATTGTTGCATAGTATCTCACGTTAATTGATTCAATTATTGTTGATATTTTATATTGAGATGACGAAGTTATTAATATTATTATTTGGATTATTAACGATGTCTAGAAGTTCTGCCAAGGAGAGGTTTGGTTACCTAATTGCGAGCCAATAGGGAGAAATCCTTATTGGAAAACGCCCTCTTTCCTGGGAACGACCTGGTCGATTTATAGTGTGAATAATAATAATGATGATGAAGTTTTATTTTATTAGTATTATTAATGTAATAAAAATGAAAAGTTTTTTTATATAAAAATGTAATACTTTTATAAAGTTATTCGTTTTATTAGGCTAATAGTAAAATCTTTTTATATAAAATAGAATACTTTTATAAAGTTATTTATTTTATTAGACAATAATTAGAATATATTATATTTTATTATGCATAGTGTTTGCATAGTGCTTGCATAGTGTTTGCATAGTAAAATCTTTTTAAAAGTTATTCGTTTTATTAGATTATAAATAGAATATATTATATTTTATCATAAACCAATCTGGACCGTTCGTTTAAAGTAAATCGATCTAGACCGTTCATGGATTGATTACTATTCAGTCCATTCTTCAATAAATAGAAGCTCATTCCTTCATTATTTCTTACGAATTCACTTAAACTCTAGAGAGAGAAACTGTAGAGAGAATTATTCTTCTATCTTGAGCGTATTTCTTTAACGTTTAAGAAATCTTTGAGCGTAGTGCAAGTTTCTTCAAGTATATCCCCGCCCTACCGTCGGAGTACTCTTCTTTATAAGGTAAGGGGCATTATTTCTTTTGTATTCATGTAGAGAACTTCTATTATTTCATTTTTTATTATTATTCATTGGAATAACTTTGTACGCTGTGATTCACCCTATACTTGGTGAAATTCTTTTGTTATTCCATTATTTATTATTCGTTGAATAACTTTGCCATGTGGGCACCGCATACATGGTGAAATTCTCATTATTATTCCATTCTTTATTATTCATTTGGAATATCCCGTCTGCATTCGTTTACTGTGGGACCGGGTTCCGTTATTTATTATTCTTTTGGAATAACTTTGCCTACGCTAAGTACCGCATGCATGGTGATTTCGTTGTTATTCCATTCTTTATTATTCTATTTGAATATCCCGCTTAAGGCGTATTACGCTTCGACCGTTCCGTTATTTATTATTACGTTGGAATAACTTTGTCCGTGCGCCAAGTACCGCATGCATGGTGATTTCTTTTGTTATTCCATTCTTTATTATACTCGGTTGGTTAAAGTTTTGACTTTTATACTCCATGAAATTAGTGGAATATCCTTGATATTTTGCGCTTCATCTAGTATCTTTTCATGAAAATATTCTTCTGAGCATTCTTGAATTTTACTCTACAAAGAAGTATCATGTTGACAATTTGGATGTTATTAGTTCCTGGATAAATTAATTCTTGAACTTGTTTTATTGAATTCTTATATCATTGTCATCATCCTCATGTTTATATTTTGTTGAAAGTCATCCGTGGCCCAGTAGTGCATAGATGGCCTTGGTGATGATTATGACCGTGGATTATTCGGTATAATCACGTAGTAATGTTACAAATGATGTGGTAAAAGTCCTCATTGGCCCGTAGTGCATTGATGGACGAGTTGTTGGCATGATCATGACCATTGATGAATACACGAATATCCTTGGCCGTAGTGCATGGATAATTTGTGGTTATGGTACTAATGAATATCCTTGGCAGTAGTGCGGGGATGATGTGGATTATTTATTGTCGAGTCCCAAATGATAAAAGTGATGAAAACCTTTTAAATCATAAAAGATAGTAGATTTTATTCTTTACTTGACTCTTTTAATGGATTACATGTTCCGCTGCAGTTAAACTTAATGTCTATTGTATTTTATCAGTTTAACATTGTTGAAGACTAATGATAATTTATTACGCATTATCTTAGTCATAATATTTCATTGGGCTAGTTGAGCTCACCCTTTCTTTCTTTGTTCTCTTGAGGAAATGAGAACGTGGCGGGACTAGTCGGGGAGCGGAGTGACGGTCCGAGATGATAGTATTAGTAGTCCTCACTATTCATTAAATAGTGTGACAATAAATATAATGAGGACTTATTCTGAGAGTGAGTATTGTCTAGAAGACAATAGTTGTATTAAAACTCACGGCTCTCTTGTTGTATATTAAAGATTGTATTTGTATTCTGTACCATGTATTTGGTGACTCAGAATAGGTGATGTATACCTATTTTGGGGGCGTCACAATCAGCATCAAGTCATACGCCAGTTAGTCAGCTAGTAGCATGCATTTCTCCTTCCTTTTGTTATGAATGCTCCATCATCACCTTCAGAAAGCGAAGCTATGGAAGATAAGGTTACGAAGAGAGCAAACGCTAAAGTCCGTCGGGATTTTGCCAATAAAAGGGAATTTATATACCTGGGCCAATCTATGGTGGAGATATTTCAGATGCTAATCAACGAAGGAAGAATCACCTCCCTTCTACCTCCAATTAATTCCCGTTCAAGACGGTTCAACTTCGATGGAGTATGTCAATTCATTCACATTCTCGCAGTCACAGCACAGGAGAATGCTGGGCACTCCGCCACCTTATTCAAAATCTAATTGACAACGATGTCCTGCAATTGGCAGACGATGACACTGTGGTACTCGAGAGTGGGAATACCTGTCCTACCAAATGGAAGGTATTAGTAGCAGTTATATCCGCTAAGGCTGATGAGACTGTCAAACCATATATTTCCCATATAAGCAATTCAACTCAAAGGAGCTGACAATCCTTTGAAAATGGCTGCACCAGAGCCAATTTCTTTACCGTTCAGACTGCAGTATCCTGTTGTCAGCCCTCACAAAGTCCCATGGAATTATGTAGAAGCTGAAGGATCCACGTCTCATACTACTGCTACAGTGTTGAAGGAAAATCCACTGTATCTTCCTTAGAGGGTGATGAAGCCTTCCATAAAAGCAAAGGGGAAGATTCCAATGGAGAAAATTGAAAATTTCCTCCGCACTATGGGCCATATAAAGCCAAGGTGGTTCTAAGCTTAAGAGAAGCTCCACATCAGATCTCAATAATGGACTTGGTTTTCTCTTCCGATGATCACAAGAAGATCTTATTGAAGGTTTTGGAAGAAGCCTACTTGCCAAAATCAGTGGATGTGGAAAAATTTCAACATCTGATTGATCACATTTTTAACAACAATGTGATATCCTTCACTGATGACGACATACCACTCGAAGGGACCGGTCATTGCAAGCCATTGCACATCGCAGTTTTGTCCTCCGGGTATATGTTAGCTAGAGTTTTGATAGATGGAGGCTCGTCTCTGAATATCTATCCTTATGCCACCTTGGTGAAGATGAACGTCAATCTCAAACGGATCCGAAGCAGCCATACAGTTATCAAAGCTTTTGATGGATCCCGACGAAATTCTGTCGGAGAGATTGAGTTTCCAATTGAGATTGGTCTAAACACATTCAATGTATCCTTCCACGTCCTCAAGATAGATTCAGGATACAACCTGCTATTGGGCAGATCACGGATCCACATGCCTGGAGCCGTCCCTTCTACACTTCATCAACAACTCAAATACATTGTCAACAATAGCCAAGTCACTGTAAACACTGAGCCGAAATGTCCTGAACAAGGAGATCTCCCAATCATCAACTTCAATTCAGAAGTTGAGCCAGTTAGTTTTCATACTTTGGAAGTGAGTAATACGTAATACCATCCTATTGGAGCACCACTTCTCGTACCCAAGATTTCTGTCGAAGTGATGGCAGCTACCCAAGAAATGATGTCATTGGGTCATCAGCTTGAACAAGGGCTGGGTAAAAATTAGCAGGGTATTAAGCACCCAATTCAAGTGTCCAATCAAACTGGGACATCCAGACTAGGTTATTCTGCCAATTCCAGTCATAGGAATCCTCATAAGCACAAGCAGATTCCTCAAGCTTCCACCATTACTGCACGATTTTCTCCACTGCACCTCATGAAACGACATCGGTCCGATAAAGGTGCCAGCCCATGTTATGGCTATGCTGTTTCCTAAACCAGTACCATTCAAAGCAAAAGAGGTCCTGATTCCTGATCCAGAAGTGGAAGAAAGGGAAAGGAAACGTAAACATGACATTGCCTTGATGATGTCAAGCATACGCATTATTGTCCATTATGAACATACAAACAGATACACCCCAGACAATGATTACCCAGATGTTATGGTCATCATTAGGAAAAGGAGGGCGATAATAGCCCCTCCATCATCTGCGATCCATCGTGACTTTACCTCGACAATTGGAGCAAAGACTCCATGCATTTGTTGGCGAGGTAAAACGAAGCGTAAATCCTCCGCCTGTAGATAACTTTAATTGCTTACTTTTCTGTACAGTATTAACAGTTGTTTTATCAGTACATGCTAACACTTTTGTCTAATTAAACAGTTTCATATATTAAGTGAAAGCATATTTTGTTTCAGGACTCTGAATTTAGATATGTCGGTGCTTGCTGATGAGGTGCCTTTTCTCCACAAAGACTGTAGCTTTGATGAAAAGTTGGACTCAGACTTGATGGAAATCCAAGAGGACATTGAGACACCTCAGGAGATTAAGGAATGGGTTGAAGACAAACCTAAACCTAATCTTGATCAAACCACTTCTTTCAATCTTGGAACCTTAGAAAGCCCTAAGCTAATCCAGATCGGTTCAAACTGATAAGTGGTATTTTTACCTACTTATTGAATACCAATTCACGCGAACTATGCCCATCTCAAGTACATTTTATTGTGTTTTAGTTGCATTTCATGATATTTTGCATTGCATTTACTTAAAACTCCTTTTGGTGAATAAGTGCAGGAATCTGCTTAATTTTGGTGGTATTAGAGGGCACGAGGCTAATGGATGCATGAAGGCGAGGCACAAGCGGGGATTTGCGTGGCATGAAGGTACTATGAAGAAAGGATACCAAGCATGGAAGAAAACTAAGCATGAATGAACAAGTTACAGCAGCAGCAGCACGACAGAACCAGAACCATAACTTGCAGACTGCAAGTCGCGCGGCCGCGCGACATAATAGCGTTAAGAGCGCGCACCCGTGCGAGGACTCGGTTAGACAGGGCATACTTTCTGCAAGTCTCGCACCCACGCGAGGAACGTACTGGAGGAGCGCTCGGCCGCGCGCGATGCTGAAGCTGTGTATTTGTTTTATTTTAATTTTTAATTAAATGAGTTGTAATTGGTTTTTAAACGATTCTGACTGGTGTCAGACAGGGGGATTGATACTTTTAGCGTATTTTTCATATCGTAACTAGGGTTTACACTGTGAGGGAGATTCCAATGTAGAACGAGGCCAAAACGTCTACCTCTCCAATTCTTCTTGGGATTCTCTGTCATTGTGGTTCTTTATTATCATTTACTGGATTTTTATGAGGATTTGAATGTTATTATTGGTTCCAAATCTGCAATTGGGTTTGATCGTTCTATCTTTCATCTTTCAATTGTGTGTTTTGTAATCATGTTTAACGTTGATCCCATAATGGCTTTTGGTTCAGTCATGAACTAAACTCTATTATGGGATTCTAACGGATTTTAATATGTAGTTTGGTTGCATGCTTAAATGCTAGGGTTGTTTTGCATATCATATGGGAATTCTATCATGATTGTTTTATATGTATGAATGCCTGATCACCATTCGTCTCAGTACTTGTATGGAATTGACAATGAACATGCAAGTATGGATTGTAATCATGATATCATGCAAATATGGGGCTGTTGTATATGGCTTGCGTATTTTGTGAACCAGATAGACATATACTATTTCACTGTATGAGCTAGAGTAAGGGCTTGTGCTTAAAATTAATATAATTGCAATTTCACATAGACATATAGTGATTTTGGTTGTATTGGTGATTACATGGAGTCTATCATTTGTGGATGCTATGTAAGTAGGTTATAGTGCATTGAAAAATGGTTATAACTCTTATTTGTGCTCTTGGCTATTTTCCTATGATATGTGAACACTTCTTGCATGATAGTGGCGATTAGATGAAATATTAAATGAAGTTAGGGTCCCATTATTTCCAGATTATATTCATCCATTAGTATACTTATTTTCAGTTGTTAGTTACAATTAGTTTAAGTCAACAATTATATTCATTAGTCTAAGCATATAAATACGGTGATTGAGTTAATTGATGCGAGTAGTTTAAATTTAACAACTTTCTCGTGGGATCGATACTCTACTTACTCAGATTATTTTTGACACATGTATGCTTGCATGAGTTAGAGCTCTTTTATCGAAGCGTGTAAAAGAGGTAACAAGTTTTAAGCGGCAATTCTTTGGGAAAGGCGTTGAATTTAAATTATTATCATTAGTTTAAAGCTATATTGTATGACTTAGACAATTCTGATCGTTTCTCATTTCTATTTTTGTTGAGGTTTTCGTTTCAGGAACTTGTGGATTTTTATGCACACGCGATCATCCAACTCAGAACTAACACCAGCGCAGGATAACATTAACAGAAGAGGTTAGAAAGCGAGTGTGCGGAGAAATTTGCAAGCGCAGTTAGATAATACAACATCCAAAATGGCGGAAGAACCGAGACTTGAGCAAAGAGAAGAGCATCAGGCTCTAAGGGAGTATTCCATGCCAAACATAAATGGACTACAGTCGAGCATAGTCAGATCGACGATAGCAGCCAATACCTTTGAAATCAAACCGGTCACTATTCAGATGGTGCAGAACTCGGTTCAGTTTGGGGGTGCTGTCACGGATGATCCGAATGAATACCTATTAAGCTTCATCGAGATTTGTGATACATTTAGATACAATGGTGTGACGGAGGATGCCATTAGACTACGGCTATTCCCATTTTCATCGAGGGATAAGGCTAGAAGTTGGCTACATTCTTTGCCGTCAGGGTCAATCACTACATGGGAGGACTTAGCACAGAAATTCTTAGCCAAGTTCTTTCCTATGGCTAAGACTGCAAAGATGAGGACAACTGTCTCTCAGTTTGAGCAACAACAAGGCGAGTCCTTATATGAGGCATGGGGAAGATATAAAGAGATGCTTAGAAAATGTCCGCATCACGGTATGCCAGATTGGATGGTGATCAACTCCTTCTACAATGGTTTGGGATGGCAGTCGAGACCGATTGTGGATGCAGCCGCAGGAGGGGCATTATGGACAAAGAGCTATGACGAAGCCTATACGCTTATCGAGACTATGGCTGCGAATGATTATCAGAATCCTACAGCTCGGATGCCATAACCCAAGATTGCAGGTGTGTTGGAGGTAGATGCGATTACACAGTTGTCAGCACATATGGCAGCTATGGCTAAGAAGATAGATACTTTGGCAGAAAGTAAAGTGAAAACAGTTGCCTTCGTTTGTGAGATTTGTGCAGGGTCACACTCCACGGATCAGTGTGCTATCAGCTCAGAGTCAGTACAGTATGTGAGAAACTACAGGAAAGACCAAGGTCAATTTTAGAACACATAGCACCCCAACAACCGCAATCATCCGAACTTTAGTTGGTCAAATAACCAAGGACAATAGCAGAATCAGTTTCAGCCGAACCAACAGTTTCAACCACAGTCATCTTAGCCACAGTTTACACCAAAACCACCGTTCCCACCGGGATTCTCTCAACAACAACAACATCACACTCCAGCTGCACCACAGCTAGAAAAGAAATCAAAAATGGAGGAGATGATGTTGAAATACATGGCAAACACAGAGGTTATGATCAAAAGCCAAGCAGTGGCTATTAAGAATTTGGAGACTCAAATGGGGAAAATGGCGAGTATGCTTAACAACAGCCCTGTGGTTCATTGCCAAGTAACAACTCTGAGACAAATCCAAGAAGAGACGAAGGAGGAAGCGGTGTCAAGCGATCACATTGAGATCGGGGAAAGATTTGTGAGTCGCTGCAAGTACATGGCCATGAGGCGCGAAAGCAGTGGTCAAGAGGAGGAAAATCTGGAAAATTCTGATGTTCAGCAGGAAGAGAAAGACAAAAGGAGTTCGTAAGAGAAGGTCAAGAGTCCGAGCCACTAATTCACCCTCAAGTCACCAGTATCCATGCAGAGGTTAATTAAGCAGAAAGAAGACAAACAGTTCAACAAGTTTCTGGAGGTATTCAAAAAGTTGCAAATTAATATACCTTTCGCCGAAGCATTGGAACAGATGCCAAGCTATGCAAAGTTCATGAAGGGTATATTGTTAAGGAAGAGAAGATTAGATGAGTTTGAAATGGTAGCCTTGACCGAGGAATACAGTGCAGTGCTTCAGCGCAAACTACCTCCAAAGCTGAAAGATCCAGGCAGCTTCACAATTCCGTACACAATTGGGAAGATGAACTTTAGTAAGTGTTTATGTGATCTGGGAGCAAGTATAAATTTGATGCCGCTGTTAGTGTTTAACCAGTTGGGATTGCCGGCTCCAAGGCCGACAAACATTTCTCTATAGCTAGCTGACAGATCCATCACGTATCCACGGGGAATTGTTGAAGATGTGTTGGTTAAGGTGGACAAGTTTATTTTTCCGGCTAACTTCATCATTCTAGACTACGAAGAAGACAAAAGCATACCAGTAATACTGGGAAGACCATTTTTAGCCACAGGAAGAACTTCGATAGACGTGCAAAAAGGGAAACTCACTATGCGTGTACATGATCAGGAGGTCATCTTCAATGTCTTTAAGGCAATAAAGTTCCCAACGGATGAAGAAGAATGCTTCTTGGTGGACTTGGCAGATTGGGGCCTAAAGGATGAGGTACAGAAACCGAGGAATTATGAACCGTTGAGGTGTGTAACTGGCAAAAGTTTAGAGTTGAAGGTAGAGCCGTTAATGAAAGCTGAAGTCATTAAATTTTGGGGTGCGGTGGACAATAAGGAAGGTACCTCAATTCTTGATGTGACATGAGATTCAGAGATAGTCAAGCTAATTGACTATAACTTAGCGCTAGATGGGAGGCAACCCATTATTTCTACCCCCATTGACTTTTTAGTTATTCATTTTGAATTACTTTAGTCAGTTATATCTCATTCATTTTTAATAGGATATTAGATTTTTATGCTTAAGTGTGTAGCAAGAATTGCTTTGCGAATATTTGCAAGATGATACCATTATGAGGCCACTAATTCATATTTTAATAGTGTGCATTAATGTCTATGCAGGAACCATCATTGGAAGGCATCACTTATAGGCAAAATGGAGTTGAACTTGAGCATTGCAGATATCAGGCTCGCGCGGCCGCGCAACCTATGAAGTACAAACTCGTGCGGCTGCGTGCCTAGTCAATCAGGCCAACAAACATTCTGCAAGTCTCGTGCCCACTACACACTCGCGCGACCGCGTGCGACACCGAATTAAGACAGATCTAAACATTTCTAAAAAGAGTTGTGGACCATCTGGACTCTCATTTGGGATAATAATAGACGCGAAAATCTCTCCATCCCCATAACTCACATCTCTATCTCTCTATCAGTTACAAATTGAAACCGTGCATTTCTCAATCACATCTCCACGATTCTCTCCACGTTCAAAGCTTAACCCACGCTCTCATCCACTCTATAAAGCTAGGGCTCCTAATTGGGTTGGCAAAAACAAGTTGGGAGATTAGCACATCATAAATTCTCATTCATTCTCAATAAGTTCATCTGTATTCTTGCTCAAATATCTACAAATGGGTCCAAAAAGAGCACGACCATCTTCATCTTCCTTATCCTCCTTCGGCAGTCACGAGGAGGACATTGTTGACCACACTAAGTTCTTGTGTCTGAAAGCCCAGCAGGAGTACTACCGGATCGTAGCAAAAACATTTATCAAGGAAAGAGAATTCAAACCAGAAGGCTAGGATGGGCATCTTTGTGCCATGATCCAGGAACGAGGCTGGGGTGGACTGAATGCATCTCCCATGCCCATTCCGATGAGCATAGTCCGAGAGTTTTACGTCAATGCCAAAGTCACCATGAACGATACCTTTATGGTTCGAGGTGTTGAGATAAAATACAGACCTTCCACCATCAGAACCATTCTGAGAATCACCGAGACACCACCACAAGGGGCTGCCAATTGGATCACAGGGGCACATCAGGAAACGGACTTGGAGCGTGTCATTGCAGAGTTGTGCATACCAGACACGAAGTGGACTTACAAAGTCGGCACGACCCAGCCTCGCATATTCCCAGCAGTCGCACTGAATCGATATGCCAAGGCTTGGAACCTGTTTATTTGTGCTAAGTTATTGCCTTCACCGCACCAGCATGAGATAACGGCGGAAAGGGCCATAATTCTATGGGGCATAATTACTGGTGAGTTTATTGACGTGGGGTATTTGATTCATCAAAACATCATGAAGTATCTGAAGGGAAGTACCACTGGGAACATTCCACATGCGTCAGTGGTTGCCATGCTATGTGCTCATCAGGGGTGTAATTGGGGCAACGAACAAATGCAATATCCAAGCCAGGACATCACCCATGCCACCATCGCGAAATTCGAGGACTGGGCAGGAGGCGAAGCACACCCGCGCGGACGAAGATTTATTCTCAGGCCCAAATTCCCCGAGCCATCCCAGTAGCCCCCTCAGACAGATGAGGCAGGCCCATCCACCCGAGCACACACCGTTCCTAGCGATCGACAACTCCGAAGGTTGGAGCGCAAAGTCGACGCCATGTATGACAATTTTGTAACATTTTCCACGGGACTCACCAGAGCCTTGGCCGAAGCCTTTGCGCAACAAGGGACAATGCTCGAGTGGCCTCAGTTTGGGACCGCAGTGCCATATCCACCACCAGATTCACCACCCGAGGAGGGTGGTCAAGCCGATCATTAGGGGAGTTTTCTGTACCCTTTACCTTCATTCAATGGTGCATTGAATATTATAAGTTTGGGGGTATTGGGGTAGTAGTGTAGTTTCATTTAGTTTTTGCATGTTTAGTGTAATTTTGCATGTCATAAAATTTTGCTGAAGTTTTTTAATTTTTAGTCATGATTGCTTGTGTTAGTATGTTTTAGTTTGCATGTCTCACAATGTTTAGCTTTATGGAAATTCTTGCCTAGCCAATGATGATAGTGAATTGTGAAGGATTCTAGAGTATATTGGATAACATGAACGTAGTTATAATGTTTCACACGATAAAATTCATGTTGCTGTTTAAAAGCTTTCGGTTTGCACAAACGTGTTCACAATCACTTGTAGGTTTAAGAAGTATGTGTTACATTGCTTGATAGAACATGTAGTTTTGAAAAGAGAAATATGTGGAAAGTGATCTTAGACTGTATGAAGCATGGACATGCAATGTAAGACCCCAACTTTTATGAATAAAGATGAATTTTCTATAATTATCATTTTTAAATATTATGGAATGAACTTGATATAATGTTATAGTTGTGGGTAATATTTAGAAATTTTGCGAAGTACGCAAGTTGTTTATAATATTCTATTGGTCGGGGAATATTCGTACGATGGCACAATCATTGGTGGACCCCACAACGGAATTATTGTCGGATTGAGAAAATGACAAAAATATTTTGATGAAAATAACGACGGAAGTTTTACCGTTAACTGTTGAAGCACCCGGTGTTAAAAGTACAGGAATACGCGTGGTTGCATAGTAGCACACGGTATTGATTATTGATGCTTACGTGAGAAGTCACTCAGTTTTGTTCAATTATTGCTTCAGTAATTGTTGCATAGTATCTCACGTTAATTGATTCAATTATTGTTGATATTTTATATTGAGATGACGAAGTTATTAATATTATTATTTGCAATATTAACGATGTCTAGAAGTTACGCCACGAGAGAGGTTTGGTCGCCTAATTTAATTGCGCTTGATAGGGAGAAATCCTTATTGAAAGCCCCTCTTTCACAGGGAGCGAATTCGGTCGATTAATAGTGTGAATAATAATAATGATGATGAAATTTTGTTTTATTAGTATTATTAATATAATAAAATGGAAAAGCTTTTATATAAAACAGAATACTTTTATAAAGTTATTCGTTTTATTAGGCTAATAGTAAAATCTTTTTATATAAAACAGAATACTTTTATAAAGTTATTCGTTTTATTAGACAATAATTAGAATATATTATATTTTATTATGCATAGTGTTTGTATAGTGCCTGCATAGAGTTTGTATAGTAAAATCTTTTTAAAAGTTATTCGTTTTATTAGATTATAAATAGAATATATTATATTTTATTGTAAACCAATCTGGACCGTCCATTTAAAGTAAATCGATCTGGACCGTTCATGGATTGGTTACTATTCAGTCCATTCTTCTATAAATAGAAGCTCATTCCATCATTATTTCTTACGAATTCACTGAAACTCTAGAGAGAGAAACTGTAGAGACAATTATTCTTCTATCTTGAGCATATTTCTTTAGCGTTTAAGAAAGCTTTGAGCGTAGTGCAAATTTCTTCAAGTATATCCCCGCCCTACCGTCAGAGTACTCTTCTTTATAAGGTAAGGGGTATTTTTTTTATATTCATGAAGAGAACTTCTATTATTCCATTCTTTATTATTACATTGGAATAAACATGTATCTGTGATCTACCCTATACTTGGTGAAATTCTTACATTATTCCATTATTTATTATTCTGCTTTGGAATAACCTATCTCATGCAATCGCATACATGGTGAATTTATGTTGTTATTCCATTCTTTATTATTACATTAGAATATCACATGCATGCGTTTTATCTTGGGACTGGTTCCGATTATTTATTATTACATTGGAATAACTTGTACATCAAGTATCCGCATGCATGGTGATTTATGTTGTTATTCCATTCTTTATTATTACATTGGAATATCACGCCGGTCGTATTACGCTTTGACTAGTTCCGATTATTTATTGTTTTTTTGGAATAACCTGTCTATGCGAAGTACCGCATGCATGGTGATTTCTTTTGTTATTCCATTCTTTATTATACTCAGTTGGTTAAAGTTTTAACTTCTATACTCCATGAAATTAGTGGAATATCCTTGATATTTCCGCTTCATCCAGTATCTTTCATGGAAATATTCTTTTGAGCATTCTTAAATTTTACTCTACAAAGAAGTATCATGTTAACAATTTGGACGTTATTAATTCCTGGATAAATTAATTCTTGAAATTGTTTTATTGAACTCTTATATCATTGTCATCATACACATGTTTATATTTTGTTGAAAGTCATCTGTGGCCTGTAGTGCATAGATGGACTTGGTGTGATTATGACCAGGGATTATTCGGTATAATCATGACCGTAATGTTACAAATGATGTGGTAAAAGTCCTCATTGGCCCGTAGTGCATTGATGGACAGTTGTTGGCATGATCATGACCATTAATGAATACACAAATATTCTTGGCCCGTAGTGCATGGATAAATTGTGGTTGTGATACTAATGAATATCCTTGGCCGTAGTGCAGGGATGATGTGGATTATTTATTAAGCTGAGTCCCAGCGATAAAAGTGATGAAAACCTTTTAAATCATAAAAGATAGTAGATTTTATTCTCTACTTGACTCTTTTAATGGATTGCATGTTCCATTGCAGTTAAACTTGATGTCTATTGTATTTTATCAGTTTAACATTGTTGAAGACTAATGATAATTTATTCTGCATTATCTTAGTCATAATATTTCTTACTGGGCTAGTTGAGCTCACCCTTTCTTTCTTTGTTCTCTTGAAGTGAAATGAGCGTGTAGTGGGGACTAGTCGGGGAGCGGAGTGACGGTCCAGATGATAGTATTAGTAGTCCTCACTATTCTGTTAAATAGTGTGTTAATAAATGTAATGAGGACTTATTCTGAGAGTGGATATTGTCTAGAAGACAATGTTTGTATTAAAACTCACAACTCTCTTGTTGTATATTTAAGATTGTATTTTGTATTACATACCATGTTTTTGGTGACTCGAGAATAGGTGATGTATACCTATTTTGGGCGCGTCATGATTAAGTATCAAAGCTTAGGGATATGATCCTTGGTGACATGTGAGATAAGAACTAGGAGGGAGAGGCGGGAATTCTTCGCTAGTATGACCTACCTAAGTTTATTTGATATTTAATTGGTGGTGGTCGAGTATAGGGATTATATGTGATATATTAATTAACCCTTGTTTTGTGGCGGTATTTAAAATAAATTAGGTATCGTCATCTTGGGTGCGCCACTTACATGGTACATAAATTCAAATCTGACTTACTAATATAAGCGTAGGTATGCAATCGACATAAAGCGTGAGTTTGAATACAAATATTGTCTACTAGATATATACAAACTGAAAAGGTCCTCATTACAACTATTATCACCTTTATTTCACGAGAATAGTGAGGACTACTAATCTTATCCTACGGACCATTACTTCCGTTCCCAGGCTCGTCCCGGCTATGTTCTCATTTCACGAAGAAACGGTGAAAAAAAAAGGTGAGCTCAACTAGCCCGATGAAATATTATGACTAAGATAATGCGAGAATAAATTATCATTAGCCTTGAGATGTTAAGCGATAAAATCTGATAAACTGACGGTTTAAGCTGCGGCGGAATAAGCGATCCATAAAAAAAGTGAAGTAGAGAATAAAAGTCTACTATCTTTTAGGTTTTAAAGGTTTTCATCAATTTTTATCATTTGAGACTCGACAATAAATAAACCACCACATCTAATCATCCACTGTACCACGGTCGAGGATTTTCATCAAATTATCGATGGTAAGTGACTATCTTAGAATCACCCACTGGTCATAATCATACCAAAAACTATCCATCATTTGCATTCACGGGCCCTTTGAGGACTTTTGTCACATCATTTATATCAAGTCGTGATTATCTTAGAATGATCCTGGTCATAATCATACTAAGTTCATCTATGCTGCGTAAGCGAAGATAACATAATATAACATGAGGATGATAATGATGACATAATAATTGATAAAACAAGTTCAAAATTATTTAATCCATGAATTATTAACGTCAAATTGTCGACATAATCTTTGTTTACGTGAGAGTAAAATTCAAGAATGATCGGAAGAATATTTCCATGAAAAGATCTTTGGATGAAAGCATGAAATATCGAGGATATTCTACTAATTTCATGGAGTATAGAAGTCAAAGTTTTAACCAATTTGGGTATAATAAAGAATGGAATAACAAAAGAAATCACCGTGCATGCGGTGCTTGCGCATAGGCGAGTTATTCAGCGAGAATAATAATAACGGAACGGTCGGTGAAATTCACGCAAGCGGGATGTTCAACAGAATAATAAAGATGGAACGGATCGGTGTAAAAAACACGAGATAGGATATTCAGCGAGAATGATAAAAAGGCGGAAACCGGTCGGTGTAAAAAACAGACGAGGATGACGAGGATGTTCAGCGAGAATAATAAAAAAGCGGAACCGGTAGGTGTAAAAACTGTGAGCGAGGATGTTCAAGCGAGAATAATAGAAGAATGTCACCAAGTATAGGGTAAGCCAGCGTATATCTGAGTTATTCAGCGAGAATAATAAGCGATGGAATAACATAAGGATTTCACAAGTATAGGGTATCTGGCGTATCTGAGGTTATGTATAGGGTATGCCACTTTTACGAGTTATTCAATGAGAATAATAATGAATGGAATAATGAAGTTCTCTTGAAGAAAAGAATAACACCACTACAACAAATAATATCCTTACTAAAAAAGGCTGAATATAGAAGTAGTGAAGTAGCGAGAATACTCTTCTTTTCTACATAATTTTCTCTCTATAGCTTCTCTCTATAATTTCTCTCTCAGAGTTTGATGAATTAAGTAAGAAAATAATGAAGGAATGAGCTTATTTATAGGAAAATGGAATGCGTAGTAACTAATCCATGAGCGGTCAGATTGATTTACTTTAATCGGCGGTCCATATTTAAAGAAAAATCTTTTAAATAAAATATAATATATTCTATTTATATAAAAACATTTTTATATGCAAACCTTTATGCAATCTTATGCAAAAACTTATATGCAAAAACTTTATGCTGACACTATATCGTAATAAAATATAATATATTTATTTATAGAATAACTTTAATAAAGTATTCTATTTTATATAAAAGATGTTTACATTTTATTACGTTAATAATCTGAATAAAACAAAAGCGTCGTTATCATTATAATAATTCATATTATTAATCGTGATAATGGAATCAATGTGGTGACTTCTCGCATAAGCATCGATAATCAATACAGGTGTCTTTCTTATGCGACCACATTATTCTTTGTACTTTTACTCTGAGAGTAGTTCAGCGGTAACCACGGTAAAACTTCATAGTTATTTTGATAAAATATTTTTGTCGTTTTCTCGATCAAAATGATAATTACATTATGGGTCCCACTGATGATTGGTAGTTATGCGAATATTCCTGCTAAGCAAGAATATTCCCAGAGCCGATCGAATATAATATAACCACTTGCATACTTTGCAAAATTTATAAATACTACCCTGACTATAATATTATCTAAATTCACACCATAATATTAAAAATTATTTTGACAAAATTTAAATCTTTATTGATAAAATCGGGGTCTCTGATCCCCTCCTTATGGAATTTAGCCCTCGAAATTAGAAGTGCGATACTGGATATGATAAAGAGGTGAGGATACCTTGAATACCTTTATCGTTGAAAATATTAAATTCATCTTTGCAATCAGGCGAAGATATTCATTAACAATTCATCTTTGCACTTTCTGGGCGAAGATATTTATTAAGATATCTTTTGTAAAACCAATAATATCTAAGCGTAAAACCAATATCTTTGAGACGACTTAATAGTATCACGACCATGAATTATCCGTACCTTTCTTGGCTAAGGATATTCGTGTTTTCAATCTGATCGTGATTATCTTAGAATAATCCGTGGTCATAATCATACCAAGTCTATCGATACACTTCTGACGAAGATGACTTTTACCACATCCATGAATTAATATTTCATTCTTTGAGACTCATTTCGATAATTAATCCATATCATCGAATCATCCACCTTTTCTGGGCGAGGATATTCATTAGTATCACGACCACGAATTATCCGTACACTACGACCCGAAGATAATCGTGTATTCATTAGTATCACGACCACAAATTATCCATGCACTACGACGACGAAGATAATTGTGTATTCATTAGTATCACGACCACAAATTATCCATTTACACTACGACCCGAAGATAATTGTGTATTCATTAGTATCACGACCACAAACGACCACAAATTATCCATACGACCACAAATTATCCATGACGAATAATAATTGTGTATTCATTAGTATCACGACCACAAATTATCCGTACCTTCTGACGAAGATAATTGTGTATTCATTAGTATCCGACCACAAATTATCCATACACTCTGACGAAGATAATTGTGTATTCATTAGTATCACGACCACAAATTATCCATACACTCGGCGAAGATAATTGTGTATTCATTAGTATCACGACCACAAATTATCCATACCACTACGGCGAAGATAATTGTGTATTCATTATATCCGACCACAAATTATCCATACACTACGACGAAGATAATTATGTGTATTCATTAGTATCCGACCACAAATTATCCATACACTACGACGAAGATAATTGTGTATTCATTAGTATCACGACCACAAATTATCCATGCACTTTACTGACCCGAAGATAATTGTGTTTTCAATTCTGGTTATGATTATCTTAGAACAATCACAGTGGTGGTATAATCATACCAAGTCCATCTATCTATTTCTGGGCCACGAGATGACTTTCAGCGTAATATAAGCGTGAGGATAATGATATAAAGAATCGATCGAATGAGATAAAGGATAAATATTAAACATTTATAATATAATTTATCCGAGGATTCAAGAATATCCCCATGTTATCAATCACTTAATAATCTCATAATCTAATAACATTAATATTATAACAATATTTTAATCACTTCTTAAATTTATAAACAATTTATCTTAATTGTTTACGCTTTTTACCATATAATGCATTTAATCATTCAAAAAATGCCATACTCATAAAATATCATCACCAATTATCAAATCCTCATCAAAAAAATATGCATATACTCTATATAGGATTCTCAGCCATAAAATCCTATTTTCAACTTTGTTACTTCACATAACATATTTAACTCGTATGTTAAGTAACTAAACTATTTTCATGAAAATACCAAATCAGTCCCAAAAATATTTCTTTTCTGGGATTTAGCATAATATAGTCCCATAATGAAAATATATTTTTAAGAATTTTTAAAATTCATTTACTATTTTTCAAAAATCAATTTCTAATTAATTCCTTAAGAAATTAGCTACCTCAAGTTTAACTCAAAAATTCCCAAATCTTGGCAGGACCTTACACATGTTAACGTGAGCTTCTAGTTTAAATTTCATGGTCATCGGAGTTATAGAACTCGGTTATAGCGTTTTTAAATCGGAAAAACCTAAATATTGAAATAGTCATAACTTGCTCATTTTAAGTCGAGAATGAGCTCATTTTTGGACAGGAGGTACTTTATACCATATACTTTCATGTCCCAAAAGGCCAGAATTTTTCTCATAATTTAAGTGGCCGAAACAGTCCCTTAAAGTTTCTCAGGCGATAGCATTTTTGAAATTTACAGCTTTGGCCTCCTTTGCTAAAATCAGTCCACACAAAATCTACAACACCTTTTCCAGTAATTCCACTTGGATTAGTTAGGTAACTCATAGATCTAACTCTAGGACTTGACCACATTCAAAAATTCAAAATATAATAGGAGATATGGTCGATTGAATTTCATATTCGTTTTTCACCAAAATCGATTTTCAACTCTTTGTGATTTCTAAGAAACTTTCATGTTTTCACATACTAACCAACATAACTCATCATAAAACTTACTAATACTTCATATACCCATGATTTTCATTAGTCAATGCTTTTATTATGACTTTCATCATAAACCACGTAATTTATTCCTTTTAGTTGAAGAAATATTTGAGGTTTAAGAAATGGGTTTTTATCTTGGAATTGATACAAAATTCGATTTCACGCTCTAGGGTAGGCTAGGAAGTCTTCAAGAATCGTCAAGAAATTTATTAATGATAGAAATATCATTCAAAGCTGTTACTCTTATCCAAGACTTGGATAGATCGTCACATTGATACCATTGTGACTTACATCCCTTAACTAGATAGCACCTCTGATGATACCTATAAACTTGCCATCTTCATTCACGATGTCGCCCCTCTGAGAAAGTCGGCGGTGCATTCCACACAAGGAAGTCAACAACGAAAGGATCGGGGCTCTTTACTTATGGCTTGATATAACGATGATTAACTTTAGGGTTTGGTTACTTTGAATTAAGTATAATGAGGTTGGTTAGGAATATAAAAGCTAACAACCTTAAAAAAAAGAATAATGAGTAGTTAATCAATCGTTTTCAAAAAATTACCTCAAAGGCAAGTATTTTCAAAAGATAAGATCGACGAAGTAGCGTGAAAGTGTTTATTTGAAACAACAAGATTAATAAATAGTGGAGGTAGTGAAGGTTTCTCTCTAGCGAAGTTTGATAGATAAATCAAAGTCTATTTTTTTCTTGGTCAAATTTAAGCGTTGAGCACACAACTAGGAGAATAAAAGAATGGGTAGAACTTGTATTGAATAAAGTATAGACTTACATGATAATTTATAATTAACTTAACGTAATAACCCGTTCGGGTTTCTCAAACAAACGCTCTCGCTTAAATTTGAAAGTTTGACTTTACTTTATAAGGTACATTCCACCCTTAAGTGCTTCTTCACATTCACGATCCATGATTTGAATCATTATTCTCGATCCATATCGAATTCGGGTTGTGCTATGAGGTAATTAGAATTCGATGTTGAATTCTCTCAATTCTTGTCAAAAAGCAAAGTCCATTTCATCTATTTTGGCTTTATTGGATGGGGACGTCTTTTCTACACTTATCAGCGCGTTGTGCGACTTTTACCCATCATCATCTATTCTCCTTCGTTGGTTGTTTCTTCTTTTCGGTGATCTTTGATTTTTAAATTTCGATTCAACTTTAATAATACGAAAGCGTGATTTTGTTCGAGCATCACATATCCCGATTTTGAATTGTTGTATCCCTTTGTTCCACGACCGTTTGCCGTTCTTGACTTGTGTTCTTTAGCTCACGAACACGATTTTGTAATTCTAAGTTTTGATCATAAATTTCTTAACTAATTCTCCTCGGGTTCTCTTCTTCTCTTCTTCTTCTTCTTTTCCTTTTTACTTGCTACTGACTAGTAGCAAGGTGCGACAATTAGTTCTTCATTTTACTCGTGGATATCTCTAATTTGTTCTCAAATCGACCTTTGCATTAACTTTGATTAGTGATTAAAGGTGTCTAGCGGTCACATTCACTCCATTGTGAATACAATTTTGCATTTTCAAAAACTTTGCCACAACACGAGGGTTAATTAATATATCAAATATTATCCTATACTCGTGAGACCAATTAAATACCAAATAAACTTAGGTAGGTCATACTAGCGAAAGAATTCCCGTCTCTCCCCTCTAGTTCTTATCTCACATCTTGGCGGGGATCGTATCCTAAGCTACGATACTGTTGTGCGCCCCCAAAATTAGGTATCGTCACCCGTCTTGGGTGCGCCACTTACATGGTACATAAATTCAAATCTGACTTACTAATATAAGCGTAGGTATGCAATCGACATAAAGCGTGAGTTTGAATACAAATATTATCTACTAGATATTATACAAACTCAAAAAGAGTCCTCATTACAACTATTATCACCTTTATTTCACGAGAATAGTGAGGGACTACTAATCTTATCCTCGGACCATTACTCCCGTTCCCAGGCTCGTCCCGGCTATGTTCTCATTTCACGAGAGAAACGGTGAAAAAAGGGTGAGCTCGACTAGCCCGATGAAATATTATGACTAAGATAATGCGAGAATAAATTATCATTAGCCTTGACGATGTGTTAAGCGATAAAATCTGATAAACAACCGGTTTAAGCTGCGGCGGAATATGATCCATTAAAAAAAAGTGAGTAGAGAATAAAATCTACTATCTTTTAGGTTTTAAAGGTTTTCATCAATTTTTATCATTTGAGACTCGACAATAAATAAACCACCACATCTAATCATCCTGTACCACGGTCGAGGATTTTCATCAAATTATCGATGGTAATGACTATCTTAGAATCACCCACTGGTCATAATCATACCAAAAACTATCCCATCTTTGCATTACAGACCCTTTGAGGACTTTTGTCACATCATTTATATCAAGTCGTGATTATCTTAGAATGATCCTGGTCGTAATCATACTAAGTTCATCTATGCTTGCGTAAGCGAAGATAACATAATATAACATGAGGATGATGATGATGACATAATAATTGATAAAACAAGTTCAAAATTATTTAATCCATGAATTATTAACGTCAAATTATCGACATAATCTTTGTTTAGTAGAGTAAAATTCAAGAATGATCGGGAAGAATATTTTCCATGAAAAGATCTTTGGATGAAGCATGAAATATCGAGGATATTCTACTAATTTCATGGAGTATAGAAGTCAAAGTTTTAACTTATTTGGGTATAATAAAGAATGGAATAACAAAAGAAATCACCGTGCATGCGGTGCTTGCGCATAGGCGAGTTATTCAGCGAATAATAATAATAACGGAACGGTCGGTGAAATTCACTGCAAGCGGGATGTTCAACAGAATAATAAAGATGGAACCGGATCCGGTGTGTAAAAACACGAGATAGGATATTCAGCGAGAATGATAAAAAAGCGGAACCCGGTCGGTGTAAAACCTGTGACGAGGATGTTCAGCGAGAATAATAAAAAAGCGGAACCGGTCGGTGTAAAACACACAGACGAGGATGTTCAGCGAGAATAATAGAAGAATGTCACCAAGTATAGGGTAAGCAGCGTATCTGAGTTATTCAGCGAGAATAATAAGCGATGGAATAACATAAGATTTCACAAGTATAGGGTATCTGGCGTATCGAGGTTATGTATAGGGTATGCCACTTTTACGGAGTTATTCAAGCAGAATAATAATGAATGGAATAACGAAGTTCTCTTGAAGAAGAAAGAATAACACCCTACTAGTAAAAAAAGGCTGAATATAGAAGTAGTGAAGTAGCGAGAATCTCTTCTTCTCTACATAATTTTTCTCTATATAAACTCTCTATAATTTCTCTCTACAGAGTTTGATGAATTAAGTAAGAAAATAATGAAGGAATGAGCTTATTTATAGGAAAATGGAATGCATAGTAACTAATCCATGAGCGGTCAGATTGATTTACTTTAATCGGCGGTCCGTATTTAAAGAAAAATCTTTTAAATAAAATATAATATATTCTATTTATATAAAAACATTTCTTATGCAAACCTTTATGCAATCTTATAAAAAAACTTATCTGAAAAAACTTTATATACTGACCTTATCGTAATAAAATATAATATATTTATTTATAGAATAACTTTAATAAAGTATTCTATTTTATATAAAAGATGTTTACATTTTATTACGTTAATAATCTGAATAAAACAAAAGCGTCGTTATCATTATAATAATTCATATTATTAATCGTGATAATGGAATCAAGTGGTGACTTCTCAGCATAAGCATCGATAATCAATACAGGTGTCTTCTTATGCGACCACGCATTATTCTTGTACTTTTACTACTAGAGTAGTTCAGCGGTAACCCACGGTAAAACTTCGTAGTTATTTGATAAAATATTTTTGTCGTTTTCTCGATCAAAATGATAATTACATTTATGGGGTCACTGATGATTGGTAGTTATGCGAATATTCCTGCTTAATAGAATATTCCCAGAGCCAATCGAATATAATATAACCACTTGCATACTTTGCAAAATTTATAAATCTACCCATATTTATAATATTATCTAAATTCACACCATAATATTAAAAATTATTTTGACAAAATTTAAATCTTTATTGATAAAATCGGGGTCTCGGATTGATTGGTTAACTACTCATCATGCAAAAAATTGATTGTTTTCGTAAGGTTGTTAGCTTTAATATTTCTATTCAACCTATTATGCGAATTCAAACAACGAAACTATTAAAATCAATCACTGTCATCTCAAGCCATAAAGCTATTCGTTTATTGAAAAGCGGATGTCAAGCTTTCTTAGCTCATATCGCGGATCTAAACAAAAATCGTCGGTTTTGAATGATATTTCTATTGTTAATGAATTTCTAATGTGTATTCCACGAAGAACTTACGGCCTACCCCAGGCGTGAAATTGAATTTTGTATCGACCTTGAACACGGTACAAAACCCATTTCCAAAGCCCCATGTCGAATGGCTCTATTAAACTTGAGGAGTTAAAGACCCAACTACGAGGAATTGTTAGACATTGGCTTTATTCGTCCTAGTACTTCTCCTTGGGGTGCTCTCATTTCTATTCGTGAATAAGAAAGATGGGAGTATGCGACTTTGTATTGATTATCGGGAGTTGAATCATGTCACCATCAAAAATAGGTACCCATTGCCTTGGCGTATTGATGACTGTTTGACCGGTTGCAAGGCGCCAAATTCTTTTCAAAAATTGATCTTCGTTACGGATATCACCAATTGAAGATTAGAATCGATGACATTCAAAGGCGGCTTTCGAGAACTTCGATGCGGGCATTATGAATTCCTAGTCATGTCTTTTGGATTGACTAATGCTCATATCTTGCCTTCATGGATATGATGAACCAGAGTATTCAAGGAATATTTGGATCACTTTGTGGGTCGTCTTTATTGATGACATCCTTATTTATTCAAAAGCTAGTGAAGATCATGAAAGTAACACTTGAGGTGATACTCCAAAAGCTTCGTGAATATAAGCTTTATGCCAAGTTGAAGAAATGGTAGTTACGGCTACGGCGAGGAAGTAGCATTTCTTGGGCGCGTGGTATCAAGTCATGGAATATCATTGACCCGACAAAGATTGAAGCCATTCAAAGTGGGAACAACCTAAATCGATGTGGCGAATACGTAGCTTTCTCGGTTTATTTGGTTATTATCGGAGATTCGTAGAAGGGTTTTCTTGAATCGCTACTCCATTAACTCGGTGACTCGAAAAAAGATACAAAATTCGGTTGGAGTGAGGAATGTGAGAAGAGTTTTCAAGAACTTCGAGAGAAGACTCATTTATTTTGTTACGACAATACCATCGGCTCGGAGGATTTGTCATCTCTGGTGATGCTTTTGGGCAAAGAGGTTAGGATGTGTTCTTATGCAACATGGGAAAGTCATAGCCTTTATGCCTCTCGACAACTCAATAGAATATGAGAGGAATTATCCTACTCATGATCTAGAGTTGGCAATTTGTTATCTTCGCACTTATAATTTGGAGGCATTACTTGTATGGGAAGAAAGTGGAGATCTTTACGGATCATAAAAGCCTCAAATATTTCTTCACTTAAAAGGGAACTCGACATGCGACAATGACGTTGACGTTGGCAGGCTGTTGAAAGATTATGATCATACCATCCAATATCATCTTGGAAAAGCAAACGTGGTAGCTGAAGCATTGAGTAGAAGATCATATGTGGGTATGAGTGCGATATTATTAATGCAAAGGCCCATTTTGTATGACTTGCAAAGGATGGAGATAGAGATAAAAACTCCAGGGACCCACGTGATGATGGTGAATATCTGAGTAGAAGCCGACTTTAATTGATAAAGTTAAAATTTGCTCAAAAAGCTACAGAGACTTGGAGGTGATGCATATGAGGAAGAAAGTCTGAGAAGGTGTTATCTTAGGAAGCAAGAATCGATGAAAAGGAATACTTCAAGTCGACTCGGACTTTGTGTTCTTAACGACCACGATTTAAAGTATAAAATCATGATGGAGGTGCACTGACACCGTTTGCAATCAATCACAGGAGTACCAAAATGTATCATGATCTTGACATACATTTTGGTGGGGCGATATGAAGAGAGAGAGAATATTTGTTTATCTCAAGGTGTTTAACTTGTTGCGAGTCAAGGCGGAACATCAAGTACCAAAAGGTCCATTGCAAGCACTTGAAATTCCAGAATGGAAGTGGGAGCACATTACCATGGATTTCATTACTGGTCTTCCCAAGGTTTCTCAAGGCATAGATGCAATTTGGGTCATTGTTGATAGATTGACCAACTCTGCTCATTTCTTACCTATACGAGAAACTTATACACTTGAACATCTTTCTCGTATGTACATAAACGAGGTTGTAAGATTGCATGGTATGCTAGTAACCATAGTTTCTGATCGAGACCCAAGATTCACTTCACGATTTTGGGTTAGTTTGCAAAAAGCTATGGGCACGGATTCACGATTTAGTTCGGCATATCATCCTCAAACAGACGGACAATCAGAGAAGACTATTTATACTCTTGAAGATTTATTAAGACTCTGTGTCCTTGACTTCAAGGGAAGTTGGGACAAGTTCTTACCATTGGTGGAGTTTTCCTACAACAACAGTTATCAAGCAAGTATTGGCATGGCTCCATTCGAAGCGTTGTATGGAAGAAAGTGTCGTTCTCCAGTACGCTGGGATGAGGTGGGTGAAGAAATGTTGTTGGGACCAGAGTAAATACATATGACTACGGAAAAGATACAAACGATCTGGCAATGTATAAAAACCTCCCAAGATCGACAAAACAGTTATGCTGATCTTCATCGAAAGGACGTGGAATTCGATATTGGAGATCATGTGTTATTACGAGTTGCTCCTTGGAAAGGAGTTATGAGATTTGAAAAGAGAGGAAAGCTTAATCCTCGATTCATTGGCTCATTTTTAATCCTCGATCGAGTAGGGACTGTAGCCTATAAACTCGCTTTACCGCCAAGTATGTCTCGTGTTCATAACATTTTTCATATATCCATGTTACGTAAATATGTGAAAGACCCGAACCACATTATTGAGTTAGAACCGGACAAAATAGCGGAAGATTTAACGTTTGAAGAGGTTCCTATTCAAATCTTGGATAAGAAGGAACATATTCTATGCTCCAAGGTTATACCTAAAGTCAAAGTTTTATGGAGGAACCACGATGTTGAGGAAATGGCCTAGGAGTTAGAATCTGAAAAGAAATCAAGGTATCCTTACCTCTTTGACATACCAGGTACGTACCCTAATTTTGAGGGCAAAATTTCATAAGAAGGGGAGATTGTAAGACCCCAACTTTTATGAATAAAGATGATTTTTCTATAATTATAGTTTTTAAATATTATGGAATGAATTTGATATAATGTTATAGTTGTGGGTAATATTTAGAAATTTTGCAAAGTATGCAAGTTGTTTATAATATTCGATTGGTCGGGAAATATTTGTACGACGACACAATCATTGGTGGAACCCACAATGAAATTATTGTCGGATTGAGAAAACGACAAAAATATTTTTATGAAAATAACGGCGGAAGTTTTACAGATTAAGCTTTGTTGAAATACCGGTGTTAAAAATGCGATGAATCTGGCGTGGTTTGCGTAGTAGTACGATATTGATTATTGATGCTTACGTGAGAAGTCACTCAGTTTTGTTTAATTATTACTTCAGTAATTGTTGCATAGTATCTCACGTTAATTGATTCAATTATTGTTGATATTTTATATTGAGATGACGAAGTTATTAATATTATTATTTGCAATATTAACGATGTCTAGAAGTTCTGCCAAGGAGAGGTTTGGCCACCTAATTGGAAATCCTTATTGGAAAGCCCCCTCTTTCCTGGGAACGACCTGGTCGATTAATAGTGTGAATAATAATAATGATGATGAAATTTTGTTTTATTAGTATTATTAATGTAATAAAACAGAAAAGCTTTGTATATAAAACAGAATACTTTTATAAAGTTATTCGTTTTATTAGGCTAATAGTAAAATCTTTTTATATAAAATAGAATACTTTTATAAAGTTATTCATTTTATTAGACAATAATTAGAATATATTATATTTTATTATGCATAGTGTTTACATAGTGTCTGCATAGTGTTTGTATAGTAAAATCTTTTTAAAAATTATTCATTTTATTAGATTATAAATAGAATATATTATATTTTATTGTAAACCAATCTGGACCGTCCGTTTAAAGTAAATCGATTTGGACCGTTCATGGATTGGTTACTATTCAGTCCATTTTCTATAAATAGAAGCTCATTCCTTCATTATTTCTTATGAATTCACTGAAACTTTAGAGAGAGAAACTGTAGAGAAAATTATTCTTCTATCTTGAGCGTATTTCTTTAGCGTTTAAGAAAACATTGAGCGTAGTGCAAGTTTCTTCAAGTATATCCCTGCCCTACCGTCGGAGTACTCTTCTTTATAAGGTAAGGGGTATTTTTTTTTCATATTCATGAAGAGATCTTCCATTATTCCATTCTTTATTATTACATTGGAATAACTTTTGTATCTGTGATCTACCCTATACTTGGTGAAATTATTTTGTTATTTCATTATTTATTATTCATTTGGAATAACCTATCTATCTGAAGCACCGCATACATGGTGAGAATTACGTTGTTATTCTATTCTTTATTATTACTGTTGGAATATCACATGCATGCGCTTTTACTGTTGGACACAATTCCATCTTTATTATTACATTGGAATATCACATGCACGTGCATTTTACACCGTACTCTAGTTCCGTTATTTATTATTACATTGGAATACTTTTCGTCATCTTAAGTACCACATGCATGGTGATTTCTATTGTTATTCCAATCTTTATTATTACGTTGGAATATCACGCCGGGAGCGTATTACGCTTTGACACGGTTCCGTTATTTATTGTTACATTGGAATAACTTTGTCTATCTGCAATACGCATGCATGGTAATTTCTTTTGTTATTCCATTCTTTATTATACTCAGTTGGTTAAAGTTTTGACTTCTATACTCCATGAAATTAGTGGAATATCCTTGATATTTGCGCTTCATCTAGTATCTTTCATGGAAATATTCTTCTGAGCATTCTTAAATTTTACTCTACAAAGAAGTATCATGTTGACAATTTGGACGTTATTAGTTCCTGGATAAATTAATTCTTGAACTTGTTTTATTGAACTCTTATATCATTGTCATCATCCTCATTTTTATATTTTGTTGAAAGTCATCTGTGGCCTGTAGTGTATAGATGGACTTGGTGTGATTATGACCAGGGATTATTTGGTATAATCATGGTAGTAATGTTACAAATGATGTGGTAAAAGTCCTCATTGGCCGTAGTGCATTGATGGGCGAGTTGTTTGGCATGATCATGACCATTAATGAATACACAAATATTCTTGGCCCGTAGTGCATGGATAAATTGTGGTTGTGATACTAATGAATATCCTTGGTAGTAGTAGTGCGGGGGATGATGTGGATTATTTATTAAAATTTGAGTCCCAGCGATAAAAGTGATGAAAACCTTTTAAATCATAAAAGATAGTAGATTTTATTCTCTACTTGACTCTTTTAATGGATTGCATGTTCCACTGCAGTTAAACTTGATGTCTATTGTATTTTATCAGTTTAATATTGTTGAAGACTAATGATAATTTATTTTGCATTATCTTAGTCATAATATTTCTTACTGGGCTAGTTTAGTTCACCCTTTCTTTCACTGTTCTCTTCAGGAAATGAGAACGTAGCCGGGACTAGTCGGGGAACGGAGTGACGGTCCAGATGATAGTATTAGTAGTCCTCACTATTTTGTTAAATAGTGTGTTAATAATGTAATGAGGACTTATTCTGAGAGTGGATATTGTCTAGAAGACAATGTTTGTATTAAAACTCACAGCTCTCTTGTTGTATATTTAAGATTGTATTTGTATTCTGTATTATATTTTTGGCGACTATTCTCTTATTTTGGGGGTATCACATGTAAACTTTGGTAAAACATGGGTATGGTATGTAAAAAAAAAAAATCAAATAGCAAAACATGGCTAGTCTTAATTCAGGGCCATGGCTACTTGAGTAAGTACGCCCGAGGGGATTGTCACTACACCTAGCGGCCTAAGGTCTTTCATGGTCTGGGAGTCATTGGTTGAAAGCTCGCTAAGGGGTAGCAGTGTGCCTAATGGATTGAGACATTGCACAGTCATGTGAAAAAAAAGAAAAGGGAAAAAAAAGAGAAAAAGAAAAGAAAAATAGCAATAAACACCGCGGGAAAGTGCGTAAAATGCCCTCGTGAGTAGCAATAAAGCAATAAGCCCATTGTTGAACTTTAGTTTGTGTTGATATGTTGAAACAGTCTGTGTGGCATGAGTATACATGAGTCTTGATTTAGATTATAATTTTCTGTTTGGAGCAATGTGCATATGTATTCTTTGCTTAAATCAAGTTTTGGTGAACATCGCACACACACACAACATCTCTATAGCAGATATGAATTATTTGAGTGTATGATATTATGCCTGTAGTTTGGTGTGAAATTGCATTCTTGGATCTGGAGAATTCACTGAGGTAATTTTAATGGAATTCTGTTATGCATTTGGGACTATGTGAGACTAGGTTGCATCATAGATTAGTTGCGTAGTATTGTAGTTGTATTTTCATTGTTCATTAGTGTGCATTGCTTGAGGGCAAGCAACAGTTCAAGTTTGGGGGTATTTGATAAGTGGTATTTTTACCTACTTATTGAATACCAATTCACGCGAACTATGCCCGTCTCAAGTACATTTTATTGTATTTTAGTTGTATTTCATGATATTTTGCATTGCATTTACTTAAAACTCCTTTTAGTGAATAAGTGCAGGAATCAGCTTAATTTTGGTGGTATTAGAGGGCACGAGGATAATGGATGCAAGAAGGCGAGGTAAAAGAGGGGATTTACATGACATGAAGGTACTATGAAGCAAGGAGACCAAGCATGGAAGAAAACTAAGCATGAATGAACAAGTCGCGAGTAGTAAAGACAATGTGAACTAGAACTTGCAGATTAAGTCGTCCAGTGCCGCAAGTGGCATAAGAGCCTTGAGCGTGATTGCGTGCGAGGACTCGGTTGGATAGGGCATACTTTCTGAAGTCTCGCACCTGCGCGAGGAACGTATTGGAGGAGCGCTCGGCCGCGCGCGATGCTGAAGCTGTGTATTTGTTTTATTTTAATTTTTAATTAAATGAGTTGTAATTGGTTTTTAAACGATTCTGACTGGTGTCAGACAGGGGGATTGATACTTTTAGCGTATTTTTCATATCGTAACTGTAAGACCCCAACTTTTATAAATAAAGATGAATTTTTCTATAAATATTATTTTTGAATATTATGGAATAAATTTGATATAATGTTATAGTTGTGGGTAATATTTATAAATTTTGCAAAGTATGCAAGTTGTTATAAAATATTCGTTTGGTCGGGGAATATTCTTTTGTTAGGGAATATTCGCATAACTACCAGCTCAATCATTGGTGGACCCCTAGCACGTAATTATTGTCGGATTCGAGAAAGCGACAAAAATATTTTATAAAAATAACTTGGCGGAGGTGTTACCGTTAAAAGCTGTTGAACTACCGTTGGTAAGTAAATACGATGTCTGGCGTGGTTGCATAGTAAAGCACGGTATTGATTATTGATGCTTACGTGAGAAGTCACTTTCAACTATGCTTAATTATTACTCATGATAATTCTTTGCATCATATCTCTTATATTATTGATTCAATTATTGTCACAAATTATCATACGTATAATATGTTATAGTATTAAATCAATAATTGAGGCGACAAGTTATAAATGATTAATAATTGTTGAAAGATTAAATATGTGTTGATGAAAAATAAAATGATTTGTGGTAAGTTTGATTATTTTATGGGGGCTCATATGTCATCATCTAAGAGTCTCTTAAATCGATAGTAATTACCTTTGTGAATAGTAATTACCTTCAGTAAATAGTATTTACCTTAAATCGATAGTAATTACCTTCGATAATAGTAATTACCTTTACCAGACGTCGAACCACTTGTCGTTTCACATTACAAAGCGTCGAACCACTTGTCGTTTCACATTCTGGCGTCAAACCACTTTTCTTTTCACATTATTAGTCGTTGAGCCACTTGCCTTTTCACACGGCGGTGCTAAGCTAGAAATCTTCTATAAATAGAGGCCTAGTGCTTCATTATTTTTCACGAATTCATTCAAGCTATAGAGAGAAAGTATAGAGAGAATAAGAGAGAAATAAGAAGAGTATTTTGTTACTACATCGCTACGATATTCAATCTCCTACCAAAAGTAAGGGTGTTATTCTTTCTTATTCATGAAGAGAACTATTGTTATTCCATTGCTTATTATTACATTGGAATAACTTTGTATAAGTTGTTTTACCTATACTTGGTGACATTCTTCTATTATTACGTTGGAACATCACATGCTCGTGTGTTTTACAGGACTGGTTCCGTCTTTATTATTATTACATTTGGAACATCACATGCGTGTGTTTTACAGGACCTAGTTTAAAATCTTTATTATTATTCTGTTGGAACATCACATGCGTGTGTTTTACAGGACTGGTTAAAATCTTTATTATTATTCTATTGGAACATCACATGCATGTGTTTTACAGTTTGGTTTCATTCTTTATTATTACATTGGAATATCACTGCCTGCATGCATTTTCTTTTGGGACTGGTTCCGTTGTTTATTATTACATTGGAATAACTCGTATGCATATCTTCATATCGCATGCATGCATGGTGATTTCTTTTGTTATTCCATTCTTTATTATACCCGGTTGGTTAAAACTTTGACTTATATACTCCATAAAATTAGTGGAATATCCTTGATATTTATGTTTCATCCGATATCTTTTCATGAAAATATTCTTACGATCATTCTTTAATTTTACTCTACAAAACATATCATGTTGATAATTTGGACGTTAATAATTTCTGGATAAAATAATTCTTGAACTTGTTTTATTGAATTCTTATATCATTGTCATCATCCTCATGTTTATATTATGTTGAAAGTCATCGTGGCTGTAGTGCATAGATGGACTTGGTATGATTATGACGAGAGACTATTCGGTGTAATCATGGTAGTAATGTTACAAATGATGTGATAAAAATCCTCGATTGGTAGTAGTGCATTGATGGACGATTGTTGGCATGATCATGACCATTAATGAATACACAAATATTCTTGGCCGTAGTGCATGAATAATTGTGGTCGTGATACTAAAGAATATCCTGGGGTCAGAAGTAGTGCGGGGTGATTCGATGATGTGAAATATTTATTAAAAGTGAGTCTCGGCTATAATGATGATGAAAAACCTTTTAAAACCTAAAAGATAGTAGACTTTATTTTCTACTTGACTCTTTTAATGGATTGCATATTTCACCGCAGATTAAACCGGTTGTCTATTGTAATTTATCGGTTTAACATTGTTGAAGACTATTGATAATTTATTACGCATTATCTTAGTCATAATATTTCATTGGGCTAGTTGAGCTCACCCTTTCTTTCTTTGTTTCTCTTTAGGAAATGAGAATATATTTGGGACGAGTCGGGAAAAGCAGTGATGGTCTGAAGATAGCATTAGTAGTCCTCACTATTACGTGAAATAGTGTGATAATAATTATAATGAGGACTCCTTTTTGAGTTTGTATAATATCTAGTAGGCGATATTTGTATTTAAACTCACGGTTTATGTCGTATTGTATACGACGATTATGTTAGTAAGTTGTATTTAAATTACGTACCATGTAAGTGGCGACCCAAGATGGGTGATGTATACCTAATTTTGGGGGCGTCACGGTTGGTATCGAGCTTAGGGATATGATCCTGGCTAAGATGTGAGAATAGTACTAGGAGGGAGGCAGGGGAATACCTTCGCTAGTATGACCTACCTAAGTTTATGTGCTATTTTATTGGTTGGTCGGAAGATAGGGATAATTTGTTACATGTCAATTAACCTTTTGTTTTGTGGCAAGATGTCGAAAATGACATCCGAGAATGTTGAGAATAGCAATGGGCGCATGCGATCGTTGATTCACCACATATCAATAATCGAGGATAATGTGCATCAGACGGCGATAATCCTCATGCAAAGCAACAACCTTGACCAAATGATGAATGATCAAATGTTCGGAGGCTTTATGCAATTTATGCAACAATGAAGAGAGCGACTCATCCAAAACGTAGGTGGAAACACGGAAAACTCTCGGCGGTCACCGCTAAACAATTCAAGGAGCCTGGGACCACCGAAGTTTAAGGGAGAGCAAAACCACTTACGGCGGAAGCATGGATAAAACAGATTACCAAGATATTTGATGTCTTGGGATGCTCGAGGAGCAAAAGGTTCCTTGCCTCCTTTATGTTGAGGAGAAGTGATTCTTGGTGGGAATCGGTAAAAGCGTACTCAACTTCTTTGTCTTGAAGATATCTTGGGAGAAGTTCGGGGAGTCATTCAACGATAAATACTTTCACGAAAGTATTCGCCACATGAAGGTGGTGGAGTTTATCAAGTTAGAACAAAACAATATGGCCAGTATCGCAATACGAGGCAAAATTTCATGAGTTATCACGATTTGCGTCCCACTTAGTGGATAATGAAGAAAGAATGGCGCGAATGTTTTTAAGAGGTTTGAAGTCGGAGAATCGTCAACATCTTATTTCTTATAAAAAGCGTGTTTGTATTGAGATGTTGTTAATAGGGCTCGATTAGTGGAGCCGCGATAATGAGTCAACGCAACTAAAAGAGAAGCGGTTCGGCAAAATTATAATACCGGTGAGACTAGTCATCAAGCGGTGACAACAAGCATGAAAGGAATCAACGGCCAGATATGGTAACCACTTCGGTGGTAATCAGGGCCAAAACAATAAGAATGGACATTTTAAGAAAAGGAGATTCAACAATGATGGAAAGACGTCAGCACCAGCACCCGTTGTTAAGGAAGCAGAAAGACCACCTATCATATGCTTCAAATGCGGAGGAGAGGGACACATCAGTCCAAACTGCGCCATGCCGTCCAAAGCATGTTATAATTGTGGAAGAGAAGGTCACTTGGCTCGATTTTGTCATTTACCGAAGACAAATTCAACTAGGATGGAGGCACCAAAGGCCGTCCCAGAAAAGTCAAAACCGGTAGTGCAAGGGAGAGCGTTTGTTGTGACCTCCCAGAGAGCAAGGAACCCGAATGAGGTCATCACGGGTAAGCTTATCATAAACTCTAATGAAGTCTATACTTTATTTGATCTGGGGTTCTACCCATTCTTTTATTTCTCCTACTTGCGCTCATCGATTAAATTTGACTCAGGAGAAATTAGACTTTGACTTATATGTGGAAACTCCGTTGGGAGAAACCTTCATTACATCCTTTGTTTATAAGTCTTGTTTGGTTCAAATCGGTACCCTCACATTACTGTCGATCTTATTTCATTAAAAATACTTGCATTTGGCGTGATTCTAGGGATTGATTGGTTAACTACTTGTCATGCAAAATTGATTGTTTTCGTAAGGTTGTTAGCTTTCATATTCCTAATCAACCTATTATGCGAATTCAAACGACCAAACCATTAAAATCAAACACGGTCATCTCAAGCCATAAAGCTATTCGTTTATTGAAAAGCGGATGTCAAGCTTTCTTAGCTCATGTCGCGATTTAAACAAAATACGTCGATTTTGAGCGATATTTCTATTGTTAATAAATTTCTGACGTATTCCCAGAAGAACTTCTGGCCTACCCCAGGCGTGAAATTGAATTTTGTATCGACCTTGAACCCGGTACAAAACCTATTTCCAAAGCCCCATATCGAATGGCTCTATTGAACTTCGAGGAGTTAAAGACCCAACTCTGAGGAATTGTTAGACATTGGCTTTATTCGTCCTAGTACTTCTCCTTGGGGTGCTCTGTTTCTATTCGTGAAGAAGAAAGATGGGAGTATCGCGACTTTGTATTGATTATCGGGAGTTGAATCATGTCACCATCAAAAATAGGTATCCATTGCCACGTATTGATGACTGTTTGACCCGATTGTAAGGAGCCAAATTCTTTTCAAAGATAGATCTTCGTTAGGATATCACCAATTGAAGATTAGAACCACGTGACATTCAAAGACGGCTTTCGGAACTCCGAAGACGGGCATTATGAATTCCTAGTCATGTCCTTTGGATTAACTAATGCTCCTGCTGCCTTCATGGATATGATGAACCGAGTATTCAAGGAATATTTAGATCACTTTGTGGTCGTCTTTATTGATGACATCCTTATTTATTCCAAAAGCCGTGAAGATCATGAGCAACACTTGAGGCTGACACTCCAAAAGCTTCGTGAATATAAGCTTTATGCCAAGTTGAAGAAGTGCGAGTTCTGGCTTGAAGAAGTAGCATTCCTTGGGCACGTGGTATCAAGTCATGGAATATCTCATTGACCCAAAGAAAGATTGAAGCTATTCAAAGTGGGAACAACCTAAATCGATTAACCAAGTACGTAGCTTTCTCGGTTTAGTTTGGTTATTAACGGAGATTCGTGGAAGGATTTTCTCGAATCGCTACTCCATTGACTCAAATTTGACTCGAAAAGATACAAAGTTCGGTTGGAGCGAAGAATGTGAGAAGAGTTTTCAAGAACTCAAGAGGAGACTTATTTCAAGACTGTTACGACAATACCATCTGCTCGGACGGATTTGTCATCTGATGATGCTTGGGCAAAGGGTTGGGATGTGTTCTCATGCAACATGGAAAAGTTATAGCCTATGCCTCGCGACAACTCAAAGAATATGAGAGGAATTATCCTACTCATGATCTAGAGTTGGCGTTATTATCTTTGCACTTAAAATTTGGAGGCATTACTTGTATGGGGAGAAAGTGGAGATCTTTACGGATCATAAAAGCCTCAAATATTTCTTCACTCAAAAGGAACTCAACATGCGACAACGACGTTGGCTTGAAGCTGTTGAAAGATTATGATCATACCATCCAATACCATCCTCGAAAAGCGAGCGTGGTAGGCGGCGCATTGAGTAGAAAATCATATGCAAGTAACGAGTGCGATATTGTCAACGCAAAGGCCCATTTTGTGTGACTTGCAAAGGATGGAGATAGAGTTAAAGACTCGAGGATGCATGTGATGATAGCGAGTATCTGAGTAGAACCGACTTTAATCGATAAAGTTAAAGGCGCTCAAGCTACGGACTGGGAGGCGATGCGTATGAGGAAGAAAGTGCAAGAAGGTGCTATCTTAGGAAGCAAGAATCGATGAAGAAGGAATACTTGAGTCAACTCAGACTTTGTGTTCCTAACGACCACGATTTAAAGTATAAAATCATGATGGAGGCACACAACACACTGTTTGCAATCCATCCTGGGAGTACCAAAATGTATCATGATATTCGTCATACATTTTGGTGGAGCAATATGAAGAGAGAGAGATAGCGTTGTTTATCTTAAGGTGTCTAACTTGTCAACGAGTTAAAGCGGAGCATCAAGTACCAAAAGGTCCATTGCAACCACTTGAAATTCCGAATGGAAGTGGGAGCACATTACCATGGATTTCGTTCTACGGTCTTCCTAAGGTTTCTCAAGGCATTGATGCGATTTGGGTCATTGTTGATAGATTGACCTAGAATGCGCATTTCATTTCTTACCGTCACGAAACTTATACACTTGAACGTCTTGCTCGTATGTACATAAGCGAGATTGTAAGGCGCATGGTATCCGGTATCCATAGTTTCGATCGAGACCCAAGATTCACTTCACGATTTTGGGTTAGTTTGCAAAAAGCTATGAAGCACAGACTTACGATTTATTTCGGCATATCATCCTCAGACAGACGGACGGACGGTTGGAGAGGACTATTCAAACTCTTGAAGATCTATTAAGACTACTGTGTCCTTGATTTCAAGGGAGTTGGGACAAGTTCTTACCATTGGTGGAGTTTTCCTACAACAACAGCAGTTATCAAGCAAGTATTGGCATGGCTCCATTCGAGCGTTGTATGGAAGAAAGTGTCGTTCTCGGTATCTTTGGGATGAGGTGGGTGAAGCAACGTTGTTGGGACGGGAGTTGATACGTATGACTACGGAAAAGATTCAAACGATCCGACAACGTATAAAAACGTCACAAAATCGACAAAAGAGTTATCTTAATCTTCATCGAAAGGGCGTGGAATTCGATATAGGAGATCGTGTGTTATTAAGAGTTGCTCCATGGAAAGGAGTTACAAGATTTGGAAAGAGAGGAAAACTCAATCCTCGATTCATCGGTCCATTTTAATCCTCGATCGAGTAGGAGGCTGTGGCCTATAGACTCGCTTTCTACCGCTTAAGTATGTCTCGTGTTCATAACGTTTTTCACATATCCATGTTACGTAAATATGTGAAAGACCCGAACCATATTATTGAGTTAGAACCGGACAAAATAGCGGAAGATTTGATGTATGAAGAGGTTCTTGTTCAAATTTTGGATAAGAAGAAACATATTCTACGCTCCAAGGTTATACCTCAAGTCAAAGTTTTGTGGAGGAACCACGATGTTGAGAAAATGACTTGGGAGTTAGAATCTGAAATGAAATCAAGGTATCCTTACCTCTTCGACATACCAGTGCGTACCCTAATTTCGAGGCTTAAATTTCATAAGAAGGGAGGTTGTAAGACCCTGACTTTTATAAATAAAGATGAATTTTTCTATAAATATTATTTTTGAATATTATGGAATAAATTTGATATAATGTTATAGTTGTGGGTAATATTTATAAATTTTTCAAAGTATGCAAGTTGTTATAAAATATTCATTTTAATTGGGGAATATTCTTTTGTTAGGGAATATTAAATACAACTACTCAATCATTGGTGGACCCCAATAATGTAATTATTGTCGGATTGAGAAAGCGACAAAAATATTTTATAAAAATAACTTGGCGGAGGTGTTACCGTTAAAAGCTGTTGAACTACCGGTGGTAAAAATACGATGTCTGGCGTGGTTGCATAGTAGCACACGGTATTGATTATTGATGCTTACGTGAGAAGTCACTCAAATTATGCTTAATTATTACTACGATAATTCTTTGCATCGTATCTCTTATATTATTGATTCAATTATTGTCACGATTATCATCGTATAATATGTTATAGTATTAAATCAATAATTGAGGCGACAAGTTATAAATGATTAATAATTGTTGAAAGATTAAATATGTGTTGATGAAAAATAAAATGATTTGTGGTAAGTTTGATTATTTTATGGGGGGCTCATATGTCATCATCTAAGAGTCTCTTAAATCGATAGTAATTACCTTTGTGAATAGTAATTACCTTCGTCGATAGTATTTACCTTCGTCGATAGTAATTACCTTAAATCGATAATAATTACCCTTGTGAATAGTAATTACCTTCGTCCAATAGTAATTACCTTTACTAGACGTCGAACCACTTGTCGTTTCACATTACAAAGCGCCGAACCACTTGTCGTTTCACATTCTGAAAGCGCCGAACCACTTGTCGTTTCACATTACTGAGCGTCAAACCACCTTTCTTTTCACATTATTAGTCGTCAAGCCACTTGCCTTTTCACACGGCGGCGGTGCTAAGCTAGAAATCTTCTATAAATAGAGGCCTAGTGCTTCATTATTTTTCACGAATTCATTCAAGCTATAGAGAGAAAGTATAGAGAGAATAAGAGAGAAAGAAGAAGAGTATTTTGTTACTACTAATCTTTGCGATATTCAATCTCCTACCAAAAGTAAGGGTGTTATTCTTTCTTATTCATGAAGAGAACTATTGTTATTCCATTGCTTATTATTACATTGGAATAACTTTTATATCGTTGTTTACCCTATACTTGGTGACATTCTTCTATTATTACATTGGAACATCACATGCGTGTGTTTTACACAGGACTGGGTAAAATCTTTATTATTATTACATTGGAACATCACATGCGTGTGTTTTACAGGACAGTTAAAATCTTTATTATTATTACATTGGAACATCCTGTTTGTGTGTTTTACAGGACTGGTTAAAATCTTTATTATTATTCTATTGGAACATCACATGCATGTGTTTTACAGGACACTGGTTCCATTCTTTATTATTCTATTGGAATATCACATGCATGCGTTTTTCTGTGGGACTGGTTCCGTTATTTGTTATTACATTGGAATAACTTTGTTTGTCTTGATCTATCGCATGCATGGTGATTTCTTTTGTTATTCCATTCTTTATTATACCCGGTTGGTTAAAACTTTGACTTCTATACTCCATGAAATTAGTGGAATATCCTTGATATTTGCGTTTCATCCATAGATTTTCATGAAAATATTCTTACGATCATTCTTGAATTTTACTTTACAAAAGCAATTATCATGTTGATAATTTGGACGTTAATAATTCTGGATAAAATAATTCTTGAACTTGTTTTATTGAATTCTTATATCATTGTCATCATCCTCATGTTTATATTATGTTGAAAGTCATCGTGGCTGTAGTGCATAGATGGACTTGGTATGATTATGACCGAGAGACTATTCTTGTAATCATGGTAGTAATGTTACAAATGATGTGATAAAAATCCTCGATGGTAGTAGTGCATTGATGGGACGATTGTTGGCATGATCATGACCATTAATGAATACACAAATATTCTTGGCCCGTAGTGCATGAATAATTGTGGTCGTGATACTAAAGAATATCCTTGTAGTAGTAGTGCGGGGGTGATTCGATGATGTGAAATATTTATTAAAGCTAGAGTCTCGGCTATAATGATGATGAAAAACCTTTTAAAACCTAAAAGATAGTAGACTTTATTTTCTACTTGACTCTTTTAATGGATTGCATATTCAGCTGCAGATTAAAGCTGGTTGTCTATTGTAATTTATCGGTTTAACATTGTTGAAGACTATTGATAATTTATTACGCATTATCTTAGTCATAATATTTCTTCTTGGGCTAGTTGAGTGACCCTTTCTTTCTTTGTTCTCTTTAGGAAATGAGAATATATATTTTGGACGAGTCGGAAAAGCGAGTGATGGTCACGAAGATAGCATTAGTAGTCCTCACTATTACGTGAAATAGTGTGATAATAATTGTCTTGAGGACTCCTTTTGAGTTTGTATAATATCTAGTAGAGCGATATTTGTATTTAAACTCACAGTTTATGTCGTATTGTACACGACAGTTATGTTAGTAAGTTGTATTTAAATTCTGTACCATGTAAGTGGCGACCCAAGATGGGTGATGTATACCTAATTTTGGGGGCGTCACAGTAACTAAGGTTTACACTGTGAGGGAGATTCCAACGTAGAACGAGGCTAAAACGTCTACTTCTCCTATTTTTCTTGGGATTCTCTGTCATTGTGGTTCTTTATTATCGTTTACTAGATTTTTATGAGGATTTGAATGTTATTATTGGTTCCAAATCTGCAATTGGGTTTGATCATTCTATCTTTCATCTTTCAATTGTTTGTTTTGTAATCATATTTAACGTTGATCCCATAATGGCTTTTGGTTCAGTCATGAACTAAACTCCATTATGGGATTCTAACGGATTTTAATATGTAGTTTGGTTGCATGCTTAAATGCTAGGGTTGTTTTGCATATCATATGGGAATTCTGTCATAATTGTTTTATATGTATGAATGCCTGATCACCATTCGTCTCAGTACTTGTATGGAATTGACAATGAACATACAAGTATGGATTGTAATCATGATAGCATGCGAATATGGGGCTGTTGTATACGGCTTGCGTATTTTGTGAACCAGATAGACATATACTATTTCACCGTATGAGCTAGAGTATGGGCTTGTGCTTAAAATCAATATAATTGCAATTTCTCATAGACATATAGTGATTTTGGTTGTATTGGTGATTACATGGAGTCTATCATTTGTGGATGCTATGTAAGTAGGTTATAGTGCATTGAAAAATGGTTATAACTCTATTCATGCTCTTGGCTATTTTCCTATGATATGTGAACACTTCTTGCATGATAGTGGAAATTAGATGAAATATTAAATAAAGTTAGGGTCCCATTATTTCCAGATTATATTCATTCCATTAGTATACTTATTTTCAGTTGTTAGTTACAATTAGTTTAAGTCAACAATTATATTCATTAGTCTAATCATATAAATTTAGTGAGTTAATTGATGCATAGTAGTTTAAATTTAACAACTTTCTCTGTGGGATCGATACTCTACTTACTCTGTATTACTCGTTGACACATGTATGCTTGCATGAGTTAGAGCTCTTTTATCAGAACTGTAAAAGAGGCAACACAGACCTAACCCCAAACCAAAGGAATAACATGGTTGCGCTATTAACCCAATTCCAAGATGTGTTTGCATGGTCTCACGAAGACATGGTGGGTTTGTCGTCTGACATTGTCCTTCATCGCCTTCCCATTAAGGAGGAATTTAAGCCAGTCAGGCAAAAGCTCAGGCGATTGAAACCTGAGTGGAGTTTAAAGGTAAAAGAAGAAATTGTGAAACAATTTCAAGCTGGCATTATCATGGTGTCCACATTTCTGGAATGATTATCCAACATTGTTCTCGTGCCTAAACAAGGAAGAAAGGTGGGAGTTTATGTTAGGTTTTTGTGAAAATCAAAGTAGCAATCAAATTGAAAAATTAGCGGAAGCGAAATAAAATCAGATTTTAAAATTTTTTTTCACAAACCATTTACCCGGATCATCCTTTATGCATATTATTAATTAAACGAAGAATAAGAAATTATAAAATCATACCCTTGTAGAAACGAGCTTCCTCAGTGCGAGTTCACCTCCTACTTCTCATGATCTCCTTGAATCTCGGGTAGATTCCTTCCTTTGATCAATGTAAGCCACCCAAGTGTATGGCCTCTAGAGGTGATCCACCAAAGAAGAAGAATTTTCAAGAAGAAGGGTATTGGCTCAAACCCTAGTTTTTCCTATCTCTATATAGAAAAAGGAGGCGTACTCTCTTGACTCTAGGAATTACATATATATTAGATATCGATATAAGACTCCTCTTATAAAGATATCATATAACCTATTTTAATTAAAATAAGGTATTATTTATTTAATTAAACTCTTTTAATTAAATGGGCTCCCTAATCTATTAAGGGTAATTAATTAAGCTCCTTTAACTAAATTTTCCTTCCTAATCCAATTAGGAATAAATGAGAGTACTTATATTAAATTAATTCCTAAACCTTTTAGAAATTAAAATAATAATAATTGTAATAATATTAATAAGACTCCTCTTATTAATTTATATTTAATATTTCTAAAATATTAAATAATAAATATTAAGCTATTTAATTTATTCTATCACCATAGATTAAATTAAATATACTTAACTATATTATTAGAATTATGCCATTAACTTCTTAAATAATTATTCTTCCTTTTATGGTGTGACCCTTTAGGTTCTCCATATTAATCGGTTGTGAATAAATCAATTAGAACAATTCTAATCTCATTTAAATAAATAAATTTAACAAATAATTTATTTAAATAAATAATATTTATTCTACAATAGGGATAAGCCTCCCTAGCGATCAACGACTTTCCGGATAATATAGATTTCAACATTAATCATAAAAGAACCTTTGAGTAAATAGTTCTAAACAATTCAATCCTTCCACCATCTGATGTCCCAATTAAATATAAAGACATGGAATTCTTTGTCAAGTCTTATTTTATTTAATTATATGTATTTCGATTCCTAAATGCACAACTCTAATGAATGCAAATTAGAAACTACTTTCTAATTTCATTCCACCTTAACGCCAAGATTCTGGGTTGTCATTTATCGAATCACATAGGACATTTCCCCTTTTACTAGAAGTGGTTGATTCTTTATTGATCATTCATTATCTTCATATATAACTTATTACACCCAAGCATACCCTTTGATATACTCTAAGAGTCTTAAGGAATAAGTCAAAGTGTAATTCATTATATATAAGATACTATGATGATCTCAAGTCTAAGGATCATTTGTACTTACTATCACTCTGAGGAATTCCTATTGACGGTAAGTAAAACTCCATTAGGTATTCCTTAGCGAGTCACGTTCAGTGAACTTATTCTCTAATAAGCACCTACATACTTGCTTTAGTGTCTCCACACAAATGATCATGAGAACAATCATCCTCATCCAATGAGCAAACAACGTACGTACCAATCTATCCGGATTCATTAATCCCCTTTTTAGTGATCCATTGATTGGGAACATTTTAGTTTTAAGCTATCTAAGAATTTAGATCTCATTATCATGATCTTATCATGATTCTAAAAGCAATGCTTAAAACTATGGGTTTATCACATATTATTAAAACAGCACCATGTAGATAATAAATGCCTTTAATAAATAATTCTTTTATTAATAAATAAATAAGATTGATTACACAGTATATGCTTTATCATCATACATGATTGGCTTATATGCATAATACTTTCAATCTCCCACTTGCACTAAAGCCAATCGTCGTGGTATCTCATACCCATCTTCTCTAAGTGACGATCAAACTGCTGTTGTGTTAACGCTTTAGTAAATGGATCTGTAATATTCTCTTGAGAGTCCACACGCTCCTCGGGTGGCGTCTCCTCTTTCAATGATCTCTACGATCAAATGAAATCGTCATGAACACGTGTTTGGATTTACGATGAGACTGGGTTCCTTAGCTTGTGCAATGACTCGGTGTTGTCCGCGAGAATAAAGGCCTTTGGTCCTTTATTGCTAGAAACCACACCAAGTTCGGTAATGAACTTCTTCATCAAAAAGCTTCCTTTGCGACTTCACTTGCGACTATGTACTCTGCCTCATCGAATGAAGAATCTGTTTGTTGCTTGGAACTTTTCAACTCAACTGCGCCACCGTTTAAGGTAAACACATACCCAAAGCGGTTATTGTCATCTTGGTACGTTTGAAAACTTGAGTGCGTGAAGCCCTCTAGTTTTAATTCGGACCCCAAGTAGACAAGAAATACATCCTTAGTTCTTCTTAAGTACTTTAGGATATTTTTCAACGCCTTCCAGTGTTCTTCTCTCCGGATTCGACTGATATCACGCTTGTTACACTAAGTGCATGAGCGACATACGGACTAGTACATATCATACCGTACATGATAGATCCTATTCTTTGAAGCATAAGGAATCTTACTCATACGGTTTCTCTCTCTCAGTGTCTTTGGGGCTTGTTTCTGGAGAGATGTATTCCATGGCTCATCGGCGTGAGACCTCTTTTGGAATCTTCCATGCTAAACCTTTTTAGCATCAAGTTAATGTCGTTCCTTGGGACAAGCCAAGCATCCTTTTAGATCTATCTCTATAGATCTTTATCCCCAAAATATAGGATGCTTCTCCCAAGTCCTTCATGGAGAAGTGTTTAGATAACTTGATTTTAATTGATTTATAAAGCATAGGAATATCATTCCCTATCGGTAATATATCATCAACATATAATACAAGGAATGAAACAGTGGCGCTCCCACTAACCTTCTTGTACACACATGGTTCATCCTCATTTTGATAAAATCAAACTCTTTGATTGTCTCATCAAAGCGGATGTTCCACCTACGAGAAGCTTGCTTCAATCCATAAATGGATCGTTGTAGCTTACTGAGACTTGATTTGTTCCAACCTTTGAAACAAATCTCTCTGGTTATGTCATATACACATCCTCCTCAAGTTTCCCATTGAGGAAGGCCGTTTTCGTCCATCCATCTGCCGATTTTCGTAGTCATGGTAAGGCTGCGATCGCAAGCAAAATCCGAATGGACTTGAGCATTACTCTTGGTGAGAAGGTTTAAATCATAGTCAACTCCTTGTCTTTGTTTGAAACTTTTTGCAACGATCGGGCCTTATAGGTCTCTACCTTGCCGTCTGCTCCGATCTTTCTTTTAAAGACCCATTTACACCCAATAGGCTTAATGCCTTGGTGGTGAGACCAAAGTCCATACTTGGTTCTCATACATGGAGTCCATCTCGGATTTCATGGCTTCTTGCCACTTCTACGAGTCTTTACTACTCATAGCTTTGTTAAGTAATTCAATGGATCATCATCATCTATGATCGTACCTCATTGTCATCTTCTATGACAAGTCCATACCTGTCTGGTATCTTTGGTACTCTTCAGATTTATGAATAGGGTGTGGTACAGAAGGAATCTCTACTTGGTTAGGTACCTCACTTTGATCTGTAGTATTTTGTGGTTCTTGAACCTCTTCAAGATATATCTTACTCCCACTGACCCTTTCAAGGATAAACTCCTTTTCCAAGAAGGCAGCATGTTTCGCAACAAACACCTTTTGATCAGTTGGATGATATAAATAATACCCCGATGTTTCTTTAGGGTATCCCACAAATCTACATTTGTCAGATCTAGTCTGCAGCTTATCGTTTTCAAACTTTTTGACATAAGCTGGACAACCCCAAGTCTTAACATGCTTAAGATTTGGTTTCCTCCCTGTCCATAACTCATATGGGGTCTTGGGGACGGATTTTGTAGGTACCTTGTTAAGTAGGTATGCAGCCGATTCTAGGGCATATCCCCAGAAGGAAACTGGAAGGTCGGTAAAGCTCATCATAGATCGAACCATGTCCAACAATGTTCGATTTCTCATTTCAGATACACCATTCATCTGTGGCGTCCCTGGTGGAGTCCATTGTGAGATTATACCATTTTCTTTGAGACAATTGAGAAACTCACCATTTAAGTATTCTCCTCCTCGATCAGATCGAAGAATCTTAATACTCTTACCGATTTGCTTCTCAACTTCACTTACGAACTCTTTGAACTTTTCAAATGATTGATTTGTATTTCATTAAATACACATATCCAAATCTTGAGTGGTAAATCGATTGAATGTAATAAAATAAGAATACCCTCCTCGTAAAGTCGTTGTTATAGGTCCACATACATACCGGTGTGTACGCGCTAACAACTCTGTAACTCTTTCTCCTTTTCCACTAAAAGGAGATTTAGTCATTTTACCCATGAGACAAGATTCACGGTTGGATATGATTCATAATCGAGATAGCTCTAGGAGCCCATCTTTATGCAACTTGGATAATCTTGTTTCATTAATATGACCGAAGTCTACTGATTGCCACATGAAGGTATAATTAACATCATCTCTTTTCCTTTTATTAGTTTGTTCAATTTGAAATATATTTTCATGCAAGTCAAGTATATAAAGTCCATTTCGCAAATTACCAACACCATATAAAACATTATCATTATAAATAGAACAACTGTTGTTCTTTATTATAATATTAAAACCATCCATATCAATACAGAGATAGAAATAATGTTTCTAATGATATTTGGAACAAAATAACAATTATTTAAATTAATGAACTTGCCCGTAGGCAGTGCTAAACAATAAGTCCCTACAGCTAATGCAGCAACCTTTGCTCCATTTCCCACTCGTAGGATGACCTCATCCTTGCTTTCGACTTTCTACTTCGACCAATCCACGCATATTATTACATATGTGAGAACCACATCCGAAGATCCAATACCCAAGTAGAAGATTGACTTTCGGAAAAATTAATTTCAATCATAAACAAACCTTGATTAGGATTGAAGCTTCTCAAGCTTCTTTCGCTTTTGTTCTACGAGATAATCCTTGCAGTTCCTCTTCCGGTGACCCGACTTATTGCAATGGAAGCAAATTCCTTTGCTATTTGGATCGAGTTTCTTTTGATCCTTCACTTTCGCCTTTCCCTTAGCCTTCTTGGATTTCTTCTTTTCGGAAGATACCTTGGGCCTCTTCCTTTTCTTGGAAGAATCATCCACCGATGAAGACATGGTTCTTCTTGGATGGGAAGTGACCTTCAGCGATTTTCAACATGTTAAGTAATTGAGCGGTGACATCCAACTTATTCATGTGAAAATTCACAACAAATTGTGAGAAGGTGTGCGGGGTGATTGCAAGACAAAATCTTGACTCAACTCCCCATCCACGAGCGAACCCAATTTGTCCAAGACGTTCAATCAGTTGATCATCTTTAGGACATGAGTCTCAGCGGTAGTGCCCTCGGTCATCCAAGAGATCGGAAGAGCTCCTTAGATATTTCATATCTAGCGGTCCTACCTTGCTCACCATCTGACTCTCGAAGGTGCAAGTAACATAGTAGGAGCATCCATGTTTTTCATCTCGATCTTTCAAGCTCGTTACTCATGGATGCGAGCATGATGCATTGAGCCACGGATGCATCATCTTGCCTTTGTTTAAAAGTAGCAATCTCTTCCTCGAGGCTATCTCTCGTAACTTTTTGCAGTGCAGGCGAATTTAGGACATAAGAAATCTTTTCGGCCGGTGAGAACAATTCTCGAGATTCCTTAACCGGTCAGTGTAGTTCGGATTCCGGTCGGTTTGTTAGCATCAAGTATGCTTCTGTGATGAAATTAGTGAATGTGACATTTTCAAAATTTCGCATGTAAAAAACAATATTTTAGCAAACATTCATTTAATTAATTACCAAAATAAATTAGGTCTTATTTTATATTGGTATCTCCCACTATTTTCTTCAAACTATATTACCCTCATTTATATAGTTCGGCAAAATCTAATTAAAGTTTTTTGCTAGTGAGAGAATAAGGATCCCATTTCAAATATATATAGCCTTGTGGTGACACAACAAACTATATATAAATAAATAGGTAAACAACTCCTTGTCAATTACATCAACATGTAACTCCTTATGTTTTGCCTCTTAGATTATTTTGATCAAGTGGTGGCACATCAGAATCAAAATTATCTATGTTAAGTCAACCTAGCACTTCCATATATTCAAAAAGAAAAAATATCGCCCTTGTGGTGACACAACAAAACAATATTGTTCAATTTTTTTTTATAAGCGTCAAATGTGATAAATTAACATCTTAAATACTTAATACTTGCCTTGTGGTGACACAACAAACTCATATTAAATATTTAATACTCTATTAATTTTATCATGCTAGAAAATGACGTTCGATATTCTAAATATCTTTGAACGCTTAAGACTTAATATATAAAAACTTTGAGGGATTTGTTATTATTTGTCTCATCTTGTTTAGCGCGCATGCAAATATATATATAAAATACGCGTCATATTATTAAACATGCGAAACATGTTTGCATAATATATAATATATATAATACTAGCATGCACATATAGAATACTATATTCTACCCGGATTGATTATGGACTTTTATTCTAGTTTGGTTCACTAGAGCCACCAAGTGAACCAAAAGGTCAAACCCTAGGGTGCAAGAATAAACATTTAAATATAACTATTACATTTAAACCCGGGCTCCATTACAAACGGGTCTTCAAGCGCTCCTTGCTCCTTGATCTCCGGTTCTTCAAAAAAATTTCTAACTAATCCTATTACATTAAACTATTTAATTTAAATAGAAACCTTGATCAGTAGTCAAGGGGAAGTACATAGGAGAGAGATAGAATTTACATCAAGAAGAAAACCAGAAAAGACGAGGTACGCAGACCCCATTTAATAAAACCCATTTATTCAAACATTCAACTAAAATAAATCTAATCACATTGGTCAATTGTCCATAATCAATCCCATTTATTATCATACATATCACCATATGTATCAATAAATTAAATCATTCTATATATATATGAATATCATTTAATGGGCAATTTTATGTTGCATGAAATCCAATTTCAAGATTAAAATAAACTCTTTTATTTTAATTATAAAATTATTAAGATATTATATAATATATATATATATATATATATATATATATATATATATATATATATATATATATATATATATATATATATATAGTTAAGGTAATATCATTAAAATGACCATCATATTTACGAGGAAGACATGTTAACATATTAACATAACAATCATATATTATATATAGATAACTTAATAATGTTAACACCTTTTGATATTCATGAAAATACCGCCTGTACCAAATCTTTCTATATATATATTATATATAAATACTAACTTTCCATGATTCACGTTAATCAGTATGGTGGCCAGCGAATATGTAGTAAATTCACGCGAATCACAGTACCTTTTTCCGGAAAAAAAAAAATTCGCGATTTTTTTTTTCCGGCGATCATGACCCTTAAAAAAAATGATTACCCACGAAATCATAAAAAAAAAAGTTTCCGAAAACAGTTTTTCGGTAAAATAATTTTTTTTTTCATAAAATAATAATTTTATACAACAAATTATGCCCAATAAATTATTCAAAATACATACCCAAACATATATGGAATCAAAATAATTAATAATTCGCATAAAGTTTGGCTCATGATACCACTGTTAGGTTTTTGTGAAAATCAAAGTAGCAATCAAATTGAAAAATTAGCGGAAGCGAAATAAAATCAGATTTTAAAATTTTTTTTCACAAACCATTTACTTGGATCATCCTTTATGCATATTATTAATTAAACGAAGAATAAGAAATTATGAAATCATACCCTTGTAGAAACGAGCTTCCTCAGGTACGAGTTCACCTCCTACTTCTCATGATCTCCTTGAATCTCGGGTAGATTCCTTCCTTTAATCAATGTAAGCCACCCAAGTGTATGGCCTCTAGAGGTGATCCACCAAAGAAGAAGAATTTTCAAGAAGAAGGGGTATTGGCTCAAACCCTAGTTTTTCCTATCTGTATAGAAAAAGGAGGCGTTATCTTCAACTCTAGGAATTACGTATATATTAGATATTTGATATAAGACTCCTCTTATAAAGATATCATGTAACCCTATTTTAATTAAAATAAGGTATTATTTATTTAATTAAACTCTTTTAATTAAATGGTCTCCCTAATCTATTAGGGGTAATTAATTAAACTCCTTTAACTAATTTTCCTTCCTAATCCAATTAGGAATAAATGAGAGTACTTATATTAAATTAATTCATAAACCTTTTAGAAATTAAAATAATAATAATTGTAATAATATTAATAAGACTCCTCTTATTAATTTATATTTAATATTTCTAAAATATTAAATAATAAATATTAAGCTATTTAATTTATTCTATCACCATAGATTAAATTAAATATACTTAACTTATATTATTACAATTATGCTATTAACTTCTTAAATAATTATTCTTCCTTTTATGGTGTGACCCTTTAGGTTCTCTATATTAATCGGTTGTGAATAAATCAATTAGAACAATTCTAATCTCATTTAAATAAATAAATTAAACAAATAATTTATTTAAATAAATAATATTTATTCTACAATAGGGATAAGCCTCCTAGCGATCAAGCGACTTTCCGGATAATATAGATTTCAACATTAATCATAAAAAGAACCTTTGAGTAAATAGTTACCGTACAATTCCATCCTTCCACCATCTGATGTCCCAATTAAATATAAGACATGGAATTCTTTGTCAAGTCTTATTTTATTTAATTATATGTATTTCGATTCCTAAATGCACAACTCCTAATGAATGCAAATTAGAAACTACTTTCTAATTTCATTCCACCTTGGCCAAGGATTCTTGGGTTGTCATTTATCGAATCACATAGGACATTTCCCCTTTTACTAAGTGGTAGATTCTTTATTGATCATTCATTATCTTCATATATAACTTATTACACCCAAGCATACCCTTTGATATACTCTAAGAGTCTTAAGGAATAAGTCAAAGTGTAATTCATTATATATAAGTTACTATGATGATCTCAAGTCTAAGGATCATTTGTCTTACTATCACTACTGAGAATTCCTATATCGACAGTAAGTAAAACTCCATTAGGTATTCCTTAGCGAGTCACGTTCGATGAACTTATTCTCTAATAAGCACCTACATACTTGCTTTAGTGTCTCCACACAAATGATCATGAGAACAATCATCCTCATCAATGAGCAAGCAAACAACGTACGTACCAATCTATCCGGATTCATTAATCCCCTTTTTAGTGATCCATTGATTGGGAACATTTTAGTTTTAAGCTATCTAAGAATTTAGATCTCATTATCATGATCTTATCATGATTCTAAAAGCAATGCTTCAAACTATGGGTTTATCACATATTATTAAAACAGCACCATGTAGATAATAAATGCCTTTAATAAATAATTCTTTTATTAATAAATAAATAAGATTGATTACACAGTATATGCTTTATCATCATACATGATTGGCTTATATGCATAATACTTTCAATCTCCCACTTGCACTAAAGCCAATCGTCGTGGTATCTCATACCCATCTTCTCTAAGTGACGCATCAAGCTGGCTTTGTTGTGTTAACGCTTTAGTAAATGGATCTGTAATATTGTCTTGAGAGTCCACACGCTCCAGGGTGACGTCTCCTCTTTCAATGATCTCTCTGATCAAATGAAATCGTCGCAACACGTGTTTGGATTTCTGATGAGACCTGGGTTCCTTAGCTTGTGCAATCGTCGCAGTGAACACAAGTACACTATGATTGAGAAGACTTGTTATGCTTTAGCATGGGCGTCCATGAGGTTATCGCATTACCTCTATGGTCACACAACCCATATCATATCCCGCGTGATCCTCTCAACTATGTGTTCAGTAAGCCCATACTGAATTGTCGGCTGTCCAGATGGCAGTTGATCCTACAGCAATTTGACATCGTCTACGTGACGCAAAAGTCTGTCAAAGGTTAAGGAATTGTGGATCAACTAGCCGCCACACTTGCAGGGGATTACAAACCCTTGGAATCATATTTCCCCGATGAAGGGGTAATGACAGTTCAGCAACACAATCAGTACGATACACGCCGTACGTGGAAAATGTATTTTGATGGAGCTGTTAACATAGAAGGTTATAGAGCAGGAGCAGTTCTAGTATCCGGTACGGGAGAGCAGTATCCCGTTGCTGTTAAATTGCAGTTTGTCAGCACCAACAACACAGCTGAGTATGAAGGCTGTATCATGGGGTTAAAACTTGCCCGTTCAATGGGAATTAGGCGGTTAAATGTCTTTAGAGATTCAGAGTTGGTAATCAAACAATCCACATGAATCTATCAAACCAAAGAACTACATTTGCTGCCTTACCATCGACAAGTTTTATAGATTGCTTTGGAGTTCGAAGAAATCTCCTTTCTACACATTCCTCGTAATAGGAATGATTTTGCGAATGCACAAGCAACGTTGGCCTCCTTGATTCATATACTTGACAAGGAAAACATGTCAAGCATCACATTTGCCCTGCAAAAGGCCCCAGCTTATGGGAACTATATATGTTGGAGCAATATCGGATGAGCTACCTCCCATCCACAACCCTTGGTATTAACATATCAAGGAGTTTCTGGGAGATTGATCTACACCCGCTGAGGCGAGCCTGACTGAAAAGAGGCGGATCCATCGACTTGCTATGAAATTCTACCTGAGCGGAGATGCACTCTACAAAAGAGATACAGGATTAGGTCTCCTCAGATGTCTGGACAAAGACCAAGCTCAGATGCTCATGGATGAGATCCATGGAGGAGTATGTGGCCCACACCTGAGCGGACCCTTGTTAAGGAGATCCTCAGAACATGGCATTATTGGCTTACGCTCAAAGCTGACTGTGATGACCGCGTCAAGAGGTGCTATCAATGCCAAATTCATGGGAATGTTATCCACGCCCGTCCAAGGGAACTCCACAACATGAGTTCACCGTGGCCCTTCTCGATGTGGGGAATGGATATGATCGGGCCCATCGAGCCCAAAGCCAGTAATGGACATCGATTCATATTCACCGTGATTGACTACTTCACCAAAATGGGTAGAAGCAGCCTCCTTCCCCAGGGTTACCAAAGAAGTCATCACTGCTTTTATCAGAAATAATATCGTTTATCGATATGGACAACCAGAGGCCATTGTGTCAGACAATGCTAAGAACCTCAATAACAAAATGATGGAGGAGTTATGCAGTAAATTCCACATCAAACACCTCAACTTCGTCATCTACCGTCCAAAGATGAATGTCGTTGTTGAAGAGGCTAATAAAAACATCCAGAAGATCATGCAGAAAATGTCCGCCAATCACAAAGGATGGCCTGGCCTCTTGCCTCTGACTTTATTAGCCTACAGAACTTCAATGCGTACTTCCACTAGGGCAACCCCCTACTCATTAGCCTATGAGATGGAAATAGTGCTCCCCATAGAAGTGGAAATGGAATCCCTCAGAGTGTTGATGGACGCTCAGCTGGATGAAGACCAATGGATACAAGACAGGTATCACCAATTGTCTCTAATAGACGAAATGCGAACCGTGGCTATCTTCCATGGTAAGTTATATTAGCAAAGGATCGCAAGATCCTACAACAGGTCTAAGACCCCATCTTATTATGAATAAAATTAAATTTTCTCTATTTATTATCTTGAAATAATGAGTTAATTTGATATAATACTTTGGTTATGGGTGAAATGTGCAAATTTTACAAAATAAGCAAGTGGTTATAAAATATTCATTGTTGTCAGGGAATATTCGTTTGGTCGTGGAATATTCTTGTTGTCAGGGAATATTCGTATGACGGCGCAACCATTTGTGGGCCCCATAACGGAATAACTGTCGGATGAAGAAAACGACAAGTTTGAGTTTTTATAAATAACGGTAGTAGTTATTATCAATTAACACTTTGTTGGAATACCCGGTGGTCAAAATATAGTAATCTGGCATTGGTTAGACGGTAGCACTGCGGTATTACATAGTATTTTTGAATTATTGATTCTTATGTAAGAAGGCACTACTCAATAATTGTTAAAGTAATTACTGTTCAATATTTTATTTTATTGATTCTAATTGCTGCGTTGATATTTTATATTATTGTTGTTTCAATAATTGTCACGACACATTATTTCCCAGTATTATATCAATAATTCATATTATTTGAATAATATTATTAGATAGAATTATTAACAATGTCTAGAAAGTTCTGTCAATGAGAGGTTTGGTCACCTAATTGCGCGCCAGTAAGGAGAAATTTTTATAGGAAAGCCCCCTCTTTTCTAGGAATGGCCTGGTTGTCATTATTGTGATTCTGTAATATTATTTGTGAATAATTATTTATTGATTTATATGATAAGAAAATATTTATTTTATATGAATATAAATGATAAGGAAATATTTATTTTATGTGGATATAAATGATGGATATATTTTATGTGGTTATAAATAAAGGAAACTGGTCCGAAGGACTCATAATCCGAAAAATTAGTGTTCTTGAGATATATTGCGTGAGTTATAATTTTTAATCCGACCGTTGGATCATTGTGATTTTTGGATATGTTATACATATTTAAGTTGAGTATATGTCCACAAATTTTGAACCGTTAAAAATGAATGAATGATTTGTTATGAATTTTAAGAGGTGATTGGTTCAGAAATTATTGAAGTTTCTAAATTTATCATTTTGGTAGAAAATTCTAGAATGAGTGGGCCCCACCTGTGGTTGGTGAGAAATGTGCTCAAATTTTATTTCAAATGTGGTGGGTGGCAATAGTAGCAGGTAAAGCCATCAGGTAGCAGGTCAAGTTTGCTTCGGTGTGCTAGCATTTTCCTATAAATAGGTGCTTAGGTTAGAATTGAAAATCACACTAGAAACATAAGCTTTCTCTCTCTATATTATCGAGCGTATTTTGTGAGTATTTAGATACTTTGAGAGTTGCTATTCAGTACAATTTTCATTCATCATCACATCTGACCTTTCATTTCGAAGTACTGTTTCTTTGAGGTAATGGATGTTATTTTCTTCTTAAATGACATTATTTTCTTCAATATCATTATGCTAAGATATTGTTATGAATTTTATTGTGGAATTTCTACCTTTTTGTGTCAGGGTTACTATTCACGTATACGACACTATTCACAAATACGACACTATTCACCGAAAAATGAAATTTTCTCTTTTTCGTCCCAGATGTCTTTTATGGTTACTATCTTTGATTGTATCCATGTTTTGATCTTATTTTTGAATTCTACTTCACACTTAGTTATTATGAAGTATTATTGAATTTGGATAAACCGAAATACGAATCCCTAATATTTGTTCTTCTGTCTTACTGGATTCGTTCTCTAAAATGTTTTTCATCATCCTCAGTCCTTAATGGTGATACTTGATGAATATCTTTGGCTGTAGTGCAAAAAGAATGATTACGATGAATATCTTTGGCACGTAGTGCAAAGATGAGCAGTGTTGAGATGAACATGACCAATTGGTGATACAAATGAATATCTTTGGCCGTAGTGCAAAGATGTATATTAAATGATGTTCTGAGGATAAAATATTGATGATGGACTTTTAAATTCATAGATGATAGTAGATTTCATTCTCTACTTAACTCTTCTAATGAATTGTTGTTTCCACTGCAGTTGTTGATCTAAAACTTGTTGTCTATTATATTCTATCAGATTTTTCTCTGTTGAAGACTGAGGATAATTTGATATAAATTATCTTCGTCATAATATTCTTTACTGGGCTAGTTGAGCTCACCCTTTTCCTTTTGGTTCCATTTTTCTTCTCAGGAAGCAAGAACATAGCGGGAAGTAGTCGGGGTGTGGAATGATGGTTCTAGACAGTTGTTTAGCAGTCCTCACTATTTTGTAAAATAGTGTGTCAATAATTGTAATGAGGACTTTATCTGGGTGTGGATATTGTCTAGAAGACAATATTTGTATTTAAACTCACAGTATGTGTTGTCGTATTTAGCACGACAATTGTAATAATAAAGTTGTAGTTGTTTTATGTACCATGTATTTGGCGACTCAGAATGAGTGATGTATACATTTTTTGGGGGCGTCACAACAGGAAAGTCCGGCTACAGTATTTTAAACAACACGACTTGGTTTTGAAGAAGATCATTGACAACCAAGATCAATCTAAGAGAAAATTTGCTCCTAACTGGGAAGGCCCGTTTGTTGTCAAGGAGGTATTGACAGGAGGAGCTCTCAGACTACAGGAAATAGATGGCGATGAATTTCCATAGCTCATCAACTAGGACACCGTGAAACGATATTATGTCTAAAGTTATCATCAAGCAAACATCCTGGTTTTGGATAATCAGATCACCAGTCATTTCAGTTTTCTAATCCTTTTTACATACTCTTTTGTCCCTCAGGAAAACATACACTTCAAATCAGCAGCCTGGTTTCACCTCATTTCAAAACTTTCATACAGTTTCAGTTATCCCCTCAGGGATTGAACCTTTCACACCTGCAGTTTATCCTGAAGACGGGATTAAACTTTTCTACGCTTGCAGTTTGTCCTGAAGACGGGATCAAACTTTTTCACACCTGTAGTTTGTCCCAATCATGGGATCAAACTTTCTTCTCCCCGCAGTATAGCCTGCACATGGGATTCATTCTTCTCTTCGGCTGTAATTCGTCCTGAGGGGCGAACTACGTTGACTTGATCTCCCTGATACCCGGGAGTATGTAGGCAACCATATTCTATATGTCCCGGTTGCAATAAAAAAAATAACAAAAACATTTCTGGTCTTTTTCTACAAAAATAAAAATTATAAAAACACTTCTACATCCTTCTTCATCAATAAAGCTTCTACACCCATCTGCCTTTCACATTTAGTGTTGAACCTCTTACACTAGGTTCGAACTACGCAGACCTGATCTCCTTTTCAATAGGAGTACGTAGGCAGCCATTTATGGTTTGGTCTAACCCCCTACCTGAACAAAAATACTTATCACACGGTACTGGGATCAAACTTCAATCGACCGCATTTCATCGGCTTCAGACCAAAGGGATGGAATTACCTAACCTCTCCTCACAAATAGGAGATTCGACGACCATCTAAGTTGCGGTTGTGCCTCAAAGAGCAACACCAATCCATAAGAGATGGAATTAACTAGGCTTCTCACAAATAGGAGTACTGGCGACCATCTATGGTGCGGTCAATCTCAGAGAGGAAAAGCCACACTCCTCTCCATATTTCCATACAGAAACTAGTCCCAAGACACCAAAGATGGTAGGGATACACACATATCAATGATCAGTTCTGAAAGATCATGCAACGTCTCAATGTCTACACATCAAGGATGAGTTCAGAATGCATCAAGATCACAAGCCTTAAAGAAGCAGGCAAATATCAAGCAAGTATCAAGGCACAATTGAAAGGGAAGTGAATCAAAAAATATTTCCCTGCCATATATAATACTATTTGATATATACAATGTGTTGTACATGACAAAATGGCTAATCTAGTCTGTGCAGGAAAATACAAGTCTATCTACGGATCTGTATGTATGCGGACTATCAGATCTAATATAGCATCCCACTCTGAAGAAGGAGGTAACGCTACAAGCTCCTGCCCAATTGTATCTACACGAGCTAGCAGATCCAAGGCTAACTGCATGGTGGCATGATGCTCATCAATATATGTACTCATATCGGCAAGGATGCCAGTCATAAAGGATCTCACTGAAGTACTATCTGTGACGGCTACATCCCGGGCAGATAGGGCAGCATCCCGCTCTACAATCAATGCATCTCTGGCTAATCTAGCCTCGTCTCTCTCTAATAGAGCGGCGTCTCTCCCATCAAGAGATGTCAACATCAAGGCCCTAGCCTTATCTCTCTCAAAGGTCATCAGATGTAGACTCTGCTCCAAATAATGTGCTGAATGTTGAATCACAGTAGCTCTCGTATTGGGAAAGTCCATCACAAATGCTGGCAACCCAGTAGTCAAATCCTCCTCGATGGGAATATCAGCATCCTCCATAGGCTCCTCTTCGTCGGAATTAATCCCCTGCACTGTGGATACTACCGCAGTCGATGCAGTCTCTATCTCCATCCATGTGGAATACTTTGCAGAACAACCCAAATGGCTGATGGAAAATTCAGCTAGCTCTCGCTGATCCCAACAGGCATACAATCTGGATCTATCCTCTGCTGATAAATGGAGAGAAGCGAAGCGCTGACTCGATGCCCCCTCAAAAGGATGGAAGCCCTGAACTGGTCAAACTAAAACATCACGGTCAGTGGGTGGTAGGTGATCATCCCTCTCAAACCAGCCAGAGGAAGATAATCCATGCCCAGAGCATGAGTAATAAAGTTGTAGGGTGAGTTGAGCCCTGTACACGATAATATAACAAATGAATCTCTGATCCCTGCCAGGAAAGCTGACCAAGATGCAGCATCTATACACTCCACAGGCTGAAAAGAGTATGACATGGCTATATCATGGGTGAAGCAATACCCATGCAGTCTGAAAGTGCCAATCGGTCTCAGGTGTGACATAAACCATACGTACAGCATGACCGAGCTGCCTGTAAACACTCTCGTCCAATAAGTGCAGTAGTATGTGGCCGACCTCAGTCTCTGCTATGATCATCGGTATGATGGTGTGACCCTCCCTGAGAGCTCTCACTGCCATGATGACCCCTATGTCCAACTCATCCATGTACCCTGGCATGTAGACATACGACAGTATGCACAATAGTAGTACATCCACTCTGGCCAAACGCCAATGATCCTCTGGTGTGGTGAAATCCCCAGAATGTCGTGCATAACTATCCTCTGAGCCAAATCTGTAAAATAAAAAACACTGGGATATAACATGGCCAGATGTGAGCTCGTCCTGCACCACCCTACTCCTCAAGCCAGTAAGGGTCATGAACTGCCTACTCATGTCTCCAATCGCCATATGCACACAAGGTCTGTCTAATGGCAACATCGTCAAACGTGTAAACTCCTCCAGAGTAGGAGTCAACTCCTGGGTCCCAAATCAGAAAACCTGCCTCTCCGATACCCAGTGCTTCAGCATGCCCTCCACGAATCCTGGGGGAACCAGAAACATCAATAGGGTCATAGTATGCTGAAACAGATGATCTACAGTCACCCTGTCTGATGGTGACATTCTATCATACCACGATCGCATACCAGATGCCACCAATAATGGTTGGGTATGATCAATACGGCTAACTGTCGAAGAAGACATCTGTACGGGCTGTATCATAAGACCATCCAGGAGTCAATGCTGAATATCTTTGGACATACATACATATACATAAAATAATAACATGCATGATACAATAGATGGCAATATGATATAGGGAATGGAAAACTGTACATACATTCCTAAGTATATCATCATCTAATACATCTCTGTACAACTAAAATACAGGGAAATGAGGCAAAACTGCCCTACAACTAATAGAGGCCTATTAAAAGATATAGCGAGAATGGGGCAAAGCTACCCAATGTCTAACAGAGGCCTATCAAAAGAGATAACGAGAATATACATCAGAAGAAGACAATGGTGTCAATGTCTACATCATCAATCCTGTCCACTTGATGTAACTCCTCCGAGTCTTTGGATCTCTATCCACGGGGATGTCGAGGCCTATCTGAGGAGGATCTGTCTGCGGAAAAGCCATATGGGTCACTCGAGGGCGGCCTTGAGCTGGAAGGATCAAAAGTATCTGCCTCTGAAGGATCTCTACCCAAGTGCCGGATAAAGAAATGTGTCCGGTCTAACTGCTGGGTCAAACTGTTAATCTGTGTCAAATGAGTCAGATCTCAGACACAGACTAGCCAATCCGTCATCATCACGGATCCTGGAACCATATCCCCTATGAACTGAGTGGCGTGGGTCTGGGCTCCAATGGTACGAGGGAACCACCAATGCTGGAACATCTCCTGAGTGCAGGGGCCCTCTGATAATGTGAAACAGCCAATCCCCAACAATGGGATATCAATGATGGGTGACTGTAAAACAGGCCAACAACGCCTGGCAGGAGGCAAGATCGGCATGCGTATCTCTCTTGTAGTGCTCCTGATAGCATGCTCTCCTAAGTAGAGATCTCATCCTCCATCTGTGAAGAGAGGAATCCTATGGGTGGAAATCATGTGCTCGACACCAGTCGAGTACCCATCCTCAAATCTAACGCTCAAATGCTCCCCTGAGTAGGGAACCCACGTGATGACATCCGCTGTCAACAACTCCAGCTGTAGGCGGCAATGAGTAAAACCCTCAGCAACAGGGACCTCCGCCAGTATGGAATGATGCCATCTCCTTCCTCATGGATAGGTATCTAAACCTAACACACTCACATGATGCAAACATGGAAGCCTCTCATATGCCCAAATCTGCCAACACAAAGGCAAACATCTGTTGTCAGTCAACACTCTTAACTTGTACATGGGAAAAGACAAGAGAAATACTCACCAGTAGAAACGGGTAGAATCCTAACCAAGCCTCGGTCAAGCCTTGCGATCGCATGCACATTCCCTTGAGGAAATAGGCGAATGTGTAGGAACCCCAATCATAATCTCCTATACAGTCCACGTGTTGAGTGGCACTGATCAAAGCGAAGGACATCGTAGAAGAGTTATCTGTTATGAAGCAGCCCCTAATGATTATCTGGAATAATCGCCGATGAATGCGATCCCTGACTCTCACATCATCGAGTATGGGCTCACTCAACAGCCCGCTCATAACATCTATGCTTAAAGGACCTGTACGAATAGTCCTACCCTAGAGCGCCTTCTCCGAAACTCCTAACATGGATCTGACGGCAGTAGGGGTGATATCCGCCATATAAGGCACTGACTCCCCTCCAAACTCCATACCTGTGATAAACCACCAATCCATCGGCGTCATCATCACCTTATAATCCAACAAATGGAGTGACTGAGTCTGGTGAAACCATCGCTCAGACAATGCTCTGAGGTAACCCTAGGGACAACAACGGGGAAGAATGGAAAATAATGTCCCGAATCCCCAGCCATGTACAATCGCTCTATAGTCATCATGCAGAGCCTGATATATAGAGTGGATGCTGAACCAATTCCCTCGAGGTTGTGTAAAGCCGAGAACCTATATCAAATGCAGATCAACATCAGAACCCTTTACTCCTCATTAATAGGAAATAAGGAAGATTAAGATCTAACTTTATACCTCGTTTGCGTGCAGGTAAACTGAAGGGTGTTGACTCAAGTCGCCCAGAAGCTCTAGGTTCACCACCTGAATGCCTGGAAAATCCCTACGGGGAATACATGTAGCAGGAGCGGAGTCCACAACCGAAACATCCTCCTCCTCGTCCTCGACGTCCGACACTTCAACCTGTATAGGACGTATCACCGCCTCCACCAAACGACGAGGATGTCTAATAGAACGGGGTCGAGGCACTTCTGAAGCCCTTCTCCGTACACCAGAAGTGGTCCTACGGGAACTACTCGGCTGATCTGGATCCATAATATCTGGACAACAAGTCTCCAAATCACCTCAGAAAGGGTGTGGTAATGTTTAACCTGGAGCTTTTCAAAATGCATTTTTATGACTACATGCATGCATGCATTATTTTAACATACGTGTACAGTAGAGTTAAAATTCATGACTACCCAATGCCTACGTTTTGGAAAATTTTACCATAGTTCCCTTTGTAAATAGGACTATCCACATGCACATAGGCATGACTAGGTGGCCATTCAGTAGTACACCTACCCACAGTCATATACATCCTACATGCATTAATACATCATAGTAAAAAATCCATAAGTGTAGTCTAATTACCAGGATTATTTTGCTTTTCTACCTTTACTCATTTGTCCTCAAATAGGATAAGAAATAACAGTAAAAGGTGTCAATTTGACTGTTTTAAAAGTCAATTTTTTTCACATCATTATGTTCAGCATGGTTTAATACTAACATTTACTGTGTTGAATATTTTTTATCAAGTAATATCAGCATGCATATTCAGTACTATGTGTCTAAATGCATTTCATGTGATAAGTCATTTTCCAACGGATAGAAACTGGAAAAGAATACATGCATACATTACCAGGACAGTGAAGAACACTTTTATGGTAGCATAATTTGCAGACAGTCGCCCGAACTCAGCAGATCTGAAGAAGAGCTCTCAGATTTCCTTCGCGGCGTAACTTGAAAGTGACTTATGAAAGCAACTCACAGGCATTACATACCCACGGTTGGCCGTAGGTCCACCTGTGGCTGTCGCAGGTGTATCTGTGGCACCCCTACATGGGTCCAACCCCTCCAGCTCAGTTCAGTTTGAGTTGCAAAGGAGGTATCACAAGCTGAAAAGGCCAAATCAGGAATAAAAACGCTACGCGATTGAGAGGAGTAACCTGAAATCTTGGTTTTCACGGGCCAAACTATGGCTTCACATATCACTCATTAGTATTCGCCTGAGTGCAAGGTATACTATACCAGTGACCTCAGCTTTTGCAAATCATGCTCGGCAATACCTCACAAAGGTCCGATGCCACCAAACACAGGGTTGTAACCCTAAAAGACGTGTTCCCCGACGGGGGTTACAACGCCGATTTCAATTGTTGATAAAGTATCCCCGGTGGGGGTCACACCGTATTCTTTCACTCATCCAAGTATCCCCAACGGGGGTTACAACGCATTATTCATCTATGAATGAATCCCCGACGGGGGTCACAATGCAGTACAACCATTGATGTACGTGTCAATGAAGGTCAAGCAGCCTTGATGTCATTTTAACCGATGGCAAGTAAACCCATCAAAGCATCGAAGGCCATTTGATGATCTCATCCATCATTGCACTTATTCACAACCTTCCCTGGCGGGGGTTACACCGTAATTAAACCATTGATATACGCATCAATGAAGGTCAAGAAACCTTGACATGTTCCCCGGTGGGGGTAGCAACGTAATGCAACCATTAATACACATCAATGAACATCAAGCAGCCTTGACAGTTTTCCCAGAAGGGATCCATCCGGTGATACACATTAGCGAAGGTCAGGCAGCCCTGACAATATATACTATTGGCAGTAACTCCAACAAGATCTTGGTATATGTTATACACATCCTCAAACGGACGAAGCTTTATCCCCACAGATCTTTTGCACACGAGAGGCACATCTTTAGAGTAAAGTCTGTATCAAGGATCCAAGACTTTGGTGATAATCCCAACGTCAACATTCTTGAAGACTTAGATCGCATGTCCAAGACATCACTAATTGTCATCCCCGACAGGATAAATAAGGAACCGATAATCATCCCATCATGTTGGAAAGGAATCCAACAATCTACATGCATCATGCATTTTGCATCATGTTGCTGCACATAGCATCATGTTTATCTTGTTGCATTTCAAGTGTCTAGGATTCTTTATCCTATCCATGCCTTGCATTGCATGAATATGATAAAGAGGGGCATCTGTAGACACTCGAAATTTTCTGAATACCTATTACTAACATTGCAGGAGGGTAGATTTGTTTTTCAGAGATAACCCTAGGGGACAGTTCACATCCATTTCGGATACTATCGAAAGTTCAGTCTCAACCCCAGAACACACACCAGGAGTATCAATTCCAACCTTGGAGATAACCCCGAGTTTCATCCTTGGAGATAACCCCAAGGAATGCTGTTGCAGTTCCGGCGATAACTCTGGAAATGCTTATTTCAAATGCCTGCAATCAGCTTCAATCTCAGACCTCCTGCCGAGGCACTCATTCCAAAGACCCGGAGCTAACACAGGAAGGCAGCACACTTAAAGATGACCTGCGAATTTAAACATTTGCGATAGTCAATCTCGAGATGTAACCACGAGCAACGTCTGCTATCATATCCCAAATCGGAGATAACCCCGGTGAGGGAAAAATCATTATCTTCTTGCCCTCAACCCCCAGCCTTGTAGTCTCAACATTTCATACATACATTTCTACACAGAAATTTCCCACAAGAGCCAAGGAGTTCCAATCCAGAGTGACTATTACGCGTGACAGCACACTGGATATAATTTGAAGCTTGAAGACTATAGGCATGGTCCCCTCTTCCTGACTTCGTACAAGCTCTAATCCCATGTCATTGCGTAACTCTCGACAAAAGCAGTCCGAAGAAGGTCTTGTACACCTCGTTCGGATGCTCAGATTGAAGTTCTACAAGTTTGAGTAGACATCACAGTGCACGTACTTCGAGACGATAGGACTCACGGATCTCGGGGCACCCCGGGCAGCCGCAGGTGCATCTGCGGCTACCACAGGTTCTCCTGCGGCTCCCAACTCTATAAATATAGAGCTTGGGGTGGCCATTTGTAAGAAGAAAAAGGTGAGGAAGCCCTATCAAATTTTCTTTGTAAATACCCTATATTGAGTGCTTTCTCATTCTAAACACTTGTTAGCTCACATATAGCTATATTTTACTGGTGGGAGCTGAGTGTTTATCCATCTAGAGTCATAGAAGCCTGCCTTGGCAACCCACTGTAAGCCTGCTTACACTCTATAAAGCTTTTCTCTTCATCTTTTCACACACTATTCTTCACATTGAGAGTCGTGTTGTGTGTGTATGCCCGAACTTGATTAAAGTGGTTTTCATATGCAATACGCATATATATATACTTATATATGTATATATTTATATATGGAATAACATTATCAAGTTATGTCTCGATTGAGCCTAGACTTATATGCAGAGCGTTTCCTTTTATATATATATATATATATATATATATATATATATATATATATATATATATATAATATATCAAATAAATGATGATAAACCGAGCCAGGATTGAGAAACATCCCGTGCATTTATCGCTTTTTTATATATATATATTTACATTTCAGTCAGGCCTGAAGTTTACTTCGTGGCCTTTTACTGCTTTATTTACATTTCGTCCCGCCTGGAGTTTACTTCGTAGCGGTTGATTGTCTTTATTGCTTTATTTACATTTAGTCCCGCCTGGAGTTTACTTCATGGCAGTTGTTCGCATTTACTACTTTATTTACATTTCTGATCCCCCATGGAGGTGCTTCGTGGTGGTTGATCATGTATATATATATATATATATATTTACCGCTTTTATATATTTACATTTTCGATCCCCCATGGAGGTGCTTCGTTATGATTGATCATGTCTGTATATATATATATATATTTATAGCTTTTATATATATAACTGCTTACTACTTTTCATATAAATTGCGGCATCATGTGAGCCTAGGAATCATGTGATCACTGATTGATCTCATGAATCTAGATTTGGTTCCATGATGGACTTTTTTCACTATATAGTGACTTGTAAATTATTCACGGTGTTTGAATTTCCTTAGATGGTATTTGTCATGCCCATGAGGAGTTAAAGATTGCTATATATTATTTTTTCGAAGATGCTTCGCATCTCGAAAATAAAAACAAACAAGCCGAACATTTAATAATAAAATGGAAGTATGAAACGGTCTTAATTACTATTGAGTACAGGGTTTGAAAACCTCTTTTACAAAACTTCACTGCTATATCATGTTTAAAACTAAAATTTTCATATAAATTCAAACCCTTTGTATATAGGTGCGAACGAGGCCTCGCACTACTTCAAAATAAATTGCACATTGATCCACACACACACACATTCATATAATAGTTTCTTGAAAAACGGTGGTCACCGTGGCAACACGGATGTCGGGGGGGGGGGTGCCTAACACCTTCCCTCCGCATAATAAAGCCCCCGAACCCAAATGAATCTCGATTTCATAGACACGTTTAGCAGTGTCACATCACTGGGTCAATGTGCAAACCTTTTCTCAGTTGCGTTGGTGCAACTAGTTAAAAACACCAACTAGCGACTCTTAAAGTCAAATCGTCGACATGATACATGTCGGACCATTTTCACTTGTTTTTTCAAACAAATCTCACATAACATAAGAACACCAAAGAACAAGAACAGAAAAGGGACAAATAAAAATCCCGACGTGGATAGTTGTGTTGGCAAAATTACATCTTTGTCCTCTTGGGATTATCTCAGGGATTAAACTTATGATGTTATCTTCCCTCGGGGTTATCTCCAAGGTGTAAAAAGACATTTTTACCCTCCTGCGTGGTTAATAAATGGAAAGTGAAATTTTGAGTGTCTACAGATTCCCCTCTTTTTCATGTTTATGCAATGTAATAAAATGAACATGACAAAAACTACTAGACACTTAAAATATGAGAAGGTATATCTAATGATGCAATGTCATATGTAGTTATATATGAGTGTTAAAATTATAAAAGGTTACTCCCGTCTGCTAGGGAGGATGATTATTATACCATTGTCATCGGGCGTTGCAGATGACTTGTTGATTGTATCGCATATCGCATATCATCACTCATCACATTTCACATAGTGGAAATCTTACATCGTAAATCGCACTTCGCACATAGCATTTCATATTTTCCCAATCACACTTTGTAAATCGCAAATCTCAAATCGCATTTCACATATCGCACTTTGCAAATCACAAATCCCATATTAAATCATAAATCAATGATCGCATTTCGCATGTCAAAAATTGTACTTCGTACATCGTACTTCATATTTTCCTAATCGCACTTCAAAAATCAAAAATCACACTTTGTAAATCGCACTTCATCTTTTCCCAATCGCATTTCGCACATCGCACTTCATATTTTTCCAATCTCACTTCGTAAATCGCAAATCACATATCAAATCACTTATCAAATCGCACCACAAATCACTTATCAAATCGAACCATAAATCACATATTGTATCGCAAATCACATTGCCACCACTGGGGATCGTCGGTGCCTTCACTAAAGATATTTTCTAATGGATTACACCATTGGGCATTTTTGATGCCTTCGCTGAAGATAGTTCTTAACGATTTACACTACCAGATATTCCCGTTGCCTTCGTCGGGGCTGACTCCAACGACTTAAGTTCCATCGGGGATTGATACCGATTTTGATGCCTACGCTGAGGTTGACTCCAACAGTTTGATTTTCATCGGGGATTAATGCCGATACCTACACTGGGCATAACTCCAATGGTTTGATTTCCATCGGGGATTAATATAGATGCCTACGCTGGGGTTGACTCCAACAATTTGATTTCCATCGGGGGTTGATGTCGATGCCTACGCTGGGGTTGACTTCAATGGTTTGGTTTTTGATTATAAAAAGGGGCGAGCTTTTTAACTTGTGAACCTGTTGGATTAAATATTGGCTTAACTGATGACCCGCGTACTGCTGGCATTTATGGAGGATGTGTGTCGTTCTTTCACTGTCCAGATTTGAACTTCGGTACAAAGGTCTCAACCTAGGAGGAATTGGCGTCGGTTGACATGTTTGATGATGTAGATTTCATTCGCAAAACCCACTTTCGTCATCACAATTTCTTTCGGGACTCCCCTCATTTCTTTTGATGAGAACTTGGTCCAACTTAGATCCATTGAATTGAATTACAAAAAAGCCCTAGCCCTTTTGCACGTTGTCACCGGGGATTCATATAAGAAACTTTCTTTGTAGACCACATTGAGAGTGAGCAATATCATGCACATCAGATGAATAACAAAAATGCGCCAAAAGCTTGACGGCTCGGGCTGCGAGGATAACTTTGATATAATGATTATTATAATCTCATAAATGAGGCATATGAAGTTAAATTTCATGAAATTGAATACTCATTGGGTCTGTAACTTAACTCATATTCGCTGAGTTTTTATCTTATCGCTAAGGAAGTTGTGAATCGCTAACAAGGTTATTTTTTATTTCTTTCATTTTAAGGAATTTTTCATTTAACAAGCTATGAAATTGCAAGAAAATTTTTAAGCATCCATGGTCATTGTGCATGGGTAGGATCAGATTCCAAAGATTTATCTCCCTTTATCAGAGATACTTTATCTTCGCTTTAAACACTGTTCTTCGCAGAATTAACTTCATATAACATATGCACTATGAGTGACGTAACCCTTAGCAGGGTTTTCTTTTCTATGACTTTAGATGATCTCATTCTGATCTTGCAAAATTTTTCATTGCTTTAACTCCATAGTTTCTTTTCTCTCCTTTCCTCTCACTTAACTTGTCTCATTTTCTTAGGCTATTTAGAGTTAACCATTTAACGAGTTTTGGACCAATGACTCCCAAACCAAATGGCTTTAGGGCACTAGATGTAAAAATACCCTTTCGGATTTACTTGCTCAAGTAACAAAGGTCATACTTCGAGACAAGTCAAGCGGTCTACCCTATTTTCTCTTTCGCCTGACCTTGTGCAGGGTTTGTTTTCTTAGGCTCTAAGTTACCCATGTAGCGAGTGTTGGGCTGGCGACTCCCAAACCAAACAGCTTTAAGGCACTAGGTGTGAAAAGACCCCTCAAGCTTAATTACTCAAGTAACCCAGGCCACGATTTGGAATCGCTAAGGTCTCGCCTTCATCCTCTCTCAATGCTAGTTTTCTTAGGCACTAAGTTACCCATGTAGCAAGCGTTGGGCCGATGACTCCCAAACCAGATGGTTTTAGTGCACTAGGTGTAAAGACACCCTTAAGACTTAATTACTCGAGTAACCAATGCCACGATTCAAGACACTAGGTTAGCCATCACTTATCTTCTATCTTCGTAGTAATTGTTATCGTTGTTAGCATAGTTTCATACCCCACAACTAAGAGTCAGGACAATCGCAAAGTGTAGACATGTATATGAGGCCGAGTCTACTCCAAAAAGCGCTTTGAACTAGGATGTTGTGCCTAATCAAAAGGTTTAATAGTTTTAATTCTCTAATTGTTCCCATGATTCTTGCTCCTGGACGCTTATCAGAATTAATCCCATTCATAACAAGCTAAACAAAATCTTCTCTTTTAAAACCTTTTTCTAAGATTCTAAAGTAAGATTTATCTATAATTAACATGTCTATCATTGCTAATGTATGGAGACAGAAAATGGATAAGAGTTGAAAGAGTTATACCTCATATGTGGATCGTTGTATTCTAAGAAAATTATGATTGGAAAAGACCAAATGATCGTACCGGATCGCTAGTGAAATAAGGGAACTCTGATGATGATGGACCATGTTGATGGTGTCGAGTGGTGTATTTTCCTATTTAGGATGGTCGATAAATGCCCCAATGTTGATTTGTCGTTATTTTCGAAATTATCCCAGTCTTATTTGTTGTAAGGGTCCCAATATCGGGTTGTTGTTGATTCTGAAATTACCCCAGTCTTGTTTTTTGTCTGGGGTATTCGCTTTGTTGTATGTTTGATAGATGGGCTGATAAGATGTCGAGATCGCAAAAGTCTTTTACCTCCCGACTCACATGATGAACAAGTAGTGGATATGGGCTTTGATGTTTAGGTGCCCTAATCATTTTTGACTTGTAAAAGCAATTGACTTTGATGATTTTCTTCTGATTTGACGAAGCCTTGTGATCGAGGGTGTTAGCTTGCATTGTTGAGTCAATATTTATTATGATCGCCTTGGTTTGAATCTGTACTCATTGATGATAATGTTTGATATATCGCCATGTTATTATTTTAGCTTTAATGATTGATGTCAGGATACTATCAGATTCTAGTAAATTGAATTTAAGAGCTAGTCTAACTTTGTGATGTGATGGCTTAAACTGGGTTTGGTTTCATATGCAAGGTTTGATTTATGGCCTTTATCTCAGGGAATATATTGTCAGGTATGAGATTGACTTTTCCCGGATGGTCGCCCCTGTACTTCTGTATGTCAAAAGGAAATAAAGTCTTCTAGCATTTCATTGGTTGATGAGTTGCTGAAAGGTCGCATTTTATGATGATTGCCATTTCATCCCTGTGACTGGTTGTCTTTAACATATTGTTGTCTCTTCCTTTTTGAGACTTGTGCTAGATTTGATGGAACGACATTGGGGTTGTAAGACCCCGAATTTTATGAAATAAAAGTTTTTAATTTTTCTTATAATTATTATTCTATTCAGTAAAGGATTAAATTGATAAAAGGTTAAAGTTAAGGGCGATATGTGAAAATTTTACAAAGTAAGTTGTCATAAAATATTCGTTGTGTCAGGGAATATTTGTTTGGTCGTAGAATATTCTTTTTTTTAGAGAATATTCGTACGACGGCGCAATCATTGGTGGACCATGTACATAATGGAATTACTGTTGGATATAGAAAGCGACAGAAATAACCTTTTTATAAAAAAATAACGACAAAACTTTTGCCGTTAATTGTTGAAATACCCGGTGATAAAAGTATAATAATACGCGTTGTTGTACAGTAACACACGTTATTGCACAGTATCTCTGATTATTGATTCTTACGTAAGAAGTCACTCAGTGTTTAACTCAATAATTGCTATAGTAAAAATTACATAGTCTTTCATATTATTGATGCAATAATTGCTACAGTGATAATTGAATAATATTTTATATTATTGACTCAATAATTGTCACAGTAACAACTGAATAATATTTCTCATTATTAAATCAATAATTATCATCCATATTATTGAAATGATATTATTAGATATCATTATTGACAATGTCTATAAAGTTCTATCGAGGAGAGGGGTTAGGTTATTTAATTACGAGCCAATAAGGAAAAATTCTTATCGGAAAGCCCCCTCTTTCTTGGGAACGATCTGGTTATCAATATTATGAGTTTATAATATTAATTAGGAATAATTATTGAAAGATTGAAGAGTTGTAAATAATTGATAAAATAAAAATTGTTGATAAATAGATAAGTAAATATTTGTTTAATTTGATATAAATGGAGGAATGTTAACATGAGATATTTGTTGAAAGTTTGACATATTTTTCTATAGAACCATAATTATCTTCTCTGATAAAATATTCATTCAAATATATTATTATAATATTACATTATAATAGTATAATGTGATAATATAATATTATAATTTTATAATTTAAATGGTAATATTTTTATAATAATATATAATTTTTAGCATGTAAATAAAAGTGGAGTGAAGGTTATCATTTTGGATTTGAATTCCTTTTCCAAAATCATTTCGTGCACGTCTCCTTTTCAATTCTCGTGCAGTTCTTTTCTTCAAAAATGTGGACCCTCAACCAATAAGAAATGAAGGTTAGGCAAAGAAAGAAAGAAAGAAAGAATGAAAGAAAGAAAGTTAGGAGTAGAAAGAGAAAAGTTAGGCAGTTTGTTTTTTTTTCTCCGAAGTTGCACTATAAAAGGGGGGTAACCCTCTATCCTAAACACAGTAGAATCAAAAAAATTCTTTCTCTATAATGTTGAGCGTATTTTTTGTGAGTATAAGGATATTTTGAGTGTAGATAACAGTGCAAGATTTTCTCAGGATAATATTCAATATTCCAAGTCAAATCTAGTTTCTACTAAGGTAAATGATATTATTTTTCTCGTAAAGGATGTTATTTTCCTTCAATACTCGTAAGGGGTATCATTTTCTTTCATACTCCATATTATGTAAGTGATATTATTTCATTTCATATTACTATTCATACGTTACTATTCATGGGTATTATTCATACGGTACTATTCATGAGTACTATTCACAACAGAATTGAATTTCCTTTTCTTTGTCCAAGTTATTTTTTTATGAATCGTATTCTTGAAATTGAATCCATGTTATGGTCTTCATGTTGACAATTTGGACATTCTTGAACTCTGGATAAATTGAATTAGAAATCTCTAATATTTATCTTTGATCTCACTTGAGTCATTCTTTATATCATTGTCATAATTCTCAGACTTAAATTATGTTGAAAGTTATCTTTGGCCCGTAGTGCAAAGATGAACTGTTGATTAATGAATATCTTTGACCCGTAGTGTAAAGATGGACAAATGTTTCGCATGATCATGACCACTGATGATACAAATGAATATCTTTTGCCCATAGTGCAAAGATGAACTATTAATTGATATCTTTGGCCCGTAGTGCAAAGATGAACTGTTGATTGATATCTTTGGCCTGTAGTGCAAAGATAGACAGGTGTTTAGCATGATCATGACCACTGATGATACAAATGAATATCTTTGGCCCGTACTGCAAAGATAGATTATTATTTGACATGATCATTGGTTTTCCAGTTGAACATCTTTAGCCCGTAGTGCAAAGATATACAATTGATTGGTATGATCATGACCATTGTTGTTACATTTGAATATCTTTAGTGTAGGGTGTAAAGATGATATGATTATTGTGTGTCTTTAGCCTTTGTGGCAAGGACATGAAGTGAAAGTTATATTAAGCCTATGTGGCAAGGAGAAACTGTTGATTTACATGATTATAAGCATGAATTATGAATTTAACTATAATCTTTGGTGGTTCAAGTGAAGACAGATGATGGAAGTTTTCTTTGTTTTGGGTACAACAAAGAACTGTTCATGGGTATTACAAAAATGAAATGTAAGACCCCTATTTTTATGAATAAAGATTTAATTGTCTCTAAATATTATTTTGAGTAATAAGGTGTGGATTTGATATAATGTTATAGTTGTGGGTAATGTTTACAAATTTTGCAAAGTAAGCAAGTTGTCATAAAATATTCATTTAGTCGGAGAATATTCATTTTAGTAGGGAATATTCGTACGACGACACAATCATTGGTGGACCCCACAATGAAATTACTGTCGGATATATAAAGCGATAAAAATAACCTTTTTATAAAAATAACAGCAAAACTTTACCGTTAACTATTGAAATACCTGGTGATAAAAGTACAGTAATACGCGTGGTTGCACAGTAGCACACGGTATTGTATAGTATCTTTGATTATTGATGCTTACGTGAAAAGTCACTCAATTTTATTCAATTATTGCAATAATAGTTGATGCATAGTATCTCATATTATTGATTCAAGTATTGTCACAGTATCATCTACATAATATTTTATATTATTAAATCAATAATTGAGACGACATAGTTATTCATATTATTATTTGTATTATTAATAATGTCTAGAAAGTTCTGTCGAGGAAAGGGGTTAGGTCATCTAATTGTGCGCCAATAAGGAGAAGTCCTTATCGAAATGCCCCCTCTTTTCTAGGAATGATCTGGTTGTTAATATTGTGAGTAATAATATTATTGATGAATAATTGTTGAAAGATTAAAAATGTGGTTAGTCAAGTGGTTTGTGATAAATAAAAAGGGGTTTGTCATGAAGTATTTATTATAAATTTGGCTTATTACATGGACCCCCACTTACTCATTTTTCAAAATTGTCAGTAAAAAGTTATCTTAGTTTTTGTTTTATATTGCATAGTGTTTGCATAGTACTGCATAGTGTTTGCATAGTGCTGCATAGTAAAAATCAGAAATTTCAGTCGAATTTTTGCGCCCGTGATATTGTTACTGTGCAGTTCGTGATTGTTTTCCTAAATAGTATCTTGTCATTTTCCTATAAATAGGATGCTCAGTTTAGAAATGAAAATCACACCAGAATCAGAGAATTCTTCTTCTATAATATTGAGCGTATTTCTTTTGAGTTTAAGAAAACTTTGATTATAGTAAATAGTGCAAGTTTACTTCAAGAATATCCCCGTATACCAGCCAGAAGTACTCTCATTTTAAGGTAAGTGATATTATTTTGTTCAATATTTGTAAGAAATAATATTTTCTTCCATACTCTGTAGTATGTAAGTAATATTATTTCGTTTCATATTCCTAATTCTACACTTATTTTGATAAGTATTGCTTCTATAATCCTTGAAATTAGTAGAATATCCTTAAAATTTGCGTTTCATCTAGTATCGTTTCACATAAATATTTTTTTGAACATTCTTGTTTAATTTTAACCTTTTCATGCTGGAGTACTATTCATACATACGACACTATTCATATATACGATACTATTTACACGGTACTATTTATACATACAATACTATTCACGGGGTACTATTCACTTGGGTACTATTCACGATAAAAATTAATTTCTTTTCTATCCAAATTATTTTTGATACATGAATATTATTCTTGAATTTTACTCCACAAAGTAGTTATCATGTTGACAATTTGGATATTCTTGAACTATGGATAAATGGAATTATAAATCTTTAACATTTATCCTTAATCTCACTTGATTAGTTTATTATATCATTATCATCATCCTCATGCTTATATTGTGGTGAAAGTCATCTTTGGCCCGTAGTGCATAGATGAACTGTTGATTGGTATGATTATGCCCAGGAATTATGTATCGGTATAATCATGACCTGTAATGTTACAAATGAAGTGGTAAAAGTCCTCATTGGTCCGTAGTGCATTGATGGACAGTTGTTAGTGATAATAACAAATATCCTTGGCCCGTAGTGTATGGATAATCCGTGGATGTGATACTAACGAATATCCTTGGCCCGTAGTGCATGGATAATTCGATGATGTGGATTATTTATTGAGATGTGTTACATAGATAAAATATTGATGATAAACTTTTAAATCATAGAAGATAGTGTACATCATGCTCTACTTGACTCTTCTAATGGATTGCTTGTTCCGCTACAGTTAAACTTTTTGTCTATTGTATGCTATCAATTTTTATACTGTTGAAGGCTAAGGATAATTTATTTTGCATTATCTTAGTCATAATATTTTTTACTGGGGTAGTTGAGCTCACCCTTTTCTTTCATTGTTCTCTTTGGGAAATGAGAATATAGTTGGGACTAGTCGGGGAATGGAGTGACGGTCCAAGATGGTTGCTATAGTAGTCCTCACTATTTTATAAAATAGTGTGATAATAATTATAATGAGGACTTCATTTAAGTTGGGATATTCTCTACGAGACAATATTCGTGTTAAAACTCTCAGCTTATGTAAGACCCCAACTTTTTACTAAATAAAATTGAATTTCCTCTATTCATTATCTTGAAATAATAAGAAGTTAATTTGATATAATGTTTTGGTTATGGGTGAAATGTGCAAATTTTACAAAATAAACAAGTTGTTATAAAATATTCATTTTTATCGAGAAATATTCGTTTGGTCGTGGAATATTCTTGCTGTCGGGGAATATTCATACTACGGCGTAGCCATTTGTGGGCCCCATAACAGAATAACTGTGGGATGAAGAAAACGACAAGTTTAAGTGTTTATAAATAACGACATAATTTTTACCGTTAACACTGTTGGAATACCTGGTGGTTAAAGTACAGTAATACGCGTGGTTGCACAGTAGCACACGGTATTGCACAATATTATTGAATTATTGATTCTTACAAAAAAGACACTACTCAATAATTGTTACAATAATTACTGTTCAATATTTTATTTTATTGACTCAATAATTACTACGTTGATATTTTATATTATTGTTGTTTCAATAATTGTCATTGCACAATATTTCCCATTATCAGATTAATAATTCATATTATTTGAATAATATTATTAGATAAAATTATTGGCAATGTATAAGGAAGTTCTATCTAGGAAAGGGGTTTGGTCACCTAATTGCGCGCCAGTAAGGAGAAATCCTTATCGAAAAGCCCCCTCTTTCTTGGGAACGACCTGGTTGTCATAATTGTGATTCTGTAATATTATTTGTGATAATTAATTATTGATTTATATGATAAGAAAATATTTATTTTATGTGGACATAAATGATGGATAGGAAAATATTTATTTTGTGTGGATATAAATGAAGGAATTAATGCTGTGGTGTTTTATCAGTATTTTGTCGAAATGGAGGTATTAAAAATCATCTGTATATGAATTTTGGGCATTGTTCGTTTGGAATTTGGAAAAAACTTAAATCTACAAAGTTGTAGAGAATTTAATTTCCTATGGAATGGACATAAAATTCGTATTTTTCTGATAAAAGGGCTATTTATTATGAATTATTGAAGTTTCTGATTATTGTTTAAATGGTAAAATATTTTGGAAATTTCTAGAATGGGTGCCCACTTTTGGTTGGTGAGAAATGTGCTAAAATTTTATTTCAAAAGTGGTGGGCATAAATAGTAACAGGTAAAGCCATCAGGTAGTAGGTTAGTCTGCTTTGGCGTTTTGGCATTTTCCTATGAATAGGTGCTTAGGTTAGAATTGAAAATCACACCAGAAACATAAGCTTTCTTTCTCTATATTATCGAGCGTATTTTTGTGAGTATTTAGATACTTTGAGAGTTGCTATTCAGAGCAAGTTTCCTTCAACATTTCATCCGATATTTCGGTCAGAAGTACTGTTCTTTTGAGGTAAGGGATGTTATTTTCTTCGTAAATAATTTTATTTCTTTCAATATCATTATGCTAAAATATTGGTATAAATTTTATTGTGGAATTTCTACTTTTTTGTGTCGAGATTACTATTCACGTATACGACACTATTCACGTATACAACACTATTCACCGAAAAATAAAATTTTCTCTTTTTTGTCCCATATGTCTATTATGGTTACTATCTTTGATTGTAACCATGTTTTGATCTTCATTCTTGAATTTTACTCCACTATGGTTTATTATGGAGTATTTTTAAACTTGGATTATCTAAAGTACGAATCTTTAATATTTGTCCTTTTTCTCACTGGATTCGTTTCTTAAAAACATTTTTCATCATCCTCAGTCCTTAATGGTGATACTTGATGAATATCTTTGGCCTGTAGTGTAAAGATGAATGATTACTTGAGGAATATCTTTAGCCTGTAGTATAAAGATGGACATGTGTTGAGATGAACATGACCAACTAGTGATACAAATGAATATCTTTGGCCCTTAGTGCAAAGATGAATATTTGATTCAAGATGTGTGTTGATTGATGTTACAGGGATAAAATATTGATGATGAACTTTTAAATTTATAGATGATAGTAGATTTTATTCTATACTAAGCTGTTCTAATGAATTAATATTTCCGCTGCGAATATTGATCTAAAACTTGGTGTCCATTATATTTTATCTGATTTGTTGAAGGCTAACGATAATTTGTTGTTCATTATCTTAGTTATAATATTCTTTACTAGGCTAGTTGAGCTCACTCTTTTCTTTTTTGTTCCATTTTTTCTTCTCAGGAAGTGAGAATTTAGCAGGAACTAGCCGGGGTATGGAGTGATGGTTCAAGATAGTTATTTTAGTAGTCCTCACTATTATATAAAATAGTGCATCAATAATTGTAATAAGAACTTTATCTGAGTGTGGATATTGTCTAGAAGACAATATTTGTATTTAAACTCACAGTTTATGTGTTGTCGTATTTTGCACGACAATTATATTAATAAAGTTGTAGTTGTTTCTATACCATGTATTTGGCGACTCAGAATGGGTGATGTATACCTACTCTTGATCTGGAGTTGGCAGCAGTCATTTTTGCGTTGAAAATCTAGAGACACTACCTGTATGGGGAGAAAGTGGAGATTTATACGGATCATAAAAGCCTCAAATATTTCTTCACCCAAAAGGAACTCAACATGCGGCAGCGATGTTGGCTCGAGCTGTTGAAAGATTACGACCATAACATTCAATATCATCTTGGAAAAGCAAACGTTTTAGCTGACGCATTGAGTAAAAGATCGTATGCGGGTACGCGTGCGATGTTGTTAACACAAAGACCCATTTGGTACGACTTACAAAGGATGGAGATAGAGTTAAAGGCTCCAAGTACCCACGTGATGATATCAAACATACGAGTAGAACCGACTTTAATCGATAAAGTTAAAGCTACTCAAGCCACAGACCCAGAGATGATACGTATGAAGTAGAAAGTACAATAAGGTGTTATTCTAGAAGCAAGAATTGATGAAGAAGGAATACTTCAAGTCAACTCCAGACTTTGTATTCTTAACAATTCTGACTTGAAGTATAGAATCATGATGGAGGCATACAACACACCATTTGCAATCCATCTTGGGAGTACCAAAATGTATCATGATCATCGACATACATTTTGGTGGAACAATATGAAGAGAGAGATCGCAGAGTTTATCTCAAGGTGTTTAACTTGTCAACGTGTAAAGGCGGAGCATCAAGTGCCAAAGGGTCTATTGCAACCACTTGAGATTCTGAAATGGAAGTGGGAACACATTACTATGGATTTTGTTATAGGTCTTCCCAAGGTTTCTCAAGGCATAGATGCGATTTGGATTATTATTGATAGATTAACCAAGTCTGCTTATTTTTTGCCTATACGTGAGACTTATTCCCTTGAACGTCTTGCTCGTATGTACGTAAATGAGATTATGAGATTGCATGGCATGCCAGTAGCCATAGTTTCGAATCGTGACCCAAGATTCACTTCACGATTTTGGGTTTGCTTACATAAAGCTCTGGGCACAGATTTACGATTCAGTTCGGTATACCATCCTCAAATGGACGGGCAATCGGAAAGGACTATTCAAACCCTTGAAGATCTATTAAGACTCTATGTCCTAGATTTTAAAGGAAGTTGGGATAAGTACTTGCCATTGATGGAATTTTTCTACAACAACAGTTATCAAGCAAGTATAGGCATGGCTCCATTCAAGGCGTTGTATGGACGAAAGTGTCGTTCTCCAGTATGCTGGGATGAGGTGGGTGAAGCAACATTATTGGGACTAGAATTGGTACGCATGACTACAGAAAACATCCAAACGATTCGACAATGTATACAAACGGCACAGGATCGACAAAAGAGTTATGTGGATCTTCATTGAAAGGACGTGGAATTTAATATTGGAGATCATGTATTGTTACGTATTGCTCCATGGAAGGGAGTTACAAGATTTGGGAAGAGAGGAAAACACAATCCATGATTTGTTCGTTGGAGAGTTAGGACAACTGGTTTTGTAATGGCTAGAGAGTTGAGCCAAGATTTGATCTTGCACTCACTCCCGGACTCCTTTCACAATAGTTTTGAATTTTTCATATGAACAAGCTAGATAACAACCTCGCTGATTTGCTTAACATGTTGAAAAATGTTGAGAGTCACTTTCTAACCAAGAAAGACCAAATCTTATGGTAGGGGCCAAATGATCTTTTGAAAAGAAGAACGATTCAAAGAAGGTAAACAGAAAGGGCAAAAATAATGGAAAATAAGAAAAAAACTGATATGGATAGCAAAGGAGTTTGCTTCCACTGCAATAAGCCTGGACACTGGAAAAGAAATTACGAGAATTATCTTGTAGAGGCTAACCAGAAGAAGCTTAGTGAAGCTTCAGTTACAATACAATTTTGTACATGATTTAAAATATTTTTTTCTTTAAGTCAAGGTTCTACGTGGGTATTGGATAGCGACTTTGGTTATCATAAATATAGATTTATGAATGGACCAAGCAGAAGTAGAAAACTAAACAAAGATAAGTAATCCTATGCGTGGGAAATGAAGCAAAGGTTGTTGCATTAGCCATAGAAACTTATAGTTTAGCATTGCCTACGGGAAAATCTATTAAGTCAATAAGTTGTTATTGTATTCCAGTTCTCGTTAGAAACATTATTTCCATTTTGTTGTTGGACAATGAAATCTTTGGTATTATATTTAAGAATAATTGTTGTTCTATTTATAATAATAATGTTTTGTATAGCACTGGAATATTACTTAATGAATTTTGTATACTTGACTTACGTGAAAAATTATTTTGCAAATTGAACAAACTAGTATAAGAAAAGGTGATGATCATTCAAAGAGTTTAATGTGTGTATTTACTGAAATACAAGTGTGAATTATTTGAAAGGTTCAAAGAATTCAGAAGTGAAACAAATTGGCAAAGTGTTAGGATTCTTTGATCGGATCAAGGAAGGAATACTTGTGCAATGAGTTTATAAATCATCTCAAATGGTTTTCTCGCAATGGACGCCTCCTTATATGTAATAATTGATTGATGTATCTGAAAGAAAAAATCATACCTTGTTGGACATGGTGCGGTCCATAAGGGGTTATGGACAGGGAGGATTCCCAATCTTAAGTATGTTAAGATAAGGGGTTGTCCAACTTATATGAAAAAGTTTCAAAGGATAAGCTTGGGACAAGATTTGACAAGTACAGATTTGTGGGACATCCTAAAGTAAGTTTAGGGTATATGTTCTATAATCCTACTTAGCAAAAGGTGTTTGTTGCGAAACATGCTACCTTCTAAGATAAAAGTGTTTATAATTAAAGGGACTAGTGGGAGGATAATAAAATCTTGAAGATTTCAAGAACCACAAAATACTATAAGTCAAATAAGAGGAACCTGTAGATAGAACTATTGTATCACAACCGAATCGTAAATCTGGAATAATACTGAAGATACCTGGGAGGTATGGATTCATAATAGATGGTGATGATGAGTTACGTATCATAGAAGATGATGATCCAGTTACATACGATGAGGTAAGAGTTGTAGACACTCAGAGAAATGGATTGAAGCAAGCTTCTCAAAAATGGAACATTTGTTTTGATGAAATAAATCAAAAGAATTTGATTTTATCATAAATAAGAATGAGCCTAGTGTGTACAAAAGGGTCAGTGGGAGCGCCGTGACATTCCTAATATTATATGTTGATATACTATGGATAAGGAATGACGTACCAATGCTACAATCAGTAAAGATAAAGTTGTCTAAACATTACTCTATGAATGTTTTGGGAAGAGTATCTTAATTGGGGATACAAATCTATGTAGATAGATTCAAGAGGATGCTCGACTTAACCCAAGGAACGTATATTCAATTGTTGCTATAGTCGTTTAGCATGGAAAACTCCAAGAGATGTCTCGTGTTGATGAGCCATAGAGTGTATCTCTCTTAATAGTTCCCACAGACTCTTGAAAAGAGAGATCGCATGAGTGACAATCATGTATGCAATAAAATATACGACGAGACGATGATGATCGATCGTATTGCGAGAAGTTCACTGTGAGTCAGTGAAAAACATCTTAAAGTACTTTACCGGCACTAAGGATGTGATCATATTCATGGTGGGATTGAATTAAAACTAGAGGGCTTAACAGACTCAAGTTTTTTAAACAGACCAAAACGACAAAAAATCCACTTTAAGGTAAAGCGTTACCTTGAACAGTGGTGCAGTGAATTAGAATGGTTCCAAACCGCAAAGAATTGCTGGTTTAGTGATAAAGACAAAGTATATAGCTGTAAATGAAGCTGCAAGTTAGTTGTTTGGATGAAAAGTTCATTATAGAATTAGGAATAGTTCCTAAGTCTCATCTTGGATCTAAACATGTGTTACAGCACTTTCATTTGATTAAAGAATCATTGAAAGATGGGAAATCACTATAGAGATAGTGGACTCTCAAGAACAACATTACATATCCATTTACTGAAGCTTATCCAACAACAGGATAATCGTCACTTAGAGAAGAAGAGTATGAGATACCATGACGATTGTCTTTAGTGCAAGTGGGAGATTGAAAGTAGTATGCACACAAGCCAATCATGATTGATGATAAAGCATATACTTTATAACAATCTTATTCATTTATTAATAAAAAGTATTAATTTATTAAAGGCTTTTAATTATCTACATGATGTTGTTTTATAATATGTGATAAATCCATAGTTTTAAGCAATGCTTTTAGAATAATGATGATGATAATTCTAATGAGATCTAAATTCTTAGAAAGTTTAAAACTAAAAATTGTTTCCAATGATTGGATTACTAAATTGGGGATTAGTGAATCTGGATAGATTGGTACATACGTTGCTTGCTCATTGGATGAGGATGATTGATCTCATGATCATTTGTGTGGAGACACTAAAGCAAGTATGTAGGTACTTATTAGAGAATAAGTTCCTTTGAGCATTGGCTCGCTAAGGAATACCTAATGGAGTTTTACTTGCCTGTCAATAGGAATTCCTGTAGTGATAGTAGTACAAGTGATCCTTGGACTTGAGATCATCATAGTATCTTGTGTATGATGAGTTATACTTTGACTTTTTTCTTAAGACCCTTAGGGTATATCAAATGGTATGCTTGGGTATAATAAGTTGTACATGGAGATAATGTATGATCAATAAAGAATCTACCACTTCCAATAAAAGAAGAGAAATGTCCTATGTGAATCGATAAATGACAACCCAGTAGTCCTTGGCTAAGGCAGAATAAAATTAGAAAGGAGTTTCTAATTTGCATTATTTGGTGTTGTGCATTTAAGAGTCGAAATACATATAATTAAATAAAATAAGACTTGACAGTAATTCCATGTCTTATATTTAATTGGGACATTTTATGGTGGAATGATTGAATTGTACGATAACTATTTACTCAAAGGTTCTTTTATGATTAATGTTGAAATCTATATTATCTGGAAAGACGTTAATCGCTAGGGAGGCTTATCCCTATTGTAGAATAAATAATATTCATTTAAATAAATTAATTGTTTGATTTATTTATTTAAATAAGATTAGAATTGTTCTAATTGATTTATTCACAACAGGTTTAATATGGAGAACCTAAAGGGTCACATCATAAAAGGAAGAATAATTATTTAAGAAGTTAATGGCATAATCGTAATAATAAGTTAAGTATATTTAATTTAATCTATGGTGATAGAATAAATTAAATAGCTTAAGTATTATTATTTAATATTTTAGAAATATTAAATATAAATTAATAAGAGAGTCTTATTATTATTATTACTATTACTATTATTATTTAATTCTTAAAGGAGTTTGGGAATTAATTAATAAAAGTACTCTCATATAATACTAATAAGATTAGGAGGTTAAATTAATTAATTAATTTTAATTAATTATTCCTAATAAGATTGAGAGAATAATTAATTAAAGGAATTTAATTAATTAAAATAAAAACTCAATTCCTTAATTGTTAAGGAGGGTTGCCCACATATATAATTGTTATGGGTGAGCAGGTTGTTGACTTTTTCATAACATACGTAATTCCAATAGTTGGGAGAGTACGTCCTTTTTCTATAGAGATAGAAAACTAGGGTTTAGCCAACCACCATTCTTCTTGAATATTTCTTCTTCCTTGGTGGATCACCTCTAGAGGCCAAACACTTGGGTGGCTAACGTTGATTAAAGGAAGGAACCAAACCCGGTGGATTCAAGTTGAACACGAAAAAGATTGGAGGTGAACTTGTACTTGAGGAAGCTCGAATCTTCAAGGGTATGATTCTTGTTCTTCATATTTTCGTTTAATTAATAATTGTGCATAAAGGGTGATCCGGGTATATGGTTTGTAAAATTTTAAAACTCTGATTTTTCACGTTTTCGCTTAATTTGTGAAATTTGATTACGTCCAAAAATATTACAAACCCAACGGTGGCATCAGAGCCAAACCTTTATGCGAATTATTAATTGTTTTAATTCGATATGTATATTGATATGTGTTTAGAACAATTTAATTGGGCATAATTTTATTGTATAAAATTTATGTAAAAAAAAATAGCGAAACTTTTTTTTTTTAATTCCGTGATTCGCGTTTGTTATCCTGCTGGCTGAATCAGTTGTTACTTTATATCAAATATATAATTTTATGTCCTTCACAACATTCAAGGAAGGATATCAGGATACTTAAAAGTTAAAAGGCAATTCAAGTGTATATATATTAATAAATATATATCATGATACTTAAAGAGGATTCATAATGTGATTATATATATATATATATATATATATATATATATATATATATATGTTAATATATATATATATATATAATATTCTTAATAATTATATAATTAAAATAAATGTTTATTTTAATTTTAAAATAAAAAGTTTATTTTAATTTTAAAATTGGATTTCATGATAACTAATTAGAGTTGGAATTGAATTCCATGATAACTAATTGGAGTTGAAATTGGATTCCATGTTTCCTTAAATAAAGGAGTTTATTTAGATATGGAATAAGATTTCATATTATTCAAAATAAAGGAGTTCATTTGTGAATATGAAAGAGAATCCATGTTTCTTTTAATAAAAGTTTTTTTTACTTGAAATTGGATTCCATAATTAATTAAAATAAAAGAGTTTATTTTGATTAAAGAATTTGATTAAAATAAAATAGTTTATTTTATTCAAAATTGTATAAATTATATATATATATATATATATATTTATATTGAATGTTTATTATTAATGAGATGAATGTTATTTATTGATGCATATGGTGATGTGTATGATAATAAATGAGATTGATTATGGACTATTGATCAATGTGATTGGATTTTATTTTAGTTGGATGCATGAGTGTATGAGTTTTATTAAATGGGGTCTGCGTACGTTGTCTTCTCTAATTTTCTTAATGTAAATTCTAACTCCCTCCTATGTACTTCCCCTTGACTGCTGATCAAGGTTTCAATTTATTTTAAATAGTTCTGTAATAGGAATAGTTAGAATTAATTTTCAAGAATTGGAGATCAAGGAGCAAGGAGCGTGTGAAGACCCATTTGTAATGGAGCCCGAGTTTAAATGTGAGACCCCAGATTTTATGAATAAATATTTAATTTTCTCGAAATAATTTTTTTAATATTATGATGTGAATTTGAGATAATGTTATAGTTGTGGGTAGTATTTATAAATTTTGCAAAGTATACAAGTTGTTATATAATATTCGATTGGTCGGGGAATATTTATTTTAACAGGGAATATTCGTACGACGACACAATCATTGGTGGACCCCACAACGGAATTATTGTCGGATTGAAAAAATGACAAAAATAATTTTATGAAAATAACGTCGGAAGTTTTACAATTTATCTTGTTGAACTACTCGGTAGTAAAAGTACAAGAATGCGATGTCTGGCGTAGTTGCGTAGTAGCACCGGTATTGATTATTGATGCTTACGTGAGAAAACACTCGATTTTTGTTCAATTATTGCTACTGATAATTCACTGCGTAGTACCTCACGTTATTTGATTCAATTATTATCGATTGTTACATTATATATATAAGTTTTGTTTTATTAGTATTATTAGTGTAATAAAATAGAAAAGCTTTTTACATAAAAGCAGAATACTCTTATAAAGTTATTCGTTTTATTAAGCAATAATTAGAATATATTATATTCTATTATGCATAGTGTTTTGCATAGTAAAATCTTTTTATAAAAAGCGAATACTTTTATAAAGTTATTTGTTTTATTAGACAATAATTAGAATATATTATATTTTAATATGCATAGTGTTGCATAATGCCTGCATAGTGTTTTGCATAGTAAAATCTTTTTATATAAAGCAGAATACTTTTATAAAGTTATTTATTTTATTAGACAATAAATAGAATATATTATATTTTATTTAAAAGATTTTGTTTTATTAGAATATTTTATTAAGTCAATCTGGACCGTCCGTTTAAAAGTGAATCAATCTGGACCGTTCATCAATTAGTTACTATTCAATCAATTCTTCTATAAATAGAAGCTCATTCCTTCATTATTTCTTACGAATTCACTAAAACTCTAGAGATAATTCTTCTTCTATAATCTTGAGCGTATTTCTTTAGAGTTTAAAAAAGCTTTGAGCGTAGTGCAAGTTTTCTTCAAGTACATTCCCGCCCTACCCGTTGGAGTACTCTTCTTTATAAGGTAAGGGATATTATTTGTTGTACTCGTAAGGGGTATTATTTCTTTTGTATTTATGAAGAGAACTTCTGTTATTCCATTCTTTATTATTTTATTGGAATAACCTGTACATGCGGGCTACCCTATACTTGGTGAAATTCTTCTGTTATTTCATTCTTTATTATTATGTTGGAATAATCTGTTTATACGAAGTACCGCATACATGGTAAAATTCTTCTATTAATTATTTCGTTCTTTATTATTCTGTCGGAATATCACATCGTGCATTTCTACTGGACCTAGTTCCATTATTTATTATTCTATCTAATATCACGTGCGTATGCGTTTACACGGACTGGTTCCATTATTTATTATTATTCGCGGAATATATCACATGCATGCGTTTTGTGGGACTCGGTTCCATTATTTATTATTACATTGGGAGTAACTTTCGTGCATGCGGTCTCTATCGCATGCATGGTGAATCTTTCATTATTCCATTCTTTATTATTCGTTGGAATAACTTTCATACATGTGGATTACCACATGCATGGTTAATGATCCTTTGTATTCATTCCTTATTAAATTATGGAAGTGATCTGTCTACGTGGATTATCGCATGGCGGGCGAAAATCCATTTGCAGTTTCATAAATTCTATTATACTCAGTTGGTTAAAGTTTTGGCTTCTATACTCCATGAAATTAGTGGAATATCTTGGATATTTGCGCTTCATCCAGTATCTTTTCATGGAAATATTCTTCTGAGCATTCATGAATTTTACTCTACAAAGCAGTATCATGTTGATAATTTGGACGTTATTGGTTCTTGGATAAATTAATTCTTGAACTTGTTTTATTGAATTATTATGTCATTGTTATCATCCTCGTGTTTATATTATGTTGAAAGTCATCTGTGGCCTGTAGTGCATAGATGGACTTGGTATGATTATGACCAGGGATTATTCGGTATAATCATGACCGTAATGTTACAAATGTTGTGGAAAAAGTCCTTATTGGCCTCTAATGCATTGATGGACAGTTTTTGGTATGATTATGGTTATGGATTCTCTTCGGCCAAGGGTGCAAAGATGAATTGTTTTATGGCATGATCAGGACCGTTGATGAATACACGAATATCCTTGGCCCGTAGTGCATGGATAATTTGTGGTTGTGATACTAATGAATATCCTTGGCCGTAGTGCAAGGATGATGTGGATTATTTATTAAGCTGAGTCCCAACGATAAAAGTGATGAAAAACCTTTTAAATCATAAAAGAGAGTAGATTTTATTATCTGCTTGACTCTTTTAATGGATTTCTTGTTCCGCTGCAGTTAAACTTGATGTTTGTTATATTGTATCAGTTTAACATTGTTGAAGGCTAACGATAATTTATTCTGTTAGTCATAATATTTCTTACTGGGCTAGTTGAGCTCACCCTTTTACTTTCATTGTTCTCTTCAGAAAATAAGAACGTAGTAGGGACTAGTCGGGGAACGGAGTGACGGTCCAGATAATAGCATTAGTAGTCCTCACTATTCTGTTAAATAGTGTGATAATAAATGTAATGAGGACTCCTTTGAGTGTGGATATTGTCTAGATGACAATATTCTTATTAAAACTCACAGCATATGTTTTGTCGTATTTTACACGCATCGTTGTATAATTAAGTTGTATTTGAATTTTTGTACCATGTATTTGGCGACACTCGAGAATAGGTGATGTATACCTATTTTGAGAGCGTCACTGATTGGTATCAAAGCTTAGGATATAATCCATGCATTTGAGATGTGAGACAAGAACTAGGAGGGAGAGATGGGGAATTCCTTCGCTAGTATGACCTACCTAAGTTTATTTGGTATTTAATTGGTCGGTCAGAGTATAGGGATAATATGTGATTTGTCAATTAACCCTTGTTTTGTGACAATGTTTGAAAATGGCATCTGAAAATGTTGAGATAAGCAATGGAGCAAAATAATATGATCGTGATCATCGTGAAGACGAGGCTAAGTTTCATGAGTTATCCGGTTTGCATCCCATTTGGTAGATAATGAGGAGAGAATGACGCGAATGTTTCTGCGAGGTTTGAAACCCGAAATACGTCAATACCTCATTTCTCACAAACTTTGTTTATATTCAGATGTTATGAATAGGGCTCAGTTATTGGAGCGAGATAATGAGTCAGCACAACCAAAAGGCAACAACCAACAACACGATAATAATCGTACCAGTGGCAACGGCCATCAGAACAATGATAACCATCGTGGGGGAAATTATCATGCCAAGAATGGTAACCACTTCGGTCGTAATCATGGCCAAGATAATAGAAATGGAAATTTCAAGAAGAAAAGGTCACCTAGCTCGATTTTATCGTTCAGGAAAGTCAAGTCCAGCTCGGACGGTGGCACCAAAGGCGGATACGGACAAAACAAAGTCGGTGGTTTCAGGGAGAGCGTTTTTTGTCACTTCTCAAAAAGCGAGTAACCCGAACGAAGTTAGCACAGGTTAGTTAATTATAAATTCTTGCGAAGTATATACCTTATTAGATACCGGTTCTACCCATTCTTTTATCTCTCTTGCTTGCGTTCAACGTTTAAATTTAACTTTAGAGAAGTTAGACTTTGACTTATTGGTTAAAACTTCGTTAGGAGAAACCTTCGTTACCTCCACTGTTTATAAATCTTGTTTGATTCATATCGATACCCTCACGTTACCTGTCGATCTTATCTCTTTGAAAATACTTGCCCTTGATGTGATTTGAGGAATCAATTGGTTAACTACTCATCATGCTTTTCGTAAGGTTGTTAACTTTCATATTCCTAACCAACCTTTTATGCAAATTCAAGCAACCAAACCACTAAAGTCAATCACCGTTATATCAATCCATAAGTAAAGATCCCCGATCCTTTCATTGTTGACTTCCTTGTGTGGAATGCACCGAAGCCAGACTTTTCGTAGGAGACATCGTGAATAACAGTGGCAAGTTGATAGGTATCAATGTGACGTGCTATCCAAGTCTTGGATGAGGGTCACAGTTTTAAATAATATTTCTATTGTTAATAAATTTCCGGACGTATTCTTGAAGACTTCTTAGCCTACCCCAGAACGTGAAATCAAATTTTGTATTGACCCCAATACAAAACCCATTTCTAAAACCCTTAAATATTTCTTCATCCAAAACGAACGTATAATGCGCCAAAGACGTTGGCTCAAGCTATTGAAGATTACGATCGTACCATTCAATACCATCGTGGGAAAGCAAACGTGGTAGCTGACGTATTGAGTAGAAGATCGTATGCGTTTACGAGTGCGATGTTGTTAACACAAAGACCCATTTCGTATAACTTACAAATGATGAAGATAGAGTTAAATACTCTAGGGATCCATGTGAAGATAACGAATATATGAGTAGAATCGACTTTAATCGATAAAGTTAAAGCCGCTCAAGCTACATACTCAGAGCTGATGAATGTGAAGAAGAAGGTTCAAGAGGGCGTTATTCTAGAAGCAAGAATCGATGAAGAGAGGAAATCTCAACCCTTGGTTTTATTGGCCCATTTGAAATCCTCGATCGAGTAGGAACTATGGCCTATAAACTCGTTTTACCGCCAAGTATGTCGCGTGTTCATAACGTTTTTCACGTATCGATGTTATGTAAATATGTGGATGACCCAAACCACATTATTGATTTAGAACCGAACGAGATAGCGGAAGATTTAACGTATGAGGAAATACGTGTTAAAATCTTAAATAAGAAGGATCGTATTCAACACTCAAAGGTTTTACCTCAAGAGTTAGAATTAGAATCTAAAATGAAGTCAAGGTATCCTCATCTCTTCAGTATACCAGGTACGTACATTAATTTCAAGGGCGAAATTCCATAAGGAGGGGAGATTGTGAGACCCCAGATTTTATGAATAAATATTTAATTTTCTCGAAATAATTTTTTGAATATTATGGTGTGAATTTGAGATAATATTATAGCTGCGGGTAGTATTTATATATTTTGCAAAGTATGCAAGTTGTTATATAATATTCGATTGGTCGGGGAATATTCATTTTAACAGGGGAATATTCAGACGATGCAAGACAATCATTAGTGGACCCCACAATCTAAATTATTATCGGATCGAGAAAACGACAAAAATAGTTTTATAAAAATAACTGGAAGTTTTACCGTTAATCATTGTTGAACTACTCATTAGTAAAAGTACAAAGAATACGCGTGGTTGCATAGTAGCAATACGGTATTGATTATTGATGCTTACGTGAGAAAACACTCGGTTTTGTTCAATTATTACTACGATCGTTTTGCGTAGTAATCTCACGTTATTTGATTCAATTATTATCAATTTTATATTATATATATAAGTTTTGTTTTATTAGTATTATTAGTGTAATAAAGCAGAAAAACTTTTATATAAAACAAAATACTTTTATAAAGTTATTCGTTTTATTAGGCAATAATTAGAATATATTATATTCTATTACGATAGTGTTTTCGTATTGTAAAATCTTTTTATATAAAATAGAATACTTTTATAAAGTTATTTGTTTTATTAGACAATAATTAGAATATGTTATATTTTATTATGCATAGTGTTTCATAGTGCCTGCATAGTATTTTGCATAGTAAAATCTTTTTATATAAAACAGAATACTTTTATAAAGTTATTTATTTTATTAGACAATAAATAGAATATATTATATTTTATTTAAAAGATTTTGTTTTATTAGAATATTTTATTAAATCAATCTGGACCGTCTGTTTAAAAGTGAATCAATCTGGATCGTTCATGAATTAGTTACCATTCAATCCATTCTTCTATAAATAGAAGCTCATTCCTTCATTATTTCTTACGAATTCACTAAAACTCTAGAGATAATTCTTCTTCTATAATCTTGAGCGTATTTCTTTAGAGTTTAAGAAAGCTTTGAGCGTAGTGCAAGTTTTCTTCAAGTACATTCCCACCCTACCTGTCGGAGTACTCTTCTTTATAAGGTAAGGGATATTATTTGTTGTACTCGTAAGGGGTATTATTTCTTTTGTATTAATGAAGAGAACTTCTGTTATTCCATTCTTTATTATTCTGTTGGAATAACCTGTATATGCGGACTACCCTATACTTGGTGAAATTCTTCTGTTATTCCATTCTTTATTATTATGTTGGAATAATCTGTTTATGCGAAGTACCGCATACATGGTGAAATTCTTCTATTAATTATTCCGTTCTTTATTATTTTGTCGGAATATCCTATCTGTGCGTTTACGCCGGACCTGGTTCCATTTTTTATTATTCTATTGGGAGTAACCTGTCTGTGCGGTCTCTATCGCATGCATGGTGAATCCTTCTGTTATTCCATTTTTATTATTACATTGGAATAACTCATGCATATCGTCGATTACCACATGCATGGTGAATGATCCTTTGTATTCATTCCTTATTAAATTATGGACGTGATATGTCTACGTGGATTACCGCATGGCGGACGAAAATCAATTTGCAGTTACATATATTCTATTATACTCAGTTGGTTAAAGTTTTGGCTTCTATACTCCATGAAATTAGTGGAATATCTTGGATATTTGCGCTTCATCCAGTATCTTTTCATGGAAATATTCTTCTGAGCATTCATGAATTTTACTCTACAAAGCAGTATCATGTTGACAATTTGGACGTTATTGGTTCTTGGATAAATTAATTCTTGAACTTGTTTTATTGAATTATTATGTCATTGTCATCATCCTCGTGTTTATATTATGTTGAAAGTCATCTCGTATTCGTAGTGCATAGATGGACTTGGTATGATTATGACCAGGGATTATTCAGTATAATCATGATCGTAATGTTACAAATGACGTGGAAAAAGTCATCATTGGCCTGTAGTCCATTGATGGACAGTTTTTGGTATGATTATGGCTATGGATTCTCTTTGGCCAAGGGTGCAAAGATGAATTGTTTTATGGCATGATCAGGACCGTTGATGAATCCATGAATATCCTTGGCCCGTAGTGCATGGATAATTTGTGGTTGTGATACTAATGAATATCCTTGGCCGTAGTGCAGGGATGATGTGGATTATTTATTAAGCTGAGTCCTAACAATAAAAGTGATGAAAAACCTTTTAAATCATAAAAGATAGCAAATTTTATTCTCTACTTGACTCTTTTAATGGATTGCTTGTTCCACTGTAGTTAAACTTGATGTTTGTTATATTGTATCAGTTTAACACTGTTGAAGGCTAACGATAATTTATTATGTATTATCCTAGTCATAATATTTCTTACTGGTCTAGTTGAGCTCACCCTTTTACTTTCATTGTTCTCTTCAGGAAATGAGAACGTAGCAGGGACTAGTCAGGGAACGGAGTGACGATCCAGATAATAGCATTAGTAGTCCTCATTATTATGTTAAATAGTGTGATAATAAATGTAATGAGGACTCCTTTGAGTGTGGATATTGTCTAGATGACAATATTCTTATTAAAACTCACAGCATATGTTTTGTCGTATTTTACATGACTGTTGTATAATTAAGTTGTATTTGAATTTTGTACCATGTATTTGGTGACTCAGAATAGGTGATGTATACCTATTTTGGGGGCATCACATTAAATGTAATAGTTATATTTAAATATTAATTCTTGGACCCCTAGGGTTTGACCTTTTGGTTCACTTGGTGGCTCTAGTGAACCAAACTAGAATAAAAGTCCATAATCAATCAAGGGTAGAATATAGTATTCTATATGTATGCTTATACTATATATATATATATATATATATATATATATATATATATATATATATATATTACTCCTTCGTCCCAAATTAATTGCTCTGGGCTTTTGACTTTTTTAAGTCAAATTGACTATTTTAGAATTAATAATTAAGCATATATAAATATATTTCTAAAATTATAAAATTTGGGGTTAGTAATAAATTGTATATACTTTCTTTTGGTTATAATTTCTTCACCTATATTTTAGAAAAAATAGTAAAAAGAATAGTTTTAAAATGGTCAATTTAACTTTAAAAAGTCAAACTGAGCAATTAATTTTGGACGGAGGGAGTATATATTATGTAAACATGCTTCGTATGTTAATTAATATAACGCATATTATATATATATATATATATATATATATATATATATATGTGTGCATGCGCTCTAAACAAGATGAGACAAATTAATAACAAACCCCTCAAATTTTTTATATTAAGTCCTAAGCGTTCAAAGATATTTGAAATATCGAACGTCGCCTTCTAGCATGATCAAAATAATAGAGTATCAATTAATTATTATAAGTTTGTTGTGTCACCACAAGGCTTATCTTAATTCTTTGAGATGTTAATTTTATCAGATTTGATGCTTATAAAGAAAATTGAACAATGTTGTTTTGTTGTGTCACCACAAGTACAATATTTTTCTTTTTCGAATATATGGAGTGCTAGGTTGGACTTAACTTGGATAATTTTTATTTGGATGTTCCACCACTTGATCAAAATAATCTAAAAGGCAAAATACAAGGAGTTGCATAGTTGATGTAATTGACAAGAGTTGTCTACCTATTTATTTATATATAGTTTGTTGTGTCACCACAAGGCTATATACATTTGAAATGGGATCCTTATTTTCATTAGCAAATCTTTAATTAGATTTTGCCGAACTATATAAGTGAGGGTAATATAGTTTGAAGAAAATAGTGAGAGATGCCAATTCAAAACAAGACCTAATTTATTTTGGTAATTAATAAAAGAATGTATGCTAAAATGTTGTTAATTACAAATTCATTTACAGAATTTTACAATGTCTAAATTACAATCACTGTGAAGCATATTAGATGTTATTTAACTGGACCGTATTAAACGGATTGGTTTAGGAATTTGAGAATAGTTCTCATGGCTAAAAAGCTATCTTATGTCCTTAATACGCCTATCCCTGCAATGGTTGCAGACAATGCCTCTGAGGATGAGATTGCTACTTTTAGAAAGTGGCAAGATGATGCACAGTTGGCTCAATGCATCATGCTCGCATCCATGAGTAACGAGCTTTAGTGTCAGCATAAAACTATGGATGCTCTTACTATATTCCTGCACATCAAGTAGTTGATGGTAAGGAAAGTAGGACTGAAAGATATGAGATATCTAAGGAGTTCTTCCGATCTAGAATGACCGATGACACTATAGTACAGACACATGTCCTAATGATGATCAATTTGATTGAATAGTTAGGACAACTGGTTTTGTAATGGCTAGAGAGTTGAGCCAAGATTTGATCTTGCACACACTCCCAGACTCCTTTCACAATTGTTGTGAATTTTTCATATGAACAAGCTAGATATCAGCCTCGCTGATTTGCTTAACATGTTGAAAAATGTTGAGAGTCACTTTCCAACCAAGAAAGACCAAGTCTTACTGGTAGGGGATAAATGATATTCTGAAAAGAAGAATGATTCAAAGAAGGTAAACAGAAAGGAAAAAAATAATGGATAATAAGAACAAAACTGATATGGATAGCAAATGAGTTTTCTTCCACTGCAATAAGCCTGGACACTGGAAAAGAAACTACGAGAAGTATCTTGTAGAGGCTAACCAGAAGAAGCTTAGTGAAGCTTCGGTTAAAATACAATTTTGTTCATGATTTAAAATAATTTTTTCTCTAAGTCAAGGTTTTACTTGGGTTTTGGATACCGACTTTGGTTATCATAAATATAGATTTATGAAGGGACAAAGCAGAAGTAGAAAACTAAACAAAGATAAGTAATCTTATGTGTGGGAAATGAAGCAAAGGTTGTTTCATTAGCCATAGAAACTTATATTTTAGCATTGCTTATGGGCAAATCTATTAAGTCAATAAGTTGTTATTGTATTCCAGTTCTTGTTAGAAACATTATTTCCATTTTGTTGTTGGACAATGAAATCATTGGTATTATATTTAAGAACAATTATTGTTCTATTTATAATAATATTGTTTTGTATAGAACTGGAATATTACTTAATAGATTTTGTATACTTGACTTACGTGAAAAATTATTTTGCAAATTGAACAAACTAGTATAAGAAAAGGAGATGATCATTCAAAGAGTTTAATGTGTGTATTTACTGAAATACAAGTGTGAATTATTTGAAAGGTTCAAAGAATTCAGAAGTGAAACAAATTGGCAAAGTATTAGGATTCTTTGATCGGATCAAGGAAGGAATACTTGTGCAATGAGTTTCTAAATCATCTCAAATGGCTTTCTCACAATGGATGCCTCCTTATACGCAATAATTGATTGATGTATCTGAAAGGAAAAATCATACCTTGTTGGACATAGTGCGGTCCATAATGATTTTACCGACATTCCAATATCCTTCTAGGGTCATGACCTATAAATGGCTGCATATCTAGAAAAAGTAACCTCAAAATCCGGCCCCGAGACTTCATAAAAGTTATGGATAGGGAGGATTCCCAATCTTAAGTATGTTAAGATAAGGGGTTGTCCAACTTATATGAAAAAGTTTCAAAGGATAAGCTTGGGACAAGATTTGACAAGTACAGATTTGTGGGACATCCTAAAGTAAGTTTAGGGTATATGTTCTATAATCCTACTTAGCAAAAGGTGTTTGTTGCGAAACATGCTACCTTCTATGATAAAGGTGTTTATCATTGAAGGGACTAGTGGGAGGATAATAAAATCTTGAAGATTTCAAGAACCACAAAATACTATAAGTCAAATAAGAGGAACCTGTAGATAAAACTATTGTATCACAACAGAATCGTAAATCTGGAATAATACTGAAGATACCTGGGAGGTATGGATTCATCATAGATGGTGATGATGAGTTATGTATCATAGAAGATGATGATCTAGTTACATACGATGAGGTAAGAGTTATAGACACTCAGAGAAATGGATTGAAGTAAGATTCTCAAAAATGGAACATTTGTTTTGATGAAATAAATCAAAAGAGTTTGATTTTATCACAAATAAGAATGGGCCTAGTGTGTACAAAAGGGTCAGTGGGAGTGCCGTGACATTCCTAATATTATATATTGATATACTATGGATAAAGAATGACGTACTAATGCTACAATCAGTAAAGATAAAGTTGTCTAAACATTCCTCCATGAATGATTTGGGAAGAGTATCTTAATTGGGGATACAAATCTATGTAGATAGATTCAAGAGGATGCTCGACTTAACCCAAGGAACGTATATTCATTTGATGCTAAAGTTGTTTAGCATGGCAAACTCCAAGAGATGTCTTATATTGATGAGCCATGGAGTGTATCTCTCTTAATAGTCCCCACAGACTCTTGAAAAGAGAGATCGCATGAGTGACAATCATATATGCAATGAAATATACGAGACCTGATGATGATTAGTCATATTCTGGAGAAGTTCATTGTGAGTCAGTGAAAAACATCTTAAATTAATTTACCGGCACTAAGGATGTGATCATATTCATGGTGGGTTTGAATTAAAACTAGAGGGCTTAACAGACTCAAGTTTTTCAAACAGACCAAAACGACAAAAAATCCACTTTAAGGTTAAGCGTTACTTTGAACAGTGGTGCAGTGAATTAGAATGGTTCCAAACAGCAAAGAGTTACTGGTTTAGTGATAAAGACAAAGTATATAGCTGTAAATGAAGCTGCAAGTTAATTGTTTGGATGAAAAGTTCATTATAGAATTAGGAATAGTTCTTAAGTCTCATCTTGGATCTAAACATGTGTTGCAGCACTTTCATTTGATTAAAGAATCATTGAAAGATGGAAAATTAATATAGAGATAGTGGACTCTCAAGAACAACATTACATATCCATTTACTGAAGCTTATCCAATAGCAGGATAATTGTCACTTAGAGAAGATGAGTATGAGATACCATGACGATTGTCTTTAGTGCAAGTGGAAGATTGAAAGTAGTATGCACATATGCCAATCATGTTTGATGATAAAGCATATACTTTGTAACAATCTTATTCATTTATTAATAAAAAGAATTAATTTATTAAAGGCTTTTAATTATCTACATGATGTTGTTTTATAATATGTGATAAACTCATAGTTTTAAGCAATGCTTTTAGAATAATGATGATGATCATTCAAATGAGATCTAAATTCTTAGAAAGCTTAAAACTAAAATAGTTCCCAATCGTTGGATTACTAAATTGGGGATTAGTGAATCCGGATAGATTGGTACATATGTTGCTTGCTCATTGGATGAGGATGATTGATCTTATGATCATTTGTGTGGAGACACTAAAGCAAGTATGTAGGTGCTCATTAGAGAATAAGTTCACTGAACGTGGCTCGCTAAGGAATACCTAATGGAGTTTTACTTGTCTGTCAATAGGAATTCCTGTAGTGATAGTAGTACAAGTGATCCTTGGACTTGAGATCATCATAGTATCTTGTGTATGATGAGTTATACTTTGACTTATTTCTTAAGACTCTTAGGGTATATCAAAGGGTATGCTTAGGTATAATAAGTTTTACATTGAGATAATGTATGATCAATAAAAATTCTACCACTTCTAGTAAAAGAAGAGAAATGTCCTATGTGATTCGATAAATGACAACCCAGTAGTCCTTGGCCAATGCAGAATGAAATTAGAAAGGAGTTTCTAATTTGCATTATTTGGTGTTGTGCATTTAAGAGTCGAAATATATATAATTAAATAAAATAAGACTTGACAAAGAATTCCATGTCTTATATTTAATTGGGACATCAGTATGGTGGAAGGATTGAATTATACCAGAACTATTTACTCAAAGGTTCTTTTATGATTAATGTTGAAATCTATATTATCTCGGAAGTCGTTAATCGCTAGGGAGGCTTATCCCTATTGTAGAATAAATATTATTTATTTAAATAAATAAATTTTTAATTTATTTATTTAAATAAGATTATAATTGTTCTAATTGATTTATTCACAATAGGCTTAATATGGAGAACCTAAAGGGTCACGCCATAAAAGGAAGAATAATTATTTAAGAAGTTAATGGTATAATTGTAATAATAAGTTAAGTATATTTAATTTAATCTATGGTGATAGAATAAATTAAATAGCTTAGTATTTATTATTTAATATTTTGGAAATATTAAATATAAATTAATAAGAGGAGTCTTATTATTATTATTACTATTATTATTATTTAATTCCTAAAGGAGTTTGGGAATTAATTAATAAAAGTACTCTCATATAATCCTAATAAGATTAGGAGGCTAAATTAATTAATTAATTATAATTAATTATTCCTAATAAGATTGGGAGCATAATTAATTAAAGGAATTTAATTAATTAAAATAAAAACTCAATTCCTTAATTGTTAAGGAGGGTTGCCCACATCTATAAATAAGAAGTCTTATTATGGGTGAGCAGGTTGTTGACTTTTTCACAACATATATAATTCCAATAGTTGGGAGAGTACGTCATTTTCTATAGAGATAGAAAACTAGGGTTTAGCCAACCATCCTTCTTCTTGAATATTTCTTCTTCCTTGGTGGATCACCTCTAGAGGCCAAACACTTGGGTGGCTAACGTTGATTAAAGGAAGGAACCAAACCCGGTGGATTCAAGTTGAACACGAAAAAGATTGGAGGTGAACTTGTACTTGAGGAAGCTCGAATCTTCAAGGGTATGATTCTTGTTCTTCATATTTTCGTTTAATTAATAATTGTGCATAAAGGGTGATCCGGGTATATGGTTTGTAAAATTTCAAAACTCTGATTTTCCACGTTTCCGCTTAATTTGTGCAATTTGATTGCTTCCAAGAATATTACAAACCTAACACGTACGACGACGCAACCATTTATGGGCCCCATAACAGAATAACTGTTGGATGAAGAAAACGACAAGTTTAAGTTTTTAAAAATAACGACGTAATTATTACCGTTAACACTGTTGGAATACCATGAGGTTAAAGTACGATGAATCTGGCGTGGTTGCATAGTAGACTACACCAGACATTGCATAAAGATTCTTGAATTATTGATTCTTACGTAAGAAGGCACTACTCAATAATTGTTACAGTAATTACTGTTTAATATTTTATTTTTTTGATTCAATAATTGTTGTGTAGATATTTTATATTATTGTTGTTTCAATAATTGTCATTACACAGTATTTCCCATTATCAGATTAATAATTCATATTATTTGAATAATATTATTAGATAGCAATATTGGTAATGTCTATGGAAGTTTTGTCTTGAAAAGGGGTTTGGTCACCTAATTGCGCGCCAGTAAGGAGAAATCCTTATCGGAAAGCCACCTCTTTCCTGGGAACGACCTGGTTGTCGTAATTGTGATTCTATAATATTATTTGTGAATAATTAATTATTGATTTATATGATAAGGAAATATTTATTTTATGTGGACATAAATGATGGATAGGAAAATATTTATTTTATGTGGATATAAATGAAGGACTTAATGCTGAGGTGTTTTATCAGTATTTTGTCGGAATGGATGTATTAAAAATCATCCGTATGTGAATTTCGGGCATTTTTCGTCTGGAATTTGGAAAAACTTAAATCTACAAAGTTGTAGAGAATTTAATTTCCTATGGAATGGACATAAAATTCATATTTTTCTGATAAAAGGGCTATTTATTATGAATTATTGAAGTTTCTGATTATTGTTTAAATGGTAAAATATTTTGGAAATTTCTAGATTGGGTGGGCCACACTTTTGGTTGGTGAGAAATGTGCTAAAATTTTATTTCAAAAGTGATGGGCATGAATAGTAACAGGTAAAGTCATCAGGTAGCAGGTTAGTCTGCTTTGGCGTTCTGACATTTTCTTATAAATAGGTGCTTAGGTTAGAATTAAAAATCACACCAAAAACATAAGTTTTTTCTCTCTATATTATCGAGCGTATTTTTGTGAGTATTTAGATACTTTGAGAGTTGCTATTCAGTGCAAGTTTCCTTCAACATTTCATCCAATATTCCGGTCAGAAGTACTATTCTTTTGAGGTAAGGTATGTTATTTTCTTCTTAAATGATATTATTTCTTTCAATATCATTATGTTGAAATATTGGTATAAATTTTATTGTGGAATTTCTACCTTTTTGTGTCGGGGTTACTATTCATGTATTGACGAATACAACACTATTCACCAAAAAATAAAATTTTCTTAAAAACATTTTTCACCATCCTCAGTCCTTAATGATGATACTTGATGAATATCTTTGGCCTGTAGTGCAAAGATGAATGATTACCTGATGAATATCTTTGGCCCGTAGTGCAAAGATGGACAGGTGTTGAGATGAACATGACCAACTGGTGATATAAATGAATATCTTTGGCCCATAGTGCAAAGATGAATATTTGATTCAAGATGTATGTTGATTGATGTTATAAGGATAAAATATTGATGATGGACTTTTAAATTCATAGATGATAGTAGATTTCATTCTCTACTAAACTCTTCTAATGAATTATTATTTTCGCTGCAAATATTGATCTAAAACTTGTTGTCCATTATATTTTATCTGATTTGTTGAAGGCTAACGATAATTTGTTGTTCATTATCTTAGTCATAATATTCTTTACTGGGCTAGTTGAGCTCACCCTTTTCCTTTTTGTTCCATTTTTCTTCTCAGGAAGTGAGAACTTAGCAGGAACTAGCCGGGGTATGGAGTGATGGTTCAAGATAGTTGTTTTAGCAGTCCTCACTATTATGTAAAATAGTGCATCAATAATTGTAATGAGGACTTTATCTGAGTGTGGATATTGTCTAGAAGACAATATTTGTATTTAAATTCACAATTTCTGTGTTGTCATATTTTGCATGACAATTGTATTAATAAAGTTGTAGTTGTTTCTATACCATGTATTTGGCGACTCGGAATGGGTGATGTATACCTATTTTGGGGTCGCCACAGCTTACGTTTTGTCGTATTTTACATGACAGTTGATAATTGTATAAATTAAGTGTGTATTTGAGTTATGTACCATGTATTTGGCGACTCAGAATGGGTTGTGTATACCTATTTTTGGGGCATCACATTTGGTATCAAAGCTTAGGGATATGATCCTTGGCTGAGATTTGAGGCTAGAACTAGGAGGGGATAGACGGGTAAATCTTTCGCTAGTATGACCTACCTAAGTTTATTTGTTATTTAATTGGTCGGTCAGAATATAGGGATAATATGTGGCATGACAACTAACCCTTATTTTGTGGCAGTGTTTGAAAATGGCATCTGAAAATGTTGAGATAAGCAATGGAGCACATGAGACCATTGAGTCATTGCCGATGAATAACTAGAATAATGTGCATCAGGAAGACAATAATCCTCATGTAAACAACAATACCGACCAAATGATGAACGACCGGGTGTTTAGGAGCTTTCTGCAATTCATGCAACACCAAGCATGAGAGACTCCTGTTCAAAATGCAGGTGGAAACAATGGCAACTCACGGCTGGTCACCGCTAAGCAATTCAAGGAGCTGGGACTACTAGAGTTTTTGGAAAAGCCAGAACCACTTAAGGTAGATATATGGATTAAGCAGATCACCAAGATATTTGATGTCTTAGGATGCTCTAAGGAGCAAAAGGTTTCCTTTGCCACCTTCATGTTACGAGGAGGGCAGATTATTGGTGGAAATCTGTAAAACGTGCTCAACCTTCCGCACTAAAGATATTTTGGGAGAAGTTCCAAGAATTGATCAACGACAAGTATATTCCTGAAATTATTCACATGAAGGAGGTAGATTTCATCAAGCTGGAGCAAAACAATATGACTGTATCGCAATACAAGGCTATGTTTACTGAGTTATCTCGATTTGCATCCCATTTAGTTGATAATGAGGAGCGAATGACGCGAATGTTTCTGCGAGGTTTGAAACCTAAAATACGTTAATATCTCATTTCTCACAAACTTTGCTTATATTCAAATGTTGTGAATATGGCTCAATTATTGGAGTGCGATAATGAGTCAGCCCATCCAAAAGATAGTAGCCGGCAAAACGATAATACCAGTGGTTGCAGTCATCGAAGCGGTGACAAAAAACGTGGAGGAAATTATCATGCCAGAAATGGTAACCACTTCGGTGGTAACCCTGGCCAAGATAATAGAAGAAATGAGTCAAGTGGAAATTTCAAAAAGAGGAGATTCAATAATGATGGAAAGACATCAGCACCTGTTTTCAAGGAAAGAGAACGGCTACAGATCGTATGCTACAGATGCGGAGGGGAGAGACACAACAGTCCAAACTGTAAGCAGAGAAGGTCACCTAGCTCGATTTTGTCATGTAGTGAAGTCAAGTCCAGCTGGGATGGTGACACCAAATGTCATCCCAGATAAGTCAAAGCCGGTAGTTCAAGGGAGATTATTTGTCGTGACCTCCCAAAAAGAGAGGAACCCGAACGAAGTTATCATGGGTAAGCTAATCATAAACTCTTCCGAAGTCTATACCTTATTTGATACCGGTTCTACCCATTCTTTTATTTCACCTACTTGCGTTCAACGTTTAAATTTGACTCTAGAGAAATTAAACTTTAATTTATCTGTTAAAACTCTGTTGGGAGAAACCTTCATTACATCCACTTTTATAAATCTTGTTTGATTTAAATTGGCACCCTCACATTACCTATTGATCTCATCTCTTTGAAAATACTTGCATTTGATGTGATTTTAGGGATTGATTGATTAACTACTCATCATGCTAAAATTGATTTTTGTAAGATTGTTAATTTGCATATTCCTAACCAACCTATTATGCGAATTCAAGCACCCAAACTACTAAAGTCAATCACTGTCATATCAAGCCACAAAGCCATTCGTTTATTGAAAAACAGATGTTAAGATTTTTTAGCCCATGTCACGAATTTAAACAAAAATACATCGAATTTAAATGATATTTCTATTGTTAATAAATTTCCTTACGTATTCCCTGAAGAACTTCTTGGCCTACCCCCAGAGCGTGAAATTGAATTTAGTATTGACCTTAAACCCAATACAAAACCCATTTCCAAAACCTAATTTCTAATGGCTCGTATTGAACTTCAGGAGTTAAAAACCTAACTACAGGAATTGTTAGACATTGGTTTCATTTGTCCTAGTGCGTCTCCTTGGGGTGATTCTATTCTATTCATAAAGAAGAAAGATGGGAGTATGTGACTTTACATTGATTATCGGGAGTTGAATCATATCACCATCAAAAATAGGTACCCGTTACCTCGCATTGATGACCTGTTTGACCAGTTGCAAGGTGTTAAATTCTTTTCAAAGATCGATCTTCGTTTCGGATATCATCAGTTAAAGATTAAAACTGATGACATTCCAAAGACGACTTTTAGAAATTGGTACGGGCATTACAAATTGCTAGTCATGTCTTTTGGATTGACCAATGCTCCTACTGCCTTCATGGATATGATGAACCGAGTATTCAAGGAATATTTCGATCATTTTTTGGTTGTCTTTATTGATGACATACTCATATACTCCAAAAGCCATGAAGATCATGAGCAACACTTGAGGCTGATACTCCAAAAGCTTCGTGAAAATAAGTTATACGCCAAGTTGAAGAAATACGAGTTCTGGCTTGAGGAAGTAGAATTCCTTGGGCACGTGATATCAAATTATGGAATATCAGTTGACCTGACGAAGATTGAAGCAATACAAAGTTGGGAGCAACCTGCGTCAGTAACCGAAGTACGCAACTTTCTAGGCTTAGCTGGTTATTATCGGAGATTCATTGAAGGATTTTCTCGAATCGTTACTCTATTAAATCAGCTGACTCAAAAAGTTACAAAATTCAGTTGGAGCGAGGAATGTGAGAAAAGTTTTCAAGAACTCAAGAGGAGACTCATTTCAACAACTTTTCTGACAATACCATATGGTTCAGAGGGATTTGTCATCTACAATGATGCTTTAGGCAGAGGATTAGGATGTGTTCTCATGCAACATGGGAAAGTCATAGCCTATGTCTCACGATAACTCAAGGAATATGAGAGGAATTATCCTACTCATGATCTAGAGTTAGCAAGTATCATTTTTGGCGCTTAAAGATCCGGAGACATTACTCAGATGGGAGAAAGTGGAGATCTATACAGATCATAAAAGCCTCAAATATTTCTTCGCCCAAAAGGAACTCAACATGCAGTAACAACATTGGCTCAAGCTTTTGAAAGAGTACGATCATACAATTCAATACCATCCTGAAAAAGCGAACGTGGTAGAAGACGCATTGAGTAGAAGATCATATGCGGGTACGAGTGCGATATTGTCAATGCTAAAACCTGTTTTGTATGACTTACAAATGATGGAGATAGAGTTAAAGACTTTAGGGACCCATGTGCTGATATCAAATATACGAGTAGAACCGACTTTAATCTATAAACTTAAAGCTACTCAAGCTACAGACCTTGAGCTGATGCGTATGAGGAAGAAAGTGCAAGAAGGTGCTATTCCAGAAGCAAGAATCGATGAAGAAGGAATACTTTGAGTCAACTCCAGACTTTGTGTTCCTAACAACTCTGATTTAAAATATAAAATCATGATGGAGGCTTACAACACACCGTTTGCAATCCATCCTGGACGTACCAAAATGTATTGTGATCTTCAACATACATTTTGGTGGAGGAATATGAAGAGAGAGATAGTGGAGTTTATTTCAAGGTGTTTATCTTGTCAACGTGTCAAGACGGAGCATCAATTACCAAAAGGTCCATTGCAACCACTTGAAATTCCAGAATGGAAGTGGGAGCACATTAACATAGATTTCATTACTGGTCTTCCCAAGGTTTCTCAAGGCATAGATGCAATTTGGGTCATTGTCGATAGATTAACCAAGTCTGCTCATTTCTTACCCATACGAGAAACTTATTCACTTGAACGTCTTGCTCGTATATACATAAATGAGATTATAAGACTGCATGGTATGCCAGTATCCATAGTTTCTGATCGAGACCCAAGATTCACTTCAAAATTTTGGGTCAATTTATAGAAAGCTATGGGCATGGATTTATGATTCAGTTCTGCATATCATCCTCAGACAGACGGGCAGTCGGAGAGGACTATTCAAACTCTTGACGATCTATTAAGATTCTATGTCCTAGACTTCAAAGGAAGTTGGGACAAGTTCTTGCCATTAGTGGAATTCTCCTACAACAACAATTATCAAACAAGTATAGGCATGGCTCCATTCAAGACGTTATATGGACGAAAGTGTCGTTCTCCAGTATGCTGGGATGAGGTGGGTGAAACAACGTTGTTGGGACCAAAATTGGTATGCATGACAACAGAAAAGATTCAAATGATCCAGCAACGTATAAAAACATCACAAAATTGACAAAAGAGTTATGCTGATCTTCATCAATAGGACGTGGAATTCAATGTTGCAGATCATGTGTTGTTACGTGTTGTTCCATGGAAAGGAGTTACAAGATTTGGAAAGAGAGGAAAGCTCAATCCTCGATTTATTGGCCCATTTGAAATCCTCAATCGAGTAGGAACTGTGACCTATAGACTCGCCTTACCGCCTAGTATGTCTCATGTTCATAATATTTTTCACATATCTATGTTACGTAAATATGTGGAAGACCCGAACCACATTATTGAATTAGAAACAGACGAGATAGCGGAAGATTTAAAGTATGAAGAGGTACCTGTTAAAATCTTGGATAATTAGAAGGAACATATTCTACGCTCCAAGGTTATACCTCAAGTCAAAGTTTTGTGGAGAATCCACGATATTGAGGAAATGACCTGGGTGTTAGAATCTGAAATAAAAATAAGGTATCCTCACCTCTTCGATATACCAGGTACGTACACCAATTTCGAGGACAAAATTTCATAAGAAGGGGAGGTTGTAAGACCCCAACTATGAATAAAGAGTTAATTTTCTCTAAATATCATTTTGAATAATAAGGTGTGGATTTGATTTAATGTTATAGTTGTGGGTAATATTTATAAATTTTGCAGAGTAAGCAAGTTATCATAAAATATTCTTTTTGTCGGGGAATATCTGTACGATGGCACAATCATTGGTGGACCCCACAATAGAATTATTGTCGGATATAGAAAGCGATAGAAATAACCTTTTTATAAAAATAATGGCAAAACTTTACCGTTAACTGTTGAAATACCAGGTGATAAAAGTACAGTAATACGCGTGGTTGCATAATAGCACACGGTATTGTATAGTATCTTTGATTATTGATGCTTACGTGAGAAGTCACTCAGTTTTATTCAATTATTGCAATAGTAGTTGATGCATAGTATCTCATATTATTGATTCAATTATTATCATAGTATCATCTGCACAATATTTTATATTATTAAATTATTAAATGAGACGACACAGTTATTCATATTATTATTTGCATTATTGACAATGTCTAGAAAGTTCTGTCGAGGAAAGGGGTTTGGTCATCTAATTGTGCGCCAATAAGGAGGAGTCCTTATCGGAAAGCCCACTCTTTCCTGGGAATGATCTAGTTGTTAATATTGTGAGTTATAATATTATTAATGAATAATTATTGAAAGATTAAAAATGTGGTTAGTCAAGTGGGTTGTGATAAATCAAAAGGGGTTTGTCATGAAGTATTTATTATAAATTTGGCTTATTACATGGACCTCCACTTACTCATTTTTCAAAATCGTCCGTAGAAAGTTATCTCAGTTTTTATTTTATATTGCATAGTATTTTCATAGTACTTGTGACGCCCCCAAAATAGGTATACATCACCCATTCTGAGTCGCCAAATACATGGTACATAATACAAATACAAACTTAATTATACAACTGTCTTGTAACATAAGCTGAGAGTTTTAACACGAATATTATCTCCTAGACAATATCCAAACTCAAATGAAGTCCTCATTATAATTATGATTACACTATTTCACAAAATAGTGAGTACTACTAAAGCAACCATTTGGATCATCACTCCATTCGACGACTAGTCCCAGCTATATTCTCATTTCCTGAAGAGAATAATAAAAGCAAAGGGTGAGCTCAACTAGCCCAGTAAGAAATATTATGACTAAGATAATGCAGAATAAATTATCGTTAGCCTTCAACATTGTTAAACCGATAGAATACAATAGACAACAAGTTTAACTGCAGCGGAACGAACAATTCATTAAAAGAGTCAAGTAGAGCATGATATCTACTATCTTCTATGATATAAAAGTTTATCATCAAATTTATCGCTGAGACTCAGCTCAATAAATAATTCACATCACTGAATTATCCATGCACTACGGGCCAAGGATATTCATTATTAGCACATCCACGAATCATCCATGCACTATGGGCTAATGATATTCATATTATCACCAATGGTCATGATCATGCCAACAACTGTCCATCAATGCACTACGAGCCAATGAGGACCTTTACCACATCATTTGCAACATTACAGGTCATGATTATATAGATACATAGTCATAATCCCACCAATCAACAGTCCGTCTATGCACTACGGGCCAAAGATGACTTTCATCAAAATATAAGCATGAGGATGATGACAATGATATAAGAATTCAATTAAATAAAAGCAAGTATAAATTTTATAGATTTATAATTCAATTTATCCTGAATTCAATAATGTCCAAATTGTCAACATGATACTGCTTTGTGGAGTAAAATTCAAGAATAATATTGTATCAAAAATAATTTGGACAGAAAGGAAATCAATTTTTATTATGAATAATACCCCGGGTGAATATTGCCCGAGTGAATAGTACCCCATGAATAGTACTTCGTGAATAGTACCCCAGCATGAAAAGATTAAAATTTAACAAGAATATTTAGAAAAATATTCTTGTGAAAAGATACCAGATGAAGCGCAAATTTCAAGGACCGTAGTGTATGGATAATCCGTGGATGTGATACTAACGAATATCCTTGGCCCGTAGTGCATGGATAATTCGGTGATGTGGATTATTTATTCAGATGTGTTACAGAGATAAAATATTAATGATGAACTTTTAAATCATAGAAGATAGTGTACATCATGCTCTACTTGACTCTTCTAATGGATTGCTTGTTCCGCTGCAGTTAAACATTTTGTCTATTGTATTTTATCAATTTTTATACTGTTGAAGGCTAAGGATAATTTATTTTGCATTTACTTAGTCATAATATTCTTTACTGGTGTATTTGAGCTCACCCTTTTCTTTCATTGTTCTCTTTAGGAAATGAGAATATAGCTGGGACTAGCCGGGGAATGGAGTGACGGTCCAAGATGGTTGCTATAGTAGTCCTCACTATTTTATAAAATAGGGTGATAATAATTGTAATAAGGACTTCATTTAAGTTGGGATATTTACTACGAGATAATATTCGTGTTAAAACTCTCAGCTTACGTTTTGTCGTATTTTACACGACAGTTGATAATTGTATAAATTAAGTTTGTATTTGAGTTATGTACCATGTATTTGGCTACTCGTAATGGGTTGTGTATACCTATTTTTGGGGCGTCATATTTTTTTATGAAGTATTTGTTATAAGTTTGGCTTATTACATGGACGCCCACTTACTCATTTTTCAAAATCGCCGGTAGAAAGTTATCTCAGTTTTTGTTTTATTATTATTATAATAGTAACAGAAAACTTTTTTTATAAAACAGAATACTTTTTATAAATAAAATATATTATATTTTATTTTATTCCATAGTACTGCATAGTATTTACATAGTACTACATAGTGTTTCATAGTACTGCATAGTGTTTGCATAGTGCTGCATAGTAAAATTAGACGAATTCGCCGAATTCGTCCATGATTCCTTACTGTTCACCCTTGATTTTTTTCCTAAATAGTATCCTGCCATTCTTCTATAAATAGAGTGCTTAGTTTAGAAATGAAAATCACACCAAAATCAGAGAATTTTTCTTTTCTAATATTGAGCGTATTTCTTTTGAGTTTAAGGAAACTTTGGGTTTTACAAATAGTGCAAGTTTTCTTTAAGAATATCTCCTCTATACCAGTCAGAAGTACTCTCTTTTTTAAGGTAAGAGATATTATTTCCATTTAATATTCGTAAGAAATAATATTTTCTTCCATACTTTGTAGTATGTAAGTAATATTATTTCGTTTTATATTCCTAAATTTACACTTATTTTGATAAGTATTGCTTCTATACTCCTTGAAATTAGTAGAATACCCTTAAAATTTGTGCTTCATCTAGTATCGTTTCACGGAAATATTTTTCTGAACTTTCTTGTTAAATTTTAATCTTTTCATGCCAGAGTACTATTCATGGGTACTATTCATACATATGGTACGATTCATATGATACTATTCATGGAGTATTATTCATGAAATACTATTCTCGGGGTACTATTCACGATAAAAGTTGATTCTTTTCTGTCCAAATTATTTTTGATACACGAATATAATTCTTGAATTTTACTCCATAAAATAGTTATCATGTTGACAATTTGGACATTCTTAATGTGACACCCCCAAATTTAGATACTTCACTCCCACAAGATTTGGTGCTCACTGTGACGCCCCCAAAATAGGTATACATCACCCATCTTGAGTCGCCAAATACATGGTACAAAATTCAAATACAACTTAATTATACAACAGACGTGTAAAATACGACACAACATAATCTAAGAGTTTCAATAAGAATATTGTCATCTAGACAATATTCACACTCAATGGAGTCCTCATTACATTTATTGTCACACTATTTTATAGAATAGTGAGGACTACTAAAATAATCATCTGGACCGTCAATCCATTTCCCGATTCGTCCCAGCTATATTCTCATTTTCTGAAGAGAACAGTGAAAGAAAAGGGTGAGCTCAACTAGCCTAGTAAGAAATATTATGACTAAGATAATGCAGAATAAATTATCTTTAGCCTTCAACAGTATAACAACTGATAGAATATAATAGACAACAAGTTTTAGATCAACAACTCCAGCGAAATAAGCAATCCATTAGAAGAGTCAAGTAGAGCATAAAATCTACTATCTTCTATGATTTAAAAAGTTTTTCAACAACTTTATCACTGAGACTCAGCTTAATAAATAAAATCGAATCATCCCTGCATCACGACCAAGGATATTCATGTAATCATCAATGGTCATGATTATATTGAATAATCCCTGGTCATAATCATACCAACAATTGTCCATCAATGAACTACAGGCCAATGAGGACTTTCACCACATCATTCGTCACATTACGGTCATGATTATACCGAATAATCCCTGGTCATAATCATACCAAGTCCATCTATACACGTAAGCCAAAGATGACTTTCATCATAATATAAGCATGAGGATGATGACAATGACATAATAATTCAATAAAACAATTTCAAGGATAGATTTTAAAGGTTTATAATTTAATTTATCCAGAAATCAATAACGTCCAAATTGTCAACATGATACTGCTTTATGGAGTAAAATTCAAGAATGTAACAGTATAATAAAGAATGGAATAACAACTCTTACGAGTATTGAAAGAAAATAACTTCTCTTCATGAATACGAAAGAAATAATACCCCATACCTTAAAAGAAAACTGGAATAATGAGGTAGCAGACTTCTCTTCTTATTTCTCTCTATAATTTCTCTATAATAATTCCTCTTGTGAGAATTAGTGAATTGTTGAGAAATGAAGGAAGAATGAGCTTCTATTTATAGGAAAATATAGTTTCAATAATTGCACATTTTGGGGCTCGAAATATTATAGTATAATACCTTCCTCTTTTTAATTATTTTTAATTTAGTCCTACAAGTATTATCAAACTTGCACCACCTCCCCTAATAGTAAATCATGTGAATCAATAGTAAATCATGTGACTCAATAGTTCTAAACATGTGAAAAAAACAATTACAGTATAGTACCTCCATCTATACCTCCATTATTATTTTAGTCATGCAAGTATTATCAATCTTGCACCAACTCCCCTAATAGTAAATCATGTGAATCAATAGTACACACATGTAAACACATAGTTATAAACATGTGAATTAATAGCAATTAATTACTCATTTATCCGGTGAATTACCCGATTGGTCAATATAACCTCAAGACATCAATTATTATCGAAATAAATGTCGATTTCCACTAACACTAATAATCTCAACACAATGGAACTATCAATTTCATCTTTAATCAACACGAACTTATTCATCATTAATATTATAATTCTCAATATTTAACAACCAGGTCATTCCCAAGAAAGAGGGGGCTTTCCAATAAGGATTTCTCCATATTGGCGCGCAATTAGATTATCTAACCTCTCCTTGACAGAACTTTTAGACATTGTTAGTATTGCAAATAATAATATGAATAACTTTGTTGTCTCAATTATTGATTTAATAATATAACATATTATACAGATGATACTGTAACAATAATTGAATTAATAATATGAGAGATATGATGCAGCAATTACTGTAGCAATAATTGAGTATAACTGAGTGACTTCTTACGTAAGCATCAATAATCAATACCGTGTGCTAATATGCAACCACGCGTATTACTATACTTTTACTACTTGGTAGTTCAACAGTTTATAACGGTAACACTTTCGCCATTATTTTTATAAAATGATAATTCTGTCGTTTTCTAACTACGATAATACTTCCATTGTGGGGTCCACCAATGATTGTGCCATCGTACTTATATTCCCGACAAAAAGAATATTCCCCGACCAAATGAATATTTTATAACAACTTGCTTACTTTGCAAAAATTTTCACATATCACCCTTAACTTTAACCTTTTATCAATTTAACCATTTACGAAATAAAATAATAATTATAAAAAAATTGAATACTTAAATTTCATAAAATTCAGGGCCTTACAGTCTCCCCTCCTTATGAAATTTCTCCCTCGTACCTGGTATGCCGAATAGGTGAGGATACCTTGACTTCATTTCAAATTCTAACTCTTGAGGTATAACCTTTGAATGTAGAATATATCCTTCTTATCCAATATTTTAACATGTATCTCCTCATACGTTAAATCTTCTACTATCTCATCTAGTTCTAATTTAATAATGTTGTTCAGGTCATCCACATAATTACGTAACATCTATACATGAAAAATGTTATGAACACGCGACATACTTGGCGGTAAAATGAGTCTATAGGCCACAGTTCCTACTCCATCGAGGATTTCAAATCGGACAATTAAATCGAGGGTTGAGATTTCCTCTCTTCGTTGATTCTTGCTTCTAGAATAATGCCCTCTTGAACCTTCTTCTTCACATTCATCAGCTCTGAGTATGTAGCTTGAGCGGCTTTAACTTTATCGATTAAAGTCGATTCTAATCGTATATTTGATATCACCACGTGGGTACCTAGAGTCTTTAACTCTATCTTCATCATTTGTAACTTATACGAAATGAGTTTTTATGTTAACAATGTCACACTCGTAACCGCATACGATCTTCTACTCAATGCGTCAGCTACCACGTTCACTCTTCCATGATGATATTAAATGGTATAGTCGTAATCTTCAACAGCTCGAGCCAACATCTTTGGCGCATTATACGTTCATTTTGGTTGAAGAAATATTTAAGGGTTTTAGAAATGGGTTTTGTACTGGGGTCAATACAAAATTCGATTTCACGCTCTAGGAGGCTAAGAATTCTTCAATAATATGTCTAGAAATTTATTAACAATAGAAATATCATTCAAAACTGTGACTCTCATCCAAGACTTGGATAGTACATATGAGACCCCAAATTTTATGAAATGAAAGTATTCAATTTTCTTATAATTATTCTATTTAGTAAATGGTTAAATTGATAAAAGGTTAAAGTTAAGGGTGATATGTGAATTTTTTTCAAAGTATGCAAGTTGTTATAAAATATTCTTTTTGTTGGGGAATATCCGTAGGACGACACAATCATTGGTGGACTCCACAACGGAAGTATTGCCAAAGTAAGAACACAACATAATTATCTTTTTATAAATATAACAGCGAAAGTGTTACCATTAAAACTGTTGAACTACTCGGTAGTAAAAGTACAGTAATACGTGTGGTTGCATAGTAACACACGGTATTGATTATTGATGCTTACGTGAGAAGTCACTCAGTTATACTCAATTATTACTTACTGAGAATTGTTGCATCATATCTCTCATATTATTGATTCAATTATTGTCATAGTATCATCTGCATAATATGTTATATTATTAAATCAATAATTAAGATGACAAAGTTATTCATATTATTATTTGCAATATTAACAATGTCTAAAAGTTCTGTCAAGGAGAGGTTTGGTCACCTAATTACGCGCCAATAAGGAGAAATCCTTATCAGAAAGCCTCCTCTTTCCTGTGAACGGCCTGGTTGTTAAATATTGTGAGTTATAATATTAATGATGAATGTTATTAAAAATTGAATTTGAGTTCGGAGTTGAATTTGGAGACGTGGACGTGATATTTGAGTCCGAAACGATGAAATTAGTAGAAATAGACTATAAACACAAAATTTACCGGGGTTGACTTTTTGGTCAAAAAAGTCAATAGTTGACTTTTTTAGAAAAAGTCAAACTTCAAAATTTCAAAAATGAAATTGTTGAGAAAAATATTTCCATTGTGTTGGGATTATTAGTGTTAGTAGAAATCGACATTTATTTCGATAGTAATTGATGTCTAGAAGTTATATTGACCCACCGGGTAATTAATCGGGTAAATGAGCAATTAATTGCTATTAATTCACATGATTATAACTATTTGTTCACATGTGTTTACTATTGATTCACATTCTTATACTATTAGGGGAGTTGGTGCAAGATTGATAATACTTCCATGACTAAGTTAAAAATGGAGGTATAGATGGAGGTACTATACTGTAATTCGTATTTTCACATGATTATAACTATTGATTCACATGATTGAACTATTGATTCACATTATTTACTATTAGGGGAGGTGGTGCAAGTTTGATAATACTTGCAGGACTAAATTAAAAATGAAGAAAAAGAGGAAGGTATTATACTGTAATATTTTGAGCCCCAAAACGTGCAATTATCAAAACTATATTTTTCTATAAATAGAAGCTCATTCTTCCTTCATTTGTCACCAATTCACTAAAGCTATAGAGCAATTATTATAGAGAAAAATTATAAAGAGAAAGAAAAAGAGAAGTCTGCTACCTCACTATTCCAGTATGCAGTTTTCTTCTAAGGTAAGGGATATTGTTATTATAGTAAGGGGTATTATTCTTTCGTATTCATGAAGAGAGTTATTTTCTTTCAATACTCGTAAGAGTTGTTATTCCATTCTTTATTACTATGTTGCAATAACCTGTCTATGCGAAATACCGCATACATGGTGAAATTCTTCTGTTATTCCATTCTTTATTATTCATTGGAATAACTTTATCGTGTGGTCTATCGCATGCCTGGTGAATTTTGTTGTTATTCCATTCTTTATTATTCTGTTGGAACATCCATGTGTCAAATTACACATGACTGGTTCCATTCTTTATTATTATGTTGGAATATCCTATCATGCGGATTACGCATGATTCAGTTCCATTCTTTATTATTACATTGGAATAACTCATCATGCGGTCTATCGCATGCTTGGTGAATTCTATTGTTATTCCATTCTTTATTATTCGTTGGAATATCACATCTGCAATGCGGATTACGCATGTCCCGGTTCCATTCTTTATTATTACATTGGAATATCCTATTCGTATGATTACGGATTTAATTGACTGATTCAATTCCTTATTATTACATTGGGAATAACTCGCATGCGTGCGGATTCTATCGCATGCATGGTGAATTCTTCGTTATTTCATTCTTTATTATTCGTTGGAATAACTTTTGTCTATGTGGATTACCGCATGCATGGTGAATGATCCTTTGTATTCAGTCCTTATTAAATTGTGGAAATGATCTGTCTAAGTGGATTACTACATGGCGGGTGAAAATCCATTTTTAGTTTCGTAATTTTTCTGACCCTCAAAAATTCTAGAAAAATTTGAAATGATAATTTGAGGAGTTTTCTAGATTGTGTCCAAAAATGGTGATTTTTGGATGTATAGATTAGGAGTTATGAATTTTATGGCAAAAGACTATTTTAAAAGTAAACCCTTATAACTCCTTGTGGTTAACTTCAAAATTGGTGAAATATTTATTGGGAGTACATGTATATAACAGAAGTATACCCTGTAAATTTTAGAATTTTTTGACAAAAGTACAATTTATGATAAATGTCTAAATATTCGGCAGTTTTGGCCATATGAAAAATAGTAAATGAATTTTAAAAATTTCGAGAAAAATAGATGTTCAATATGGGACTTCTGCTAAATCCCAGAAAAGAAATATTTTTGGGACTGATTTGGTATTTTTCATGAAAATGAACTAGTTATGAGTAAATGAATTAAATATGTTATGTGAAGTAACAAAATTGGAAAATAGGATTTTATGGCTTGGGAATCCTATATAGGTATATATCATATTTTGATGAGGATTTGATCATTGGTGATGAAATCTTTATGAGTATGACATTTTGAATGATTAAATGCATTATTTGGTAAAGTTTAAACAATTGAAATAAATTGTTTATAAGTTTAAGAAGTGATTAAATATTGTTATAATATTAATAATATTAGATTATGAGTTTATTAAGTGATTGATAATATTTGGATAAATTTAAAGTCTTTAATATTTATCCTTATTTTCGTTTGACCAATGCTTATATCATTGTCATCATCCTCATGCTTATATTGTGATGAAAGTCATCTTTAGCTTATGTGGGCTTACGTGCAAAGATGGACTGTTCATTATTGATTTTATAATTGTATATCTTTGGCTTACGTACAAAGTTGGACCGTTGATTATTTGTTTTATAGTTGTATATCTTTGGCTTACGTGCAAAGATGGACTGATGATTAATGGTTTTATAGTTGTATATCTTTGGCTTACGTGCATTGATGGACAGTTGTTGGTATGATTATAACCAGGGATTATTCGGTATAATCATGACCATTGTTGAAAACACGAATATCCTTGGCCCGTAGTGCATGGATAATTCGTGGTCATAATACTAATGAATATTCTTGGCCGTAGAGCAGGGATGATTCGATGCGGTGGATTAATTATTAAGCTGAGTCTCAGCGATAACATATTGATAATAAACTTTTAATTCGTAGAAGATAGTAGATATCATGCTCTACTTGACTCTTCTATAATACAGTTGTATGTCTTTGGCCTGTAGTGCAAAGATGAATTGTTAATGAATATCTTTGGTCGTAGTGCAAAGATGAATTTATTAGTATGATTATGAGCAGGAATTGTGATTTGGTATAACCATGATTTTTAATGTTTCAGGTGAAGATAGGTGATAAAAATTATCTTCGTCCTGGGTGCGAAGAGGAATTTAGAATCACAATTATGATTATGAGTTATTCATATGATTGTGTACATGAATTGTTGATTGATGTTACAGGGATAAAACATTATTGGTGGACTTTTAACATGGAGAAGATAATAGATCTGATGGTCTATTTGACTCTTCTAATGGATTGCTTGTTTCGCTGCAACTATGGTTGAAAAGTTTTATCATCTACCATATGTTCTAAATCTCTGATTTATCATTGACAAAGGCTATTGATAATTTAATTATCTTTAGTCATGATATTCTTTACTGGGCTAGTTGTGCTCACCCTTTTTGCTTTACAATTCCTTTCAGGTAATAAGAGTGTTGCCGAGTTAAGCGGGGATAACAGGGGAGTAGAACGGTGGTCTATAGCTGTTGAGGTTCTCCCTAAATAGTATGGAAATAATTTTATTGAGAACTTTAGATAAGTGGGTCGTATTGTATACGTCATTTGATATTTAATTTTGGTGAACCGAATAAGGTGAGGTGAACCCAACTTTGGAAGGGTGTTTTGCCACTATCATACAAGATGTCTAATGACATACAGCCTCGTGTTATCATACGATAGGGTTGTGCACATCCACTTGTTGAGTATATCTACGAGCACTACCTATATGATCTTGGAGTTTATTTGAAATATAATTTTCACTTGGAGATAATGGAGATAGTTATATGTCAAGAGAAGACTCACCATTGGAAAGAAGATGATAGTAATCTTCTCATTTTTCTTTGGGGTCTATTGGGTCAACCAAGGATAATTCTGTGGACATATGATATTTATCATAACCTAGACGCATGGCCTCCCATGTACGAAGGTTTCCTTGAGTATTTTCCAAAGATTTTAATTTCTAAAAGCAGGTTATTGATTTGTACTTTTATGTAAAGTACCATTGTAAGGTTGTGGTCGAGGCACCATGAGAGTTACATACATTTTTATTAAAACTCACGGTTTAAGCGTGGTCGATTCGCATTTTTACAGATTCAACAGTTGTATAAATGAAGTTTGTAAATGATTTTTATAGTGTGATATCTGGTGACTCAGAATGGGTCGTGTGGACCTATTTTGGGGGCATCACAGTACATCACATTGATAACTATCAACTTACCATCGTTTTTCACGGCGTGCCCCTACGGATAGTCTGGATTCGGTGCATTTGACACAAGGAAGTCAACAACGAAAGGATCGGGGCTCTTTACTTATGGCTTGATATGACAATGATTGACTTTAGTGGTTTGGTTGCTTGAATTCGCATAACAGGTTGGTTAGGAATATGAAAGCAAACAACCTTACGAAAAGCATGATAAGTAGTTAACCAATCGATTCCTAAAATCACATCAAAGGCAAGTATTTTCTATGACGCCCCCAAAATAGGTATACATCACCCATTCTGAGTTGTCAATACATGGTACAGAAACAACTACAACTTTATTATTACAACAGTAAAACTGTGAGTTTGAATACAAATATTATCTTCTAGACAATATCTATACTCAAATAAATCCTCATCACATTTATTGATACATTATTTTACAAAAATGGTGAGGACTACTAAACAACTCTCTCTGGAACCTTCATTCCATACCCCGACTCGTACTCGCTATATTCTCGCTTCCTGAGAAGAAAAATGGAACAAAAAGGAAAAGGGTGAGCTCAACTAGCCCGAAGAAGAATATTATGACTAAGATAATATATAACAAATTATCATTAGTCTTCAACAGGAAAAATCTAATAGAATACAATAGACAACAAGTTTTTAAATCAATATTCGCAATGAAATAATAATTCATTAGAAGAGTTAAGTAGAGAATGCAAACTACTATCTTCTATGTATGAATTAAAAGTTCATCGCTCTATCTTTTATCCACGTAACATCAACCAATATATATCCGAATCAAATATTCATCTTTGCACTACAGGCCAAAGATATTCATCAGTTGGTCATGTTCATCTAAACACCTGTTCATCTTTGCACTACGGGCCAAAGATATTCTTCAGAAATCATTCATCTTTGCACTACAGGCCAAAGATATTCAATAATATCATCATTTAAGACTGAGGATGATGAAAAATATTTTTAAAGAAACGAATCCAGTGAAACAAAATGACAAGGATTAAGGATTAAGGATTCGTACTTTGTTTTATCCACATCCAAAAATACCTCAAAAATAATTACAGTGGTATAAAATTCAAGAATGATCAAAACATGGATACAATCAAAGCTAGTATCCAGAATAGATATTTTGGACGAAAAGAAAAATTTTCATTTTTTCGATGAATAGTGCCGTATTCGTGAATAGTGTCAGATATCGTGAATAGTCTGCAGTACACGTGAATAGTAACTCAGACACCAAAAGTTCCAAATTTGATAAAACTTCAGATCAATATTTCAAAGATAATGATATTGAAGAAATAATATCATTACTGAAAAAAATAATATCCATTACCTCACAAAGACAAGATTTAGTTAAAAACACAGGATATAGGCTATGACTTGAACTTGCACCGTATAGCAATACTCAAAGTATACTCAAAATACTCACAAGAATACACTCGATAATATAGAGAGAGAAAACTTCAGTTTCTGGTGTGATTTTCAATTCTAACCTAAGCACCCTATTTATAGGAAAATACTTAGAACACCAAAGTAGAAAATTTAATATAATATTAATATATATAATAAATCTTCTACGCCATCCTACCAGCTGATCTCAAACACCTAACACATGTCCATAAACAACAAAAACGTTTTTCTAAATAAAAATAATTAAAACTTCCAAAAATCAATTATTTCGGAGCTTCGGAACTTCAATAATTCATAATAAATAGCCCTTTTGTCAGAAAATTCGAATCTCGCGTGTTTTTATAGGAAATTCAGTTCTCTACAACTTTACAGAAGAAAGTTTTTCCAAATTCCAAACTGAAATTGACCGAAATCCACAAACGAACGATTTTTACAGTTATAATCAAATTTCGATCAATAAATGGGGTCCCATGAGACATGTTTAACATGTTTTAAACATTTATTGCAACAAAAATACTCTTCCTCCTCGTATACTCATATATCCCACATTCGTTGTAAAAATATCACCATTATTATATTATTAAAATATAATAATATATTTAAATGAATTATTTTATCAGAAAAAGATAAAATTTCAATTTTCAACAATTGTCACATTAAAATTTTCTCCATCTATATCCACATAAAATCAATATTTTTCTTATCATATGAATCAATAATTAATTATTCACAAATAATATTACGTAATCACAATATTGACAACCGGTAGGTTCTAGAAAAGGGGCTTTCAATAAAGATTTCTCTCTTCTTTGGCAAGCAATTAGGTGACCAAACCTCTCCTTAGATAGAACTTTCTAGACATTGCCAATAATGTTATCCAATAATATTATTCAGATAATATGAATTATTGCTCCAGAATGGAAAATAACCGTGTAATGACAATTTATTGAAACAATAGTAATATAAAATATCAACGCAAAGCAATTATTGAATCAATAAAATAAAATCTTTGAGCAAGAATTACCGTAACCATTATTGAGTAGTGCCTTCACGTAAGAATCAATAATTGGTGCAATCTGGTAATGCTACTTGTGTTTTAACCAAGAGTATTTTAACAAAGATTAACTGTGAATAACTACTGTTGTTATTTTTAAACAACTTATATTTGTCGTTTTCTTCATCCAATCGCTTTTTTTCGTTATGGGGCCCACATGGTCATTGGCGCGCCGTTAAATGCGAATATTCCCCCGACAAGACGTAATATTCCACGACCAAATGAATATTCCCGACAACAATGAATATTTTATAACCACTTGCTTATTTTGAAATATTTACGTATTTTACCCCTAACTATCCACATTAATCAAATCAACCCTTACTATTTCAAAATAATAAATAGAAAATTAAATTTCATTAATAATAAGTTGGGGTCTTACAACTCTCCCTCCTTATGAAATTTCGTCCTCGAAATTGACGTCACGATACGGTGTGTTTCAAAAGGTGAGGATACCTCGCTTTCATTTCCGCTTTCAATTCCCCAAAGTCATTTTCTCTATAGCATGATTCCTCCACAAAACTTTAACTTGTGGTATGACCTTTCTTGCGTAGAACATGCTCCTTCCTATCCAAAATCTTGACAGTACCTCCTCATACGTTAAGTCTTGGCTATCTCGTCCGGTTTCTAACTCTATAACGTGGTTTGGGTCTTTCACATATTTCTGAAAGTATGGATATGTGAAACACATTATGAACACGAGACATACTCGAGGTAACGCGAGTCTATAGGCTACATTTCCTACTCGGTCAAGAATTTGAAATGGACCAATAAATCGTGGATTGAGCTTTCCTCTCTTCCCAAATCTTGTAACTCCTTCCATGGAGCAACTCATGATAATACATGATCCCCTACACTAAATTCCACGTCCTTTCGATGAAGATCTCGCATAACTCTTTTGTCTATCTTGTCTTGCCGTTTGTATACGTTGTCAAATCATTTGGATCTTTTCCGTAGTCATACGTACCAACTCGGGTCCCAACAATGTTGCTTCACCCACCTCGTCCCAACATACTGGAGAGCGACACTTTCATCCATATAATGCTTCAAATGGAGCCACACCTATACTTGCCTGATAACTGTTGTTGTAGGAGAATTCCACCAATGGTAAATACTTATCCCAACTGCCCTTGAAGTCTAGGACATAGAGTCTTAATAAATCTTCAAGAGTTTAAATTGTGAGACCCCAGATTTTATCAATAAAGATTTAAATTTTATCGAAATAATTTTTAATATTATGGTGTGAATTTGAGATAATATTATAGTTGTGGGTAGTATTTATAAATTTTGCAAAGTATGCAAGTGGTTATATTATATTCGATTGGTGGGGAATATTAGGTTTAGCGGGGAATATTCGTATAACTACTCAATCATTGGTGGACCCATAATGTAATTATTGTCGGATTGAGAAAACGACAAAAATATTTTATTGAAATAACGGCGGAAGTTTTACCGTGGTTCTTGTTGAACTACTTTCGGTAGTAAAAAGTACGATGAATACGTGTGGTTGCATAGTAGAATTACCGGTATTGATTATTGATGCTTATGTGAGAAGTCACCGGTTTGATTCCATTATTGTCGATTAATAATATGAATTATTATAGCGATAATGACGTTTTGTTTTATTCAGTATTATTAACGTAATAAAAGCGAAACATCTTTTATATAAAATAGAATACTTTATTAAAGTTATTCTATAAATAGAATATATTATATTTTATTATGCATAGTGTTGCATAGTGTTTTTGCGTAGTGTTTTGCATAGTATTGCATAGTGTTTGCATAGTAAAATGTTTTTATATAAATAGAATATATTATATTTTATTTAAAAGATTTTTCTTTAAATATGGACCGTCAGATTAAAGTAAATCAATCTGGACCGTTCATGGATTAGTTCTTATGCATTCCATTTTCCTATAAATGAAGCTCATTCCTTCATTATTTTCTTACTTAATTCATTGAAACTCTAGAGAGAGAAATTATAGAGAGAAGCTATAGAGAGAAAGTTATAGAAAGAAGAAGAGTATTCTCGCTACTTCACTACTTCTATATTAGGTTCTTTTACTAGAAGGGTGTTATTCTTTCTTCTTGAAGAGAACTTCATTATTCCATTCATTATTATTCTCATTGGAATAACTCGTAAAAAGTGGCATACCCTATACATAACCTTTGTATACGTGGCATACCCTATACTTGGTGAAATCCTTATGTTATTCCATTGCTTATTATTACATTGGAATAACTCATATACTGAGTTTACCTATACTTGGTGACATTCTTCTATTATTCATTGGAACATCACATGCATGTGTTTTACACCGGACACGGTTCATTTTATTATTACATTGGAACATCACATGCGTGTGTTTTACACCGGACTGGTTAAAATCTTTATCATTACGTTGGAATATCCTATTCGTGTGTTTTACACCGGATCCGGTTCCATCTTTATTATTACATTTGGAACATCTGTAAATTGTGAATTTCACCGACTCGTTCCGTTATTATTATTACGTTGGAATAACTCTGTTATGGCGCGCGGCACCGCATGCATGGTGATTTCTTTTGTTATTCCATTCTTTATTATACCCGGTTGGTTAAAACTTTGACTTCTATACTCCATGAAATTAGTAGAATATCCTTGATATTTGCGTTTCATCCAAAGATCTTTTCATGGAAATATTCTTCCGATCATTCTTGAATTTTACTCTACGTAAACAAAGATCATGTTGACAATTTGGACGTTAATAATTCATGGATTAAATAATTCTTGAACTTGTTTTATTGAATTACTATGTCATTGTCATCATCCTCATGTTATATTATGTTATCTTTCGCTTACGTGCATAGATGAACTTAGTATGATTATGACCAGGATCATTGGTATAATCATGACTTGATATAAATGATGTGAAAAAAGTCCCTCGGTGGGCTGTAATGCGATGATGGATAGTTTTTGGTATGATTATGACTGGGGTGATTCGGTATAGTCATGACCATTGATAATTTGATGAAAATCCTTGGACCGTGGTACAGGATGATTAAATGTGGTGGTTTATTTATTAAGTCGAGTCTCAATGATAAAAATTGATGAAAACCTTTTAAAACCTAAAAGATAGTAGACTTTATTCTCTACTTGACTCTTTTAATGGATTGCTTATTTCATCCGCAGATTAAACCGGTTGTCTATTGTATTTTATCGGGTTTAACATCTTTGTTGAAGGCTAATGATAATTTATTCGCATTATCTTAGTCATAATATTTCTTATTGGGCTAGTTGAGCTCACCCTTTCTTTTCTTTGTTCCCTTCAGAAATGAGAACATATTTGGGACGAAGTCTGGGAACGAAGTAATGGTCCGGAGGATAGCATTAGTAGTCTTCACTATTCGTGAAATAGTGTGATAATAGTTGTAATAAGGACTCCTTTTGAGTTTGTATAATATCTAGTAGACAATATTTGTATTCAAACTCATAGTTTATGTCGATTGTATACCTACAGTTATATTAGTAAGTTGTATTTGAATTTATGTACCATGTAAGTGGCGACCCAAGATGGGTGACGATACCTAATTTTGGGGGCGCGCGGTTGCTTGGTATCGAGCCATAAGTGTGAAGAGCCCCGAGCCTCTCTCATTTGGTGACTTCTGTTGATGGGGGATGCACCGGCCGGACTCTCCGTAGGGGACGCTTGATTCATGTGGCAAACCGATAGGTATCAATGTGAGGTGCTGACACAAGTTGGTGTCCAGAGTTACATTTGGTATCGAGCCATAAGTAAAGAGCCCCGAGCCTCTCATTTGGTGACTTCTATTGATGGGGATGCCGAAGCCGGACTCTCCGAGGGGACGCCTGATTTTCATGGTGGCAAACTGATAGGTACCACTGTGAGGTGCTGTCCACGGTTGGGACATGAGTTACATTTGGTATCAGAGCTATAAGTAAAGAGCCCCGAGCCTCTCGCTGGTGACTTCCTATTGATGGGGGATGCACCGCGGACTCTCCGTAGGGACGCTGCATTCATGGGTGCAAACCGATAGGTATCAATGTGAGGTCTTGACACAAGTTGGTGTCCAGAGTTACATTTGGTATCGAGCTATAAGTAAAGAGCCCCGAGCCTCTCATTTGGTGACTTCTGTTGATGGGGATGCACGAAGCCGGACTCTCCGTAGGGGACGCCTTCTCATGGCAAACCGATAGTATCAATGTGAGGTGTTGACACAAGTTGGTGTCCAGAGTTCTGGTTGGTATCGAGCTTAGGATATGATCCTGGCTAAGATGTGAGACAAGAACTAGGAGGGGAGAGACGGGGAATTCTTCGCTAAGTATGACCTACCTAAGTTTATGTGGTATTTATTTGGTCGGTCGAGTATAGGGATAATATGTGATATGTTATTTAACCCATGTTTGGTGGCGATTTGAAAATGACATCCGAAAATATTGAGATAAGCAATGAAGCACATGAGATCATTGAGTCATTTCAACCAAAAGGTAATGAGCAACAACAACATAATAATAATCATACGGTGGCATTGGTCATGAACAATGATAACCATCGTGGGGAAATTATCATGTCAAGAATGGTAACCATTTTCGGTGGTAATCATGGCCAAGATAATAAGAATGGACATTTCAAGAAGAGAGGGTTCAACAATGACGTGAAGACGTCAAGATCAAGACCGCTTTCAAAGGAAGAAGAACGACCACCGGTCAGTATGTTTCAAATGCGACAGAGGGACACATCCGTCAAACTGTGTCTGTGAGAATCCAAAGCGTGTTTTAATTGTGGAAGAGAAGGTCACTTAGCTCGATTTTTGTCGTATGGTGAAGACAAGTCCAGTTGAGATAGTGATGCCAAAGGATGTCCTGACAAGCCAAAGCCTAGAGTTTTAAGAGAGAGTTTTTTTTTCGTGACGAGGAACCCGAATAAAATTATCACGGGTAAGTTAATCATAAGCTCTTGCTAAGTCTATATATCGTATTCGATACCCGGTTCTATCTATTATTTTATCTCTCTTGCTTGCGCTCAACGCTTAAATTTGACTCAGGAGAAATTAGACTTTGATTTATCTATTGAAACTTCGTTGGGAGAAACCTTCGTTACCTCCATCGTTTATTAATCTTGTTGTTTTAAATAAACACTTTCACGTTATTGTCGATCTTATCTCTTGAAAATACTTGCCTTTTGAGGTAATTTTTGAAAATAATTGATTAACTACTCGTTATTCTTTTGTAAGGTTGTTAGCTTTCATATTCCTAACCCTTGACTGTTATACTAATTCAAAGTAACCAAATCCTAAAGTTAATCATCGTTATATCAAGCTATAAGTAAAGAGCCCCGATCCTTTCATTGTTGACTTCCTTGTGTGGAAATGTGAAGCGGACTTTTCAGAGGCGACGTCGTGGATGAAGATGGCAAGTTGATAGGTATCATTGTGAGGTGTTATCTGTGTTAAGGGATAGAAGTCACGATTGGTATTAATGTGACGTACTATCCAAGTCTTGGACGAGAGTAATGCTTTTGAATGATATTTCTATCATTAATAAATTTCTTGACGTATTCTTGAAGATTTCCTAGCCTACCCTAGAGCGTGAAATCGAATTTTGTATTGACCCCAGTACAAAAACTCATTTCTTAAACCCTCAAATATTTCTTCAACTAAAAGGATCTCATTTACGAGGATTATGATGAAAGTCATAATAAAAGCATTGGACTAATGAAAATCATGGGTATATGAAGTATTAGTAAGTGTTATGATGAGTTATGTTGGTTAGTATGTGAAAACATGAAAGTTTCTTAGAAATCACAAAGAGTTGAAAATCGATTTTGGTGAAAACGTAACATGAAATTCAATTGACCATATCTCCTATTATATTTTGAATTTTTGAATGTGGTCAAGTCCTAGAGTTAGATCTATGAGTTACCTAACTAATCCAAGTGGAATTACTGGAAAAGGTGTTGTAGATTTTTGTGTGGACTGATTTTAGCAAAGGAGTGCAAAGCTGCAAAACCGAAAAAGCTTCTGCCATGATTTTAGAGAGGCTGTTTCGGCCACTTAAATTATGAGAAAAATTCTGGCCTTTTGGGACATGAAAGTATATGGTATAAAGTACATCCTGTCCAAAAATGAGCTCATTCTGACTTAAAATGAGCAAGTTATGACTATTTCAATATTTAGGTTTTTCCGAAAAAACGCTATAACCGGAGTTCTATAACTCCGATGACCATGAAATTTAAACTGGAAGCTCACGTTAACATGTGTAAGGTCCTGCCAAGATTTGGGAATTTTGGAGTTAAACTTGAGGTAGCTAATTTCTTAAGGAATTAAGTGGAAATTGATTTTTAAAAAAATAGTAAATGAATTTTAAAAATTCGAGAAAAATATATTTTCATTATGGGACTATATTATGCTAAATCCCAGAAAAGAAATATTTTTGGGGCTGATTTGGTATTTTTCATGAAAATAGTTTAATTTACGTAACATATGAGTTAAATATGCTATGTGAAGTAACAAAGTTGAAAATAGGATTTTATGGCTAGAGAATCCTATATAGAGTATATGCATATTTTTGAGAGATTTGATAATTGGTGATGATATCTTATGAGTATGGCATTTTGAATGATTAAATGCATTATATGGTAAAACGTAAACAATTAAGAAAAATTGTTTATAAATTTAAGAAATGATTAAAATATTGTTATAATATTAATGATATTAGATTATGAGATTATTAAGTGATTGATAACATTGGGATATTCTTGAATCCTAGATAAATTATATTATAAATGTTTAATATTTATCCTTTATCTCATTTGATTGATTCTTTATATCATTATCCTCATGCTTATATTATGTTGAAAGTCATCTCATGGCTCAGTAGTGCATAGATGGACTTGGTATGATTATGACCGTGGATTGTTTAAGTATAATCATAACAGTATTTGAAAAACACAATTATCTTTGCCAGTAGTGCATGGATAATTTATGGTCGTGATATTAATGAATACACAATTATCTTTGGTCAGAAAAGTGCATGGATAATTTGTGGTCGTGATACTTAATGAATACACAATTATCTTTGGCCGTAGTGCATGGATAATTTGTGGTCGTGATACTAATGGATACACAATTATCTTTGTCAGTAGTGCATGGATAATTTGTGGTCGTGATCTTAATGAATACACAATTATCTTTGGTAGTAGTGCATGGATAATTTGTGGTCGGATACTTAATGAATACACGATTATCTTCGCCGTAGTAGTGCATGGATAATTTGTGGTCGTGATACTAATGAATACACAATTATCTTTGGCCGTAGTGCTTGGATAATTTGTGGTCGTGATACTTAATGAATACACGATTATCTTTCGTAGTAGTGCATTGATAATTTGTGGTCGTGATACTAATGAATATCCTCGCTCGTAGTGCGTGGATGATTCGATGATATGAATTAATTATTGAAAGTGAGTCTCAAAGAATGAAATATTAATTCATGGATGTGGTAAAAGTCATCTTTAGTCAGTAGTGCATTGATAGACTTGGTATGATTATGACCATCAAGGATTATTCGGTATAATCATGACCATAATTGAAAACACGAATATTCTGGCGATTGGTGCATGGATAATTCGTGGTCGTGATACTATTAAGTTAGCTGCCTCAAAGATTATTGGTTTTCTGATTGTATATCTTTGCTTTGTGAAGTGCAAAGATGAATTGTTAATGAATAGCTTTGGCAAGATTTCAAAGATGAATTTAATATTTTAAACGATAAAGGTATTCAAGGTATCCTCATCTCTTTATCATACCAGTATCGCATTCTAATTTCGAGGGCTTAAATTCCATAAGGAGGGAGATTGTGAGACCCCAGATTTTATCAATAAAGATTTAAATTTTATCGAAATAATTTTTAATATTATGGTGTGAATTTGAGATAATATTATAGTTGTGGGTAGTATTTATAAATTTTGTAAAGTATGCAAGTGGTTATATTATATTCGATTGGTCTGGGGAATATTAGGTTTAGCAGGAATATTCGCATACAACTACTCAATCATTGGTGGACCTCAATAATGTAATTATTATCGGATTGAGAAAACGACAAAAATATTTTATTGAAATAACTGGCGGAAGTTTTACCGTGGTTCTTTGTTGAACTACTCGGTAGTAAAAGTACGAAGAATACGTGTGGTTGCATAGTAGCACACCGGTATTGATTATTGATGCTTATGTGAGAAGTCACTCGGTTTGATTCCATTATTGTCGATTAATAATATGAATTATTATAGCGATAATGACGTTTTGTTTTATTCGTATTATTAACGTAATAAAAAGCGAAACATCTTTTATATAAAATAGAATACTTTATTAAAGTTATTCTATAAATAGAATATATTATATTTTATTATGCATAGTGTTGCATAGTGTTTTGCAGATAGTGTTTTGCATAGTATTGCATAGTGTTTGCATAGTAAAATGTTTTTATATAAATAGAATATATTATATTTTATTTAAAAGATTTTTCTTTAAATATGGACCGTCGATTAAAGTAAATCAACTGGACCGTTCATGGATTAGTTACTATGCATTCCATTTTCCTATAAATAGAAGCTCATTCCTTCATTATTTTCTTACTTAATTCATTGAAACTCTCTAGAGAGAAATTATGAGAGAAGCTATAGAGAGAAAGTTATAGAAAGAAGAAGAGTATTCTCGCTACTTCACTACTTCTATATTCGGTTCTTTTACGGTAAGGGTGTTATTCTTTCTTCTTGAAGAGAACTTCATTATTCCATTCATTATTATTACATTGAATAACTTTTGTAAAAAAGTGGCATACCCTATACATAACTTGTATAATGGCATACCCTATACTTGGTGAAATCCTTATGTTATTCCATTGCTTATTACATTGGAATAACTCAGATACTGTGATTTACCCTATACTTGGTGACATTCTTCTATTATTCGTTGGAACATCCTCGCTCGTGTGTTTTACAGGACACCGGTTCCGCTTTTTTTATTATTCTGTTGGAACATCCATCATGTGTTTTACAATTCATGGGACTGGTTAAAATCTTTATCATTCTCGTTGGAATATCTATATGTGTGTTTTACACCGGATCCGGTTCCATCTTTATTATTCTGTTGGAACATCACGTATGCGGTGTGAATTTCACGACACCGTTCCGTTATTATTATTACGTTGAATAACTGCCTCATCGCAAGTACCGCATGCATGGTGATTTCTTTTGTTATTCCATTCTTTATTATACCCAATTGGTTAAAACTTTGACTCTATACTCCATGAAATTAGTAGAATATCCTTGATATTTGCGTTTCATCCAAAGATATCTTTCATGGAAATATTCTTCCGATCATTCTTGAATTTTACTCTCACGTAAACAAAGGTATCATGTTGACAATTTGGGACGTTAATAATTCATGGATTAAATAATTCTTGAACTTGTTTTATTGAATTACTATGTCATTGTCATCATCCTCATGTTATATTATGTTATCTTTCGCTTACGTGCATAGATGAACTTAGTATGATTATGACCGGGGATCATTCTAAGATAATCACGACTTGATATAAATGATGTGACAAAAGTCCTCAGTGGCCTGTAATGCGTTGATGGATAGTTTTTGGTATGATTATGACCGGGGGTGATTCGGATAGTCATGACCATTGATAATTTGATGAAAATCCTTGACCGTGGTACGAGGATGATTAAATGTGGTGGTTTATTTATTAAAAGTGAGTCTCAAATGATAAAAATTGATGAAAACCTTTTAAAACCTAAAAGATAGTAGACTTTATTCTCTACTTGACTTTTTTAATGGATTGCTTATTTCACGCAGCTTAAACCTGGTTGTCTATTGTATTTTATCGCTTAACATGTTGAAGGCTAATGATAATTTATTCGCATTATCTTAGTCATAATATTTCTTCTTGGGCTAGTTGAGCTCACCTTTTCTTTCTTTATTCTCTTGAAATGAGAACATAGTGGGACTAGTCTGGGAACGAAGTAATGGTCCAGAGGATAGCATTAGTAGTCTTCACTATTTCGTGAAATAGTGTGATAATAGTTGTAATGAGGACTCCTTTTGAGTTTGTATAATATCTAGTAGACAATATTTGTATTCAAACTCATAGTTTATGTCGTATTGCATAATTTACGCAGTTATATTAGTAAGTTGTATTTGAATTTATGTACCATGTAAGTGGCGACCCAAGATGGGTGACGTATACCTAATTTTGGGGCGTCACATAAATAATCCTTTTCGATTGTCCGTCCGTTTGAGGATGGTATGCGAATCGAATCAGAATCCACGCTACCATAGCTTTTTTGCAAGCTAACCCAAAATCTTGAAGTGAATCTTGGGTCACGATCCAAAACTATGGATACTTGGCATGCCATGCAACCTCACAATCTCATTCACGCATATACTAGCAAGACGCTCAAGGAATAAGTCTCCGTATAGGCAAGAAATGAGCGAGACTTGGTTAATCTATCAACAATAACCCAAATAGCATTGATGCTTTGAGAAACCGTAGGAAGACCCGTGAACGAAATCCATGGTAATATGTTCCCACTTCCATTTCGGAATCTCAAGTGGTTGCAATGACCCTTAGGTACTAGATGCTCCGCCTTTACACGTTGACAAGTTAAACAAATCGAGATAAACTTTGCAATCTCTCTCTTCATATTGTTCCACCAAAATGTATGTCAAGATCACGATACATTTTGGTACTTCCAGATGGATTGCAAATGGTGTATTGTGTGCCTCCATCATAATCTTGTACTTCAAATCGAGTCGTTAGGGACACAAAGTCTAGAGTGGACTCAAGTATTCCTTCTTCATCAATTCTCGCTAGGAATAGCTCCTTCTTGTACTTTCTTCTTCATACGCATCACCCTGCCTGCGGTGGCTTGAGCAACCTTAACTTTTTCTATTAAAGTTGGCTCTATGCGTATACTTCACATCATCGCACTCATTCCCGCATATGATCTTCTACTCAACGCGCCAGCTACCACGTTCACTTTTCTAGGATGGTATTGAATAGTGTGGTCGTAGTCTTTCAATAGCTCGAGCCAACGTCATTTGCCGCATGTTGAGTTCTTTTGAGTGAAGAAATATTTAAGGCTTTTATGGTCCTAATATATCTCCACTTTCTCCCATATAGATAGTGCCTCCATATCTTTAGCGTAAGAAAACGATCATTATCAACTCTAGATCATGAGTAGGATAATTCCTCTCATACTCTTTAAGTTGTCGCGAGGCATAGGCTATGACTTTCCCACGTTGCATGAGAACACATCCTAACCCTTTGCTCAAGAAGCATTGTTTGTGAGATAACAAATCCATCCGGCAGATGGTATTGTTAGAACAGTGCCGAAATAAGTCTCCTCTTAAGCTCTTGGAAACTTTTCTCGCATTCTTTTGCTCCAAACGAATTTTGTATCCTTCCGAAAGTTAGCCGAGTTAATAGAGTAGCGATTCGAGAAAATCCTTCCACGAATCTCCGATAATAACCACTAGACCCGTAAAGCTACGTATTTTGGCCAATCGACTTTCGGTTGCTCCCAACTTTGTATTGCTTCAATCTTCATTTGGGTCCACAGATACTCCATGTTTTGACACCACATGCCCAAGGAATGCTACTTCCTCAAGCTAGAACTCGCATTTCTTCAATTTGGCATATAGTTTGTTTTCACGAAGCCTTTGGAGTACCAGCTTCAAATGGTGCTCATGATCTTCACGACTTTTGGAATATATGAGAATGTCATCAATAAAAACAACAACGAACTGATCCAAATATTCCTTGAATACTCGGTTCATCATATCCATGAAAGTCATAGGAGCATTAGTCATCCGAAAGACATGACTAAGAATTCATAATGCCCATATCGAGTTCTCAAGGCGGTCTTTTGAATATCCTCGGTTCTAATCTTGGTGATGATATCCGTAAGCGAAGATCAATTTTTGAAAAGAATTGTGCCCTTGCAATCGGGTCAAACAAGTCATCAATACGAGGTAGAGGATACCTATTCTTGATGGTGACATGGTTCAATTTCCGATAGTCAATATAAAGTCGCATACTCCCCCTTCTTCTTCTTTACTTAATAAAACAGAGCACCCCAAGGAGATGTACTTAGGGACGAATGAAACCGATGTCTCAACAATTTCGTAGTTGGACCTTTAACTCCTCGAAGTTCAATAGGAGCCATTCGATATGGGGTTTTAGAAATTGGCTTTTGTACTAGGTTCAAGATCAATAAAGAATTCAACTTCACGTTCGGGGTAGATCGGGAAGTTCTTTGAAATACGTCGGAAAGTCAATAACAACAGGAATATTATTCAAATTTGACGTGTCTTTATTCAAATCCATAACATGGGCTAAGAAAGCTTGACATCCGCTTTTCAATAAACGAATTGCTTTATGATTAGATATGATGTTGATTGATTTTAATAGTTTAGTTGCTTGAATTGCATACAACGAGTTGGTTAGGAATATGAAAACTAACAACCTTACGTAAAATAATCAATTTTGGCATGATGAGTAGTTAACCAATCAATCCCTAAAATCACATCAAAAGCAAGTATCTTTAAAGAGATAAGGTCAATGGTGTAAGGTGATGGTGCCAACTTGAATCAAACAAGATTTATAAACAAGTGGATGTGATGAAAGTTTCTCTAACGGAGTTTCCAGATAGGTCAAAGTCTAATTTCTCCGAGTCAAGTTTAAACGTTGAGCACATGCAGGATAGATAAATGAATGGGTAGCACTTAGGTATTAAGTAAGGTATAAACTTCGCAAGAATTTATAAATAGCTTACCCGTGATCACCTCGTTTGGGTTCCTCGATTTTGACCAAATACAACAAACGCTTCTTCCCGTAATCGTTGACTTTGACTTTTCCGGGATGATCTTTTGAGTCACCATCCCCATTGAACTAGGTTTCATTCTGCATAATCTCGAAGCGATATGTCCTTCCTTTCCACAATTATTGTTAGGTTTGTAATATTCAAGAACGCAATCAAATTGCAAAATAATGCGAAACATGTAAAAATCGAGTTTAAAATTTTACAAACCATATACCCGGATCACCCTTTATGCACAATTATTAATTAAACGAAAAAGGATAACGAATAAGAATCATACCCTTGAAGATCGAGCTTCCTCGTGTACAAGTTCACCTCCAATCCTTTTCGCTCAACTTGAATCCACCCAGGGTTTGGTTCCTTCCTTTGATCAACGTTAGCCACCCAAATGTTTGGCCTCTGAGGTGATCCACCAAGGAAAAAGAATTTTCAAGAAGAAGGTATTGGCTCAAACCCTAGTTTTTCCTATCTCAGTATAGAAAAAGGCGACTCTCCAACAATTGGAATAACGTATGTTGTAAAAGTCAACAACCACATCACCCATAATAAGACTCCTCTTATTTATAGATGTGGCAAAACCCACCTTAACAATTAAGGAATTGGGATTTTTTAATTAATTAAATTTTTAATTAATTAAGCTCCCTAATCTTATCGGGATAATTAATTAAACTCCTTTAACTAATTTTCCTTCCTAATCCAATTAGAATAAATGAGAGTACTTATATTAAATTAATTCCTAAACTCTTTTAGAAATTAAAATAATAATAATTGTAATAATATTAATAAGACTCCTCTTATTAATTTATATTTAATATTTCTAAAATATTAAATAATAATATTAAGCTATTTAATTTATTCTATCACCATAGATTAAATTAAATATACTTAACATATTATTATGATTATGCCATTAACTTCTTAAATAATTATTCTTCCTTTTATGGTGTGACCCTTTAGGTTCTCCATATTAAACCGGTTGTGAATAAATCAATTAGAACAATTCTAATTTTATTTAAATAAATAAATTAAATAATTAATTTATTTAAATAAATAATATTTATTCTACAATAGGATAAGCCTCCTAGCGATCAACGACTTTCCAGATAATATAGATTTCAACATTAATCATAAAAGAACCTTTGAGTAAATAGTTACCGTGACAATTCAATCCTTCCACCATACAATGTCCCAATTAAATATAAGATATGGAATTACTGTCAAGTCTTATTTTATTTAATTATATGTATTTCGATCCTTAAATGCACAACACCAAATAATGCAAATTAGAAACTCCTTTCTAATTTCATTACCTTTTGGCCAAGGACTCATCGGGTTGTCATTTATCGAATCACATAGACATTTCTCTTTTTTAATAGAGTGGTAGATTCTTTATTGATCATACATTATCTCCATATACAACTTATTATACCCAAGCATACCCTTTGATATACCCTAAGGGTCTTAAGGAATAAGTCAAAGTATAACTCATCATACACAAGATACTATGATGATCTCAAGTCCAAGTATCACTTGTACTACTATCACTACAGGAATTCCTATTGACAGGAACGTAAAACTCCATTAGGTATTCCTTAGCGAGCCATGCTCAAATGAACTTATTCTCTAATAAGCACCTACATACTTGCTTTAGTGTCTCACACAAATGATCATGAGATCAATCATCCTCATCCAATGAGCAAGCAACGCATGTACCAATCTATCTGGATTCACTAATCCCCAATTTAGTAATCCAATGATTGGGAACTATTTTAGTTTTAAGCTTTCTAAGAATTTAGATCTCATTAGAATGATCATCATCATTATTCTAAAAGCATTGCTTAAAACTATGGGTTTATTACATATTATTAAACAAAGATCATGTAGATAATTAAAAGCCTTTAATAAATTAATACTTTTTATTAATAAATGAATAAGATTGTTATAAAGTATATGTTTTATCATCAAACATGATTGGCTTGTGTGCATACTACTTTCAATTATAGCATACCTTGAACTGTTGTGGGCAGTTTGGACTGATATGTCCCTCTTTTCCGCATTTGTAGCATATGACCGGTGGTTGTTCTCCTCCTTTGAAACCGATTGTTTCTTAAGACTATCGTCTCTTTACATGGTCGTTGTTAAATCTCCTCTTTTTAAAATCTCCTCCCGACTCGCTTCTTCTATTTTCATGGCCATGATTACCACCGTAGTAGTTACCATTTTTGTCCGTCTGCTTTCTCTTCTCATTTGGTTATCATTATTCTCGTTGATCGCTATCTCTGCGTACGATCCTCGGTTATGGTCCTTGGTTGAACATACTCGTTATCTCGCTCTAACAATTGAGCCTCATTAACAACATCCGAATAGAGAGAAAATTTATGAGAAATGAGATATTGTCGTGATGCCGGGTTTTAAACCCCTCGAAACATCCGCCATACGCTCCTCATTCTCCACCAAATGAGGTGCAAACTGGATAACTCGCAAACTTTGCCTCGCATCGAGACACCGCTCGTGTTGTTTTGTTCTAATCTGATGAACTCCACTTCCTTCATATGACGTAACACTTTCGTGAAAGTATTTGTCATTAAATAGTTTCGAAATGTCTCCCAAGACATGCCGAGTCTTGGCCGGATGGGGTACGCTTCACAGACTCCCACCAAGAGTCCGCTTTCGCCACGGAACATAAAGGTGGCGAATGGAACCTCTCGTTCCTCTGTGCATCCCAAGACATCGAATATCTTGGTAATTTGCTTGACCCATGTTTCCACCATGATCGGATCCGGCTTTCCTTAAATTTCGTGGTCCCAACTCTTTGAATCGCTTGAATTGTGACAACCCGTGAATTTCTATCATTTCCTCCTATATTTTGAACACGAGTCTCCTCATCCGATTTTGCATGAATCGCAAAAAGCTTCTAAACATCCCTCATTCATCATACGCTTCGCTGGTGTTGTTCACAGGAGGTACATTGCCACCACTGTTGCACGCTCTCCTCGTTGGTAAGATGCAGGCATCCACGGTCTCATTTACTCCATCGTTAATATTCTCACGACATTCTCAAATCGCATCATAAAACAAGGGTTAATTAAGGAAATCAATATATCACATAATATCCCTATATACTAACCAACTAACAAATAAGCTTAGGTAGGACACACTAGCGAAGGATTTACTCGCCTCTCCTCCTAGTTCTATTCCCGATCTCCGCAGAGATCATATCCCTAAGCTCGATACCAACCGTGATGCCCCCAAAATAGGTATACATCACCCATTACGAATTGTCAATACATGGTACGTAAACAACTACAACTTTATTATTACAACGAAGAAAGCGTGAGTTTGAATACAAATATTATCTTCTAAACAATATCTATACTCAAATAAATCCTCATCACATTTATTGATACATTATTTTACAAAAATGGTGAGGACTACTAAACAACTCTCTCTAGAACCTTCATTCCATACCCCGACTCGTACTCGCTATATTCTCGCCTCCTGAGAAGAAAAATGGAACAAAAAGGAAAAGGGTGAGCTCAACTAGCCCGAAGAAAGAATACTATGACTAAGATAATATACAACAAATTATCATTAGTCTTCAACAGGGAAAATCTAATAGAATACAATAGACAACAAGTTTTTAAATCAATATTCGCATTGAAATAATAATTCATTAGAAGAGTTAAGTAGAGAATGCAAACTACTATCTTCTATGTATGAATTAAAAGTTCATCGCTCTATCTTTTATCCCTGTAACATCAACCAATATATATCTGGAATCAAATATTCATCTTTGCACTACAGGGCCAAAGATATTCATCATTGGTCATGTTCATCTAAACACCTGTTCATCTTTGCACTACGGGCCAAAGATATTCTTGAAATTATTCATCTTTGCACTATGTGCCAAAGATATTCAATAATATCATCATTTAAGACTGAGGATGATGAAAAATATTTTTAAAGAAACGAATCCAGTGAAACAAAATGACAAGGATTAAGGATTAAGGATTCGTACTTTGTTTTATCCACATCCAAAAATACCTCAAAAATAATTACAGTGGTGTAAAATTCAAGAATGATCAAAACATGGATACAATCAAAGCTAGTATCCAGAATAGATATTTTGGACGAAAAGAAAATTTTTCATTTTTTCGATGAATAGTGCCGTATTCGTGAATAGTGTCCGTATACGTGAATAGTAACTCCGACACCAAAAGTTCCAAATTTGATAAAAACTTCAGATCAATATTTCAAAGATAATGATATTGAAGAAATAATATTATTATTTAAAAAAATAATATCCCTTACCTCACAAAGACAAGATTCTAGTTGAAACAGGATATAGACTATGACTTGAACTTGCAATCAGATAGCAATACTCAAAGTATACTCAAAATACTCACAAGAATACGCCGATAATATAGAGAGAGAAAACTTCAGTTTCGGTGTGATTTTCAATTCTAACCCAAGCACCCTATTTATAGGAAAATACTTAGAACACCCAAAGTAGAAAATTTAATATAATATTAATATATATAATAAATCTTCTATGCCATCCTACCAGCTGATCTCAAACACCTAACACATGTCCATAAACAACAAAAACGTTTTTCTAAATAAAAATAATTAAAACTTCCAAAAATCAATTATTTCGGAGCTTCGGAACTTCAATAATTCATAATAAATAGCCCTTTTGTCAGAAAATTTGAATCTCGCGAGTTTTTATAGGAAATTCAATTCTCTACAACTTTACAGAAGAAAGTTTTTCCAAATTCCAAACTGAAATTGACTGAAATCCACAAACGAACGATTTTACAAGCTATAATCAAATTTCAGTCAATAAATGGGGTCCACCGACATGTTTAACATATTTTAAACATTTATTGCAACAAAAATACTCTTCCTCCTCGTATACTCATATATCCCACATTCGTTGTAAAAATATCACCATTATTATATTATTAAAATATAATAATATATTTAAATGAATTATTTTATCGAAAAGATAAAATTTCAATTTTCAACAATTGTCACATTAAAATTTTCTCCATCTATATCCACATAAAATCAATATTTTTCTTATCATATGAATCAATAATTAATTATTCACAAATAATATTACTGTAATCACAATATTGACAAAGGTGCAGTTCTTGAAAGAGGGGCTTTCAATAAAGATTTCTCTCTTCTTGGAGCGCAATTAGGTGACCAAACCTCTCCTTAGATGTAACTTTCTAGACATTGCCAATAATGTTATCCAATAATATTATTCGAGGATAATATGAATTATTGTTCGATAATGGAAAATAACGTGTAATGACAATTTATTGAAACAACAGTAATATAAAATATCAATGCAAAAGAATTATTGAATCAATAAAATAAAATCTTGAACAAGAATTATCGTAACCATTATTGAGTAGTGCCTTCTTCACGTAAGAATCAATAATTGGTGCAATACCGTGTCTTGTGTTTTAACCACCGAGTATTTTAAAAAGATTAATCTGAGAATAACCACGCTCTTATTTTTAAACAACTTATATTTGTCGCTTTTCTTCATCCAATCGCTTTTCTGTTATGGAATTTATTACATTATCTGCCTGGTGCATTTAATATTCCCCGACAAAGCATTTAATATTCCCCGACAACAATGAATATTTTATAACCACTTGCTTATTTTGAAATATTTGCGTATTTTACCCCTAACTATCCACATTAATCAAATCAACCCTTACTATTTCAAAATAATAAATAGAGAAAATTAAATTTCATTAATAATAAGTTGGGGTCTTATATTTTCAAAAAGATAAGATCGACAGGTAACGTGAGGGTATCGATTTGAATCAAATAAGATTTATAAATAGTGGAGGTAATGAAGGTTTCTCCTAATGGAGTTTCAACCGATAAGTCAAAGTCTAATTTCTTCGGAGTCAAATTTAAATGTTGAGCGCAAGCAAGAGATATTAAAAGAATGGGTAGAACTAGTATCTAATAAGGTATAGACTTCGCAAGAAATTATAATTAACTAACCCGTGCTAACTTCGTTTGGGTTACTCGCTTTTTGAGAAGTCACGAAAAACGCTCTTCCTAAAACCACCGACTTTGTTTTGTCCGTATCCGCCTTTGGTGCCACCGTCCCAGATGGATTTGATTTTGCTATAGGACAAAATTTAGCTATGTGACCGTCTTTTCCACAACTAAAACATATCTTGGAAGGATGTGAACAGTTTGGACTTATGTGTCCCTCCTCTCCGCATCTGTAGCATCTAAATGGTGGTCGTTCTCCTCCCCTAGAATTTGTTGCTGGTGTTGGTGCTGCTGCCGACGTCTTCCCATCATCGTTAAATCTTCTCTTCTTGAATTTTCCACTTAAATCATTTCTTCTATTATCTTGGCCATGATTACCACCGAAGTGGTTACCATTTCTGGCAAGATAATTTCCTCCACGATGGTTATCATTGTTCCGATGACCGTTGCCACCGATATAATTATTATCGTGTTGTTGCTCATTATCCTTTGGTTGGGCTGACTCATTATCGTGCTCCAATAACTGAGCCCTATTCACTACATCTGAATACAAATACAATTTGTAAGAAATGAGGTATTGACGTATTTTGGGTTTCAAACCTCTTAGAAACATTCACGTCATTCGCTTCTCATTATCGACCAAATGGGATGCAAACCGGGATAACTCCGCAAATTTAGCCTCGTATTACGACACGGTCATATTGTTTTGGTTCAACTTGATAAACTCCACCTCCTTCATGTGACGAATACTTTCAGGAAAATACTTGTCGTTGAACAGCTCTTGGAACTTCTCCCAAGACATCTTGAAAAGGCCAGTCGGGTAACGCTTTTATAGATTCCCACCAAAGAGTGTGCCTCTTCACGCAACATAAAGGTGGCAAAGGAACCTTTACTCTCGGAGCATCCCAAGACATCAAATATCTTGGTGATCTGCTTTAACCACGTCTCCGCCTTAAGTGGTTCTGGCTTTCCCAAAAACTTCGGTGGTCCCAGCTCCTTGAACTGCTTAGCAGTGACCATCCAAGAGTTGCCAGTGATTCCACCTATATTTTGAACAGGAGCCGCTCTCGGTTGATGTTGTATGAATTTCATAAAGCCTCTTAACATCCCATCGTTCACCATTTCATCGGTGTTATTGTTTACCTGAGGATTATTGTCTTCCTATTGCAAATTATCCTGAGTATTGATCGTTGGTGACCCAACCGTCTCATGTGTTTCATTGCTTATCTCAACATTTTCAGATGCCATGCTCAAACACTGTCACAAAACAAGGGTTAATTAACATGTCACATATAATCCCTATACTCTGACCGACCAATTAAATACCAAATAAACTTAGGTAGGTCATACTAGCGAAGGAATTCCCCGTCTCTCCCCTCCTAGTTCTTGTCTCACATCTCAGCTACGGATCATATCCCTAAGCTTTAATACCAACTGTGACACCCCCAAAATAGGTATACATCGCCCATCTTGAGTCGCCAAATACATGGCACAAAATTCAAATACAACTTAATTAAACAACAATCGTGTAAAATACGACAAAACATAATCTAAGAGTTTCAATAAGAATATTGTCATCTAGACAATATTCACACTCAATGGAGTCCTCATTACATTTATTGTCACATTATTTTATAGAATAGTGAGGACTACTAAAACAATCATCTGGACCGTCAATCCGTTTTTCGACTCGTCCCAGCTATATTCTCATTTCCTGAAGAGAACAATGAAAGAAAAGGGTGAGCTCAACTATCCCAGTAAAAAATATTATGACTAAGATAATGCAGAATAAATTATCCTTAGCCTTCAATAGTATAACAACTGATAGAATATAATAGACAACAAGTTTTAGATCAACAATCTGCGGTGATGAATAAGCAATCCATTAGAAGAGTCAAGTAGAGCATAAAATCTACTATCTTCTATGATTTAAAAAGTTTTTCATCAACTTTATCGCTGAGACTCAGCTTAATAAATAAAATCGAATCATCCCTGCATCACGGCCAAGGATATTCATGTAATCATCAATGGTCATGATTATTCCGAATAATCCCTGGTCATAATCATACCAACAACTGTCCATCAATGAACTACAAGCCAATGAGGACTTTCACCACATCATTCGTCACATTACGGTCATGATTATACCGAATAATCCATGGTCATAATCATACCAAGTCCATCTATGCACGTAAGCCAAAGATGACTTTCATCACAATATAACCATGAGGATGATGACAATTACATAATAATTCAATAAAACAAGATCAAGGATAGATTTAAAAGATTTATAATTTAATTTATCCAGAAATCAATAACGTCCAAATTGTCAACATAATACTGCTTTGTGGAGTAAAATTCAAGAATGCTCCGGAAGAATATTTCCATGAAAAAAGATATGGATGAAGCTTTAAATATCCAGGATATTCTACTAATTTCATGGAGTATAGAAGCTAAAACTTTAACCAACTAAGTATAATAGAATATATGAAAGCGCAAATGGATTTTTTTTGTCCGCCATGCAGTAATCCATAGATGCATCATTTCCACGATTTAATAAGGAATGAATACGAAGGATCATTCACCATGCATGCGATAATTCACATAGACAGGTTATTCCAACAGAATAATAAAGAATGGAATAACAGAAGAATTCACCATGCATTCGGTAGTCCGCGTAGACAGGTTATTCCAATAGAATAATAAAGAATGGAATAATAGAAGAATTCACCAAGCATGCGATAGACCGCACAGACAGGTTATTCCAACATAATAATAAAGAATGGAATAACAGAAGAATTCACCAGGCATGTGATAGACCGCACAGACAGGTTATTCCAACAGAATAATAAAGAATGGAATAACAAAAGAATTCACCAGGCATGCGATAGACCACACAGACAGGTTATTCCAACAGAATAATAAAGAATGGAATAACAAAAGAATTCACTAGGCATGCGATATACGCACAGACAGGTTATTCCAACAGAATAATAAAGAATGGAATAACAAAAGAATTCATCGAGCACGCGATAGAATCAGATAGACAAAGTTATTCCAATGTAATAATAAAGAATGGAATAACAAAAGAATTCACCAGCATGCGATAGACCATACGTATATGTTATTCCAATAGAATAATAAAGAATGGAATAATGTTAGAATTCACTGTGCATGCGGTAGTCCGCATGATGCATGTGTTATTCTAACAGAATAATAAAGATTGGAATAACAAAAGAATTCACCAGGCATGCGGTAGTCTGCACAGACAGGTTATTCCAACAGAATAATAAAGAATGGAATATCAACTCTTACGAGTATTGAAAGAAAATAACTTCTCTTCATGAATACGAAAGAAATAATACCCCTTACCTTAGAAGAAAACTGGAATAATGAGGTAGCAGACTTCTCTTCTTCTTTCTCTCTATAATTTCTCTATAATAATTGCTCTTGTGAGACTTAGTGAATTGGTGAGAAATGAAGGAAGAATGAGCTTCTATTTATAGGAAAATATAGTTTCAATAATTGCACATTTTGGGGCTCGAAATATTACAGTATAATACCTTCCTCTTTTCTTCATTTTTAATTTAGTCCTGCAAGTATTATCAAACTTGCACCACCTCCCCTAATAGTAAATCATGTGAATCAATAGTAAATCATGTGACTCAATAGTTCTAAACATGTGAAAAAAATAATTACAGTATAGTACTTCCATCTATACGTCCATTTTTATTTTAGTCATACAAGTATTATGAATCTTGCACCAACTCCCCTAATAGTAAATTATGTGAATCAATAGTACACACATGTGAACACATAGTTATAAACATGTGAATTAATAGCAATTAATTGCTCATTTATCCGGTGAATTACCCGATTGGTCAATATAACCTCCAGACATCAATTATTATCAAAATAAATATCGATTTCCACTAACACTAATAATCCCAACACAATGGAGCTATCAATTTCATCTTTAATCAACACGAACTTACTCATCATTAATATTATAACTCTCAATATTTAACAACCAGGTCGTTCCCAGGAAAGAAGGGGCTTTCCAATAAGGATTTCTTCATATTGGCGCACAATTAGATTATCTAACCTCTCCTTGACAGAACTTCTAGACATTGTCAATATTGCAAATAATAATATGAATAACTTTGTTGTTTCAATAATTGATTTAATAATATAACATATTATATAGATGATACTGTGACAATAATTGAATCAATAATATGAGAGATATGATGCAGCAATTACTGTAGCAATAATTGAGTATAACTGAGTGACTTCATTCGTAAGCATCAATAATCAATACCGTGTGCTACTATGCAACCACGCATATTACTATACTTTTACTACCGGGTAGTTCAACGGTTTTTAACGGTAACACTTTCGCCGTTATTTTTATAAAATGATAATTCTGTCATTTCCTAACTATGACAATACTTCCGTTGTGGGGTCCACCAATGATTGTAGCGTCGTATGGATATTCCCGACAAAAAGAATATTCCCCGACCAAACGAATATTTTATAACAACTTCCTTACTTTGCAAAAATTTTCACATATCACCCTTAACTTTAACCTTTTATCAATTTAACCATTTACGAAATAAAATAATAATTATAGGAAAATTGAATACTTTCATTTAATAAAATTCGGGGTCTTACACTCACTATCCATATATTCATACTATCTACCCAAATAAAATAATATTTAAACCATAATCCTCCCTTTTAAATAGGGTTACATCATTAAATTCAAAAACATCCCAGGTTGTCTAACCTTTAAACTGAAAGTATTATGCATACAAGCCAATCATGTATGATGATAAAGCATATACTGTGTAATCAATCTTATTTATTTATTAATAAAAGAATTATTAATTAAAGGCATTTATTATCTACATGGTGCTGTTTTAATAATATGTGATAAACCCATAGTTTTAAGCAACGCTTTTAGAATAATGATGATGATCATTCTAATTAGATCTAAATTCTTAGAAAGCTTAAAACTAAAATAGTTCCCAATCATTGGATTACTAAATAGGGGATTAGTGAATCCGGATAGATTGGTACATACGTTAACATTTCATTGGATGAGGATGATTGGTCTCATGATCATTTGTGTGGAGACACTAAAGCAAGTTATGTAGGTGCTTATTAGAGAATAAGTTCATTGAACGTGACTCGCTAAGGAATACCTAATGGAGTTTTACTTACCTGTCAATAGGAATTCCTGTAGTGATAGTAGTACAAATGATCCTTAGACTTGAGATCATCATAGTATCTTATATATAATGAATTGCACTTTGACTTATTCCTTAAGACTCTTAGAGTATATCAAAGGGTATGCTTGGGTGTAATAAGTTATATATGAAGATAATGAATGATCAATAAAGAATCTACCACTTCTAGTAAAAAGGAGAGATGTCCTATGTGATTCGATAAATGACAACCCAGGAATCCTTGGCCAAGGTGGAATGAAATTATAAAGTAGTTTCTAATTTGCATTCATTAGGAGTTGTTCATTTAGGAATCGAAATACATATAATTAAATAAAATAAGACTTGACAGTAATTCCATGTCTTCTATTTAATTGGGACATTGTATGGTGGAAGGATTGAATTGTATTTAAGTAACTATTTACTCAAAGGTTCTTTTATGATTAATGTTGAAATCTATATTATCCGGAAAGTCGTTGATCGCTAGGGAGGCTTATCCCTATTGTAGAATAAATATTATTTATTTAAATAAATTATTTGTTTAATTTATTTATTTAAATGAGATTAGAATTGTTCTAATTGATTTATTCACAACCTAGGTTTAATATGGAGAACCTAAAGGGTCACACCATAAAAGGAAGAATAATTATTTAAGAAGTTAATGGCATAATTGTAATAATATGTTAAGTATATTTAATTTAATCTATGGTGATAGAATAAATTAAATAGCTTAATATTTATTATTTAATATTTTAGAAATATTAAATATAAATTAATAAGAGGAGTCTTATTAATATTATTATAATTATTATTATTTTAATTTCTAAAAGGTTTAGGAATTAATTTAATATAAGTACTCTCATTTATTCCTAATTGGATTAGGAAAGAAAATTAGTTAAAGGAGTTTAATTAATTACCCCTAATAGGATTAGGGAGCCCATTTAATTAAAAGAGTTTAATTAAATAGATAATACCTTATTTTAATTAAAATAGGTTACATGATATCTTTATAAGAGGAGTCTTATATTAGATATCTAATATCACGTAATTCTAGATTTGGAGAGGACACCCTTTTCTTATTAGGATAAGAAAAACTAGGGTTTGAGCCAAATGCCTTCTTCTTGAAAAATTCCTCTTCCTTGGTGGATCACCTATAGAGGCCATACACTGGGTGGCTTACATTAATCAAAGGAAGGAATCTACCCAGGAGATTCAAGGAGATCATGAGAAGTAGGAGGTGAACTCGTACTGAGGAAGCTCGCTTTACAAGGGTATGATTTCATAATTTCTTATTCTTCGTTTAATTAATAATATGCATAAAGGATGATCCGGGTAATTGGTTTGTGAAAAATTTTAAAATCTGATTTTATCTCGCTTCCGCTATTTTTGCAATTTTGATTGCTACTTTGATTTTCACGAAAACCTAACAGTGGTATCATGAGCCAAATTTATGCGAATTATTAATTATTTAGATTCCATATATGTATGGGTATGCATTTAGAATAATTTATTGGGCATAATTTGTTGTATAAAATTATTATTTTATGAAAAAAATAAAAAAAATAAAACAGAAAAACCGTAGCTTGAAACCTGCTAATTTTTTTTTTGAACCGTGATTCAAGCTAGCTATCTGCTGGACGGTTATATATATATATATAAATAATATATATCTGCTGGACGGTTATATATATATATAAATAAGATATATCACGGAAAGAAAGAAAAAAAAAAATTGCCAACCGGATTGATCACACAGCTGCTGTCCACGTGACCATAATTGTCCAGAATTTTTGAACCATGATACAAGGCTAGCAAGGTGCTGGAGGTTTTTAAAGAAGATCCACGTGGCAATGATATGTCCGGATTATTATAGCTATGTCCGGTTTTCTTTGTATTAATACAAGTAGGACAATTATTATATATATATATATATAATTGTTATATATATATATATATTAATTTTAATAATTTTATAATTAAAATAAAAGTGTTTATTTTAATCTTGAAATTGGATTTCATGCAACATAAAATTGCCCATTAAATGATACTCATATATATATGGAATGATTTAATTTATTGATACATATGATGATATGTATGATAATAAATGGGATTGATTATGGACAATCGACCAATATGATTGGATTTATTTTAGTTGGATGTTTTGAATGAATGGGTTTTATTAAATGGGGTCTCTGCGTGCCTCGTCTTTTACGGTTTTCTTCTTGATGTAAATTCTATCTCTCTCTATGTACTTCCCTCGATCACGATCAAGGTTTCTATTTAAATTAAATAGTTTAATGTAATAGGATTAGTTATAATTTTTAGAAGAACCAAGACCAAGATCAAGGAGCGCTTGAAGACCTGTTTGTAATGGAGCAGGGTTTAAATGTAATAGTTATATTTAAATGTTTATTCTTTGCACCCTAGGGTTTGACCTTTTGGTTCACTTGGTGGCTCTAGTGAACCAAACTAGAATAAAAGTCCATAATCAATCTGGGTAGAATATAGTATTCTATATATGCATGCTAGTATTATATATATTATATATTATGCAAACATGCTTCGCATGTTTAATAATATGACGCGATTTTTATATATATATTTGCATGCCGCTTAAACAAGATGAGAGACAAATAATAACAAATCCTCAAAGTTTTTATTAAGTCTTAAGCGTTCAAAGATATTTAGAATATCGAACGTCGCTTTCTAGCATGATAAAAATTAATAGAGTATTAAATATTTAATATGAGTTTGTTGTGTCACCACAAGGCAAGTATTAAGTATTTAAGATGTTAATTTATCACATTTGATGCTTATAAAGAAAATTGAACAATATTGTTTTGTTGTGTCACCACAAGGGCGATATTTTTCTTTTTTGAATATATGGAAGTGCTAGGTTGACTTAACTTAGATAATTTTGATTCTGGATGTGCCACCACTTGATCAAAATAATCTAAGAGGCAAAACATAAGGAGTTACATGTTGATGTAATTGACAAGGAGTTGTCTACCTATTTATTTATATATAGTTTGTTGTGTCACCACAAGGCTATATATATTTGAAATGGGATCCTTATTCTCACTAAAGCAAAAAACTTTAATTAGATTTTTCTTTAACTATATATATGAGGGTAATATAGTTTGAAGAAAATAGTGGGAGATACCAATATAAAATAAGACCTAATTTATTTTGGTAATTAATAAACGAATGTTTGCTAAAATATTGTCTTTTTACATGCGCAATTTTGAAAATGTCACATTCACTAATTTCATCGCGAAGCATACTTGATGCTAACAAACCGTGACCAGGACCAAACTACACTGATGGTTGAGGAATCGAGAATTGTTCTCACCTGCTTTGAAAAGATTTCTTATGTCCTAAATTCGCCTAGTGCGTTCAAAAAAAGTTCAGAGAGATAGCCTCCGAGGAAGAGATTGCTACTTTTAAGCAAGTGGCAAGATGATGCATCGTGGCTCAATGCATCATGCTCGCATCCATGAGTAACGAGCTTCAGCCACAAGATGAAAACATGGATGCTCCTACTATGCTACTACACCTTGGAGAGTTGTATGGTGAGCAAAGTAGGACTGCTAGATATGAAATATCTAAGGAGCTCTTCCGATCTCGGATGACCGAGGGCACTGCCGTTGAGACTTATGTCCTCAAGATGATCAATCTGATTGAACGTCTTGGACAACTTGGGTTCGTCATGGATGGGGAGTTGAGTCAAGATTTAGTCTTGCAATCACTCCCTGCACACCTTCTCACAATTTGTTGTGAATTTTCACATGAACAAGTTGGATGTCACTTGCTCAATTACTTAACATGTTGAAAATCTCTTTGAAGGTCACTTCCCATCCAAGAAGAACCATGTCTTCATTGGTGGATGATTCTTCCAAGAAAAGGAAGAGGCCCAAGGTATTTTCTCAAAAGAAGAAATCCAAGAAGGCTAAGGAAAGGCGAAAGTGAAGGATCAAAGAAACTCGATCCAACTAGCAAAGGAATTTGCTTCCATTGCAATAAGTCAAGGTCATCTGGAAGAGGAACCGCAAGGATTATCTCGCAGACAAAAGCGTAAGAAGCTTGAAGAAGCTTTCAATCCTAATCAAGGTTTGTTTATGATTGAAATTAATTTTTCCGAAAGTCAATCTTCTACTTGGGTATTGGATACCTGGGATGTGGTTCTCACATATGTAATAATATGGGTGGACCGGTCAAGTAGAAAGTCGAAAGAAGAATGAGGTCGTCCCACGAGTGGGAAATGGAGCAAAAGGTCACGCATTAGTGTGAGGGACTTATTGTTTAAAGACGCCTACGGCAAGTTCATTAATTTAAATAATTGTTATTTTGTTCCAAATATCATTAGAAACATTATTTCTATCTCTGTATTGGATATGGATGGTTTTAATATTATAATAAAGAACAACAGTTGTTCCATTTATAATGATAATGTTTTATATGGTGTTGGTAATTTGCGAAATGGACTTTATATACTTGACTTGCATGAAAATATATTTCAAATTGAACAAACTAAGAAAAGGAAAAGAGATGATGTTAATTATACCTTCATGTGGCAATTGTAGACTCCGGCCATATTAATGAAACAAGATTATCCAAGTTGCATAAGGATGGGCTCCTAGAGCTATCTCGATTATGAATCATATCCAACCTATGAATCTTGTCTCATGGGTAAATGACTAAATCTCCTTTTAGTGGAAAAGGAGAAAGAGTTACAGAGTTGTTAGCGTTGGTACACACAGATGTATGTGGACCTATGACAACGACCGCACGAGGAGGGTATTCTTATTTTATTACATTCATTGACGACCACTCAAGATTTGGATATGTGTATTTAATGAAATACAAATCTGAATCATTTGAAAAGTTCAAAGAGTTCAGAAGTGAAGTTGAGAAGCAAACTGGTAAGAGTATTAAGATTCTTCGATCGATCGAGGAAGAGAATACTTAAGTGGTGAGTTTCTCAATTGTCTCAAAGAAAATGGTATAATCTCACAATGGACTCCACCAGAACGCCACGAGATGAATGGTGTATCTCGAAAGGAGAAATCGAACATTGTTGGACATGGTTCGATCTATGATGAGTTTTACCGACCTTCCAGCTTCCTTCTTCGGGGATATGCCTAGAATCGATCGTGATACCTACTTAACAAGGTACCTACAAAATCCGTCCCCAAGACCCCATATGAGTTATGGGACGGGGAGGAAACCAAATCTTAAGCATGTTAAGACTTGGGGTTGTCAAATTTATGTCAAAAAGTTTGAAAACGATAAGCTGCAGACTAGATCTGACAAATGTAGATTTGTGGGATATCCTAAAGAAACATCGGGGTATTATTTCTATCATCCAACTGATCAAAAGGTGTTTGTTGCGAAACATGCTGCCTTCTTGGAAAAGGAGTTTATCCTTGAAGGGGTCAGTGGGAGTAAGATATATCTTGAAGAGGTTCAAGAACCACAAAATGCTACAGATCAAAGTGAGGTACCTAATCAAGTAGAGATTCCTTCTGTACCACACCCTATTCGTAAATCTGGAAGAGTACCAAAGATACCAGACAGGTATGGACTTGTCATAGAAGATGACAATGAGGTACGCATCATAGATGATGATGATCCATTGAATTATGAACAGGCTATGAGTAGTAAAGACTCAGAGAAATGGCAAGAAGCCATGAAATCCGAGATGGACTCCATGTATGAGAATCAAGTATGGACTTTGGTCTCACACCACCAAGGCATTAAGCCTATTGGGTGTAAATGGGTCTTTAAAAGAAAGACCTGGAGAGCAGACGGCAAGGTAGAGACCTATAAGGCCCGACTGGTTGCAAAAGGTTTCAAACAAAGACAAGGAGTTGACTATGACGAAACCTTCTCACCAGTAGCAATGCTCAAGTCCATTCGGATTTTGCTTGCGATTGCAGCTTACTATGACTACGAAATCTGGCAGATGGACGTGAAAACGGCCTTCCTCAATGGGAAACTTGAGGAGGATGTGTATATGACACAACCAGAGGGATTTGTTTCAAAGGTTGGAACAAATCAAGTCTGTAAGCTACAACGATCCATTTATGGATTAAAGCAAGCTTCTCGTAGGTGGAACATTCGTTTTGATGAGACAATCAAAAGTTTGATTTTATCAAAAATGAGGATGAACCATGTGTGTACAAGAAGGTTAGTGGGAGCGCTATTTCATTCCTTGTATTATATGTTGATGATATATTACCGATAGGGAATGATATTCTATCAAAAACAATAAAAATTTGGTTATCTAAACACTTCTCCATGAAGGACTTGGGAGAAGCATCCTATATTTTGGGGATAAAGATCTATAGAGATAGATCTAATAGGATGCTTGGCTTGTCCCAAGGAAAGTACATTGACTTGATGCTAAAAAGGTTTAGCATGGAAGATTCCAAAAGAGGTCTCATGCCGATGAGCCATGGAATACATCTCTCCAAGAAACAAGCCCCAAAGACAATTGAGGAGAGAAACCGCATGAGTAAGATTCCTTATGCTTCAGCAATAGGATCTATCATGTATGGTATGATATGTACTAGACCAGATGTCGCTCATGCACTTAGTGTAACAAGCAGATATCAGTCGAATCCAGAGAAGAAGAACCGAAGGGCGGTGAAAAATATCCTAAAGTACTTAAGAAGAACTAAGGATGTATTTCTTGTTTCACGGTGGGTCCGAATTAAAACTAGAGGGCTTCATGCAGACTCAAGTTTTCAAACAGACCAAGATGACAAAGAACCGTTTTTGGTATGTGTTTACCTTAAACGGTGGCGCAGTTGAGTTGAAAAGTTCCAAGCAAAAACGATTGTTGATTGATGTGACAGAGGCAAAGTACATAGGCCGCAAGTGAAGTCGCAAAGGAAGTTGTTTAGATGAAGAAGTTCATTATCGAACTTGGTGTGGTTCCTAGCATTAAAGGACCAAATGCCTTTTATTCGTGACAACATCGAGAGTATGCAAGCTTAAGGAACCTGTGTCTCAGTCTGTAAATCCAAACACGTGTTGCGGCGATTTCATTTGATCAGAGAGATCATTGAAAGAGGAGACGCCACCGGAGCGTGTGGACTCTCAAGACAATATTGAGATCCATTTACTAAAGCGTTAACACAACAAAGTAGTTTGATCGTCACTTAGAGAAGATGGGTATGAGATACCACTACGATTGGCTTTAGTGCAAGTGGGAGATTGAAAGTATTATGCATACAAGCCAATCATATATGATGATAAAGCATATATCGTGTAATCAATCTTATTTATTTATTAATAAAAGAATTATTAATTAAAGGCATTTATTATCTACATGGTGTTGTTTTTTAATAATATGTGATAAACCCATAGTTTTAAGCAACGCTTTTAGAATAATGATGATGATCATTCTAATGAGATCTAAATTCTTAGAAAGCTTAAAACTAAAATAGTTCCCAATCATTGGATTACTAAATAGGGATTAGTGAATCCGGATAGATTGGTACATACGCTCTTTGCTCATTGGATGAGGATGATTGATCTCATGATCATTTGTGTGGAGACACTAAAGCAAGTATGTAGGTGCTTATTAGAGAATAAGTTCATTGAACGTGACTCGCTAAGGAATACCTAATGGAGTTTTACTTACCGTCAATAGGAATTCCTGTAGTGATAGTAGTACAAATGATCCTTAGACTTGAGATCATCATAGTATCTTATATATAATGAATTGTACTTTGACTTATTCCTTAAGACTCTTAGAGTATATCAAAGGGTATGCTTGGGTGTAATAAGTTATATATGAAGATAATGAATGATCAATAAAGAATCTACCACTTCTAGTAAAAAGGAGAGATGTCCTATGTGATTCGATAAATGACAACCCAGGAATCCTTGGCCAAGGTGGAATGAAATTATAAAGTAGTTTCTAATTTGCATTCATTAGGAGTTGTTCATTTAGGAATCGAAATACATATAATTAAATAAAATAAGACTTGATAGTAATTCCATGTCTTATATTTAATTGGGACATTGTATGGTGGAAGGATTGAATTGTACGATAACTATTTACTCAAAGGTTCTTTTATGATTAATGTTGAAATCTATATTATTTGGAAAGTCGTTGATCGCTAGGGAGGCTTATCCCTATTGTAGAATAAATATTATTTATTTAAATAAATTATTTGTTTAATTTATTTATTTAAATGAGATTAGAATTGTTCTAATTGATTTATTCACAACCGGTTTAATATGGAGAACCTAAAGGGTCACACCATAAAAGGAAGAATAATTATTTAAGAAGTTAATGGCATAATTGTAATAATATGTTAAGTATATTTAATTTAATCTATGGTGATAGAATAAATTAAATAGCTTAATATTTATTATTTAATATTTTAGAAATATTAAATATAAATTAATAAGAGGAGTCTTATTAATATTATTATAATTATTATTATTTTAATTTCTAAAAGGTTTAGGAATTAATTTAATATAAGTATTCTCATTTATTCCTAATTGGATTAGGAAAGAAAATTAGTTAAAGGAGTTTAATTAATTACCCCTAATAGGATTAGGAGCCCATTTAATTAAAAGAGTTTAATTAAATAGATAATACCTTATTTTAATTAAAATAGGTTACATGATATCTTTGTAAGAGGAGTCTTATATTAGATATCTAATATACGTAATTCCTAGATTTGGAGAGGACACCCTTTCTTATTAGGATAAGAAAAACTAGGGTTTGAGCCAATCCTTCTTCTTGAAAAATTCTCTTCCTTGGTGGATCACCTATAGAGGCCATACACTTGGGTGGCTTACATTAATCAAAGGAAGGAATCTACCGGAGATTCAAGGAGATCATGAGAAGTAGGAGGTGAACTCGCACTGAGGAAGCTCGCTTTTACAAGGGTATGATTTCATAATTTCTTATTCTTCGCTTAATTAATAATATGCATAAAGGATGATCCGTAATTGGTTTGTGAAAAATTTTAAAATCGATTTTATCTCGCTTCCGCTATTTTTGCAATTTTGATTGCTACTTTGATTTTCACGAAAACCTAACATAAACATCATTCAAGTGCGGAAATAAAAATTATTACATTACATCATTATTAAAAAGTCTATGACCATCACAATAAACAAAATTACAAGTCTGCAATTCTTGTACATTTTTCCTTTCTTTGCTAGTCAAGGCTCATCTACCTTCTCAACTTTATGCAATGAGTATATAAATATGCAAGAGTGAGCAAAACAATTGCTCACTGGATATAACAATGAATCAACAGGAGAGTAATAATAATAATTGCCAATAATAGGCTCATCAAGACTGAATAGTTCTCTAACAATGATAATCAAAAACTGGAATCCAAAATATGGAATATATATAATCGAGGGTCATAAGACCATGAACTATGTCCACAATCATGAGTAATCTTTCAACTCCAACTTTAACAAAATATAAGACTATAAGGACTCCTCGCACTTAGGGGGATCACCCTTCGCATAAATGTATTGTGCACAAACATTTCAACGCTTAAGCGTAAATTATCCCCTAATAATAATAGGGTTGTTCATCTCAAGATTTAGAGTACAAGTCCGCAAAAAGAAAGTTTGGTTTCGATAAGCTTTCAAGGGTAATTTGAAGTTTAACAAACATCAACTAGAGGACTAGTTGAATCAATAGTGTTTGATAACACAATCGTTGATCAATAATAACATAATATGAAATAATGAATAAGTGTGTTTAACTAACTATATCTTGAACTCATGCTTAGAAACAACTACAAAGCATAAGTATTGAATGACAATAAACCTTGCTTGAATAAAATTAAGCTAGGACTATGAATTATTGAATAAACATTAAGTAATAGCAAGCTAAAAATAAAGCTTACTCATTATGAAAATGACTTGTGTCAAGTAAATGAACTAAGATAATTCAGCATTAAAATTTAGAATTCAAGAAATTTGCATTCATAATACATGAATGACAATAAAGAAACTTGTCTAACAATAAACAAGTTAGAATGCATCAATAAATACTGGAATTCAAACTTGTTCAGATAAAGTTAAAGTCACAGCTAGTTTGCTTAATCAATGACTAGGAATACAAAAGTTCGATTAATGAAACTTTAAAGTAAGAACTTGCTCAACCAAAAGAATGAAGTTACACAATGTAATAATAATAGAACTAACTCAATGAAAGTGTAGTGTTAGAAAACTTGCCTCGAGCGTAAGCTATAATATTAAAACTCACGTTCACCTATACCCAGTATTAAAACCACAACATCTACTAGACATACTAATATATACTTTTCAATATAAAATGCATTACTAGTTAAACTTGATATTTTAACACAAGTCATATGCTACCATACATATTTCAGAATTCCCAAGTGTTAACATCACAACACTTATCTAACATTCATTGTATAAACTAAGTTATCACATAACGCGTTCGTAACCTACTAATCACTTTTACAACTTTGAATTTATACTCAACATAACATGACTCTGTTTAACCTTGTTGTTACATGATTCTCACATTAACCTAACATTAAGCTATGTTAAATTGAACGCTCAAATTCTCAGATAATTAGCGTAATTCACTGTCTCGTGGGAGTGGTGCGGCATCGCGTAGTTTATAGTTTTACATCTTCATCACACTTACATGGCCATCAAGCGCCACACTTTAAAGGGATAGCATGCCATCACAGGCCATTTATTATATTCCATTTTTTTGTAAGATGGCATGTAGCGCATCACTTTTCTTAAGCCAACTAACATGAATTTCACCCACCAAATAGTAATAATAACATGTAAAAATGGTATAAAACTATCACAAACATATTTGTGAACATATTCCACCAATTAAAATAATTTAACAACAATTTAAGCTAGGTTAATTTCTTAAATTCATAAAACTCAATTTTTGATATTCATCCCAAAAATTAACACTGTAATTTCAATACTTGGCCAAACCACTTCATTCAAATTACGTTATGCTTGTTTCTTACTGAACTAACATATACAACCTTTAAATTTACAATTTCACATACTAATTAACCACTAAAATTGATACTTTTCATGAACCATATGAAAATACATATACTGACATTATTTTCTTCCCACTGTCAATGAATTTAGCATGTAATTCTGGTTTAAACACAAATTCTAACATTATAAGCACGTATCATCACAATTACCAAGTATGTCTCCACAATTCATAAATTTTGATTTCACAGAACACAAACAACTATGCCGTAAATTCATACATGTATATTCAAATATATATAATACAAATGTTAGATAAAATACCTTCAAATTAGCTTGCACAACCTTGCAATTGCAAACAATATTATCAGGTTTCACTCTCAAACTCTCTCAATTCTCTCTGTAATCACTAGGCTAGCAAAACTAGAATGCGAAAAAACCAACTGATAAACAACATAGGAAATAAAACTGATAACCCTTAATAATACTAATTGCTATTTCAATTACTAATGTATATAATATAAATATATTATATTTATTATTTTAATTTAATTTATTTATTTTATTTAATTTCAAAAATTAGAAATACCAAAACCATAAGGCTTTGTTTGGCAAAACTCTTTAATTTTTAAAGAATTAATATATTAAGCCTTGTTTGGCAAAAAAACTAAATTAAACTTTTTAATTTATTTTTTAATTTAGTTTTAATTTATAAACATATTATTTAGTTTTTAATGACATTAATCAAATAAATCAATCACATACTATATTTTAATTAAATATATCATTTTAAACAAATATCACCAAATTATAATTTTCATTATAATTTTATTTAATAATCTAATATATCATCTAAATTATTAAATCAAAACAACAATATAACATCTCATGTTATACTACAATTTCTAAATTATCTAATAAATTTAGATTCATAAATATTTACTAACAACAGATTCATAAATCAATAAAATATTTATTTCATCAATAAAATATTTATTTCATCAATTCAACAATAGACACATCAAATAAATATTTATATTATTCAATAAGGTATTATTACAATTTGAAATTTCGGATCGTTACATCCTTCCCTCCTTACAAGGATTTTGTCCCTGAATCACAATTCCAACAATCCAATCGTCACATTCTCCCTTACTTACAAAGATTCTGGCCCCAGAATCGAAGACAGAGACTACACAAATAACTTAGGGTAATTCTTCATCATATCAGCTTCGAGTTCCCACATAGCCTCTTCAACATTGCGGTTCCTCCATATCACCTTCAGAGAAGGTATCACTTTATTCCTAGGCACTTGTTCTTTCCTGTCAACTATCTGGATAGGAATTTCTTCATAAGACAAATCTTTACTAAACTGCAATGGTTCATACTCGATTACATGTTTGTAATCGGGTTTATATGGTCGCAATATCGACACATGAAAATTATTGTGCACATACTCTAATTTTGGAGGTAAAGCTACCTCATAAGCTACTTCTCCCACTCTGCGTAGAATCTCGAAAGGTCCAATAAAACTTGGGCTGAGCTTTCCTTTCTTGCCAAAACAAAATTTTCCCTTCCAAGGAAAAACTTTCAGGAACACGAAACTTCCTGCTTCAAATTCACGACTCACTGTGTGTTGATCAAAGATACTTTTTTTCATCGATCTTGAAAAGCTACCTACCTAGCCTTGCTTCGATGAGTTTAACAACTTCAATGATCTGTCGAACCAGATTCTGGCCTAATAGGTTGACGTTCACCAACTTCATCCCAGCATAGTGGAGTTTTGCATTTCCTGCCGTATAACGCCTCGTATGGTAGAATACCAATGCTTGCATGGTAACTGTTGTTGTATGCAAATTCCACCAACGGTAGATGATCATCCCAGTTTCCTTTGAAATCCATGATGCACGCTCTAAGCATATCTTCAAGCGTCTGGATCGTTCGTTCGCTTTGTCCATCGGTTTGCGGATGATATGATGTACTCATTTTCAGTTGCGTTCCCATGCATTCTTGAAGTTTTTTTCAGAAATTTGAAGTGAACCTCGGATCTCTGTTTGATACAAGTGACACTGGAACTCCATGTCTTGAAATGATCTCCTTAACGTATAGCTTTGCCAGCTAATCAAGATTAAATCTAATCTTTATTGGAAAAAAGTGTGCAGATTTCGTCAATCTGTCCACTACCATCCATATCGCATCGTATCCTTTCTCAGTCGTTGGAAGACCTACCACAAAATCCATTGTGATATGCTCCCACTTCCATTTCAGTATCTCCAACGGTTGAAGTAATCCGCTTGGTCGTTGATGCTCAGCCTTCACTTTCTGACATGTTAAACACTTTGCAACGCATTCTGTAACATCTCTTTTAATGTTCGGCCACCAGAAATGATGCCGCAAATCTTGATACATTTTCGTACTTCCCGGATGAATCGAATATCTTGAGCTATGAGCTTCCATCAAGATGTCTTCTTTAATATCCTGTACTGTTGGAACCCAAATCTGTTCCTCGAATCTCAACATTCCCTCAGTATTGACCTTGTACTTCACTTCTTTACCCTCAACCACACTTTCCTTTATTTTTTTTTGCATTCTTCATCCTGTAGTTGAGCGTTCTTCACTTTGTCCACCAAAGTTGGACTAACTTCTATCTGGAATAATTTTTCATCGGATTCTTTTGGAAATTTGATTTCCAGCTCTAACCTTGCCATTGTTGTAATAAGCTCCTCCTTATCTGTTAACAACATCAACTTTTATTTGCCTTTCCTACTCAAGGCATTTGCAACCACATTAGCTTTGCCCAGATGATAAAAGATCTCATAATCATAATCCTTTATCAATTCCATCCATCTCCTTTACCGCATGTTCAGGTCTTTCTGTGTGAAAATATACTTCAGCCTATTATAGTCTGTGTAGATCTCATATTTCTCTCCGTAGAGATAGTGTCTCCATATCTTTAGTGCAAACACAACCACTGCCAACTCTAAATCATGGGTCGGATACCCTTTCTCATAGTCCTTCAACTGCCTTGATGCATATGCAATGACCTTGCCATTTTGCATAAGGACACAACTCAATCCCTTGTGTGACGCATCACTATACATTACAAAATTTCCTATATTATCTTGTAATGACAACACAGGTGCCACACTGAGCTTCTCCTTCAATTCTTGAAAACTCTCTTCACATTTCTCTGTCCAAACAAATTTTACAGTTTTTCTTGTCAAATTTGTCAACGGAGTGGCAATCTTGGAGAAATCCTGGATAAATCGTCTGTAATAACCTGCCATCCCAAGAAACTTCTCACTTCTGATGGAGTTCTTGGTTATTCCCAACTTATCACAGCTTTGACTTTTGATGGATCCACTGAAATCCCATCCTTATCAATTACATGTCCAAGAAATTGTACACGTTATAGCCAAAATTCACATTTAGAGAATTTCGGGTATAACTTTTCCTTTCTTAACGTTTCCAACGTCAGACGTAAGTGTTCTACGTGTTCCTCTTGAGTTTTAGAGTACACAAGAATATCATCAATAAATACCACCACAAACTTGTCTAAAAATGGTTTAAACACCCTGTTCATCAAATCCATGAACGCTGCAGGGGCGTTTGTCAAACCAAATGATATCACTAAAAATTCGTAATGTCCATAGTGAGTTCGGAATGCCGTCTTCGGTACATCCTCCTTCCTCACTTTCAATTGGTGATACCCACTTCTCAAATCTATTTTCGAGAAATATCTAGCACCCTTCAATTGATCAAACAAGTCATCTATTCTCGGTAATGGATATTTGTTCTTAATAGTGACTTTGTTTAGTTCTCTATAATCAATGCAAAGACGCATTGACCCATCCTTCTTCTTCACGAATAACACCCAAGTGCTCCCACGGTGACACACTTTCTATTGAATGTACTTTTTGTCTAACAGTTCTTGCAGTTACACCATTAGTTCTTTCATCTCCACCGAGCCATTCTCAGACGGGCCTTCGATATAGGATCGGTTCCAGCGCTAAGTCGATCACTTAACTCGATTTCTCTACAGCAGCAAAAGTCCCGCAATTCCTCCAAAACACATCACTTAACTCCTTAACCACCGGTATTTCCTCTAATTTCACACCTTCTCTTTTGAGTATCAACTATGTAAGCTAAATACCCTACACAACCTCTAACTCAACAACTTCGGCTTGCATCATCGCCGACATTTCATTTGTGTAAGCGATTTATTACCATGAAAAACTACCTTTAACGGAGTCAAAAGGTTTACACACTTCTTTTGGCAATCAATTATCGCTCCATAATTGAATAGCCGATCCATTCCCAAAATAACATCGAACTCTCCGAGTTTTATCAGGATTAAATCTACTTTCATAACATTCCCCTTAATGTTCACCCTACAATTCTTGTATACGAACCTAACAGGAATCACTTCCCTATTCGTAATTTCTATGTTTAAAGGGAAATTCAACTCTTTACTAGGTATTTCTAACCTCTTAGCAAATTCATCAGATATAAACGAGTAAGTAACACCCGAATCAAATAATACATATGCATTTATATTATTGATTGGGATAATACCTGACACGACATCTTTTGATTGCACCGCGCCCCGCCGCACCGTCATATCAAGGTTCTTCTTTGTGGGCTTATTTGTTGATGTTGGTCCAAAGAATAGTCAACAAGACCTCCACTAGCATTTCCCTTGCTTCCATTTGTCGCACCAGATCTCTTCTTAGGGCATTCACGAGCAAAGTGATCCTTGGACCCGCACGTGAAACAAACGTTTTTCTTAGGTTGAGTGTAATTTGGGGCGATGTGACCCTCCCGCCACAACAAGCATACATACTCGTTTTCCCATCAAGCACACACCCTCAGGAAACTTCCCATGTAGCACATGCTTTGAACTTCTTCTTTTGTTGGTTTCCTTTCACGATTTCGGCTCCCCACATTTGCATTCCACTTCCTCTTCAAACTATTGTTGCTATTTCCACCGTTACCACCACCACCATTCTTAGCTTCACCTTCACTCTTCTTCTTTCTCTGCTCTTGGTTGTGTTTTGTTACAGCCTCGCCTCCTCTTTCAGTGAGAATTGCCTTCTCCATTACCGCTACAAACGGCTTTAGTTGGAACAAGGAGACCCTACTGTACAGCCAGGGCTTCAGTCCTTGTTCAAATCTCTTTGCATTAAGCGCTTAAATCTCAGGCCGACTTGATATGGCGCAAACCTCCCCAACTCGTTGAATCTTGTGGCATACTCAGACACCGACATCGCTCCTCGCTTGACCCAAAACTGCACTTTAGCCGACTCTTCAAACTTTTCGAAAATAAGTCTCGAATAACATCTCCTTAAACCTCTTCCAAGACATAATCCCTTGACCTCCTTGGGTTTTACTGGCCTGCCACCAATAACTAGCCTCTTCTTTCAACATGAATGTTGCAAAAGTAGTCTTCTGATTCTCCTCTACTCCAGCAACATCGAAAACTTTCTCTATTTCCATGATCCAGGTCTGTGCTTCAACCGAATTCATGGACCCACAGAATTTTGGTGGTCTAACCGCCTTGAAATCCTTAAACATTGTACCTTGATTCTAAGGTTAATTTTGCAAAGCACCCGTCAGTAACGTCACTAGCTGCTAAACTGGGTTACCTTCCCCATTGTTGTTGTTATTTTCCTTAGTGCTTCTCTGTCGTGGTGGTTGACGTCTTGGAGGCATTTTCTGTTAAAAATACACTCATTAGCTTCTATTCAACCTTTTAAGTATTATATACTTAAGTTGCACATCATAAAAGTTTATCACATAACACTTAACACTTTGAATAAAATAATAACTTTTATTCATTCATAATCTTTTTAAAAACATCAAAACAATAGCATCACTGCTATTTACATTACTTTCCTGAAATATAACAGTTGCAGGACAACATCATCATCATCTATCCCATTGGTTATATCATACCTGGGATTTACATCTTATTTACTCACTAATCACATAATAATTACATATCACTACGATGTCTCTACTAAGATATCTTTGCGTAGCCTTACGACGCTCTTCCTCCATAATTCGGAACATTGTTTGGCGATCTAATTTGTATGATGGTAGTGTCTCGAACTGAATTGGATAACACATGACCCGATCCTGAGCTCAATTGATCACGGTGTTGAATACGTTATTCATTTCTTCCATCTTCATCCTTTTTGCTTGCGCGTCTCTCTCTGCCATTCCAGCTCGTTGATAAGCTTCATTGTACGCGTCTTTAGCTCTTGCCCTCTTGGTAGATTCCTCTTTCAGCTTATTCTCCAATTCTGCAATCTTATCCATCAGTTGCTCATTTTCCCCTTCTGTGTGGATCAACTTCTCTTCAATGTTGTTCAGTCGTTCTTCTCGATCTTAGATCTCGTCATCCTTCTGTGCCATCGAGGTCTGTTGTTCAACTACTATCTCCTGTAACTCCTCGACGGTATCTTGAAGTTCCACATTGCGGTCATACACCTCATCGTACATATGGGCAGCTATCGAGTTAAGTGGAATCTCCTCCTCCTCGTCCTCCTCATCCCCCGACTGTGGCAGCTCAACAGAGTCCTCCTCATCCTTCTCTATCTCATCCTCCTCATCGTGTACTCTCACTTCTTTTTAACCTCGTGGTAGTTAGTTGTTCCAAATCACTAAATATCTGCTTTCCGTGAGCGATCCTCCTATAGTTGTTCCCAAAGTTTAAGTTTTAATTACTAATCATTACTACTCGACACTCACGAGCACATAAGTTGTAATCACATAAGCACATAAGTGTTTTATTACTTTCTCTTTCCTAAAACTCAATAAGAGTTTATCATCACTATCTTTTCAAAGGTTACTTCCTAAGGCTTTTCCCCCACCTAAGGTTCATAACCTAAAGCTTTGATACCAACTTGTGACACCCCTAAATCTAGATACTTCAGTCCCACAAGATTTGGTGCTCACTATCCATACATTCATACTATCTACCAAAATAAAATAATATTGAAACCATAATCCTCCCTTTTAAATAGGGTTACATCATTAAATTCAAAAACATCCCAGGTTATCTAACCTTTAAACATCATTCAAAGGCAGAAATAAAAATTATTACATTACATCATTATTAAAAAGTCTATGACCATCACAATAAACAAAATTACAAGTCTGCATTACTTGTACATTTTTCCCTTTTCTTTTCTAGTTGAAGGCTCATCTACCTTCTCAACTTTAGCTGCAATGAGTATATAAATATGCAAGAGTGAGCAAAACAATTGCTCACTTGATATAACAATGAATTAACAAGAGAGTAATAATAATAACTGCCAACAATAGGCTCATTAAGACTGAATAGTACTCTAACAATGATAATCAGAAACTGGAATCCAAAATATGGAATATATAAATGAGGGTCATAAGACCATGAACTATGTCCACAGTTGCGAGTAATCTTTCAACTCCAACTTTAACAGTCGTAAGACTATAAGGACTCCTCGTACTTAGGGGGATCAGCCCTTCGTACAATGTATTGTGCACAAACATTTCAACGCTAAGCGTAAATTATCACCTAATAATAATAGGGTTGTTCATCTCAGTATTTAGAGTATAAGTCCGCACCAAAGAAAGTTTGGTTTGGATAAGCTTTCAAGGGTAATTTGAAGTTTAACGAACATCAACTAGAGGACTAGTTGAATCAATAGTGTTTGATAACACAATTGTTGATCAATAATAACATAATATGAAACAATGAATAAGTGTAAGCAAACTAACTATATCTTGAACTCATGCTTAGAAAAAACTACAAAGCATAAGTATTGAAGGACAATAAACCTTGCTTGAATAAAATTAAGCTAGGACTATGAATTATTGAATAAACATTAAGTAATAGCAAGCTAAAAATAAAGCTTACTCATTATGAAAATGACTTGTGTCAAGTAAATGAACTAAGATAATTCAGCATTAGAATTTAGAATTCAAGAAAATTGCATTCATAATACATGAAGGACAATAAAGAAACTTGTCTAACAATAAACAAGTTAGAATGCATCAATAAATACTGGAATTCAAACTTGTTCGGATAAAGTTAAAGTCACAGCTAGTTTGCTTAAATAATGACTAGGAATACAAAAGTTTGATTAATGAAACTTTAAAGTAAGAACTTGCTCAACAAAAAGAATGAAGTTACACAATGTAATAATAATAGAACTAACTCAACGAAAGTGTAGAGTTAGAAAACTTGCCTCGAGTGTAAGCTATAATATTAAAACTCACGTTCACCTATACACAATATTAAAACCACAACATCTATTAGACATATTAATATTTACTTTTCAATATAAAACGCATTACTAGTTAAACTTGATATTTTAACACAAGTCCTATGCTACCATACATATTTCAGAATTCCTAAGTGTTAACATCACAACACTTATCTAACATTCATTCTATAAACTAAGTTATCACATAACGCGTTCGTAACCTACTAATCACTTTTACAACTTTGAATTTATACTCAACATAACATGACTCTGTTTAACCTTGTTGTTACATGATTCTCACATTAACCTAACATTAAGCTATGTTAAATTGAACGCCCAAAGTCTGCATAATTAGCGTAATTCACTATGCGCTCATGGCGCTTATATCTCATGCAAGCTGCATGCTATACAAGAACTTACATAGATTCCGCTTTTGCATAACAGAGCTACGACACTTTTCTTAAGCAAACTAACATGAATTTCACCCACCAAACAGTAATAATAACATGTAAAAATGGTATAGAACTATCACATACATATTTGTGAACATATTCCACCAATTAAAACAATTTAACAACAATTTAAGCTAAGTTAATTTCTCAAATTCTATGTTTTTCATATAAAACTCAATTTTTGATATTCATCCCAAAAATCAACACTGTAATTTCAATACTTGGCCAAACCACTTCATTCAAATTACGTTATGCTTGTTTCTTACTGAATTAACATATACAAACTTTAAATTTACAATTTCACATACTAATTAGCCACTAAAATTGATACTTTTCATGAACCATATGAAAATACATACACTGACATTATTTTCTTCCTACTGTCAACGAATTTAGCATGCAATTCTGGTTTAAACACAAATTCTAACATTATAAGTACGTATAATCACAATTACCAAGTATGTCTCCACAATTCATAAATTTTGATTTCACAGAACACAAACAACTATGTCGTAAATTCATACATGTATATTCATATATATATATATATATATATAATACAAAGGTTAGATAAAATACCTTCAAATTAGCTTGCACAACCTTTGAAATTCAGCATAATATTATCAAGGTTTCACTCTCAAACTCTCTCTCAATTCTCTCGTAATCTCTAATTTCTAAAGCAAAAACTTGAATGCGTAAAAAGAAACCGATAAACAACGAGAAATAAAAAAAATAATAACCTCTAATAATAATACTAATTGCTATTTAAGATTATTAACGTATATAATATAAATATATTATATTTATTATTTTAATTTAATTTTTTATTTTATTTAATTTCAAAATTAGAAATACCAAAAGCCATAAGGCTTTGTTTGGCAAAACCCTTTAATTTTTAAAGAATTAATATATTAAGCCTTGTTTGCAAAAAAAAAAATTAAAACCTTTTAATTTTTTTTAATAAAACTTTAGTTTATTTTATAAACACTTTAGTTTATAATGACATTAATCAAATAAATCAATCACATACTATATTTTAATTTGAATATATCATTTAAACAAATATCACCAAATTATAATTTTCATTATAATTTTATTTAATAATCTAATATACCATCTAAATTATTAAATCAAAACAATAATATAACATCTCATGTTATACTACAATTCTCTAAATTATAAATTAATTTAATTTAGAATATTATCTAATAAATTTAGATTCATAAATATTTACTAACAACCATCACATCAATAAAATATTTATTTCATCAATTCAACAATAGACACATCAAATAAATATTTATATTATTCAATAAATATTTATTATTACAATTTGAAATTTTGGATCGTTACACTTAAACTCTGGATAAATTATTTTTTTTTAATATTTATCCTTGATCTCATTTGATTGATTCTTATATCATTGTCAACATCCTCATGCTTATATTGTGGTGAAAGTCATCTTTGGCCCGTAGTGCATAGATGGACTGTTGATTGGTATGATTATGACCAGGAATTATGTATCGGTATAATCATGATCTGTAATGTTACAAATGATGTGGTAAAAGTCCTCATTGGCTCATAGTGCATTGATGAACAGTTGTTTGGCATGATCATGACCATTGGTGATAATAATGAATATGCTTGGCCCGTAGTGCATGGATAATTCATGGATGTGATACTAACGAATATCCTTGGCTCTTAGTGCATGGAAAATTCAGTGATGTGGATTATTTATTGAGATGTGTTATAGAGATAAAATATTGATGATGAAATTTTAAATCATAGAAGATAGTAAACATCATGCTCTACTTGACTCTTCTAATGGATTGCTTGTTCTGCTGCACTTAAACTTGTTCTCTATTGTATTCTATCAGTTTTTATACTATTGAAGACTAATGATAATTTAATCTACATTATCTTAGTCATAATATTCTTTACTAGAATAGTTGAGCTCACCGTTTTCTTTCATTGTTCTCTTCGGGAAATGAGAATATAGCTGGGACTAGTCGGGGAATGGAGTGATGATCCAAGATGGTGGCTATAATAGTCCTCACTATTCTATAAAATAGTGTGATAATAATTATAATGAGGACTGCATTTGAGTTTGGATATTGTCTATGAGACAATATTCGTGTTAAAACTCTCAGCTTATGTTTTGTCGTATTCTGCACGACAATTAATAATTGTGTAAATTAAGTTTGTATTTAAATTTTGTACCAAGTATTTGGCGACTCAAAATGGGTTGTATAGACCTATTTTTGGGGCGTCACAGTTGCTAGAAATAGGAGGGGAGAGACAGGTAAATTCTTCGCTAGTATAACCTACCTAAGCTTATTTTTTATTTAATTGGTCGGTCAGAATATAGAGATAATATGTGGCATGTCAATTAACCCTTGTTTTGTGGCAATGTTTGAGAATGGCATCTGAATATTTTGAGATATGCAATGGAGCACATGAGACCATTGAGTCACCGCCAATAAATAACCAGGATAATGTGCATCAAGAAGGCAATAATCCTCATGTAAATAACAACACAGACCAAATGATGAATGATGGGATGTTTAGGAGCTTTCTGCAATTCATGCCACACCAAGCGAGAGAGACTCCTATTCAAAATGCAGGTGGAATCAATGGCAACTCGCGGTTGGTCACCGCTAAGCAATTCAAGGAGCTAGGACCACCGGAGTTTTTAAGAAAGCCAGAACCACTTAAGGCAGAGACATGGATTAAGCAGATCACCAAGATATTGTATGTCTTGGGATGCTCCAAGGAGCAAAAGGTTCCCTTTGCCACCTTTATGTTGCGAGGAGAGGCATATTATTGGTGAAAATCTGTAAAACGTACTCAACCTTCTGCACTAAAGATGTCTTGGGAGATGTTCCAAGAATTGTTCAATGACAATTACTTTCCTGAAAGTATTCATCACATGAAGAAGGTAAAATTCATCAAGCTGGAGCAAAATAATATGACCGTATCACAATACAAGGATAAGTTTGCCAAGTTATCCCAGTTTGCATCCCATTTGGTTGATAATGAGGAGCGAATGACACGAATGTTTCTGCGAGGTTTAAAACCCGAAATACGTCAATATCTTAGTTCTCACAAACTTTGCTTGTATTCAGATGTTGTGAATAGGGCTCATTTATTGGAGTGCGATAATGAGTCAGCCCAACCAAAAGATAGTAGCCGGCAAAACGATAATACCAGTGGTAGCAGTCATCGAAGCGGTGACAACAAACGTGGAGGAAATTATCGTGAAAGAAATGGTAACCACTTTGGTGGTGATCCTGGCCAAGATAATAGAAGAAATGAGTCAAGTGAAAATTTTAAAAAAAGGAGATTCAATAATGATGGAAAGACAGCAGCACCAACACCCGTTTTCAAGGAAGGAGAATGACCACCAGTCGTATGCTATAGATGCGGATGGGAGGGACACATCAGTCTAAACTGTACGCAGCAACCCAAAGCATATTTCAATTGCGGAAGAGAAGGTCACCTAGCTCAATTTTTTCATGTAGTGATGTCAAGTCCAACTGGGATGGTGACACTAAAGGCTTTCCCAGACAAGTCAAAGTCGGTAGTTCAAGGGAGAGCGTTTGTCGTGACCTCCCAAAAAGCAAGGAACCCGAACAATGTTATCACGGGTAATTTAATCATAAACTTAATTGATACCGGTTCTACTCATTCTTTTATTTCACCTACTTGCGCTCAACATTTAAATTTGACTCCAGAGAAATTAGACTTTAACTTATCTATTGAAACTTCATTGGGAGAAACCTTCATTACAGCCACTGTTTATAAATCTTGTTTGATTCAAATCGGCACCATCACATTACTTGTCGATCTCATCTTTTTGAAAATACTGGCATTTGATGTGATTTTAGGGATTGATTATTTTCGTAAGGTTGTTAGCTTTCATATTCCTAACCAACCTATTATGCTAATTCAAGTAACCAAACCACTAAAGTCAATCGCTATCATATCAGGCCATAAAGCCATTTATTTATTAAAAAATGGATGTCAAGCTTTCTTAGCCTATGTCACGGATATAAAAAAAAAATACGTCAGATTTGAATGATATTTCTATTGTTAATAAATTTCCTGACGTCTTCCCTGAAGAACTTCCTAGACTACCCCTAGAGCATGAAATCGAATTTAGTATTGACCTTGAACCTGGTACAAAACTCATTTCCAAAACCCCATATCGAATGGCTTCTATTAAACTTTAAGAGTTAAAAACCCAACTACAGGAATTGTTAGACATTGATTTCATTCGTCCTAGTATGTGTTTTTAGGGTGCTCCTGTTTTCTTCGTAAAGAAGAAAGATGGGAGTATGCGACTTTGCATTGACTATCGGGAGTTGAATCATGCCACCATCAAAAATAGGTACCCGTTACCTCACATTGGTGACCTGTTTGACCAGTTGCAAGGTGCTAAATTCTTTTCAAAGATTGATCTTCGTTCTAGATATCATCAATTAAAGATTAAAAATGTTGACATTCCAAAAACTACTTTCAGACCTCGGTACGGGCATTACGAATTCCTAGTCATGTCTTTTGGAATGACTAATGCTCATGCTGCCTTCATGGATTTGATGAACCGAGTATTTAAGGAATATTTGGATCATTGTGTGCTTGTCTTTATTGATGACATCCTCATTTACTCCAAAAGCCGTGAAGATCATGAGCAACACTTGAGGCTGATACTCTAAAAGCTTTGTGAAAACAAGCTATACGCCAAGTTGAAGAAATGCTAGTTCTGGCTTGAGGAAGTAGCATTCCTTGGGCATGTGATATCGAATCATGGAATATCAGTTGATTCGGTGAAGATTGAAGCAATACAAAGTTGGGAGCAACCTAAGTTAGTAACCAAAGTACGTAGCTTTCTGGGCTTAGCTGGTTATTATCAGAGATTCGTGGAAGGATTTTCTCAAATTGCTACTCCATTAACTCAGCTGACTCGAAAAGATACAAAATTCAGTTGGAGCGAGGAATGTGAGAAGAGTTTTCAAGAACTTAAGAGGAGATTCATTTCAGCACCTGTTCTTACAATACCATCTGGTTCAGAGGGATTTATCATCTACATCAACGGTTCAAGCAGAGGTTTAGAATGTGTTCTCATGCAACATGGGAAAGTCATAGCCTATGCCTCATGACAACTCAAATAATATGAGAGTAATTATCCTACTCATGATCTAGAGTTGGCAGCAGTCATGTTTGCGCTAAAGATTTGGAGACATTACCTGTATTGGGAAAAGATGGAGATCTATACAGGTCATAAAAGCCTCAAATATTTCTTCACCCAAAAGGAACTCAACATGCGGCAACGACGTTGGCTCGAACTATTGAAAGATTACGATCATACCATTTAATACCATTTTGGAAAAGCGAACGTGGTAGCTGACGCGTTGAGTAGAAGATCATATGCGGGTACAAGTGCAATATTGTCAACGCAAAGGCCCATTTTATATGACTTACAAAGGATGGAGATAGAGTTAAAGACTTCGGGGACCCACGTGATGATGTCAAATATACGAGTAGAACCGACTTTAATTGATAAAGTTAAAGCTACTCAAGCTACGGACCTGGAGCTGATGCGTATAAAGAAGAAGGTGCAAGAAGGTGTTATTCCAGAAGCAAGAATCGATGAAGAAGGAATACTTTGAGTCAACTCCAGACTTTGTGTTCCTAACGACTCTGATTTGAAGTATAAAATCACGATGGAGGCATACAACACACAGTTTGCAATCCACCCTGGAAGTACCAAAATGTATCATGATCTTCGACATTCATTTTGGTGGAGAAATAAGAAGAAAGAGATAGGGGAGTTTATCTCAAGGTGCTTAACTTGTCAACGTGTAAAGGCGAAGCATAAAATGCCAAAAGGTCCATTGCAACCACTTGAAATTCCAGAATGGAAGTGGGAGCACATTAACATGGATTTCGTTACTGGTCTTCCCAAGGTTTCTCAAGGCATAGATTGTGACACCCCCAAATCCAGGTACTTCATTCCCACAGGATCTGGTGTTCACTTAATCAAATATTCATATCTAACTACCCAATCACAATAAAACTGGATAAATAAAACCTTTCCCATTAAAGGGTTACATAATAAAATCTCCCAGGTTATCTAACCTTTAATTACAATCATTCAAATACAGAAATTAAATAAACTTTATTAAAACCAAGTCTAAGATCATCATAATAAAAATCTAACATCTCAATCAAAGTAAAATTACAAGTCTTCATCACTTGCACATTTTTCCCTTTCTTTGCTAGTCGAAGGTTCATCTACCTTCTTCTTTAGTGTAATGAGTTTTTAAATATGCAAGAGAGTGAAAAAATAATTGCTCGCTAGATATAATATGAAATCAACAGAGTATAGTAATAATAAGCGCCAATAATAGGCTCATAAACAATGAATAGTACTCTATCATCTATAATCGAAATCAAATCCAAAATGTGGAATAAATATAATCGAGGGTCATAAGACCATGAACTATGTCCACAGCCAAAGCAATCTTTCAACTCCAACTTTAACAAATATAAGACTATAAGGACTCGTATTTTAGGGGATCACTCTTCGCACCATGTATTGTGCACAAACATTTAATGCTACGCGTAAGTTAACCCATAATCATAACATTAGGGTTGTTCATCTTAGTATTTAGAGTACAAGTCCGCACCAAAGGAAGTTTGGTTTGGAAAAGTTTTCAGGGTAATTTGGAATTCAACGAACATCAACTAAGGATTAGTTGAATGAAACCAAGAACATTTCACTATAGAATAATCGTGATTGAATCAATCATAGTAAACTAAAGTCATGCTTTAGGAATAATCTAAGAGCATACAATTTGAATAACAATAACACCTTGCTTGAACAATACTATGCCAAGGTTAATTAGAATTGAATACTAAGCATGCATAACAATTTGATCGATAAAAATGTTCAACATTAGAATATATAAATTTGCATGCTAAACAACAAGTTAAATACAAGAATAACTTGCTCAAGAATAACTTACATCATTATATCATAATCGAATTGAAAACCATAATTAGATTAACAAGATAAAGGATTAGAAAACTTGCTTCAAAGAAAATTTAAGCGAATTGCATAAAAAAAAGTAGAGTTAAAGAACTTGCCTTGTTCGTAGGCTAAACCAAATCAATACTGAATCACAATATCCTATAAACATATGTCATCATGACATAATTAGTCATTACCATCTAACAACTATAATTAAATACGTTCATCATTTAAAATTGGATTTTAATCACATAATCAAGTTATAACACAAGTTAATTGTTAATAACATACTTATTCATAGTATAGAAATACTAAAATCAATATTTTACATCCTACTATCATCACATAACAATTCCTTAAAATTTCAAGTACAAAATCAACATCGTGAGACCATTCTTCCTACTCATGCATGCTCAGGCTTACGCCACTTTAATCGTGGTCGTGACCTTTGTGGTTTGAGGATGGATTGAGGCACATGAGATCAAGGCATGCAAAAAACACTGACGTGATCATGGCGTTATGGCTAACATTAACTAACCGCAAGTCTGCTGCCATGGCACGATGTGCGCAGCTTCGATGCAGACAAATTTTCAATAACAACACAGAAAAAGCCAAATTTGGCCTACAAGCTCGTTTCTAACAAACTAATTAGCACATAAATCATATAGAGACTTCATGTAAACATATTTCAAAAACTCTAAACATGATTCTACCCATACAACAACATAAACAACAAAATTAACACACCCAAACTCACTATTTTTGGCTAAAACTCATTTTTTATATTTCAATGAAAATCAACACTGTAACTTTTGTTTTTCAACCAAAACCACTAATTCAAAGTATTTTTATCAACAATTATACATGCTCTATCAAATTAAATGGTCAATTTATCAACTAAACAACTAATTAACCCTCAATTTCTATTTTAACTAAATAATATATAATCACCAAAAACTCTCTAAAAAACTTTTTTTTTTCACAAACTTCATACATAACAACAATACATTGATTATAATCATATATAACCTATGAAAATAACTTTACAACACTAGTTTATCATATGAACATGCATAAAATCAATAATTATCCTATCACAAGAATTTTACAGAGAAAAATAGGAGAGAGAAACTAAAACTTTTAAAACTTAAAAAGAATAGGGTAATACCTTCAAGAAGAAGATGATGACTATCCTTTCGATTCTCAAAGCTTCTTCTTCCCACTCTCTAGCCTTTCTTCCTCTCTTCTTCTTCTTCTTCTTCTTCTTCTTCTTCTTACTCCGAGTTTTCTTTTTTCTTCTCTCTCTCTATTCTAACGCTTAACAAATAACGATATATAGAATATAATATATATTGATTATATAATATAAATATAAAAACATATAACCGATATCGCTTATAAAAGTTTTTAAAATCAAAAGTCATAAGGCTTGTTTAGTTACTAACTAAAAAAAATAACCCATTAATCCTAACACCCTTGCTTTGGTAAAACTTAAATAGATTAAAGACTTAATAGGCATTAGGCCTTGTTTGGCAAAACTAATTAAAACCCTTTAAGTTTTTTAATAACTACTTTATAAAAGGTTATTTGTCACACATTAATTTAATTAAATTAATCATTATAACAATTTATTAAATCACTTCATCACATAAATCAATACCACCAAAATTATAATTTCTATATAATTATAACTTTATTTAATCAACCAACACATCCTTTTAAATTTACAAATTCCAATAAAAGAATAGTAATTCAATTAATCAAATTTCTCTAACTTAATAATTAAATTAAATTAGCAAAATAATTAATTTTCCTCAATTATTTATTTAACAAATAATTAACCACATCAATTCAAATTTGAACAATTATTTATTCAACAATAAACACATCCATTAAATATTTAAATAATTCAATAAATATTTAATATAACAATTAAAATTTAGAATGTTACATCATTCCCTCTTACAAGGATTACGTCCCCGTAATCACAATTCAAATAATTCATTCGTCACATTCTCCCTACTTACAAAGATTCGTCATCCCTAGAATCAAGACATAGATTAAAAAAAATAACTCGTGGTAATTCTTCATCATTTCAAATTTTCGAGTTCCCACGTAGCCTCTTCGACATTGTGGTTCCTCCAAATTACCTTTACTGTAAGGTATCACCTTATTCTCGAGCACTTGTTCTTTCCTCGTCGACTATCCGGATAGAACCTCTTCATAGGACAAATCTTTCTCAAAAATGTAATGGTTCGTACTCAATTACGTGCTTGTAATCAGTTTATACTGGTCGTAATAATCAAACACGTGAAAAACATTATGAATGTTTTGCAATTCGGAGGTAGAGCTACCTCGTAAGCCACCTCTCCAACCTTCCTCATCACTTCAAAGGGTCCAATAAACCCCGGACTTAGTTTCACCCTTTTACCAAATCGAATTTTCCCTTCCAAGGAGAAACTTTAGAAAACACATAAATCTCCTACATCGAATACACGATCTTATCTCGTATTGATCAAGATATTTCTTTTGTCTATCTTGAGCAACTATCAATCTTGTTCGATGAAGTTGACAACCTCAAAGTAGCTTTATTATACCGATTCTGGTCCTAATAAGTTGGACGCTCACCGACTTCATCCCAAAGATAGTGGAGTTCTCGCACTTCTCGCCATATAATGCTTCGTAAGGCGGCGATGCCGATGCTAGCGTGTGGTAATCGTTATTGTAAGAAAATTCCACCAATGGTAATTGTTCATCCTAGCTTCCTTTGAAATCCATGATGCATGCTCTCAACATATCTTCCAACGTTGAATCATTCGCTTGCTTTGGCCATCTGTTTTGCGGATGATATGCCATACTCATTCGCAATCGGGTTCCCATACATTCTTGTAGTCTCTTCCGTAAGTTTGATGTGAACCTCGGATCTCTATCTCGACATAATTGACATTGGAACTCCATGTCTGCAACGATCTCTTTAACATATAGTTTTGCCACAACCGATAAAGATTGAATCTAATCTTTATTGGCAAAAAGTGTGCATGATTTTGTCAACTCGTCCATTATCACCCAAATCGCATCGTATCCTTTCTGAGTTGTTGGAAGACCTACCACAAAATCCATTGTGATATGTTCCCATTTCCATTCTAGTATCTCCAACGGTTGAAGTAACCCGCTTAGTGTTTGATGCTTGGCCTTGACTCTCTGATATATCAAGCACTTTGCAATGCATTCTGCAACGTCTCTTTTCATATTTGGCCACCCAAAATGTCGTCGCAAATCTTGATACATTTTTGTATTTCCGGATGAATCGAATATCTCGAGTTATGAGCTTTGATCAAAATTTCTTCTTTAATCTTTTCGTATCATTGGAACCCATATTCGTCCTTCAAATCTCAAAGATTCCCTTGGTATCAATCTTTGTATTTCACCTCTTTTCCTTCAACACACATGTTTGATGATAAAGCATATACTTCAGAATAATCTTATTCATTTATTAATAAAAAGTATTAATTTATTAAAGGCTTTTAATTATCTACATGATGTCGCTTTTATAATATGTGATAAACCCATAGTTTTAAGCAATGCTTTTAGAATAATGATGATGATCATTCTAATGAGATCTAAATTTTAGAAAGCTTAAAACTAAAATAGTTCCCAATCATGGATTACTAAATCGGGGATTAGTGAATCCTGATAGATCGGGTACATACGCTGTTTGCTCATCGATGAGGATGATCGATCTCACGATCATTTGTGTGGAGACACTAAAGCAAGTATGTAGGTGCTTATTAGAGAATAAGTTCATCGAACGTGGCTCGCTAAGGAATACCTAATGGAGTTTTATTCATTCGTCAATAGAATTTCAGAGATGATAGAAGACAAGTGATCCTCGACTGAGATCATCATAAGATTTCGTATGTATGATGAGTTATACTTTGACTTATTCCTTAAGACCCTTAGGTATATCAAAGGGTATGCTTGGGTATAATAAGTTGTATATGGAGATAATGTATGATCAATAAAGAATCTACCACTTCTAATAAAAGAAGAGAAATGTCCTATGTGATTCGATAAATGACAACCCAAAGAGTCCTCGGGTTGTTAAGCGTAATGAAATTAGAAAGGAGTTTCTAATTTGCATTATTTGAGTCAGTGCATTTAAGGATCGAAAAATACATATAATTAAATAAAATAAGACTCGACAAAGAATTCCACGCCTTATATTTAATCGGGACATCAGATGGTGGAAGGATTGAATCAGACAGAACTATTTACTCAAAGGTTCTTTTAATGATTAATGTTGAAATCTATATTATCCGGAAAGTCGCTGATCGCTAGGAGGCTTATCCCTATCAGAGAATAAATATTATTTATTTAAATAAATTAATTATTTAATTTATTTATTTAAATAAGATTAGAATTGTTCTAATCGATTTATTCACAACCGCTTAATATGGAGAACCTAAAGGGTCACACCAAAAAAGGAAGAATAATTATTTAAGAAGTTAATGGCATAATCGTAATAATATAGTTATGTATATTTAATTTAATCTATGGTGATAGAATAAATTAAATAATTTTAATATTTATTATTTAATATTTTAGAAATATTAAATATAAATTAATAAGAGGAGTCTTATTAATATTATTACAATTATTATTATTTTAATTTCTAAAAGAGTTTAGGAATTAATTTAATATAAGTATTTCATTTATTCCTAATGGATTAGAAGGAAAATTAGTTAAAGGAGTTTAATTAATTATCCCTAATAAGATTAGGGAGCTTAATTAATTAAAAGAATTTAATTAATTAAAAAACCCAATTCCTTAATTGTTAAGGTGGGTTGCCCACATCTATAAATAAGAGGAGTCTTATATGGGTGATGGGGTTGTTGATTTTCAACAAACATACGTAATAATTCCAATTGTTGAGAGAGACGCTTTTTTTTCTATGTAGAGATAGAAAACTAGGTTTAGCCAACCACCCATCTTTTGAATTTTCTTCTTCCTCGTGGATCACCCCAGAGGCCAAACATTTGGGTGGCTAACGCCGATCAAAGGAAGGAACCAAACCCGTGGATTCAAGATCGAACGCGAAAAGGATTTCGAGGTGAACTTGCACCGAGGAAGCTCGATCTTCAAGGGTATGATTTTTTATTCTTTATCTTTTCGCTTAATTAATAATTATGCATAAAGGGTGATCCGTATATGGTTTGTAAAATTTTAAACTCGATTTTTACACGCTCCGCATTTTTTTGCAATTTGATCAAGGTTTATTAATATTACAAACCTAATAAAGGGCATCGTGAGCCAAACCTTTATGCTAATTATTAATTGTTTTAATTTGATATGTATATTGATATGTGTTTGTAATAATTTAATTGGGCATAATTTTATCAGATAAAATTTATAAAAAAAAAAAAAAAAAAAAAAAAAAAAATAAAAAAAAATTTAAATTTTAAATTTAAAAATAAAAAAATAATTTTATAAAAAAAAAAATAATTTTATAAATCAATAAAAATATAATAAAATTTATATTAATTATAATATATATATATATATAAATTAAATTTATAAATAAAATTAAGAAAATTTATAATATATATGTTAAATATATAATGAAAATAAAAAAAAAAATTTTATAAAAAATATATATATATATATATATATATATATATATATATATATATATATATATATATATATATATATATATATATATATATATATATATATATATATATATATATATATATATATATATATATATATATATATATATATATATATATATATATATATATATATATATATATTTTATATTAAATAAGTTTATTTAAAATATAAATTTTATTTTAAAAATATTTTATAATTAAAAAAAAAAGTTTATTTTAATTTTAAAATAAAAGTTTATTTTAATTTAAAATAAAAAGTTTATTTTAATTTTAAAATTAAATTTCATGCTAACTAATTAGAGTTGGAATTGGATTCCATGATAACTAATTGGAGTTGAAATCGATTTTATTTTTCCTAAAATAAAGGAGTTTATTTTAAATAAATAAATCCATCTTTCCTTAAATAAAGGAGTTTATTTAGATATGAAATAAGATTTCATATTATTCAAAAATAAAAGAGTTTATTGTGAATAGAAAGAGAATCCAATTTCCTTAAATAAAGGAGTTTATTTAATATGAAATAAGATTTCATATTATTCAAAATAAAAGAGTTTATTTTGAATAGAGAAAAAATCCGTGTTTCCTTAAATAAAAGGAGTTTATTTAAATATGAAATAAGATTTTCATATTATTCAAAATAAAGGAGTTTATTTTGAATAAAAAAATAAAATCCGTTTTCTTTAATATTTTTTTTTTTTTTACATGGAATCGATTCCATAATTAATTAAAATAAAAGAGTTTAAATTAAAGATTTTTTTTTTTATATTTCGATTCCATAATTAATTAAAATAAAGGAGTTTATTTTGATTAAAGATTTTGATTAAAATAAAATAGTTTATTTTATTCAAAATTAGATAAATTAAAATAAAATAGTTTTATTTTGATTTAAATTTGGATTAAAATAAAGGAGTTTATTTTGATTCAAAATTAGATTTTATACTAACTAAAATTTGCCATTAAATGATATCAATATATATATTAAATGTTTATTATTCATGAGATTTAATGTTATTTATTATCGATGCATATGATGATGTGTATGATAATAAATGGGATTGATTATGGACTATCAACCAATATGATCGATTTTATTTTTAATGGATGTAACGAATGTATGGGTTTTATTAAATGGGGTCTCACAGATTGCCTTCTCTAATTTTTTCTTAATGTAAAATTCTATCTCCTCCTATGCATTTCCCTCGATCACGATCAAGGTTTCTATTTATTTTAAAAATAGTTTTGTAATAGAATAGTTAGAATTAATTTTGAAAAATTGGAGATCAAGGAGCAAGAGAGCGCCAAGACCCGCTTCAGAATGGAGCCCAAGTTTAAATGTAATAGTTATATTTAAATATTATTTTTCGCACCCCTGGGGAGTTCAATTTTTGGTTCACTGGTGGCTCTAGTGAACCAAACTAGAATAAAAGTCCATAATCAATCCGTAGAATATAAGATTCTATATGTGCATGCTTATACTATATATATATATATATATATATATATTATATATTATGCAAACATGCTTCGATGTTCATTAATACGACGCGTATTTTATATATATATATATGCTACGCTTAAACAAGATGAGACAAATTAATAACAAACCCTCAATTTTTATATTAAGTCCTAAGTTGCTCAAAGATATTTGAATATCGAACGTCGCTTTCTAGCATGATAAAATTAATAGAGTATTAAATATTTAATACGAGTTTGTTGTGTCACCACAAGGCAAGTATTAAGTATTTAAGATGTTAATTTATCACATTTGATGCTTATAAAGAAAATTGAACAATATTGTTTTGTCAGGTCACCACAAGGATGATATTTTCTTTTTGAATATATGGAGTGCTAGTTTGACTTAACTTCGATAATTTTGATTCTTGATGTGCCACCACTGATCAAAATAATCTAAGAGCAAAAAAATACAAGGAGTCAGATAGTTGATGTAATCGACAAAAAGTTGTCTACCTATTTATTTATATATAGTTTTGTGTGTCACCACAAGGCTATATACATTTGAAATGGGATCCTTATTCTCACTAAAGCAAATCTTTAATTAGATTTTGCCAACTATATAAGTGAGGGTAATATAGTTTGAAGAAAATAAGGGAGATACCAATTTAAAACAAGACCTAATTTATTTTGGTAATTAATAAAAGAATGTATGTTAAAATGTTGTTAATTACAAATTCATTTACGTAATTTTACAATGTCTAAAATTACTATCATCGCTAAGCATATTAGATGCTAAATTAATCAAATCAATTAAACTGATTGGTTAAGGAATTTGAGAATAGTTCTCATATCGTAAAAAAAAGCTATCTTATGTCCTTAATACGCCTATCCCCGCAATGGTTGCGCATAATGCCTCCGAGGAAGAGATCGCTACTTTTAGAAAGTGGCAAGATGATGCACAATTGCTCAACGCATCATGCTCAGATCCACGAGTAACGAAGCTTCAACACAAGATGAAACTATGGATGCTCCTACTATATTCCCGCACATCAAGTAGTTGATGGTGAGGAAAGTAGGACCGATAGATATCGACATTCAAGGAGCTCTTCCGATCTAGAACGGCCAATGGCACTATAAAGATGCATAAAAAGTTCTTAACATAATCAATTTGATTGATCAATTAGACAACCGGTTTTGTCATGGATGGAGAGTTGAGCCAAGATTTGATCTGCACTCACTCCCTGAATTCTTTCACAATTGTTGTGAATTTTTCATATGAACAAGCTAGATATCGCCTCACCGATTTGCTTAACATATTGAAAAAATGTGAGAGTCACTTTCCAACCAAGAAAGATCAAGTCTTATCGGTAGGGGCCAAAGGATCTTCCAAAAGAAGAACGATTCAAAGAAGGTAAATAAAGGCATAAACAAAGGATAATAAGAACAAAATCGACATTGATAAAGAAAAGGAGTTTGCTTCCACCGCAATAAGCCCGACATCGGAAAGAAATCATGAGAAGCATCTCGCAGAGGCTAACCAAAGAAGCTTAGTGAAGTTTTTACATAATACGCTTTTGTTCATGATTTAAAATAAATTTTTCTTTAAGTCAAGGTTCTACTGGGTATTGGATACCGATTTTCGTTATCATAAATATAGATTTTATGAAGGACCAAGCAGTAAGTAGAAAGCTAAACAAATATAAGTAATCCTATGTGTGGGGAAATGAAGCAAAGGTTGCCACATTAGCCATAGAAACTTATAGTTTAGCAAATGCTTTACGGCAAATCTATTAAGTCAATAAGTTGTTATCAGATTCCCATTCTTGTTAAAAATATTATTTCCATTTTATGTTGGACAATGAAATCTTTGGTATTATAATTAAGAACAATTGTTGTTCTATTTATAATAATAATGTTCAGTATAGAATCGAATATTACTTAATAAATTTTGTATACTGATTTACATGAAAAAAATAATTTTGCATATCGAACAAATTAGTATAAGAAAAGGAGATGATCATTCAAAAGATCGAATGTGTGTATTTGTCGAATACAAGTGTGAATTATTTGAAAGGTTCAAAGAATTCGTAAATGAAACAAATCGCAAAGTATTAAGATTCTTTGATTAGATCAAGGAATAAATACTTGTGCAATAAGTTTCTAGATCATCTCAAATGGTTTTTTCTCATAATGGACACATCCCGATACATAATAATCGATTGATGTATCCGAAAAGGAAAAATCATACTTGTTGGACATGGTGCTATCCATAATGATTTTACCGACATTCCAAAGATCCTTCTGGGATAATGTCCTAGAAATGGTCGACATATCATTTAAAAAAGGTAACCTCAAAATCCTACCCCAAGACTCCATAAAAGTTATGGATGTGGAGGATTCCTAATCTTAAGTATGTTAAGATAAGGGTTGTCCAACTTATGTGAAAAGGTTTCAAAGGATAAGTTTGGGACAAGATTTGACAAGTGTACGATTTGTGGGACATCCTAAAGTAAGTTTAGGTATATGTTCTATAATCCTACTTAGCAAAAAAGGTGTTTGTTATGATAAACACGCCTTCTAAGATAAAGGTGTTTATCATCAAAAAGGGCTAGTGGGAGGATAATAGATCTCAAGAGTTCAAGAACCACAAAACACTATAAGTCAAATAAGAGGAACTCATAGATGTAATTCTATTATACATCACAACCAATCAGAATCGAATAAGAATCAAGATACCTAGGAGGATGGATTCATCAGAGATGATGATGATTCATCATCAGAAGATGATGATGATGATGATGAGGAGTGACATCAGAGAATGTGAAGATGATGATCAAATATGGAACATCTGCTTTTGATGAGGCAATCAAAAGAGTTTGATTTTTTATCAAAAAAGAATGAACCTAGTGTGTACAAAAGGGTCGCTGGGAGCATCGTGACATTCCTAGTATTATATGTTGATATACTACTTGATAAGGAATGACATACCAATGCTACAATCAAGAAAGATAAAGTTGTTTCAAACATTCCTCCATGAATGATTGGGAAGAGTATCTTAATTGGGGATATAAATCTATATAGATAGATTTAAGAGGATGCTCGACTTAACCCAAGGAACGATATTCATTTGATGCTAAAGTCGCTTAGCATGGCAAACTCCAAGAGATGTCTCATGTCGATGAGCTATGGAGTGTATCTCTTAATAGTCCCCATAGACTCAAAAAGAGAGATCGCATGATGAGTGACAATCATGTATGCAATGAAATATACGAGACCCGATGTCGATCACCATATTTCGGAGAAGTTCACTATAGAAGTCGCTGAAAACATCTTAAAGTGCTTAACCGCACTCAAGGATGTGATCATATTCATGGTGGGTCTAAATTAAAACCAGAGGGCTTAAATGACTCAAGTTTTTCGTATGCACTCAAGATGACGTAAAAATCCACTTTAAGGTAAAAGGGTTATCTCGAACAAAGCAGCAAAGTTGAATCGAAAGGTTCCAAACAAAGAAAGAGTTGCCGGTTTAGTGATAAAGACAAAGTATATAGCTATAAATGAAGTCGCAAGTTGATTGTTTGGATTAAAAGTTCATTACGTAACCAGAATAGTTCCTAAGTCTCATCTCGATCTAAACATGTGTTGGGCACTTTCATTTGATTATTAGAATCATCGAAAGATGGGAAATCACTATGTAGATAGTGGACTCTCAAGAACAACATTACATATCCATTAACTAAAGCTTATCCAACAAAGCAGGATAATCGCCACTTAGAAGAAGAAGAGTATAGAGATACCACGACGATCGGGCTTTTTAGTGCAAGTGGGAGATCGAAAGTAGTATGCACACAAGCCAATCATGTTTGATGATAAAGCATATACTTCAGAATAATCTTATTCATTTATTAATAAAAAGTATTAATTTATTAAAGGCTTTTTAATTATCTACATGATGTCGTTTTTTTATAATATGTGATAAACCCATAGTTTTAAGCAATGCTTTTAGAATAATGATGATGATCATTCTAATGAGATCTAAATTTTAGAAAGCTTAAAACTAAAATAGTTCCCCCAATCATGGATTACTAAATCGGGGATTAGTGAATCCGGATAGATCGGGTACATACGCTGCTTGCTTCATCGATGAGGATGATCGATCTCACGATCATTTGTGTGGAGACACTAAAGCAAGTATGTAGGTGCTTATTAGAGAATAAGTTCATCGAACGTGGGCTCGCTAAGGAATACCTAATGGAGTTTTATTCATTCGTCAATAGAATTCTCAGAGTGATAGTAAGACAAGTAATCCTCGACTCGAGATCATCATAAGATTCGTGTATGTATGATGAGTTATACTTGACTTATTCCTTAAGACCTTTAGGTATATCAAAGGGTATGCTTGGGTATAATAAGTGTATATGGAGATAATGTACGATCAATAAAGAATCTACCACTTCTAATAAAAGAAGAGAAATGTCCTATGTGATTCGATAAATGACAACCCAAAGAGTCCTCGGGTTAAGGCGTAATGAAATTAGAAAGGAGTTTCTAATTTGCATTATTTGAGAGTGTGCATTTAAGGATCTAAATACATATAATTAAATAAAATAAGACTCGACAAAGAATTCCATGCCTTATATTTAATCGGGACATCAGATGGTGGAAGGATTGAATTGCACGCAGAACTATTTACTCAAAGGTTCTTTAATGATTAATGTTGAAATCTATATTATCCGGAAAGTCGCCGATCGCTAGGAGGCTTATCCCTATCAGAGAATAAATATTATTTATTTAAATAAATTAATTATTTAATTTATTTATTTAAATAAGATTAGAATTGTTCTAATTGATTTATTCACAACCGGCTTAATATGGAGAACCTAAAGGGTCACACCATAAAAGGAAGAATAATTATTTAAGAAGTTAATGGCATAATCGTAATAATATAGTTATGTATATTTAATTTAATCTATGGTGATAGTAATAAATTAAATAGCTTAATATTTATTATTTAATATTTTAGAAATATTAAATATAAATTAATAAGAGGAGTCTTATTAATATTATTACAATTATTATTATTTTAATTTCTAAAAGAGTTTAGGAATTAATTTAATATAAGTATTCTCATTTATTCCTAATCGATTAGAAGGAAAATTAGTTAAAGGAGTTTAATTAATTATCCCTAATAAGATTAGGGAGCTTAATTAATTAAAAGAATTTAATTAATTAAATAAAACCCAATTCCTTAATTGTTAAGGTGGGTTGCCCACATCTATAAATAATAAGAGGAGTCTTATTATGGGTGGTATGGGTTGTTTTTCAACAATAATGTACATAATTCCAATTGTTGAGAGAGTACGCCTTTTTCTATAGTAGATAGAAAACTAGGGTTTAGCCAACCACCCATCTTCTTGAATTTTCTTCTTCCTCGTGGATCACCCAGAGGCCAAACATTTGGGTGGCTAACGCCGATCAAAGGAAGGAACCAAACCCTATGGATTCAAGATCGAACGCGAAAAAGGATTGGAGGTGAACTTGTACCGAGGAAGCTCGATCTTCAAGGGTGATTGATTTTTATTCTTTATCTTTTCGCTTAATTAATAATTATGCATAAAGGGTGATCCGTATATGGTTTGTAAAATTTTTAAACTCGATTTTTACACGCTCCGCTTATTTTTTTGCAATTTGATCAAGGTTTATGAATATTACAAACCTAAGCAATCTTGGAGAAATCTCGGATAAACCATCCGTAATACCTCGCTAATCCCAAGAAACTTCTCACTTCGATGGAGTTCTCGGTTGTTCCCATTTTATCACTGCTTCAACCTTTGATGGATCCACTAAAATTCCATCCTTGTCAATTACGTGCCCAAGAAATTGTACACGTTCTAGCCAAAATTCACATTTAGAGAATTTCATATACAACTTTTCTTTTCTTAGCGTCTCCAGTGTTAGACGTAAATGTTCCACATGTTCCTCTTGATTTTTAGAGTACACCAGAATATTGTCGATAAACACCACCACAAACTTGTCCAAAAATGGTTTAAACACCCTGTTCATCAAATCCATGAACGCTGCAGGGGCGTTTGTCAAACCAAAAGACATCACCAAAAATTCGTAATGTCCATACCGAGTTTGGAATGCCGTCTTCGGTACATCCTCCTTTCTTACCTTTAGTTGATGGTACCCACTTCTCAAATCTATTTTCGAGAAATATCTAACACCCTTCAATTGATCAAACAAGTCATCTATTCTCGACAATGGATACTTGTTCTTAATAGTGACTTTGTTTAACTCTCTATAATCAATGCAAAGACGCATTGACCCGTCCTTCTTCTTTACAAATAACACCGGTGGTGTCCGCGGTGACACACTCGGCTGAATGTATTTCTTGTCCAACAGCTCCTGTAGTTGTACCATCAGTTCTTTCATCTCCACCAGAGCCATTCTCATGACGGGGCTTTTCGATATCGGAGTGGTTCTGGCGCTAAGTTGATCACGAACTCGATTTCTCTCGTCAAAGTGAAGTCTGGAAAATCCTTGGAAACACGCCCACAAATTCCATAACTCATCGGTATTTCTTCCGGCCAGACCTTCTTCCGAGTATCGACTATGTAAGCTAAATAACCCACACAAACTTTAACTCAACAACTTCTTAGCTCGCATAATCGTCGGACATCTCATTTGTCTAGGCGATTTGCTACCATTGAATACTACCTTTGACGGAGTCATAAAGTTTACACATTTCTTTTGGCAGTCAATTATCGCTCCATAATTGAACAACCAATCCATTCCCAAAATAACATCAAACTCTCCTAGCCTGATCGGAATCAAATCTACCATAAAATATTTCCCTTAATGTTCACCCTACGGTTCTTGTATACGAACCTAACAGAACTACTTCCTTATTCGCAATTTATATGTTTAAAGGAAATTCAATTCTTCACTAGGCAATCCTAATCTCATAGCAAATTCATCGATATAAATGAGCAAGTAGCACCGAATCAAATAATACATAAGCATCAATATCATTGATCGGGATAATACCGACACCACATCCTTTGATTGCTGACAAAGATCTTGCAGTCATGTCAAGGTTACGGTTGTGGGCTTATTTGTTGTTGTTGGTCCCGCAATAGCCAACGCACCTCCACTAAAGCATTTCCTTGCTCCCATTTGTCTCCCAGATCTCTTCTTGGGGCATTCACGAGCAAAGTGATCCTTGGATCCGCACATGAAGCACACATTCTTCTTAGCTTGAGTTCAATTTGGGGCGATGTGACCCCCTCCGCCACAATTGAAGCATACACGCTTCCCCAACAAACACACTCCCTTATGAAACTTTCCACACGTAGCACATGGTTCGAACTTCTTATTTTTTTTGGTTTCTTTGTCGATTTCCAGCTCCTCCATTCCCATTCCACTTCCTCTTCAAAGTTGTTGCCATTACTACCGCTACCACTACTCTTAGCTTCACCTTCACTTTTCTTCTTTCTCCGCTCTTGATTATGCTTTGTTCGCTTTCGCCTCCACTTTCAGTGAGAATCGCCTTCTCCATCATCTACTGCAAATGTCTTCAATTGGAACAGGAAACCCTCTTCAGACAACTGTGGTTTCATCCCTACTCAAAACCTCTCGCCTTGCAGCTCGTCTCAGATCTTGACCGATATGGCACAAACCTCGCCAACTCATTGAACTTTACGGCATGCAATACTCCGACAATCGACATTGTTCCTCGCTTCAACTCCAAAATCTGGACCTCTAGTCGACTCTTCAACTCTCGGGAAATAAGTCTCAAGAATAGCTCCTTAAACCTATCCTGTGTCATTACTCCCGGTCCTTCCCGAGTCTTGTTGGGCCGCCACCACCAATAGCCTAGCCTCCTCCTTCAACATAAACGTTTCAAAAGCAGTCCTCTGATTCTCCTCTACCCTAGCAACATCAAAAACCTTCTCGATTTCCATAATCCAAGTCTGTGCTTCAACTGGGTTTATGGATCCACGAAATTCTGGTTGTCCAACCGCCTTGAAGTCCTTAAACGTAGCACCTTGGTTTCGAGGTTGATTTTGCGGTTGATTTTTGCAAAGGTGCACTCGTTAGTAACGCCACCAATCGCCGAATGGAGTTAGTTTCAAAGATTATCGTTGTTGGTTCCTTCGATGGTTCTCTGACGGGGTGGTTGACGTCTTGAAGGCATTTTCTATTAAAAAGAATATATTCATTAGATTATTACTCAACTCTTTTCAAGTAATTTCTACTTAGCTTGCCCCCATGAAAGTAATAATTCCATAACACATAACACTTTGGATAAAGAAAATAATATCTTTTATTCAAAACTTCTTTGAAAACATCATATCAATAGCATCACCGCTATTTACATTATTTTCCGAACTACTAAAGTTTCAGGAAATCATCATCATATCCCATAGGTTATATAACACTTGGGATTAACAAATTATTTATCATAACATAACTCAAGTACACTCCTACTATGTCCTATTAAGATATTGCAAGGCCTTACGACACTCTTCTTCCATGATGCGAACATCGCTCACGATCCAAAGATATAACAATGGTAGCGTCTCAAACTAGAATGGATAACCCTAACCCGATCTTGAGCTCGATTGATTACATTTTGTGTTGAGATTACGTTATCCATTTCTTCCATCTTCCTTCTCATTTTCTTGCAAGATCTCCCTTTGCTTTTTCGGCCTTGTTGATAAGCTTCTTCATGCATGGCGTTTTGACTCTCGCCCTATTTTTGCGATTCTTCTCTCAACTTTTTCTTCAACTCGCAACCTCTCGCTCTCATTTGATCGTTCTCTTCCAGATGTGAACCACGCTTTCTTCAACATTGTTGATCGTTCTTCTCGATCCCGAATCTTCCGCCCTTCCGTGCCAACGAAGTTCGTTGTTCACTACTATCTCTTGCAATTCCTCAAAAGTATCTTGAAGTTCCACGTTGCGGTCATGCACCTCATCGTATATCATACATCTCAAAGATCAATCGAGTTAAGTGAAATCCTTTCCTCCTCGTCCTCTTCTCATCCGTCTGCGGCCACTCGGATCTTCCTCATCTGTTTCTACATCATCATCATCATCATCCTCGATCACTACGAGTAATGGAGCCGACTCTCGTGGAAGCGCTTGTTTCCAAACCACTTGAATATCACGAGATTCCTCCTCTCTAGGCATCCTGGGGTTCTTCCTCCCCTACTCGATTGGATTCTCCAACATTAGTCATCCCCGCAACAAGATTTTTGAGTTTTAATTATTAATCATTACTACTCGACTCTCACGAGCACATAAGTTGTAAACACATAAGCACATAAGTGTTTTATTACTTCTTCCTTAAAAACTCGATAATAGTTTATCATCACTATCTTCTCAAGGTTACTTCCTAAGGCTTTTTCCCCACCTAAGGTTCATAACCTAAGGCTTTGATACCAACTTGTGACACCCCCATATCCAGGTACTTCATTCCCACAGGATCTGGTGTTCACTTAATCAAACATTCATATCTAACTACCCAATCACAATAAAACTTGATAAATAAAACCTTTCCCATTAAAGGGTTATATAATAAAATCTCCTCGGTTATCTAACCTTTAATTACAATCATTCAAATGCGAAAATTAAATAAACTTTATTAAAATGAAGTCTAAGATCATCATAATAAAAATCTAACATCTCAATCAAAGTAAAATTACAAGTCTTCATCACTTGCACATTTTTCCCTTTCCTTCGCTAGACGAAGGTTCATCTACCTCTCTTCTTTAGTCGCAATAAGTTTATAAATATGCAAGAGTGAGCAAAACAATTACTCACTAGATATAATATGAAATCAACAGAGTATAGTAATAATAATCGCCAATAATAGGCTCATCAACAATGAATAGTACTCTATCATCTATAATCGTAAACTAAAATCCAAAATATGGAATAAATATAACCGAGGGTCATAAGACCATGAACTATGTCCACAGCTTGAAAGTAATCTTTCAACTCCAACTTTAACAAATATAAGACTATAAGGAGGACCTCGTACTTAAGGGGATCATCCCTTCGTACCATGTATTGTGCATAAACATTTAACGCTAGTTAACCCTAAGTTAACCCCTAATCATAACATTAGGGTTGTTCATCAAAGATTTAGAGTACAAAGTCCACACTAAAGGAAGTTTGGTTGGAAAAGCTTTCAAGGTAATTTGAATTCAAAACGAACATCAACTAAGGATTAGTTGAATGAAACCAAGAACATTTCACTATAGAATAATCGTGATTGAATCAATCATAGTAAACTAAAGTCATGCTTTAGGAATAATCTAAGAGCATACAATTTGAATAACTATAACACCTTGCTTGAACAATACTAAGCCAAGGTTAATTAGAATTGAATACTAAGCATGCATAACAATTTGATCGATAAAAATGTTCAACATTAGAATATATAAATTTGCATGCTAAACAACAAGTTAAATACAAGAATAACTTGCTCAAGAATAACTTACATCATTATATCATAATCGAATTGAAAACCATAGTTTGATTCAACAAGATAAAGGATTAGAAAACTTGCTCAAAGAAAATTTAAAAGAAAATTCTAAAAGTAGAGTTAAAGAACTTGCCTTGCTCGTAGGCTAAACCAAATCAATACGAATCACAATATCCTATAAACATATGTCATCATGACATAATTAGTCATTACCATCTTACAAACATAACTAAGTACGTTCATCATTTAAAATTGGATTTTTAATCACATAATTGAGTTATAACACAAGTTAATTGTTAATAGCATACTTATTCATAGTATAGAAATACTAAAATCAATATTTTACAGTCCTACTATCATCACATAACAATTCCTTAAAATTTCAAGTACAAAATCAACATTGTCAGACCATTCTGCTAACTCGCGTCGCGGCTCCACAGTTTACATTGTGGGTCGCGCTTGGCACAAGGAGGATGAGGATAAGTACATGAGAGAAGCATAAGGAAAAAACATGCATGATCATGGCTCTCATGGCTACACTTAAAGGTACTCGCTGATCAAAGGCCATGCAATGCTTGAATTGCGCAAACCTCTGCACTTCAAGAATAACACGAAAAAAAGCTAATTTTGGTCTACAAGCTCGTTTCTAACAAACTAATTAGCACATAAATCATATAGAGACTTCATGTAAACTTATTTCAAAAACTCTAAACATGATTCTACCCATACAACAACATAAACAACAAAATTAACACACCCAAATTCACTATTTTTGGCTAAAACTCATTTTTTATATTTCAATGAAAATCAACACTGTAACTTTTGTTTTTCAACCAAAAACACTAATTCAAAGTATTTTTATCAACAATTATACATGCTCTATCAAATTAAATGGTTAATTTATCAACTAAACAACTAATTAACCTCAATTTCTATTTTAACTAAACAATATATAATCACCAAAAACTCTCTCGTAAAAGGTTTTCTTCACAAATTACATACATAACAACAATTCATTGATTATAATCATATATAACCTATGAAAATAATTTTACAACACTAGTTTATCATATAAACACACATAAAATCAATAATTATCCTATCACAAGAATTTTACAGAGAAATATAGGAGAAGATAAACTAAAATTTTAAAACTAAAAAAAGAATAGGGTAATACCTCAAGAAGAAGATGATGACTATCCTTTCTATTCTCAAGCTCCTTCTTCCCACTCTCTAGCCTTTCTTCTTCCTCTTCTTCTTCTTCTTCTTCTTCTTCTTCTTCTTCTTCTTCTTCCTTTTTTTTCTTTTTCTTCTCTCTCTCTATCTTACGTCTTAACAAATAACGATATATAATATAATATATATTGATTATATAATATAAATATAAAACATATAATCGATATCGCTTATATGAGTTTTAAAAATCAAAAGCCATAAGGCTTGTTTGGTTACATAACTAAAAAAAAATAACCCATTAATCCTAACACCTGTTTGGTAAAACTTAAATAGATTAAAGACTTAATAGGCATTAGGCCTTGTTTGCAAAAACTAATTAAAACTCCTTTAAGTTATTTTAATAACTACTTTATAAAGGTTATTTGTTATACATTAATTTAATTAAATTAATCATAATAACAATTTATTAAATCACTTCATCACATAAATCAATACCACCAAAATTATAATTTTCTATATAATTATAACTTTATTTAATCAACCAAACATCCTTTTAAATTTACAAATTCCAATAAAAGAATAGTAATTCAATTAATCAAAATTCTCTAACTTAATAATTAAATTAAATTAGCAAAATAATTAATTTTCCTTAATTATTTATTTAACAAATAATTAACCACATCAATTCAAATTTGAACAATTATTTATTCAACAATAAACACATCCATTAAATATTTAAATAATTTAATAAATATTTAATATCACAATTAAAATTCTAGAATGTTACATCATTCCTTCCTTACAAGGATTCTGTCCCCAGAATCACAATTCAAACAATTCATTCGTCACATAGATACAATTTGGGTTATTGTCGATAGATTAACCAAGTTTGCTTATTTCTTACCTATACAAGAAACTTATTCACTTGAATATCTTGCTCGTATATCCATAAATGAGATTGTAAGACTGCATGGTATGCCAGTATCCATATTTTATGACCGAGACCAGAGATTCACTTCATGATTTTGGGTCAATTTGTAAAAAGCCATGGGCGCGGATTTACAATTCAGTTCTGCATATCATCCTCAGACGGACAGGCAGTCGGAGAGGACTATTCAAACTCTTGAAGATTTATTAAGACTCTGTGTCCTAGACTTCAAAAAAGTTCGGACAAGTTCTTGCCATTGGTGGAATTCTCCTACAACAAAAGTTATCAAACAAGTATAGGCATGGCTCCATTCAAGGCGTTGTATGGACGAAAGTGTCATTCTCCAGTATGCTGGGATGAGGTGGGTGAAGAAATGTTGTTGGGACCAGAATTAGTATGCATGACAACAAAAAAAATTTAAATGATCCGACAACGTATAAAAACCTCAAAAGATCGACAAAAGAGTTATGCTGATCTTGTGAAAGCCCCAAATTCGGGTCCCAAATCACCACGGATCTGGTATACTATTTCTATAACTATTGCGGAAGATATAAACATAAATTATTTATACATTAAACTTTACACACTAACCCCAAGGTCGAAAACCTTCACTTAATACACAGATCATAACTTATTTGACTTACAATAACATTAATATACAATACTTGTACAAATTTAGTTGCACACATAAACTTAAAGCTGGAACTGTCTTTAACCTTTCCTTGTATCCGACGTATTCGTCTTAATCTGCAATGTTTATCATGATATAGCAAGGGTGAACATAAGTTTGCCCAGCAAGTTTAAATTTATTTAAGGATATATAATGATTGAAAGAATTTGAATAATAAGCTGACTATAATTCTTCAATATAGTTGAGAACTAGCATGAACAAACTTGCATAGCTGAAGACCATTTAATATGAACATATCAATTATATTTGGACCGAATGATAATGAAGGTGACCAACCTTTCATAACTGATTAATACATGCAATATGTATAGAGTACAATTTAACAATTCTTAGACATGGCAATTAGCAATTACTAACCATAAGTATATTTGAATGAAACAACTCAAGATCGAGTTAAGGAAAACTTGCCTGTTCGGTCGATTACTGTTACACAATTTATTAAGCTTTATCTGAAGACCTAATACATAAATAATATCGATATACAAATTAGAATAATATCATCACAATATAATACTATATATATATATATATACATAGAATAACCTAAACACATAACACATAACCCTATCACCATAACACACATATACGACTCAAGATCGTGTCAAAACTATTTCAGTCTGACTTGAGCCTGACAAAATTCTAACATCCCGACGGTCTACTCGAACAAATCTCGAGTCTAAAATCACTAAGACTCGGTCTAAACTGGTTCACAAATATCTTAGATAATTTATTATCAGTCAAAATATTTTTCATAAGCTCGTAATAATTTTCAGATAATTATTACCATTTATCATGATTTTCAATCACTTATATCGTATTTATATAAATTAAATACCACATTATTCCCTTTATCATTAATATTTATTTAGTATTAAATATTAATGAAAATCATAATATAATATTATATATATATATATATATATATATATATCAAAGTATTTTTAATATCTTAAAATCATATTTATATGATTTTTAAAATGATTAAATCCATTATCCGATAATTGCTATTAATATTAAAATATTAATATTTTCATGAAAAATATCAAAAGTTATATTTTATAACTTAAAATATTTTTAGAACACTTAAATCATTTTTATATGATTTTTAAAATATTAATTCTATTTTTCCATAATTTATTTAATATATTAAATAAAATAAATTAATCACCATTAATATTAATTTATTAATGAAATTCATCACAAAATAACTTAAAATATTTTCTAACACCATAATATAAATTTTCATGATTTTTCAAGTATTAAATTCATTTTTAAATAATTTATTTAATATTATAATTAAATAAATTAAATACCATTTATATTTCAAAAGTATTAAATATTTATGAAATATACTCTAAATAATTAAAAACTAATTTTCAGACTTTAAAATAATTTTTAGAAATTTATTTTGTATTTTTAATAATTAAAAACTATTTTTTTCTATTTATTAAATAAAATAATTTATTTTCTAATTTATCTATCGCTAAAGGGCCCTATAGCGACGAAACTGTCGATATAGGTGTTCTTGAGTGTTCTTGAGTCCAAACCCAGAAACTTTGTCAGTCGCTAAGTGGACATGTTTGACCAGTGATAGATCTTTGATCAATAGGTTTTTAGGCTTGTAATTTGATTAGAATTGTAGTACTAATGTAATACTACAATCTCCAACTTGTTTCATGGCCATACAACATCAGATCAGAGAGATCTAAGCTCTCCAAATCTTGTCAGACACTGTTCTGAAAATTCTGGGTTTTCCAGAATTGAAGGTACCCTACTTTGAGCCCCTAAATCTTAGATTTCTGGGCTTGCTTAATGTGTTTTAATGGTTCACAAATATAGTAGAGATGATAAAGAACAACTTTATAGCATCAGATCAGTCTAACAACAATACTAAATGAAGATTTGATCCAGTCAAAGTTCCTATCAGGAACTCGTTCTTGAAAAATCTGGGTTTTCCAGATTTCTTCCCAGGCAGTTGGTTAACGCTGGTTTGACCTTAATTATATGTGATTCTATGTAAGATCTAAGTGATCTAATGGTTTAGATGTGTAGTTCTCATGTCAGAATACCATTTCATTACACAAACATGGCCAAATCACCTGTCAGTAGCAAGATCAGAGGCCTAGAAAAAACTTGTCAGACTTAAACTGGGTTTCTGGGTTTTCTAGAAACTGTTTGGTCATGGTCAGTCAACGACCTTTGACTGCTTATAACTTGAGATCTAGACATGGTATGGATGTGATTCCACTTCCAGTCTACTCTCCTCATGGCAAAGAACAAGTCTATAACTTAAAACACAACAAATCATTAACATACACAGATCTATGGGCCCTGACATTAGGTTGTTAGACCATAAATTTAGGGTTCTAAGTCAATTTAAAAACTTGATTTTCTGGCTTCTAGATGTTATGGATCCTTAAGGTAACATCTTGGATCACTAAATAACATCCCATAACACAACTCTAGACAACAAACAACAACATCCAACATCAAATCACATGATTTTTAAGTTTTAGGGTTTATACCTTTCTAAGCTTGATCCTTTGATTCTGATTTTTGATGATATGATATAAGAGAGCTAAGGAATGATTTTGGCTTTCCTTAACACTTAGTTCCTCTCAAAATTTTTGAAGAAGAGAGAGAGAAAAGACTTGGCTTGATAGAAAACTAAAGTAAGTTAATTTCTTAAATTTTAAATTTATAAACTTTGATTCAATGCATCATGACTTGCAAGGTGGCAAGATATATCAGATTTGGTGAGATTTTTCCACACATGGGATAAGCTAGCTTGATAACTCACAAGATTTACAAAATCTTTTACTTAAATTTTAAGAAAAGGGTATTTTGGTCATTTCGCATTCACTAAGGGCAATTTGGTCTTTTCCCCTATAATTTGAAGGGCAAATTGGACATTTCAAATATATCCCATAACTTATTACACTTATCCATTTATACTTAGCTTTTGAATTCACAAATTAGGGTTTTGAATATCCGAATTAGGGTTTTAGATTCTCGAAACTAAAATTAGGGTTTCCGAACGTATCGCTAGGGTTCGTTAGATTTTTCTAACTTAATAATCATATTCATATCATGGATTTAGGGTTTATCACGAGCCTAACTTGTCTGCTCAATATCTTATCCATAAACCACAACTGTTCACATATAAAATTACTGATTAGGGTTTAATAACATAACCTTAACGTTCTCATTATAATTTTAGGGTTTGTCACCTATGTAACTTATCTGATCAAAATTTGATCCTTATCCACAAATTATATACATAAAAATTTACTGTTCACATATATGATCGCATATACCAACTCGTATAAACTTAGATACGTAACCCTGATAATTTGTCACAAGAATTTTAAATCCACCAAAATCTTATACCTTATTACCAGACTATCACTTATAGTCTACCAAATTATTCAAGTCTTGTCCAAAAATTTTGAAATTCTTAAAATTTCTTTACAGAACTACCAATTCCATACACTTATTTTCAGTCTAGATTCTAATATTGAACCTTAAATCAATCAATTATGATTTTAAAATTTTTCTAAATTCTCGGGTTGTCACAGATCTTCATTGAAGGGACGTGGAATTCAATGTTGGAGGTCATGTATTATTTGTTAGGTTTGTAATATTTAGGAACACAATCAAATTGCACAAAATAAGCGGAAGCATGGAAAAATAGAGTTTTAAAATTTTACAAACCATATACCTGGATCATCCTTTATGCACAATTATTAATTAAACGAAAATATGAAGAACAAGAATCATACCCTTGAAGATTTGAGCTTCCTCAGGTACAAGTTCACCTCCAATCTTTTCGCATTCAACTTGAATCCACCGGATTTGGTTCCTTCCTTTAATCAATGTTAGCCACCCAAGTGTTTGGCCTCTAAAGGTGATCAAGGTGTACTCTCCCAACTCTTGGAATTACGTATTCACGTGTTTTTTTTGAAAGTATCAACCAACCTCACCCATAATAAGACTCCTCTTATTTATAGATGTGGGCAACCCTCCTTAACAATTAAAGAATTGTGTTTTATTTTAATTATTTAAACTCCTTTAATTAATTAGTCTCCCAATCTTATTAGGAATAATTAATTAAACTCTTTTAATTAATTAGCCTCCTAATCTTATTAGGATATATGAGAGTACTTTTATTAATTAATTCTCAAACTCCTTTAGGAATTAAATAATAAAAACAGTAATAATAATAACAAGACTCCTCTTATTAATTTATATTTAATATTTCCAAAATATTAAATAATAAATATTAAACTATTTAATTTATTCTATCATCATAGATTATATTAAATATACTTAACTTATTATTATGATTATGCCATTAACTTCTTAAATAATTATTCTTCCTTTTATTGTGTGACCCTTTAGGTTTTCCATATTAAATCGTTTGTGAATAAATTAATTAGAAGAATTCTAATCTTATTTAAATAAATAAATTAAACTATTAATTTATTTAAATAAATAATATTTATTCTACACTAGGGATAAGCCTCCCTAGCGATCAACGACTTTCCAGATAATATAGATTTCAACATTAATCATAAAAGAACCTTTGAGTAAATAGTTATTGTACAATTCAATTATTCTACCATACAATGTCCCAATTAAATATAAGACATGGAATTACTGTCAAGTCTTATTTTATTTAATTATATGTATTTCGACTCTTAAATGCACAACTCCAAATAATGCAAATTAGAAACTCCTTTCTAATTTTATTATGCCTTGGCCAAGGACAACTGGGTTATCATTTACCGAATCACATAGGACATTTCTCTTCTTTTACTAGAAGTGGTAGATTCTTTATTGATCATACATTATTTCCATGTACAACTTATTATACCCAAGCATACCCTTTGATATACCCTAAGGGTCTTAAGGAATAAGTCAAAGTATAATTCATCATACACAAGACACTATGATGATCTCAAGTCCAAGGATCACTTGTACTACTATCACTACTAGAATTTGTATTGACAGGCAAGTAAAACTCTATTAGGTATTCCTTAGCGAGCCACGTTCAGTGAACTTATTCTCTAATAAGCACCTACATACTTGATTTAGTGTCTCCACACAAATGATCATGAGATCAATCATCCTCATCCAATGAGCAAGCAACATATGTAACAATCTATCCAGATTCACTAATCCCCAATTTAGTAATCCAACGATTGGGAACTATTTTAGTTTTAAGCTTTCTAAGAATTTAGATCTCATTAGAATGATCATCATCTTATTCTAAAAGCATTGCTTAAAATTATGGGTTTATCACATATTATAAAGCAGCATCATGTAGATAATTAAAAGCCTTTAATATATTAATACTTTTTATTAATAAATGAATAAGATTGTTATAAAGTATATGCTTTATCATTAAACATGATTGGCTTGTGTGCATACTACTTTCAATCTCCCACTTGCACTAACACCAATCGTCATGGTATCTCATACCATTCTTCTCTAAGTGACGATTATCCTATTGTTGGATAAGTTTTAATTAGTTAATGGATATGTAATGTTGTTCTTGAGAGTCCACTATCTCTATAGTAATTTCCCATCTTTCAATGATTCTTATAATCAAATGAAAGTGCCACAACACATATTTAGAACCAAGATGAGACTTAGGAACTATTACTAGTTCTGTAATGAACTTTTGATCCAAACAATCAACTTGCAGCTTCATTTACAACTATATACTATGTATTTATCACTAAACCAACAAATCTTTATTGTTTGGAACCTTTCCAATTCACTGCACCACTGTTCAAGGTAACACTTTACCTTAAAGTGGATTTTCTGTCGTCTTGGTCTTTCCGAAAAACTTGAGTCTGTTATGCCCTCTAGTTTTAATTTAGACCCACCATAAATTTTAATCACATCCTTAGTGTCAGTTAAGTACTTTAAGATGTTTTTCACTGTCTTACAGTGATTTTCTCCAGAATATGACCGATCAACATCAGGTCTCGTATATTTCATTGTATACATGATTCTCTCTTTTCAGGAGTCTATGGGGACTATTAAGAGAGATACACTCCATGACTCATCAACATGAGTCATCTATTGGAGTTTGTCATGATAAATGACTTTAGCATCAAATGAATATATGTTCCTTGGGTTAAGTCGAGCATCCTCTTAAATCTATCTATATAGATTTTTATCTCCAATTACGATACTCTTCCCAAATCATTCATGGAGAAATGTTTAGACAACTTTATCTTTACTGATTGTAGCATTGGTATGTCATTCCTTATCCGTAGTATATCAACATATAATACTAGGATTATGACGACACTCCCACTGACCATTTTGTACACACTAGGTTCATTCTTGTTTTTGATAAAATCAAACTCTTTTGATTATCTCATCAAAACGAATGTTTCATATTTGAGAAGTTTTCTTTAATTCATTTATCTGAGTGTCTACAACTCTTACCTCATCGTATGTAATTGGATCATCATCTTCTATGATGTGTACCTCATCATCATCATCTATAATGAATCCATACCTCCTAGGTATCTTCGGTACTATTCTAGATTTACGATTTGGTTGTGGTACAATAGGTCTATCTAAGGTTCCTCTTATTTAACTTATAGTGTTTTGTGGTTCTTGAACTCTTCAAGATCTATTATCCTCCCATTAGCCCCTTCAATGATAAACATTTTTAACTTAGAAGGCAGCATATTTCGCAATAAACACCTTTTTGTTAAGTAGAATTATAGAACATATACCCTAAACTTACTTTAGGATGTCCCACAAATCTGTAGTTGTCAAATTTTGTCCCAAGCTTATCCTTTAAAACCTTTTCACATAAGCTGGACAACCCTTTATCTTAACTTACTTAAAATTAGGAATCCTTCCTGTCCATAACGTTTATGGAGTCTTGTGGCCGGATTTTGAGATTACCTTTTTCATAGATATGCAACCATTTCTAGGACATTATCCTAGAAGGATACTAGAATGTCGGTAAAATCATTATGGACCGCACCATGTCCAATAAGGTACGATTTTTCCTTTCAGATACATCAATCAATTATTGAGATGATCTAGAAACTTATTGCACAAGTATTTATTCCTTGATCTAATCAAAGAATTTAAATACTTTGCCAATTTGTTTCACTTCTAAATTCTTTGAACCTCTCAAATAATCCACACTTGTATTTTAGTAAATACACACATTCAACTCTTTGAATGATCATCTCCTTTTTATACTAATTTGTTCAATATGCAAAATTATTTTCACGTAAGTCAAGTATACAAAATCCATTAAGTGATATTCCAGTTCTATACAAAATATTATTACTATAAATAGAAAAACAATTGTTCTTAAATATAATACCAAAGATTTCATTGTCCAACAACAAAATGGAAATAATTTTCTAACGAGAACTGGAATACAATAACAACTTTACACTGGCGTGGTTGCGATAAAAAATCGGATTATCCAAGAATTTGAAGATTTAAAGAAATTAGTTATTAATAAAGTTGATGAATAATTTTATTAATATTCAATTATTGTTATAGTATCATGTGTTTATTAATCAATTTGAGAACGTTATTCATATTAGGATGATTATGAAAATGTCTAGGAGGATAGGTCATCTCATCTAGGCTGATAGTGAGATGTGACAACCGTAAAAATCGGATTGTAAGTTTAAAAAAGTTATTTTAAAGAATTTTTAAAATAATAAAATATGTGTTTATTAATCGAAACCTAGAATGATTAAAATAGGATTTCGCCACGAGGACCGAAGCAAAGAATTTTTCAAGGCGAAAATAAAATAGAACAAAATATTTTTAAGGAAAAGACGAAATAGGCACTATTCATGATTTAAACCCTAAGGGTTAGGGTTTGAATAACTTAAGGCTTTTTTCGAGAGTTTGGTATGTCGAAATGACATTCCATCAAAAGATTTGACGATAATATATCGTGAAAAGTTAAGTAAGTCGATAAAAAGTTTTTCTCAAAAAAGCGTGCAAAAATCGGACGAAATAAAATGACGAAAAAGTCTTGTTATGTACTTTTCATTCGTTTAACTACGTTAGGGGAAAACGTGAAGGAAAACGCTTAATGAAAAAAAGTGTTTTTCAATTTTTCAGAGATCCGAAGAATACGTAAAAGTTAATCGGTAAAGGAAAGACGAAATATCAAAAAATATTTGGATTCCGAGAATCACTTGATTTTTAAAAGCTCGGACGAAATTCCAAGAATTGGAAGCGAAACTGAAACTTAAAGGAAGCTTCGTGAATAGTAAGGAGGTGGAATAGTAAGGAGGTGTGAATAGTGATTTAGGGGCAAAATGGTCATTTTTCCCTAGATTGGAAAATCTATAAAAGGAAGCTTTTCTTTCATTGGTTGATGATTTTGAAAATCACCAACATTTAGAGAGAGAGAGAGAGAGAGAGAGAGGGTTTGGATGAGCAAGAAGAGGAAAAGGAGGAGGAAAAGCTTGCTCGTGTGCAATCTTTGTTCGACGGAAGGAGATTAAAGGAGAAAGGTAATCCGAAACCTTGTCTCATATAAATTTTCTTTAAGTTTTATATGTTTAAATTATAGCTTAATGAGAATAATAAGTAAAATATGTTATGACTGATTGCATATGATTAAAATCATGAGAAAATGAAGAAATAAGAATTAGAAGTTCATTTTATAAATTTCTTAAGGAAGTATAAGATTCGTAATGAATTTGAACGATCCAAATGAATCATATGAACGATTCGATGAAATAAGTAAGGAATGGTGTTTTGTAACATTGAATTCCAAGAAAAAGTGAAATCGCAATCAAAATATCGATTAAAAATGAAGAACGAACGAAGAATGCGAAGAACACGCGAAGAACACGAAGAACATTGTTGATGGACAAATTTAAAACCATCGTAGTATAATTGTTATTGATGGACAAGTTTAAAACCATCGCGTATAAGTTAGATGCTTATTGCTTGCTTAGGAACTGTAGAAACGCTCATGAAGAACGGATTAAAACATAGCTATAATGAAGTTATGGCGAAATTTTTGTAAAAGACGAACCAGAATTAGAAAGTGTGTAAATGAAACTGAAGGTGTAGGGTTTCATAAGAATTTAAGAGAGCGTAGGAAACGTGAGTCGTGGACTCAAGAACTAACGAATTCTGAGTTCGGATGAATGAATTACGAACGAATAAACGAAGAACGTTAATAACATAAAATGAACAAAGGATGAAGATTAAGCCAATCAAATGGCATGTTAACGGATTCAGAATGAAGTTCTGTTTGAGGGGGATTGAAGTACGTAAGATAAGGAAGAGAATGGCTATGGAACGACCTCATTCCAAGTTATAACGAATAAGTTATGAGATCGGGAAGTAAGCATCTCAAATTGGATTTAACACTTAAATTTTTTTTCAAGAATTAGGGCTTTTGGCAATGCGCAGCCGCCATGCTTTGTAAGTGGAAGGAGTTGATCGAAAAAGCGGCATGAGAGTAGTAGCATGAGCAATGGAAAGGACAATGGTAATGGTGCGGTCAAATTAAAACGAGGATTGTAAGGGAACCAAGCAAGCATTGGCAGTGCGAGGTGGCAAAGCCTAGTGATGAGCTTTTAACTGCTCAAATCCTAGGGGAAGTGTAACGAAAGCTAATGAACATATAGTTCATCGAATGTAACACTTAAACAAGTGAATTAAACCTTTAGTAAAGGCTGAACAGAAAGATTAAACGGGATTAAAAGACAAAGAAGTTAAACGCGGGTTACGAAACCGATATCCGGGGACCGTAGTTGCAATAAACAAACGTAGGGGATTACTATGATTGTGATTCCTTAGACGTTGAGTGATGAGGGTAATAAATACCATTTTGATGTTATGTTGTGGTAATAAGAGATAAGTTTAAAGCGTATAAACACTGTAAATGCAAGGTTATTGCGATGAACGATCGGTTTTAGCATACAGCGAACCGTATGGCTTCGACATTAAGAAAGAGTAATGAACATGGGGTTCATGTAATGGATAACGAAAGTATTAAGTAAGATATGAATTATTAAGAAAGCCGTAATGAATGGTAATAAGATTAATGAAAGCCGAATGTGAGTCGGATAAGGAATGAATCCTAAGGCATGGTATTTAGTTGCCAAAAAACCATAAGGAATAAGAAATTGACTTAACGAACGTTATAGTTTAATGGTTTGGATAAGTTAAGATAAGTTTAGGTTGTGGTACAATCTTAACCTTTGATGGTTGACATATGGGAGCTAGGCTAAACAATTCCTTCAGAGAGCGAAGGTATATACAAAACTGGCAACCGATCTAACTCACTGTGATGGCAGTGTAGATGAGACGAGAACTTGTTTGTTGGTTGTTTGTGGGAAACCACTCAGAGTACCATATGGACTACTAGCAGAAAAGCGATGTGTGTTGAGTCCTAGAGAAGTTATAAGAAGAAGATAAGAATGCAAATCATCAAAGATGATGAACGTATTGAGTAAGACATCTCCGTATGTCATGAAGCTGTAAATTGGTAATGAAAGTTATCGCGTAAACTTAGGTTGCAAGATCGCGAACCTTAAGAAGTAAAGTTAAGTAAACCAATGCGTAAGTCAAGTATATGACTAATTGGTGTATGTGTTATTTCCTTATGTGTTTTATAGGGATTGGAATGAGTAGTTCAGCGTAAGTTGTAGCTGTACGTTAGGCAGGTTTCCTAACCTCATTCATATTCTAAATGAATGCTAGTTTCTTAAACTTCTAAGATGTTGAACTTGAGAATTTCTATTTATGTGAAAATGTGTGATATTTGTACAAGGTGGTAGAACGTATGAGGCCTTGTGCCACAATGTGAAAACTTCGATATTTCTATGAGATGAACTGTTCTGTGATTGAACTGTTCAATAAGAGAATGTTCTGTTTATACATGAACCATTATTGTTAAGTTTGTACTAAAGATTCTAGCTAGACAGGATGTGTATGAAAGAGAGTAGAAGAATGAAAGTATTTCAAAGTGAATGTGATTAATGTTTTAAAATGATAAGAATCGAGATTATTCCTATTATTCAAGTTGCTTCATATCCTTTGTTCGGTTATCGAAGTTCTAAAGGAATGTTTAAACTCTTGAAGTTGTTCATTCAACTGTTATGACTTGCTGGGCAATTGAATAATCACACTTGCTTTAAATAAAAAATATTTTCAGCATACGATGTTAGAAGAACTTAAGGATCCCGTAAAGATCAAGCTGATCGGTTTCCAGAAGAAGTGTCATTCATTAGATGAATGAGCTAGAAGATTAATCGAAGACTTGTAATGTAGAATGATAAAATTAAACTATAGACTAGTTTAATAAACAGTTATGTATCCTTGATAGCGGATAAAAGTCACTTGTGTAAGATGTAAAGAATAATGTAATTATCATTATTTGTAATGAACGAGGTTATAAGGTATTAGAACCTGAGAATGGAGAATGTATGTTGTTATATTTAAGCATATAATGATGTATGATTGGAAGAATGATGTACTCGTGATGCACGGAACCTGGGTGTGAAGATAGACCGAATTTTGGGGCGTGACAAGTTGGTATCATAGCTGATATGTTATAAACCTTAGGTATGAGTAACTAAGGCTATAATCGTAGAGAGAATGATAAGAAGATCGTTGAGTTAAACGATTAAAGAAGAAGATCACCACGTGATCATAGTGAATCATAGTAACAGATGATCTATTAAACGATGAATAATTTATAGCTAATGCTATGAATGAATGGTACTACGAAGTAGTACGGAAAGAAGAACTCATATTGAGTTGTAAAGGATAACATACGAATTAAAGAAAATTTGTATTAAGTGAAGAGAAAGTTAGAAGTTGTAAGATTTCAATTGAGGACTCATGTGATAGCGAAGTGGTACGAACCTTTGAATGGGAGAGGTTCGTGATTACTTAGTTATTACAGTGATAATCATTGGAATAAGTCACGCTATCAATATGTATATGACGAGAAAGTGAATCTTTTCTCATGTATATGCTTGATAGGTAAAGAATGATAAGATAGTTGTGAGTTCTTGAAACTCATACTTATGGTAGATTCGTGACTCATAATCATATGGTATGTTTTTGAACTTCTCAGCGAATGGACGCCTATGGTCTGACTAAGATAGTTCTTAAACTCATATTATTGTGGAAAGTTTCTGAACTCATAATGTGTGGTAAGTTGATGGACTGTCCTAAGGTATTGGGATGTTTAGACTAAAAGCGTGTATTTTCAGTAGAATTAGCATTGAAGGTGCTAGAGAAGATTAAGTATTTTCGCATGTAAGACAATGAAGGAAGATGGAGAATAGGATATTCCAAGTCATCTAGCTATGCTAGATTTTGAAGTTTCTTGAAATCGTGCTTGTGTGTGCGCATTTTGAAAATGAAAGAATTGGTTCAACTTTTGGAACCAATGGATTTTAAAAGAACTATTCTTGGTATGTCTATGCTAATTGTTTCGGCTAGACAGAAATTGATTTGAAATATCAAAATGAATTTTATATCATCAGTGCATTTGATGCAAGGATGGTAAAAAGGATGGAGTTATTAATGCAATTGAACCTAGGTTGGATGTGATCTTAGGATCAACAACCCACTATGGTATGATGTATAATGATGAAGTCATAAACTGACGAAGTCCTCAACGTACTGTGAAAAGTACGGTATCATGACGTCATAAAACGTTTTGATGTATTGCAAAAGAATTTAAAGAAGTAGTCGATGTCAATTGATTTGACTAGACAAATGTTTCAAGTTGATATCCAATTTATTGGTATGGTCTAAGCTACTTGATTTGGCTAAGACAAATGGTATGTCATGTTTAAAAGAAAATTGAGCTTTCTTTGAAGAAGTTGTGCCAAACCAAATTGTTTTGGTGCGGAATCTAATGATTAAGTCTGAGGTGAACACACCCCAAAATGGGGTTATACAATGGGTTGATCGCCTACGTATGAAAGAGGTAGTTTACTTTCTGGGTGATTGTAAACTGACCGTGGAAGAAGGGTTACGACGTCATGCTGTTAAACCTAGTAAGAGTTCATGGTCAATTTGACCCCTCAGCAAAAGTATGAAATGTTTTAAAGGAATTCTTATATTCCTCGTTATTCATTCTACTTCATAATTCTTGATAAGTTATGAAGGTGAGGGAATGTTTGAAAGATAAGAACTTCTTTGAATAGAAGGTGAGAAGAAGGATATATTAAAATTTTGAGGATGAAATTATGTGAAGAAGGGGTGAATGTGATGACCCGGGAATGAGTGTGGTTTTAGAAATTCCGAGGATGGATTTTTTATAAGGGAGGAAGAATGTGACAACCCGAAAAATCAGATTGTCCAGAAATTTAAGTTTAAAGAATTAGTTATTAATAAAAGGAATTTTTATTAATAATATTCTGTGCTATATGTTTATTAATCGTTCTAGAACCTAGGATGATTATAAATCGGGAGGATTCTGGCTACGAGGTAGACTAAACGAGTAAGAATTTTCAAGACGAAAATAATTTTTTTTGGGAACAAAAATATTTTCGAGGAAAAGACAAAATAGGCACTATTCACCCGACGAAACCCTAAGGGTTAGGGTTTGAATAACCTAAGCCTTTTTGAGAGTTCGGTATGTCAAAATAACATTCCGTCAAAAGATTTGACGATAATATATCGTGAAAAGTTAAGTAAGACGATAAAAGTTTTTTTTGAAAAATGTGTAAAAATCGAACGAAATAAAAATGACGAAAAGTATTGTTATATACTTTTTATTCATTTAACTACGTTAGGGGAAAACGTGAAGGAAAACGCTTAATGGAAAAAAGTTTTTTTCATTTTTTTGGAGATCCGAAGAATACGTAAAAGTTAATCGGTAAAGGAAAGACGAAATATCAAAAAATATTTGGATTCCGAGAATCGCAGTTTTTAAAACTGTCGAACGAATTCCATAAGACGGAAGCACGAAGCTTCCCTTGGAAGCTTCGTGAATAGTATGTAGGTGGATTAAGGAGGTGTGAATAGTGATTTAGGGGTGAAATGACTATTTTGCCCCTACCTTAGAAAATCTATAAAAGGAAGCTTATTTTTCATTTGTTGGTGATTTTGAAAATCATCAGCATTTGAGAGAGATAGAGAAAGGGTTCGAATGAGGAAGAAGAGGAAAAGCTTGCTCGTGTGCAAACTTTGTCCGACGGAAGGAGATTAAAAGAGAAAGGTAATCCGAAACTTTGTCTCATATAAATTTTCTTTAAGTTTTATATGTTTAAATCATAGCTTAATGAGAATAAGAAATAAAAGATGTTAGGAATGATTTCATATGGTTGAAATCATGAGAAAATGAAGAAATAAGAATTAGAAGTTTATTTTATAATTTCTTAAGGAAGTATAAGATTCGTAATGAATTTGAGTGATCTGAATGAATCATATGAACTATTCGATGAAATAAGTAAGGAATGGTGTTTTATAACATCAAATTCCAAAAAAAGTGAAATCGTAATCAAAATATTGATTAAAAATGAAGAACGAACGAAGAACGCAAAAAACACGCGAAGAACACGAAGAACATTTTTGATGGACAAATTTAAAACCATTGTAGTATAATTATTGTTGATGGACAAGTTTAAAACCATCACGTATAAGTCAGATGCTTATTGCTTCCTTAGGAACGGTAGAAACGTTCATGAAAAACGGATTAAAACTTAGCTATAATAAAGTTATGGTAAAATTTTTGTAAAAGACGAACGAGAATTAGAAAGTGTGTAAATGAAAACGAAGGTGTAGGGTTTCATAAGAATGTAAGAGAACGTAGGAAACGTGAGTCGTGGACTCAAGAACGAACGAATTCTGAGTTCGGATGAATGAATTATGGACGAATAAACGAAGAACGTTAATAACATAAAATGAACAAAGGATGAAGATTAAGCCAATTGAATGGCATGTTAACAGATTCAAAATGAAGTTCTGTTTGAGTGGGATTGAAGTACATAAGATAAGGAAGAGAATGGCTATGGAACAACCTCGTTTTGAGTTATAACGAATAAGTTATGAGATCGGGAAGTAAGCGTCTCAAATTGGATTTAACGCTTAGAAAATTTTTCAAGAATTAGGGCTTAAGCCAGCAGCTGGCTGCTTTGGGCTTTGAGCACCGCACTGCAGGCTTGAGCAATAGAAAGGATGGTAGCAATGGAGTAGCCTTATAACAAAGATGGTGAAATGTGGATAATAAACAATGAGAGATTGTGAAATGGAAGAGAAGAAGGTAAAGCCGGCACTGCGATGTGAAGGCAAAGCCCAGTGATGAGCTTTTAACTGCTCAAATCCTAGGGGAAGTGTAATGAAAGCTAATAAACATATAGTTCATTGAATGTAACACTTAAACAAGTGAATTAAACCTTTAGTAAAGGTTGAACGGAAAGATTAAACGGGATTAAAAGACAAAGAAGTTAAACGCGGGTTATGAAACCGATATCCGGAGACTGTAGTTGCGATAAACAAACGTAGGGGATTTCTATGATTGTGATTTCTTAGACGTTGAGTGACGAGGGTAATGAATAACATTTTGATGTTATGTTGTGGTAATGAGAGATAAGTGTAAAGCGTATAAACGCTGTAAATGCAAGGTTGTTGCGATGAACGATCGATTTTAGCATACAGCGAACCGTATGGCTTCGACATTAAGAAAGAGTAATGAACATGGGGTTCATGTAATGGATAATGAAAGTATTAAGTAAGATATAAATTATTAAGAAAGCCGTAATGAACGGTAATAAGATTAATTAAAGCCAAATGTGAGTCGGATAAGGAATGAATCCTAAGGTATGGCATTTAGTTGCCAAAAAGCCATAAGGAATAAGAAATTGACTTAACGAACGTTATAGTTTAATGGTTCAGATAAGTTAAGATAAGTTTAGGTTGTGGTACAATCGTAACCTTTGATGGTTGACATATGGGAGTTGGGCTAAACAATTCCTTCAGAGAGCAAAGGTATATACAAAACTGGCAACCGATCTAACTCACTGTGATGGCAGTGTAGATGAGACGAGAACTTGTTTGTTGGTTGTTTGTGGGAAACCACTCAGAGTACCATATGGACTACTAGCAGAGAAGCGATGTGTACTGAGTCCTAGAGAAGTTAAAAGAAGAAGCTAAGAATGCAAATCATCAAAGATGATGAACGTATTGAGTAAGACATCTCCGTATGTCATGAAGTTGTAAATCGGTAATGAAAATTGTTGCGTAAACTTAGGTTGCAAGAATGCGAACCTTAAGAAGTAAAGTTAAGTAAACCAATGTGTAAGTTAAGTATATGATTAATTGCTGTATGTGTTATTTCCTTATGTGTTTTATAGGGATTGGAATGAGCGATTGGCGTAGTAAGTATAGCATATGCGTAAGGCAAGTTTCTAACTTCATTCATATTCTAAATGAATGCTAGTTTCTTAAACTTCTCAGATGTTGAACTTGAGAAGTTCTGTTTATGTGCAAATGTGTGATATTTGTACAAGGTGGTAGAACGTATGAGGTCTTGTGCCATAATTAGAACACTTCGGTGTTTCTATGAGATGAACTGTTCTGTGATTGAACTGTTCAATAAGAGAATGTTCTATTTATACATGAACCGTTATTATTAAGTCTGTGCTAAAGATTCTAGCCAGGCATGATGTGTATGAAAGAGAGCAGAAGAATGAAAGTATTTCAAAGTGAATGTGATTAATGTTTTAAAATGATAGGAATCGAGATTATTCCTATTATTCAAGCTGCTTCATAACCTTTGTTCGGTTATCGAAGTTATAAAGGAATGTTTAAACTCTTGAAGTTATTTATTCAACTACTATAACTTGCTGGGAAATTGAATGCTCACACTTGCTTTAAATGAAAAACATTTTCAGCGTACGATGTTAGAAGAACTTAAGCATCCTATAAAGATCAAGATGATCAATTTCCAGAAAAAGTGTCATTCATTAGATGAATGAAAGCGTGAAGATCAGCGAAGACTTGTAATGTAGAATGATAAAATTAAATAAATAGTTTAAGAAAGTTATGTAGTTTAAGAAGTCACGTGTAATATGTAAAGAATAATGTAATTATCATTATTTGTAATGAAGCGAGGTTATAAGGTATTAGCGAGAATGAAAGTATTTAAGCGTGTAAGATGTATGTTTGGAAGAATGATGTAATTATCATTATTGAAGATAAAGGCGTGAATGAGGTTATAAGGTCTTTTAGAACGGGAATATTGTGAGTTATAATGTATGTAAATGTTATATGTGAGAAGTCAAGTATATAATGATGTTTTTATGTATTTGGAAGAATGAACCCCACTTACTCATTGTTCAAAATCATCGGTAGAAACTCAGTAGTGCATAGATGAATTTGTTGATTGGTATGATTTTGACCAGGAATTATGTATCGGTATAATCATGACATGTAATGTCATAAATGATGTGGTAAAAGTCCTCATTGGCCCATAGTGCATTGATGGACAGTTGTTTGACATGATTATGACCACTGGTGATAATAACAAATATCCTTGGCCCGTAGCTCATGGATAATTCATGGATGTGATACTAACGAATATCTTTGGCCTGTAGTGCATGGATAATTCGGTGATGTGGATTATTTATTGAGATGTGTTACAGAGATAAAATATATTATGATGAACTTTTAAATCATAGAAGATAGTAGACATCATGCGTTACTTGACTCTTCAAATGGATTGCTTGTTCTGCTGCAGTTAAACTTGTTGTCTATTATATTCTATAAGTTTTTATACTGTTGAAGACTAAGGATAATTTATTCTACATTATCTTAGTCATAATATTCTTTACTGGGCTAGTTGAGCTCACCCTTTTCTTTCATTGATCTCTTCAAGAAATAAGAATATAGCTGGGACTAGCCGGGGAATGGAGTGATGGTCTAAGATGGTGGCTATAATAGTCTTCATTATTTTATAAAATAGTGTGATAATAATTGTAATGAGGACTTCATTTGAGTTTGGATATTGTCTACGAGATAATATTCGTGTTAAAACTCTCAGCTTTTGTTTTGTCATATTTTGCACGATAATTAATAATTTTGTAAATTAAGTTTTATTTAAATTTTGTATCATGTATTTAGCGACTTAGAATGGGTTGCATGGACCTGTTTTGGGGGCATCACATGAAATATTAATGACGGACTTTTAATTTGGAGGAGATAGTAGACATTATGTTCTACTTGACTCTTCTAATGGATTGTTGATTTCGCTGCAAATATGGTTGAAGACTTTTATCATCTACCATATGTTCTAAATATATGATTTATTACTGATGAAAGCTATTGATAATTTAATTATATATCTTTAGTCATAATATTTTTACTGGGCTATTTGTACTCACTCTTTTACTTCACAATTCTTTTCAGATAATAAGAGTGTAGCTGAGTCAAGCAGGGATAACATGGGAATAGAGTGACGGTCTGTAACTGTTGAAGTTTATCAATACATTATAAAACAACATGATAACTTAAAATATGTGTGTCGTATTTTATACGTCATTTAATAGTTAATTTTGGTGAACAACAATAAGGTGATGAGAACCCGACTTTGGAAGAATCAAAAATGCACCCCATTAGAATGAGGAGGACATAATTGTACTGGGAGCTTAAAGAGTGTGTTTCCACTATCATACAGAATGTCTAACCACATACAAATTCGTGTTATCATAAGATATAATTATGCACATCCACTTGCTTATTATATCTATGCGCACTACCTATATAATCTTGGAGTATGGTTGGAATATAATCCACATTATGAGACAATGGAGATAATTATATGGCAAAAAGATACACATCATTGGAATGAGCAGGATATAATCTTCTCGTTCTTCTTTGGGGTCTATTGGGTCAACCAAGGTTAATTCTCAAGTCCTATGATATCTATTATAACTTAGATGCATGGCCTCCCATGTATAAAGACTTCCTTGAGCATTTTCCAAAAATTTTAATTCCTAAAACAGTTATTGATTATACCTTTATATAAAGTCTCATTGGTTTGGAGTGTGAGTACTGTTATTTGTATTGAAACTCACAGCTTATGTTTTGTCATATTTTGCATAATAGTTTAATTATTGTAAATAGGAAGTTTGTATTTGGATTCTATGGTATGTATTTGGCGATTCAAAATGGGATGTATTTGGCGATTTAAAACAGAGGTGTCATTCGGTTTTCTTAACATAGGTCGTAGACTTTGAGGGTTTTTCTTGGGTGTAGACTTTGGTGCCTTGGGATTGGTGTTTGGGGGGCTATAAGGTAGAGTGTTTAACTGTTTCTTTAAAGGTTAGACTGTACCATAGATGGTTGTCTACGTACTCCCGTGGATGGGGGGAGATCAGGTCTTACATAGTTCAAGAACAGGATATTAAGAGATTGATTTTTTAAATTTTTTTTCTTTTCTTGCAAAATAATGGTCAGTTATTTTGATGACAGAATAAAATGATATGGTATGATATTTGATATTTGACAGGAATTGAAAGAGGTAAGGCATGAAGAGACTTTTCATAGACTTGGGTTTATCAGAGGTTGACCTATTTTAGGATTACTCTCATGGGCTTTTCGACATGAAGGTTCCCAGATCTTCGCAACCTAATTGATTGAAATGAATCTGATCTTTTGCTTGGAGTGGAACTGAGTGGCGCCTTTCCTGAGCTCCACGAGATTATTCTCCTCTTGAGTCCAGTAATCAGCCACCGACGGGTTCGCCTCCTGGTAGAGGAATCACACAACATACATTCACATACATTCATTGCGCCTTATCGTATCCAATATGATGAAATTGTGTGAGGCACTAATATAAAGTAATTTAAAGAAACATTCATCACACACACATAACATGTAGATAAAAGGGAATTAAAAAAACTGAAACGCAGCTTAAGCCTTCTAACGTCCCCAGCAGATTCGCCACTGGAAATTTTGATTCCTAATTGTTCTTTTTACCCTTTATATTTTGCTAGGTCGATTAATTTATTAAAGGGTGAGATTTTAGGAAAAGACAGACATAAATGCTAATGATTTCAAAAGATTAATTTTAATGATTTATCCGAATTAGACAAAGCCTCCAATTGGTATGAGTTCAAAAGGATGTACCAACTCGTCTAGATTTTGAAGGTTTTTGTAATATGATCCAATATGTGACTCCGTAGAATTGGTCTGGAACCCAAGATTCATGGAGTTTAAGGACTTGCTTAAACGAGGGGAAGGTGTTAGAAAAGTTCATTTTTTCAGATAAAACATATGAGAGTGATATTTTTGAAAAGATGGTTTTCAAATCCTTCGCCAAATATGAATTGAGGCCCTTTGATACTTCCAATTTTATTCTAGGAGTGGCTTGATTTTATTTTAATCGAGTTCCAAAGCATCTTCGAAAGCTAAATCAAAACTATTAATTACAAGGGTCGGGCCCCTTGTGGGCATGGAAGTCATCGAAATGAGCCCGACCACCCACGAATCACAATTTCACTATTTCGGGGCCTTAAATTCGGGTACTATTTTAAAGCCCAAGATTACATGTACAGTGGATGATAAGTTGATATTACAACTAAAACTAGTCCATCACTGGAACCGAGTCGAGATTTATTTGGAAGATCCTTAACCCCAAAATTCCTAGGCTCACATGATATTATAACAAAGCATGTTAAGAATATATCTTAAAATGATATATACACGCCCACTAACGTGGTTAATAAGTGATTTATAGATTAAATTCTTGAACTCAAGTAGTTTGGGTCACCCTTCCATTAGATATGGATCTAGGATAGCATGGGACAGCCAAAATATTTATAAAACTAGAAAATAAACTAGATCTACGTACCTAGATCTAAGCCTATCTAGCCTAATGGGTCAAACTATAAAGCTTTTGGACCGGTTAAATACTAGATCAGACTAAATCTAGTCAAAACACTGCAAATACCAACTATATACACAAAATAATTGGTAAAAAGCAATATATATGCACAACCAAGCAGTATATATATATATATACTAAATCAATAAATAAGCACAGATATGAGAAGAGCTTATAATATGGCGCAATAACTATACAAAGGAGGGCTAAAAGCTTGCACGAACTTGATTTCAACCAGTAGAAATTTGATAAAACAAGATTTATATGTATAGAAGTGTTTGAAATAGAGATTTACAGTGTTTAAGATCACGATTTAAGGTATTTCTCTCTCTAACTCACGAATTCTCTCTCTCCAAAATGAGCTAAAAACTCGACCATTTAAAGAGGAAAAGTGGGAGTCGCAGGTACATGGAGGCAACTGCAGCAGTTGTAAAGTGGGTCCCACTTGCTCAGTTTTTGTGTTGCAAAGTCGATTTTTGTGTTGTCTGCTTAAACGTCTATAACTCTCAATCCGGGACGAGTTAGGAGGCGTGTCATATCATTCCGAAAAGCTCTTTCCGATAGCTTCTCAATGGTATATTATTCACCGGATGATTATTGTTTATGTTGTGTTGGCAAAATTACATATTTTTCCTCTCAGGGTTATCTCCATGATTGAAGTTATGATGTTGTCCTCCCTCGAGGTTATCTCCAGGGTGTAAAAAGACGTTTTTGCCCTCCTACGTGGTTAGTAAAAAGAAAGCAAAATTTCAAGTGTTTACAAACAGGTTTTAGATTTGGGTACCAATATTACATTAATAGAGTTTTAGATGAACAAACTTGTATGAGTATTGTTTTCTCATGTTAATTATTAATATAATCAACTAAATATAGGATAATATTTATTTAGGATTTTGAGATTATAGTTATAGCCGTTAAATTATTAAATATTTATTTAAATAATAAATTCTTGAATTATATATTGTTGATTCATTCGATCAATTATTAAGCTAAACATTTGAATGAAATATAGAGTTATTTAGTTGTGAATATGAGAAATCATTATTTTAATTTTATTATATACGTAATGAAATTCTATATTAGTTAAAAAATAATATAACTATATTAAAATTCATAACTATATTAAAATAATAAATATAAAATCACATATATTATTAATATAGTTATCACATATATTATTAATATATGTGATATATTATTTTAACTAGTAATATATGTGATATATATTAATAATATATGTAATATATAATATAAAATCACATATATTATTAATATAGTTATCTTATAAAATTTCAAATTTTAATGAATTTATTTAGTTAGGAGTAATAATATTTATGAGTAATATTAATATAATCAAATATGATATGTTAAGAGATATTTTCTGTAACGCCCCCAAAATAAGTCCAATCCACCCAACCCATTCTGGGTTGCCACGAAATACACTCAATACAATTTTTAAATACAAATATTCATTAATACAATTATCGTAATGTCGTGCAAAATACGACAACACATAAACTATGAGTTTTAACACGGATATTGTCTCGTAGACAATATTCAAACTCAAATTATTACATTGCCATATAAAATACAACAACAAATATTTCAAGACCCCCAAAAAAATGAGAAGATTACTATGATGTTCATTCTAATGAGGTGCACTTTTGACGCTTTCAAAGTCGGGTTCTCATCACCCTATTGTTGTTTACCAAAATCAATTATTAAGTGACGTATAATATATGAGACACTCATCTTAGGTCCTCAATACAATTATATGTTGTTTTATAATGTATTGAGAAACTTCCACAGTCTCGGACCATCACACTATTCCCTTATTATCCCCCGCTTGACCCAACTACACTCTTATTACTTGAAAGGAATTGTGAAGCAAAAGGGTGAGCATGTAACGATCGAGGAATTTTATAATTAATTTAAATATTTATTTAATTAAATAAATATTTTAAATAATTTATTTATTGAGATAAGTAAATAATTGATAAAATTATGGTGTGACAATTTATTTAAGTATGTATGTTAACTAAATTAATGAATGGGAATTTTATTATTTGAAGATTTGATTTAATGAAATAATTAAATTAGATGAATTGTTTGATATTTAAGAAAATAATTAAATTTAAATAAAATGATGCTCTATTTTAATTTAATAATTAAGTTAGATATATAATAATTTATTAAGCATAAGTATAATTATAATGAAAATTATAATTATTATAATTTTAATTGTAAGTTATTTAAATTAATTAAATGAAAGTGTGACAAGTGAAACTATATAATATAAATGTTATAAAAATAAATTGAAAGGGGGGGGGGTTTGTGTAGCCAAACACGGCCTTATGGCCTTTGGCATAACATAACCGATAGGCGCTTTGTTTTTTAATTGAAGTGTACGTGGGGGAAAGACCATATCAGTTTGTTTTTATGTGTGATATCCTAAGGCTAAGAAGAATAGAGAAAGAGAGAAACACAGAGAAAATTGTTAGAGGGTTTTTGTTGTGGAAGAGGAAGAAATTGAAGCAACACTCTGTCATTTTCTTTAGTAATCAAGGATAAAGGTATAACCTACTCTAATTTTAACTTTTAGTTTTGTAATTTCTATTCTCTGTGATTGAAATTATATTGTATTAGGATTAAAGTGTTAATCATATTCATGTAATTTGATAATTGTCATACATAAGTGATGTTGAAGTAATCAAATACGTAAAATTGGGTTTGAAGAAGAAAAGTTAAACTAACAGTGTGTATATGTATGAAAATGGCTTAGTTAAGTTCAAAATTTGATGTTCAATTCTTGTAGTAATTTGTAAATTGATTGTATATTGTATTAGTATATCAAGAAACGAAAACAATGTAGTTGGAATGGTGTCAATTGGTTAAGAAACGAAGATTTGGCAATCGAATTCGCTAAAAATGTTGAAATATGAAGAAAATGGTAAAAATATGATTTTGATCCTTAAAAGTTAATTATATATAATGTTTATGTTGATAGAATTATGAAATGAATTCTTGTTGATGTTATTACAAAATTTTAGTTGTTGGGTTTTGTGAATTTCTGTAGAAATTGGAGAAAATTAGAGTGTTGGTGTAAAGCAGATGAAGGCTGCTAGCGGTTTACAGATCGCGTCTTAATTGCATTCCTGCGGTACCAAAAGCGTAAATGGCTTAAATTTGTGCTGTTGGCCTTCGAGCTCGTGCTTGTGCACCACACGGTACTAACAAGATGCGAAGGCTTAGAAGCGTAGAAATTACTTGTAGATGCGTTCTCGATCAATGGCAGTGAGTTTTGATTAATTGTAGACTATAATATGAAGACTTAACCTAACTTAGTAGGCTTGATTAAGATGTTAAACTATATCATAAGATATAATAACAAATGGTTATGTGTGGTAATACAAAAAAGTGAAGATTTTAAATAATCACTTAATAAGTTATGTAACGAATGCATATTGATGTTTTCAAGAGATATAGAGGTGAATGATAAAACTTTGTATTTGGTGAAAGTGAGTTTTTCTGATCCAAATGAGTGGTTAACCAACATGGTTAGATATTAAGTTAAAGGTTATGGCTTAAATGGTGGGTTGAACCTATAAAGCTAATGATAATATAACTAATTGGTATTGCGATTTCAATGGTATGCGTTGGGTAATTGGCGAACGTTATTATACTTGTGTAGCTTATACACGAGGCAGGTTCCCTAACTTCATTCTCTTTGTAATGAATGCAAGTTTCATAATTATGTTTACTCTTTCTTGTCAAGCAAGCATTCTAATTTATCATTATGCAAGTTCCTAAATCTTATATTATAGTTGAACAAGCTTATCGATTCTATCTTGTTATTTTAATACAAGCTCTTGGATTCTAATTCTTTACGTTGAGCGAGCTTTATAATCCTAATTCTTGTTTTTGTTATTCAAAGCATGTTCTGATTAACTTCATTGTTCCTAATGAGATTTCCTAACTCTTTCGAATGTGGTACCTTGCATATGTACCATGTCTATTCAATTGTACATTGTCATTATTAAATCCTTGGCTTAAATATCATTGTCTAAATTCTATTTTGTTGTGTTGAACCTTCGAATAACAAGCAAGCTCTTTGTAACACCCGCTTCCCGAAAAGGAAAGGGAGGTCACGTGCAAAGCACAACGAACCTCAAAATAAATAAACAGAGCACTTACAACCTCAAGATATTAATAGTGGTGATCCATTAATAAAGTACTAAATACAATTCTCCAAACAGAGTCATAATAATCAAAACTTCAAATTTGAATCAACCTAGATGGTCAAAGGCAACTCTCTCATCACACTAGCCCTGAATCACCCCTGCAAACCTACCGGAAGAAAAACATAGCATGAGCCAATTGCCCAGTACGGATACAGATAATACAAATATGTATAACTGAAATACAAAAACAACTGAAGCAATATACTTAACAAAGCCTCAAGCTTAAAGACCGACGAAAATATGATATCCAAAGTCTGAATAGAATATATCCAAATCAACAGATTTAACGAAACCAATGGAAGATTAAAGAAATAACGAACTGAAGTAACTAACTCAATGAATTGAACTAAACAGAAACAGACAAAACTAATACAATGAAATAATAGGCTGAATCAAATGGTTGGGTGTTATTTCATACCGAATGAGCTCAGAAATATACATTGCCACATAGGCAAGTCAAAATAATGCAACACAGGCACATCAAAACAATGCCACACAGGCAAGCCAAAATAATGCCACACAGGCAACCAAAATAATGCCACACAGGCAAATCATACATTGGACCGTGAATCCAAATGTATGCAAATCAGATAGGTGTGTTTGGCACAACATCACAAATCCGCAGATCAAAAAACTAGGGTTAACCCAAACGCCTCCCACAACAAAACACCAAATGGCCCACTTCCTCCGGAGTCCAAACGGAGACGTCGTGGACTAATCACACCGCCACGGAGAGTGTCATGTCTCTTGTGCCAAGACGGCATACCTATGGTACCCCCATAGGTTTTAGATATGAATAAATACTTATTAGATACACTTCTATTATCTAATTATATTTATCTTTTGTCTTTTATCTTCTTTTTTTTAAACCAAGTATTACAATTCACAGTTCTGAATTTAATAATCAAGTGGAATTAAGTCACAAAAAAATTAAAGAACTTGGCAGAATAGTAAGTGCAAAATATAAAGCATACACATAAATTTTAAGTGGTTTGTAGACACTCGAAATTTTATTTTCCTTTTGCCAACTATGCAAGAGGGAAAAAACGTCTTTTTCACTCTCTAGAGATTACCTTGGAGGACAACATCATCAAACCAAACCCCCGAAGACAGTCCTGGGAAATCATCAAATCAAACCCCAGAGACAGCCCCAGGAAATCAACAAACTAGACCCCCAAAGATAGCTCCGGGAAATCATCAAACCAAACCCCCGAAGACAGCCCCAAAAAATCATCAAACCAGACCCCCAAAGACAGCCCCGGGAAATTATCAAACCAGAAACCTAGAGACAGTCCTGGGAAATCATCAAACCAAACCCCGGAGACAGCCCCGAGAAATCATCAAACCAAACCCCAGAGATAGCCCGGGGAAATCATCAAACCAATCCCAGAGACAGTCCTGGGAAATCATCAAACCAAACCCCAGAGACAACCCCAGGAAAACATCAAACCAACCTCAAACACAACCTTGAGGACAGATAGAAGTCAACAACAGTCAAACCCCGAAGATAACCCTGAAAAAGGACAGCTACAATTGCGTCAAGCCCGGAACCAACCCTGAAGGGTAAAAGAGTAATTTTTCCAAATCAAATTAAATCACCATGAAGAAGGTCATGCAGAACCATAACAGTAATCTTGAGTGAAAACAGCGCAAGACAGCTCCACGGACAGACTACAAAGACTCAAAGATCTGGTCATGGACCCATATTCCTGGATTTAGAAAAGGTCAAATCCCATGTCATTGTGTAGCTCTCAAAAAAGGCTTTTTGGAATGGTATAGCACGCCTCCATCGAATTCTCGGATTAAAAGTTATGAAGGTTCAAGCAGACTGAGTGTTGGTCAGAGTACGCGTGCTTCCAAACAACAGGACCTACCGGGTTGGGACCACCAGGCCGAGCCGTAGGTAGAATTGCGGCTGTTTTGACGCCCCCAAATCCGGGTCCCTTTAAACCTCAGATCCAGTCCGCCACGATACTACTATCGTCCAACTATTTATATCTTTTATTCATAACTTAATGAATATAACTTTGCTTATTTCAATTTAAATATAAATTCTTTCCATTTCCAAGATCTGTATAATGAACCCAAACTTTTATAAGTTTCAAATCTTGGTCATTTACCATTCCTGTCTTACATCATATTCGATGTTATAAAAATATGCGGAATAATTTAAACTTTTTCAATCTCGTTTGAAAAAAATAAAATCTTTTATTGATTTCTTAACTTGAATCAAATTATGTTATGATTAATTCTATTCAAATTATTGTATAAATTTTTACATCTCAATTAGAATTCCTCTATGCATCACATAGTATAACTTTAAAACTCAACATGTATTACGCATCGTAAACTATTATCATGTACATCTCCTAGAACCTAAACATAGTTAAAGAGCATATTTAAATATATCAATCAATCTTCTTCAAAACTATTGAACTCTATCAATCAAGTAGCACGTAATCTTTACCGTGAGTGCTTAACCTGCAAAAGTGGTTATTTTGCAAGGGTGAGATCGACAGCCCAGCAATTCTAATAGTTTTTATGCAGCACATAGCATATAATAACATACTCAGTTCATGCATTCATAATCAATTAATATTTACTATGCATGTTACTTCTTACATAATAGGCATAGAGATTTACTTCACAAGCATATCATCAAAGATCAATTTTCAACTTTTATACATATCTCATATGCATTTCATATATATACATCAACGTTCGCATAGCATAATATAGCTCAAATAAAATTTATCAAATTCATATATCAAATAGGAACTGAAAGACTTGTCTGGCTCGTACATTATCAACTACAACTTAACTGTGTATCGCTAATTGCACTTCGTGTAATCCTACACAATTGTATAATCATGAATTCATACCCATTAGTCATATACACTCATATATTCGCAAATATACTTATTTTGGTCCAATCATAACATGATACAAATCATTGGTCATTATACACTTCAAATATCATCTTACACTATGTTGTGACATTCTTAGGAATCAAATCTCATTATTTCATCATAGAAAATATAATTTTCTAGGGTACTTTGGGGATTTTTATGAATCTTTGTAATGAGCTTTTGACTTCCATGTTTGAACAAGCCTTTAGACCATACATTATAGTATTTAGTTCCATAGTTAGTCAACTAAAACAACCTCTTAAGGCTTCTTAAAATAGTGCCTCAAAACGGGTATTTTACATTTTCACTCTACTACCAACTGCAGCATAAGTTAATTTTTAGGCCACTTTGATGATGCTTTTGGACTTTATGAATTAGCTCATTTGATCTTTTGTTTGTGCAAGCATTTAGATCATGTATCATAGTATTTTTCCATGAGTTTGGTTTCTTAAATTCAGTTATGGAAGTTAACCAAAAATAGGCACAAACTAGGGTGTTTACCCATTTTCACTCCACTATCTGCACTCTACTATATTTACTCTACTATCTGCACTCTACTATTTTCGCTCTACAATTTTTAGAGTTCACTCTACTATCTGTACTCTACAATTTTTAGAGTTCACTCTACGATTTTAACTCTACTATCTGCACTCTACGATTTTCAGAGTTCACTCTACTATTTTTGCTCTACTATCTGCACTCTATGATTTTCAGAGTTCACTCTATGATTTTCACTCTACTATCTGCACTCAACGATTTTCAAAGTTCACTCTACGATTTTCACTCTACTATCTGCACTCTACAATTTTCAGAGTTTACAACGATTTTCACTCTATTATCTGCACTCTACTTCTAGACCACATACCAAGGTATTTTAATGAGGGTTTAGGTTCCCCATTCATATCAGTTAGGCCTACTTTAATTGAGGCTCCAACTGGACAGTTTAACACTTTTTCTCCAAAACTGATGTTGACACTTTCTAAATTTCTTTCAGTTTTGTGTACTTTGACAGTCTAGGCATGTGTATTTTAGTTGGCTAAGGTTACTTTTATCATCATCTCACTTTGTTTAATCATCTAACCAATTTTGACCTATCAAAGCTCATTTTGGGCTTGAAAAATAGACCCTAACTTGGTTTTCTTACTAGCTTTGGTCATAACAATGATTAGGAATCATCAAAAGCATGCATTAGCAACTTTATATGAGTTGATTATAGTCTTACAAATTTAGGTACTAAAATTTACCCAAAACAGACCACTTTTGGCTTAAAACATGATTTTTTAACAAGTCCAATGCTCTAAAACAATTTAGACTTAGTTTCTTTAACTTGTGTAGCTTACTTATGCCATGTTATAACTATTGAAACTCACCTACAAGGTTTAGGTTACACAAAAGTTAGTTTCCATTTCTAAAGGACGGCGCGGCCGCGCTGCTTTTGTACTGAGGAATGGCACAGTTGTGCCACTCCGGTTCTAGACAAGAGGCTTTCTGCAATATACAGAGCTTCCTAACCAAAGTTTAACTTCTTCAAGGAACATGCTTGAATACTATCATATTTCATTTAAAACATATACATAGACTCTACTAACATGTTACCATTATCCTACATATCAATTCTTAGCTAATTCATGAAATTTCTTATGAATTCATCTACTCAAAATTAAGAATTTAAAGTAAGGGTTATACCTCTTAGAGCTTTGAATTACTAAGCTTGCTTCTCAATCTCATAATTCTCTCTCTCAATCCTCACCAACAAACTCTCTATATAACTATTCAGAATTCAAGAAACATAATTTATGAGGGGGAGCTCCCAATTTATAAAGAAGCTCTTACCCAATTCATGGCTTTGTCCAACAATTTAAACCAAGGGAAAGAAGAGGAATCCATTGGGCAAGAAGAAGTTGGTGAAGGTGGTTGAAGTTCACTATTTGAGCAACTCCCTTCTTCATTATTATCAACATCCTAGCCATTATCACCCTCATGCTAGCCTCTTTGATTTTCAGCAATGAAATAAAATAGACTAAATGCCTACTCACGTGTATTGAGAGAATGGGACTCTCTAATTGGGACAAGGCTTATTAAATAAATTTCACTAACATAATGCTACTACATTTTATTAAGTTATAGGTACATATATACATATATATATATATACACACACACACAGACATATGTACACCCATATAAAAAAACATACCAATACACATAATAATGTACCTCATGTACATTGTTTTAATCCAATAATATTTTAATTGGGCTAATTATAAAATATTTGGATATTCTCAATCCATCATTTTCCATAAAATTTATCATCTCAAATATACCCAATTATCATAATGATAATTAATATCAATTATTTATTAACTCACCATTTATTTTCTTTTAATACTTCTCATTAAATCTCCCTTTGATTTAACGTCACTAGTTATGCCACACATGACATAATTATGTGAACTTAGTAAGTAATAGTCCACAGGCTTATAATAATATAATCTCACAAAATAATATTATTCTTAACATTACATCTTATAATATGGTCATAATATAATATCATTACATTATATGTTCTCATAAATTATATACTAGCACTAATTAATGGTCTCTATTCATAGACAATCTATTACCCTCCTATGGTCATTACACAAGGGGCAAAGAAAAGTTGGTGGCTAACTCCCATCAACTACTACTATTCATTGTACCCTAGCCATTGGGCTAACCATCATTGCTATCACATGAGCTATCTAGCATGATTATTTAACTCAAATTTTTAGCATTTCTAAGGGTCATGGGAGTGGTCTATTGCACCATGCTACGTTTCATTATCTCACTTATACATAATGCTAACATACAAGTTTTTATGCATATGTATTCAAATACTTCCCTTATACATCTATATACATATATAGATGTATACATGTATCCTTCACATTATATAATCCATGTACATTTGACAGTACCGAATATATTTTAATTGAGTTGTGTCACACTCATTATCATGAACTTTATAATTTCAATTATACTTAATTCTTGAAATAATTATTAACAACAATTAATTATTTAGTTTAATTTAATATCCTTCATAAAGTACACATTAATGTACCACACATAACACATTATCACATAGGTCCATTTATGTAACTCATGCCACTCATTCCACTTTGCCATATAGTTTCCTATATTATATAGTTACCATTGAAGTGTCACACTTCATTTCATATCATATAGATGTAGCTACTATATAATATATAATAATTGCACATACAATTTAATTCCTTCAATTATTCATTCATTAAATTATTTAATGAATGCTTATTCCATCACTTTGCCACACTAGGCATATCTCATAAGCTTACATTAAGCTTATTCTCATTCTCATTACTTATTCATTTCCCACCACATTACTATTTATAACATGTTCAATTTACATCGAACTATTATATCACAAAGTTCATAAATATATCGTGAATGAAAATATTTAAATATTCTTTATAACATTCGCGGTAATATAATAACTCAAGTTATTAAAATAACTTAGTTTTCTTTTATAACTTTAAACCTCTTGGAAATGCATCAAAATTATGTATTTCATTATAACATAACATAAGACGCGTTTTTATCATGTTTTCTCTAAATATAGGAACTAATCATAATAAAACGATTTACTCATTTTCTCAAGATATTATTCTTAATATAATATCTACGTATTATTAAAAATATTTATATGCACAACACACGCATACACTATATATAGAAAATAAGTTTATTTCCTATTATGATAAATTATTTCCATCAACTTATATAGCAAATTTGTTTTAATATATTTACCATATTACTTAATCACACACATTACCTCGTATAAAACTATAAAAGGTAATATCAAAATAATATTCTCCCTTTTATTAAAATAATCAAATGCTAGAATTTATTTTAATATCCTTTATTAGAAATATACTATAATTATTTCTCTTTCCTTTTTATAGATTGTCTCAACACAATTTCTTTAATCCATACAGTTAACTATATCTCAATATTAATCAATAATCTCAAACTAATATTTATCTAAAGATATATCGATTTTCTTCTCTCGTCAACAACGTACATATATACAAGTCTAAACCTAGCACACATCAAGTCTTTAATAGTATTTAATATAGTACACTGAGTGGTTTCCCACAAACAACCAACAAATTAGTTTCCATCTCGTCTACATTATTTTCACAGTGAGTTAGATCGGTTACTAATTCGTATATACCTCTGCTCTCTGAAGGAATCGTTTAGCCCAGCTCCTATACATCCACCATTAAAGGGTATGGTTGCACTTCCGTAGACTTGATACTTACTCGTACATATACTCAAGAAATTGGTGATTATTAAAGATATTTAATGTCACCAACTTACTATGATAAAATAATTTCACATAAATTATTTAATAACAATAGATAAATTTCTATCCATCTTCTTTACTTCAAATAACTTGCCTCTTCAATAAATAAAAAATATATAATAATAATATATTTATTAAACACAGAAATCACTTATTGTATAGTTCATATTACCCCATGCAACACAATACCACATACCTCACAACGCATGTATATATATATATATATATATATATATATATATATATATTCTTATTCGAACCCTTCTCATGCCTTAAGAATTTTATTTACTAAATTCTTATTTTAATAATTTTTGAAAATTCGATTTCTTACAGCTGTCGCTGGTAGACCCACGACAACCCGATTCTATATATACCCCGTCCCCCCTTTGGCTTCTAAGAGAAGATTAGAAAAGAAGAGGGCCTAGGCGAGAGAAATAGAGGCCAGAATAGCTAAACGGAGCTCGAATCGTGCTTTAATTTCTGTAAAACTTCTTTGTAAACACTCTTATACTTATATAAGAGTCATTCCTAAAGGCGCCAAAAGCCGTTCAATAGTCATTCTCGTGAAACATTATAAGATATCGCCAGGTTTAGCTTCTTCGCTTACTTTAATACGTATATAAGTGTTATATATACTTTTTAATGGTTAATATTCGTCATATCTAAAGTTTTAACCATTCATTTATTTTAAATAATTAAAATTTTGGCTTTATTGAGTAGAACTGTACTAGATCTAGCCAGATCTAGCTTTTAACGGGTTCAAAAGTTGTAAAACTTGAACTTGGAAGCTAGAATGGCTAAGATCTTTACAGATCTACTTTTCTTTCTAGTTTTTGTAAGTTTTGGCAACCATGTGACCCTAAATATGTATCTAGAGGAAATTGGAAGCTATAGGCTACTCGCTAACGAGGATTTAACTGATGAATCCTTCGTCTAGCGATGTTTAGTATAAATTTCTGTTTTATTTCAGTATATTTGCTATGCAGGCTATTTATGTGATATTATGTGAGCCTAGGAGCCACATGATCTAAGATCCAACTGACTGATCTAGATCTAGCTCTCATGATGGATCCTTTTCAATTGTACAGCTAGCTTGAAAATTTTATACTTGTAAATATAGGACCTTAAAACGGTTATCCGGATTTAAGGTCCCCATGATAATGAAAATCCTATGTGTGTTGCTCGGGCATACTTTGATGGAATTCATGCCCATAAGGAGCCCGACACTTATATATATTATTTTGTCGAAGATGCTTCGTATCTCGAGAATAAAAATCAGAATAAGCCGAATACAGAATAAAATGGAAGTATCAAATGCCTCAATTCCTATGCGAGCATAAGGGTTTGAAAACCTTGATTTCAAAATATCACTTTATATGCCTTGTATTAAAATTGAACTTCTATATAAGTCAAACCCTTTAAATATAAGTGCAAAAGAGGCATAACACTACTTTAAAATAAAGCACTTAGGCCCAATTAATTGCAATGTTGCAATGCACACACACATATACACAAACTTGGGAATAAAAAGTGCGATAACCGTGTTTCACGGAAGTCGGGGGTGCCTAACACCTTCCCCCTACTTAATCAAGCCCTCGAACCTTATGAATATCAGTTTCCAAGACCAAGTAAACAAAGTCCAATATTGGGTCATATTGCAAAACCTTTCAAAACTTGGTTGAGTTGATACAACCATTTAACTCATATCAACTAGCGGCTCTGTTTAATTCGGACCAATAAAAAATCAAATATTTTCAAATTGTCGACATTATATGTTGGTCTTTTCCTGAAAATCTCACCCTTCAAATCAAACAAATTCACATAGAAAATATAAAGGGTAAGAAACACCAAGGAAGAGGGAGATATTTTTCTGCCATCGACATGTGGCGACCCTTCAATGCCTCTTTACCACGCTTTATATTAGTGCTTCACACAATGTCATCATTTTACATGTGGTGAGATGCGATGAATGTATGTTGTGTGATTCTTTCACCAGGAGGCAAACCCGTCAGTCATTGATTATTGGACTCAAGTGGCGATTAAGTCCAACTGAGGCTTAGGAAAGGTACCACTTAGATCAATTCTAGTCGAAAGATCAGATTAACTTCCCATCTAGTAGATTGCGATGATCTGGGAACCTCCATGCCGAAAAGCCCGTGAGAGTAAACTTAAGATAGGTCAGCTTCTGATAAACCAAACACGAAGGGAAGGCTCTTCATACCTTTCCCTTTTAATTCCATGTCAAATATTAAATGTTGTAAATGTTAATTATTGTAAGATATTATATATCAATTATTTCAGATTCATTGTCAAATATCAAATCCTGTTATCAAAATAACTGACATCTGTTTTGTAGGAAAATATTAAAAAACCCCTAAACCTGATGCATTACATAGCATGAATACTGTTCAGGTCTATCAAGACTAAACTACCTACTTTTATTGTAGGCAATATTGGTCCCATTACCAAATCCAAATCTAAGAAGGCGAAAAGCCTACCCATTAACATGGAAGAAAGTACCCAACAGGGGTTAGGTCTCGTGTCTAGAGAAGAATTAGAGGTACTCAGAAATCAGATAGCAGAATTAGTTATCTTCTTAAAAGAACTGTGCAAATGTTGGGGTGCCCCCAAAATAGGTATACACAACCCATTCTGGGTTGCCAAATATATGGTATAGAATATAAATACAAACTTAATTATACAACTGTCGTGTAACATAAGTATAGAGTTTTAACAAGAATATTATCTTCTAGACAATATCCAAACTCAAATGGAGTCCTCATTACAATTATTATCACATTATTTCATAGAATAGTGAAGACTACCACAGCCACCATTTCGGACCATCACTCTGTTCCCCGACTAGCCACAGCTACGTTCTCATTTCCTAAAGAGAACAGTGAAAGAAAAGGGTGAGCTCAACTAGCCCAGTAAGAAATATTATGACTAAGATAATGCAGATTAAATTATCGTTAGCCTTCAATAGTATAACAACTGATAGAATACAATAGACAACAAGTTTTAGATCAACAACTACAGCGGAACAAGCAATCCATTAGAAGAGTCAAGTAGAGCATGATATCTATTATCTTCTATGATTTAAAAGTTTTATCATCAATTTTATCCCTGTAATACCCATTAATAGTTCTTTATTATAACCAAGATAAAGAGAACTTTCATCACCTGTCTTCACCTGAACCACCAAAGATTTTAGTTAAATTCATAATTTATGTTTATAATAATGTGAATCAATAGTTTCTCCTTGCCATAAAGACTTAATAGAACATTTACTCAATATCATTACCCCAAAGGCTAAAGATATTCAAATGTAATAATAATGATCATACCAATCAATTGTCTATCTTTGCACTACGGGCCAAAGACATTCAACTATAAAACCAACGATCATGATCATACCAATCAATTCTCTGTCAATGCACTACGTGTAAGACCCCAACTTATTATGAATAAAATTAAATTTTCTCTATTTATTATCTTGAAATAATTAGGAGTTAATTTGATATAATACTTTGGTTATGGGTGAAATGTGCAAATTTTACAAAATAAGCAAGTGGTTATAAAATATTTATTTTTGTCGGGGAATATTCGTTTGATCGTGGAATATTCTTGTTGTCGGGGAATATTCGTACGACGACGCAGCCATTCGTGGGCCTTATAGCAGAATAACTGTCGGATGAAGAAAATGACAAGTTTGAATTTTTATAAATAACGGCGTAATTGTTACCGTTAACACTGTTAGAATACCCGGTGGTTAAAATACTGAATACGCTGTGGTTGCATAAAGAGCACACCAGTATTGCGCACGATATTTTTGAATTATTAATTCTTACGTAAGAAGGTACTACTCAATAATTTTTACAATAATTACTTTTCAATATTTTATTTTATTGATTCAATAATTGTTGCGTTGATATTTTATATTATTGTTGTTTCAAAAATTGTCACTGCACAGTATTTTCCATTATCAGATCAATAATTCATATTATTTGAATAATATTATTAGATAGAATTATTGGCAATGTCTAGAAAGTTACATCTAAGGAGAGGTTTGGTCACCTAATTGCTGGCGCCACAATGAGAGAAATCCTTATCTGAAAGCCCCTCTTCCTAGGAATGGCCCGGTCATCATAATTGTGATTCTGCAATATTATTTGTGAATAATTAATTATTGATTTATATGATAAGGAAATATTTATTTGATGTGGATATAAATGATGGATTTATTTATGTGGTTATAAATGAAAGAATTAATGTTGAGGTGTTTTATCAATATTTTTGTCGGAATGGAGGTATTAAAAATCAAACCAGTGTTCTTGAAATATATTGCGTGAGTTATAATTTTTAATCCGACCATTAGATCGTTGTGATTTTTGGATATGTTATACATATATAAGTTGAGTATATGTCCACAAATTTTGAACCATTAAAAATGAACGTATGATTTGTTATGAATTTTAAGAGGTGACTGATTCAAAAATTGTTGAAGTTTCTGAATTTATCATTTTGGTAGAAAATTCTAGAATTGGTGGGCCCCACTTTTAGTTGGTGAAGAAATGTGCTGAAATTGAATTTCAAATGTGGTGGGTGGCAATAGTAGCAGGTAAAGCCATCAAGTAGTAGGTCAAGTCTGCTTCGGCGGGCTAACATTTTCCTATAAATAGAGGGCTTAGGTTAGAATTGAAAATCACACCAGAAACAAATTTTCTTTCTCTCTAGATTATCGAGCGTATTTTTGTGAGTATTTTGATACTTTGAGAGTTGCTATTCAAAGGCAAGCAAGTTTCACAAGACTATATCCCAAATTCGAATAAGTACGGTTATTTTGAGGTAAGTGATGTTATTTTCTTCTTAAATGATATTATTTTCTTCAATATCATTATGCCGAAATATTGGTTTGAACTTTTTAATCAAATTTAGAACTTTTGTGTCGGGGTTACTATTCACGTATACGAAACTATTCACGAATACTGCACTATTCACCGAAAAATGAAATTTTCTCTTTTTCATCCCAGATGTCAATTATGGTTACTATCTTTGATTGTATCCATGTTTTGATCTTTATTCTACTTCACACTTGGTTATTATGGAGTATTATTGAATTTAGATAAATCGAAATACGAATCCCTAATATATGTCCTTCTGTCTCACTGGATTCGTTCTCTAAAATATTTTTCATCATCCTCAGTCCTTAATGGTGATACTTGATGAATATCTTTGGCCTGTAGTGCAAAGATGAATGATTACTTGATGAATATCTTTGGCCCGTAGTGCAAAGATGAACAGGTGTTGAGATGAACATGACCAACTGGTGATACAAATGAATATCTTTGGCCCGTAGTGCAAAGATGAATATTTGATTCAAAATGTATATTGATTGATGATCCTGTTAACTAATGGTCATGATCCTGCCAATCACATCATCAAATTATCCATGCACTATGGGCCAAGGATATTCGTTAGTATCACCAGTGGTCATAATCATGACATACACCTGTCTATCTTTGCACTACGGGCCAAAGCTATCAATCAACAGTTCATCTTTGCACTACGACCAAAGATATCAATCAACAGTTCTTCTATGCACTACGGGCCAAAGACATACAACTATAAAACTAATAACCAATAGTCCATCTATGCACTACGGGCCAAAGATGACTTTTAACACAATATAAGCATGAGGATCATGACAATTATATAAAGAATCAATGAAGTGAGATAAAGGATAAATATTAAATATTTATAATTTAATTTATCCAGAGTTCAAGAATATCTAAATTGTCAACATGATCACCAATTGTGAAGTAAAATTCAAAAATAATATTGTAACAAAAATAATTTGGACCGAAAGAAATTAATTTTTGTTATGAATAGTACCCCAGGTGAATAGTACCTAAGTGAATAGTACCCCGTGAATAGTGTCGACGTCGGGATTTTTACTGTCCCTTTTCTGTTCTTGTCTTTTGGTGTTCTCATGTTAAGTGAGATTTTTTTGAAAAAATAAGTTGTGAAAAGGTATGACATGTATATGTCGATGATTGGACTGTAAGAGTCGCCAGTTAGTATTTTTAAATGGTTGCACCAACTCAACCGAGAAAAAGTTTGCACATTGACCTAGTGATGTAACACTGCTTAACAGGTGTGTGAATCTGAGATTTGTTAGGGTTCGGGGGCTTGATTATGCGGAGGGAAGGTGTTAGGAACCCCCCGATATCCGTCTTACCATGGTGACCACCACTTTTTAATTAAACTGTTATATGAATGTGTGTGTGTGTGTGGGTCAATGTGCAATTATCTGGAAGTAATGCTATGTCTCGTTTGCACCTATATACAAAGTGTGAGACCCCAGATTTTATGAATAAAGATTTAAATTTCTTGAAATATTTTTTTAATATTATGGTGTGGATTTGATATAATGTTATAGTTGTGGGTAATATTTACAAATTTTGCAAAGTAAGCAAGTGGTTATATAATATTCGATTGGTGGGGAATATTCATTTTAACAGGGGAATATTCGCATGCGACTCAAGACAATCATTAGTGGACCCCATTAACGGAAGTATTGTCGTAGTAAGAAAAGCATGTAATTATCTTCTTATAAAAATAATGGCGAAAGTGTTACCGTTAAAACCGTTGAACTACCAAAGTAGTAAAAAGTACGATGAATGGCGTGGTTGCATAGTAGCAATACCGGTATTGGTTATTGATGCTTACGTGAGAAGTCACTCGGCTTATACTCAATTATTGCTACGATAATTCTTTGATCATATCTCTCATATTATTGATTCAATTATTATCATAATATCATCGTATAATATGTTATATTATTAAATCAATAATTGAGACGGCAAAGTTATTCATATTATTATTTGCAATATTGACAATGTCTAGAAGTTCTGTCAAGGAGAGGTTTGGTCATCTAATTGTGCGCCAATAAGGACAAATCCTTATCAGAAAGCCCCCTTTTTCCTGGGAATGACCTGGTTGTTAAATATTGTGAATTATAATATTAATGATGAATAAGTTCATGTTGATTAAAGATGAAATTAATAGTTCCATTGTGTTAAAATTATTAGTGTTAGTGGAAATCGACATTTATTTCGATATTAATTGATGTCTGAAAGTTATACTGACTAATCAGGTAATTAACCGGATAAATGAGCAATTAATTGCTATTAATTCACATGATTATAACTATTTGGTCACATGTGTGTACTATTAATTCACATTATTGTACTATTAGGGGAGTTGGTGCAAGATTAATAATACTTGCATGACTAAGTTAAAAATGGAGGTATAGATGGAGGTATTATACTGTAATTCATATTTTCACATGATTATAACTATTGATTCACATGATTGAACTATTGATTCACTTTATTTACTATTAGGGGAGGTGGTGCAAGTTTGATAATACTTGCAGGACTAAATTAAAAATGAAAGAAAAGTTGAAGGTATTGTACTGTAATATTTCGAGCCCCAAAACGTGAAATTATCAAAACTATATTTTCCTATAAATAGAAGCTCATTCTTCCTTCATTTCTCACCAATTCACTAAAGCTATAGAGCAATTATTATAGAGAGAAAGAAGAAGAGAAGTTTGCTACCTCTCTACTCTAGTATCTAGTTTCTTTCTAAGGTAAGGGGTATTATTTCTTTCGTATTCATGAAGAGAGCTTCCATTATTCCATTCTTTATTATTATGTTGGAATAACTTGTCTATGCGAAGTACCGCATACATGGTGAAATTCTTCTATTATTCCATTCTTTATTATTATGTTAGAATAACCTGTCTATGCGAAGTACCGCATACATGGTGAAATTCTTCTGTATTCCATTCTTTATTATTATGTTGAATAACTCATCTACGCTAAGTACCGCATACATGGTGAAATTCTTCGTTATTCCATTCTTTATTAATCATTGGAATATCACGCCTGCGTATGACGCATGACCTGGTTCCATTATTTATTATTCAATTGGAATAACATGTCTGTGAGCTCTATCGCATCCCTGGTGAATTCTGTTGTTATTCCATTCTTTATTATTCTGTTGCAACATCCTATTTGTGCGAATTACGCATGACCTGATTCCATTCTTTATTATTCTGTGGGAATATCCTGTTTATGCGTATTTTCTTTATTATTACATTTGGAATATCCGTCGGTGCGGATGGACACGCATGACTGGTTCCATTCTTTATTATTACGCTGGGAATAACCCGTCTGTGCGGTCTATCGCATGCTTGGTGAATTCTTACGTTATTTCATTCTTTATTATTCGTTGGAATAACTCGCTCATGTGGATTACCACATGCATGGTGAATGATCCTTTGTATTCATTCCTTATTAAATTGTGGAAATGATCTGTCTACGTGGATTATCGCATAGCGGGCGAAAATCCATTTGCAGTTTCATATATTCTATTATACTCAGTTGGTTAAAGTTTTGGCTTCTATACTCCATGAAATTAGTAGAATATCCTAGATATTTGCGCTTCATCCGGTATCTTTTCATAAAAATATTCTTCTGAACATTCTTGAATTTTACTCCACAAAGCAGTATCATGTTGACAATTTGGACATAATTGATTTCAAGATAAATTAACTCATAAATCTTTAAAATTTATTCTTGAACTTGTTTTATTGAATTATTATGTCATTGTCATCATCCTCATGCTTATATTGTGATGAAAGTCATCTTTGGCTTACGTGCATAGATGGACTTGGTATGATTATGACTAGGGAATATTCAGTATAATCATGACCTGTAATGTTATAAATGATGTGGTAAAAGTCTCAGTAGCCTGTAATGCATTGATGGACAGTTTTTGGTATGATTATAACCAGGGATTATTTGGTATAGTCATGACCATTGATAATTTAATGAATATCCTTGGCCCGTAGTACAGGGATGACTCGATGATGTGGTTTATTTGTTAAGCTGAGTCTCAGTGATAAAAATTGATGAAAACTTTTTAAATTATAGAAGATAGTAGATTTTACTCTCTACTTGACTCTTCTAATGGATTGCTTGTTCCGTTGTAGTTAAACTTGATGTCTATTGTATTTTATCAGTTTAACATTGTTGAAGACTAATGATAATTTATTCTGCATTATCTTAGTCATAATATTTCTTACTGGGCTAGTTGAGCTCACCCTTTTGCTTTCATTGTTGTTCTCTCAGGAAATGAGAACGTGGCAGGGACTAGTCGTGGAAGCGGAGTGATGGTCCGAGATGGTGTATTAGTAGTCCTCACTATTCTATAAAATAGTGTGATAATAAATGTAATGAGGACTCTATTTGAGAGTGGATATTGTCTAGAAGGCAACATTCCTGTTTAAACTCTCAGCTATGTTTTGTCATATATTACACGACTGTTGTATAATCAAGTTTGTATTTGTATTCTGTACCACGTATTTGGCGACTCAAGATGGGTGATGTATACATGTTTTGGGGGCGTCACACAAAGGGTTTGAATTTTGTATAAAAGTTCAGTTTTAACAAAATATAGTAGTGATGTTTTGTAAAAGTAGTTTTTCAAACCCTTATGCTCAATAGTAATTAAGGCCTTTGATACTTCCATTTTATTATGTGTTCAACTAGATTACTTTTATTTTTGAGATGCGAAGCATCTTCGAGAAAATATGATACATAGCAGTGTCGAACTCCTTATGGGCATGAAAGCCATATAAGAAAATTCAAACACCGTGAATAATTTACAAGCTGGGTTTAGCTGAAAATGTCCATCACGGGAACTGAATCTAGATTCAGGAGACTGAATTTGTGATCACATGATTCCTAGGCTCACATGATGTTGTTGTTTGTATGAAAGCTGTAAGCAGTTAAATATATATATGAACGATCAACCACCACAGAGTAAACTCCATGGGGGATTAGAAATGTAAATATATAAAAGCTGTAAATATATATAGAGACGATCAACCACCACGAAGTAAACTCCAGGCGGGACTAAATGTAAATACATAAAAGCGGAAAATATATATATAGAAACGATCAACCACCACGAAATAAACTCCAGGCGGGACGAAATGTAAATAAAGCAGTAAAAGTCCACGAAGTAAATTCCAGGCCTGAAAAAAATATATATATATATATATACACTTATATATATATATATATATTATTACCACCAAACTCTATTTGATTGAGCTTGGAAACGCATCGAATATTATATCTAGGCTCAAAAACACAAAGTTTGATAGTAATAATATGTATATAAGTATTTATATATATATATAAAAGTAGTAAACGCTCTGGAAATAAATCCAGGCTCACCAAACAGAGTTTGATAACAGTTTATATATATATATATATATATATATATATATATATATATATATATATATATAACAGAAATAAAGGCCACGGACCGAAGTCCGGGCATACGCACACAACACAACTCTTAACGTGAATAACTGTGTCTGCAAAAAGTGGAGAAAGGCTTTAAGAAATATAAGAAGTCTTATAGTGGGCAGCCAAGAAGATTTCAATTGGCTTTAATTGAATGAACACTCAATTTCCACCGGTAAAATATAGCAAAGCACAAGCACACAAATGTTTACACTCAGTTTATAGTGTGTACAGAGCAAAATAGACAGGGCTTCCTCGCCTTTTCTCCTTTCAAAATGGCCACCCCATGCCCTCTATTTATAGAGAAGGGGAGCCGTAGGTGTACCTACGGCTGCTCGGGGTGCCCTGGGCTCCGTGGGCCCCTTCATCTCGAAGTGTGTGCACGTATGTAACACGTTATCTGCTCGAACCTTCATAACTTTCAATCCGGGCATCCGATTAAGGTGTATAATACCTTTCCTGAATGCTATTGTTGAGAGCTACACAATGACATGGGATAAGATTTTGTACAAAGTCGGGAAGATAGGGCCATGCCTAGATCTTTTGTTTTTCAAATTCCATCTGGTGTGCTGCCTTATGTAGTAGTCACTCGGGATTTGAGTTATAGTTCTTGTAGGACACTTCTGTGTGGAATATATGTTGAAATGTTTGTTGAGATGGCGCAATATGGAATCGAGGTGGCAAAATGATGATTTTTTTCCCTCACCGGGGTTATCTCCGGTTTGGGCTGATGTAGCAGTCGTTGCTCAGGGTTATCTCTGAGATTGGGCTGCTGTAAGTGCTAAATGTCCTCAGGGTTGTCTCTGAGGTATGCCTGACCTCCAGGGGTTGTCTCTGGGGTTGGAACTGAGTGCCTCGGGGTTATCTCCGAGGTTGAAGCTGACTGTAAGGGGTTGAAATGAGCTTTTCTGGGGTTATCTCCAGAACTGTAAGTGCATTCCTCGGGGTTGTCTCTAAGTTTAAAACTGAAACTCTCGGGGTTGTCTCTAGCACTTGAACTGAGTATCTCGGGGTTATCTCTGAGATGGAATTAACTCCTCCGGTGTTGTCTCCAGAACTGGAACTGCACTCCTCGGGGTTGTCTCCGAGGTTGAAACTAAAAATCCCGAGGTTGTCTCTGGGATTGAGCTTATTTGTCCTCCAGGGATATTTCTAAAAGACGATTCTACCGTCTTGCAATGTTAGTAATAGGAATATAAAATTTTGAGTGTCTACATATGCCTCTCTTTATCATATTCAAGCAATGTAATGGCATAGATAGGATAAAGAATACTAGACACTTGAAATATGACAAGATAATCATTATGCAATGTACTGCAGCATGATGTATATGCATGATGTATGTGGTTTGTTGGACCATTTTCCAACGAGATGTGATGACTGTTCCCACGGCTTCTGATGGGGACTGGAGTTATCACTGATGATCCTGATGAACTGCTTGGATGTGTACTCTAAAGCTCTCAGGAACTTCCAGGATGTTGACATTAGGGTTATCACCAAAGTCATAAATCCTTGATACAGACTTCCCACTGAGGATGTATCTCTCATGTACAAGAGATTTTGGGGATTTGTGCTCTGTCTGATGAAGATGTGTATAATATATTCCATCATTGGTCTTCCCCGATGAGGATGTTCTTTCCTGGTTTGTATTGCCAGGTCCTTCCACTGCTCTATCGGAGTTACTGCCAACAGTCTGTGTTGTCAAGGCTGCCTGACCCTCGCTGAAATGTACATCAACGGATGAGATCCCTGCTGGATAACGTCAAGGTTGTTTGACATTCGTTGATGTGTGCATCAATGGATGAGATCATCAGATAAATTCGATGCTTTACTGGATTTACTTGCCAGCGACTGAATGTCATCAAGGTTGCTTGACCTTCGTTGATGTGTGCAACAACGGATGAATTAGATAAAGTTTCCACTGGGGGGATATGTTTTGGAGTTACGACCCCATACTGATGCCATCGGACTTTCATGAGGTATTTTCGATTGTAGTTTGCAACAATTATGATCATCGATATAGTAAATCCTGTGTCTAGGCGAATATCAATGAGTGATATGTAAACCCGCAGTTTGGTCTCTGAAAACAAGGATTTTAGGCTTTTCCGCTCAATTGTGTAGCATCTTTTTTCCTAATTTGACTTTTTCAGCTTGTGAGACCTCCTTTGTAACTCAAATTGGACCAAGCCGGAGGGGTGGGCCCAACCCAGGGGAGTCGCAGGTACACCTATGGCCAGTTATGGGTGGCTTTAAGGCACCTGTTGCTTCCACAAGTCATTTTTAAGTTGCACCACACAGATAATCCGAGAGCTCTTCTTCAGATCTGCTGATTTCGGGCGGCTTTCTGCAAAATTTGTCACCGTACAAGGGCTCTACAGTGTCCTGGTAACGTATGCATGCCTTCTTTTCTAGTTTTTATCCGTTGGAAAATGAGCTATCACATGAAATGCTTCTAAACACATAGTAGTGGATATGTATGCTCATATGACTTGATAAAAAATATTCAACATAGTAAATATTAGTATTTAACGATGCTAAACATGACGATGTGAAAAAATTTAACTTTTAAAACAGTCAAATTGGCACCTTTTTCTACTATTTCTTATCCTATTTGAGGACAAATGAGCAAAGGTTGCAAAGCAAAGTAATTCTGATAATTAGGCTACCCTTACAGATTATAACTTTGGTAGTGTAATGCATATAGGATGTTTATGACTATGGGTAGGTGTGCTACTGAATGGCTACCTAGTCATGCCTATGCGTATGTGGATAGTCCTGTTTATAAATGAGACTGTGGAAAAAAAAATCAAAATATAGACATTGGATAGACATGCATTTTTAACTCTACTGTAGGCGTATGTTAAAGTAATGCATGCATGCAAATAGTCATAAAATACATTAAAAAGCTCCAGGTTAGACTTTACCACACCTTTTCTGAGGTGATTTGGAGACTTGTGTCAAGATATATGGATCCGGATCAGCCAAGTAGTTCCCATAGGACCACTTCAGGTGTGCGGAGGAGGGCTTCTGATGTGCCTCGACCCCGTTCAGTTAGACACCCTCATCGTTTGGCGGAGACGGTGATCCATCTTATCCGGGTTGATGTACTGGATGTTGAGGATGAGGAGGAAGATGTACCGGTTATGGACCCTGCTCTTACTGCTCATATTCCTTGTAGGGATTTCCCAAGCATTCAGGTGATGACCTTAGAGCTTCTGGGTGATTTGAGTCGACACCCCTCGATTTACTTGCATGCAAACGAGGTACAAGATGGATTTGATCTTCCTTTTTCCTATTGATAAGGAGCAAGGATTCTGATGTTGATTTGTTTTGTGATGTAGGTTCTCAACTTTAGGCAGCCTTCTAGGGAACTAGTTCAGCATTCACTCTATATATCAGGCTCTGCATCCCAATTATCAAGCGATTGTGTATGGCTGGGGCTTCGAGGTGTTTTTTCCATCCTCCCCCATCGTTGTCCCTAGGGTTATCTCAGGGCTTGTCTGAGCGCTAGTTTCACCAGACTCAGTCTCTCCATTTGTTGAACTGTGAGGTGATGATGACGCCGATGGATTGGCGATTTATCACCCAGTATGGAGTTCGAGGGCGCCAAGACCTTGACGTCAATATTACCCCGATTCGCCGCCGATCCTTACTAGAGTCCCACTAACGCGCTCAAAGGTAGGACAGTTCATACAGGTCCTTTGAGCGTAGATGCTATGAGTGGGTTGTTGAGTGAGCCCGTACCCAATGATGTAAGAGTTAGGGATCACATTCTTCGACGATTGTTGATGATGATCATTAGGGGTTACTTCATAGCGGATAACTCTTCCACAGTATCATTCGCTTTGGTCAGCGCCACAGGAGATGTGGACCGTATTGGAGAGTATGACTGGGGTTCCTATATCTTCACCTATTTCCTCAGGGGCATGCGTATATGTTCGCAGGGTTTGACGGAGGCTTGGCTAGAATTTTACCCATTTCTGCTGATGAGTATTTCTCTTGTGATTTCCCATGTACATGTTAAGAGTGTTGCCTAACAGCAGATGTTTGCCTTTGTGTTGTCAGTTTTGGGCCTATGAGAGGCTCTCATGCTTGCGTCATATGAGTGTGTTAGGTTTAGATATCTATCCACGAGGATGATGATGGCATCACTCCATACTGGCGAAGGTTCTTATAGCTGAGGGTTTCACCCATTGTCGTCTATAGTTGGAGTTGTTGACAGCAGATGCTATCACTTGGGTTCTCTATTCTGGGGAACATTTGACCGTTGGGTTTGAGGATGGGTACCCGACTTGTGTTGAGTATATGATATCCACCTGTAGGATTCCTCTCTTCATAGATGGAGGATGGGAGTTCTATTTAGGAGGGCGTGCTATTAAGAGCACCACAGGGGAGATTCGTGTACCGATCTTGCTTCCTGCCAGGCATTATTGGCCTATGTCATAGTCGCCCATCATTGTTATCCCATTGATGGGCGTTGATGGCTTTACAATGTCAGAGGGTTCGTATACTCAGGATATGTTCCATCACTGGTGGTCCCCTTGTACCATCAGAGCCCAGACCCGCGCCACTCAGTTTATGGGGGATATAGTTCCTGGATTCTTGATGATGACGGATTGGATGGCATGTGTCCGAGATCCGATTCATTTGACAATGACAGCTTGAATCGGCAGTTGAACCGGGCACATTTCTTTATTCGGCACTTGGGCAGAGATCCTTCAAAGGCAGATACTTTTGATCCTTCCAGCTTTGGGGCTGGCCCTTCAGATGACCCATATGGTTTTGCTGGTACAGATCCTCCATTGTATAGGCCTGACATCCCTCTTAACTAAGATCCAGTGACTCAAGAGGAATTACATCAGGTGGACAAGATTAATGATGTAGACATTGACACCATTGTCTTCTTCTGATGTGTATTCTCGCTATATTTTTTGATAGGCCTCTGTTAGATACTGGGTGGTTGTGCCCCATTCTCGCTATATTTTTTGATAGGCCTCTGTTAGTCGTTGGGCGTCTGTGCCCCATTTCCCTGTAGTTTTAGTTGTACGGAGATAATGTATTAGATGATGATGTACTTAAGAATGTATGTACTATTTTTCATTCCCTACATCATATTGCCATCTATTTTTGATTATGCATATATCATGTTATGCATATGTATGTCAAGAGATATTCAGCATTGACCCTTGGATGATCTTATGATACGGTCCGCACAGATGCCTTCTTCGACAGTTAGCCGAATTGATCACACCCCACCAGTATTGGTAACCTCCCGTCTGAGGTCATGGTATGATAGTTTGTCACCTCCAGACCGGGTGATCATAGATCAGTTATTACAGCATTACATGACCCTCCTGATGTTCCAGGTTCCTTTGGGCTTTGCAGAGGGTATGCTGGAGCATTGGGTACCGAAGAGGCAGGTTTTCCGATTCGGGACCTGTGACAACCCGAATTTTCATAAGTTATTAAAATAAGAATTTAATAATTGAAATTCTTATTACGATATGATTAATGTAACAATCCAGAATTTTAATTGTAATTATAAATATTTATTGAATTATATAAATATTTAATGGATGTGTTTATTGTTGAATATATATTTATTTAATTTGATTTGATTTGATTTGATTTGGTTAATTATTTGATTAATAAATAATTAATGGGTTAAGGAAATTAATTGTTATGAGATAATATTCTAATTTAATTTAATAATTAAGTTAGAGAGTTTAGAATGATTAAATGATTTATTCAATAAGTTGTTATTAGAATTAATTAAATTAAGCATAAAAACTTAATTAAATAAAGTGTGATAAATAACTATATGATAAAGGAGTTATTAAAATAAATTAAAGGAGTTTAATTTAGTTTTGCCAAACAAGGCTTAAATATATTAAGTCTTTAATTTTTAAAAAGTTTTGCCAAACGAAGCCTTATGGCTTTTGGATTTTTAAAATTTGAATTATTAATAAAATAAATCAAATAACAAATAAAATATAAATAATATATATTAAGTTTGGTAACTGATAAAATTAATAGGGGCAATTATTAGAACGTTAGTTTTTAAAATGTTTGAAAAAAAAAATCGTGCGTTGGTTTTTGTTTTGATATTTTCGTATAGTGTATTTGGCCTATACTGATAACTAAGAAAAGGAAAGAGCTTTCAGAGAGTTTGAGAGAGTCTGAGAGAGAATCAAGACTTTCAAATAATTATATGTGGTGTTTAACAAGGATTGTCTGAGCAAATTGAAGGTATGTCACATAACCTTAAAAAATATGTTTTACGCCATATTTCCTAAGTCTTTGTGTTTCTAAATTTGACTAGTATAAAAATTCTTTACAAAAAGTGTCTATAATCCATATGTTTTACTAATTGATTATGGAATCATGTGGTTTGGTAATAACTAGCATAGATACATGACTATAGTTTACATGTACGTTCAAAAAGAAGAGAAATAGTTTTTACAGTGAATATATGTATGAACATAGTTTGAATATAGGTATGACTGTATATATATGATTGTGAACTAATGGTGAAATTTAACTTTGGTTATGTTAATTAGTTGTTAAGAATTACAGAGAACGTAGTTGAAAGGAATCAATTTGATGTATAATAGGAATTACACTGTTAAACTTTGTCGAACAACGTTAATAAAGGAGTTTGGTTTTTAAAAAAAATGGCTTTCAAGGATTTAAGTTTTCTAAAATTTTTGTTTAGTTGTTTAAATTGGTACATATATGGTTGGTAATATTTATGTGTGCTTTACATGGATTACACATGTTAATTGGTGTTAAAAATTAAGACACAGTAGCTTGGTTTTGTTTCTGGTTTTTGGGTGTTCTGTAATTCAATGCCCCAAATACAAATTTTATATTATTTGGAATTTGCACCCCGGTGTTGGAATTTGGGCCTCAACATGCTTATCTCTCGCCTCAAACTTGGAATTGTGGTGCTGGTGGACGTTTTGACCTCCTATAGTAAAATAGCCATAACATTTTCATACAAACTCCGATTGAGGTGATTCAAGATGATCCGGAACGACGACGAATAGACCTACAACTTTCGTTCTTTAAGTTTTTCAATTTGAGGTCGGTAACAGGGGTCAAAATGGTCATTTGTGGGACTGATATGTATTAGGAGGCAATCGGAGGGCGTCGAGAATGTACATATGCAAATGTAGTGCTCCTGACGATAAAAGATGTTGTCCTAAGTTATAAAACATAAATATTATTAAATATAATGATGCTTAACATTAATAAATGATGTATTAGATAAGTTGTATAAGCATACTAAGCACACACATGAGAGACGAATCGGGCGTGTGACGAATGAACGTCGAAACGCCGTGTCAAGTGTTAGTGAATTAAAAAGTGTTTTGATTCAATTGAAATGAATATTATAAGATATGGAATGGATTTAATATAAAACCAGTAAGTACTCCTAGCAAGACTTAAGCACTTGAATGAACTTCGAGTTTGACTAAGAAGAAATATAGTGAGTTATAAGTCTAAAGTTAACACAATCAAATTGAACATTGTGTATTGATTAATAGGAAGGGTTATAGGATGTAGATTAAAGTTTACATTATAACTACTATGCATTGCTATGTGACTAATAGTTAATGTGAATGATTATATAATTGTGTAGGGCACGTGAAAGTACAGATAACTGTAAGTCGTTAAACTGTTATTGGTAAACAACGATCAAGCAAGTTTTTAGGTTCCTATTTGCTATGTGAATTTGATTGTTTTAAATCTTTATTGCAAAGAGCATGATGTGTTATATATATATTGAATGTATGAAATGTTAAAGTCAATTTATGACTACGTTGTTTGACTAAAGCATGCTAATTGAATAAGGAACTCAATCTTTATAATTGTTATATGAATTGTAGTATGTATGTTATGTTAGTCTGATGTTTATGAGATATATATTGAGCATGTTATTATGTGCTACGTGATGCATGAAAACTGCTAGATTTTGCTGGACTGTCGAGCTCAACCTTGCAAATAACCACTTTTATAGGTTAAAGATTCAAGGTAAAGTTATGTCTTACTTGAAAGACATGAGTCAGATGTAATACTTGAAGAATTATATACTTTGGCTGAGTTATTATTATTTGAACCATGCTTAAGGTTCCGAACAATGTATAAATATTGAATTGTAATAACATTTTGCGATGTAAACTATTGTAGTATTAAAATGATTCTGAGATATTTAGATGTAAAGGTTGAAGGTTTTGGGAACGAGGATAGTTTGTAATAGAAAATTTAATTATTTCACAAATTTCAATGGTTGTATTATCGTTTAATGATGTAAAATTAGAGGTTGAATGTATTATTAATGACCGAGATCGAGAATTAAATTGTATGAATTTTGGGGTCGTTACAGGACCCAGGAGTTTACTCCCATTTTAGAGGAGTATGAGTGGTTGACAGCTTTGTCATTGGACAGGCCTTGCGCTCGGATGGCTATCGGCGACATGAGCCGACAGTTCATGACCCTCACCGGCCTGAGGCGTAGAGTAGTACAAGATGAGATAACATTTGGCCATGTGGTGTCCCAGCATTTTCTAATAGATAGATTTGGCTCAGTGGATAGTTATGCACAGCACTCCGCGGATTTCACCATGTCAGAGGATCAGTGGCGTGTGGCCAGAGTAGACGTACTCATGATATGCGTAATGGCTTATGTGTACATGTCATTGTATATGAATGAGCTGGACATTGGTGTTGTCGTGGCAGTGAGAGCTCTCTGGGAGGGTCATACCATTCTGTCGATGATTATGACAGAGACATTTAGATCCACCATGTATTGTTATACCTATCCTGTAGGGGTGTTCATAGGCAGTTCGGTCATGTTGTATATGTGGTTCATATCACACTTGAGACCGATTGGCACCTTCCAATGACATGGGTACTACTTTTCCCATGAGATAGCCATGTCTTACTCCTTTCAGCCAGCGGAGTGTACAAATGCTATATCCTAGTCGGTGTTCTTGGCAGGGATCGGAGATCCATTTGACATTTTTCCGTGTACAGGGCTCAGTTCACCCTACAGCTTCATTACTCATGCACCTGGCATGGATTATCTTCCTCTAGCTAGCTTGAGGGGCATGACTACTTACCACCCACTGGTTGTGATGTCACAGTTTGACCAGTTTAAGGACGTCCATCCTTTTGAGGGAGCATTAGGTCAGCATTTCGCTTCTCTCCATTTGTCAGCAGAGGATAGATCTAGGTGTATGCCTGTTAGGATCAGCGTGAGCTAGCTGAGTTTTTTGTTAGCCATCCGGGCTGTTCGGCAGAGTATTATGCATGGATGGAGGTAAAGACTACATCGGCTGTGGTTGTATCCACAGTGTCGGGGATTGATTCTGATGGTGGAAAGCCCATAGAGGAAACTGATTCTCCTACCACGGAGGAGCTATTTACTGGGTTGTGAGCAGCTGTTGTGGACTCTCCCAGTATGACTGCTACTATGACCCCGCATTCAGTAGAGTATTTAGAGCAAAGTCTTCATCTGATGACTTTTGAGAGAGATCAGGCTAGGGCCTTGATGTTGACAGCTCTTTCCGGGAGAGATGTCGCTCTATTAGAGAGAGATGATGTTTTAGCTCATAGAGACACTGCTATTGCTGAGCGGGATGAGGCTAGATCATCTAGAGATGCTTTGATTGTTGAGTGGGATGGCGCTATATCTGCCCGGGATGTAGCCGTTATAGATAGTACTGCAATAAGGTCCCATACTATGAACACGTATATTGATGAGCATAACGTCACCATGCAGTTAGCTATGGATTTATTGGCTCGTGTAGATACCCTTGGGTAGGAGCTCACAGCGTTACTTCCTTCTTTTGAGAGAGATGCCATGTTGGACTTGATAGCGCACATATACACTGATTTGTAGATGGGCTTGTATTTTCCTGTACAGACTAGCTTAACCATTTTGTCATGTACAGTACATATTGTATATATCAAACAGCATTATATATGGCATGGAAATATATTTTTATTCACTTCCTTTTTAGTTGTGCCTTGTTACTTGCTTGATATTTACCTGTTTCTTTAGGACTTATGCTCTTGATGTATTCTGAACTCATCCTTGATGGGTGGACATTGAGATGTCTTAGGATCTTTCATAATGGATCGTTGATCTGTGTGTACCCCTGCCCTTTGGTGTCTTGGGACTGGTTTCTGTATGTAGTAATGGAGAGGAGTGTGGCTTTCCTCTCTGAGGTTGATACTTTCCACAGTTATGTCATGATACTCCTTTGTATGGGGCAGACTAGGTAGTTCCATCTCTTATGGATTGGTGTTGCTCTTTGAGGACTCAACCGCAGCTTAGATGGTCGTCGATTCTCCCATTTGTGTAGGGAGACCAGTTAGTTCCATCCCTTTGGTCTGAAGCCGATGAATTGTGGTGGATTAAAGTTTGATCCCAGTACCATGTGACAAGTTTTTATATTTTGGTAGGGGGTAAGACCGAACCATAAATGGCTTCCTACATACTCCTATTGAAGAGGAGATCAGGTCTGCGTAGTTCGAACCCGGTGTAAGATGTTCAACGTTGTATGTGAAAGGGTGTAAAAGGGTGTGGAGGTATTTTTGTTTTATTTTTTTTTCGATGCGACCGGACCATAAAAATGGCTGCCTACATACTCCCGTATATTAGGGAGATCAGGTCGATATAGTTCACCCCATGTGAAGGACGGATTGCAGCCGAAAAGTTTGATCCCATGTTCAGGACAAACTGCAGATGAAAAGTTTGATCCCATGTACAGGAAAAACTTTAGGTGAAAAAGTCTTATCCCTGGTGGGACAAAACTACAGGTGTGAAAGGTATAATCCCTGGTAGGATAACCTAAAATGGGTGAAAGGTTTTGAAAACAAAGTTGAACGAAGGATCTGTTGATCCAAAACTAGGCTACTTGTTTGAAAAAGTGTGTTTGTCCTTAATGGGGCAGATGGGTATGAAGAAGGGTTGTATGTAGTGAAGGGTTAGAAAACCTGAAGTGACTAGGGATCTGGTGATCCAAAACCAATATGTTTGCTTAATGGTAACCTCAGACATAGTACCATTTTATGGTGTCCAAGTTGATGAGCTATGGAAATTCATCGTCGTCCATTTCCTGTAATCTGAGAGCACCTTCTGTCAATACCTCCTTGACAACAAACGAGCCTTCCCAATTTGGGGCGAATTTTCCCTTGGATTGATCTTGTTAATGATCTTCTTTAAAACCATTCATGTTATTTAAACTGTTGTAGTCGGATTTTCCTGTTGTAGGATTTGGCGATCCTTTGTTGGTATAACTGACCATGGAAGATTGCAGCGGTTCGCCTTTCGTCTATTAGAGACAATTGGTGATACCTATTTTGTAACCATTGGTCTTCATCCAGCTGAGCGTCTATCAACACTCTGAGGGATTCCATTTCCACCTCTATGGGGAGCACTGCTTCCATCCTATAGGTTTGACTCAGTCAATCGATGAAGCTGTTGGGCTGGGCGAGGCCGAGGCACATCTGAAGATCTCCTCCTCACACCTGAAGAGGTCCTACGGGAGCTACTCGGCTGGTCTAGATCTATATATCTGGACAAAAGTCTCCAAATCACCTCAAAAATGGTGTGGTAAATTCTAACCTAGAGCTCATTAAATGCAGTTCATAGCTATATGCATGCATGCATTACTTTAATATACATCTACAGTAGAGTTAAAAATGCATGTTCATTTAATGTCTAGACTCGTGAAAAAAATTCGCCAGAGTCTCCTTTGTAAAAAGGACTATCCACATGCACGTAGGCATGACTAGATGGCCATTTAGTAGCACACCAACTCACAGTCATAAATATCATGTATGCATAAAAAAATATCAAAGTCATATCCATAAAGGTAGCCTAATTACCAAGATTACTTTGCTTCAAAACTTTTGCTCATTTGTCCTCAAATAGGATAAAAAAATAGCAAAAAAAGGTGTCAAATTAACTGTTTCAAAAGTTAATTTTTTTTCACATCAATACGTTCAGCATGGTAAAATACTAACATTTACTGCGTTGAATAATTTTTATCAAGTCATATGAGCATGCATATTCACTACTATGTGTTTTGAAGCATTCTATATGATATCTCACTTTCCAACGGTCAAAACTGGAAAATAAAACATGTAAACGTTACCGGGATAGTGCAGAACGATTGTAAGGATATGTATTTTTCAGAAAATAGCCCAAAATCAGTAGATCTGAAGACGAAATCTCGAATTCTTTGTGCGGCTTCAACTTAAAAATTACTTGTGAAAAGGAAAGATAAGTGAGATATAGCCCACGGGTGGCCGCGGGTCAACTTGTTGCAGTCGTGGGTCTACCTGTGGCTACCCTGGGTGGTCCCCACCCCCTCCGACTTGATCAAATTTGAGTTACAAGGGAGGTCTCACAAGCTGAAAAGTCAAATCAGGAAAGAAAAAAAAGCTACGCGATTAAGCGGAAAAGCCTGATATCCTGATTTCAAAAGAGCAAACTGGGGGTCTACATATCAATCATTGGTATTCACCCAGATACAGGGTTCACAAAGCCAATGATCCAAGCTATTGAAAACTACCCTTGTCAGCGCGTCGCGAAAGTTCGATGCCATCAACCTAGGGTTATAATTGCAATCAAAAGCGTACATCTCGTCAGGAATCCATTCCTAGCAGAGATTTCAGATATCCTCAGTCGTTGAGAACTATTTCAATGAAGATCAGGCAACCCTGACATCACTAGTCATTGGCAATAACTCCAGCGAAGCATCGAAGGTTGTCCGATGATGCAAGTCGTTGAAAGCTATTTCAACGAAGATCGGACAGCTCTAATATTACCAGCCGTTGGCAGTAACTCCAACGAAGCATCAAAGAAACCTGATGATCCAAACCACAGGAAGTCATCCTTATCAGGGAGAACCGATGATGGAATCTGTTATACAAATCCCCAGCAATCAAATGCAATCCACAAGAGTCACTCGCAAAAAGAGAATGACATCTTCGGTGGAAAGCCTGTGCAATGGATTAAGGACTTTGGTTTTAACCCCAATGTCAACATCATGTAGTCTCAATCATGGAGAAACCTCCACTACAAAGATTTTGAAGATACCTCTGCGACTTGTCAGTAAATCAAGCTTAGATAGCACTAATGGGCATTTCAAACCGTTGGTGATAACCCCAGCGTGGTCTTAGGAGACTCCTATGAGAAGAGCTTTGGAAACTACCGATTGAGTAGACATCCAAGCAGTTCAACAGGGTCATCATTGACAACCCCATCCCCCAACATAAGCAGTCGAGTGGGCAGTTATCACATTCCGTTGAAAACCATTCCAACAAAATAACATTCAGCATAACATTGCATCATGCTGCATTACATTTGCATCATGTTTATCTTGTCTTATTTCAAGTGTCTAGTGGTCTTTATTGTAAGACCCCAAATTTTATGAATAAAGAATAATTTTCTCTAAATATCTTTTTGAATATTAAGGTGTGGATTTGATATAATATTTTAGTTGTGGGTAATATTTTCAAATTTTTCAAAGTAAGCAAGTTATTATAAAATATTCGATTGGTCAGGGAATATTCATTTTATCAGGGAATATTCGTACGATGGCACAATCATTGGTGAACCCCACAACGGAATTATTGTCGGAGTTAGAAAACGACAGAAATAAATTTTTATAAAAATAACGGGAAAAGTTTTACCGTTAACTATTGAAATACCCAGTGATAAAAGTACATTAATAAGCGTGATTACATAGTAGCACACGGTATTGTACAGTATCTTTGATTATTGATGCTTACGTGAGAAGTCTCTCAGTTTTATTCAATTTCTGCCACAGTAATTGTTGCATATTATCTCACATTATTGATTCAATTATTGTCACAATATTTTATATTATTAAATCAATAATTGAGACGACAAAGTTATTCATATTATTATTTTCATTATTGACGATGTCTAGAAAGTTATGTCGAGAAAAAGGGTTTGGTCACCTAATTGCGCGCCAATAAGGAGAAATCCTTATCGGAAAGCCCTCTCTTTCCTAGGAATGATCTAGTTGTTAATATTGTGAGTTATAATATTAATGATGAATGTAAGACCCCAACTTTTATGAATAAAGATTAATTTCTCTCGAAATATATTTTTCAATATTATGGTGTGGATATGATATAATGTTATAGTTGTGGGTAATATTTACAAATTTTGCAAAGTTAGCAAGTGGTTATATAATATTCGATTGGTCGGGGAATATTCGTTTTAATAGGGAATATTAAATGACGGCCAAGACAATCATTAGTGGACCCCACAACGGAAGTATTGTCGTAATTAGAAAATGATAGAATTATCTTTTTATAAAAATAACGGCAAAAGTTACCGTTAAAGCTGTTGAACTACTCGGTAGTAAAAGTAAAAAGAATACGATGTCTGGCGTAGTTATAGTGGCACACCAGTATTGATTATTGATGCTTACGTAAGAAGTCTTTCCGGTTATACTCAATTATTATTACACGAGAATTGATGCATCATATCTTTCATATTATTGATTCAATTATTATCACATTATCATCTGCATAATATGTTATGTTATTAAATCAATAATTGAGACGACAAAGTTATTCATATTATTAAATTGCAATATTTACAATGTCTAGAAGTTCTGTCAAGGAGAGGTTTGGTCATCTAATTGCGCGCCAATAAAGAGAAATCCTTATCGGAAAGCCCCTCTTTCGAGGAGCGACTCGGTTGTTAAATATTGTGAATTATAATATTAATAATAAATAAGTTCGTGTTGATTAAAGATGAAATTGATAGTTCCATTGTGTTGGAATTATTAGTGTTAGTGGAAATCGACATTTATTTTGATATTAATGGATGTCTGGAAGTTATACTAACCAGTCGGGCAATTAATCGGATAAATGAGCAATTAATTGTTATTGATTCACATGATTATAACTATTTGTTCACATGTGTGTACTATTGATTCACATTCTTGTACTATTAGGGGTGGTGGTGCATGATTGATAATACTTGCATGACTAAGATAAAAATAGAGGTATAGATGGAGGTACTATACTGTAATTCGTATTTTCACATGTCTAGAACTAGTGGTTCACATGATTTACTATTGATTCACATGATTTACTATTAGGGGAGGTGGTGCAGGTTTGATAATACTTGCAGGACTAAATTAAAAATAAAGGAAAAGAGGAAGGTATTATACTGTAATATTCTGAGCCCCAAAATGTGCAATTATCAAAACTATATTTTTCTATAAATAGAAGCTCATTTCTTCATTATTCTTCACCAATTCACTAAAGCTATAGAGAAATTATTATAGAGAGAAATTATAGAGAGAAAGAAGAAGAAAAGTATGCTACCTCTCTACTCTAGTATCCAGTTTCTTTCTAAGGTAAGGGGTATTATTTTTTTCGTATTCATGAATAGAGCTATTGTCATTCCATCCCTTATTATTCTGTTGGAATAACCTGTTTATGCGAAGTACCGCATACATGGTGAAATTCTTCTAATATTTCGTTCTTTATTATTCTGTCGAAATATCCTGTCTGTGCGTTTATGCCGGACCTGGTTCCATTAGTTATTATTCTATCGGAATATCCTGTCAGTGCGTTTACGCATGACATGGTTCCATTCTTTATTATTCTATTCGAATAACCTGTCTGTGCGGTCTATCGCATGCATGGTGATTTCTTTTATTATTCCATTCTTTATCATTCATTGGAATAACTCGCATACATGTGGATTATCACATGTATGGTGAATGATCCTTTGTATTCATTCCTTATTAAATTGTGGAAATGATGCATGCAGAAGTGGATTTGGCGTGGCGGACGAAAATCCATTTGCAGTTTCATATATTCTCTTATACTCAGTTGGTTAAAGTTTTGACTTCTATACTCCATGAAATTAGTGGAATATCCTTAATATTTGCTCTTCATCCAGTATCTTTTAATGGAAATATTCTTCTGAGCATTCTTGAATTTTTACTCCACAAAGAAGTATCATGTTGACAATTTGGACATTATTGAGTTCAGGATAAATTAACTTATAAATCTTAAAAATTTATTCTTGAACTTGTTTTATTGAATTATTATGTCATTGTCATCATCCTCATACTTATATTGTGATAAAAGTCATCTTTGGCTTATGTGCATAGATGGACTTTGTATGATTATGACTAGGGATCATTCGGTATAATCATGACCTGTAATATTATAAATGAGGTGGTAAAAGTCCTCAGTAGCCTGTAGTGCATTGATGGACAGTTTTTGGTATGATTATGACTAGGGATTAGTCGGTATAGTCATGACCATTCTTTGATTTAATGAATATCCTTGGCCCGTAGTGCGGGGATGACTCGATGATGTGGTTTATTTGTTGTTTGAGTCTCAAATGATAAAAATTGATGAAAACTTTTAAATTATAGAAGATAGTAGATTTTACTCTCTACTTGACTCTTCTAATGGATTGCTTGTTCCGCTGCAGTTAAACTTGATGTCTATTATATTTTATCAGTTTAACATTGTTGAAGACTAATGTTAATTTATTCTGCATTATCTTAGTCATGATATTTCTTAGTGGGCTAGTTGAGCTCACCCTTTTCTTTCACTGTTCTCTTCAGGAAATGAGAATATAGCTGGGACGAGTCTGGGGAGCGGAGTGAGATGAGTCAGGATGATAGCATTAGTAGTCCTCACTATTACATTAAATAGTGTGACAATAAATGTAATGAGGACTCCATTGAGTGTGGATATTGTCCAGATGACAATATTCTTATTAAAACTCTCAGTTTATGTTTTGTCGTATTTTACACGACAGTTGTATTATTAAGTTGTATTTGTATTTTTGCACCATGTATTTGGCGACTCAAGATGGGTGATGTATACCTATTTTGGGGGCGTCACAGTTGGTATCAAAGCTTAGGGATATGATCCCTGGCTGGGTGAGACAAGAACTAGGAGGGGAGAGATGGGGAATTCCTTCGCTAGTATGACCTACCTAAGCTTATGTGTTATTTAATTGGTCGGTCAGAGTATTGGGATAATATGTGATATGTTAATTAACCCTTGTTTTGTTGCAGTATTTAAAAATGGCATCCAAAAATGTTGAGATAAGCAATGAAGCACATGAGACCGTTGAGTCACCAATGATCAATGCCCAGGGTAATGTGCAACAGGAAGACAATAATCCTCATGAAAAAAATAACACTGATGAAATGGTGAACGATGGGATGTTCAGAGGTTTTATGCAATTCATGCAACATCAAGCAAAGGCGGCTCCTGTCCAAAATGCAGGTGGAAATACTGATAACTCTCGGACGGTCACCGCTAAGCAGTTCAAGGAGCTGGGACCACCGGAGTTTTTTGGAGAGCCAAAACCACTTAAAGCGGAGATGTGGATAAAGCATATCAACAAGATATTTGATGTCTTGGGATGCTCCGAGGAGCAAAAGGTTCCCTTTTCCACCTTCATGTTGCGTGCAGAGGCAGATTACTGGTGGAAATCTGTAAAGCGTACACAACCTGGCGCACTGAAGATGTCTTGGGAGAAATTCCAAGAGCTGTTCAACGACAAGTACTTTCCTGAAAGTATTCGTCACATAAAGGAGGTAGAGTTCATCAAGCTTGAGCAAAATAATATGACCATGGCGCAGTACGAAGCTAAGTTTGCCTAGTTGTCTCGGTTTACGTCCCACTTGGTTGATGATGAGGAGAGAATGACGCGGATGTTTTTAAGAGGTTTGAAACCCGAGATACGTCAATACCTTATCTCTCATAAACTTTGTTTGTATTCAGATGTTGTGAATAGGGCTCAGTTATTAGAGCGTGATAATGAGTCAACCCAACCAAGAGAGAGCGGTATGACAAGTTGATAATACGGTGGTAGCGATCCATCGAAGCGGTGACAACAAACGCGGAGGGAATCAACCTGCCAGAAATGATAACCACTTCAGTGGTAATCATGGCCAAGATAATAGGAGTGGAAAGTTCAAGAAGAGAAGGTTCAGCAAAGATAGAAAGACGTCAGCACCAACACTCGTTGTTAAGGAAGGAGAACAACTGCCGGTCGTATGTTACAAATGTGGAGGGGAAGGACACATAAGTCCAAACTGCACGATGCAGTCCAAAGCATGTTATAATTGTGGAGAAGAAGGCCACCTAGCCCGATTTTGCCGTGCACCAAAGTCAAGTCCAGCTAGGATGGAGGCATCAAAGGGGGTCCCAGACAAGACAAAACTGGTAGTTCAAGGGAGAGCGTTTGTCGTAACCTCCCAAAAAGCGAGGAATCCGAACGAGGTGATCACAGGTAAGCTAATCATAAACTCTAGCGAAGTTTATACTTTATTTGATACTGGTTCTACCCATTCTTTCATTTCTCCTACTTGCGCTCATCGTTTAAATTTGACTCCAGAGAAATTAGACTTTACTTATCTGTTGAAACTCCGTTGGGAGAAACCTTCATTACATCCACTGTTTATAAGTCTTGTTTGATTCAAATCGGTAACCGCACGTTACTTGTCGATCTTATTTCTTTGAAAATACTTGCAATTGATGTGATTTTAGGGATTGATTGGTTAACTACTCATCATGCTAAAATCGATTGTTTTTCGTAAGGTTGTTAGCTTTCATATTCCTAACCAACCTATTATACGAATTCAAGCAGCCAAACCACTAAAATCAATCACTGTCATATCAAGCCATAAAGCTATTCGTTTATTGAAAAATGGATGTCAAGCTTTCTTAGCCCATGTCACGGATTTAAATAAAAATACGTCAGATTTGAATGATATTTCTATTGTTAATAAATTTCCTGACGTATTCCCTGAAGAACTTCCTAACCTACCCCCAGAGTGTGAAATTGAATTTTGTATTGACCTTGAAATCGGTACAAAACCCATTTCCAAAGCCCCATATCGAATGGCTCCTATTGAACTTCAGGAATTAAAAACCCAACTACAGGAATTGTTAGACATCAGTTTCATTCGTCCTAGTACGTCTCCTTGGGGTGCTCTGTTCTATTCGTGAAGAAGAAAGATGGAAGTATGCGACTCTGTATTGATTATCGGGAGTTGAATCATGTCACCATCAAAAATAAAACCCGTTACCTCGTATTGATGATCTTTTGACCGATTGCAAGGCGCCAAATTCTTTTCAATGATTGATCTTCGTTCGGATATCATCGGTTGAAGATTAAAAGCGATGATATTCAAAGCGCTTTGAGAACTTCGAGACGGGCATTATGAATTCCTAGTCATGTCTTTTGGATTGACTAATGCTCCCGCCGCCTTCATGGATATGATGAACCAAAGTATTCAAGGAATATTTGGATCACTTTGTGGTCGTCTTTATTGATGACATCCTCATTTATTCCAAAACCCGTGAAGACCATGAGCAACACTTGAGGCTGATACTTCAAAAGCTTTGTGAAAATAAGCTATATGCCAAGTGTAAGAAATGCGAGTTCTGGCTTGAGGAAGTAGCATTCCTTGGGCACGTAATATCAAATCATGGAATATCTGTTGACCCGGCAAAGATTGAAGCAATTCAAAGTTGGGAGCAACCTAAGTTAATAACTGAAGTACGTAACTTTCTCGGCTTAGCTGGTTATTATCGGAGATTCTTAGAAAGGTTTTCTCAAATTGCTACTCCATTAACGCAGCTGACTCAAAAAGATACAAAATTCGGTTGGAGCGAGGAATGTGAGAAGAGTTTTCAAGAACTCAAGAGGAGACTCATTTCAGCACCTGTTCTCACAATACCATCTGGCACGGAGGGATTTGTCATTTACAGTGATGCTTCAGGCAAAGGGTTAGGATGTGTTCTCATGCAACATGGAAAAGTCATAGCTTATGCCTCACAATAACTCAAAGAATATGAGAGGAATTATCCTACTCATGATCTAGAGTTGGCAGTTGTTGTCTTCGCACTTAAGATTTGGAGGCATTACCTATATGGAGAGAAGGTGGAGAACAGATCATAAAAGCCTCAAATATTTCTTTAATCAAAAGGAACTCAACATGCGGCAACGACGATGGCTTGAGTTGTTAAAAGCTTATGATCATACCATCCAATACCATCCTGGAAAAGTGAACGTAGTAGCTGACGCATTGAGTAGAAGATCTTATGCGGGCACGAGTGCATTATTGTCAACGCAAAGGCCCATTGTGTATGACTTGGAAAGGATGGAAATAGAGTTAAAGACTCCAGGGACCCATGTGATGGTGGCGAATATACGAGTGGTACCAACTTTAATCGATAAAGTTAAAGCTGCTCAAGCTACAGACCTGGAGCTGATACGTATGAGGAAGAAAGTACAAGAAGGTGCTATTCCGGAAGCAAAAATCGATGAAGAAGGAATACTTCGAGTCAACTCTAGACTTTGTGTTCCTAACGATTCTGATTTGAAGTATAAAATCATGATGGAGGCGCACAACACACCGTTTGCAATCCATCCTGGGAGTACCAAAATGTATCGTGATCTTTGACATATATTTTAGTGGAGCAATATGAAGAGAGAGATGGCGTTGTTTATCTCAAGGTGTCTAACTTGTCAACGAGTCAAGGTGGAGCATCAAGTGCCAAAAGGTCCATTGCAACCACTTGAAATTCCGAATGGAAGTGGGAGCACATTATCATGGAATTTCGTTACTGGTCTTCCCAAGGTTTCTCAAGGCATAGATGCGATTTGGGTCATTGTTGATAGATTGACCAAGTCTGCTCATTTCTTACCGATACGAGAAACTTATACACTTGAACGTCTTGCTAGTATGTACATAAACAAGATTGTAAGACTGCATGGTATGCCAGTATCCATAGTTTCTGATCGAGACCCAAGATTCACTTCAAGATTTTGGGTTAGTTTGCAAAAAGCTATGGGCACGGATTTACGATTTAGTTCGGCGTATCATCCTCAAACGGAGAGACAATCAGAGAGGACTATTCAAACTCTTGAGGATTTATTAAGACTCTATGTCCTTGACTTCAAGGGAAGTTGGGACAAGTTCTTACCATTGGTGGAGTTTTCTTACAACAATAGTTATCAAGCAAGTATTGGCATGGCTCCATTTGAGGCGTTATATGGAAGAAAGTGTCATTCTCCAGTATGCTGGGATGAGGTGGGTGAAGCAACGTTATTGGGACCGAATTTGGTACGTATGACTATGGAAAAGATTCAAATAATCCGACAACGTCTAAAAACCTCACAAGATCGACAAGAGTTATGCTGATCTTCATCGAAAGGACGTGGAATTCAATATTGGAGATCATGTGTTGTTATGTGTTGCTCCATGGAAAGGAGTTACAAGATTTGGAAAGAGAGGAAAACTCAATCCTCGATTCATTGGCCCATTTATAATCCTCGAACGAGTAGGAACTGTGGCCTATAGACTCGCCTTACCACCAAGTATGTCTCGTGTTCATAACGTTTTCCACATATCTATGTTACATAAATATGTGAAAGACCGAACCACATTATTGAATTAGAACTAGATGAGATAGAGGAAGATTTAATGTATGAAGAGTTACCTGTTCAAATCTTGGATAAGAAGGATCATATTCTACGCTCCAAGGATATACCTCAAGTCAAAGTTTTGTGGAGAAACCACGATGTGGAAGAAATGACATGGGAGTTAGAATCTCAGATGAAGTCAAGATATCCTCACCTCTTCGATATACCAGGTATGCACCCTAATTTTGAGAATGAAATTTCATAAGAAGGAGAGGTTATAAGACCCCAACTTTTATGAATAAAGATTAATTTCTCTCGAAATATATTTTTGAATATTATGGTGTGGATATGATATAATGTTATAGTTGTGGGTAATATTTACAAATTTTGCAAAGTAAGCAAGTGGTTATATAATATTCGATTGGTCGGGGAATATTCATTTTAACAGGGAATTTTCGTACGACGTCACAATCATTGGTGGACCCCACAACGGAAGTATTGTCGTAGTTAAAAATGACATAATTATCTTTTTATAAAAATAACGGCGAAAGTGTTACCGTTAAAACTGTTGAAATACTCGGTAGTAAAAGTACAGTAATACGCGTGGTTGCATAGTGGCACATGGTATTGATTTTTGATGCTTACGTAAGAAGTCACTCAGTTATACTCAATTATTGCAACAGTAATTGCTGCATCATATCTCTCATATTATTGATTCAATTATTGTCACAGTATCATCTGCATAATATGTTATGTTATTAAATCAATAATTGAGACGACAAAGTTATTCATATTATTAAATTTCAATATTTACAATGTCTAGAAGTTATGTCAATGAGAGGTTTGGTCATCTAATTGCGCGCCAATAAGGAGAAATCCTTATCGGAAAGCCCCCTCTTTCCTGGGAACGACCTAGTTGTTAAATATTGTGAATTATAATATTAATGATGATTAAGTTCGTGTTGATTAAAGATGAAATTGATAGTTCCATTGTGTTGAAATTATTAGTGTTAGTGGAAATCGATATTTATTTCGATATTAATGGATGTCTGGAAGTTATACTGACTAGTCAGGTAATTAATCAGATAAATGAGCAATTAATTGTTATTGATTCACATGATTATAACTATTTATTCACATTTGTGTACTATTGATTCACATTCTTGTACTATTAGGGGTGGTGGTGCATGATTGATAATACTTGAATGACTAAGATAAAAATGGAGGTATAGATGGATGTACTATACTGTAATTCGTATTTTCACATGTCTAGAACTATTTGTTCACATGATTTACTATTGATTCACATGATTTACTATTAGGGGAGGTGGTGCAGGTTTGATAATACTTGCAGGACTAAATTAAAAATAAAGGAAAAGAGGAAGGTATTATACTGTAATATTCTAACCCCCAAAATGTGCAATTATTGAAACTATATTTTCTTATAAATAGAAGCTCATTTCTTCATTATTCTTCACCAATTCACTAAAGCTATAGAGAAATTATTATAGAAAGAAAGAAGAAGAAAAGTTTGCTACCTCTCAACTCTAGTATCCAGTTTCTTTCTAAGGTAAGGGGTATTATTTCTTTCGTATTCATGAAGAGAGCTATTGTTATTCCATCCCTTATTATTCTGTTGGAATAACCTGTTTATGCGAAGTACCGCATACATGGTGAAATTCTTCTATTATTTCGTTCTTTATTATTCTGTCGGAATATCCTGTCTGTGCATTTATGTCGGACCTAGTTCCATCATTTATTATTCTGTAAGAATATCCTGTCTGAGCGTTTACGCCGGACCTGGTTCCATTAGTTATTATTCTATCAGAATATCATGTCAGTGCGTTTGCGCATGACCTAGTTCCATTCTTTATTATTCTATTCGAATAACCTGTCTGTGCGGTCTATCGCATGCATGGTGATTTCTTTTATTATTCCATTCTTTATCATTATGTTGGAATAACCTGTCTATGTGGATTATCACATGCATGGTGAATGATTCTTTGTATTCATTCCTTATTAAATTGTGGAAATGATGCATGCAAGTGGATTATCAGCGTGTATGACGAAAATCCATTTGCAGTTTCATATATTCTCTTATACTCAGTTGGTTAAAGTTTTGACTTCTATACTCCATGAAATTAGTGGAATATCCTAGATATTTGCTCTTCATCCAGTATCTTTTAATGAAAATATTCTTCTGAGCATTCTTGAATTTTTACTCCACAAAGAAGTATCATGTTGACAATTTGGACATTATTGAGTTCAGGATAAATTAACTTATAAATCTTAAAAATTTATTCTTGAACTTGTTTTATTGAATTATTATGTCATTGTCATCATCCTCATGCTTATATTGTGATAAAAGTCATCTTTGGCTTACGTGCATAGATGGACTTTGTATGATTATGACCAGGGATCATTTGGTATAATCATGACCTGTAATATTATAAATGAGGTGATAAAAGTCCTCAGTAGCCTGTAGTGCATTGATGGACAGTTTTTGGTATGATTATGACCAGGGATTATTCGGTTTAGTCATGACCATTGATGATTTAATGAATATCATTGGCCCGTAGTGCAGGGATGACTCGATGATGTGGTTTATTTGTTAAGCTGAGTCTCAGCGATAAAAATTGATGAAAACTTTTTAAATTATAGAAGATAGTAGATTTTACTCTCTACTTGACTTTTCTAATGGGTTGCTTGTTCCGCTGCAGTTAAACTTGATGTCTATTATATTTTATCAGTTTAACATTGTTGAAGACTAATGATAATTTATTCTGCATTATCTTAGTCACGATATTTCTTACTGGGCTAGTTGAGCTCACCCTTTTCTTTCACTGTTCTCTTCGGGAAATGAGAATATAGCTGGGACGAGTCGGGGAACGTAGTGACGGTCCAGATGATAGAATTAGTAGTCCTCACTATTCTGTTAAATAGTGTGATAATAAATGTAATGAGGACTCCATTGAGTATGGATATTGTCTAGATGACAATATTCTTATTAAAACTCTTAATTTATGTTTTGTCGTATTTTACACGACAGTTGTATTATTAAGTTGTATTTGTATTTTGTACCATGTATTTAACGACTCAAGATGGGTGATGTATACCTATTTTGGGGGCGTCATAATGAATGTTATTAAAAATGTGTTTCGTGAAGCCAAGTGAGTTGAGATAATTAGAGGGGATTTTTATGAAGTATTTGTTGTAAGTTGGCGTATTATTTGGACCTCCCACTTACCCATTTTTCAAAAATAGTCGGGAGAAGTTATATCGGTTTTTTTTATATATATATATATATATATATATATATATATATATATATATATTAATTTGAAATGGGGGTGTGGGGAGAAACTTGGTGGAGAGATTATTATTATTATTATTATTATTATATTATATATTATAATAAGTTTTACTTTTTATGAAAAATAAAATATATTATATTTTATTATGCATAGTATCTGCATAGTGTCTACATAGTAAATCATGTGAATTCAGTTTCTTCGCCCTTGAAATTCATTCAAAATTACTGTGTAGTCCGTGATTTTTTTCTAAATAGTATCCTTCCATTCTCCTATAAATAGGATGCTTAGTTTATAATTGAAAATCACACCAGAATCAGAAATTTCTTCTTCTATATTATTGAGCGTATTTCTTTAGAATTTAATGAAGCTTTCAGCGTAGAAAATAGTATAAGTTTTCTTCAAGAATATCACCACCCTACCAGTCAGAAGTACTCTCCTTTTAAGGTAAGGGATATTATTTTTGTTCAATATTCATAAGAAATAACATTTTCTTCCATACTCTGGTAGGTAAATAATATTATTTCGTTTCAGATTCTGAATTCTACACTCATTTTGTTAAAGTATTGCTTCTATACTTCGTGAAATTAGTGGAATATCCTTAAACTTTGCGATTCATCTAGTATCTTTTCACAAAAATATTATTCTGAACATTCTTGATAATTTTTAATCTTTTCATGTTGGGGTACTATTTACACAGGTACTATTCACCCGGGTACTATTCACCCGGGGTACTATTCATAATAAAAATTAATTCCTTTTCTATCTAAATTATTTTTTGATATAATATTATTCTTGAATTTTACTCCACAGAGTAGTATCATGTTGACAATTTAGACATTATTGAATTCTGGATAAATTGAATTATAAATCTTTAAAATTTATCCTTGCTCTCATTTAATTTTTATATCATTGTCATCATCCTCATGCTTATATTGTTATAAAAGTCATCTTTGGCCCGTAGTGCATAGATGGACTGTTGATTAGTATGATTATGACCAGGAATTATTCGGTATAATCATGACTAGGGATTATTCGGTATAATCATGACTTGTAATGTTACAAATGATGTGGTAAAAGTCCTCATTGGCCCGTAGTGCATTGATGGACAGTTGTTGGCATGATCATGACCACTGGTGATAACACGAATATCTATGGCCCGTAGTGCATGGATAATTCGTGGATGTGATACTAATGAATTTCCTTAGCCCATAGTGCATGGATAATTCAGTGATGTGGATTATTTATTGAGCTGAGTCTCAGCGATAAAATTGATGATAAACTTTTTAAATCCTAGAAGATAGTAGATATCATGCTCTACTTAACTCTTTTAATGGATTGCTTGTTCCGCTGCAGTTAAACTTGTTGTTTATTGTATTCTATCAGTTTAACCTGTTGAGGGATAACGATAATTTATTCTGCATTATCTTAGTCATAATATTTCTTACTGGGCTAGTTGAGCTCACCCTTTTGCTTTCATTGTTCTCTTCAGGAAATGAGAACGTAGCCGGGACTAGTCAGGGAATGGAGTGACGGTCCGAGATGGTGACTGTAGTAGTCCTCATTATTCTATGAAATAATGTGATAATAAATGTAACGGGAACTCCATTTGAGTTTGGATATTGTTTATAAGACAATATTCGTGTTAAAACTCTCAGCTACGCTTTTGTCGTATTGTATAAATTAAGTTTGTATTTGAATTTTGTACCATGTATTTGGCGACTAAGAATGGGTTGTGTAAACCTATTTTGGGGGCGTCACTGTGACACCCCCAAATCCAGATACTTCATTCCCACAGAATTTGGTGCTCACATATCAAAAACTATTACATCTAACTACCCATAATAAAGGATAAAGACATAATTAAAATAATTTAAACAATAATCTCTCCCATTAAAGGGTTACATCAGCATCTCAAATTAAATCCCAGGTAATCTAACCTTAAAATTATTACATAAGTTTGCGAAATACATCACATATTTAAAACAAGTCTTGAAACATAAAACATTTAAATAAAATTATCATAAGTCTTCATCATTTGGACATCTTGCCTTTGCTAGTCGACGGCTCATCAACTTTCTCCACTTTAGCTGCAGTGTTAATTGCAAGAGTGAGCAAACAAATGCTCACTGATATAGAACGTAGCAATGAAAATAACATGAGAGTGAACAACGAAAGCTGAACAATAAGGAACTTGTTCTACAAATCAAACTAGAAAACAAGGTCGAACTTTAATTATCTGAGGGTCTTAAGACCATGAACTATGTCCCCGGTACTTAGGTATTATTACCCAACCTTAACAGTTATTTAAACTATATGGACCCTTCTTATCGTAATTAGGGGGATCAGCCCTTTGTACCATGTATTGTGCACAAACATCTAAACGTTACACGTATAAATCCCCTATGTTAGGGTTGTTCGTCTCAGTTTGGATTTAGAATTTCCTCACTAAAGAAATTTAGTTTGGAACTAGCTTATCAGTGTTTCTAGAATTTTAGAACACTATTCGAATATAGATTAATTCAATCAATAAAGGTTTACTTACTACTTGAAGGTTTAATACAACGATAAATCTTTGAACAAGGTTATCAAAGTCAAAGATTGAATAACAATAATATATAATTGAGTAATCATGATATACATGCAAAGCGCTATAGAAGAGTTAAAACAATCTCCTTTGAATCAATGTATTAGAACATTATATGCTTTGAATAATAATTAGGAAACTAAATCTCGCTCAATGTAACGATTTAGGTTACATAAGCTTGTACAAACATACGCAAGATAGGTTAAGCTTGCTCAAATTTATAAAGAATGTTAGAAACTTGCAGAATAATAATATAGGGATGGAAACTTGCGTTCGATATGAAAAGAACAAAGTTCGAAAGCTTGCTCAATTGTAAAGAGATAAGGTTTAGAACTTGCACAATTATAAAAGTAGGGTTAGAGAACTTGTCTCGTGCGTAGGTTAAACAATCACTACTCACGTTCACCCCAAGTCCTACACATACCATATGTATTGACAATACACATTAGTTATGTGACACCCCCAAAATAGGTCCAATCCATCCAACCTATTCTGAGTTTCCAAATACATGGTACAGAAAACAACTACAACTTTATTACTACAATTGTCGTGCAAAATACAACACATATACTGTGAGTTTTAATACCAACTGTGACTCATGTCCCAACTATGGACAGCACCTCATAGTGATACCTTACATAAAGGTACATTCTAGAATTGTTTTAGAAATTAAAATCTTTGGGAAGTGCTCAAGAAAAACTTCGTACATAGGAGGCCATGAATCTAAGTTATGATAGATATCATATGTCCAGAGAATTATCCTTGGTTGATCCAATAGACCCCAAAGAAAAATGAGAAGATTACTATCATGTTCCTTCCAATGGTGAGTCTTCTCTTGACATATAACTATCTCCACCGTCTGCGATTGAACATTATGTTTCAACCCAACTCCAAGATCATATAGGTAGTGCTTGTAGATATACTCAGCAAGTGGATGTGCACAATCCTTTCTTATGATAACACGAGATTGTATGTCATTAGACATCTTGTATGATAGTGGCAAAACACCCTTCCAAAATTGGGTTCACCTCACCCTATTGTTGTTCACCAAAATTAATTATTAAATGATGTATAATATACGACACACACATCTTTGGTCCTCAATACAATTATATATTGTATGTTATGCCATTTTATAATGTGTTGAGAAACTTTGACAGTCTCGGACCACCACACTATTCCCCTGTTATCCTTGCTCGACCCAGCTACACTCTTATTACCTGAAAGGAATTGTGAAGCAAAAGGGTGAGCACAACTAGCTCAGTAAAGAATATTATGACTAAAGATAATTAAATTATCAATAGCCTTCATCGGTAATAAATCAGAGAATTAGAACATATGGTAGATGATAAAACTTTTCAACCATAGTTGCAGCGGAATGAGCAATCCATTAGAAGAGTCAAATAGATCATAAAGTCTATTATCTTCTCCATGTTAAAAGTCCACCAACAATGCTTTAACCACCGTAACATTAATCAGCGAGATCACATTCACGATCATGTGAATAACTTCATAATCATAATTGTAGTTCTAATTTTCTCTTCTCATCCAAGACGAAGATATTTTCATCACCTGTCTTTACCTGAAATATCAAAGATCATGGTTACACCAAATCACAGTTCTTATTCATAATCATACTAATAAATTCATCTTTGCACTACGGGCCAAAGATATTCATCAACAGTTCATCTTTGCACTACAGGCCAAAGATATTCAACAACAGGTCATATTTGCACTTACAGGCCAAAGATATTCATCAATAATTCATCTTTGCACTACGGGCCAAAGATATTCATATCTCAAAGAAATATACAATCATTTCAGAATTTATATAAACCATAATTATAATCATGTTAATCAATTCACCTTTGCACTTAAGCTAAAAATATTCAATTGTAAATCCAATGGTCATGATCATACCAGTCAACAATTCATCTTTGCACTACTGGCCAAAGAGAACCCATGGTCACGATCATACCAATAATCTACCCATCTTTACACTCAAGTCAAAGAAAAATTTCATCACCGGGATTATAAAAATGTTATATATGATAATAAAAACAATATGATCAACAGCTGCATTTAATTTCAAGAGTAATATTCATGAATCAATGATTTCATAACACCTTAATCCAAATGTTATAAATCACTTAATAATCTCATAATCTAATATTATTAATATTACCACAATATCTTAATTATTTCTTAAACTTATAAACAATTTATTTTAATTGTTTACACTTTACTAATTAATGCATTTAATCATTCTAAAATGCCAAACTCATAAGATTTCATCACCAATAACCAAAACCCTCATCAAAAGTCTGCATATACCTTATATAGGATTCCCAAGCTATAAAATCTTATTTTTCAATTTTGTTACTTCACATAACATATTTAATTCATTTACTCATAACTAGTCCATTTTCATGAAAAATACCAAATTAGTACAAACAAATTTTCTTTTCTGGGATTTAGCAGGACATAGTCCCATATTGAACATATATTTTTCTCAGAATTTTAAAAATTCATTTACTATTATTCATATGGCCAAAACTGCCGAATATTTAGACATTTATCATAAATTGTACTTTTATCCAAAATTTCCAAAATTCACAGGGTATACTGATATTATATAGATGTACTCCCAAAAAAAAGTTCATCAATTTTGGAGTTAACCACAAAGAGTTATAAGGGTTTACTTTTTAAATAGTATTTTCCCATAAAATTCATAACTCTTAATCTATACATCCAAAAATTGCCATTTTTGGACACAATCAATAAAACTCATCAAATTATCATTTCAAATTTTTCCAGAATTTTTGAAGGTCGGAAAAATTACGAAACATGAAAAACATAACAATCCTTAAAATCCCTTACCTCAAAAGAGCAGTACTTCTGACCGGAATGTAAAACCGAAGGAACCTTGCACTGAATAGAAACTCTCAAAGTATCTAAATACTCACAAAATACGCTTGATAATATAGAGAGAAAGAGAGAAAGCTTATGTTTCTGGTGTGATTTTCAATTCTAATTAGCCCTCTATTTATAGGAAAATGTTAGCACACCGAAGCAGACTTGACCTGGTACCTGATGGCTTTACCTGCTACTATTGCCACCAACCACATTTGAATTAGAATTTCAGCACATTTCTTCACCAACCATAGGTAGGGCCCACGCATTCTAGAATTTTCCACCAAAATGATAAATTCTGAAACTTCAACAATTTCTGAACCAGTCACCTCTTAAAATTCATAACAATTTATACGTTCATTTTTAACGGTTCAAAATTTGTGGACATATACTCTACTTATATATGTATAACATATCCAAAAATCAAAATGATCCAACGGTCGGATTAAAAATTATAACTCACGCATTATATCGTAAAAATACTGATTTGATTTTTAATACCTCCATTCCGACAAAAATACTGATAAAATGCCTCAACATTAATTCCTTCACTTATAACCACATAAAAAAATCCATAATTTATATTCGCATCAAATAAATATTTCCTTATCATATAAATCAATAATTAATTATTCACAAATAATATTACAGAATCACAATAATGACAACTAGGCAGTTCCCAGGAAAGAGGGGGCTTTCCAATAATGATTTCTCCTTACTGGCGCACAATTAGGTGACCAAACCTCTCCTTGACAGAACTTTCTAGACATTGTCAATAATGTTATCTCATAATATTATTCAAATAATATGAATTATTGATCTGATAATGGGAAATACTGTGCAGTGACAATTATTGAAACAACAACAATATAAAATATCAACGCAACAGTTACTAAATCAATAAAATAAAATATTGAAAAGTAATTACTGTAACAATTATTGAGTAGTGCCTTCTTACGTAAGAATCAATAATTCAAAAATATTGTGCAATACCGTGTGCTACTGTACAACCACGCGTATTACTGTATTTTAACCACCAGGTATTCCAACAGTGTTAATGGTAACAACTACGCCGTTATTTATAAAAACTCAAACTTGTCATTTTCTTCATCCGACAGTTATTCTGTTATGGGGCTCACAAATGACTGTGCCTTCGTACTAATATTCCACGACAACAAGAATATTCCACGACCAAACGAATATTCCCTGACAGAAATGAGTATTTTATAACCACTTGCGTATTTTAAAAATTTTATATATATCACCATTAACTTTAAACTTTTATCAATTTAACCATTTACTGAATAATAATTATAAGAAAAATTGAATACTTTTATTTCATAAAATTCGGGGTCTTACAATCTCCCCTCCTTATTAAATTTCGTCCCCGAAATTTACGTACCTGGTATTTCAAAGAGTTGAGAATACCTTGCTTTCATCTCAGATTCCATCTTCCCTGTCCTCATGATTTCTCCATTGCTCATCTCATGTATTTCAGATATCATTCTAGAATACAACTTCAAAACAAGGGTTAATTGAACAAATTAACATATCACATAATTTCCCGATATTATGACTGACCAACAAATAAGTTTAGGTAGGACACACTAACGAAGGACTTACTCATCTCTCCCATCCAAGTTCTATTCCCCGTACTCCGCCAGAGATCATATCCCTAAGCTCTGATATCAAATGTGACACCCCCAAAATAGGTCCAATCCATCCAACCTATTCTGAGTTGCCAAATACATGGTATAGAAAATAACTACAACTTTATTACTACAATTGTCGTGCAAAATACAACAACACATTTACTATGAGTTTTAATACCAACTGTGACTCATTTCCCAACTATGGACAGCACTTCACAGTGATACCTTACATAAAGGTACAATCTAGAACTGTTTTATAAATTAAAATCTTTGGGAAGTGCTCAAGGAAACCTTCGTACATAGGAGGCCATGAATCTAAGTTATAATAGATATCATATGTCCAGAAAATTATCCTTGGTTGATTCAATAGACCCCAAAGAAAAACGAGAAGATTACTATCATATTCCTTCCAATGGTGAGTCTTCTCATGACATATAATTATCTCCACCGTCTGCGATTGAACATTATGTTTCAACCCAACTCCAAGATCATATAAGTAGTGCTCGTAGATATACTCAGCAAGTGGATGTGCACAACCCTTTCTTATGATAACACGAGATTGTATGTCATTAGACATCTTGTATGATGGTGGAAAAACACCCTTTCAAAGTTGGGTTCACCTCACCCTATTGTTGTTCACCAAAATCAATTATTAAGTGACGTATAATATACGACACACATATCTTAGGTCCTCAATACAATTATATATTGTATGTCATGCCGTTTTATAATGTGTTGAGAAACTTTGACAGTCTCGGACCACCACACTATTCCCCTGTTATCCCCGCTTGACCCAGCTACACTCTTATTACCTGAAAGGAATTGTGAAGCAAAAGGGTGAGCACAACTAGCTCAGTAAAGAATATTATGACTAAAGATAATTAAATTATCAATAGCCTTCATCGGTAATAAATCAAAGATTTAGAACATATGGTAGATGATAAAACTTTTCAACCATAGTTACAGCGGAATGAGCAACCATTAGAAGAGTCAAATAGACCATAAAGTCTATCTTCTCCATGTTAAAAGTCCACTAACAATGATTTAACCCTGTAACATTAATCAACAGATCCTGTTCACAGTCATGTGAATAACTCATAATCATAATTGTAGTTCTAATTTTCTCTTCTCATCCAAGACGAAGATATTTTCATCACCTATCATTACCTGAAATATCAAAGATCATGGTTACACCAAATCACAGTTCCTGTTCATAATCATACTAATAAATTCATCTTTGCACTACGGGCCAAAGATATTCATCAACATTCATCGTTGCCTTTATAGGCCAAAGATATTCGACAACGGGACATCTTTTGCACTACGGGCCAAAGATATTCAACAACAGTCATCTTTGCAATTACGGGCCAAAGATATTCATCAATAATTCATCTTTGCACTACGGGCCAAAGATATTCATATCTCAAAGAAATATACAATCATTTCAGAATTTATATAAACCATAATTATAATCATGTTGATCAATTCACCTTTGCACTTAAGCTAAAAATATTCAATTGTAAATCCAATGGTCATGATCATACGATCAACAATTCATCTTTGCACTCTCTTTGGTCAAAGAGAACCCATAGTCACGATCATACCAATAATCTACCCATCTTTACACTCAAGTCAAAGAGAAATTTCATCAAGGGATTATAAAAATGTTATATATGATAATAAAAACAATATGATCAATAAATTGCATTTAATTTCAAGAGTAATATTCATGAATCAATGATTTCATAACACCTTAATCCAAATGTTATAAATCACTTAATAATCTCATAATCTAATATTATTAAAATACCAACAATATTTTAATCATTTCTTAAACTTATAAACAATTTATTTTAATTATTTACACTTTACTAATTAATGCATTTAATCATCCTAAAATGCCAAACTCATAAGATTTCATCACCAATAACCAAATACCTCATCAAAAGTCTGCATATACCTTATATAGGATTTCCAAGCCATAAAATCCTATTTTCCAATTTTGTTACTTCACATAACATATTTAATTCATTTACTCATAACTAGTCCATTTTCATGAAAAATACCAAATCAGTACAAACAAATTTTCTTTTCTGGGATTTAGCAGGATATAGTCCCATATTGAACATATATTTTTCTCAGAATTTTAAAAATTCATTTACTATTATTCATATGGCCAAAACTGCCGAATATTTAGACATTTATCATAAATTGTACTTTTATCCAAAAATTCCAAAATTCACGGGGTATACTGATATTATATAGATGTACTCCCAATAAAAATTTCATCAATTTTGGAGTTAACCACAAAGAGTTATAAGGGTTTACTCTTTAAATAGTATTTTCCCATAAAATTCATAACTCCTAATCTATACATCCAAAAATTGCCATTTTTGGACACAATCAATAAATCTCATCAAATTATCATTTCAAATTTTTCCAGAATTTTTGAAGGTCGGAAAAATTACGAAACGTGAAAAACATCAGAACCCTTAAAATCCCTTACCTCAAAAGAGCAATACTTCTGACCGGAATGTAAAGCCGAAGGAACCTTGCACTGAATAGAAACTCTCAAAGTATCTAAATACTCACAAAATACGTTTGATAATATAGAGAGAGAAATAGAGAAAGCTTATGTTTCTGGTGTGATTTTCAATTCTAACTTAGCCCTCTATTTATAGGAAAATGTTAGCACACCGAAGCAGACTTGACCTGCTACCTGATGGCTTTACCTGCTACTATTGCCATACTCTACTTATTTCAATTTTCAACAATTGTCACATTAAAAATTTTCTCCATCTATATCCACATAAAATCAATATTTTTCTTATCATATGAATCAATAATTAATTATTCACAAATAATATTACAGAATCCTGATATTGACAACCGAGGCGGTTCTACAGAAAGAGGGGCTTTCCAATAAAGATTTCTCCTTCTTGGCGCAATTAGGTGACCAAACCTCTCCTTGATGAACTTTCTAGACATTGCCAATAATGCTATCTAATAATATTATTCAAATAAAATAAATTATTGATCGATAATGGGAAATATTGTGCGATGACAATTATTGAAACAACAATAATATAAAATATCAACTATGACAATTATTTAATCAATAAAATAAAATATTGAAAAGTAATTACTTTGTAACAATTATTGAGTAGTGCCTTCTTACGTAAGAATCAATAATTCAAAATCTTGTCTGCAATCTGGTGTGCTCTTTGTGCAACCAAGCGTATTCTTCGTATTTTAACCAACGGGTATTCAACGGTGTTAATGGTAACAACTATCTTGCCAAGTTATTTATAAAAACTCAAACTTGTCGTTTTATTCATCCAAGCGGTTATTACATTATGGGCCCCTAAATGAGCGTGGTAGTAAATACGAATATTCCCAAACAACAAGAATATTCCATGACCAAACGAATATTCCCCGACAGAAATGAGTATTTTATAACCACTTGCGTATTTTGAAAATTTTATATATATCACCGTTAACTTTAAACTTTTATCAATTTAACCATTTACTGAATAATAATTATAAGAAAAATTGAATACTTTTATTTCATAAAATCTAGGGTCTTACAAGTTACACTAACATTACCTTCATGAGTTGCTTTCTACTTTTAGTATAGCTACTAACTAAGTTTAAGTTTAAACAACATCGCATCTTTTCATGAACATTACTTTTTAGCTTTATTACAACTACTTAAGTGATCATGTCATTGCACCACATACACATTAACAACTTAATACAACATCCAATTACATGTCCAACATGTTATCATTAAGTTATACTAACACACAAAGGATTGCACTTGCATTCGCGCATCCCGACGCCCTCTGATTGGCTCCAAATACACAACAATCCTAAAGATGGTCATTTTTACCCTTCATAACGATTTCAAATTGAAACCCTTAAAGAATAAAAGTTATAGGCCTATTCGTCCTCTTTCCGAATCATCTTGAATCACCTCAATCGGAGTTCTTATGAAAATGTTATATCCATTTTACTACAAGAGGTTAAAAGCATCCAACCAGACCACTTTTCGGTGTTGGTAGCGAGACAATGGCGCGGGTGTGAATTCAGCCAACGGGCGCAAATTCGATCTTTGGGCGTGAACTTCTAGTCTATTTTTGGCGCTGAGGCGCGAAATTTGGCGCTGGTGTGCGAAATTTGGCGTTGGGGCGCGAAATTTGGCGATGGGGCTCCGAATTACAGAACACCCAAAATCAGAAACAAAACCAAGCTACTATGTCTTAATTTCTAACACCAATTAACATGTGTAATCCATGTAAAGTACACATAAATATTACCAAGAATATATGTACCAATTTAAACAACTAAACAAAAAATTTTAGAAAACTTAAATTTTGAAAACACGGTTTAAAAACTAAAACTCCATAGTTGATATATTTTAACACAGTAAACACTGTAAATTCTAATAACAACCAATTTGTTTGCTTTAACTACAATTCTTTGAAATTCGTAACAAACGAATTAACATAATTACAGTTTAATTTCTCAATTAGTATAATCTAATTTTGTTATCATACAAAATTTAACAATCACTGTTCATATCTCTACTATAAAACTATTTCCTCTCAGAATAGCAGTAAATTAGCATACAATCTTATCTATACATTAAGCATACAATCATATAAATACATATATACATGCTAGTTATTACCAAAACACATGATTTAGTAAAGCATAGTTCTGAGACAATTTTGTAAAGAACCTTATATTACAGTCAAATTCACATACACATAGAGACTTTAGGCATAATTACGTAAAACATATATAAGTATAAAGGTTATGCTGTGACGCACCCAAAATAGTTCCAATCCATCCAACCTATTCTGAGTCGCCAAATACATGGTACAGAAAACAACTACAACTTTATTACTATAATTGTCGTATAAAATACAACAACAAATATACAATGAATTTTAATACTAACTGTTACTCATGTCCCAACTATGGACAACACCTCACAGTGATACCTTACATAAAGGTACAATCTAGAACTGTTTTGGAAATTAAAATCTTTGGGAAGTGCTCAAGGAAACCTTCGTACATAGGAGGCCATGAATCTAAGTTATGATAGATATCATATGTCCAGAGAATTATCCTTGGTTGATCCAATAGACCCCAAAGAAAAATGAGAAGATTACTATCATGTTCCTTCCAATGGTGAGTCTTCTCTTGACATATAACTATCTCCACCGTCTGCGATTGAACATTATGTTTCAACCAAACTCCAAGATCATATAGGTAGTGCTCGTAGATATACTCAGCAAGTGGATGTGCACAACCCTTTCTTATGATAACACGAGATTGTATGTCATTAGACATCTTGTATGATAGTGACAAAACACCCTTCCAAAGTTGGGTTCGCCTCACCCTATTCGGTTCACCAAAATTAAATATCAAATGACGTATACAATACGACACATTTATCTAAAGTTCTCAATAAAATTATTTCCATACTATTTAGGGAGAACCTCAACAGCTATAGACCACCGTTCTATTTCCCTGTTACCCCCGCTCGACCCAGCTACAATCTTGTTACCTGAAAGTAATTGTGAAGCAAAAGGGTGAGCACAACTAGCTCAGTAAAGAATATCATGACTAAAGATAAATAAATTATCAATAACCTTCACCGGTAATAAATCAAAAATTTAGAACATATGGTAGATGATAAAACTTTTTAACCATAGTTACAGCGGAATGAGCAATCCATTAGAAGAGTCAAATAGATCATAAAGTCAATTATCTTCTCCATGTTAAAAGTCCACCAATAATGCTTTAACCATGTAACATTAATCAACAGATCCTGTTCACAGTCATGTGAATAACTCATAATCATAATTATAGTTCTAATTTTCTCTTCTCATCCAAGACGAAGATATTTTCATCACCTGTCTTTACCTGACATATAAAAAATCATGGTCACACCAAATCACAGTTCCTGCTCATAATCATACTAATAAATTCATCTTTGCACTACGGGCCAAAGATATTCATCAACAGTTCATCTTTGCCTCTGAGGCCAAAGATATTCAACAATGAGGACATCTTTGCACTACGGGCCAAAGATATTCAACACAAAGTCATCTTTACACTTACGTGCCAAAGATATTCATCAATAATTCATCTTTTTTCACGGGCTAAAGATATTCATATCTCAAAGAAATATACAATCATTTTGAATTTATATAAACCATAATTATAATCATGTTGATCAATTCACCTTTGCACTTAAGCTAAAAATATTCAATTGTAAATCCAATGGTCATGATCATACCAGTCAACAATTCATCTTTGCAATACTGGCCAAAGAGAACCCATAGTCACGATCATACAAATAATCTATCCATCTTTATACTTAAGTCAAAGAGAAATTTCATCACCGAGATTATAAAAATGTTATATATGATAATATATATAAAAACAATATGATCAACAACTGCATTTAATTTCAAGAGTAAGATTCATAAATCAATGATTTCATAACACCTTAATCCAAATGTTATAAATCACTTAATAATCTCATAATCTAATATTATTAATATTACCACAATATTTTAATCATCTCTTAAACTTATAAACAATTTATTTTAATTGTTTACACTTTACTAATTAACGCATTTAATCATCCTAAAATGCCAAACTCATAAGATTTCATCACCAATAACCAAAACCCTCATCAAAAATCTGTATATACCATATATATGATTCTCAAGCCATAAAATCATATTTTCTAATTTTCTTACTTCACATAACGTATTTAATTCATTTACTCATAACTATTCCATTTTTATGAAAAATACCAAATCAGTACCAAAAATATTTCTTTTCTGGGATTTAGCATAACATAGTCCTATATTGAACATATATTTTTCTCGGAATTTTTAAAATTCAATTACTATTTTTCATATGGTCAAAACTGCCGAATATTTAGACATTTATCATACATTGTACTTTTATCCAAAAATTCTGAAATTTATAGGGTATACTGATATTATATAGATGTACTCCCAATAAAAATTTCATCAATTCTGGAGTTAACCACAAGGAGTTATAAGGGTTTACTTTTAAAATAGTCTTTTCTCATAAAATCCATAACTCCTAATCTATACATCCAAAAATCGTCATTTTTGGACACAATCAATAAAACTCATCAAATTATCATTTCAAATTTTTCCAGAATTTTTAAAGGTTAGAAAAATTACAAAACATGAAAAACATAACAACCCTTAAAATCCCTTGCAATCCCTTACCTCGAAATAGCAGTATTTCTGACCGGAATGGAAAGTCGAAGGAACCTTGCACTGAATAGCAACTCTCAAAGTATCTAAATACTCACAAAATATGCTTGATAATATAGAGAGAGAAAGAGAGAAAGCTTATGTTTCTGGTGTGATTTTCAATTCTAACTTAGCCCTCTATTTATAGGAAAATGTTAGCACGCCAAAGCAGACTTGACCTGCTATCTGATGGCTTTACCTGCTACTATTGCCACCCACCACATTTGAATTAGAATTTCAGCACATTTCTTCACCAACCATAGGTGGGGCCCACTCAATTCTAGAATTTTCTACCAAAATCATTTATAAACCTAATTTCTGAATCAGTCAACTCTTAAAATTCATAACAAATCATACGTTCATTTTTAAAGGTTCAAAATTTGTGGACATATATTCAACTTATTTATGTATAACATATCCAAAAATCACAACGATCCAACGGTCGGATTAAAAATTATAACTCACGCAATAGAGCTTTAAGAACACCGATTTGATCTTTTAATACCTCCAATCTGATAAAATATTGATAAAACATCTCAACATTAATTCCTTTATTTATATCCACATAAATATATCCATCATTTATATCCACATAAAATAAATATTTCTCTATCATATAAATCAATAATTAATTATTCATAAATAATATTGCAGAATCACAACAATGACAACCAGGTAGTTCCCAAGAAAGAGGGGGCTTTCCAATAAGGATTTCTCCTTACTTACGCGCAATTAGATGACCAAACCTCTCCTTGACAGAACTTTCTAGACATTACCAATAATGATATCTAATAATATTATTCAAATAATATGAATTATTGATCTGATAATGGGAAATATTGTGCCGTGACAATTATTGAAACAACAATAATATAAAATATCAACGCAAAGAATTATTGAATCAATAAAATAAAATATTGAGCAGATAATTCTGTAATAATTATTGAGTAGTGCCTTCTTACGTAAGAATCAATAATTCAAAAATACTGTGCAATACCCTGTGCTACTGTGCAACAACGCGTATTACTATATTTTAACCACCGGGTATTCCAACGATTGTTACTTGTAATAACTACTGTAGTTATTTATAAAAACTTAAACTTGTCATTTTCTTCATCAAAGCGGTTATTCTATTATGGGGCCCCTGGCAATTGCTACTGCCGTCGCATTTAATATTCAAAACAACAAGAATATTCCACAACTAAACGAATATTCCCCGACAGAAATGAGTATTTTATAACCACTTGCGTATTTTGAAAATTTTACATATATCACCCTTAACTTTAAACTTTTATCAATTTAACCATTTACTGAATAATAATTATAAGAAAATTTGAATACTTTTATTTCATAAAATTCGGGGTCTTACATATGCCACATGCCTTCTAATTTCTCAGTAATCCTTGCTAACACCATTGGAATTGTTTGAAAACCTCACGTATACACCCTCAATCTCCGCTGCAATTCTCTCTTCCTCTGTTTTCTTTCTATACTAATAAGCCTTGGAAAATAATGCGTAGAGTTATAAACTGACTCCCACGCTCTCTTTCCGTTAAGGAAAACAAAAGACGCCACTTAAAATAAGCCAAAGGCCACAAGGCCTGTTTACAATACATAAATCCCATAACTAAATTATTTAAATAATATTTATATTATATAGTTACACTTATATTACATTACTTCAATTAATTAAATAACTTTGATTTTAGCTTATAATAATAATAAAATTCTTATTATCATTATACTTAAAATTAATAAATAATTATATATCTAATTTAATTAATAAATTAGACACATCACTTTATTTAATTTATTCATTTTCATTAAATTAAATAATTCATTTAATTAACTAATTTCTTAAATATTAAGCAATTGATTTAATTTAATTATCTCCTTAAATTAAATCCAACAAATAAAATTATCATTACTCGATTCAATTAACATTAATTAATTTAGTTACTAAATTAATTCATCATAATTCATCAAATATTTATTTTTCTCAGCAACTAAATTATTTAAAATACTTATTTAATTCAATAAATATTTGTAAATTAAATTACAAATTCCTTGATCGTTACATCCTTCCCTCCTTAAAAGGATTCTGTCCCCAGAATCACAACTCGAAAAAGAAAAAAAATTTATCTATCCGTTACATTCTTCCCTCCTTAACAAGATTTTGTCCTCAGAATCGCTATATACAATCAAGCAAACAACTGAGGATAATTCCTCATCATAACACTTTCAAGTTCCCACGTAGCTTCTTCAGCATTGTGGTTCCTCCAGATTACCTTAACAGAAGGTATCACCTTATTCCTCAGTACTTGCTCTTTTCTGTCAACAATTTGAACAGGGACTTCTTCATATGATAAATCTTTCTCAAATTGTAAGGGTTCATATTTTATAACATGTTTATAGTCAGGCTTATATGGTCTCAATACCGAGACATGGAAAACATTATGAATATGCTCCAACTCCGGAGGTAAGGCTACCTCGTCACGCCTTTTCCCAAACTCCTAAAAGCATTTGAAAGGTCCTATAAATCTAGGGCTCAATTTCCCCTTCTTGCCAAATCGAATTTTCCCCTTCCAGGGAGATACTTTCAAGAAAACATAACTACCGACATCGAATTCCCGATTCTGTCGATGTTGATCGGCATATTTCTTCTGTCTATCTTGTGCAGCTATCAGTCTCCCTCGAATCACTTTGATGATCTCGATAGTCTGTTGCATCAATTCTGAACCCAATAGCTGACGTTCACCAACCTCATCCCAACATAATGGAGTTCTGCATTTCCTATCGTATAACGCTTCGTAAGGCGGCATGCCAATACTTGCATGATAACTATTATTATAAGCAAATTCCACCAATGGCAGATGGTCATCCCAATTTCCCTTGAAATCCATAATACACGCTCTGAGCATATCCTCCAGTGTTTGGATGGTTCTCTCACTTTGTCCGTCAGTCTGAGGATGGTACGTCGTGCTCATTCTCAGTTGTGTTCCCAAACACTCTTGTAATCGTTTCCAGAAATTAGGTGTGAAACGTGGATCTCTGTCTGATACAATAGACACAGGTACACCGTGTCTTGACACAATCTCTTTCACGTATAGTTTTGCTAACCGATCTAGAGTAAATCAAATTTTGATTGGCAAAAAGTGTGCTGACCTCGTCAACCGATCGACAATCACCCAAATGGCATCGTAACCTTGTTGAGTCGTTGGAAGACCTACCACAAAATCCATTGTGATATGCTCCCATTTCCATTCTGGTATCTCTAACGGTTGTAATAATCCGCTTGGCCTTTGATGTTCAGCTTTGACTTTCTGACACGTTAAGCATTTTGCCACACACTCAGCCACATCCCTCTTCATATTCGCCCACCAAAAATGATGTTTAAGATCTTGGTACATCTTTGTACTCCCAGGGTGAATAGAATATCGTGAGTTGTGAGCTTCATTCAGAATTTCTTCTTTAAATTCCGTTACTAGCGGAACCCAAATCCTCCCTTCGAATCGAAGTAACCCTTCCGAATCAATTTTGAATTTGTCTCCCTCACCTACAGATATCTTCTATTTTATTTTTTCACAGTCTTCATCCTGAAGTTGTGCATTTTTCACCTTATCTACCAACGTTAAACTATTTCCCATCTAGAATAACTTTTCATCGAATTCTGTTGGATATTTAATTTCCAACTCCATCTTAGCCATTTCCGACACTAACTTTTCTTGATCTGTTAACATCATTAACTTCTCCCGTCTCTTCCTACTTAAGGCATCAGCAACAACATTCGCCTTTCTGGGATGATAGAAAATCTCGCAATCATAATCTTTGATCAATTCCAACCATCTTCTTTGTCGCATGTTCAAATCTTTTTGTGTAAAGATATACTTTAGACTTTTATGGTCGGTATATATCTCACACCTTTCTCCATAAAGATAATGTCTCCAAATTTTTAGGGCAAACACTACTGCTGCCAACTCCAAGTCATGAGTCGGATACCCCTTCTCGTAATCTTTCAACTGACGTGATGTATATGTAATAACTCTGCCATTCTGCATAAGCACACAGCCTAGTCCTTTATGCGATGCGTCACTATACACCATAAAATTTCCTGCATCATCAGGCAACGACAACACAGGTGCTGAACTCAACCTCTTCTTTAACTCTCAAAAACTTTCCTCACATTTCTCTGTCCAAACAAACTTAACCGCTTTTCTAGTTAAATTTGTCAACGGAGTTGCAATCTTGGAAAAGTCTCTGAATAAAACGCCTATAGTAACTCCATGATCCTAAGAAACTCCTCACTTACGACGGTGTCTTGGTGATCCCGATTTATTCTGACTTCCACCTTGGATGGATCTACCGAAATTTCGTCCTTATCAATAACGTGCCCGAGAAATTGTACACGTTCCAACCAAAATTCACATTTTGAGAACTTAGCGTACAACTTCTCTTTTCTCAACGTTTCCAACGTCAATCTCAAGTGTTCCACATGTTCCTCCTTGGTCTTGGAATACACCAATATATCATCAATAAACACCACCACAAACTTGTCTAGGAATGGTTTAAACACCCTGTTCATCAAGTCCATGAACGCTGCAGGTGCGTTAGTTAAACCAAAAGACATAACCAAAAACTCGTAGTGACCAAATCGAGTTCTGAACGCTGTCTTCGGAACATCCTCCGGCCTCACCTTCAATTGATGATAACCACTTCTCAAGTCTATCTTAGAGAAATACCTCGCTCTCTTCAACTGATCGAACAGGTCATTGATTCTAGGTAATGGATACTTGTTTTTAATCGTGACCTTATTTAATTCTCTGTAATCAATGCAAAGCCGCATCGATCCGTCTTTCTTCTTAACAAACAACACCGGTGCTCCCCATGGTGCGAAACACTCGGCTGAATATACTTCTTGTCAAGCAATTCTTGCAATTGCACCATCAACTCTTTCATCTCTTCTGGGACCATTCTGTATGGTGCCTTAGATATCGGAGCCGTTCCTGGTAGTAGGTCAATCACAAACTCGATTTGTCGATCTGGCAAAAGACCGGGCAAATTGTCTGGAAATACATCTGCAAAATCTCTTATGATCGGTATCTCTTCTAACTTTGCACTCTTCTTCTGTGTATCGACTATGTAGGCTAAATATCCTACACATCCTTGTCTAAACAACTTCTTGGCTTGCATCACCGTCAGACAACTTGCTTGTCGAGGTGACTTGCTGCCATAAACACAACCTTTGACTGAGTCATAAGGTTAACACACTTTCTTTGGCAATCAATTATTGTTCCGTAATTGAATAACCAATCCATTCCCAGTATAACATCAAATTCACCAAGTCTAATTGGTATCACATCTACCATCATCTCGTGACCTTTTATAACCACTCCACAATTCCTATATATGAATCTAACAGGAATCACTTCCCTATTCGCAATCTCTATACTTAAGGGAAATTCTAATTCTTCCTGAGGCAAATCTAAGTTCTAAGCAAATTCATCGGATATAAATGAACAAGTAACACCCGAATCAAATAGTACATAAGCATTAATACCATTAATCGAAATGATACCTGACACCACATCCTTAGACTGTACAGCATCCTGCATGGTCATATTGAAAGTCCTCGCAGTAGGTCGGCTTGATTGAGCTGGTTCAGTGATATCCAATGCACCACCACCATTGTTATTTCCTTTTCCGCCACTTGCACTTCCCGCTGGCTTCTTAAAGCAATCACGAGCCATGTGATCCTTTGAACCACAGGTAAAGCATGCTCCTTTCTTTGGACTAAAACAGTTCGGTGCAATGTGTCCCTCCTGACCACAGTTGAAACACACTCTCTTTCCCTTCAAACATACTCCAGTATGGTTCTTCCATGAAATTCATGCAAGCCTCAAACTTTTTCTTCTATTGATTTCCTTCTTTGTCCTCCCATGATTAATTCTCGCTCCATTTCCTCTTCGACTATTACTTCCAACATTACTACCACACCAGCCTTATTCTCATTTTCATTCTTCTTCTTCTTCTGTTCTTGATTGTACTTGGTTAAGGCATCGCTTCCACCTTCCGCGATGATTGCCTTCTCCGATCTGACCCATGAAATGTGTTTAATTTGGAACATTGAAACTTTCTTTGTAAAGCCGGGGTTTCAATCCTTGTTCAAACCTTCTCGCTTTCGCTCATCCAGTATTGACTTGATAAGTGGCAAACCTTGCCAACTCGTTAAACTTCGCGACATATTCCTAACGCCGTCATAGTTCCTTGCTTCAAATCCAGAAATTGCACTTCCAGCTGATTCCGAGAACTTGCTAGAAAGTACATCTCGAAAAACATTTCTTTGAATCTATCCCATGCTATCACTCCTTGTCCTCCACGAACCTTGTTTGCTTGCCACCAGTAGCTAGCTTCAGACTTCAGCATGAACGTTGCGAACGCAGTCTTTTGATCTTCATTAACTCTAGCAATGTCGAACACCTTCTCCATTTCCATGATCCAGGTTTGGGCTTGCACTGGATTCATAGATCCTTGAAACTCTGGCTGTCCAACCGCTTTGAATTCCTTGAAAGTTGTGACTTGAGCTTGCGGTTGATTCGCAAGGGCACCCATCAACAGAGCTACCAACTGCTGAACCAGATTAGCGTTGGTCTCGTTGTTATTATTAGTAGACCCCTCAGGAGGTGCTTGCTGACGTGGTTGTCTTCTTCTAGGAGGCATTTTCTGTTAAAATATACGCTTATTAGCTCATTACTCAACTTCTTGGGTATTTAAAGTTTAATTTAGACATTCCAAGATTAAAGCTTTAACACATAACATTTCAAATAAACTCTAATATTTTATTCATTCATAAAGTTTTAGAACATACTCAAAATAGCATAACTGCTATAAACATCTACCTTCCTGAACTAGACCAGTTTCAGGATTACATACTCATACTATCCCTTTATTTATCTCAAAATAAGGGATTCAAAACTTATTTTTCACATAATTAACCACACATTATTATCTATCTTATTCTATCTAGGCATATTAAGATGTCGTAAGGCTTCCCGATGTTCCTCCTCCATGATACGATATGTCGTTCTACGATCCATCACGAACCACGGCGTATTCTCAAACTGAGGTGGATAATAGTAGACTCGATCCTGGGCCCTATCAATCGCTGAATTAAAAGCATAATCCATCTCCTTCATCTTGGCTTTCTTCACTTGAACCTTAGCCTCAGCACGGTCTGCACGTTGAGTTTTCTTCATCCACGCATCCTCTGCTCTTGCACGCTTAGCTGACTCCTCCTTGAAATCATCTTTCAATTTCTCCATGTCCGTCTTCATCTTCTCGTGTACTGCCAATAGGTCTTCATGCTGACACTTTGTATGAACTAAGTCCCACTCCGTGTTCCCAAGTTTTGAGTCGAGTTCCTGAATCTCTGCATTCTTTTGCTCCATCGAAGCGTGATGCATCTCAACCATTTCCTTCAGCTCCTCGACCTCGTCCTGTAACTCTAAATTACGTTCGTATAGAGCATCATACATCTCCGCTGATATTGAGTTTGGTGGAAACTCGTCAGGATCCTCCTCCTCATCATCCTCTTCTACCTCCTCAGAACTATCCTCCACGGGATCGGTCACAGGCTCATCCTCCTGGATCAACTGCTCCCGCACTACATGAATATCCCGGGGCTCATCATCTATAGGTATCTGAGGTATCACCTCTCTAGCTGGACTGGATCCTCCTTTGGTAGACATCCTGACAACAAAATGTTTTAGGTTTTATTGAATATTTTTGATACTCGCGAGCACATAAGTTATTAACACATAGCACATAATGTATTTTATTGTTTAGCTTCAATAGATACCTTAATCCATTCCTTAAAACTCGATAAGAGTTGAACACCTCTATGTTTTCTATTTTCTTAAAGGTTACTTCCTAAGGTTTCCCCACCTAAGGTTCATAACCTAAGGCTTTGATACCAACCTGTGACACCCCCAAATCCAGATACTTCATTCCCACAGGATTTGGTGCTCACATATCAAAACTATTACATCTAACTACCCATAATAAAGGATAAAGACATAATTAAAATAATTTAAACAATAATCTCTCCCATTAAAGGGTTACATCATCATCTCAAATTAAATCCCAGGTAATCTAACCTTAAAATTATTACATAAGTTTGCGAAATACATCACATATTTAAAACAAGTCTTGAAACATAAAACATTTAAATAAAATTATCATAAGTCTTCATCATTTGGACATCTTGCCTTTGCTAGTTGACGGCTCATCAACTTTCTCCACTTTAGCTGCAGTGTTAATTGCAAGAGTGGGCAAACAAATGCTCATTGATATAGAACGTAGCAATGATAATAACATGAGAGTGAACAACGAAAGCTGAACAATAAGGAACTTGTTCTACAAATCAAACTAGAAAACAAGTTCGAACTTTAATTATTTGAGGGTCTTAAGACCACGAACTATGTCCCCGGTAATTAGGTATTATTACCCAACCTTACCAGTCATTCAGACTATACGGACCCTTCTTATCGTACTTAGGGGGATCAGCCCTTTGTATCATGTATTGTGCACAAACATCTAAACGTTACACGTATAAAATCCCCTATGTTAGGGTTGTTCGTCTCAGTTTAGATTTAGAATTTGCTCACTAAAGAAAGTTTAGTTTGGAAATAGCTTATCAGTGTTTCTAGAATTTTAGAACACTATTCGAATATAGATTAATTCAATCAATAAAGGTTTGCTTACTACTTGAAGGTTTAATACAACGATAAAGCTTTGAACAAGGTTATCAAAGTCAAAGATTGAATAACAATAATATATAATTGAGTAATCATGATATATATGCAAAGCGCTATAGAAGAGTTAAAACAATCTCCCTTGAATCAATGTATTAGAACATTATATGCTTTGAATAATAATTAGGAAACTAAATCTCGCTCAATGTAACGATTTAGGTTACATAAGCTTGTACAAACATACGCAAGATAGGTTAAGCTTGCTCAAATTTATAAAGAATGTTAGAAACTTGCAAAATAATAATATAGGAATGGAAACTTGCGTTCGATATGAAAAGAGCAAAGTTCGAAAGCTTGCTCAATTGTAAAGAGATAAGGTTTAGAACTTGCACAATTATAAAAGTAGGGTTAGAAAACTTGCCCCTCGTGCAAAGGTTAAACAATCACTACTCACGTTCACCCCAAGTCCTACACATACCATATGTATTGACAATACACATTAGTTACACTAACATTACCTTCATGAGTTACAAGATTTCCACTTCATTATTGAATCTTCTTTTCTTGAATACATATATGCGGGTACGAATACGATATTGTCAACGCAAAGGCCAATTTGGTATGACTTACAAAGGATTGAGATAGAGTTAAAGACTCCAGGGACCCACGTGATGATGGTAAATATACGAGTAAAACTGACTTTAATCGATAAAGTTAAAGCTGCTCAAACTACGAACATGGAGATGATGCATATGAAGAAGAAAGTACAAGAAGGTGTTATTCCAGAAACAAGAATCGATGAAGAATGAATGCTTCAAGTCAACTCCAGACTTTATGTTCCTAACGACCCTGATTTAAAGTATAAAATCATGATGGAGGCACACAACACACCGTTTGCAATCCATCCCAGAAGTACCAAAATGTATCGTGATCTTCGACATACATTTTGGTGGAGCAATATGAAAAGAGAGATCGTGGAGTTTATCGCAAGGTGTTTAACGTGTCAATAAGTCAAGGCGGAGCATCAAGTGACAAAAGGTCTAGTGCAACCACTTAAAATTCCAGAATGGAAATGGGAGCACATTACCATGGATTTCGTTACTGGTCTTCCCAGGGTTTCTCAAGGCATAGATGCAATTTAGGTCATTGTTGGTCATTGTTGATAGATTAACAAAGTTTGCTCATTTCTTACCTATACGAGAAACTTATTCACTTGAACGTCTTACTCGTATATACATAAATGAGATTGTAAGATTACATGGTATGCTAGTATCCATAGTTTCTTCTCGAGACCCAAGATTCACTTCACGATTTTAGGTTAGTTTGCAGAAAGCTATGGGCATGGATTTACGATTCAGTTCGGCATATCATCCTCAGACGGACGGGCAGTCAGAGAGGACTATTCAAACTCTTGAAGATCTATTAAGACTCTATGTCCTTGACTTCAAAGGAAGTTGGGACAAGTTCTTGCCATTAGTGGAATTCTCATACAATAACAATTATCAAGCAACTATAGGCATGACTCCATTCGAGGCATTTTATGGACGCAAGTGTCGTTCTCCAGTATGCTGGGATGAGGTGGGTGAAGCAACGTTATTGGGACCAAAATTGGTACGCATGACAATAAAAAAGATTCAAATGATCCGACAACGTATAAAAACCTCACAAGATCGATAAAAGAGTTATGCTGATCTTCATCGAAGGGATGTGGAATTCAATGTTGGAGATCATGTGTTGTTACGTGTTGCTCCATGAAAAGGAGTTACAAGATTTGGAAAGAGAGAAAAGCTCAATCCTTGATTCATTGGCCAATTTGAAATACTTGATCGAGTAGGAACTGTGGCCTATAGACTCGCCTTACCGCCAAGTATGTCTCGTGTTCATAACGTTTTTCACATATCTATGTTACGTAAATATGTGAAAGACCTGAACCACATTATTGAATTAGAACCAGATAAAATAGCGGAAGATTTAACGTATAAAGAGGTACCTGTTAAAATCTTGGATAAGAAGGAACATATTCTACTCTCCAAGGTTGTACCTCAAGTCAAAGTTTTGTGGAGAAACCATGATGTTGAGGAAATGACTTGGGAGTTTCTGAAATAAAATTAAGGTATCCTCACTTTTTCGATATACTAGGTACGTACACTAATTTCAAGGACGAAATTTCATAAGAAGGGGAGGTTGTAAGACCCCAACTTTTATGAATAAAGAATAATTTTCTCTAAATATCTTTTTTAATATTAAGGTGTGGATTTGATATAATGTTTTAGTTGTGGGTAATATTTTCAAATTTTGCAAAGTAAGCAAGTTGTTATAAAATATTCGATTGGTCGAAGAATATTCGTTTTATCAGGGAATATTCGTACGATTACACAACCATTAGTGAACCCCACAACAGAATTATTGTCGGAGTTATAAAACGATAGAAATAACTTTTTATAAAAATAACGGGAAAAGTTTTACCGTTAACTGTTGAAATACCAAGTGATAAAAAATGCGATGTACGGCGTGGTTGCATAGTAGTATTACGGTATTATCAAAGATATCTTTGATTATTGATGCTTACGTGAGAAGTCACTCAATTTAATTCAATTATTGTCACAATATTTTATATTATTAAATCAATAATTGAGACGACAAAGTTATTCATATTATTATTTTCATTATTAACGATGTCTAGAAAGTTCTGTCGAGGAAAAAAGGGCTTGGTCACCTAATTGCACGCTAATAAGGAGAAATCCTTATCGGAAAGCCCCCTCTTTCATGAGAATGATCTGGTTGTTAATATTGTGAGTTATACTATTAATGATGAATGTTATTAAAAATGTGTTTCGTGAAGCCAAGTGAGTTAAGATAATTAGAGGGGATTTTTATGAAGTATTTGTTGTAAGTTGGCGTATTATTTGGACCCCCCCCCCCCCCACATACCCATTTTTCAAAAATAGTCGAGAGAAGTTATCTCAGTTTTGTTTTATATATATATATAATATATATATATATATTAATTTGAAATGGGGGGGGGAGAAACTTGGTCGGGAGGATTATTATTATTATTATTATTATTATTATTATTATTATTATTATTATTATTATTATTATTATTATAAGTTTTATTTTTTATGAAAAATAGAATAGATTATATTTTATTATGCATAGTGTTTGCATAGTGTCTGCATGGTATTTGTATAGTAAATCATGTGAATTCAGTTTCTGCGCCCATGAAATTCGTCCAAAATTACTGTGCAGTCTGTGATCTTTCCTAAATAGTATCCTTCCATTCTCCTATAAATAGGATACTTAGTTTAGAATTGAAAATCACACCAGAATCAGAAAATTCTTCTTCTATAATATTGAGCATATTTCTTTAGAGTTTAAGGAAGATTTGAGCGTTGAAAATAGTATAAGTTTTCTTCAAGAATATCCCCGCCCTACCAGTCAGAAGTACTCTCCTTTTAAGGTAAGGGATATTATTTTTGTTAAATATTCATAAGAAATAATATTTTCTTCCATACTTTGTAGTATGTAAGTAATATTATTTCGTTTCAGATTCCGAATTCTACACTCATTTGGTTAAAGTATTACTTCTATACTATGTGAAATTAGTGGAATGTCCTTGAAATTTGTGCTTCATCTAGTATCTTTTCACGGAAATACTATTCTTAACATTCTTGATAATTTTTAATTTTTTCATGTCGGGGTGCTATTCACGGGGTACTATTCACCCGGGGTACTATTCATGATAAAAAATTATTCCTTTTTCTGTCTAAATTATTTTTGATACAATATTATTCTTGAATTTTACTCCACAAAGCAGTATCATGTTGACAATTTGGAAATTATTGAATTCTGGATAAATTAAATTATATATCTTTAAAATTTATCTTTGCTCTCATTTAATTCTTATATCATTATCATCATCCTCATACTTATATTGTGATGAAAGTCATCTTTGGCTCGTAGTGCATAGATGGACTGTTGATTGGTATGATTATGACCAGGGATTATTCGGTATAATCATGACCTGTAATGTTACAAATTATGTGGTAAAAGTCCTCATTGGCCCGTAGTGCATTGATGGACAGTTGTTGGCATGATCATGACCATTGGTGATAACACGAATATCTTTGGCCCGTAGTGCATGGATAATTCGTGGATGTGATACTAATGAATATCCTTGGCCCGTAGTGCATGGATAATTCAGTGATGTGGATTATTTATTGAACCGGGTCTCAGAGATAAAATTGATGATAAACTTTTTAAATCATAGAAGATAGTAGATATCATGCTCTACTTGACTCTTCTAATGCATTGCTTGTTCCGCTGCAATTAAATTTGTTTATTGTATTCTATCAGTTTAACCTATTGAAGGCTAACGATAATTTATTCTGCATTATCTTAGTCATAATATTTCTTACTAGGCTAGTTGAGCTCACCATTTTACTTTCATTGTTCACTTCAGGAAATGATAACGTAGCTGGGACTAGTCGGGGAATGGAGTGACAGTCCGAGATGGTGGTTGTAGTAGTCCTCACTATTCTATGAAATAGTATGATAATAAATGTAATAAGGACTCCATTTGAGTTTGGATATTGTCTATGAGACAATATTCGTGTTAAAACTCTCAGCTATGCTTTTGTCGTATTATATAAATTAACTTTGTATTTGAATTTTGTACCATATATTTGGTAACTCAGAATGGGTTGTGTTAACCTATTTTGGGGGCATCACAGTTATCCTATTCATGCTAGTGCATTACATGAATATGATAAAGAGGGGCATCTATAAACACTCAAAATTTTGCATTTATGTTACTAACCCTAAAAGAGGGCATAATCGTCTTCCGGAGATAACCTTGGAAGTCACATCATTTTCAACCACGAAGACAACCCCGAGAAGTCCAGTTTTTAATCTCGGAGATAACCCCGAGAGACTCAGTTTCAATCCCGGAGACAACCCCGGGAGATCTAGTTTCACCTCGGAGATAACCCCGAGGGATCCAGTTCAAGTTCTAGAGATAACCCCAAAAAAATCAGTTTCAGCCCCAGGAGATACAATTTCAACCCCAGAGATAACCCCGGGAGGTCAAGACAACCTCAGAGATAACTCTGAGGACGTTCAGCATCAACAACAGCCCAATCTCGGAGATAACCCTTAGAAACTACTACTATATCTGCCCAAAAGCCGGAGATAACCCCGGTGGGGGGAAAATCATCATTTTTCCACCTCAACATCACATTCACATCGTCTCAACACAATTCAATCCACACTGCGTACAAAGGTGTCCAACAAGAACCATAGGTCAAATCTCGAGTGACAACTACACGAGACAGTACAACGGATAGACTTTGAAGACTTGGAGATCTGGTCATGGATCCATCTTTCCGACTTCGTACTACCTCTAATCCCATGTCATTGTGTAGCTCTCGACAACATCATTCCAAAAAGTTACAACACTCCTTTATCGGATGCCCGGATTGAAAGTTATGAAGGTTCGAGTGGACAACGGGTAAGTACACGTACTTCGAGACGACGAGACCCGCATGGCCCGGGGCAGTCTGATAAGTAGGTTTTATACCTACTTATTGGATGTCAACTCACGAGAATTATGCTCATCTCCAGTAGTTTTTACTATGTTTTAGTGTATTTTATGTTTATTTTGCAGTACTTGTAGTGAAACTCCTATGGCAAGGAAAGGCATGGAAAAAGGCAAGAATGGCATGGATAAGCATAGTGGCATGAAGCTAGCAAAGACTAGGAAAGATGGACATGTGTAGATGAGGAACTGAAGCAGTGGATGATTGCTATGCAGAGAAGAAAGGATGAAGAACAAATAACAAATTAAGAAGCAGCAGCAGAAGACAGCATGCAGTAGTCGCGCGGCTAATTAGGCCTTACATCGCGCGCCCGCGCCACTTGAAGTCAGACAGCTTTGCACCATTGCGTGGTAGCACCTAAGTAAAGAAGGAAACTCACGCGCCCTCGCGCCAAGACTTCGGCAAACACACCTATCGTGCACCCGCACCCGTTTTACACAATGATCTCACGCGGCCGCGCAAGTCCTCTACAGTCTGTTTTGTTGACTTTTGTAATTTGAAATTTGAGTGCTTTAGGCTCAACTGAACAATACTGGTTGGTACCAGACGTGTTTGAGGGGGTCTTTTATCAGTTTTTATATCAAGTAATTAGGGTTCTGAAGTTTAAGTAGGCTAAAGGGGTTTTGATCAATTCTTTGATACATTCTATATCCTCTCTTCAATTTGGTTATTCAATAATCATTATTTTCATTTTCTGGAGATTATTGGTGCTTTAGAACAAACATTGGAACAGATTCTGCAATTGGGTTTAATCATTTCTCTTTCATCTCTTATTTGCATTGTCTAATTCCATGTATTGCTTCAATCCCATAATGTCTTTTGGTTCAGAAATGAACTAAACTCCATTATGGGATTCTAATGGATTTTAATATGTAGTCTAAACCTATATAGTTGATTGTCTGGTTGTATGTTTATCATTGGATTACCTATTATGATTGAGCGTAATGAATGAATGTTTGATCATCATTCACCTTGTCTTCTTATATGGATTTGAAAAATGAAATATGAGTATGGATATAATCATAATGGCATATGTTTATGAGACTGAGTTGTTTAGCTTTGTAATTCGTGAATCGGATAGAAATATATCGTTTCACCGTGTGTAGTACTGAAAAGAGCCTGTACTTTAATTCATTATTGTTGCAATTTCATATAGACACATAGTGATTTTGGTAATAGTGTCGCTTACACGATTTCTATCATATATGGAGGTTATGTGAATAGGTCATAGTTCATTGAAAAATGATTATGTCCACTTTTGTGCTATTGACTAGTTTTCCATGATAAGTATATAAACATTACTTGATAGTTATAAGTTAGATGAATTATTAAATGAAGTTAGAATCTCATTCTTTCCAAATTTGATTACATTATTTTAGTATTATATTTTTATTCATTAATTGAATTTAGTATAAAATATAATTGTGAGTTATTCATTAAAGCATATGAAAATAGTGACATAGTTGATGTATGATAATTATGATTTAAAACCTTTTTCCGTGGATCGATACTTTTCTTACTCTGTACTACTTGTTGACCCATGTATGCTTGCATGAGTTAGAGTCCTTTTTATTTGACTAAAAAGGAGGCAACAAGTTTTTGGCTCCGTTACCGGGGAAAGGCGTTTAATTTTAGTATTATTATCATCAATTTAAAGCTAAATTTGTATGACTTAGACAAATCTAATCTTATCTTATTTCTATTTTTGTTTTTGTTGTATTTCAGTTACTTGTATATTTTTTATGCACACGCGGTCATCCAATTCCGAGTTGACACTTGCTCAAGATAACATTAACGGAAGAGGTTGGAAAATGAGAGTGCGTAGGAATTTACAAGCAGCTTTAGAGACCACAACATCCAACATGGCAGCAGAAGCACAAAGAGAGGAGCACAGGGCCTTGAGAGATTATTCGATGCCGAACATCAATGGATTATAGTCGAGTATAGTCAGGCCAGCTATAGCAGCCAACACTTCCGAGATAAAGTTGGACACTATTCAAATGGTGCAGAATTCGGTACAGTTTGGGGATGCTGCTACAGATGATCCGAATGAGCATCTATTGAGTTTCATTGAAATATGAGACACCTTCAAGTACAACGGGGTGACAGAGGATGAAATCAGACTTAGACTATTTCCATTTTCGTTACGGGACAAAGCAAGAAGTTGGCTTCACTTTTTACCTTCAGGATCTATTACAACATGGGAGGACCTAGCTCAAAAGTTCTTAGCTAAATTTTTTCCAATGGCTAAGACTGCTAAAATGAGGACAGCAATTTCCTAGTTCGAGCAACAGCAGGGTGAATCTCTATATGAAGCCTGGGAAAGATACAAGGAGATGCTAAGGAAGTGTCCACACCATGGTATGCCAGATTGGATGGTGATTAATACATTTTATAATGGATTGGGATGGCAGTCAAGGCCAATTGTAGATACAGCTGCAGGAGGAACTTTATGGGCAAAGAGCTATGAAGAGGCCTACAATCTTATTGAGACGATGGTAGCAAATGATTTCCAAAATCCTACAGCCAGAATGCCACAGCCCAAAGTTGCAGGATTGTTAGAGGTGGATGCTGTCACTCAGTTGTCAGCTTAGGTGGCATCCATGGAAAAGAAGATTGACTCTTTGGCGGAAAGTAAGGCGAAGACAATTGCTTTCGTGTGTGAGATATGTGCAGGGTCGCATTCAACTGACCAATATGCTATCAGTTCAGAGTCTATACAGTATGTGAGCAACTACCAGAAGAATCAAAGTCAGTTTCAGAATACATACAACTCCAACAATCACAACCATCCAAATTTTAGTTGGTCAAATAATCAAAGCAATCAACAAAGTCAGTTTAAACCACAAAATCAATTTTAGGCGCAACCATCTCAGCAACAGTTTGCACCAAGACCACCCTATCCACCTGGATTTTCTCAGCAGCAACAACATCATCCATCACCTGCACCTCAGCAAGAGAAGAAGTCAGAGATGGAGGAGATGATGATGAAGTATATGGCAAATACCGAAGTGATGATTAAAAGCTAAGCAATGGCTATCAAAAATTTGGAAACTCAAATGGGTCAGATGGCTAGCATGCTTAACAATAGACCCCAGGGTTCATTGCCAAGTACAACAGAGGCTAATCCAAGAAGGGAAGGGAAGGAATAATGTCAGGCAATTACACTTCGGTCTGGGAAGCAAACTACAAAATTCAAGATACGCGCGTGCCGCCACTTTGCAAGGGAAACCGCGCATAAGTGAAATTTTTCTAAGGATAGTTTGAATAAAGAAGGTTTAGAACATCAGGAAGTGAAGAAGTATAAAGAAGATTCTTTTGAGAAGCCCGTGAATAAGATATCAGACGTTCACCCTCCTGTTCCTTATCCACAGAGATTACATAAGCAGAGGGAAGACAATCAGTTCAGTAAGTTTTTGGAGGTATTTAAAAAGCTAAAAATTAGCATACCCTTCGCTGAGGAATTGGAATAGATGCCTAGTTATGCAAAGTTTATGAAGGGTATCTTGTCAAGGAAGAAGAAGTTAGAAGACTTTGAAATAGTAGCCTTGACTGAAAAATGTAGTGCAGTGCTTCAACGCAAATTACCTCCAAACCTGAAGGACCCGGGCAGCTTCACAATACCTTGTACAATTGGAAAGATGAACTTCAATAAATGCTTGTGGAAACTTTAGGCAAGTATCAATTTGATGTCGTTGTCAGTGTTCAATCAATTGGGATTTCCGGCTCCAAGGCTGACAAATATTTCTTTACAGCTAGCTGACAGGTCTATCACTTATCCACGAGGGATTGTGGAAGATGTACTGGTTAAAGTGGATAAATTCATCTTTCCGGCTGATTTCATTATATTAGACTATGAAGAAGACAGAAGTATACCGATCATTCTTGGAAGACCATTCCTAGCTACTGGAAGGACCTTGATAGATGTTCGAAAGGGACTTGAGGTTGATTTGGTATACATCACCCATGATGATGTGACTCCCCAAAAGCGGTATACATGGTACATAAATCGCCGGAACATACAACTAAATTCAAATACAACTTAATTATACATGTAAATATGTAAAAATACGACAAAACATAGCTGAGAGTTTAAACAAGAATATTGTCATCTAGACAATATCCACACTCAATGGTGTCCTCATTACAATTATTATCACATTATTTCGTAGAATAGTGAGGACTACTAAAGCCATTTATCCTGGACCATCACTCCATTCCCCGACTCGTCCCAACTATATTCTCATTTTCTGAAGAGAACAATGAAAGAAAGGGTGAGCTCAACTAGCCCAGTAAGAAATATTATGACTAAGATAATGCAGAATAAATTATCCTTAGCCTTCAACAGTATAACAACTGATAGAATACAATAGACAACAAGTTTTAGATCAACAACTGCAGTGGAAATAAGCAATCCATTAGAAGAGTCAAGTAGAGCATAAAATCTACTATCTTCTATGATTTAAAAAGTTTTTCATCAACTTTATTACTGAGACTCAGCTTAATAAATAAAATCGAATCATCCCTGCACCACGACCAAGGATATTCATGTAATCATCAATGGTCATGATTATACCGAATAATCCCTGGTCATAATCATACCAACAACTATCCATCAATGAACTACAGGCCAATGAGGACTTTTACCACATCATTCGTCACATTACGGTCATGATTATACCGAATAATCCCTGGTCATAATCATACCAAGTCCATCTATGCACGTAAGCCAAAGATGACTTTAATCACAATATAAGCATGAGGATGATGACAATGACATAATAATTCAATAAAACAAGTTCAAGGATAAATTTTAAAGATTTATAATTTAATTTATCCAGGAATCAATAACGTCCAAATTGTCAACATGATATTGCTTTGTAGAGTAAAATTCAAGAATAATATTCATGTACCAAAAATAATTTGGACAAAAAAATATATATATTTTTCGGGTGAATAGAACCCTGAATGAATAGTACTGAGAATGAATAGTACCCGTGAATAGTACCCCCAGAACACAAAAAGTGTCCCGAAATACCGAGAGTGAATGATACTAGAGTGAATAGTAACCCGTGAATAGTAACTCGTGAATAGTACTCCGGCACGAAAAGTGCCCCGAATACCCGAGTGAATAATACTAGAGTGAATAGTAACTGCGTGAATAGTAACTCGTAAAAAAAAATACCAAAGAAAATGATATTCTATGACGAGTACAAAAGAAATGATATCTCATACGAGTATAATAGAATATACGAAACTGCAAATGGATTTTCACCCGCCATGCGGTAATCCACGTAGACAGATCATTTCCACAATTTAATAAAGAATGAATACGAAGGATCATTCACCATGCATGCAGTAATCCACATAGACAGGTTATTCCAACAGAATAATAAAGAATGGAATAACAAAAGAATTCACCAGGCATGCGATAGACCACAAACAGACAAAGTTATTCACAATAATAATAATAAAGAATAGAATAATGAAGAATTCACAGACAGGCACGAATAATGATATTCCAATGTAGTTATTCCAAAAGAATAATAAAGAAGGAACCGGTCATATGTAATCCGCATGCACGCATGTGATATTCCAACATAATAATAAAGAATGGAATAACAATGAATTCACCGTGCATGCGATAGATCAAGATGCAAAAGTTATTCCAATGTAATAATAAAGAATGGAATAATGAATAATTTCACCATGTATGCGGTATTGGCACAGAGAAAAGTTATTCCAACATAATAATAAAGAATGGAATAAACCCTTACGAGTATTGAAAGAAAATAACTCTCTTCATGAATACGAAAAAAATAATACCCCTTACCTCAAAAGAAAACTGGATATTGGAATAAAGGAGGTAGCAGACTTCTCTTCTCTTCTCTCTATAATTTCTCTCTATAATAATTGCTTTCTATAGCTTTAGTGAATTGGTGAGAAATGAAGGAAGAATGAGCTTCTATTTATAGGAAAATATAGTTTCAATAATTGCACATTTTGGGGCTCAAAATATTACAATATAATACCTTCTCTCTTTTCTTCATTTTTAATTTAGTCCCGCAAGTATTATCAAACTTACACCACCTCCCTAATAGTAAATCATGTGAATCAATAGTAAATCATGTAACTCAATAGTTCTAAACATGTGAAAAAATTAATTACAGTATAGTACCTTCATCTATACCTCCATTTTTAACTTAGTCATGCAAGTATTATCAATCTTGCACCAACTCCCCTAATAGTAAATGAATGTGAATCAATAGTACACACATGTGAACAAATAGTTATAATCATGTGAATCAATAGCAATTAATTGCTCATTTATCCGGTTAATTACCCGATTGGTCAATATAACCTCCAGACATCAATTATTATCGAAATAAATGTCGATTTCTACTAACACCAATAATTTTCACACAATGGGACTATCAATTTCATCTTTAATCAACATGAACTTATTCATCATTAATATTATAATCCATAATATTTAACAACTAGGTCGTTCTCAGGAAAGAGGGGGCTTTCCGATAAGGATTTCTCCTTATTGGCATAGCGCAATTAGGTGACCAAACCTCTCCTTGACAGAACTTCTAGACATTGTCAATATGCAAAAATAATAATATGAATAACTTTGTCGTCTCAATTATTGATTTAATAATATAACATATATATGAGATGATATTGTGACAATAATTGAATCAATAATACGAGAGAGATATGATGCAAGAATTATCGTAGCAATAATTGAGTATAACCGAGTGACTTCTTACGTAAGCATCAATAATCAATACCCATGTGCTACTATGCAACCACGCCAGACATCGTACTTTTACTACCGGGTAGTTCAACAGTTTTAACGGTAACACTTTCACCGTTATTTTATATAAAAAGATAATTTTATCATTTTCTTACTACGATAATACATTCCGTTGTGGGGTCCACCAATGATTGTGCCGTCGCATTTAATATTCCTGTTTAAAAATAATATTTCCGACCAATCGAATATTATATAACAACTTGCTTACTTTGCAAAATTTATAAATATTACCCACAACTATAACATAACATTATATCAAATCCACCATTAATATTAAAAAAATATTTTAAGAAAATTAAATCTTTATTCATAAAATTTGGGGTCTCACAATCTCCCCTCCTTATGAAATTTTGCCCTCGAAATTTACGTACATACACGGTATGCCAAAAGAGGTGAGGATACCTTGACTTCATTTGATTCTAACTCTTGAGGTATAACCTTTGAGTGTAGAATATGATCCTTCTTATCCAAGATTTTAACACGTATCTCTCCTCATACGTTAAATCTTCTCGCTATCTCATCTAGTTCTAATTTAATAATGTGGTTCGTGTCACCACATATTTACGTAACATCGATACGTAAAAAAAACGTTATGAACACGCCGACATACTTGGCGGTAAAAACGAGTCTATAGGCCACAATTTCTACTCGATCGAGGATTTCAAATGGGCCAATAAAATCGAGGGTTGAGATTTCTCTCTTCATCGATTCTTGCTTCTAGAATAACGCCCTCTTGAACCTTCTTCTTCACATTTATCAGCTCCGGGTGTGTAGCTTGAACGGGCTTTAACTTTATCAATTAAAGTCGATTCTACTCGTATATTTGATATCTTCACGTGGGTCCCTAGAGTCTTTAACTCTATCTTCATCATTTGTAAGTTATACGAAATGGGTTTTTGTGTTAACAACATCACACTCGTAATCGCATACGATCTTCTACTCAACGCGTTAGCTACCACGTTCTCTCTTCCACAATGATATTGAATGGTATGATCGTAATCTTCAATAATACTCGAGCCAACGCTCTTTGGCGCATATTATTCGTTCATTTTAGGTGAAGAAATATTTGAGGGTTTTAGAAATGGGTTTTCAGATGGGGTCAATACAAAATTCGATTTCACGCTCTAGGGGCAAGCTAAGAAGTCTTCAGGAATACGTCAAGAAATTTATTAACAATAGAAATATCATTCAAAACTGTGACCCTCATCCAAGACTTGGATAGTATATCACATTGATACCTATCAACTTGCCACCATTATTCACACCATCGCCTACGAAAAGTCTGGCTTTGGTGCATTCCACACAAGGAAGTTAACAACGAAAGGATCGGGGCTCTTTACTTATGGCTTGATATGACAATGATTGACTTTAGTGGTTTGGTTGCTTGAATTCGCATAATAGGTTGGTTAGGAATATGAAAGCTAACAACCTTACGAAAAGCTTGATGAGTAGTTAACCAATCGATTCCTAAAATCACATCAAAGGCAAGTATTTTCAAAGAGATAAGATCGATAGGTAACGTGAAAGTGTCGATTTGAATCAAACAAGATTTATAAACAGTGGAGGTAACGAAGGTTTCTCCTAACGAAGTTTCAACCGATAAGTCAAAGTCTAATTTCTCCAGAGTCAAATTTAAACGTTGAGCGCAAGCAAGAGAGATAAAAGAATGGGTAGAACCGGTATCTAATAAGGTATAGACTTCGCAAGAATTTATAATTAACTAACCCGTGCTAACTTCGTTCGGGTTACTCGCTTTTTGAGAAGTCACAAAAAACGCTCTTCCTGAAACCACCGACTTTGTTTTGTCAAGATCGCCTTTGGTGCCACCGTCCCAAATTTGGACTTGATTTTTGGTGCACGACAAAATCGAAGCTAGGTGACCTTCTTTTCCACAATTGTAATATGCTTTGGACTTCATCATGCATTTTGACCGATATGTCCCTCCCTCCGCATTTGAAGCATACAATTGGTGGTCGTTTCTCCTTCCTTGAAGTGTTGTGTTGGTGTTGTTGTCTTTCCATCGTTGTTGAACCTTCTTCTTGAAATTTCCACTCCTATTATCTTGGCCATGATTACCATCAAGTGGTTACCATTCTTGGCATGATAATTTCCCCACGATGGTTATCATTATTTTCGATGGTCGTTTACCACCAGTCGATTATTATCGTGTTGTTGGTCGTTGCCTTTTGGTTGTCAGGTTGACTCATTATCGCGCTCCAATAATCGAGCCCTATTCATAACATCTAAATATAAACAAAGTTTGTGAGAAATGAGGTATTCGACGTATATCGGGTTTCAAACCTCTTAGAAACATTCGCGTCATTCGCTCCTCATTATCGACCAAATGGGATGCAAACCCGGATAACTCCACAAATTTAGCCTCGTATTGCGACATACACTGGTCATATTGTTTTGCTCCAACTTGATAAACTCCACCTCCTTCATGTGACGAATACTTTCGGGAAAGTACTTGTCGTTGAACAGCTCTTGGAACTTCTCCCAAGACATCTTGAAAAGGCCAGTCGGGTAATGCTTTTACTGATTCCCACCAAGAATTTACCTCTTCACGCAACATAAAGGTGGCAAAGGAACCTTTTGCTCCTCGGAGCATCCCAAGACATCAAATATCTTTGGTGATCTCGCTTTAACCACGTCTCCGCTTTTAAGTGGTTTCGCTTTCCCAAAAACTCCGGTGGTCCCATCTCCTTGAATCGCTTAGCGGTGACCATCCGAGAGTTGCCATTGTTTCCACCACCGCATTTTGAACAGAGTCTCTCTCACCGATGTTGCATGAATTGCATAAAGCCTCGAACATCCCATCGTTCATCATTCGATCGGTGTTGTTATTTACCCGAGGATTATTGTCTTCTCTGTTGCACATTATCCGGTATTGATCGTTGGTGACTCAACGGTCTCATGTGCTTCATTCTTTGATCTCAACATTTTCAGATGCCATTTTCAAACACCGCTTGTCACAAAACAAGGGTTAATTGACATATCACATATTATCCCTATACTCGACCAACCAATTAAATACCAAATAAACTTAGGTAGGTCATACTAGCGAAGGAATTCCCCGTCTCTCCCCTCCTAGTTCTTGTCTCACATCTCAGCCAGGGATCATATCCCTAAGCTTTGATACCAACTGTGACGCCCCCAAAGCAGGTATACATCACCCATCTTGAGTCGCCAGATACATGGTACATAAATTCAAATACAACTTAATTATACAACAGTCGTGTAAAATACGACAAAACATAGCTGAGAGTTTAAACAAGAATATTGTCATCTAGACAATATCCACACTCAATGGTGTCCTCATTACAATTATTATCACATTATTTCATAGAATAGTGAGGACTACTAAAGCCATTTATCCTGGACCATCACTCCATTCCCCGACTCATCCCAACTTATATTCTCATTTCTCAAGAGAACAATGAAAAAAAGGGTGAGCTCAACTAGCCCAAAGAAGAAATATTATGACTAAGATAATGCGTAATAAATTATCCTTAGCCTTCAACAAAGTATAACAACCGATAGAATACAATATACAACAAGTTTTTAATCAACAACTGCAATGAAATAAGCAATCCATTAGAAGAGTCAAGTAGAGCATAAAATCTACTATCTTCTATGATTTAAAAAGTTTTTCATCAACTTTTATCACGAGACTCAAATTAATAATAAATAAAATTGAATCATCCTCGCACTACACGCCAAGGATATTCATGTAATCATCAATGGTCATGATTATACCGAATAATCCTCGGTCATAATCATACCAACAACCATCCATCAATGAACTATGTGCCAATGAGGACTTTTACCACATCATTCGTCACATTACGGTCATGATTATACCGAATAATCCTTGGTCATAATCATACCAAGTCCATCTATGCACGTAAGCCAAAGATGACTTTCATCACAATATAAGCATGAGGATGATGACAATGACATAATAATTCAATAAAACAAGTTCAAGGATAAATTTTAAAGATTTATAATTTAATTTATCCAGGAATCAATAACATCCAAATTGTCAACATGATACTGCTTTGTAGAGTAAAATTCAAGAATAATATTCATGTACCAAAAATAATTTGGACAGAAAAGAAATATATTTTTCGGGTGAATAGTTTTCGTGAATAATGAATAGTACTTGAAGAATAGTACCGTGAATAGTACCAAAACACGAAAAGTGTCCCAAATACCGAGAGTGAATGATACTAGAGTGAATAGTAATTGGGTGAATAGTAAACCGTGAATAGTAACTCGTGAATAGTACTCGGCATAAAAAGTATGCCCTCGAATACCCGAAAGTGAATAATACTAGAGTGAATAGTAGCTTAGGGTGAATAGTAACTCCCGTGAATAGTAACTCATAAAAAAAAATACCAAAAAAATGATATTCCATGACGAGTACAAAAGAAATGATATCTCATGCATATAGTATAATAGAAATATGAAAGCGCAAATGGATTTTCACCGCCATGCGGTAATCCACGTAGATGATCATTTCCACAATTTAATAAAGAATGAATATGAAGGATCATTCACCATGCATGCGAGAATCCACATAGACAAAGTTATTCCAATGTAATAATAAAGAATGGAATAACAAAAGAATTCACCGTGCATGCGATAGACCGCATGATAAAAGTTATTCCAATGTTATTCCAATAATAATAAAAATTCCAATGTAATAATAAAGAAGAATTCACCGAGGCACGCGAATAGACCACACATGACATGTTATTCCAACAGTAATAATAAAGAATGGAATAACAAGTCATGCGTAATCCGCATGCATGTGATGATATTCCAATAGAATAATAAAGAATGGAATAACAACAGAATTCACCAGGTATGCGATAGATCAGACATGCATGAGTTATTCCAATGTAATAATAAAGAATGGAATAATGTAAGAATTTCACCATGTATGCGGTTTCATGATATAAAAGTTATTCCAACATAATAATAAAGAATGGAATAACAACCCCTTACGAGTATTGAAAGAAAATAACTCTCTTCATGAAATACGAAAAAATAATAATACCCCTTACCAAAAAAAAAAACTGGATATCGGAATAGTGAGGAGGTAGACTTCTTCTTCTTCTTTCTCTCTATAATTTTTCTCTATAATAATTGCTTTCTATAGCTTTAGTGAATTGGTGAGAAATGAAGGAAGAATGAGCTTCTATTTATAGGAAAATATAGTTTCGATAATTGCACATTTTGGGGCTCAAAATATTACAAAGATAATACCTTCCTCTTTTTCTTCATTTTTAATTTAGTCCCGCAAGTATTATCAAACTTGCACCACCTCCCCTAATAGTAAATCATGTGAATCAATAGTAAATCATGTGACTCAATAGTTCTAAACATGTGAAAAAATTAATTACAAGATATAGTACCTTCATCTATACCTCCATTTTTAACTTAGTCATGCAAGTATTATCAATCTTGCACCAACTCCCCTAATAGTAAAATGAATGTGAATCAATAGTACACACATGTGAACAAATAGTTATAATCATGTGAATCAATAGCAATTAATTGCTCATTTATTAAGGTTAATTACCCGATGGTCAATATAACCTCCAGACATCAATTATTATCGAAATAAATGTCGATTTTCACTAACACTAATAATTCCACACAATGGAACTATCAATTTCATCTTTAATCAACACGAACTTATTCATCATTAATATTATAATTCACAATATTTAACAACCGTGTCGTTCCAAGAAAGAAGGGGCTTTCCGATAAAGGATTTCTCCTTATCAAGCGCGCAATTAGGTGACCAAACCTCTCCTCGATGTAACTTCTAGACATTGTCAATATTGCAAATAATAATATGAATAAATTTGTCGTCTCAATTATTGATTTAATAATATAATATATTATATAGATGATATTGTGACAATAATTGAATCAATAATATGAGAGATATGATGCAACAATATCATGTAGTAATAATTGAGTATAATCGAGTGACTTCTCACGTAAGCATCAATAATCAATACCGTGTGCTACTTGCAACCACGCCAGCGTATCTTGTACATTTTTTACTACCGGGTAGTTCAACAGTTTTAACGGTAACACTTTCACCGTTATTTTTATAAAAAGATAATTTTGTCGTTTTACTTACTACGACAATACATCCGTTATGGGGTCCACTAATGATTATCTTGTCCGCATTTAATATTCCCTATTAAAAATGAATATTTCCCAACCAATCGAATATTATATAACAACTTGCTTACTTTGCAAAATTTATAAATATTACCCACAACTATAACATTATATCAAATCCACACCATAATATTAAAAAAATATTTTGAGAAAATTAAATCTTTATTCATAAAATTTGGGGTCATAAACCTTTGAGAAAGCTCGTGGGTGAAACGCGATGCGATTGTGTCTCAAGAAGAAGGGTGGTATACCGCAGATCTCTAATGAAAACAATGAGTTGATTTTGACAAGAACAGTGACGGGGTGGAGAGTCTGCATGGACTACCACAGACTTAACAAAGCTACATGAAAAGATCACTTCCCACTGCCGTTTATCGATCAGATGTTGGATAGACTAGCAGGTCATGAGTTTTATTACCTTCTAGATGGATATTCAAGCTACAATCAAATTGTTATAGCTCCAGAAGACCAAGAAAAGACAACCTTTACATGTCTGTATGGTACTTTCACCTTCCGAAGGATGTCTTTTGGTCTATGCAATGCCCTAGCCACTTTTTAGAGATGTATGATGGCTATCTTTTCGGATATGGTGGAGCATAATGTGGAGGTATTTATGGATGATTTTTCAGTATTTGGTGATTCTTTTGATTTATGTCTGGGAAATTTAGTGATGGTATTGAGAAGATGTGTTGAGACGAACTTGGTGTTGAATTGGGAAAAGTGTCATTTTATGGTACAAGAAGGAATAATTTTGGGACGTAAGGTGTCGAAGAAAGGACTTGAGATGGACAGAGCCAAATTAGAGACTATTGAGAATTTGCCACCACTAACTTCAGTAAAAGGTGTTCGAAGTTTTCTAGGACATGCAGGCTTCTACCGCAGATTCATTAAAGATTTCTCCAAGATAACAAAGCCATTTTGCAGCTTATTGGAGAAGGATGCACAATTCAAGTTTGATGAGGATTGTGTGTCTACATTTGAGCATTTGAAGAGGAGGTTAACTTCAGCACCAGTAATTACAGCACCTGATTGGGACCTACCATTCGAGTTGATGTGTGATGCCATTGATTATACTGTGGGGGCTGTTTTGGGCCAGAGAAGGGAAAAAATTTTCATGTGATATACTATGCAAGCAAGACCCTTATTGATGCTCAGTTGAACTATACCACCACAGAGAAGGAATTATTGGCAGTTGTGTATGCTTTTGACAAGTTTCGAGCTTATCTGATTGGTACAAGGCTGATAGTGTACACGGATCATGCGGCAATTCGATACTTGGTGGCAAAGAAGGATGCAAAGCCTCGTTTGATCAGGTGGATACTTCAGTTGCAGGAATTTGATTTGGAGATTAAGGACAGAAAGGGAACTGAGAACCAAGTGGCGGACCACTTATCTCGACTGGAAAATCCAGGAAGGGAGGTAGATGACAAGACTGTGATTAATGAGTCCTTTTTAGATGAACAGTTATTTGTGGTGAAAGGGAAAGTGTCATGGTTTGAAGACTATGAGAACTACTTGGTGAGCAGGATGGTGAAAGTAGTATGCACACAAGCCAATCATGTTTGATGATAAAGCATATACTTTGAAACAATCTTATTCATTTATTAATAAAAAGTATTAATTTATTAAAGGCTTTTAATTATCTACATGATGTTGTTTTATAATATGTGATAAACCCATAGTTTTAAGCAATGCTTTTAGAATAATGATGATGATCATTCTAATGAGATCTAAATTCTTAGAAAGCTTAAAACTAAAATAGTTCCCAATCGTTGGATTACTAAATTGGGGATTAGTGAATCAGGATAGATTAGATACATCGTTGCTTTCTCATTGGATGAGGATGATTGATCTCATGATCATTTGTGTGGAGACACTAAAGCAAGTATGTAGGTGCTTTTTAGAGAATAAGTTCACTGAACGTGGCTCGCTAAGGAATACCTAATGGAGTTTTACTTGCCTGTCAATAGGAATTCCTGTAGTGATAGTAGTACAAGTGATCCTTGGACTTGAGATCATCATAGTATCTTGTGTATGATGAGTTATACTTTGACTTATTCCTTAAGACCCTTAGGGTATATATCAAGGGTATGCTTGGGTATAATAAGTTGTACATGGAGATAATGTATGATCAATAAAGAATCTACCACTTCTATTAAAAGAAGAGAAATGTCCTATGTGATTCGATAAATGATAACCCAGTAGTCCTTGGCCAAGGCAGAATGAAATTAGAAAAGAGTTTCTAATTTGCATTATTTGGAGTTGTGCATTTAAGGATCGAAATACATATAATTAAATAAAATAAGACTTGTGAGTAATTCCATATCTTATATTTAATTGGGACATTGTATGGTGGAAGGATTGAATTAGATGAGTAACTATTTACTCAAAGGTTCTTTTATGATTAATGTTGAAATCTATATTATCCGGAAAGTCGTTGATCGCTAGGGAGGCTTATCCTATTGTAGAATAAATATTATTTATTTAAATAAATTAATTATTTAATTTATTTATTTAAATAAGATTAGAATTGTTCTAATTGATTTATTCACAACCTAGGTTTAATATGGAGAACCTAAAGGGTCACACCATAAAAGGAAGAATAATTATTTAAGAAGTTAATGGCATAATCGTAATAATATGTTAAGTATATTTAATTTAATCTATGGTGATAGAATAAATTAAATAGCTTAATATTATTATTTAATATTTTAGAAATATTAAATATAAATTAATAAGAGGAGTCTTATTAATATTATTACAATTATTATTATTTTAATTTCTAAAAGAGTTTAGGAATTAATTTAATATAAGTACTCTCATTTATTCCTAATAGGATTAGGAGGGAAAATTAATTAAAGGAGTTTAATTAATTATCCCTAATAAGATTAGGGAGCCCATTTAATTAAAAGAGTTTAATTAAAAATACCTTATTTTAATAGGGTTACTTGATATCTTTATAAGAGGAGTCATATATCAGATATCAAGACTATGTAATAATACGATAATTCCAATTTGTTGGGAGAGTACGTCCTTTTCTATAGAGATAGAAAAACTAGGGTTTAGCCAACCACCATCTTCTTGAATCTTTATTTTTCCTTGGTGGATCACCTCAGAGGCCAAACACTTGGGTGGCTAACGTTGATCAAAGGAAGGAACCAAACCCGGTGGATTCAAGTTGAGCGAAAAGGATTGGAGGTGAACTTGTACGAGGAAGCTCGATCTTGAGGGTATGATTTTATTCTTTATCTTTTCGTTTAATTAATAATTGTGCATAAAGGGTGATCCGGGTATATGGTTTGTAAATTTTTAAACTCTGATTTTTACACGTTTCCGCTTATTTTTACAATTTGATTGCGTTCAAGAATATTACAAACCTAACAGATGGTCCCTTCTGACTTAGTTGGTCATCAAAAGAAGAAATTTTGGCATGACGTGAAGTGGTTTATATGGGATGAACCATATTTGTTCAAACAATGTGCTGATCAGATGATAAGGAGATGTATCCTATATAGTGAGATAGAGGGGATTTTGCAGGATTGCCACGCGTCTTTATATGGCAGACACTACGGTGGAGAGAGGACAGCGGCCCGAGCATTACAAGCAGGATTCTATTGGCTGATAATTTTTGAAGATGCTTACAGTTTTGTTCAAAGATGTGACAGATGTCAAAGAGTTAGGAATATATCGAAAAGGAATGAGATGTCATTGAACACGATCCTTGAGGTTGAAATTTTTTATGTTTGGGGGATAGATTTCATGGGCCCTTTCGTTTCTTCATATGGAAATTTATACATCTTGTTAGCAGTCGACTATGTTTCGAAGTGGGTGGAAGTGGCAGCTCTTCCAACTAATGATGCCAAGGTGGTCCAAAGATTTTTACAAAGGAGTATTTTTACAAGGTTTGGGACTCCAAGGGCTATCATTAGTGATGAATGCAGTCATTTTTGTAATAGGCGAGTTCACAAATTGTTGGCCAAGTATGGGGTAATCATCATCGCATTACTCTGACTTATCATCCTCAAACTAATGGCCAAGCAGAGGTTTCAAATCGTGAAGTAAAGAGAATTTTGGAGAAAGTCGTGAACCCCACAAGAAAGGATTGGTCATTAAAGCTTGATGATGTTGTATGGGCGTATAGGACTGCTTATAAGAATCCGTTGGGCATGTCACCTTTTCAGCTGGTTTATGGAAAGGCTTGTCACCTTCCTATGGACCTTGAGCATAAGGCATATTGGGCAATTAGGAAGCTCAATTTTGATTTGAAGACTGCAGGTGAGAAATGCCTACTCCAACTCAATGAGTTGGATGAATTCAGATTACAGGCGTATGAAAACTCCAAGCTGTATAAAGAAAAGGTGAAGAAATGGCATGATCGCAAGATTATAAAGAGAATTCGAGCCGGGACAAAGAGTTCTGTTGTTTAATTCAAGACTTCAACTTTTTCCTGGGAAGCTCAAATCAAGGTAGTCAGGGCCATTCACAGTGAAGACAGTTTATCCACATGGTGCAGTAGAGGTATTCGACAAATTCCCAGATAAGTTGTTCAAAGTGAATGGACAGCGGCTAAAGCATTATTTTGGTGGAGAGGTTGACAGGCAAAAAGTAACCTCCATTCTTTCTTCAACATGATTGAGTCAGAGATAGTCAAGCTAATTGACTATAACTTAGCACTTGATGGGAGGCACCCCATTATTTCTATCCTTACCTCTTGTTAATTTTGTTTTAGATCGTATTTGATATTTCATTTTCATGATTAGTTGTTATAGCCTAACTAGTGTGAAATAAGTATTATGGGAGCTGAATGTGCATATGATGATGCTTGAGCATAGCATAGAAAATATTGTTTTAGGATAGTCATTTATGCATAGTCATTAGTTTATGTTTTGATAATGATATTTGTTGTTTGTACAGGTGCATTGGAGATGATTCGTAGCTGTTTTGGTATGTTTGAGATGCAGATTGGTATGGCAGGATGCAGGGCAGCGCGACCGCACAAGGAATTCAGTATAAAATGGCGCACCCGCGCCATATTTCTGTGCAGCAAAACCAATCGTGCACCCGCGCCACTTTCCAGTTCAAAACTCACGCGGCCGTGCCCCAAACCGAATTTTGAAAAAAAATTAAGTTCTTAAAGACGTGATTTTGCCCACTTCTTATATCAGATACAATAGAATCGTGCGTATCCCTTTCTCTCCACAGACGCACGACTCCCCTCCTAACCGTTCCATTTCAAATTTGTAACTCCTCACCCCACTACGCATATCTCACATCCGTTTCCTACCCACGTTCAAATTCCTCAACTAATAAAGCTAGGGTTCTTCAGAGGGTGCGTGGAAAACAACAAGTTTGGGGTGTTCATTGTTTGTCAGAAAATATAACCCTTATTCCATCAGTAAAGCTTTTCTTCTACTTCATCGGTTACAATGGAACCAAAACGTGCTCGTTCTCGCACTCTTGAGTCATCCTCTGTAAGTAGCCAGAGTGGTGACAATGTGGATTTTTCTAAATTTGTCAGTCTTGATGTACAGATAGAGTATTACTGAATTGTGGCTAAATCATTTGTTAGAGAGGGAGAGAGGGCTCAAGCTAGAGGCACAAGATGGGCAATTGGTGGATATGATCAGGGAAAAATGTTGGCATGGAGTTTGCTCTACACCAATGGCTGCACCTATAGCCATTGTAAGGGAATTTTATGCAAATGCAAAGAAGACAATGAGTGATTTTTCTTTCATCCGAGGGGTTCAACTGGACTATCGCTCAAGGGCAATTCGTGGAGTATTCAATTTACCCGACCCTCCAACTGGACGTACGAATTGGGTTGAGGCGGAGCGAATAGAGACAGACCTAAATGAAGTCATTACTGATTTATGTATACCACGGACACAATGGACTTGCAAGCCCGGCACTAATCAGCCCAAGACCTTTCCAGCTTCAACTTTCAACCGTTATGCCAATGCTTGGAATCTCTTTGTTTGTGCAAAACTTATGCCATCATCCCATCAACATGAAATTACAACTGAGCGAGCAATCATTCTATGGGGGATTATTGTAGGAAAATACATCGACGTTAGTCACCTCCTTAATCAGAACATGCTACGCTACATGCGGGGAAGCACTACGGGAAGTATACCACATGCCTCGATTGTGGCTCATTTGTGTGCTAGAGCAGGAGTTAGGTGGACGGATAAACAGTTACTGTACCCAAGTCAGGATATCACTCATGCCACGATAGAAAAATTCAAAGATTGGGCAGGAGGTACCCCGCACCCATGGGGTAAGGGTTTCATCCTTCGTCCCGCATCATCTACACCATCATCACAGCCCTCAAAGACAAATGAAGTAGGCACGTCAACTCAAGCCAATGCTGCTACTGATGATCGACAGCTCCGACGGTTGGAGCCGAAGGTCGATGCTATGTACGATAATTTTGCAACGTTTGCTAAGGGTTTGACGAGGTCTCTAACGGAGGCGTTTGCGCAGCAGGGTACCATGCTCGAGTGGCCACAATTTGGGATAGTCGTGCCATTTCCACCGCCGGATTCACCACCCAAAGAGGGTGGTGCAGCTGATCATTAGGGGAGTTCTTTTAAACCCTATACTTTCATTCATTAGGACAATGAATATGTTATGTTTGGGGGTATTGGGTAGTAGTGTAGTTGCATGTAGTTAATTTGCATATGTTTGCATGTTTAGTTTAACTTTTGCATGTTTATGTGTTAGTTAATACTGTTTTTAGTAGTTATTATATGTTTTAGTTATGTGTTTAGTTGCATGTCCCAAATTTCTAGTTTTATGGAGTTTGAGTTTAGCCAATGATGAAATTGAATTTTGAAGGATTATTGAATTTACTGGATAACACGAGCTTAGATATAATGTTTTACATGATGTAATCCATGCATGTTGTTTAGATGCTTTCGGTTAGCACATACGTGTTCACATATGCTTGTTGGTATAAGAGTAATGTGTTTTTATTGCTTAGTAAGAAATGTGGTTTTTAAAAATAGAATTATGTGGAAAGTGGACTTAGGCTATGAAAACATTGATGATCAAACTTTTGGGAACACATAGGTATGTTTATTGGAAAAAAAGAGAAAAATCTATCTTAAAACCTTCTTAAGCTGAATTATTGAATCCTTGGAAGGGGCGAGATGGAGCGTAAAATGCACTCGCTGAATATATAAAAAAAATAGCAATAACCACCGCGAGAAAGTGTGAAAATCACCCTCGTGATTAAAAATAAAGCAAATTAAACCCATTATTGAACCTTAGTTTGTATAGATGTGTTGGATTAGTTTTTGTTACATTAGTATACATGGATCTTGATTTAGACTGCAATTCTCTGTTTTGAGCAGTTTATCATGTGTATTCTTTGCCTTTGTCTTATTTTTGGTGAACACAACACATACACGCAACATCTTTATAGCAAGTACGGGTTATTTGATTGTATGATATTATGTTTATAACTTAGTTTGAAATTTTATTCTTGAATCTGGATAATTCGCTGAGGCACATTGGATTAGAATTCCATTTTAGTTGGAAAAACTTGGGACTCATTTGCATCATAGTTTAGTATGCATAGCATGTAGTTGCATTTCATTGTTTACTGTCATATTCATTGCTTGAGGGCAAGCAATAGTTCAAGTCTGTGGGTATTTGATAAGTAGGTTTTATACCTACATATTGGATGTCAACTCACGAGAATTATGCTTATCTCAAGTAGTTTTGACTATGTTTTAGTGTATTTTATGTTTATTTTGCAGTACTTGTAGTGGAACTCCTATGGCAAGGAAAGGCATAGAAAAAGGCAAGAATGGCATGGATAAGCATGGTGACATGAAGCTAGCAAAGACTAGGCAAGATGGACATGAGTAGATGAGGAACTTAAGTAGTGGATGAGTGCTATGCAGAAAATAAAGGATGAAGAACAAACAACAAATCAAGAAGCAGCAACAGAAGATAGCATGCAGTAGCCGCGCGGCTAATTAGGCCTTACATCGCGCACCCGCGCCACTTGAAGTCAAACATCTTTGCACCATTGCGCGATCGCGCCTCAGCAAAGAAGGAAACTCGTACGCCCGCACCAAGACTTTGGCAGACACACCTATCACACGCCCGCACCCGTTTTACATTATGATCTCGCACGGCCGCGCGAGTCCTCTGCAGTCTGTTTTGTTGACTTTTTGTAATTTGAAATTTGAGCTCTTTAGGCTCAACTGAACAATACTGGTTGGTACCAGACATGTTTGAGGGGGTCTTTTATCAGTTTTCATATAAAGTAATTAGGGTTCTGAAGTTTAACTAGGCTGGAGGGGTTTTTGATCAATTCTTTGATACATTCTATATCCTCTCTTTAATTTGTTTATTCAATAATCATTATTTTCATTTTCTGGAGATTATTGGTGCTTTGGAACAAACATTGGAATAGATTCTGCAACTGGATTTAATCATTTCTTTTTCATCTCTTATTTGCATTATTTAATTCCATGTATTGCTTCAATCCCATAATGGCTTTTGGTTCAGAAATGAACTAAACTCCATTATGGGATTCTAATGGATTTTAATATGTAGTCTAAACTTATATAGCTGATTATCTGGTTGTATGTTTATCATTGGATTACATATTATGATTGAGCGTAATGAATGAATGTTTGATCACCATTCACCTTGTATGCTTATATGGATTAGAAAAATGAAATATGAGTATGGATATAATCATAATGACATATATTTATGAGGTTGAGTTGTGAAATTCAGATAAGGCACACTTAGAAGGGGGGTTGAATAAGTGTGGATATAAACTATGACCAATTTAAAAACTTTAAACCAAATTATTGAATATAGCCTACTATATTGATGAATGCAACTTGCTGAATGAATATGGTCTACCGAATTGAGTTTTTGTTTGAGAAAATATCTTGGTGATTTTATAAGTTAAATAGAATATTTAATGTTAACAAAAATTCTCACGATAAAACAAATAACAAATTGATTATCTTGAATGAAATAAAGTTAAAGTAGGTAATAAAAATAACACCGAGATTTTTTACGTGGTTCACCTATTACCCTCTATAATAATAGCCTACTCCACGTCCAATACCAACTAGTATTGGAAACCCACTTTTATTTCTTTAAAAGACTCTTGTTACAAATCAGATTCTATAAAACTGAATTACAATAATTCACTTGAGCACTCTTGCTCCTTGTGCACCAATGCACCCCTTAAGCACCTATGATTCCTTGAACGTGTTTGTAAACAAACCTTAATCCACCTCGATTAAATTCCCTTAGACAACACTTAGTCTAAAAAATTAAGATTACAATAATAGAGGTCTAATGATCAAAGCAAATAAATAATTTAACAATGCAAGGCTCAACTAATGAATGCAATGATCAAATAGAAAAAGTAAAAGATATCACCAATATTATGCCCACGAAAATTGTTGATTATTAATCTGAGTATAAAAGCACAGCAGCTGGAAATATTGCACCGAAAATAATAAAATAACTTCTCAAGTATGTAAGTGCAATAATTAATTCAAGTGATGTAAGTGTTGTTTTTTTCGTCACCGTTCTTAGTCCCTTTTATAACCCAAAAATATATTACCGTTGCTTCATAAAAAATTACGTTGATAATATAAAAAAACAACGTTCCAAAGATTTTCTGTTGAAAACAAACATAACAAATCCAATAAACTTCGGATAGATGTTGGACTCAATCAAATATAATCTAGAAAGAGACCAAGTCAAATAGGACTAGACTTATCAATACCTGTCGCCACTTATATAACAAATGTTTAAAAGATATTACTGCCTTTCAAAAGATAATGGAGTGTTAACTTTGTAAATATAAGAAAGTGTAACATCACACAACTCTCCAGGATAATCATTATCTACTATTTCCAAGACATGGGCATTTAATTCAACCAACAGATAATGATCACATCTTAACCGCCACAAACCTTTGTGTTTCCAACAAATTACACACGTGTTATACAGATGATACAGAATCAAAACTCTCTTATAACACATGTAATATAATTTAATTAAAACCAGACAATAGATAATTAGTTTTATGCATGCATAATACAAAAATACTAACCAACAAAAATAAATCATGTAATAACAGTTAGCATAAATTTCTTAGGCATGCACAAAATATTTAATCATAATTTAATGCACACATAAAATGTCCTAGAGCCTTGTATTGAAAAATTAAATATTTGCAATGACCGTACATATTTTTCTTAAGACTCAAATCGTCTTCAATCTTCTTGAATAATCCATCAAATAATTCTTGAAACAATTTCCTAAAATTCACAATAAAGAATTTAGTACCAATGAACAAGTCATCATCAAAACATTAGGTTATTAGAACGTGATATAATCAACATTCTCCCCCTTTTTGATGATGACAACATTAATGAAAACTCCCCCTAAATTCATGCATATAACTTATTTCAGGAAAAATTTCGTCTAACCTGCATATGTTAGTATCATACCAAATAATAATGTAATTCAACACATATCATAATATTAAATAAAACAATCAGTCTTAACATGCAGGAAGTCATATCAAGAGAAAAGAACTGAACGATAACTAATTCCCTTAACATATGTTATAAAACAATCCCATTGCATTCAAGATTAGTGTAAAACTGTTGAACTAATCTAGGATAAGCAATAGTAGGAGGAAGCAGCATAGAGGATATTTCGCAAGCAGTGAAGAGTTTTTCCAGAACAGAATGTTTGAAATAAAATAAATCCAGAGATTTTTCATAAACAAATTGCTTTGTAGCAATTGAATTTTTAAAACGAGTTTCAAAACTATACCTTCTGAAGAAACTTTCTGGCAAATCAGGGGAAGATGAAAATGGATTTACCAGATTTGAAGGAGATTCTGGCTGTGAAGAGAGATGTTCTTCATACACTGGCTGCTTCAACTTGCCTCATTGAGATGGTTCTACTTCTGTAGCCTTTAAGAAAGAAAAACTTGAATCCGAATCGTCGGATAATATTATGGCATCAGACAACACATGCACATAAGATTTCTTTTACACTCGCTTGGATTTCATTTTTGTTCCAGTAACGTTCTTCAACGAAGATCCTTCGTCGTTTGATTTACCAGACGATCGCTTGCTAGCCCTGGTTTTCATGTTGTTACAGATTTGTGAAAATGAAAAGAAGGGTTTTTGATAAATGATGGAGGTGTAAGATCTGATTTAAGAAAAAGAAGGTTGAAGATGAAATAGAAGTTAATTAAGAGTCTGTCACCGAAAGACGTGCGTCTTTTCAATTTTGAAAGTCTGTTCGGTTTCTGTTCCGTGTTTCTAGATAGAAATCTTTACGTTTCCCAATTAAATGATATTTGCGATAGACATTTATCATAAATAGAAACGTTTATAGTTTAAATAGATAAGGAATGTCAAACAGATATATTTTATCAGAAATCATCCAGAAAATAAATGATACATATATGCATAAAATATAAGTTGTATGTCATAAAATTTTAAGTACGTAAATCACAATTATACCATGCACATTCCAAGTTCTCTCCTTAGCATACAAAATCTTTCCTCACTCAAGGGTTTAGTAAAAATATCAGCTAATTATTTTTCTGTAGGAATAAAAACTAATTTAACTAACCCTTTTGAAACATTATCCCTTAAAAAATGATGCCTTACCTCTATATGTTTTGTACGTGAATGCAAAACAGGATTCTTTGATATGTCAATAGCACTAGAATTGTCGCAATATATAGGCACATTATTGCATATTATATCAAAATCACATAGAATTTGTTTCATCCACAATATTTGAGAATAACAACTCCCTGCAGCTAAATATTCACCCTCAGTAGTTGATAAAGCAACTGAAGTTTGCTTTTTACTATGCCATGAAACAAGACTTTGTCCCAAAAATGTACAAGCACCACTTGTATATTTTCTATCAATTTGAAACCCTGCATAGTCAGCATCTGAATAACCCATTAGTTCAAAATGATTACTTATTGGATAAAATAACCCTAAATTCATAGTACCACTTAAATATTTAAAAATTCTTTTAACCGCTTGTAAGTGGGATTCTTTGGGTTTTACTTGAAATCGAGCACAAAGACATACACTGTACATTATATCTGGTCTAGATGCAGTTAAATATAATAAAGAGCCAATCATACCTCGATATTTGGTTAACTCTACATCTATACCTTTATCATCTGATGTGAGCTTTATCGATGTACTCATTGGTGTAGCCTTTGGGTTGGTTCCTTCAAAACCAAATCTTTTGAGTAGCTCTTTTGTGTACTTGGTTTGATGAATATAGATCCCTTCCTTTGTTTGCTTGATTTGAAGTCCCAAAAAGTAATTTAGTTCTCCCATTAAGCTCATATCAAATTCCTTATGCTTACACTTTGAAAACCACTCACAAAGAAAATCATTAGTAGCACCAAATATTATATCATCTACATATACTTGAACAATGATTATTTCTTGTTTCTCATGTTTAATAAATAGTGTAGAATCTTTTTTTTCTCTAGTAAAACCACTTAAAATAAGATACTTGCTCAACCTCTCGTACCAAGCCCTTGGAGCTTATTTGGACCATAGAGAGCTTTCTTTAGCTTAAAAAACATGATTTGGATATTTCTCATGTTCGAATCTAGGAGGCTGTTTGACATAGACTTCTTCATTGATGTATCCATTAAGAAACTCACTCTTTACATTAATTTGATAAAGCTTGAATTTCTTGTAACAAGCAAATGCTAACAAGATTCGAATAGACCCTAGTCTTGCAACTGGAGCATAAGTTTCTTCGTAGTCGATCCCTTCTTGTTGATTGTAACCTTGAGCCACTAGCCTTTCTTTGTTGCGAGTGATTGTCCCATGCTCATCAAGCTTGTTTTTAAACGCCCATTTTGTTCCAATGACAGAAACATCTTTAGGAGGAGGCATTAATTCCCAAACTTGACATCGTTCAAATTGTTGAAGTTCCTCTTGCGTTGCCAGTAGCCAATTTTCATCAAGTATAGCTTCCTTAGCATTCTTTGGCTCAACTTGTGATAAGAATGCAGAGAACACACATTGATTTTGTAGGCTTCTCCGTGTGGTAACTCCTTTGTTTACATCTCCGATGATATTTTCCGATGGATGATCCTTAAGATACTTTGATGTCTTTAGAATTTGAACATCGTGTATTACCTCTTCTTGTTGAGGAAAATTTTCTTCAAAATCTTGTGTTGCTTCTTGTTCATTTTCATGTGTACTATTCAATTCAGCCTGTTGAATTTGTCCATTCGGTCTGCTGAATGGTTCTCTTCGGTTTACTGAATTTGTGAAAATCTCCAGATTTCCTGCATCCTCTACTCTTTCTTTTGGAAGATCATTGTTAGTCTCATTAAAAGTTATATGAATTGATTTTTCAACACATAACTTGTAAATATTAAATACACGATATGCCTTGCTGTTATGTGAATAACCAATGAAAATACCTTCATAGGATTTAGCATCAAATTTTCCCAAGTTATCACTTAGTATTTAGTATATAACATTTAGACCCAAATACTTTGAAATAACTTATATTAGGAATTTTGTTATTCAACAGCTCATAAGGTGTTTTCAAAATAATAGGACGGATAAGAACTCTATTTAACACATGTACGTAAGTATTAATGACTTTGACCCCAAAATTTCTTTGGAAGTTTGCTTTCTTGTAAAAGTGTTCTAGCTGTTTCTTGAAGTGTTCTATTCTTTCTTTCCACTACTCCATTTTGTTGAGGAGTTCTAGGAGCTGAAAACTCATGCCTTATACCTTTTTTATTACAAAATATAATAAAGTCCTTTTGAAATTCAGTACCATGATCACTTCGAATTTTTATAAGTTTGAGACTATACTTAGTCTCTAAATTTCTTACCAATTTCTCAAACTCTTTAAATGCTTCATCTTTGGTTCTTAAAAATAATTATCATGTATATCTAGAAAAATCATCAACTATTACAAATGCATAAAATTTACCATTAATACTAGCATGCCTTTCTGGGCCAAATAAATCAAAATGAAGTAAATGTAAAGGTGAGGAAGTTGATACCATATTCTTTGCACTGAATGATGTTCTTACTTGTTTTCCAAGTTGGCAAGGAACACATACTCCTTTCTTTTCGAACTTTATCTTCGGCAATCCTTTGACGAGGTTTTTAGAGGACAATTTCTTGATTAAATCCATGTGAAAATGTCCCATTCTTTTATGCCATAAATTAGCCTCATCTTATACAGATGCAAGACATAATTCTTCATCATGTTGCTCAAAATCAATAGTATATATATTTCCTTCTCTTTGTGCAACTAGAGTAACATTGTTAGCACCATGAGAAATAGTGCATTTTTATTTATCAAAACTGATTCAGTGACCATTATCCATTAATTGACTGATACTAATAAGATTAAATTCAAGTCCATCACACAAGATGTACATTATCAATATTTACCTTACCATTTCCTATTTTACCTTTTTCTATTATCTCACAGGTTCGATTATCTCCAAATGTAACTGTACCAATTTTCTTCTTGATTTTTAGCTCCACGAACTTTGTTTTGTCACCAGTCATGTGACGTGAGCATCCACTATCAAGAATTCACTTTTGAGATGGAACCCTTACCTTGAGACATACCTGTCAAGAAAAGATAATTCATCCTTTTGGTACCCACATATTTTTGGGTCCTTTAATGTTAGTTGCAAGTAAATCATTCTTTTTAACCCATACCTTTTTAATCTTATTTTTCTTAAAGCAATTTATGTCCAAGTGACCTTTAATACCACAGTTTTTACATGTTGTGAAAGGAGAACAATAATTTAACTTAAACTGTGATTTTGATTTTAACATTTTTGTATTACCCTTTTTATGCATAGGATCATAATCAATTCCTTGTCTTTCAAAACTAGGTCTTTGTTTGCCTAATATGATATTTAAATTTTCTTCACCATGAACGAATTTAGCAAGAGATGATTTTAGTGAATCTATTTCTTTTTGAAGTTCGTAATTAGTAAATGTTTTAATACGTGATTTATCACTAAATGCGTCAATACATACATCTCTCATTTTTAGTTAGTTAATTTATGGACTTCATTATTCAAAAAATTTACCTTATTAAAAAGTATTTTGTTATAATTATCTAATTAATCAATTTTAGCAAGCAAAACCTTTTCTTCTTTACAAGTAGATTCATTTTCAATATCTTTCTTTTCATCGATGAAAGAGTCTACTTCACCCATTAATGTATTTACTAAGTCTTTCAAATATGCATTCTTTTCTTTTAATTTAGCATTTTCTTGTTTCAAGGAATTAAAATCAGATACCTCGTTTGATTCACCTTCTATTCCCATGAAGTATACTTGAGCTATCTCATCCTTGGCGTCGACCTCAACCTCAGATTCTTCTTCATCACTCCAAGTGACCAGTGCCTTGTTTCTCTTATTATCCTTGAAGCCTGTTTTTCCTTTATTCTTTAGTTGAAAACAGTCCTTCTTGAAGTGCCCTGGACGTCCACATTCAAAACATGTCTCTTCAGTTTGCTTTCTTTTGCCTTTATTTGAGTTGAAGATATTCTTTCTTTTATTCTTCCTTTGTAGAAGTCCTTTGAGTCTCCTTGACATCATGGCTATCTCTTCGTCAGAATCATCATCAAGCTCTTCTTCATTTCCTGCATTAAGAGCTAGAACCTTTCTACGAGGAGTTTCCTCCTCATCGTCATACCTCTTTAACTGATGTTCATATTCCTCAAGTTCACCAAAAAGGGTTAGTGTATCCATAGTAGATATAGTAGAGGAATCCTGAAGAGTAGTAATTTGAGATCTGAAACCTCTTGGGCATGGCAAGTAACTTCTGATTAATCTCACTTTGTGGAATAGATTTGTCCAGTAGCTTTAAGGAGTTCAGAAGAACAAGGAACCTTGCTTGAGCCATCTTTATAGTTTCATCTTTCTCTAGTTTGAACATTTCATAATCATGCATGAGCATGCTTAGTTTAACTTCTCGAACTTTTGATATTCCTTCATGACTCACCACTAGGGTGTCCCAAATTTCCTTAGTTGTGTTGTATGAGGATACTTTGTCAATCTCAGACTGCACCATGCCGCTAAGTAGAGTATTCATTGCCCTTGAATCATAGGAAACCATGAAGGTTTCAGTTGAATCCATCTCTAGCAAAGTCTTTGGAGTACCGTCATCTTTCTTTGTAATAACTGGACCATTCTCCACAACCCACCATTCCCAAGGATCTCTCTTAAGATAGATCCTCATTCGGAATTTCCAGAAATTGTAATTCTTTGTTCCATACAGCAGAGGAGGTCTATTGGTTGATTGACCTTCTTGATTGTTGTTCCCGAATTGTGCCATATAAGAATCTTTCCCTACAAGTCACCTTTAAGACCAAGTAAGTAGAGCCAAGCTCTGATACCAAATGAAATTCAGATAAGGCACACTTAGAAGGGGGGGTTGAATAAGTGTGGATATAAACTATGACCAATTTAAAAACTTTAAACCAAATTATTGAATATAGCCTACTATATTGATGAATGCAGCTTGCTGAATGAATATGGTCTACCGAATTGAGTTTTTGTTTAAGAAAATATCTTGGTGATTTTATAAGTTAAATAGAATATTTAATGTTAACAAAAATTCTCATGATAAAACAAATAACAAATTGATTATCTTGAATGAAATAAAGTTAAAGCATGTAATAAAAATAACATCAAAAATTTTTACGTGGTTCAGCTATTACCCTCTATAATAATAGCCTACTCCACGTCCAATACCAACTAGTATTGGAGACTCACTTCTATTTCTTTAAAAGACTCTTGTTACAAATTAGATTCTATAAAACTGAATTACAATAATTCACTTGAGCACTCTTGCTCCTTGTGCACCAATGCACCCCTTAACCACCTATGCTTCCTTGAACCTGTTTGTAAACAAACCTTAATCCACCTGGATTAAATTCCCTTAGACAACACTTAGTCTAAAAAATTAAGATTACAATAATAGAGGCCTAATGATCAAAGCAAATAAACAATTTAACAATGCAAGGCTCAACTAATGAATGCAATGATCAAATAGAAAAAGTAAAAGATATCACCAATATTATGCCCACAAAAATTGCTGATTATTAATCTGAGTATAAAAGCACAACAGCTAGAAATATTGCACCGAAAATAATGAAATAACTTCTCAAGTATGTAAGTGCAATAATTAATTCAAGTGATGTAAGTGCTGTTTTTTTCATCACCATTCTTAGTCCCTTTTATAACCCAAAAATATATTACCGTTGCTTCATAAGAAATTACGTTGAAAATAAAAAAACAACGTTCCAAAGATTTTCTGTTAAAAACAAACATAACAAATCAAATAACCTTCGGATAGATGTTGGACTCAATCAAAAATAATCTAGAAAGAGACCAAGTCAAATAGGACTAGACTTATCAATACCTGTCGCCACTTATGTAACAAATGTTTAAAAGATATTACTGCCTTTCAAAAGATAATGGAGTGTTAACTTTGTAAATATAAGAAAATGTAACATCACACAACTCTTCAGGATAATCATTATCTACTGTTAACGCCAAGATCTTTCTCCACGTCCCAATCACCAAGACGCATCCAATATCCTGCACAGTTCAACAAGTCAACACCAAAAGCTTGACGACCTGACCGTCGAGGGATAGCTCCGGCGTGAGAGTCAGTACAGGCGATCACAAGGTTAACAATGGAGAGAAAATATTATCTAATGCCTGAGATAGAATAATAATCCTATGAAAATGTGTGTGTTACTTACCCTCTTATGTGATCTTAGCCCCATACATGCTCCAGTCCCGGTTTACCGTGCCACCCATCATCTCCTGACACCTTTTCCCCCACTCCCGGTCATTTCAATTAAAAAGAAAGTACCAACTTCACACTGCTACCACTGTTTGCCATCACGGCCATCCGAGTCCCATCCTCATTAATGCCATGCAGAAGGTGGTAATACACAATAGTCAACTCATTCACTTGGCATAATGATTCTTCGGTCAAAGTTAAGTGACAATTTGTATAATGGGCCAATTCAATGACTAAGCCCAAATAATGGAAATGACCCAAGTGACCGGATCCAACCGAAAGAACCCAATGAAATGATCAAGTAACTGGGCCCAAACCATTCGGACCAACCAGGACTTAGCATAACATGATCCAAGGGAGGAGCCCATTAAGTCCGCCCAATAAGGAAAAGGATTATGGCCCAACATTACCCCCTAGTCTTATATTAAACAGGTGTTTAATGAAAGACTATAAATAAATATAGGCCTGTGACATAACAAACTATGATAAGTCATAAGATATCCAAAGTGAAACTCACCAAAGCCCATCAAAATCGATCCAAATTGATATCAGGAATAGAAGTGGGAAGCCCAATAGACGCAAGCCCACACAGGTGAAGATATTTAGATCTAAAAACGGACGAAACCTCTTCCCATTCATCATCATTGCAGTGAATTAAATGTGCCGCCCTCAATTACCGTGTAACTATCAGTATAAAAGGTAAACTTTACCAATTCTAACGGTTTTACCTGCTAATTTGAAATTTGAACCTTTGAGCTTTCTTCCTCTCTGCAAACTTCTTTCTCTGCTTCACGAAATCTTAACAATGGTGACCGTAACCTCTGGCCAAAACTCTCCCCTTCGTGCGACTCCTGTCAGTATCGTTTCTCCCAACCCGAACCCTAACCAAGAGGGTTCGAGTTCCAACCCCCAATCAACAACCATGGGGGGAAATCCTTCTCTGATCTCCTCTGCCTCAGCTTCTGACTTCTTCAAGGACGGGGAGCAGTTCCCCCATGCCAACATCCGTTCCTCAGTCACGGAATCTGAAATATATATGCTCAGGACTCATTATCAGATTCCTGACATGTACGCTATAAGGGCCCCTACTCCTGAAGAGCGTATGTACCAGCGACCGGACGGTTGGGTCGCCATGCCTGTCACTTTCCTGGAAAAGGGGGTTCGCTACCTCTCCATGTTTTTATTGTTACCCTCCTAGGGTTCATAGGAGTGGGCTTTGCTCAATTAGTGCCCAACTCCTACATCCACATCCTGGCATTTATTGCCTTCTGTCATGAATTAGGGATTGCTCCCTCTGTTGACATCTTCTTCACCCTCTTCTCTACCAGTAGGTCTCGAGAACGAGGCTTCAAAATGTTGAGCAAGCAGTCTCCCCGACCCAACACCAGGTTCGAGAGGAGACCCCTGATGGATACCCCTTCCAGCAACAAGGGTTGGCACGAGAAGTGGTTTTTTATCACGGGACCCGAGATCTCTTCTCTTCCAGATTGGACTACTTCTGATCGGGTCTCTGGTGACTTTGGAGACATATCCGAAGGGCGTGTGAGGGAGATGGCAGACTTTTTGAAGAAGATTCCTCCAAAAGAATGGAGTTTCACACTTCTGACCAAACAAGCCTGGCTATATGACCACAAATGTAAGTTTCGAATAACTTTGTAACATAATTTCTGAGATATATAAGTGATACAGGTTCTGACATATGGTTTTTTGCAGTGTCTCTGATCAAACCGACTCCCTTGGAAGTGAGAGACCTGGAAGAATTTTTAGCAGGGATGAATGCAGATGCGAGTGAAGAGCATCCGGCTGAAGAATCTTCCCGGGTTGATCCCCCTACCACCGATCCACCAACTACTTCCCTTCAAACTGATGAACCTCAAACCAACGAACCCAACATACCCGAAGAAAACCTCAGACCTCGCTGAAGAAAAAGATCCGCCAAACGATCCAAATCCACCCAACCGTAAACAAACCCGAAAGTGATCCCAAACACTTCCCAAGCAACCCCCAAACAACCTTCTCAACCGAACCCCAATCCTCCAACTTCGAACCTACCCCTTGAGAGAGGAGCTCGCTTGATATTCCTTTCGCACGATCGGGCTAAGGTCCTTCGTAAAGAAAATAAGAACTAAAATAACCCCTCGACCGCCAAGAGCTCCGAAGTACCCACCTCTTCTATTGTCATTCCTCCGACTACGCCCACGTAAATTCAAAGTGCTCGATGATGAACCGGACGGGTCTGTCCCCACTCCATCCCGAAAAAGAAAACATCCATCAGACAGCCACCCCGGTTCATCTTCTGCACCTTCACCAACCCCTGAACGCACTCCTACCCGATCCTCCTCACCCGAAACCATACACGTGGACTCTTCACCAGTTCGCGATGAACCTCCGCCTTCTCCTCCAAGACAACCAAATACCGAATTCCAGCAGGACGCCATGGTCTCCCCAACAATGTGGCCCCGATTCAATGCCCATTTTCCCTTCCAACTGTTCAACACCTTTGTTCGTGAAACCGACGATCATCGGTTTGGGAACAGTTCGAATGGGGATCTACTCAGCGAAGGCATGAGCTACTTGGCGAAGGTAAACGACTTTCTTCTTTATTTCCGAATTTATCTTCATACTTATATATCTGAAAACTGATCAAATAATATTGGAAACACATAGGCCAATGCTGTGTTCGGGCGTCTTCGTCCGAGGTCCCTCGAAGCCGAATCTGAGGAAGAGGCCCTGAGGAAGGAGAATGCCCTTCTAAAGTCTGCCTTGGCTAAAGAGAAGACTCAACGTGAATGCCTTCTTCATACAAATGAAGGTCTTCAAAAAGAGTTAGCCCAAGCCAAGGGAGATGTGAAGGCCTCCAATGAAGAACTAAAGTCAACCAAAGCACAGCACGAGGAGATCGTCAAAATGAATGTTGACTTGGTTCAGAGGAGCGAGATAAGGATGGAGAAAATTGAGGAATTAAAGGCTGACGCTAAGATCCTGACCAAGACCATCCATAAACTGGAGGCGGCAGAGACTCGTCATATGAGTAGGCGGCTCAAGCTCGAAGAAGAAATCCGAGAACTCAAGGCTCTTCGGGACCTTGGGCCTCCTTTAACCGACGACCTTCGCAAATAAATATGCGAAGAGTACCGGAACTCGGACGAAATAAATGGGGAGATAATGAAGATATATTCGAGAGTTACGAGCTCTGCCGAAGTCGTGGCAAGGAGAAGCTGTCTGCAGCCAACTTGGATCCATCCTTACTCGATTCTTCAGACGACGAAGATGGCGCCTGAAGCTGATGTTCCTGTTTTTGTTTTTTCTTTCTTTAATTTATAGTATTTGTAAAAATTATCTAATATTGTAATTAGATTAAATATCAATGAAAAACGGTTTCATTCCTTATGACTTCGGTGTATTTATTTTCTGCCAATACTCCAATATTTATTTAACTAGAAAGATGCACAAACTCTTTCATGGACTGAACCCGAACTGTTAAGTAACAACTAAACATGTTATGTAACAGATAAGATGAAGTTAAAGAATGAGGCATTCCGAACTCGACACTTAGAAAAAATTTAGGTAATAAAGTAAAGGGATACTTATTAGTTACCGAAGTGTGAGACAGATCTGCTTCATTAGGAATTTGTTTACCCCGAAAGGCCTAACAAAACCAAGAGATGACATTTGCCTACCACGAAGGGCCCGATAAAGTCTAAAGATGACACTCGCCTACCCAAGGGGCTTGACAAGTCGAAGATGACACTTGCCTACCCAAGGAAGGGCCGACAAGGTCTAAGTGTCGAAACAATTGCCTACCACGTAGGGCTCGATAACGTCTTAAAGATGACACTTGCCTACCACGAAGGGCCTGACAAGGTCTAAGTGACCACCTGCCGAAGAGGCTACCATCGAATGGTCAGCAAGTCCTCCCGAACCTCCTAACACCAATGACGTTTGCCTACCACGAAGGGCCTGACAAACTCATAAGGACCACCTACCGAAAAGGCTACCATCGAATGGCCAGCGAGTCCACCCGATCCTCCTAACACCAATGACGTTTGCTACTACCATTTAAGGGCCCGACAAACTCATAAGGACCACTCGTCGAAAAGGTCGCCATCGAATGGCCGAGTCCACCCGATCCTCCTAACACCAATGACGTTTGTTTACCACGAAGGGCCCGACAAACTCATAAGGACCACCACCGCCGAAAAAGGCTACCATCGAATGGCTGGCCGAGTCCACCCGAACCTCCTAACACCGTTGAACTGATCAGCAACGAAGACAAGATTTGTTCGAGAAAAAGGGAACTTTTATTGATGATGACATAAATATTTACAGACTTCCAATGTACTGACATCATTTTTACTGAAAGTACTTCCTAAGCCTGCCAGCGTGCCAAGTATTCTTAATTGCTGACCCATCTAATGCCTTCAACCGATAAGTTCCCGGCTTCGGCACTTCAGTGATTTCATACGGTCCTTCCCAGTTTGGCATCAGCTTTCCCAGATTCTGAGGTGTAGATGCTTCGGCTTCTCTGAGGACAAAATCTCCTACTTTGAACCTTCGAAACTTTACCCCCTTGTTATAATGCTTGGCCACTCTTCTCGGATAGGGTCGCCAATTTGATTTAAGGCTGTTTCTCTTACTTCCTCAAGCAAATCAAGATTGGCCTTAAGCCCTTCCTCATCAGTAGATCTCTCTAAATCGATCGACCAAGACTTGAGATCCAATTTCAACTGGGACTAAGGCATCGATTACCATAGGCCGCCTAAAAGGTGAATCCCCGTCAGTAGTCCTTGGAGTAGTTCGATAAGCCCATAACACGCTAAGTAGCTCCTCCGCCATCCGCCTGGCTTCGCCCAATCTGCTGCTTTGATCCCATTCAAGTGACATGCTCATTGGTCACTTCAACTTGTCCATTTGATCGTGGATGAGCCATCAAGTCTTTTCGTCTTTGAATCCCAGTTCTTTCAAAAATGCTTCAAATTTCGATCCCACAAACCGACGTCCATCATTCGATATTACCACCTTAGGAATCCCAAATGAAATACTATTGATTCTTTCAAAAATTTCAAGCATTCCTGTTCCGTTATTAACCTAAGTGGTTTTGCTTCTACCCACTTGGTCATATAGTCGATGGCAACTATAACAAAACTGACTTGACCTTTTGCATTCGGTAGTGGACCCAAAGATATCAACCCCCTGCATAAATGAAGGGTATAGGAGATAAGATCGAGTATAGCTCTTCTGGTGGCTGATGTGGGATCGGACTGTTGAGTTGACACTTTTCGCACTTTTTGACGTATTCAGTTGCTTCTTTGAAGATGGTAGGCCAGTAGTACCCTTGTCGAAGTACTTTATAGGCTAATGACTTAGCCGCCATATGGTCGCCACAGATGCCTTCATGTACTTCCCGAAGAGCATATTCAGCTTCAGATGGAGTCAGGCATTTCAGTAGTGGAGATGAGAAAGCCCTTCGGAACAGATCCCCATCAATCAGAACAAAATTAGCACTCTTATACTTGATTTTCTTGGCGAGCATCCGATCCGAAGGTAAGACGCCATCTGCCAGATACTCTATATATGGAGTCAACCAAAGATTGGTTCAATAACACATCACCGATTCATAATGGACACTAGGATGTTGCAAAATTTCTAAGTAAACCGATCCATCAAAGACGTTAACATCCAGTAGTGGCTAATTTGAGAGAGTGCATCAAGAATTGAATTATTATACGCTTCTAATTTCAAACTCATAGGATTGGAAATTTGAAGTTGTTCCTTCAATTTCATTAGATATTTGATCATTTTAGGCCTCGAGCTTCAGATTCCCGTAAAGTTGCTTAACGACTAACCGAGAATCATCAAGATGATTATTCTTTGCACTTCAAGACTTTTTGCGGTCATAACCTCGCAAGTACCCTCGTACTCACGGCTTCGTTGTTTGTCGCTTTGAACTGAAATCGATGGCTGTTGCACCTTGAATCCTCCGGACTCGCCGAATAATCCTCGCTCCATCGATGTCCGTGGTAGAAGACCCATCTCTGCATACTGGCGCCCACGAACTCGCTTCATTGAAGAACGCAGAATCGCCTCGTTCGATCCTTCAACTTCGCCACAACTTCATCAAATTTAAAACGAGCATTCAACTACAAAATCAGCCAAGGCTTGTCCTTTGATGGCGGTTCGGGGATGATATTCAATGAAAAATTGGGACAACTCCATCGTCCATGCAATTTAATCTCCCGATACCTCAAGTTTGTCCATAATCTTCTTCAAAGGTCGATTCAGATATACTATTACCAATCTACCTCGAAGTATTGCCTAAGCTTTCACTAGCGGTTATTAAAGCAAAAGCAAACTTTTCAAAGTTCGGTACCTTGTTTCAAAGATCCCGAAGGACATGGCTTACATAATAAACCGTGTGTCTTACTCCCAACTTCACGCACCAAAACCGCTCTCCTACTACCAAATCTAACTAGTCGCTAAGTACAAATATAGGGGTTCAAGAGAGCGGGCTTCACCAACAAAGGCGCCAAGATAAGTAGGACTTGATGCTCGAAAGCGCCCCTCACACCAAGTCCATTGAAACGTCTTTGCATTCTTTGGCCCTTTCAATGTATCAAAGAACGGTAAGACATCTTTCCGCCGACTTGGACATGAACCTCCTTAAAGTGGCAATCCTTCCATCAGACGTTGAACATCTTTAAATGACTGAGGAGTCTTCATGTTCAGGATCGCTTGAATCTTCTCTGGATTGGCTTCGATTCCTCTCTGACTAACAAGATAACCCAGAAATTTGCCAGCCCCTAGACCGAAGGTGCACTTAGTGGGGTTCAATCTCAAATTGTGATGATGAATTGTCTGAAAGCATTCTTCTAAATCATCCAGATGTTTATGCACCAACATGCTTTTGACAATCATGTCGTTCACGACACCTCCATATTCCCGCCTTGGTGATATCTCAAGACACGGTTCATCATCCTCTCGGTATGTGGCTCCTAGATTGATGAGGCCGAAAGTCATTTTCTTATAGGCATATACCAAACGATGCGTAATGAACGCCGCCTTCTTGGTATATCCTCCTTGCACATGGAAATTTGATGATATCCAGAGAATGCGCCCATGAAACTTAACAAAGCATACCCAAGTGGCATCGATGAGTTGGTCGATGTGGGGTAGAGGTAGAAATCCTTCTGACAAGCCTTATTTAGGTCGCAGTAGTCGATGCGCAGATCGCCATTTACCATTTTGCGTACAAAGCACCACATTCGCCAACCATTGTGGGTAGTCAATCTCAAGATGAAGTCACCGCCACCGCTTTTGCAATCTCTTCATCAATTATTCACCGACGTTCGGTGCGAAAATCCTCCTCTTACGTCGGACCGCTTCTTTCGACGGGTTCATTCACCTCCCACCGATGCTCGCCGATATCCCCGCTTACTCTGGCATATCCCGAGGCTCCCATGCAAAAATATCAACATAGCATTGCAGAGCTCCATGAGGTTCGTCTCAGGAGAGGTTTGGCGGAGACCGAACCTATTTTCACCGTCTTGTTCTCCTTGCCCGAGATGAGCTCTATCTGCTCCGTTTCTTCAGCTGGCATGACCAATGGTTCGGAACTACTCTCTGTGAAGGGTTCGATCTCTATCGCCATGGTCTGCTTCTACTTCGATACTCCTACTCCCGAAGTGATCACAGCGTTCCTATAACACCTTCTGGCCAGATCCAAGTCCCCTTTCACCTCGCCAACCCCATGAGCCATAGGAAATTTGATTTTGAAATGAGGAATAGAGGTCACAGCTTGCAAAGCAATTAAAGCAGGCCTTCCCAAAATAGCATTATAAGCAGAATCTACATGCACAACATAAAATTTGCAAATAATTTCTACCGTTGGGGGGGCCGTCCAAGATGAACGGTAGTTCAATGGTTCCAGCCACCTTGACCGGGTCGTTACTAAAACCATATAAAGGAGCCTCCTATCCTATCTCCACCTTTCGCCCGTCTAGGTGCATCCTCTGATAAGCATGGGCATACAGAATATCTACAGAAGACCCATTATCTACCATCATCCGCTTTATATCCACCGAACCCACTTCGTGCAGTCAGCACCAATGATCCCTCGTGCGATTCGATGACTTCAGAAGGGTAATCTTCGTCAGTAAAGGAAATTACCGTACTCGAATAAGGTCTGTCAGTCTTGGGAGGGTACCCGCCACCTGACATGACCGAATCCAAGTAACTTCGGCGCTTCTTTCCAACGAAGTTTGCAGAAGTACCCCTAGTGATGACATCTACCACGTGCCTTGCAGTACATTCGGAGCCGGCAACGCTTCTTTGAACTGGTTGAGTTCTTTGGAACAGCCCTTCGTCTGCGCCTGCTTGATTAGTTCTAGCGACCACATCTTTGAATCAAAGCCCCGCCTTGTACCTTTCTTTCAATAAAGTCCTTCAAACTAGCACAGTCGTTTGTATCATGACCCGAAGCTTGATGGTAATCACAATACTTACGAGAATTTCCTTTTCCGGGCTTAATGTTATCTCGAGGTGGTTCGAAAATAGGTTGATTCTTAATTTGATCCAAGATAACAGCCCTGTCTGTGTTGAGTGCTGTGTACGTCCTATTCACTCTCTGGGCTGGAGCGGATGAACGTCCTCCACCCTGTCTCCAATTGTTATACTTTTTCGACTCGCCTTTGTAGCGGTCGTTATTCCCTTTATTCTTTCTCTGGTCTCTATCGGTTCTATCCCGATCTGTCTCCTTAAAGTCGCCTCAAGCGGGGACGTTTGAGGTCATCCATGGCTTCCTCCACCACGATATAACCTTCAGCTTTGTCGAAGGCTTCAGCGAGACTCTTCGGGTGATGAAACATTAACTTCTTCACTAACTTCTCCGATTTGACCAGATCTAACCCATTCTAAAACAGTCCAACGGCTTGTAGATCGTTCAGGTCTATCACTTGGCCGACTGCTTCACGGAACCTCTTCACATATTGGCCCAAAGACTCATTCGAAAACTGTCGAACCTGAGCCAACGAACCAATTGGTTTTCCCTTCTTTTGTTAAGCCAGGCGAGCATGAAATTTCTTGCATATGCTCCGCCCAAGATGAAATTGAATCTGAGGGCAAAATCCCCATCCACTGCCGGGCATCCTTTCTGAGTGTTGTGACAAAAGTATGACACTTAGCAGCATCGCTAAAGTCATAATAATCCATCGATTCGATCGAACGCACCGATCGTGGGTCATAGGATCCCCTGATCCATTATAACTCTCGATATGGGGCAACTTCTTTGTGGGGTCAGCTTTTTCCTTAAGAATCTCCGCGGAAAAAGGGGATGCCTTCTTTCCTGAAGTATCCTTCGTTTTTTGTACTTCGGCAAGCTGCTTCCGAAGTTCTTTTAACTCTTTGACCAGATACTCTACACCTTCTAGTTGAGATGATGCTTCTTTTTTCGGCGACTCCTTCCTCCTCTGAGTAGACCGGTTTCTTACAATAAAGCCTTCAATTTTAGAAGGGCTTCTGCGATAACGAGTGTCCACAGGGTGGTGTACCCTCAGTAGACTCTCAGGGGTACGATCTCTAGATATGCTTCGTCTTTGAACTCGGGCACTATGGCGAGAATGTGCAACAACAAGGGCTTTCTTTGTGGTTTCAGGAGTATGATCTCTGGAGCGACCTCTTCGTTCTCTTCGACCCTGCTCCTTAGAATCGACAGGGTGATGTACCCTCCTCGATCTTTGAGGAGTAGGGCTTTGGGATATTCTTCTTTCTCGAGTTCGGCCCCGAGACTCTCGTCCTGAATGAACAGGTTCTTTCCCACTTCGGTGTCCTTGCTCTTCGGACTGATTATAACTAAGCTCTTCGTCTCTCAACTCGCCATCCCAAGCCATCGCTTCGCCTATATCCTCGTCGTTGCTTCACGAGTACTTCCATAGCTCTATCCGCTTCATCCGCCATCTTAGCCAATCGTGAAGCTTTTTTCGTCTGGTCCTCTCAGATCGAGTTCTAGGCGAAGTGCCTTCTACTCGTTTAAGCGGTGGCGGACGCTTTATCCTTCGGGGAAGACTAGCCTACGTTTAGCCTTGCCCACCGCCTTCGACCAAAAATCTTAGGTGATCGTTTTGGCTGTTTGAAGTAGCATAACTTGTGGCGCCCCAAAATAGGTCCATTCCATCCAACCCATTACGAGTCGCCAAATACATGGTACGTAAATAACTACAACTTTATTATTACAACATATAAAGCTGTGAGTTTAAATACGAGATATTGCCATCTAGACAATATCCACACATAAATAAATCCCCATCATAATTATTGATACATTATTTTACAAAATGGTGAGGACTACTAAACAACTCTATCTAGAACCTTCATTCCATACCCCAACTAGTACTCGCTACATTCTCGCCTCCGAGAAGAAAAATGGAACAACAAGGAAAAGGGTGAGCTCAACTAGCCCGATAAAGAATATTATGACTAAGATAATGTACAACAAATTATCATTAGTCTTCAACAGGGAAAAATCTGATAGAATACAATAGACAACAAGTTTCAGATCAATAATCGCAATGAAATAATAATTCATAGAAGAGTTACGTAGAGAATGAAATCTACTATCTTCTATGTATGAATTTAAAAGTTCATCGTCGATATTTTATCCTCGTAACATCAATCAATATATATACGGAATCAAATATTCATCTTTGCACTCTGAGCCAAAGATATTCATCGATTAGTCATGTTCATCTAAACACTGTTCATCTTTGCACTACGGGCCAAAGATATTAATCGATCGGTCGTGTTCATCTCAACACTGTTCATCTTTGCACTCTGGGCCAAAGATATTTATCAAGAAATCATTCATCTTTTGACTACGGGCCAAAGATATTCAAGAATATCATCATTTAGGGTGAGGATGATGAAAAATATTTTAAAGAAAGCGAATCCGGTGAAACAAAATGACAAGGATTAAGGATTCGTACTTTGTTTTATCCACGCCCAAAAATACCTCAAAAAAATAATCACAAGTGGTGTAAAATTCAAGAATGATCAAAACATGGATACAATCAAAGCTAGTATCCATAATAGATATTTTGGACAAAAAGAAGAAATTTCATTTTTAAATTGAATAGTGCAGTATTCGTGAATAGTCAGATATCGTGAATAAGTGTCAGTATCGTGAATAGTAACTCAGACACAAAAGATAGAAATTTCACAAAAAACATCTTCACGCTTCATGAATAGTACTCGTGAATAGTAACTCGTGAATAGTAACTTCATGAATAAGTAACTCATGAATAGTAACCCGAGCATGAAAAAGTTCCAAATTTGATAAAAGTTCCAACCAATATTTTGGCATAATGATATTGAAGAAATAATATCATTTGAGAAGAAAATAACATCCCTTACCTCGAAAAGACAAGTACTTTAGTTGAAACAGGATATAGGCTATGACGAACTTGCAGTATAGCAATACTCAAAGTATACTCAAAATACTCACAAGAATACGCTCGATAATATAGAGAGAAAACTTGAGTTTACGGTGTGATTTTCAATTCTAACATAAGCACCCTATTTATAGGAAAATGCTTAGAACACCAAAGTAGAAAATTGAATATAATAATATTATTTATAAACAAAATTCCTTAGCCCGCCTTTAAAATCTGATTTCAGCCATAGCACATGTTAAATGAGGTTCACAAACTCACCAAAAACGTTTTTCTCAAAATAATTAATTAAAACTCCCAAAAATCAATTATTTCGGAACTCCAAAACTTCAATAATTCATAATAAATAGCCCTTTTGTCAGAAAATTCGAATCTCACGAGTTTTTATAGGAAATTCAATTCTCTACAACTTTGCAGAAGAAAGTTTTTCCAAATTCCAAAGAGAAATTGACCGAAATTCACAAACGGGTGATTTTACAAGCTATAATCAAATTTTAGTAAAGAAATGGGTCCACCAACACACAAAACATGTGTTAAACATTTAATCCAACAAAAATACTCTTCCTCCTCATTTATTCATATATCGCACATTCATTATAAAATATCACCGTTAATATATTATTAAAATAATATATTTAAATGAATTATTTTATCAGAAAAAGATAAAATATTAATTTTCAATAATTGTCACATTAAAAATTTTCTCCATCTATATCCACATAAAATCAATATTTTCCTCATCATATAAATCAATAATTAATTATTCACAAATAATATTACGAGAATCACGATCTTGGCAACCGGTAGTTCAGGAAAAGGAGGCTTTCAATAAGGATCTCTCTTCTTGGCGCAAGTGATTAGGTGACCAAACCTCTCCTTAGAGCAGAACTTTCTAGACATTGCCAATAATGTTATCCAATAATATTATTAGGATAATATGAATTATTACTAGATAATGAAAAATCTTTGGGTAATGACAATTATTGAAACAACAATGAATATAAAATATCAACGCAAAGAATTATTAAATCAATAAAATATTGAGCGATAATTTACGTAACAATTATTGAGTAGTGCCTTCTTACGTAAGAATCAATAATTGGTGCAATACTGCAGTGCCACTTTGTTTCAACAACGCGTATTAGTGTGTTTTAACCACCGGGTATTCCAACAAGATAATGAGTAATACTACACGCCTGTTATTTATAAACAACTTATATTTGTCATTTTCTTCATCCAATCGCTTTCCGTTATGGGGCCCACAAAAGACTGCGCCATCGTACGAATATTTCCCGACAGTACGAATATTCCACGACTAAACGAATATTCCCCGATGATAATGAATATTTTATAACCACTTGCTTATTCGAAATATTTGCGTATTTTACCCATAACTATCCACATTAATCAAATCAACCCTTACTATTTCAAAATAATAAATAGAGAAAAAAAATTTCATTAATTAATAATTTGGGGTCTTACAACCTCCCCTCCTTATGAAATTTCGTCCTCGAAATTGACGTATGTACCTGGTGTTTCGAAAAGATGAGAATACCTCGCTTTCATTTCCGTTTCGAACTCCCAGGTCATTTCCTCAATAGCATGGTTTCTCCACAAAACCTTAACTTGTGGTATAACCTCGGTACATAGGACATGTTCTTTCCTCTACAAGATTTTGACAAGTACCTCCTCGTACGTTAAGTCTTCGGCTATCTCGTCCAGGTTCTAACTTCAATAGCGTAGTTCGGAATTCGTCCACATATTTACGTAACATCGACACGTAAAAAAATGTTATGAAACGCGTCATACTTGGCGATAAAAGCGAGTCTATAGGCCACGGTTCCTATTCGATCGAGAATTTCAAATGGATTAATAAATCGAAGGTTTGAGCTTTCCTCACCTCATCGATTCTCGCTTTTGAAATAACAACTTCTTGCACCTCCTTCTCTTCAAATTCATCACTCAGTGTGTATCTTCAAGCGACTTTAACTTTATCGATTAAAGTCGATTATACTCGTATATCATCACGTGGATACCTAGAGTTTTCATCTCCATCCCTATTATTTGTAAATTATACGAAATTAGTCTTTGACAATATCGTACTCGTACTTGTATACGATCTTCTACTCAACACATCAGCTACCACGTTCGCTTTTCCAAGATGGCATGGTCGAACATGTCTTTGAAATGAGTCTCCTCTTGAGTTCTTCGAAGCTCTTCCCACATTCCTTGCTCCATTCGAATTTTGTATCTCTACGAGTCAGCTACGTTAATGGAATAGTGATTCGAGAATATCCTTCAACGAATCTCCGATAATAACCAACTAAGCCTCAGAAAGCTACGTATTTAGATTCTGAGCTTAGGTTGTTCTCAATCTGTGACTCATATCCCAACCTTGGATAGCACGTTACAATGACACCTATCGGTTTACTATCGCGCGAATATGGTGTCCCCTACGAGAGTCGGCTTCGGTGCATTTCACAAAGGAAGTCACCGGATAAAGGCTCGGTACCAAATTCTATTGTTGAATTTTTAACTCACGAAGTTCAATAGAGCCATTCGATATGAGATTTTAGAAATGAGTTTTGTCTTAGGGTTCAAAGTCGATACAAAATTTAATATCGTCTCTTTGGGAGTAAACCAAGAAATTCTTCAGAAATACGTCGGGAAAAATCAATAACAATGTGAATATTATTCAAATCGGCGTGTCTTTATTCAAATCCATAACATGGACTAAGAAAACTTGACATCCGTAATAAACGAATGACTTCATGGGTCGATATGAAAATGTTTGACTACAATGGTTTGATTGCTTGAATTGAATAATGAGTTGCTTAGGAATATGAAAACTAACAACCTTACGAAAGTAATCAATTTCGGCATGATGAGTAGTTAACCTTAAAATCACACCAAAAGCAAATATCTCTATAGAAATAAGGTTAACGGGTAATGTGATAGTGCCAACTGAATCAAGCAAGATTTCTAAACAACGGATGTAATGAAAGTTTCTCTAACTGAGTCTCCAAAAATAGGTCAAAGTCTAATTTCTCCGTAGTCAAGTTCAAACGTTGAGCGTAAGCAAGAGAGATAAAAGAATGGGTAGAAGCAGGATCTAGTAAGGTATAAACTTCGCAAGAATTTATAATTAACTAACCGTGCTAACTTCGTTCGGGTTCCTCGCATTTTGACCGGTCACGACAAACGCTCTTCCAAGAACCGATTGACTTTGACTTTTACGGGACATCCTTTTGAGTCACCATTCCATTGGGTGGGTTTCGATATCGCATAATCTCGGCGATATGTCCTTCTTTTCCACAATTATAGCATACCTTTAACTGTTGTGGGCGGTTTGGTGATATGCCCTCTTTCCCAAGATTTGTAACATACTGTAGGTGGTCTTTCTCCTCCTTGGAACTAGTTTCTTCTTGCCGACGTCTTCACATGGTCGTTGTTGAATCTCCTCTTTTAAAATCTCCTCCCGACTCACTTCTTCTATTTTCATGGCTACGATTACCACCGAGTGGTTACCGCCTTTGTCCGTATTCTTCTTTCTCTCTTTGGTTATCGTTATTACGATGGCTCGCTATCTTGGTATGATCTGGTTATGGTCCCTCGGTTGAGCGTACTCGTTATCTCGCTTCTAACAATGAGCCCATTGACAACATCTAAATAGAGAGAAAATTTATGAGAAATGAGATCTTGGCGTATCTTGGGTTTCAAACCTCTCGAAACATCCGCGTCATACTTTCCTCATTCTCCACCAAATGAGGTGAAAACTCGGATAACTCGCGAACTTCGCCTCGTCGTTTAGGACACCGTCATGTTATTCTCGCTCGATCTAATAAACTCCACTTCCTTCATATAGCCCGAATACTTTCGGGGAAGTACTTGTCATTAAATCATGCTTCAAACGTCTCCCATGACATCTTTTGAGTGCAAATTTGGATGGGTACGCTTCCATGATTCCCACCGATGTCTGCCTCATTACGAACATAAAAGTAGCGAATGGAACTTTTACGTTCCTCCGTGCATCCCAAGACATCGAATATCTTGGTAATTTGTTTGACCCACGTCTCGCTTTAATCGGATCGGCTTTCCCAGCATTGCGGTGGTCCCAACTCTTTGAAGCTGCTTAGTTGTGACCACCGTGAATTGCTATCATTTCCTCTTGTATTTTGAACACGAGTCTCCTCAAATCGATTTTGCATGAGCTGCAAAAAGCTTCTAAATATCCCTCGTTCATCATCTCTTTCATTGGTGTTGTTCATGGGAGGTACATTTCGACTGTTGCACGTTCTCCTCATTGATAAATCTGAGCATCTCCACGGTCTCATTTACTCCCTTGTTAATATTCTCAAATCGACATTCTCAAATCTTGTCATAATAAAACAAGGGTTAATTAAGGAAATCAATATATCACATAATATCCCTATATACTAACCAACTAACAAATAAGTTTAGGTAGGACACTAGCGAAGGATTTACTCGTCTCTCCCTCCTAGTTCTATTCCCCATCTCCTTGGAGATCATATCCTAAGCTCGATACCAATTGTGCGCGCCCCAAAATAGGTCCATTCCATCCAACCCATTCTAAGTCGCCAAATACATGGATGTAAATAACTACAACTTTATTATTACAACATATAAACTATGAGTTTAAATACGAGATATTGCCATCTAGACAATATCCACACGCAAATAAATCCCCATCATAATTATTGATACATTATTTTACAAAATGGTGAGGACTACTAAACAACTCTCTCTAGAACCTTCATTCCATACTTCAGACTAGTACTCATTTACATTCTCGCCTCCCGAGAAGAAAAATGGAACAACAAGGAAAAGGGTGAGCTCAACTAGCCCAATAAAGAATATTATGACTAAGATAATGTACAACAAATTATCGTTAGTCTTCAATGAGGAAAAATCGATAGAATCTGATGAGGCAACAAGTTTCGGATCAATAATCGCAAGTGAAATAATAATTCATAGAAGAGTTACGTAGAGAATGAAATCTACTATCTTACATGTATGAATTTAAAAGTTCATCGTCGATATTTTATCCCTGTAACATCAATCAATATATATCTGGAATCAAATATTCATCTTTGCACTACTGGCCAAAGATATTCATCAGTTAGTCATGTTCATCTAAACACCTGTTCATCTTTGCACTACTGGCCAAAGATATTAATCGATCGATCGTGTTCATCTCAACACTGTTCATCTTTGCACTACGGCCAAAGATATTTATCAAGAAATCATTCATCTTTGCACTACAAAGCCAAAGATATTGATAATATCATCATTTAGGGTGAGGATGATGAAAAATATTTTTAAAGCGAATCCGGTGAAACAAAATGACAAGGATTAAGGATTAGTACTTTGTTTTATCCACGTCCAAAAATACCTCAAAAATAATCACAGTGGTGTAAAATTCGAGAATGATCAAAACATGGATACAATCAAAGCTAGTATCCATAATAGATATTTTGGACAAAAGAAGAAATTTCATTTTTTTCGATTGAATAGTGTCGTGATTCGTGAATGAATAGTCAGATATATCGTGAATAGTGTCGTATACTTGAATAGTAACTTTCAGACCAAAAGATAGAAATTTCACAAAAAAACATCTTCACGCCGTGAATAGTACTCGTGAATAGTAACTCGTGAATAGTAACTTCATGAATAGTAACTCATGAATAGTAACTCATGAATAGTAACCCGACATGAAAAAGTTCCAAATTTGATAAAAGTTCCAACCGATATTTCAAAGATAATGATATTGAAGAAATAATATCATTTGAGAAGAAAATAACATCCCTTACCTCGAAAGCAGATACTTTAGTTGAAAAACAGGATATAAGGCTATGACTTGAACTCATACCGTATAGCAATACTCAAAGTATACTCAAAATACTCACAAGAATACGCTCGATAATAGAGAGAGAAAACTTGATTTCGGTGTGATTTTCAATTCTAACCTAAGCACCCTATTTATAGGAAAATGCTTTAGAACACCAAAGTAGAAAATTGAATATAATAATATTATTTATAAACAAAATTCCTTAGCCCGCCTTTGAAATCTGATTTCAGCCATAGCACATGTTAAATGAGGTTCACAAACTCACCAAAAACGTTTTTCTCAAAATAATTAATTAAAACTTCCAAAAATCAATTATTTCGGAACTCCGAAACTTCAATAATTCATAATAAATAGCCCTTTGTCAGAAAATTCGAATCTCGCGAGTTTTTATAGGAAATTCAATTCTCTACAACTTTGCAGAAGAAAGTTTTTCCAAATTCCAAAGAGAAATTGACCGAAATTCACAAACGGATGATTTTACAAGTTATAATCAAATTTCAGTAAAGAAATGGGTCCACCAACACACAAAACATGTGTTAAACATTTAATCCAACAAAAATACTCTTCCTCCTCATTTATTCATATATCGCACATTCATTATAAAAATATCACCGTTAATATATTATTAAAATAATATATTTAAATGAATTATTTTATCAGAAAAAGATAAAATATTAATTTTCAATAATTGTCACATTAAAAATTTTCTCCATCTATATCCACATAAAATCAATATTTTCCTCATCATATAAATCAATAATTAATTATTCACAAATAATATTACAGAATCACAAAGATCTTGGCAACTGTAGCCGCTCCTAAAGGAAAGAGGGGCTTTCAATAAGGATCTCTCTTCTTGGTAGCCTTGATTAGGTGACCAAACCTCTCCTTAGGCAGAACTTTCTAGACATTGCCAATAATGTTATCCAATAATATTATTAGGATAATATGAATTATTACTAGATAATGAAAATCTTTGGGTAATGACAATTATTGAAACAACAACAATATAAAATATCAACGCAAAGAATTATTAAATCAATAAAATATTTGAGCGGTAATTCTCGTAACAATTATTGAGTAGTGCCTTCTTTACGTAAGAATCAATAATTGGTGCAATACTGGTGTGTGCCTTTGTTCAACAACGCGTATTAGTGTGTTTTAACCACCGGGTATTCCAATGAAGATAATCTGATAATAAATTTCTGCCAGTTATTTATAAACAACTTATATTTGTCATTTTCTTCATCCAATCGCTTTCAAGTTATGGGGCCCATAAAAGACTGCCGTAAATGCGAATATTCCCCGACGAAGCATGAATATTCCACGACCAAACGAATATTCCCCGATGATAATGAATATTTTATAACCACTTGCTTATTAGAAATATTTGCGTATTTTACCCATAACTATCCACATTAATCAAATCAACCCTTACTATTTCAAAATAATAAATAGAGGAAAATAAATTTCATTAATTAATAATTTGGGGTCTTACATGAACACTTATTGTCGGTCCCAAACGATCCTTGACAGACACTCGTGGTGTCGATTCACTGGCAGCCCTCTGCTGCCCTTCGGGTGTAGGTGTTCTACTCTTCACCATGAATACTGACGTAGAACAAACACAGTTTGTGATTGAAAAATACTCAGGACACTAAAACTCACCCCTCCTTCTAGCGCCAATGTTAACGCCAAGATCTTTCTCCACGTCCCAATCACCAAGACGCGTCAATATCCCGCGATTCAACAAGTCGACACCAAAAGCAGCGGCTACCGGCCGTCGAGGATAGCTTCCGACGTGAGAGTCGAGACAAAGCGATCACAAGGTTAACAATGAGAGAAAATATTATCTAATGTCTGAGATAGAATAATAATCCTATGAAAATGTGTGTGTTACTTACCCTCTTATGTGATCTTAGCCCCATACATGCTCCAGTCCCGGTTTACCGTGCCACCCATCATCCCCTGACACCTTTTCCCCCACTCCCGGTCATTTCAGCCGAAAGTAAGCAGCCCACTTCCACACCTGCTACCACTGTTTGCCACCGCCGGTCATCTGAGTCCCATCCTCATTAATGCCGTGCGAGAAGGTGGCGAAACATAATAGTCAATTGTCACTTGGCATAATGATTCTTGGTCAAAGTTGGGTTAAGTGACAATTTGTATAATGGGCTAATTCAATGACTAAGCCCAAATAATGGAAATGACCCAAGTGGCCGGATCCAACCGAAAGAACCCAATGAAATGATCAAGTAACTGGGCCCAAACCATTCGGACCAACCAGGACTTAGCATAACATGATCCAAGGGAGGAGCCCATTAAGTCTGGCCCAATAAGGAAAAGGATTATGGCCCAACATCTACTATTTCCGAGACATAGGCATTTAATTCAACCAACAGATAATGATCACATCTTTACCGCCACAAACCTTTGTGTTTCCAACAAATTACACACGTGTTATACAGATGATACAGAATCAAAACTCTCTTATAACACATGTAATATAATTTAATTAAAACCAGACAATAGATAATTAATTTTACGCATGCATAATACAAAAATACTAACCAACAAAAATAAATCATGTAATAACAGTTAGCATAAATTTCTTAGGCATGCACAAAATATTTAATCATAATTTAATGCACACATAAAATATCCTAGAGCCTTATATTGAAAAATTAAATATTTGCAATGACCTTACATATTTTTCTTAAGACTCAAATCGTCTTCAATCTTCTTGAATAATCCATCAAATAATTCTTGAAACAATTTCCTGAAATTCACAATAAAGAATTTAGTACCAATGAACAAGTCATCATCAAAACATTAGGTTATTAGAATGTGATATAATCAACAAGTTGTTTAGCTTTGTAATTCATGAACCGGGTAGAAATATACCGTTTCACCGTGTGTAGTACTGAAAAGAGCCTGTACTTTAATTCATTATTGCTGCAATTTCACATAGACATATAGTGATTTTGGTAATAATGTCGCTTACATGATTTCTATCATATATGGAGGTTATGTGAGTAGGTCATAGTTCATTGAAAAATGATTATGTCCACTTTTGTGCTCTTGACTAGTTTTTCATGATAAGTATATAAACATTACTTGATGGTTATAAGTTAGATGAATTATTAAATGAAGTTAGTGTAACGTCCTAGAAAATCGAACCTTTTGTAAATACATTTATAATGAATAAAATAATATTATTTGTTATTATTATGTGTTAGTAAGATGAATGTTGTTCTATAACCTAGAAATGTCAGAAAGTCGTAGTATTTTAACTACGTGAAGGAATTAAAGTGTTTGAATTTCCAAGACGAAAATAAAAGTTTACGAAGAAATTTTTCGAAAAACACTATTCATCGATTTTTGCTCGGGAATTATTTTTGAACTTCCGAGAAATACATAGTGTTATAACATCAAGGTGAGATGGATTATGTAATAATAATCTAATTATGGAAAACGCAATATTTCGCATGCGGACTTAATTAGAGAACATTAGGAATATTAAGCGTTAAGAAGAGAGTGTATTGATCGTATGATACATAAGTATTGTACGAGGTATTGAATACAAGTATAATACAAAGTATTAAACGAGTATGTATGGAGAATGGAATAACGTATATTACAAATTAATATACGAGCTAGAATACGAGAATTATATGTATAGTATATGTAATAAGGCTTTTAGCCAATTAAGTGAGACTTGTAGGATTGTTAATAAATTGGTAGAGTCCAATAAGAATTGGACGTACAAACCTAAGAGTTTATTAATAAAAAGCCCAAAGTAACTTAATGCAAGCCCAAAATGAATAAGCTAAGTTAATTAACTTAAGCCCAATGTAAATGTAATGATCCAATGGGTTAAACTTGATCCATGGAGCAACCCATGTTGTTATGGGTTAATCTTGGTGACCAAGTACTTTATGTGGTGATCAAGTATAGGATAAGTGATGTGGTTAGCAAGTAAACTTGGTAAGTAAGAAATGAATAGTAAGGAGGTTAGTTTAAGGAGGTGGGATGACATAAAGACTATTATGCCCTCACTTTGGCTTTCCTATAAATAGAAGGCTAGGATTTTCATTTGTTGTTTGTTAATTTTCATCCAATACAAAGAAACTTATTGGTTAGAGAAAATAATCACTTTTAAGACAAACATCCTTTATTAGATTTTCAAAGAAGAAGAAGACTAGTTCATCAAGGGTAAGACTCTTGTCTAATAATTTTTCATCTCTATCATTGTAGGGTGATAAGAGAAGTGTAGTCTAATAAGCATGTATGCTAAGAACATATAAGAATTGAATAAGCAATGGGCTTAAGCCGAATAAGTCATGAATAAGTAACTTGAACCTAAATAAGTTATAAACTTATGAAGAACTTATGATGAACTTGTCATAGGTTTGCCATATGAAGTTAGTATGTATGATAAGATGTGAGAATGTTGATTAAAGGACTTAAATCTATAATAAGTCATAAGAAATGAAAACTTATAGTTTATAAGTTATTAAGTCATGAACTTATGAAGAATAAGTCAAAACCTAGCTTGAAAATAAGTTGATGTAATTTGTAGTTTAAAATGTTCATATGATGGTTAGAATCCATTTAGAACAATGATTAAATCATTAGTAACGAAGTTTCGCCGGAATTCACACGATTGGACGATAATCGTCGAATTCGTGAAATTCTCGGAATGAAAGTCGAATTTTGCGTTTGAACTCGGAAACGTTTGTTTTCGATGGAGACAAGACATATTTGGCATTATAGAGGTGCGGACTCGAAAATGACCAGATTCCAACTTAGAACGAAGAAACGAGCGTTGAACATTCACGAACATTTACCGTTTTCGTTAAAAATGAACTAATAGGTGAATTTTTAGCAAACGAAGTCAAAAAGATAAAATTCTTGCATGATCACGTACATTATGTAATTTGTGAACCGAAGGCTCTTAAACGAGCCAATTCGGACTTATAATGAAGAAGTTATGAGTCCGGGAAGTTCGCAAAGTTAAAAATCTGTCAAAGCTATCTAAGGCGAGAGTTAATGCCCAGCGCCAACCCAAGGCCAAATGATGATGGCTGGCATTGCACGCAGTGATGTCATAACCTTCGTAGTTTCATGTGCATGGCGCATGACGGTTTATCACATAGACTGCCGCGCGGCACGTCGAGTCCGGGATCCTTACCAAGAGAGAGTGGCATAACACAAGAGAGAGAAAAAAGGGTGGGTAGCAGATGCCATCCCTAAGGTTTTGACAGAGAAGGAAGTTTACAAGTATGAAATGAATGGTAACTCATTAGTAATGAACTAAGGAACTTAATGAAGCATTGTAAGGTATTGTTAAACCTTAATTATGTTGCCTAAAGGTTGAAGATAAGTAATCAAACAAGAACGTAATGTGAAGGTAAGAACGACGTAACGAAAAGCCGGAACCAATAATAACAAATCTAAGTCATAATTAGATTGAGAAGAAGGGTAAGATTTGTTAGGAACCATGTATGTTCATTCATGACCTAATGTGTTATGTGATGTTATCATTTACTGTAGAGACTTAAAGACTTAAACGAGAACGTGTTATAACTATAGCAGATGCTAAAAGCAAGTATTCTAACCCTTGTTCCAGTTCAATCTGGACAAGCTTTGTAATTCATGTATTCTTACACATGAAGTATTGTATGATGAAGTCAAATCCAACTCTTTCGGCTAGACTTATATTATGTTTGTAACAAAGTATGGTCAATGTTTTACCAAGTTATATTGGTGTGGTTTTCAAACGAAGACTGAGTATGCTAAAAATGTTTTGTCGTCAAACGACAGGCACGTGAGGTTGCCACAACTAATTAAACGTACATACGTTTAATGAATGTAGTGTTGATCAACATAGAGTACTATAGGCTGATCACCTAGACGTGCTCGTAAGAAATGTCGGACTTACAGACTTAGTGCCGGAATGCCCTTTTCAAAGAACTTATGAAATGCTCAAGGTCTTGGACCAGAATTAATGTTTTACTAAATATTGTTGTTGTAAAACGTTTTGAATGAAAAGAAGTGCTATTTTGAATTATCGATAGTACTTCGTAACTATTGTTCAATTATTGAAGATATATGATTCCTATGATTCAAGCATGTTGTTTATTAGAATTGTCATACCTATTAAGCTAGTAATGCTCACTCTTGCTTGAACAATATGAACACAACTAAGATTGAACGGACCGAAAGCTCCGGCAAGGATAAGGGCAAGGCAAAGACGAACCCGTAGATTACTTATGTAATAGTATAAGGTGAATGATTGTAATATATTTGATATTATGACAAGAACAAATGTAATGGTTATAAAGAACCTGGGGGAATGTTATATTATTTTGAATATATAGAAGACATATTCGTTCCTTTGAGACTTTTCAATTGATTGTATGTGTGAATGGTAGTACTGTGTATCACCATCTGTCGGGTTGGAAGATACCCGGATTTGGGGGCGTCACAGTTAGAATCCCATTCTTTCCAAATTTGATTACATTATTTTAGTATTATATTTTTATTCATTAATTGAATTTAGTGAATATAATTTTGAGTTATTCGTTAAAGCATATGAAAATAGTGACATAGTTGATGTATGATAATTAAGATTTAAAACCTTTCTGTGTGGATCGATACTTTTCTTACTCTGTACTACTTGTTGACCTATGTATGCTTGCATGAGTTAGAGTCCTTTTTGTTTGACTAAAAAGGAGGCAACACGATCGCGAGTAGACTTCGCTGCATGTGAAATGGAATTGACCATGACCATCCCAGTCTTTAAATATGAGCTCTTGCCAGCTCATTTGAAAAAAAAAAGGAAAAAGGAGAGAAAACTCTATCCATTTCAGCCTGTAACCCCCCCGCTAGAGTGCTCTAAACTGAGTGATTCTTCTTTCTAAACACTTGTAAGCTCGTGTTTTGTAACATACTGAAGTTTAACCGGTGGAAACCGAGTTTTCAGGCGTCAAAAGCTATTTGAAGTCTTCTTGACAACCCACTGTAAGATTTTTCAGATTTTTAAGCTTTCTACTATTTCTCTCTATATATATATATATTTACTAACATTGAGAGTCGCGTTGTTTGGGTATGCCCTGATATTATATATATATATATATACATATATATTTACAGCTTTTATGTAAATATCTGCTTTAATTGCTTTCATAATGTAGATATATAATCTTTTAGCCTGTGGGCTAGATTTGCCTAAATCTGGCTATTTCTAACTTTGACCCGTTCAAAGTGACTAAACTGGAACCGTTGAAGCTAGAATGGTTTATATTTATTCAAATCTAGTTCTTTTTCTAGCTTTTGCACATATCACTCTTTCATGTAAGCCTAGGAATCATGTGATCACAGATTCAGCTTCTGAATCTAGATTCGGTTCCCATGATGGACATTTTGCAACTGCTGCTAACTGGTAAATTATTTATGGTGTCTGAATATCCTTAGATGGCTCTCATGCCCACAAGGAGTTCAACACTGCTATGTATCTTATTTTCTCAAAGATGCCTCGCATCTCGAAAATAAAAGCAATCAAGCCGAACACATAACAAAATGGAAGTATCAAAGGCCTCGATTACTATTGAGCATAAGGGTTTGAAAACCTATTTTCCAAAACTTCATTGCTATATCTCGTTAAAATTGAACTTTTATACAAAAGTCAAACCCTTTTGTATATAGGTGCAAACGAGGCATAACACTACTTCCAGACAACTGCACATAGGCCCTACACACACACACACACCCCTACACACACACACACACATACACAGATAAAAGTTAATGAAAAGTGGCGGTAACCGTGTTATCACAGAAGTCGGGGGTGCCTAACACCTTCTCTCCACTTAATCAAGCCCCTGACCCTAACGAACCTCGGTTTCCCAGACCAGTTAAACGGTGTCAAATCATTGGGTCTTTGTGCAAACCTTTCATTATTTAAGTTGGTACAACCATTTAAAATTACCAACTGGCAACTCTAACAGTCAAATCGTCAACATATACATGTCGGACCTTTTCAAACTTGTTTTTTTAAACAAATGTCACCTAAAAATGAAAATACCAAAAGAAAAGAACATATATGGATAAATAAAACAATAAGTCTAAGGGGACATTGTTCTAGTAACATTTCTAGCGACTTTTTTTTTGTAGTACCTTCCAAAAAATGTATAGTATTTATTCCAATTGGAATTTTGAAAAAAATAATATTTTAGGTATAATTTGGATATATCTGAAAGCAAGGTGCATGCAGTCTAATCATAACTTTTTTTCAGATGTATCCAAATTACACCTAAAACACTGTTTTCTGTGTAAAATTTTTACTTGAAATAAATATTATATATTTTTTGGGAGGTACTACAAAAAAAATCAAAAAAATAGTGTCGTTATAATGTTACTAGAATAATGTTCCCCTAAAAGGACTCCAAAAAAAAATTTTCGACGTTGACAAATAGAAATGTCAAAAAATGTTGACAAAAAATAAACAAGACTATTTTGAAAGTACGTGACAAGTTGGAAGGACCGGAGTGGCATTCAACCAATAAAAAAAAGTTGCCTTGGGTGAGAGGTCAGATCTCTTTTCACAGTCTGTTTTTCCTCTATTAACTTTAACAAGGCATCTCCGTTTTTACGTTGTCCTCCATTAAATTAGGGTTTTTGAGCGTTCTTAATTTCCTTTACAAATTCTTACATCTGTGAAATCCCCACCAATTACTGCAATGGATAACAATCTCGATCTCAACGCCCCACACTCCATGGGTACAACAATCATCGGAGTCACATACAACGGCGGTGTTGTCCTCGGCGCTGACTCTAGAACCAGCACTGGTACCCTTCTGTTTCCTCATAATTTTTGTTTTCAGGCAAATCAAACAAAGTATTTCCTTTTATTGATTTGGTTTGCAAATTGCAATTGCCTTGCTAGGGATGTATGTTGCTAATAGGGCCTCCGACAAAATCACTCAGCTCACTGATAATGTCTACATATGTCGCTCTGGATCGGTATTTTTCTTCTTCTTAATTAAGTTTGTTTAATATAATGTGTTCGCAGCTAAAATTTATTGGATGGTTCTGTTGTATGAGCTCAATTGTAAGGTTAGGTCATACTCTTTGTCCCAAATTTCATGTCCCAATTTGCCATTTTAACAAACTAAGGAGAATTATGTAAATATTATACAGTGCTCTAGTTGTGCCCTTCATGGACCTACATGCATAATAATTTAACAAGTTACAAATATAATTACGGGGTGAGATGGGATTTCCATGAACCTCACAAATTTCAAGTGAACGTGTAAAACGGTATGTTTACTAGATTAGCACATTTTAAAATTCTAAGGCAACATTGTTTTGGGACATCAATAGAAGGAACGGAAAGTCTAAGGAGGGGGGTATGCATTTGGTTAATGTAGCTTTGCTCTAATTACTATCAGATAAACATGAGGATTTTTTTCATAATGCTGTTTGTTTGGGCTAGTAGTTATGGCCTAGTTAAATAGGTCCTGCTATATGTTATAATAATTTCTGCTTTATTCATCATGAAAAGCTCTATGGATTGAGTTGTGATCAACCTGTAAAAGTACAAACTATATTCTTCTCCAACAGCTATGGGTTGGTAAGGTTGGCCTCAAGTATGGGTTTAAGAATCAACAACCTCGGGGTTATTCTTTCCATCGATTATATTTATATTTTGATATTTATACTATGTAAGCAACGTCTATTATAAGTGAATGTCAGAGTCAGTATCCTTTTTGGTATGCCTAAGAGTCCCAATATCAAATTCTAAATTTCTCCTTAAAACTATACCTTTTTACTCAACAACTAAATTTGGTTTTTGTAATACTTCACATTTCACCTCTATGTGTATGTTTGTTTTTTTGGGGTTAGGGCTAAAAAGAGAAATGCAATCCTCTTCTGTAAAATGCTTGACAGAGTCACAGAGGAAGTACTTTGCTATAGGGATTGCTACTTTTGCTCAGTATAATAACTATCCACTTTCCTTAAATAAGTGACTCTATGCTGTCACCAAATTGCCCTTGAGCTAGTTCTAATGGTCTTTTTCTAAGTTCCAAACTTGTTAATGGCTTACACATGTCAAGCTTTACAAGCAGCCAGCCATGAGTGATCACCACAATCTTTAGACTTAGTGAATGTAATTTTTTGTGACCTTTGAAATAATGATAGTACGAACTAGAGAAAGTTTATATGTAATTCTCTTTTAGTCATTAAATAGTTAAACCATAGTTGTTACGGGGCCACGACGAGTCATGGGGGTAGCCGACTGCCAGGACAATTATGCGACATGGTGGCTGCCATGACGTCCGTATGGCGACAAGTCGTTTACAATGTACAATGTGTAATTTATATATTATTTATTTTACTTAATAAGTATTTTGGTAATAAAATTTCATATACATTAAAACTCAAAACATAACACTATGGAATAACATTAAAAACATAATTATGTAAATCCTGAGTAATAACAATCCAAAAATAAAACACTTGATATTAAAATATGCAGTGCACAATTATGATGTTTAAACAATATCCAACTAGTAGTAGCAACCATATTAATCCAGAACAATCATTTGATTGCCACATACACAATTATGAAACTTAAAATGTAACCACTGTCAATGGATAAAATGTAAAGAGTACATATATAAAATATGAATACATAGATAAATATAAATATAAATATAAATATAAATATAAATATAAATATAAATATATAAATTTATTTATACATGTATATTAATATATATATATATATATATATATATATATATATATATATACACACACACAATGGATCTGTCCAGGACTCTGAGCAGTCCAAAATCCGGACCTTGATTTTTTTTTTTTTTAGAACAACTAAAAAAAATAAAATAAAATTATGAAACTGAAATTTTTCCATAATATAATGTTTTGGGCGTGATTTGGATACCTATACTAAAAATGTATATACGATACCGCATAAACCGTATGCAGACATGTTTTGATATATGTATCTAAATCACACCCAAAAACACTCGTATTATGTAAAAATTCAAGTTCCATAATTTTTTTTAGTTTTAAAAAAGCCAAAAAAAAGGTCCAATTTTGTTAAAATACTGAGTGGGACTGATCCGGACTCTATATATATATATATATTATATTTATAATTGTGTATGTGGCAAACTCCGGAGTAAAGTGTAATATAAAGCAAATACTTGGAGTAAAAAAAGTGAAAGCACTTATGGAGAAGCAGAGCAGTGTGATATATCATATATATGAATGCTTAGAAGCAGAGCAGCCAACCTCGCAAAACAAAAAAAAGAAGCAAAACCTGTGTGTTTGAGAAGCTGGGTTGTCGCGAAGGAGTTGCGATCGAGGCCAAAGATGTTGTCGTGAAGGAATGACGATCACGATGGGGTTGTAATGTTGTCGCGAAGGGCTGCGATGGGTCTCCGACTCTACTTGCTGCGAATCGATGGGTCGCGATGAAGTCGAGCACTCGAGCTGCGATTGGATGAAGTCGAGTCCAAGACTACAAATAGCCAGATAAGGGTTTTGCTTTTCTCCTTTTCTCCTTTTCTCCTTTTTTTATCGATGGGTCATGGGTATGATGTACATGGGTTAATGGGTCAGAAGATGGGTAGATGTGTTAAGGGCCAGAGCTGCTAAGGCGTGAACCTTGGCAGCTCCACCTCTAGGCGACACTCTCTGTGCCCTTCTCTCTATCTCCTGGATGCCTATGCGACTCTGTGACAACTATGAGTTAAACATCTATATCATTGTTTTGTTAGCAGTGTTTCCCTTCATGTACGAAGTAGAAACTTTCATAGAAGTGGCTTTAGCTATTCTCTTCTTGGCTTTTTACCTTACTCTTTACTTCTCATGACTGTACAGACATGTTTTGATATATGTATCTAAATCACACCCAAAACACTGTATTATGTAAAAATTCAAGTTCCATAATTTTTTTTTAGTTTTAAAAAAAAAAAGCAAAAAAAAAAAGGTCCGGATTTTGTTAAAATGCGGGAGTCCGGACCTGATCCGGACTCTATATATATATATATATATATTATATTTATAATTGTGTATGTGGCAAACTCCGGAGTAAAGTTTAATATAAAGTAAATACTTGGAGTAAAAAAAGTGAAAGCACTTACAGAGAAGCAGAGCAGTGTGATATATCATATATATGAATGCTTAGAAGCAGAGCAGCCAACCTCGCAAAACAAAAAAAAAGAAGCAAAACCTGTGTGTTTGAGAAGCTGGGTTGTCGCGATCGAGGTCAAAGATGTTGTCGTGAAGGAATGACGATCGCGATGGGGTTGTAATGTTGTCGCGAAGGGCTGCGATGGGTCTCCGACTCTCCTTGCTGCGAATCGATGGGTCGCGATGAAGTCGAGCACTCGAGCTGCGATTGGATGAAGTCGAGTCCAAGACTACAAATAGCCAGATAAGGGTTTTGCTTTTCTCCTTTTCTCCTTTTTTTATCGATGGGTCATGGGTATGATGTACATGGGTTAATGGGTCAGAAGATGGGTAGATGTGTTAGAGCTGCTAAGGCGTGAACCTTGGCAGCTCCACCTCTAGGCGACACTCTCTGTGCCCTTCTCTCTATCTCTTGGATGCCTATGCGAAGCTGTGACAACTATGAGTTAAACATCTATATCATTGTTTTGTTAGCAGTGTTTCCCTTCATGTACGAAGTAGAAACTTTCATAGAAGTGGCTTTAGCTATTCTCTTCCTGGCTTTTTACCTTACTCTTTACTTCTCATGTCAGGATCAGTTTACTTTGTGAACGCAATGAACACCAACAAACCCACTCTCTCCCCCCCCCCCTCCCTCCCCTCCCCTCCCCTCATTTTCATCTTGTTTGATTGCAGTCCTCAAATCTCTGCTACTTTGATGTACTCGTCATCAGCAGCGTTGCCATTTGTGATCTCAACATGCAAGAGAAAGGGAAGGACGGGGTCCTGGGGGTGTAGGGGAGGGGAGAATGTTTTGATTTGTAACTCCTGTGTATCATACTCTCATTTATGGAGGGGCAGTATCTTCTTGTTAAAACTAGACTAGTTTGTTTGCTTCCATAAGAATGCATTGTGTTTGCTTTTGCTTTGAACCTACAAAAGTATAGTTAGACACATGCTGTACTCTTGAACTGACAAAAAGTAAATGTTAATTCTGAAACTATTAATTTGCAAGTATTAAGGAAGTCCTTAAGAAGATAGGTTTATTTGTTTCTTATTCTTACCTTTTCTCCTATCCAATGTCATGCACTTTAAAGTATCGGTCTTTTGTTTTGATGGATCATTTACACGACTTTTTCAGGCTGCAGATTCGCAAATTGTATCTGATTATGTTCGATATTTTCTTCATCAGCACACGTGAGTAATACTTATCTTATTTCTCTACACATATTGGTTTCTTATTTGATTTTTTTCTTTTACTGATTTTCTTTACCATTTGTGCATACTTGTCTCCTATTTTGGAGTATTTTTTTTAATTGGCGGAAGGAAGTATTTTGTGACCCCCCAAATCCTTGTACTCACTACAACTGATTTGGTGGTCACTATTCTCATCCATGCTTATAATACAAACATGATCTTAACATAAATTCAACACCTGTCCATATCACCACCACAATGCATTAGACAATCTATTATATCACGTGCATCCCAAGTCTTAGTCTTCATACATCCGCAACACCTGTCTACACTCAAGCTAGGGATATTTCAACGTATAATATACAACATGGGATTACATTCCCAGATTTTCATATAAAAAAATAAAACTTATTACAAATCTATAACTTAATTACAACATAATCAATTCTACACTATTACAATAGTTATTCTAACTTAAATAACTAATCTATTACATCATTCATATCTCATAATAATTAACATTTCTAACAATTTCAAGGCCTCAGATTCAAGGAATAACAAGTCTTGATTTTCTAATAATCTTAAAGACGTAAACCAATGAAAGGTTTCAAGGATCTCAATGTTAGATGGATTATAACATCTGTAGCTCAACATTCCAATAACATGAATAGTCTCGAATGAACTGAGCGGCCATAAAGCAACAAACTCTTTCATGTTGTAGTAGAGGTGATCAGCCTGTTAGTACTCTCGTTACAATGAACACATTCATACCATAATTCAATGGCATATTGTCAGCACCCTGACATTCTTAACCAATTCCCCCATTTAATAGGGTTTTTTATCTCAGTTAATAAATTCAAGGAATCCGCCCCAAGCTAACTTGGTTTGGGGCAACAATTATCCAACAACGAGGATTTGTAATCACATAGAGCTTTCGATAACCAGAATAAGATTTCTCAATAAATAGATAACATAAGCAATGGAGTTTGGCCGAATACAAATGGTCTCACTCACCCATCAGTCAATATATACAACATGCTCAAGCTTCGGAATAAAACATAAGCAATTATAATTCGAAAAATACAAAGGCACATAGTGTGGAAACTTGCCTGATTCCTCAATTCGTTCTTGTTTACTGTAAAATCCACTTACGTTCCTCTTCAGATTACCTACACCATTTTAGAAGGTTCAGGTATTAATTTCTTAGTAAAATAATTCATTCTCGTTGATAACTTCCCGTAATTCGTTTTCACGATTATTAGCTCATTTTAAACTCGTTTTTGAATGTGTTTTCAACCCCTTTTTACATTTCAACATTCCCAACCTTATTTTTCTGCAAACTTAAGCTCCCTAGCTCAGTTTTTACTCATCCATTGGTAAAATTTTATTACACAACTTTCATCAATTTTTTTCATCTTCATGCCCTTGTGCCATAGCACCTTAGAGAATTTATTTGGCCAAACCCTTTTTACCAGAGTTAAATATATTAATTTTAGAATTTCTGTAATTTTTCCAAAATTTTCCAATTAAGTTTACTATTTATTTTATGACCATTTCTATCCAATATTGTCACATTTTTCATAATTCAAGCTTAATTCTGAATTTTGGAGAACTCCTTGATATCATCTCAGAGAGTTCAAATCTAAAATTTCAGCCTCATATCATTTTACAGAGACCAAGTTATGCCAATTTCAGTGTTTACAATTCCAAAACTGTTTTTTTTAATTAATTATCCTCAACTCTAATCAATGTTCTAAAAGGCGCTAGGCGGGAGGCGGGCGGCTGAGGGGGGCCTAGCGCCTAGGGAGTCTGGGCGGAGCCTAGGCGGGATTTTTTATTTTAAGCCAATTTTAATATTTTATCTTACATTTATCCAAACAAAACAATAATATAAAGTAAAATAATCTATAATAAAGATAATAAAGGCCTTTGCTTAAAGTTCAAACACATATTCATATTGCTAATGTCAAAATTCAAACACAAACATGCAATTGTTCAAAGTTCAAACATATTTTTAACCTATTAGTTTTATTCATAAACAAGATTGCTATTAAATAATAAAATTTAAAATTTTAAGAATTTAATTCAATATTAAAACTTAAGAAACTAAACATATAAATTTAAGAATTATATTGAATTAAACTAAATATTACAAATGTATCATCATTTATATAATTTGAAGTTGGTACAAGTTCAAAAAATTACAACTATAATAAAATTATCCATTTTGACTTGATATTGTTCACTTCTCGTTGTGATTTGATATGCTACATGTATTATGAATATGGTAAATCATTATTAAAATAAATATATCAAAATCTGGTTTGGGTAGTTATTAAAATAAAAAAAACCTCTCCGCCTAGATCCCACCTAGGCCCCGTCTTATTTTCTGGAGGGATTTTTTTTTGCCACCAGGGAGCCTAGCGCTTAGGCGGGGCGCCAAGGGGGGGCCTAGCGCCTAGGCGGGGATTTTTAGAGCACTGACTCTAATTGAGCTCGATTTTGGAAGGCATCATCCCTGTACCAGTAGCTACTTATGCTAAAATTTTCAGGTTCAAATAAGGCCCCCTAACTCCAAAAGTTTAGCATAGGGCAGTAGGTTATGTTCTCTGGCCAGCCTCCTTGCAAAATTCATAATTAAATATCTACGAGTTAGGTTCTCAAATTTTTATAGCATCTAGAGAACTTCCAGAGTTGCAACATATCAAAATTTCAAGTTCTAACTTCTTATGGATTAGAAGTAATGTAATGTTCAAAAACAGGGCTGAAAGTAGCTCTACTCTAGCCTAGTTTTGCTTTTCACTTCTTGTTTCCTTCATATTCTTTGTTCCTCTTTCAAGTGTCATGACAATATATCTCTAATACCATATAAGTGTAACTTACTTATGCTTAGAATCTCATAAAATTCATAAGAGAGAGCAATGTTCTAAAAGGTGGGAGGCGGCCGGCCGAGGGGGGCCTAACGCCTAGGCGGGATTTTTTATTTTAAGCTAATTTTAATATTTTATCGTACATTTATCCAAACAAAACAATAATATAAAGCAAAATAATTTATAATAAAGATAATAAAGGCATTTGCTTAAAGTTCAAACAAATATCCATATTGCTAATGTCAAAGTTCAAACACAAACATGCAATTGTTCAAAATTCAAACATATTTTTAATGTATTAGTTTTATTCATAAACAAGATTGCTATTAAATAATAAAATTTAAAATTTCAAAAATTTAATTCAATATTAAAGCTTAAGAAACTAAACATAAATTTAAGAATTATATTGAATTAAACTAAATATTACAAATGTATCATCATTTATATAATTTGAAGTTGGTACAAGTTCAAAAAATTACAACTATAATAAAAGTATCCATTTTGACTTGATATTGTTCACTTCTTGTTGTGATTTGATATGCTACAACATGTATTATGAATATGGTAAATCATTTGAAAAATAAATATATCAAAATCTGGTTTGGATAGTTATTAAAATAAAAAAAACCTCTCCGCCTAGACTCCACCTAGGCTTCGCATAATTTCTTGGAGGATTTTTTTTTGTCGCCTTGGGCCTAGGTGAGGCGCCAGGGGGGCCTAGCACCTAAGCGGGGGCCTAGACGGACCTAAGCGGAGATTTTTAGAACACTAAGAGAGAAATTTTGGAAAGTATTTGAATTAGAAGCTAAGTTTAGGTTGATTACAGTTTGATTTTGCTTCATTTGTTTCTCTTAGCTCCAAGTATGCTTCAATCTTCTTCCACTTCCTTCTTGCTATGGCTGAAACCCTCTCTCTTCCTCTCTTGTTTGAGGTGCTTGTGTAGGAACAATGAACCAAATGGGAGTTTACTTCCCTTTTTAGATATTTATTAAGTTTTAACCGATTGCAAACTAGTCTCTCTTGACTTGGTTATTCATAGTCAAAGCTCTTCCACCTTTTCTTAATTACCTTGATTAGCCCTGACTTAATTAGTGACTAATCATGATTAACATTCACTAATCATACTTAATTATCACTAATCATACTTAATTATCTAATTAGGTTACTACTCTTTTTGAAATGGGTGTGATGTTGGATGAGTCCGCGAAAGTTGGTTAGAACAATATAAAAGGCTTGGAAGCCTATATGAAATTGTATTTTAATTAGTTTTTTTAATTTTTAGTTATCGTATTAGAGTCTAATTTAGGTTAGGAAAGTTCAGGAGTATTATAAATAGTGATGCATTTTATTATTTGGGGACATTGAATAATTAGAATTGATTGAATTTTGTGATATTATTGTGACATTTATTCTTCGTCGCAAAACCCCTGTTCCTATCATTTTTTGGTATCAGAGCCCAACCTCGACCACTTTTTGCTGCCCATAACCCTGTCCCAAAATCATTCTCCCCAAGCGCGACTTCAGTTAAACCTAAATTTATTGTTCAGCCATCATACACCCATTTTGTAGCAAACTATCATCTTCCTTTCACCAAAACATTAACCAACTAAGAAAACTAAACCTTAATAAGCGTAATCACCCGATCTGACAATATACATATACCAATCACAACCTTAATTTCAGGCAAAACCTAGCCAAACACAACCCAAGTTGCAACCTCCAACTCGCAGCACCATCACCGCCGCCGCGTCCCTCCGCCACAATCCTCAGTTTTGTCCAGAAAATTTTAATCCTTAGCCTCCTCAAGCTTGCTGCTCTCTATGTACTTATGTAGGAAAAAGAGACATGGCAAATTATAGCTGAGTACCTCATAGTTTTATAGTTTTCTACTTTAGTCCATCAAGTTTTCTAAAATTTCAAAATACCTCTGAAATTTTGCATATTAGTCTTTATAGTTTCATTTTCTTTCATTTCAACCCCTGAAGTTTCAATAATTTCAGTTCAGCCTCTGTTTCTTTATCCTACCTGCACTTACGTCCCTAGAGCAAAAAAAGTCTATTTTTATTCACAGGAACCATGGTTAATGGTGGAGAAATCAACGCCAAGCTTGATAATTATATGTTACAACAAGATGAGCGTCTCAAGAGGATTGAAGATTCAATCACAACACCAAATATTCAGGCCTCTATAACAACACTTACAGTAAAAGTTGATGTACTCACGGAACGCGTAGATAAGGGATAAGAAGATGTTCATAAAAATTTTGAAGACCCCATTCCGGATCTTAATCATTTGAAACTACATAGCATGACCCTAATCCCCGAGTTAATCATCATGTTCCAGATCCTAGGATGAATGCAGTGGATAGAGGAGCAAAATTAGAGGTTCGAGATTTCAATGACAACATTCTTTGATTGGATTCATAGTTTGGAGAGTTTCTTTCGTTGGTATGAATTTTCCGATGAAAGGAAAATATTCTTTGCTTAAGCGAAGTTGAAAGGAACAACTCGGATTTGGTGGGATCAATCAACGAAATTTGAAATTTGTATACAGCTGCGAGAAGATGGGAAGATATGAAAGTTGCATTGACCCGACGTTTTGTACCTTCATATATAAAGCAACGAGCATATTTGCAGTTAACTGTGCTAATATAAGGAAGTAAATCTGTTGCCGAGTATACTTCAATGCTCTACAGTTTCGTTACACGGTTTGAATTTCTTTGGGTTGAAGAAGTTTTAATCTCCATGTACTGTAGAGGATTGCATCTAGAGATGTGATGTAGCTACATGTAAACTCTTGCTCTTGGATGATGTTGTTCAAGTTGCCACCCAGATAGAGGATAATTTGAAAATGAATTCTGTTAGGCCTCCAATACAAGTCCAAACTCGGAGAGAGTGTACGTTTGTGGAGCCTGTTTTAAATAGGCCAATGGAAAGAACGTCAACAAGCCCTTCAACTACCAATAACAACTCGTCTAGGTGCTATAATTGTCGTGGTTTTGGTCACATATCTTTTGAGTGTTCTTTCCCAAAGATGAATGTTGTCTCTTCTCCCCTAGGCAACTTGCTATTGTTGACAAAGCGTGCAGAAAAGCCGACTTAAATGAAGAGGTTTGCAAGCCGATAGACGATGAATATGAGCCTGATTTAGAAGCCGATGCTCATTTGGAAGGAGTTTAGGTGTTCTTCGACCTTTACTTGTTGCCCAGAAACATAAGAATGATCCTAAAATCCACTGTGGGCAAATTTTTCAGACAAGAGTCGTGTGCAGGACAAGTGTGCTCTCTTGTGATTGATACTGAGAGTTGTACTGAGGAAACAGTTAAGAAATTTGGGTTAAAAGTTGAGCCTCACCCGGAGCCGTATGATGTTGCATGGATTACCAATACAAAGTTACGTGTTACCCAAAGGTGTATGGTTACATTTTCTGTTAGCAAGCTTAAGGATATCGTAATGTGTGTTACCTCTGAAAGTTTACCACATTATCTTAGGGCGTAAATGGCTATAGGATCGTCACGTGCAACATGTTCCGACGTGATTGTTCTTGTGTTGATAACTTGACGGAGTTGAGTTTTTTTCAGCGGAGGAGAAATGATGTAGGACGAGTCCGTGAAAATTTGTTAAAACCTATGTTATTCGGACTCGGGTGCGGTGCAGGTACGAATGTATCGGACACATGACGTCAAAAAATAGTGGATACGCGGATATGAATCCGAATTTGGACACGAGTCTTTGGGGATACTGATATGTTATGATTTTTAACAATAATGTTTTAATTGTATCACCAGTTTTTTTTGCTTTCTAAGTGCAAAACATAAAGAAAGCAGCAGAATCGAAACAATGGAAAAAACAAAACTATAGGGATTGATATGTAATATTCCAGGACTATTTTGAACTTTCAAAAAACCTGGGGGACTAAATTAAAAAACTATAAATATTATGGGGTACCTAACTGTAATTTTTCAGGGGATATTTTATATTCCTGATCTGATCTGACTCGTTTTTTCTTCTTCCTCCTCCCGCGTCTCTTCTTCTTCATCCTCTTGGTTACGGCCAATGTTCTAAAAGGCGTTAAAGGAGAAAGAAGAAAACAAAACTATAGGGGGGAGCTGAAATTTTAAGCCAAGTTTAATATTTTATCTTACATTTATCCAAACAAAATAATAATATAAAGCAAAACAATCTATAATAAAGATAATAAAGGAAAATACATCAATACTAAATTCAAAAAACTATACATGCAATTGTTCAAAGTTTAAACATATTTTAAATTATTAGTTTTATTTATAAATAATTTTCTATTAAATAATAAAATTTCAAAATTTTAATTATATTAAACTTAAGAAACTAAACATAAATTTAAGAATTATAAAATTGAATTAAACTAAATCTACAAATGTATCATCATTTATATAATTTGAAGCGTCAAGTTCAAAAAATTACAAATATAATAAAATTATCCTTTTGACTTGATATTGTTGGTTGTTGTGATTTGATATGTTATAACTATGTCGATGAATATGGTAAATTATTAAAAAATAAATATATTAAGATTTGGTTTAGGTAGTTATTAAAATAAAAAAAAAAAATCTTCCTTTAGAATTACTCTGATTTCTTATTCTCGATGAACCAGAGGCGCTAAGGGGGCCTAGCGCCTAAAGGGGATTTTAGAACAATGGTTACTAGTGACGAGTCCGCTTTGATGGAGTCTGGATCCGATATGCTCTTCCGGATCTCTTCTTATTCTCAGATGAACCACCTTCCAAAATGACCAGATCCTGGGATATATGTGGCGGATCCGTACAAATCCCCCGAGACAGGTACTCAAAGGTCGTGGTCAAATCGACACGGGTACTCCACCAAAAATGGCGAGTCCGAGTAACAAAGGTTAGAACAATATAAAATGCTTTGAAAGCCTATATGAATTAGAAGTTGTATTTTAATTAGTTTTTTTTTTTAATTTGTAATTATCGTAGTAGAGTCCAATTTAGGTTAGGAAAGTTATTTAGGAGTATTATAAATAGTGATGTACTTTATTATTTGAGGATATTGAATAATTAGAATTGATTGAATTTTGTGTGAGATTATTGTGTGACATTTATTCTTCGTCCCAAAACCCCGGTCCCTATCAGGGTGGCTAGTATTATGCCACCTTGCACCACCTTGGCTCTACACCTCTTGCTTGCATTACTTGCCTTGTAACTTACTTGTTTCATGAGTCCACCAAACACCTAGGTGGCAGGTGCTTGTGCCACCATTTTTTTAAAATATTTTATTTTGCATTTTGCATTATCATGTTAACCTATTTCGGTTCCGGTCATTTCGTTTGTGATAAATTTGATTCCAATACATAAAAGAGTATGCTCTGGGTTATAATTTATCCATTAGTTGCTTTGTCATTTGTATTTTCATTCCATTGAGGTATTTTCATTTACATTTACATTCTTGTTAAGGTTCTGGGCATCACATATTTCCTGGATCCATCGTCTCTTTCGTCGATTTTTATGGGGAGTTTGCTTCAGAGCTATTATGATTATTGTTTTGGGTGAATTGCTCTCATCTTTATTTGATGGCCCTATTTCTGTAGGGGCTGCAGTCGTTTTTTGCTTTTGCGTACCCCAGAACATGTATATTAGCACCGTTTTAACTTATAAAAAACAAATATTGACCTCTCATTTTAGTATTCATTATATGAGCCCTTTGCAATTGTCTAACCTACTTCCTCAATTATTTCTTATGTTTTATTTTCAATTTTCATAGTAGGCATACTTTTTGCTATTCCTTGTTATATGTGTGATTCGTTTTTAGCTTATTCCAACTACTATGGGATAAAAAGGCTTTGTTGTGCTGAGTTGAGAGTAGGCATACTTTTACTGAAATTGCATTATTTATAGTTTCGTCTTATTTATTCATTGCTCTTGTTTCATAAAACCAATTATCTATTTTATAGGATCCAGCTGGGGCAGCCTGCAACAGTGAAAGTTGCTGCAAACCTTGTTAGGCTATTATCTTATAACAACAAGGTCTGAATTTGCACTTTTTATTACAGTTTTATACATAATTCTTTTGATGCATGCATGTCATAGAGATTATATTAGCTCTTTTCTCCTTATCTCTCTCTCTTTTATTATTTTTGATTTATGTGATGTAAATTGTTGAACATTACATGGCTTAATCATTCATTGTTTTGTTGTCATTTTAGTTCCTTTAAATTCTCTCACGAGAGAAATCCAAGTCTGTGTTGAGAAAGAAGGCATGTCAAAACCAAAAGTAGGAATTTAATTGTCACAGCGTTTACAAACGGTTCTAATTTGTGCTTTGGTTCCAGCTACTTAGACTAGGGGTATAGTTGTCAACCGGTGGTATGTAATATCAGTTTCATTTGCCAAGAGTATCTTACGAGATGACGAGTTGGAAAACGATGATATTATGGCTAGGCCTAAAAACGGGGCAGGTATGGTCCAGGGGGACCAATTCCCAAATGCTCCTATAGAATCCACCCCGCCCCACCCTGTCCCGCCTAGCCTAGCCTGATCCCATCCCCGCCCCGCCTAGCCCCGTCCCACCCTGTTTCTCCCAAAATCTCAGGTGACTAGCTTATTCAGATTGTTTTGAAGTTTGCAAGCACATTGGACATCAAAACTAAATCCAACAAGCCAATCAATTCAGGAGAAATCGATCAATTATAGCACACCAAATAAAACCTTAGTAGCTACAAATATTAGATCTTCCCTCAAAATATAAAAAAAGATAAAATCCTAGCAGAAAATGTATTGAAGGAAAGAAGAGAAAACTAACCTAATTGAACTCTTTGAAAGTTACGACGGCGGAGGGAGTATGTATGTATGCAAGTATTTTGGCTGGAAATCCTTTCTGTAGTGCAGTAAGTTTTTTGATTTGATCTACTATTTCTAATTTTCTATGGTTGTTTGACAACAGTAGTATTTTAGCTTAACCTTATTTGCCTTATAAATAAGTAACAGTACGAGTATATATATATAATTCAGTGTTAGATTGGATGGTCTAAAATACACCGTCCACACAATAGTTATGCGGACGATGCAAATTAAATTGTGGATGAGGATCCACATGGCCAAATGACAATTTTATCCTGGAAAAACTAAGGATTATCCCACTATAGTTGCCACCTTTTACTTGTTACTCCACTAAACTTTTAAAAAATGCAATCGAACCATTCTGTTCAAATGTTTGAAAGTACGCCAAATTGGCTAAGTTATTTTTTTTTTAAAATTTTTTTTCCTCAACAAGTGGCTGGTAAAAAGTAAAGGAAGTAGAAAAAATGACGTGGGATGTTCTTGCGTGGTATGACTTGGGTTGTTCTTACTGGCGGCCTTGTAATCATCTTCTCCGGCTTGGCCTTTCACAAGTCCAAAATCGAAAAGAAACAAATCTAGAAGCTTCGCAAGAATAAGCTGATCCTGTATTAATTGAAATTCAGCAATACCTAATCATCTCATCAAAGGACTTAAACAAGCCACTCTCCATAGTCAAATCCACCATAACAACCTTATTAGTCTTCCACAATCCACATCTCCCTTAAACATGCATCTATAACCTCGATCACTGCCTTTTGAATCCTCACCATGTAATTCGTCATCGGAACCCTAACATCCACCACTTTTGGTGGATCCCTCTCTAAATCTTGCGACACATACACATGAAACCTTTGGTCAAAGGTGTAATTTCCTAAAGTAAATAAGGCATTTTAGGGTTTTTCTTGGTCTTGATAAAACCAGATACCATGCATTGCGGGTTTTTGGAGAAGGCGCACACGTATGGGGACAGAAATGGTGTCTTTTTGGATGGATTGTTTTTGGGAAGGGGAGAACAACCCACATCATTTTTTTTCTTTTTCCTTTTTTTAACTAGCCAAATGAAAAAAATTGAGTCAATTTAAAGGACATGAAATCATTTTAATAGAATGGTCGAATCTCTTTTTTTAATTAGTTCAATGTGGTAATTACATTTTTTAAAAGTTTAGTGGTGCAATAAGTAAAAGGTGTCGATTACAGTCTACGGTGGGGTACTCCTTAGTTTTACCATTTTATCCTCAATTCAAAATTAATCCCATCTGCACATCTATTCAGTCTATTCTGCAGACAAAAGAAAATTCGTCTTTTCCCCCCTTATGTCCACGAAAGCTTTCTTGTTTCTTTGCTCCTCCAAGACCCAACAACCAGGCTCAACTTTAAAATAGAAGGCAAAAAATACTTTGCTACTACTCACGGAGAACATCCCTCATCTAAACATTCAAAATGTGCCAATAACCAGTAAATTGGGGAAAATAATAAAAGAAAAGTTATTGTTTAAATAAAAGGAAAAAAGAAAATTCATCATTAAAATTTGTCTTCAAATCCGCCGCCAATATCTTTTACATGTTTGTTTGTTGTTACCCAAACTTGAAGCACTTATCTTTACAAAATAAGAAAATTTTGGGGAATATGGTAGTAAAGGATGAAGAGAGGAGAGATAAATAGAATGGCAGATATTGGTGATAATCGAAGAAAATAAAGAAGGGAAATAAGCTAATTGAATTCTTTGTAATTTGTCAAATCAAGAATGCGGAAATAATTTTACAGGACAATGAGATTTGAATTAGAAGAATAGGGAGTTTGTAAACCATAATTGCATGAATCTAGATCCTCTAGGCTTTCCCATGTAAATGATTCTTAATTGCCCAAGTCATTGATCTGTAACTTTCATCCATTGTATAATTGTGCACATAGTTGTCACGAAGCCACTGTGAGGCATGGCAGTAGCTGATTGTCAGAATGTCTAGGCGCCATGGCGTCTGTATGGCGACAAGTCGTTTACAATGTGCAATTTGTATATTATTTATTTACTTCACAAGTATATTAAACAATAAAATTTTAACCCAAAACATAACACTATGGAATACCATTAAAAACACAATTATGTAAATACTTCGCATTTAGCAATAACAAATCATTCATCTAAATATTTCTTATTTTTATTTTTATTTTTATTTTTATTTTTGAATATATTACTTCTGGTCCATAAGTATATAAACAATACCCATTGTTCACTGTTCTGTTAACTGTCCACTGTCCACTGTCGAAAATGTAGCCATCCAAGTTAAAAAAAAACATGCAGATCATTTCATTTACCAAGACTTCCAAATAATGTCAAAATATGTCTCAGTTCCAAAAAGATTAAAAAAGAATTATTTAGTACTCATTTCATATTATTTAATATTTATTCATATTACAAGTTCACTTCTATGCATGTGTAAAGTTTGCAAATTTTAATTAAAGATAAACACTATTTACTGACCAAAACAACATATTTTAATTAAAGATAAACAATAGCCAACTTCATTGTTCACATAATTAGTCAAAGGGGCTGGTCTGGGTAAGAGAGCTATTTAAGTGCAATAGCCAGTGACCAAACATCAAATTCCAAACAAGAATATTCATCAAGTATATTCATCCAAATCCCAAACCGAGGATGAGAGGAAGAAAAGTAGCAAGAAAAAGGAAACAACTCTAGGGGAGAAGTTTGTTGATGACCAGTAAAGAAGAAGAAGTTGCATGCGATGAGTAAAGAAGAAGAAGAAGTCGCCTGCGATGGGGCTGCGATGGTCGAAGGAGTCGATTTCCGAAGAAGTTCTGAAGGAGGCACCAAGTCGATCGATCTTTTTGTTTTAGGTTTTCTAATTTTCCCCCTTCAGTCCCTTTGTTTTAATTGATGGGTCAATGGGTTGTACCCATGGGTTATGGGTAAATGGTTTAAAATCTAACTTGGGCTAGAGCTGCTAAGGGTGTGCCTTGGCAGCTCGGCGTGTCAAGGCATCACCTAGGCGACGACATGCGATGCCGAGTGTCAAGGCGCACGCCTTAGCAACTATTACTCATGTCGACCCTCACCGTTCTCTCCATCGCTTGGAAGCCTAGGCATCGCCTAGGTGATACCATGATAACTATGATTAGATAGGAGTAATTTGAATTGAAAATAAAAATGTCATTTAACCATGTGGGTCCTGATCTGCAGTTTAATTTGCATTGTCCGCGTATTCACAGTTTAACCATGTGCGGACGATTTATATATATATATATATATGTATATGCGGGGCGGTGGTAGAGCTTAAATTCCATATCCTACCCTAATCCTATAGGGTTTTGAAAATTGGGTCCCACTAGGGGCGGGATCGGTCGGAGAAAATTGGGAGTCCTGATAATAGCATAATATAAGCATCTTTTTGATCCTGCCATCAAGTATTGCTAGCGATCATCTAGTTTTCATGTACTGGTGTCTAATGATGATCTATAGTTTTGAAGGGAAAAAAAGTAGTGCAGTTTTTGTTTTTGGAAGTTGTATTTCTCTTATGACCATCTGGATGAATATTCAGTCTAGTTAAATGGTTTGATTTCAGTTGTTAGTGTCTTATCACACATTAACTTATGTCTTGTAATTTTGAAAAAGGTTATTGATTTGGAAGTGGAAAGGGTGTTATTGTGAGAAAGAAAGGGTATTATCATAAAACCAAAGACTGCCTATTGCGTGTCAGTATTCAGTTCTATTTCTCAGTAGTTAATCTCACTGCTTTCTTCATATTTTAGGGTTGACATTTACTCTTTTTTGCATTTAGTAGTTAGGCTTAATACTCACTGTGCTGAAGGTTTGCCTTTCCTTCACAATTGATTCTTGATTTCACAGAATATGCTGCAAACTGGTATAATTGTTGGTGGATGGGACAAGTATGAAGGAGGGAAGATATATGGGGTTCCTCTCGGTGGAACAATTATAGAGCAGCCTTTTGCCATTGGAGGTTTGTTTTTATCTTATACTTTTAGCGTTATAAAATCCATACTTGTTCATTTTCCCCTAGTAACCATACAGATCAAAATATTGATAATTATGCTAATTGTTTTGGTATGTTGTGCTAGCTTTCTTTTTCTGTATTGTGTGGTGAGATGCCTTGAGAACTTTGTGATTAGGTTATTTAAAGTTACTCCTGCATCTTTAAAATAAATAATAGAATAGAAGAGGCTTAATGTCAAAAATAGAAAAGATCTTCTCTCCTTGAAGCAACAGAGGTTGCTGAATACTTTTTAGTTATATTGACACTTGGGTAGAGCAATGATTCAGCTTCCTTTTCTAGATGGTGTTTGGTTGGTTGCCTTTGAGCCACCAACTTCAGAGCCGTAGAATTGGATAAGGTTAGGATTTAGGAACTGGATTTGATCATTCACTGGAAATCACCATGTGTTTGTATTTGAAGGCTGGTGGATTTGGTGTTTTTGGTCATTTACTTCCGCCCAGTATATGGTGCCAGTGAAAGATTGGTTTCTTTTTTGCCATTCCGCGAGCCTGCTGGTTGCCGATGGTATTTTATAAATTCTGAAACTCAATGTTTCCCACCATAAACTTGGAGGTGGCAGGGAGGGATGCTTCTAAACTATCTATTTGATCTGAGAAGTTGCTGATGTTGGGTTCCAGATCTGCCTTGGATGGTCTGTCTTGTGTTTATGGGAAACCATGGAATAATCCATAATGTAGAGAAACAAGACGCGTCTACACGCTTCTAACGGCATACAAGACTAGAATAGTTTTGTGAATCTGGGTCTGGTTCTCGTCATTCTGAAGTATCGCAAACTTTGGCTAAATGATTGGATTCTAAGGATGACCTGAATCCTGATATGTTAACAATGACTAATTTTTGGAAGGTCTCATGATACAAGACCGTGGAAAATGCTAAGCCTCAAAAACCAATATTAAGGGATTCCTTCAAGTACAAATTATGTGGAAAAACTTTAGTTGATGGTGAAGGAGAACACAGGTGGAAATCCCATATTTCAGCCGACAGATCTTTTTTAAAACATCAATTTTAAAACATCAAAGGACAGAAGGAAATTCCTGGCTAGTCAATTATCAAGGGATTGCTATTGATTAATGATTTTATCAAAGGTGTGCTAGGTTAGGAGTTATTGCCACATACTTGAACGGGCCAAGGGAAGGCGGGGCCCTATGTTGGTTGGGGGATGAAAGTATTCATTATTCAAATTCTTGATTATATCAAAGGAATGCAATTGAGTATATCTCGAGTATGATACGGCGGAAAGTTGATGTAGGATAGGGATGGATGAAGGAATAAAGGGGATAAAAAGAAAGATAATATGACAAAAAAAGTCACAAAAGCGCAAGGCTTGAAATCCATAATATCAATTTATGGAATAAAATTGTGTGGATTACAATTCTTGTATAAAAAACATAAGATTTGGAGACCAAATAAACTTGGGTACCAAGTAAAATTCTAACCAAGGAAATAAACCTAAGGTAAATAAACTTTTAGGAAACAAACTCCTAATTAGTACCTACCATAAATAAACTCTAGATATTCTTCATAATAGACTAAAAAAATATTACATTAAATAACAAATAACTATAATATAGTATACAAAAGGTAATTGTTAAATCCACAACACTTTTTGTTATTTCCACAACAAAAGTGTCGCTATAGATGTATAACGACGGTGAAAACCGTCGCTATAGGATATATAGCAACACTTTTGTTGTGGAAATAATAATTTCTGTTGTAGATTTAACAATTCCCTATACAAAATAATAATAATAATTATTTTATTGTTTCCATCCTCTTCATTCTTCCCTCCATTGGGAAAAACTCGTCCCTCAAATTTTGAAGTGTGGAAGAGTGAGAATCCATGATCGTCAAGATATCCGCCAAAGGAGGTTGAGAATCCCATTTTCCACTTTTATGAAAACAGTCTTACAAAAACAATTGAGACACCACAGAGGCTTCAATAACTTGAGAATCAAATGTACCATCTCAAAAGAGAACGTTAACATGTTCCAACTTGATAAGTTCTTGGATTTCTTCAATTAGAGGTTTTGAATTTTTCACCATTATATTATTTTTTTTGCTATCTTCTTCAACATCTTTTCTCTCGTACAACTCATTGATGATCTCCTCAAATTGTTCTTCTTCAAATTCAATTGATACAACATTGTGCTGAGTTTGACTCATAGACCTAGCAGCTTCGTCATTATATTGATGAAGAAGATTACTATGGAATCCTTCAAGTACTCGAGTGTACCAGCTTTCATTCCCAAAGTATCCATTCTCAAACAAAGCTCCGTAGTAGTAACCGTGTTGAATGACCGTTTTCAACTATTTTGTAAGTCTTTTATTTACTTACTTCTTTTGGTCCTTTCCTTTCCAAATTTTTTTTTGGCCTAACTTTTTTCTTTTACAACTACATGGACCTTACTGAAAGAAAAGTAACAAAATATTTTTTTCTAAATAAATATCAAATATCTATATCTAAATACTAACAAAATATTTTTGATGATACTAGTAGTTATTTTATTTTTATTGTTTCCATCATCAAAAGTCACTAAAAACTAGTGTCTAAACATTAATTGCTTATCACGTTTAGGTGCTGAACAATTGTTTGTTAAGTATAGTCGATAACTGAAAAAATTGATCAAGGATCAGGATGTTTGAGTCCATTTTTTCTGTTTTTGTACAAGTTATATGGTTGAGTCCATATAATACAGTTTTTGAATACAAAGAGTAGGAAAACAAAGAGGAAGAAAGGAAAGATAAGTCAACAGATCACCCTTAGGGTTTCACAAGGAATTGCTGTGTGAAACAATGTAGGAATCAGGCCCTTCAAGCTTTAAATCGTACCAAATACAAGAACTTAAAATTTCATGATGCTAATCGCTTATGTTTCCTTCTTGTGCAGTGGAATTTACACTTGCGAGTTAGAAGTCAAATTGAATAATTAACATAAAATAGAAGAGTAATGTAACACCCCCAAATCCGGGTTTACATTAAAACCCGAGTCTGGTGTGTCACGAGTGCTACTCTTCCATACATTCACCCTTAAAATATAGTTAAAACTTCAAAATATAACAATATATTTTTTCAAATCTCATATTCTATTACCTTAAAATCTTTAATTCTTTACATAATGATAATTACATTATTCACTACTTATAAGTGTGACTTTTGTCTGCCGCAACAGATACATAAAAGTTTAATTAATTACGCTTCAAGTCGATGACTTGATCTCTTCCTTCAATCATCACGGGATCCTTTAGTTCCTCTAGCTTCGGTGAAAATATTTTTAATTTTAAAAGCAAGGGTGAGCATTCAATTGCCCAACAAGTTATAACAATTGAAAAACAACAATATCAAGAATCAAATATTCTTTCTTTAGAAAACTTCAATAACTGTACAATAGTTATAAAGCAGCTTGAATAAACAGGAATAATTCAGATTCATAACATTTTAAGCATATCACTAACATTTTTCATATCATAACCATTAATATTAACGCTTCTTACAATGCCTCTAAGACTCAACTCAATCATGCATACATATTCCTTAGACTTAACTATCATCTTAACATTTTCCCAACTGGAATAATCAGTATAGACCTTTCCTTACGCAGTTCATGCTTTATCAAAAGTATAACAACTTGAACAATTTAACAACAGAATAGTTCATCTTACAAGTACATAGGTGCGAATACATAGCACAAAACATTGATAAATATCTTGCACAAATATAAATCATTTGCACATAGATAACAGCTTACTCAGTTACCACATTTGAGTAAGTTAAAGAAACTTGCACAAAATAATATCATGTACAGGTTAGGAAAATTGTCTTAAGCTTTGCTTACAACCTTATGCTATATCGTTCTTTAAATGCTCTAAATATCATATAAGGACAACACATCCATTAATTACATAAAGACGTTAATTATCAGCTTACATTAATTTTATTCATTTCATTTATGTTCACGTCGTTAGACTCGTAATACTTCTGTTAACATCGTTCGTGGTTGAGACTTTAAATCTCAAGGTCAACTTTTAGGTCTTTTCTATCTTCATTTCATTTCTTATGGTTCACGTTTATAAATTATTTACGTGATTAAACTTTACGATTATTCCTTAGCATTACAACGTTTTAATAAGTTAAACTTAATTTACACTTGCTACCATTTGTTATCGTTCTTCATCATACTTCACATTTATTGATTTAAATGTTCAAGTCATTCATTCATATAGGTTAAACATATTTATTCTAACGCAAAACGGAACAATTACTTTGTTTTGGTATTTTACGTTTGAGTTGTTTTATTTCTTCAATTTAACTTTCAAACATATAATTAAGGTTCTAATACTCTTATTAAAATGTTATAAATAATTAGCATTTATCTTTATTTTTACTTCATAAGTTTCCCCTTCTTTTCTTCTTGAAAAATCTTTTCATTGTCAAAAATACTGAGGTGGTGGTGCTCTTTGCACGGTTCCCTTTGTTTTTCTCGGCACTGCAACTGCAACAACTCTGCAGAAAGTGTTGGTTTTGGTTTGGTGTTGTGGCGCCTCATTTCTAAGCTTAATGGGCGCTACGGCGCCGAGCCTAATTCTTTGAAATTTTTTTAAGTTTAAAACTTCAATATTGTCATCTACTTTACAAATTCATATCTTAGTCGTTATAACTCGGAATTAGACCATTCCCGAGCCATTTTCTAGCTCTCCTAGCATACTTCAAATCCCCCTGGATAGAAATGTTTTCCAGACATTCTAACTAGGCTTTTAATTAGCTCAAAAAATCTCTTACCGCTCAGTTTTTCAACTTTATGTTCTTTACGTTTTAAATTTTCAAAACTTCATAACTTCCTCATCCGAAGTCGGAATGAGTCTGTTCTTGAGCCCACGGCTCTATTTTAGTCGTGTCTATGTTTCCCCCATAACATATTCATTATTACAGATCATTAATTATCATTAGTAATTCGTTCATACTATATTTTCAATATTGGCGTAGTTTACTTAAAATTTCGCCATAACTTCGTTATAGTGTGTTTTTAATCCGTTCCGCTTGGAACGATCATTTATTTTAGTTGAACACTAAAGCATCCCTTCAAATTTCATTATATAAGCTACAAACAACAAATCAAATAATTTGATTATACGTTTTCATTTGTTCTTCGCTTTTTAACGTCTATTTGTCATCGTTTATAGATTAACAAATGATTCATAATCTACTAATTCATCCTTTCTATACTACAAAACTCTAAATAATTAAAAGTTGAGTTTTGTTATTACCTCTTTGGAATCTTCTTTTTCGAGTTTATTGACGACTTGAGAGAGAGTTTCCTTGCCTTTTCTCGTATAAAACCCGAACTCTCACTTCCTCTCAGATATAATCTAGTGTTTCTCTTTGGAAACTTGTGAATTGGTGAGGAAAAATGAGAAGAGAAGCTTGCTATTTATAGGGGTTTAAGAGTGAGGGTATTTTAGTCTTTTCCCTAGCTTTTGTGGGATAATTACACTTTGCCCCCTGGACATTCAATTGGCGGCTTGGCTAATTACACTTCCCCCCATGACATATAATTGGTGGCATGGTTAATTACACTTGCCAACCCATGGCATATAATTGGTAGCATGGTTAATTACACTTACCTCCCATGGCATATAATTGGTGTCATGGTTAACTACATTTAGCCCCCTTTGCATATAATTGGTGGCACGCACCAATAATTGGTGCCACTTATTTAGCTTTATTCTTTTATTATTCTTTCAGTTTTATCTTTTGTTCACATCCGGGATCCATTAAACAGTTAAAAATTTTCGTTTTTAAAATTTTATTTTATCTTTCCTCATTATATTAACCTTGGCATATTCTTCGAATAATTAAAATTAACGTTTTTACGTTACTGGATGAACAGTAATTTTCTGGCTTTTTCTCTCGGAATTTTTTTTAATTTTCCAGTACGATCCTAAAACGCGTAAATTCTATCACAATTTCGTTTCATCTAAAAAATTCTTATTTTAACATATCTCAGCAGGGAAAAAACCATAAAATCTTATTTTATTCAATAATACTTAATTTTTAAAGTAAAATTTTTCAATACGATCCTAAAACTCGTAAATTCTATCACAGATTTCCGTTCCACCTCAAAAAATCATATTTTAACGTATCTCAATAGGGCAAAAACCATAAAATCTTGTTTTATTCAATAATACTTGATTTTTAAACCAAGTAAAATTTTCCAGGGCGTCACAAGTCACAAGTAACAAGTAGTAGAGATTTGTTCAAAACTAAAAACTCTGGGTCATAAATACTGCTAGCTTACAAGCACCTTACAAATAGTTACTAGTTGAGGATGTTTATTTGCTGCTACTTAGGCTAGAACTATCACAACAGTCTAGATGTCCTTGCATAGTATTATTTTAAACCTAACAACAATAATACCTTAAACTTATAATTAATAGTGGTTCCTTCATGGCCCTTACACTGAAAGTTAGACAAATTTTCCAATATTTTTCTCTTTTATTTTTCAGGGCCTGCATTGCTCTGTAAGTTTGAGAAAACTTGACCTCAAATTTTTGAGAGTTTAAGTATTGCATCCTTAGCAACAGATAGCTGCAAACTAATACGTTTTGCCGCTTGTTTCACTCTAACATGTGTATAATATATATTATATATGATTTTCCTCTGTTTTGTTGTAAGAAATAATACTCGTCTTTATATTTATGTGGACATTATGAAAAATAGTAATGGTGAAATGTTATAAATTGTTGCATTTTTTGAGTTATGAATTTTTTTAATAGTGGTATGTTATAAATTTCTGCACGCACATATATTTCATTTTATATTGAAATGCATATAATTTTTTATCAAACTATTATATATTATATTATTATATAAAAAAATTAACGTTTCCCAAAGCACAATCATTTTGTTCCTATACTTTTGAAGAATGGCGTATCTGATTTCCGATCTGCTTCGTAGCCCTTTCCTTTTTCCATCTTTGTTCTACTTAATCTACTGCTACATATATTAGTATTATCGAAACACACGCAGATTATACCTGAGGTATTTTTGTCGAAAGCCTACAACTATATAATATCAATTATACAATACCCATCTCTTTCTTTCTAGCCTTCACCTCGATACCTGGTCAGCTCTTTATGGACTGTATCACGTATGAGTTATGACTCATTCTAAATCACAATTTGGATATAGTTTGTCCCACTGCAAAGAAGATAATATTTAGATGTGGTCCGTCAGTCCAGCCAAAAACTTGTAATATATTTTGTTGAATGATAAAATATGTATAAAGGCCTGAGTTTCAACAATTTAAGTGATTGCCTAACAATAAGATTGGACTTGATGCATCGTTAGCTGATTTGAAATAATTTTTTTCTTTTTCGTTTTTTAAATAGAATATAAGATTTTATAAGGACAGAAAGATTACAAAATGAGCATAGTATGTGACTGGAAATAATACAAAGCAATTAGAAAAGGGCTACTTAGTCTCTCTGCATAGCTGAAGATAAGTCATCCATGGCTGAAGAAAACAAAGAAGCCATGAAAGCGACCCTTTTCCAAAATGGAGATGAGATGACATGGACTGGCTGCTTCAAGCATTCCTTCCGCCTATATATAACCAGACCACCTAAGCACCTTACCATATCTCTTCTTACTAAAGTCCTACAACCTGGTAAGAAGCAACTCCTCAACTCATATCAAACAAATTCAACATTCACCCAGACCCCAAATACAACTTCCACGCCTCAAGACAATGGAGAAACAAATGAGAGTTATCCTCGCAAGTAGGGGTGGCAATCGTGTCGTGTTAAGCGAATTCGTGTCGAAACTTGTGTATACACGTGAACACGAACTCCATTTATGAATTGTGTTCGTGTCGAAAATTGATACGTGCTTAAAATGGTGTTTATGACACGAACCCGTTTATGTCGAGAATTTCCGCCCCTACTCGCAAGCCTACATACTCATCATACAAACATCGAGACCAAGCTTTGTAGCGACTATGATGCTGAAACATGTATGGTACCGATGATTTGGATCTGTATCTTTTCCTTTTTTGATAGAAAAAAGAAGATTTTGTATGAAAAAGAGAGATTAAGCAGTGTTCTAATACAAGGTCTAGGCGCCTACCCGCCTAGGCATTACACAACCTTCGCGAGTAGATGTTAGGCGCCCGCCTAGCCGCCTAGAGGCTGATAATCAAATGTCTTCACTGTCTTCATCTACCACCATTGTTGCAACTTGGAATATGTGTTGTTGCTATTTGTTTTCTTTTAATAGCTTGGATGATATAATATTGTTTGTTACTATTAAGTGCTTCAGATTTCTATTACAATTAAATTTTCACTTTTTATAAATATAACATTAATTTTAGTATAAATATAATAGAATAGACTTGGTTCTTTACAAATATTAAAAGTAATAATAAAACTGCAGTCTAGGGAAGCCACCTAGAAAAATGCCTAGTCCCTGCCTTCAAGGTCTAAGGTGTTCGAAGTTCCCTTTGTCACCTAGGTCTGCCATGCGCTTTTTAGAACATTGGCCTTAGGAAAATGACTGCCGTCCAGTTCCTCCCCCTCAGTTTCTTGGCAAATTTGAAGGTAATCCCGCAAAAAACACCTATCGCTAAAAACAACAAAGAAGTCAAGAAAGTTATCCTGTCCCAAAGGATATGAGAGGGTATGAACTGATAGCTAAAAATTCATGTATTCCTATCTGTCCACACACCTCAGAGAATAGCAAAGCAACCACACCGCCAGAGCACCTTATTATCTTTCTTCCTACCAATCCTTGAAGCCTGATAAGAATGTATAGTTATGTTTCTAACACCCCTAGCAACTGTCTCATGCATCTGGATAGTCGTGTCGGTATATTCTATTAAATAATTACAGACATACAGTTATGACTCATATTTGTTTCAAGAAAATTTAATAAAAGATACAATCCGTATAGAGTGTCATGATGTTGTCCATCTGGTTCTACTTTATTGGAGCTTTTATTGGGATATCTGAAATTGTTTTAAAAAATGTCCGGCAAGCTCTTTGGAAACTGCTGGGATAGTTTCTGGTTCCACTTAACTACTGGTCTCATTTTGTTTGTTTCCATAATATTGTGGGATTTGTGCTCTACAGGGTCTGGATCAAGTTACTTGTATGGATTCTTCGATCAAGCATGGAGGGAAGGAATGAATAAGGATGAAGCTGAGGTATGTATTGTTGATTGCTACAGATATAAGTGTAATATCTACGTATCCCCTCCATTTCAAAATATTAGAGCATTTGCTTATAGATTCAGAAGGAAGGAGAGTTTTTATCCACTTTATTCATAAATCACTACAACTTGCTATATATTTAATATCTACAATGGTTTACATTTATTTTTTACTTTTTGACATCTCTAGAAACAAGTTTGGAGATATCCAAACATTTTTCATTTCATTTTCCAAATTATTTAATAAAATTTACAGAAGTAATGTGTACTTCATATAAGAAATTAATTTACATAACTCATGTTTTCTTATCTTAGGCTAAGGGTGTGTTTAAGCTGGTGATCTTTTTCCAACAATCAGGCACTTGCTCTTTTCAATATTCGTTTTGCTCATTTTTGCTCTTGTATCTTGTACAGTCTTCAAAAGTGCGTTTTCTAGTACATTAATTTTTGTCCATTAAAGAATGTCTGAAAGTATGCAAGTGTTTTTTTAAGAAAGATTAGATTACCCTCAAATGTAGGGCCCACTAGTTTAAGAAAGAAAAATACTTAATTGTTCTTATGTCGGGTCCAATATATGGGTGAACTTTGAACTTATTTTATATCGTTTCTCTTCTACTTTAGTTTTCATAATATGCGTCTTTAGACATCCTTTTGAGCATGGTGGGTCTATCTTTTAGAAGGGATGAGTATAAGTTAATTGTTTATAATTCTCTGACTTCAAGTATTTTTTGTATTTCAAGAGGTACTTTCTGCGAACAACTATTTAGTCTGATCTGTTGATGTTTACAAGATAGCCTTAGATTTGCTTGAAAAAATGTAAAATGGAGAACTGGGACCCATTGCTTATTGATCAAGTCTATTAGCTGATTCACAATGGCTTTAGTCATATTTTTACAATTTTAAAGGCCAGTACACTGTCCTAAGAGAAGAAGGAAATTGATGCAAACAATTATTTTGGTTTATATCTTCCTCTTCTCTTTTTTATTTTTATTTATTTATTTATTAATTTTTTATCATTAGCTGCACAGCCCAGACAGGAAAGAAATGGTGAAACGTCCGAGACGAGCCTAGTTTCTAACAGTTTTTGTTGGTCTTTGCAGCAATTGGTGGTTAAGGCTGTTTCTCTAGCCATTGCTCGAGATGGTGCTAGTGGGGGTGTTGTCCGAACAGTTATAGTAAGATTTCGTAATTTGTATTTGTGCTTCTTTTTCTCATTTGCCCCCATATGCATTTGTTTGAAACTGATATTATCCATTATTTTTTCTTTTCGTGTTTTCCTTTGCAAGATAAACTCGGATGGAGTGACAAGGAACTTCTATCCTGGTGACAAGCTCCCGCTATGGTACGAAGAATTGGAGCCTCAGGATTCGTTGCTAGATATACTGAGTGTTTCTGGTCCTGAGCCAATGAACATTTAAGTGGATGCAATCTGATCATGCGTCTCTCTCCATGGCTCTCTTTCTCTTCACCTTGGACATGAAACATAGTTAAAAAAAAAAGCCAGTACTGTAGTTATTGCTATGGGGATGATGTGTTTTATATTAATTATGTTTCTACTTGATGATTGGATGCACCATCTTTTTGCTATCAAAGTGGAAAAAAGAATAATCTCAGGATTGCTTCTTTTGATTATGTGATTTACTTGAAAATGTGTTGCCAAACTGACCCTTAGCTTAAGGATTGATGGCTTAAGCTTTCCATATAAATTTTTCAGTCATATGACCCATAACTATCTGTCAAAATATTGGTTAAACATTTTCAGCACAATGAAAATTTGAAGCAAGTGTTTGGTTAAGAAATTTGGTTTCGGTATGGACTACCCTCAAATTACTAAGAAGATACATACCCCTATAAACAATGTGTATTGGGCGTCAAGGAAATAATGGTTAAGTTTGTTTGCAATTATATTATATGAGTTCGACTATTTTAATTATTTATACCAATTTAATACATTTAACCCTTTTTTATTCTTGAATTAGTTTGAAGATGACAATTTTAGCCGAAGGAGGAGAGAGGAATGTTGAGGTTATATAATACCATATAATTTTTAAAAAGTGTTAAAAAATGGCCTTGAAAAAAGTAAAAAGTCAAAAATAATAGTCCATGAAGATGTCGATGATAAACTATATAATTAATTCAAGAATAAATGAAGTGTCAATAAATATTGATAAAATAATAAACTATTGATAAGATAAAATAAATATATAAAAAAAATAATCAAAATAGTCAAATTAAATTAACAAGTTGCATAATAAAATAATAAAATGATATGTACAACTAAATACTATAATTTTTATAATTTGGGATTCAAAAAAAAATTGGACAAAATTTACCTTGACCTTTTTTAAAAATGACTAGCTATCCTATTTTATCAATTTATACTCGCATTACTGATATGACAATCTCATTGTAAGGGTATTAATCTAAACAATAAGTTTTTAACTAATCATTTACATAGTATCGGAATAACATGAGATAATTTTAAGTTATCTTATAAATAATCATTCTTTCTAAACAAATATGAAAATAAAAATATTTAATTTTAAAATTAATAGTCTTGATAATTCTTAAAAATATAATACTAGAACATTGACTAAGGATATCAAACTTGTACTCATTAATACTTGTTAACCAACTTCTTTTACACTCTGTTTCTGAGTTTTTAACAGAAAATAAAAGAATAGAAAACTTAAATAAAAAAAGAATAGAAAATTTGAAGTTTTTCTTTGTGTTATTTCTGAGTTTTTAGTAGAAAAGAATAAAAAATTTAAAATTGAGAACATGAGTTGTAATTTAAAATTTATTATATTAAAAGTTGAGGATAATATGAGAATTATAAAAATATTACTAATCCAATTTCTTTTCTATCCAAATCAGGCCAATTTTAGACAGAAAACTTTGGCAGAAAAAGTGGCCAAGTTTTCTATCCATTTATTTTCTTTTCTGTTTATTAAAAAACTCAGAAACATAAGAATTGAAAAAAAAACTAAAATTTTCCGTTAATTTTTTTTTTCTTTCCATTTTAAAACTAGTGTTAAAGTGTATCAGATTCCTTTGCAGTTGAATTACTAAGCTCACGTCCAAGTAAAAACTGCAACAATCAATCTCTTTGCTGCCTTTGGATTACGCTAGTAATAAATAAATTGAACACCAATAATTTAATTAAAAAAATATAATCGGGAAAAATCACAGGGTCAGATATCAAAACTTTGCTATAAAATTTATTGAGGAATACTGCTTGAAGAACCTTAGGGCAAAGGGTCAAAAATATCCTTGATGTTTACCCCGATGTCCCACTTGCATTCTAAACTAATTTTTTTTCCAAAAGTACCCTTAACGTTACATTTTTGGGTCACCCGTACCCCTGCCGTTAACAGAAGACAAACGAGGTTAAAATGTGATGACGTGGCAGGCTTAAATATAAAATATATTCTAAATAAAATAATATATATCATTTAATCAAAATAAAAATACTAAAATTCAAAATAAAAAAAGCATAACATATTTACATCATTTAATAAAAATAATAAAATTCAAAACTGGAGTATTATGATTATTTTAGTAATTTTAATATTAATTTTTAAAATCATATTAATTTAAAAATATTATGATGTAATTTGAATTTTTGGAGATAGTATTTAACAATAGTACTCTTACAATTATTAATTCTATCCACACTTCATAGTTTAAGGGTCATTTATTGCTTTTTCAATTAACGATAATTTTACAATTATTCTAATGACGCTTAATACTTAATTGCTATTTATTTTGTGGCAATATTATTTTTGCTTCGTTTAGTCTGTTTATTTTGTATCTAAGAGAATTACTAATATTAGTTTTATTTAGTATTTTTTAATTTGATTTTTTAGTATTTTTTAAAATTAGTATTTTAGTATTTTTTAATTAGTATTTGATGTAAATATGTTATGTTTTGAATTTTAGTATTTTAATTAAATGATGTAAATATGTTATACAACTTATTTTATTTAATTAGTTGTTTTGATTAGTTAACAAAATAATTTGAATTTTATTATTTTGATTAAATGATGTAAATATGTTATACTTTTTTATTTTGAATTTTAGTATTTTTTATTTTGATTAAATGATATATATTATTTTATTTAGAGTATATTTTATATTTAAGCCTGCCACGTCATAATATTTTAACCCCGTTTGTCTTCTGTTAACAGCAGGGGCACGAGCGACCCAAAAATGTAACGTTAAGGGTACTTTTGGAAAAAAAAATAGTTTAGGGTGCAAGTGAGACATCGGGGTAAATATCAGGGGCATTTTTGACCCTTTGCCCAAGAACCTTATTATTTCTAACGACAGAACTCTAATCTATATTTTTTTAGGGGTATCTAACACATTTCTCTCGTTGGACCCCTCTTGTTTTGGCTCGGCCTTGGACTGGCTCATGACTTGGTTCTCCTTCTTTACAACGTTTGGATTACAAGATGAACTTGAAGTGGAGCCTGATTGTTGGCTACCTTTTCTCTTGAGTTGATTTTCAAATTTAATAGTCATGTGGACTATATCCTCCAATTCTACGTAATGATGTCTCTTCACTAAGTCTGCAATCTCTCAATTTAATTCAGCTGAGAATTTTGCCATGGTGGCCTCCCGATCCTCTTCTACGTTGGCTTCGGTCATCAAAATCTCCATTTCCTTGTAGTATTCATCTACACTTTGAGTTCCCTACTTCAGAGTCTGCAATCTTTTGAACAGCTCCCAGTGCAGTGTGATGACACGAACCGCTTCTTCATCGCAACTTTCATCTCTGCCCATGTCTCAATCGGCCTCTCACCACACCTCCTCCTATTGATCCCAACTGGTCCAACCATACTATTGCATAGTCAGGGAATTCGATAGCCGCTAGTTTGACCTTCTTGTGCTCGGAGTAATTGTTGCAGTCAAACACACAATCTACCTTTTTCTCCAACTCCAAGTACACCTCAGGATCATTCTTTCCCTAGAAAGATGGAATCTTTATCTTAATGTTGTCCAAGCTATTATCTTCCCTATTTCTATCTCCTTTAATCCTTCCTCTATATTTCCTTTGTTCATGCTCCTCCTCCTCATCACCCCTACCCTATCTTCCATATCTCTTGTGGCCCATGTCTGGATCATGGTCCTCCTCCCCTTCATCACTAACCCTACCTCCATAGTACTCTTCGTCCTCCATCCTAGCTCTCATATGCTGCACTCTTCCCCTTCTATGCACACCACGAGTGTTTTGAGATTGTTCTTCACGTGTAACACTCATTTGATCAATACGTTCATGTATTTGTTCCATTGTCATGTCCAACTTCCTGGAAAACTCCTTCATCATGGTCTCCATTGTAAATTTCGGATCAAACTTTGATGGATGTTCTTCAAAAATACCCTTATTCTTTGTGTTAGACATTTTCGCTGCAAAATAAGAGTTAGTAAAATAAAAAATCCTCACCACTCCCTCACGTGTATCACTCCAACGATGATTCACTCTACACTTGTGTGTACACTCAAATGACTTTTTCCCTCTTTTGAGCTCACCTCTTTTTCCTTCTCCCCCCCTCAAGAGTTCTTCTTTTATGTTCTTTTCTTGAACTAATTACTAATCAATGTAATCTATTACAACAAATAAAAAGTTTACCAAGAACAATATAAATTGAAAGTATTTAGGTGACCTTGATGCATACGGTCTGGAACACTTTTTTCTCGAATTATTTGCTTCGGTTGGACTTTTTGTTGTTATTGATTTCGGTCTGACTTGCTTCTTTTATGCCTTTAAATTTTCGGAAAAACTTGTTAAGCTTGAGGAATTTTATGACTTTGCTTGTTCGAAATTGATGATGATGTATTCTAATGAGGATGGTTGATAGTTGCGGATTTGAAGCAATGATTGATGCTGTGAATTTGAGTTAACACAAAACAATAATATGTAGAGTTTTCTTTTTTCTTTTACTTTTTTACGCAACAAGAACAATAAAATGATAAATAACATGCTAAAAACTTACATTTGATACCAAATGATAGACTCCACGACACGCTTATCATCCGGATCGTTCTAGCAATGGTTACGGGTGGAACATCAATGACACCTTGACCCCTGACTTATATTGAAGTGGTATGTTTGGTACAATCAACGATTGATGTATGGTCGAAGACGCCACAAACACCTATGGATTGATGCCTAATAAGTAAGATTGATCACCACAGACACATCGACAGGATCAAGTGTGACGCCCCCAAAACAGGTATACATCACCCATCTTGAGTCGCCAAATACATGGTACAAAATTCAAATACAACTTAATTATACAACAGTCATGTAAAATACGACAAAACATAAATCTAAGAGTTTTAATCAGAATATTGTCATCTAGACAATATCCACACTCAATGGAGTACTCATTACATTTATTGTCACACTATTTAACAGAATAGTGAGGACTACTAATGCTATCATCTGGATCGTCACTCTGTTCCCCGACTAGTCCCGGCTACGTTCTCATTTCCTGAAGAGAACAATGAAAGAAAGGGTGAGCTCAACTAGCCCAGTAAGAAATATTATGACTAAGATAATTCAGAATAAATTATCAGTAGTCTTCAACAATGATAAATTGATAAAATACAATAGACATCAAGTTTAACTGCAGCGGAATAAGCAATCCATTAGAAGAGTCAAGTAGAGCATGATATCTACTATCTTCTATGATTTAAAATGTTTTCATCAATTTTATTGTTGAGACTCAAATTTTAATAAATAAACCACATCATCGAAAGTCATCCCCGCGCACTACGGGCCAAGGATATTCATTAAATCATCAATGGTCATGACTATACCGAATAATCCTCGGTCATAATCATACCAAAAAAGCATCCATCAATGCACTAATGTGCTATCGAGGACTTTTACCACATCATTTATAACATTACAGGTCATGATTATACCGAATAATCCCTGGTCATAATCATACCAAGTCCATCTATGCACGTAAGCCAAAGATGACTTTCATCACAATATAAGCATGAGGATGATGACAATGACATAATAATTCAATAAAACAAGTTCAAGAATAAATTTTAAAGATTTATAAGTTAATTTATCTTGAAATCAATTACGTCAAATTGTCAACATGATCTTCGCTTTGTGGAGTAAAATTCAAGAATGCTCAGAAGAATATTTCCATGAAAAGATACCGGATGAAGCGCAAATATCCAGGATATTCTACTAATTTCATGGAGTATAGAAGCCAAAACTTTAACCAAATGAGTATCATAGAATATATGAAACTGCAAATGGATTTTCACCGCTATGCGGTTATCCACGTGAGATGGATCATTTCCACAATTTAATAAGGAATGAATACGAAGGATCATTCACCATGCATGTGATAATCCACATAAACAAAGTTATTCCAAATGAATAATAAAGAATGAAATATCAAAGAATTCACCATGCATGCGATAGGCCAAGCATTGCATAAAAGTTATTCCAATGTAATAATAAAGAATGGAACTGTGTCTGGCGTAATCCGCACGCACGCAATATTCCAATGTAATAATAAAGAATATAATAATGAAGGATTCACCATGCATGCGATAGACCATTGCAGAATGAGTTATTCCAGCGAGAATAATAAAGAATGGAACCGGACTAGCGTAATCCGCGATGACGAGGATATTCAATAGAATAATAAAGAATAGAATAAGAGAGAATTCACCACGCATGCGATAGGCATGCATAATGAGTTATTCCAACAGAATAATAAAGAATGGAACCAGGTCTAGCGTAATCCGCATGGACAAGATATTCCAACAGAATAATAAAGAATGGAATAATGAGAAGAATTTCACCATGTATGCGGACTGCGCATGTATGAGTTATTCCAACATAATAATAAAGAATGGAATAATGAAGAATTTCACCATGTATGCGGTACTTCATGACAAAGTTATTCCAACACAATAATAAAGAATGGAATAATGAGCTCTCTCTTCATGAATCTGAAAAGAAATAATACCCCTTACCTTAGAAAGAAAGCGGATCTTTGGAGTAGAGGTAGCGAGACTTCTTCTTCTCTCTATTCTCTCTATAATTTCTCTCTATAATAATTGCTCTATAGCTTTAGTGAATTAGTGAGAAATGAAGGAAGAATGAGCTTCTATTTATTGGAAAATATAGTTTCGATAATTGCACGTTTTGGGGCTCGAAATATTACAGTACAATACCTTCAACTTTTCTTTCATTTTTAATTTAGTCCTGCAAGTATTATCAAACTTGTACCACCTCCCCTAATAGTAAATAATGTGAAACAATAGTTCAATCATGTGAATCAATAGTTATAATCATGTGAAAATACGAATTATAGTATAGTACCTCCATCTATACCTCCATTTTTAACTTAGTTATGCAAGTATTATCAATCTTGCACCAACTCCCCTAATAGTACATGAATGTGATTCAATAGTACACACATGTGAACAAATAGTTATATAAGCATATGAATTAGTAGCAATTAATTGCTCATTTATCTGATTAATTACCCGATTTATCAATATAACCCCCAGACACTAATAATTTCAACACAATGGAACTATCAAATTCATCTTTAATCAACACGAACTTATTCATCATTAATATTATAACTCACAATATTTAACAACCAGGTCGTTCCCAGGAAAGAGGGGACTTTCTGATAAGAATTTCTCCTTATTGGCGCGCAATTAGATTACCAAACCTCTCCTTGACAGATCTTCTAGACATTGTAAATATTGCAATTTAATAATATAAATAACTTTGTTGTCTCAATTATTAATTTAATAATATAACATATTATCACGATGATAATCTTGTGACAATAATCGAATCAATAATATGAGAGATATGATGCAAAGAATTATGTAGTAATAATTGAGTATAATTGAGTGACTTCTCACGTAAGCATCAATAATCAATATCGTGTGTGCTACTACGCAACCACGTAGACATTATACTTTTTTACTCTAGGGTAGTTCAACGGTTTAACTAAGTAAAACTTTCGCCGTTATTTTTATAAAAGATAATTATGTCGTTTTCTATATAACTACGACAATACTTCTGTTGTGGGGTCCACCAATGATTGTGTCCTCATACGAATATTCCCTGTTAAAACGAATATTCCCCGACCAATCGAATATTATATAACCACTTGCTTACTTTGTAAAATTTGTAAATATTACCCACAACTATAACATTATATCATATCTACACCATAATATTCAAAAATATATTTCGAGAAAATTATTCTTTATTCATAAAAGTTGGGGTCTTACAACCTCCCCTTCTTATGAAATTTCATCCTCGAAATTAGGGTGCGTACCTGGTATGTCAAAGAGGTGAGGATAACTTGATTTTATCTCATATTCTAACTCCAGGTCATTTCCTCCACATCATGGTTTCTCCACAAAACTTTGACTTGAGGTATAACTTTAGAGCGTAGAATATGATCCTTCTTATCCAAGATTTTAACAGGTAACTCTTCATTCGTTAAATCTTTCTCTATCTCATTTGGTTCTAATTCAATAATATGGTTCGGGTCTTTCACATATTTACGTAACATAGATATGTGAAAAACGTTATGAACACGAGACATACTTGGCGGTAAAGTGAGTCTATAGGCCACAGTTCCTACTCAATCAATGATTAAAAATGGGCCAATGAATCGAGGATTTAGCTTTCCTCTCTTTCCAAATCTTGTAACTCCTTTCCAAATCTTATAACTCCTTGCCATGGAGCAACACGTAACAACACATGATCTCCAATATTGAATTCCACGTCTTTTCGATGAAGATCATCATAACTCTTTTGTCGATCTTGTGAGGTTTTTATACGTTGTCGGATCGTTTGAATCTTTTTCGTAGTCATACGTACCAAATCCGGTCCCAACAACGTTGCTTCACCCACCTCATCCTAGCATACTGGAGAACAACACTTTCTTCCACACAACGCCTCAAATGGAGCCATGCCAATACTTGCTTGATAACTATTGTTGTAGGAAAACTCCACCAATGGTAAGAACTTGTCCCAACTTCCCTTGAAGTCAAGGACACAGAGTCTTAATAAATCTTCAAGAGTTTGAATAGTCCTTTCCGACTGCCCATCCGTTTAAGGATGATATGCCGAACTAAATCATAAATCCGTGCCCATAGCTTTTTGCAAACTAACCCAAAATCTTGAAGTGAATCTTGGGTCTCGATCAGAAACTATGGATACTGGCATACCATGCAATCTTACGATCCTGTTTATGTACATACTAGCAAGACGTTCAAGTGTAAAAGTTTCTCGTATCGGTAAGAAATGAGCAGACTTGGTCAATCTATCAACAATGACCCAAATCACATCTATGCCTTGAGAAACCTTGGGGGAAGACTAGTAACGAAATCCATGATAATGTGCTCCCACTTCCATTCTGGAATTTCAAGTGGTTGCAATGGACCTTTTGGCACTTGATGCTCCGCCTTGACTCGTTGACAAGTTAGACACCTTGAGATAAGCCCCGCTATCTCTCTCTTCATATTGCTCCACCAAAATGTATATCGAAGATCACGATATATTTTGGTACTTCCAGGATAGATTGCAAACGGTGTGTTGTGTGCCTCCATCATGATTTTATACTTCAAGTCAGAATCGTTAGGAACACAAAGTCTGGAGTTGACTCGAAGTATTCCTTCTTCATCGATTCTTGCTTCCAGAATAACACCTTCTTTCACTTTCTTCTTCATACGCATCATCTCCAGGTCTGTAGTTTGAGCAACTTTAACTTTATCGATTAAAGTCGGTTCCACTCGTATATTCGCCATCATCACATGGGTCCCTGAAGTCTTTAAATCTATTTCCATCCTTTCCAAGTCATACAAAATGGGTCTTTGCGTTGACAATATTGCACTCATACCCGCATATGATCTTCTACTCAATGCTTCAGCTACTACGTTCGCTTTTCCAGGATGGTATTGGATGGTATGATCATAATCTTTCAACAACTCAAGCCATCGTCGTTGCCGCATGTTGAGTTCCTTTTGAGTGAAGAAATATTTGAGGCTTTTATGATCTGTATAGATCTCCACCTTTTCTCCATACAGGTAATGCTTCCAAATCTTAAGCGCAAAAACGACTGCTGCCAACTCTAGATCACGAGTAGGATAATTCCTCTCATATTCTTTGAGTTGTAGAGAGGCATAGGCTATGACTTTCCCATATTGCATGAGAACACATCTTAACCCTTTGCCTGAAGCATCACTGTAGATGACAAATCCCTCCGAGCCAGATGGTATTATTAGAATAGGTGCTGAAATGAGTCTTCTCTTGAGTTCTTGAAAACTCTTCTCACATTCCTCGCTCCAACCAAACTTTGTACTTTTCGAGTTAGTTGCGTTAATGGAGTAGCGATTCGAGAAAACCCTTCTACGAATCTCCGATAATAACCAGCTAAGCCGAGAAAGCTACGCACTTCAGTCACTAACTTAGGTTGCTCCCAGCTTTGAATTGCTTCAATCTTTGTCGGGTCAACAGATATTCCATGATTTGATATCACGTGCCCAAGGAATGCAACTTCCTCAAGCCAGAACTCACATTTCTTCAACTTGGCATATAGCTTGTTTTCACGAAGCTTTTGGAGTATCAGCCTCAAGTGTTGCTCATGGTCTTCACGGGTTTTGGAGTATATGAGGATGTCATCAATAAAGACGACCACAAAGTGATCCAAATATTCCTTGAATACTCGGTTCATCATGTCCATGAAGGCAGCAGGAGCATTAGTCAATCCAAAAGACATGACTAGGAATTCATAATGCCGTCATCAGAGTTCTAAAAGGTCTTTGGAATGTCATCAGTTTTAATCTTCAATCGATGATATCCTGAATGAAGATCAATCTTTGAAAAGAATTTGGCTCCTTCTAATCGGGTCAAACAGGTCATCAATGCGAGGCAATTGGTACCTATTTTTGATGGTGACATGATTCAACTCCCGATAATCAATACAAAGTCGCATACTTCCATCCTTCTTCTTTCTGAATAGAAGCAGAGCACCCCAAGGAGACGTCTTAGGATGAATGAAACCGATGTCTAACAATTCACGTAGTTGGGTTTTAAACCGAAGTTCAATAGGAGCCATTCGATATGGGGCTTTGGAAATGAGTTTTGTCTGCGGATTCAAGGTCGATACAAAATTTAATTTCACGCTCTGGGGGTAGGCCAGGAAGTTCTTCAGGGAATACGTCAGGAAATTTGTTAACAAAAGAAATATCATTCAAATCTGACATATCTTTATTTAAATCCGTGACATGGGCTAAGAAAGCTTGACATCCGTTTTTTAATAAACGAATAGCTTTATGACTTGATATGACAATGATTGATTTTAGTGGTTTGGTTGCTTGAATTCGCATAATAGGTTGGTTAGGAATATGAAAGCTAATAACCTTACGAAAACAATCGATTTTAGCATGATGAGTAGTTAACCAATCAACCCCTAAAATCACATCAAATGCAAGTATTTTCAAAGAAATAAGATCGACAGGTAATGTGCGGTTACCGATTTGAATCAAACAAGACTTATAAACCGTGGATGTAATGAAGGTTTCTCCCAACGGAGTTTTAACTGATAAGTCAAAGTCTAATTTCTTCGAAGTCAATTTTAAACGTTGAGCGCAAGTAGGAGAAATAAAGGAATGGGTAGAATCGGTATCAAATAAAGTATAAACTTCATTTAGAGTTTATGATTAGCTTACCCGTGATCACCTCGTTGGATTCCTCGCTTTTTGGGAGGTTACGACAAACGCTCTCCTTGACTCTACCGATTTTTGTCTTGTCAGGACACCTTTGATGCCTCCATCCCAGCTGGACTTGACTTTGGTGCACGACAAATTCGGGCTAGGTGACCTTCTTTTCCACAATTATAACAGGTTTTGGACTGCATCGAGCAGTTTGGACTTATGTGTCCTTCCCCTCTACATTTGTAACATACGACCGGTGGTCGTTCTCCTTCGTTAACAACAGGTGCTGGTGATGACGTCTTTCCATCCTTGTTGAATCTCCTCTTCTTGAAATGTCCACTCTTATTGTCATGGCCATGATTACCACCGAAGTGATTATCATTTCTAGCATGTTGATTCCCTCCACGTTTGTTGTCACCGCTTCGATGACTGCTACCACTGGTATTATCTACTTGTCGGTTGCTCTCTCTTGGTTGGGTTGACTAATTATCGTGCTCTAATAATTGAGCCCTATTCACAACATCTGAATACAAACACAGTTTGTTAGAAATTAGGTATTAACGTATCTCGGGTTTCAAACCTCTTAGAAACATCCGCGTCATTCTCTCCTCATTATCAACCAAGTGGGATGCAAACCGAGATAACTCGGCAAACTTAGCTTTGTACTGCGCCACGGTCATATTGTTTTGCTCAAGCTTGATGAACTCTACCTCCTTCATGTGACGAATACTTTTAGGAAAGTTCTTGTCATTGAACAGCTCTTGGAACTTCTCCCAAGACATTTTGAGTGCGGCAGGTTGAGTATGCTTTACAGATTCCCACCAGTAATCTGCCTCTGCTCGCAACATGAAGGTGGCAAAGGGAACCCTTTGTTCCTTGGAGCATCCCAAGACATCAAATATCTTGTTGATCTGCTTTATCCAAGTCTCCGCCTTAAGGGGTTTTGGCTCTCCAAAAAACTCCGGTGGTCCCAGCTCCTTGAACTGCTTAGCGGTGACCGTCCGAGAGTTGTCTGTGTTTCCACCTGCATTTTGGACAGGAGCCGCTTTCGCCTGATGTTGTATGAATTGCATAAAGCCTCTGAACATCCCATCGTTCACCATTTCATCGTTGTTATTGTTTACATGAGGATTATTGTCTTCCTGTTGTACATTATCCTGGGTATTAATCTGTGGTGACTCAACGGTCTCATGTGCTTCATTATTTATCTCAACATTTTTAGATGCTATTTTCAAATACTGCCACAAAATAAGGGTTAATTAACATATCACATATTATCTCTATACTTTGACCGACCAATTAAATACCAAATAAACTTAGGTAGGTCATACTAGCGAAGGAATTCCCCGTCTCTCCCCTCCTAGTTCTTGTCTCACATCTTAGTCAGGGATCATATCCCTAAGCTTTGATACCAACTGTGACGCCCCCAAAACAGGTATACATCACCCATCTTGAGTCGCCAAATACATGGTACAAAATTCAAATACAACTTAATTATACAACAGTCGTGTAAAATACAACAAAACATAATCTAAGAGTTTTAATAAGAATATTGTCATCTAGACAATATCCACACTCAATGGAGTCCTCATTACATTTATTGTCACACTATTTAACAGAATTGTGAGGACTACTAATGCTATCATCTGGATCGTTACTCTGTTCCCCGACTAGTCCCGGCTACGTTCTCATTTCCTGAAGAGAACAGTGAAAGAAGGGGTGAGCTCAACTAGCCCAGTAAGAAATATTATGACTAAGATAATGCAGAATAATTTATCATTAGTCTTCAACAATGTTAAACTGATAAAATACAATAGACATCAAGTTTAACTGCAGCGGAATAAGCAATCCATTAGAAGAGTCAAGTAGAGCAAGATATCTACTATCTTCTATGATTTAAAATGTTTTCATCAATTTTTATCGCTGAGACTCAGCTTAATAAATAAACCACATCATTGAGTCATCCCTGCACTACGGGCCAAGGATATTCATTAAATCATCAATGGTCATGACTATACCGAATAATCCCTGGTCATAATCATACCAAAAACTGTCCATCAATGCACTACATGCTACTGAGGACTTTTACCACATCATTTATAACATTACAGGTCATGATTATACCAAATAATCCCTGGTCATAATCATACCAAGTCCATCTATGCACGTAATCCAAAGATGACTTTCATCACAATATAAGCATGAGGATGATGACAATGACATAGTAATTAAATAAAACAAGTTCAAGAATAAATTTTAAAGATTTATAAGTTAATTTATCTTGAAATCAATTACGTCCAAATTGTCAACATGATACTGCTTTGTGGAGTAAAATTCAAGAATGCTCAGAAGAATATTTCCATGAAAAGATACCGGATGAAGCGCAAATATCCAGGATATTCTACTAATTTCATGGAGTATAGAAGCCAAAACTTTAACGAAATGAGTATCATAGAATATATGAAACTGCAAATGGATTTTCACCCGCTATGTGGTAATCCACGTAGACAGATCATTTCTACAATTTAATAAAACTTTAACGAAATGAGTATCATAGAATATATGAAACTGCAAATGGATTTTCACCCGCTATGTGGTAATCCACGTAGACAGATCATTTCTACAATTTAATAAGGAATGAATACGAAGGATCATTCACCATGCATGTGATAATCCACATAGACAGGTTATTCCAACAGAATAATAAAGAATGGAATAACAAAGAATTCACCATGTATGCGATAGACCACACAGACAGGTTATTCCAACTGAATAATAAAGAATGGAACCAGGTCTAGCGTAATCCGCACAGACAAGATATTCTAACAGAATAATAAAGAATGGAATAACAGAAGAATTCACCATGCATGCGATAGACCGCACAGATAGGTTATTCCAACAGAATAATAAAGGATGGAACCAGGTCTAGCGTAATCCACACAGACAAGATATTCCAACAGAATAATAAAGAATGGAATAATAGAAGAATTCACCATGCATGCGATAGACCGCACAGACAGGTTATTCTAATAGAATAATAAAGAATGGAACCAAGTCTAGCGTAATCCGCATGCACGAGGATATTCCAATGAATAATAATAAAGAATGGAATAATGAAGAATTTCACCATGTATGCGGTAATTCGCATAGATGAGTTATTCAACATAATAATAAAGAATGGAATAATGAAGAATTTTACACGTGTATGCGGTACTTAGATGTACAAAAGTTATTCCAACATAATAATAAAGGATGGAATAACTGAAGAATTTTACCATGTATGCGGTACTTCGCATAGACAGGTTATTCCAACATAATAATAAAGAATAGAATAACAGAAGCTCTTTTCATGAATACGAAAGAAATAATACCCCTTACCTTAGAAAGAAACTGGATACTAGAGTAGAGAGGTAGCAGACTTCTCTTCTTCTTTCTCTCTATAATTTCTTTCTATAATAATTGCTCTATAGCTTTAGTGAATTGGTGAGAAATGAAGGAAGAATGAGTTTCTATTTATAGGAAAATATAGTTTTGATAATTGCACGTTTTGGGGCTCAAAATATTCTGAAGACAATACCTTCAACTTTTCTTTCATTTTTAATTTAGTCCTGCAAGTATTATCAAACTTGCACCACCTCCCCTAATAGTAAATAATGTGAATCAATAGTTCAATCATGTGAATCAATAGTTATAATCATGTGAAAATACGAATTATAGTATAGTACCTCCATCTATACCTCCATTTTTAACTTAGTCATGCAAGTATTATCAATCTTGTACCAACTCCCCTAATAGTACATGAATGTGATTCAATAGTACACACATGTGAACAAATAGTTATATAAGCAAGTGAATTAGTAGCAATTAATTGCTCATTTATCCGATTAATTACCCGATTTATCAATATAACCCCCAGACATCAATTATCATCGGAATAGATGTCAATTTCCACTAACACTAATAATCCCAACACAATGGAACTATTAAATTCATCTTTAATCAACACGAACTTATTCATCATTAATATTATAACTCATAATATTTAACAACCAGGTCGTTCCCAGGAAAGAGGGAGCTTTCCAATAAGGATTTCTCCTTATTGGAGCGCAATTAGATTACCAAACCTCTCCTTGACAGAACTTCTAAACATTGTAAATATTGCAATTTAATAGTATAAATAACTTTGTCATCTCAATTATTAATTTAATAATATAACATATTATGCAGATGATACTGTGATAATAATCGAATCAATAATATGAGAGATATGATGCAGCAATTATTGTAGCAATAATTGAGTATAACTGAGTGACTTCTCACGTAAGCATCAATAATCAATACCGTGTGCTACTATGCAACCACGCGTATTACTATACTTTTACTACCGGGTAGTTCAACAGTTTAACGGTTAAACTTCTGCCGTTATTTTTATAAAAAGATAATTATGTCGTTTTCTATATAACTACGACAATACTTCTGTTGTGGGGTCCACCAATGATTGTGTCCTTATACGAATATTCCCTGTTAAAATGAATATTCCCCGACCAATCGAATATTATATAACCACTTGCTTACTTTGCAAAATTTGTAAATATTACCCACAACTATAACATTATATCAAATCCACACCATAATATTCAAAAATATATTTTGTGAAAATTATTCTTTATTCATAAAAGTTGGGGTCTTACATCAAGAGTTCTTAAAAAGACCAAAGATATAATACTCTTAAGTAATCTATAAAGAAGAAGTATTATTAAATTAAACAGTGTGAAAACCCTTGGCCTTGAGGCCTATTTATACTAGTACAAGGACATAATTATTGTAATAAAAACCCTAATAGTGTTTCCCTAATTTTACCCTAATAGAAGTCTATAGAATTACAATCTAAATAAATCATACCCCCCTAGAATCATGCTAAATTACCTAAAATAAAAGGAAACAAAATATAATATAGCTTGCCTAATATTTTAGGATACAAAATCTTCTCTAATTTCTGAATTGGACTTGTATCAAATTGACACAAACTTGTGTCTCATACTCTCTAGCCTCCTCTTTAAGTTTCCTTGAGTTAGCTTCAGCCCAAACATCTTGAATCAATCCATTGAGAACTTGTTTGAACCTATAAGTTTTAGCCTTTATAATTGGTCCAACCAAAACTTGAATTGGATCTTGATGAGTGCATAATATTATGTAATTTTGATTTCTTTATGTTTAGTTTTATTACATGTGTTTATGTGTATATGGACTTATTAAGGTATTTATTGTTTTTAGGAGGAATTGGAGCTGAAAAAAAGAAAAGAGGAAAAATGTTCTTTGAAGAGAAGAGTATGCCCAGTGCCTAATGGATAGTCTAAATCGATACTGGTCTAAAGATGAGAAAACAACCTCTAGAGTTTGGGCGCGACATTTCTGATTCCCATTTCATTTTGGGCGCGACCGCGCCAATGTGGAAACTCAAAAAATTATTTCAACTTTGTATTTTATGGAATCCTACTAGGTCTTGGATTGTTATTTCTTAGAGATATAGGATTTTATTCTAGGAGTATAAATAGGTCTCTCTAGTTAGATTTTATATTATCTTCATACCATTGTGAACCCTAGAATTAGAGGCAAGATGGAAGACATGTCAAGCTAAGTTCTTTATTTTCAATTCTAAGGGATGTTGAACTATATTTACTGTTAATAGTATAATTATGTATCATTATCTAATCCTTCTTATATGAGATTTATTATGATAATCTATTTTAACTGATTATATAGTATTTTATCTGATTATATAGTATTTTATCTGATTGATTTGATGTGGTCAGTTAGATTAATCTGATTAATATCATCTGCTAGATTAAAATATAATATTAAGCAAACGATGTTGTATCTTATCATAGGTAGTACTTAGTAATACATGATTTTAGACAAGCTTTTGAGTATTACTAGGATTATCAGAAGGCAAGTTAAATAATCCCTGATTGTGTGATTGTTGCTTGGAATAACCTAATTCTCTAATTCTTAATACTGCTTGATGAGTGAATTTTATACTTATAATTTGAGTACTTTTGATTTGATGATTTATGAGTTTTTGAGTATTTTTTGTTTTTGTTTATGTTCTTTTGTGTTTTTTTTGTAGGAAATGAAGTTGGAAGCCATTTGGTTGCATTTTAGCTAAATTGGAGCTTTTAGGTTGCATTTTAGTCAAATTGGAGAAGCATTGCAATTTTTAGCTTTTAGGCAAGTTGACCTTTGGAGCTTCAATTGAGATTTGGACTGTGTTTGATTTTCAGAATGTGAAAATGGTCTTAATGATGTTATAGAGGACATCTCAAGCGTTTTAGAAAGGTATGGTGGTCAAAAATCCGAGTTCGTTTGGGCCTCCAAATAGTGTGTCAAAGTACAGTTAGTTGGAGTTGGATTCTTGTTCGAACGTCTTTTGGTAAAATGGTCATAACTTGAGATCCGAGAAGAGTTACGGGACGAGCCATCTATCACATCGAAGAGAATGAAATTTTCTACAATCTAATACACAACGTCAGGGAGCTAGTTAGACCATTGGGATGCTGGTCAGCAGAAAGAGTTGGACGAGTTTGTTGATTGCAAAGGAAAGAAGACTGATTTCTATTATGAATAAGATTCTGCTAAGGGTCTGACTTTGAAGAGACTTAAAGCTATAAATAGATTGGGAGACTAAGATACAAGAGAATAGAGAGATATTTTATTTGATTTAGGATTCAAAACCCTAGTTTGATATTCAGACTTAGAGATTTGAAGCAATTGGCTAGCACAAAGGATTTAGGGCAAGAGCTGAAGGAGAGACTCAAGGATTTCGTTTATAGATTCTATTTTCTTTCTTATCTTTTACTTTGTATTTTGAATGCTTTATCAATTGTGGATTATGGATTTTAATTCAATCATAAATTAATTTCTATTTGAGAATACAATGGATCTTATTAAGTAGCTTTTATTGATATTCTTGTTAGTTTTGTTAATTATTATGAGGATGTCTATTATGATTTGTGCATAATTGTTTAATTGTTTGATAAAAAATTACCGTGATAATTTATATGAATTCGAGAGATGAAGTATATATTTAGATCTGATTATAATAGTATATGATTGTGTTTTCTACATGATGATAGAATTCATGATTTGTGTTTAATATAAGGATATACCTTTATGCCACATGTAATCTGATAGAAAACCTGTGCTTTAAATCCTTTTTAATTGTAATTCATGTGACGCCCCCAAAATAGGTATACACCACCCATTCTGAGTTGTCAATACATGGTACAGAAACAACTACAACTTTATTATTACAACAGTAAAATTGTGAGTTTGAATACAAATATTATCTTCTAGACAATATCTATACTCAAATAAATCCTCATCACATTTATTGATACATTATTTTACAAAAATGGTGAGGACTACTAAACAACTCTCTCTAGAACCTTCATTCCATACCCTGACTCGTATTCGCTATATTCTCGCCTCCTGAGAAGAAAAATGGAACAAAAAGGAAAAGGGTGAGCTCAACTAGCCCAGTAAAGAATATTATGACTAAGATAATATACAACAAATTATCATTAGTCTTCAACAGGGAAAAATCTAATAGAATACAATAGACAACAAGTTTTAAATCAATATTCGCAGTGGAAATAATAATTCATTAGAAGAGTTAAGTAGAGAATGCAAACTACTATCTTACATATGAATTTAAAAGTTCATCGTCTATCTTTTATCCCTGTAACATCAATCAATATATATCTGGAATCAAATATTCATCTTTGCACTACAGTCCAAAGATATTCATCAGTTGGTCATGTTCATCTAAACACCTGTTCATCTTTGCACTACGGGCCAAAGATATTCATCAGAAATCATTCATCTTTGCACTACAGGCCAAAGATATTCAATAATATCATCATTTAAGACATGAAGATGATGAAAATATTTTAAAGAAACGAATCCAAATTGAAACAAAATGACAAGGATTAAGGATTAAGGATTAGTACTTTGTTTTATCCATGTCCAAAATTCCTCAAAAAATAATCATAGTGGTGTAAAATTCAAGAATGATCAAAACATGGATACAATCAAAGCTAGTATCCACAATAGATATTTTAGATTTAAAAGGAAAATTTTCAATTTTTGATGAATAGTGCCAGATTCAGTAAATAAGTGTCGATATCGTGAATAGTCCGATATCGTGAATAGTAACTCGAAACCAAAAGTTCCAAATTTGATAAAAACTTCAGATCAATATTTCAAAGATAATGATATTGAAGAAATAATATCATTACTGAAAAAAATAATATCCCTTACCTCGAAATATCAAGATTTCTAAATTGAAACACAGAATATAAAGCTATGACTTGAACTTGCAACTCAGTATAGCAATACTCAAAGTATACTCAAAATACTCACAAGAATACGCCGATATATAGAGAGAAAACTTGATTTACGGTGTGATTTTCAATTCTAACCTAAGCACCCTATTTATAGGAAAATGCTTAGAACACTAAAGTAGAAAATTTAATTGAATATTATAATTATTTTTTCTAAATTTTCCTACGCATACTAAATGAATTCAGCCATCAACCACACCCCAATAAAAACAACAAAAACGTTTTTCTCACTTAAACCATTTAAAACTTCAAAAAAATGATAATCAATTAATCCGAAACTTCAATAATTCATAATAAATAGCCCTTTTGTCGAAAAATTGAATCATGAGACTTTTTATAGGAAATTCAATTCTCTACAACTTTGCGTAAGAAAGTTTTTCCAAATTCCAAACAAAATTGACCAAGAAATCCACAAACAGTGTGATTTTCTGTGTTATAATCAAATTTCGGTCAATAAATGGGGTCCAACCGACATGTTTAACATGTTTTAAACATTTATTGCAACAAAAATACTCTTCCTCCTCAGATACTCATATATCCCACATTCGTTGTAAAAATATCACCATTATTATATTATTAAAATATAATAATATATTTAAATGAATTATTTTATCGTAAAAGATAAAATTTCAATTTTCAACAATTGTCACATTAAAATTTTCTTCATCTATATCCACATAAAATCAATATTTTCCTCATCATATGAATCAATAATTAATTATTCACAAATAATATTACGAGAATCACAATATTGACAACTGGCGGTTTCCCAAGAAAGAGGGGCTTTAATAAGAATTTCTCCTTCTTGGCGCGCAATTAGGTGACCAAACCTCTCCTTAGATGTAACTTTCTAGACATTGCCAATAATGTTATCTAATAATATTATCCAGATAATATGAATTATTGCTTCGATAATGAAATATCTTGTGTAATGACAATTATTGAAACACTAGCAATATAAAATATCAACGCAAAGAATTATTAAATCAATAAAATATCTTGAGCAATAATTATCAGTAACCATTATTGAGTAGTGCCTTCTTACATAAGAATCAATAATTGGTGCAATACCGTGCTACCGTGTTTTAACCACCGAAAGTATTTTAACAAGATAATCTGTAGAATAACTACTGTAGTTATTTTTAAACAACTTATATTTGTTATTTTCTTCATCCAATCGCTTTTCAGTTATGGGGCTCACAAAAGATGCGCCTTGCATACGAATATTTCTGACGCAATGAAGAATATTCCACGACCAAACGAATATTCCCCGACAACAATGAATATTTTATAACCACTTGCTTATTTTAAAATATTTGCGTATTTTACCCATAACTATCCACATTAATCAAATCAACCCTTACTATTTCAAAATAGAGAAAATTAAATTTCATTAATAATAAGTTGGGGTCTTACAATTCACATAGGAATATAATGAATTAGTTAACTATGGTGTTCACCTTAATTCTATCATCTGTGGATTTAAGTTGATTTGTTTATGATATGTTAGGAAATGGTCATAAATATTGAAGTGTTCTTGATTAATAATTCAGAATAGTTAGCATAATTTAATAGGAAGTGTATTGGTCTAAGTGAAACAATAAGTGAAATTATAATCTCAAGTCTTCATTATATGGTTTTAATCTAGTAGTATTTAGAATTAGTTTAATTAAATATTTTAATTTTATAAATTCACAATCTTAAATCCATTTTTTAAATAAAATTAATTTAGTTAAAGGTTAGTACTTGGTAATTTTTATTAAATAATTCCTCGTGGGAACGATACTTTTCTTATCACTGTATTACTTGTTGACCGTGTATATTTGCATGTATGTTTTGATTGTGAAATCCATCAACAAGTTTTTGGCACCGTTGTCGGGGAATTAGTTTAATAATTTTTGCCAATATTAATTTTTATCAAATTAGTTTTAATTTAAATAATTTTTTTATTATTTTATTTAATTCTGTTCCTATTTTTTTCTTTCTTTTCAGGTACCATGGAGGAATTTAATTATCAATGGCCATATTCGAGAATAACTCATCCAAGGGGAATGGAGATTGATGGACTCGCGACACTTTCTGCATTATCAGCATAGATAGAGACACTTTCAAGTAAGTTGGACGCTTTTGCAGCACAACGTCATCAAAGTTTGGTGGTTACTTGTGATTATTGTGCTGGAAATCATCCGAGTCATCAATGCGCCGTCAGTTTCAAGCCGATACAGTACGACGATGATTACCCCAACAATTATGCCTATCTCAACGACTATAATCAGGATTGGGGGTATCACCCAGGTTTTTCATGGAGCCCTAATCATCAAGATCAATTATATGCTCTAAGTCCAACATACCCACTAGAACTCTCATGTCCACCTCCACTACAACATGAATAAAATTTAAATTTGGAGGAACTTTTGTCCAAGTTCATAGCTTCAAGTGAGGAGAGGAGAATTAGTCAGGAGATATCGAGTCAAATTTTTGCAAACCAGATGGAGCAACTACTCAATGCCTCAGACATTTGTCCTCAAGACACTTGATCCTATGACATGGATTTCGAGATTGATGGAGAACCTGAACCAAATCTGTAATTGGATGTGCCAAATGATATAGATGTTGAAAGAGAGGAGACAATTGGGGACCAGGAAAAGGAGGTCAGAGAAGATCTAATTGTGATTTCCAACAACGATGCGCCAATTTTGATAGTGTCCCATGTGCCTTCTCCACCAAAGTTCAAGGATCCGGGTAATTTTGTAAGACCGTTCCCAATTGGTAGTCATGTCGTCGGCAAAGCTTTATATGACATGAGAGCTAGTGCAACTTTGGAGCCATGGTGGGATGAGAAAGGGAAGATAGATGAAGAGCTAGTTGTGTTTGAAACGCATCAATGCCATAATCCATTCACAGACACAATTGGGCAAAAGCCTAGTTTCTTGATAGGGAAAAATCCTTATCAGAAAGCCCCCTCTTTCCTGGGAATGATCTGGTTGTTAATATTGCAAGTTATATTATTGATGAATAAATGTTATTAAAAATATTGAGAAGATTTTTTATGAAGTATTTGTTGTAAATTTGGCTTATTATTTGGACCCCCACTTACCCATTTTTCAAAACTGTCAGTAAAATTTATCTCAGTTTTGTTTTATATATATATTAAATGTTTTGGTGGGGAGGGGGGGGTAATGAGGAAAAAGAAATGGAATGGCTTGGAAGGCAAGGAGTATATATATATATATACTTTATAAGTTTTGTTTTTATGAAAAATAAAATATATTATATTTTATTATGCATAGTGTCTTGTATAGTGTTTGCATAGTAAAATCAGAAATTTACCGATTCGTCCTTGAGAAGTTATTGTGCAGTCCATGATTTTTTTCCTTATTGTGCATCCAAATAGTATCCTGCCATTCTCCTATAAATAGGATGCTTAGTTTAGAATTGAAAATCACACCAGAATCAGAAAATTCTTCTTCTATAATTTTGAGCGTATTTCTTTCGAGTTTTAGGAAGCTTTGAATGTAGAAAATAGTGCAAGTTTTCTTCAAGAATATCCCCGCCCTACCAGTCAGAAGTACTTTTTTTTAAGGTAAGGGATATTATTTTTGTTCAATATTCGTAAAAAATAATATTTTCTTCCATACTCTGTAGTATGTAAGTAATATTATTTCGTTTTAGATTCCAAATTCTACACTCATTTTGTTAAAGTATGGCTTCTATACTCCTTGAAATTAGTAGAATATCTTTGAAATTTGCGCTTAATCTATTATCTTTTCATGTAAATATTATTCTGAGCATTATTGATAATTTTTAATCTTTTCATGCCAGGGTACTATTCACGGGGTACTATTCTCGAAGTACTATTCACGAGGTACTATTCACCCGGGGTACTATTCATGATAAAAATTGATGTCTTTTCTGTCCAAATCATTTTTGATACAAAATTATTCTTAAATTTTACTCCACAAAGCAGTATCATGTTGACAATTTGGACATTATTGAATTCTGGATAAATTAAATTATAAAATCTTTAAAATTTATCCTTGCTCTCATTTAATTGAATTCTTATATCATTGTCAGCATCCTCATGCTTATGATGGGGTAAAAGTCATCTTTGGTCCGTAGTGCATAGATGAACTATTGATTGATATGATTATGACCAGGGATCATTCAGTATAATCATGACCTGTAATGTTACAAATGATGGTAAATGTCCTCATTGGCCCGTAATGCATTGATGGACAGTTGTTGGCATGATCATGACTATTGGTGATAACACGAATATCCTTGACCCGTAGTGCATGGATAATTCATGGATGTGATACTAATGAATATCCTTGGCCCGTAGTGCATGGATTACTTATTCTGCTACAGTTAAACTTGTTTATTATCAGTTTAACACTGTTGAAGGCTAATGATAATTTATTCTGTATTATCTTAGTCATAATATTTCTTACTGGGTAGTTGAGCTCACCCTTTTGCTTTCATTGTTCTCTTCAGGAAATGAGAACGTAGCCGGGACTAGTCGGGGAATGGAGTGACGGTCCGAGTTGGTGGCTATAGTAATGTGATAAAATAATGTGATAATAATTGTAACGAGGACTCCGTTTAAGTTTGGATATTGTCTAGAAGACAATATTCATGTTAAAAACTCTGAAGCTATATTTTGTCGTATTTTACACGACAGTTGTATAATTAAGTTTGTATTTGAATTCTGTACCATGTATTTGGCGACTCAGAGTGGGTGATGTATACTTATTTTGGGGGCGTCAAAACTAGTTAAAGAGTCGGGGCACTGGTCAACAGAAAGAGTTGGACAAGTTTGTGGATTGCAAAGGAAAAAGACTAATTTTTATTTTGAATAGGATTCTGCTTAGGGGTTGACTTTGTGACACCCCCAAATCTGGGTACTTCATTCCCACAGGATTTGGTGCTCACTATCTAAAACAATTACGTCTAACTACCCATAATCAAGGATAAAGACCTAAATTAAACAACTTAAATAATAATCCTCCACATTAAAGGGTTACATCATCTTAAAACAAATCCCATGCAATCTAACCTTAAACTATTACATAAGTCTGTGGGATACATTATATAAATTAATAAGTATCATAACATAGATTCTATTAAATAAAATCAAACAAGTCTTCATCATTTAGACATCTTTCCCTTGCCCTTGCTAGAAGACGATTCGTCAACTTTCTCAACTTTAGCTGTAGTGTTAAATGCAAGAGTGAGCAAAAAATTGCTCACTAATATAATGATGGCAATAACAATATCATAAGAGTAAGCAATGAATACTGAATAATAAAAAACTCATTCTTCAAATCGAGATTAGAAAACAAGTTCGAGATTTATATCTGAGGGTCTTAAGACCATGAATTATTTCCCAAGGTTACTAAGTATTTCTACCTCAACCTTTAACAGTCCTTAGACTATACGAACCTTTTCTTTCATACTTAGGGGGATCATCCCTTTGTACCATGTATTGTGCACAAACATCTAAACGCTAACGCGTTCATAATCCCCTTTATTAAGGTTGTTCATCTCAGTTTGACTTTAGGATTTTCTCACTAAAGAAAGTTTAGTTTGGATTAGCTTAACAATGGTTCTAGAATTTTAGAACGCTCATCAACTATGGATTAGTTAAATCAATAAAGGTTCACTATCCATTCGAAGTTCGATACAATAACTAGGTATTGAGTAACAATATTTAAGACAAGAATGGAATCACAACAATATATAGTTGAATAAAACATTGTATATTCAATAGTCTGTCTTCAAAGGAATTAGAGAGTCTCGCTCGGAATAATGAACATTTCAAGCTTTGAATTAATAAGAAACAATGATTAGAAACTAGCTCAATATGAATAACAACGTGAGCCATCTTAATCAATTAATATCAAGTTCAAGATTAGGAAACTTGTTTAGCAAAAAGTAAGATTTAGATACTTGCATAACAATAACAAACAAGATAGGATAAAGATCTTTCTTTACATAAAGAATTAAGGTTTAGGAATTTGCCTCGTGCATAAGCTACACAATTATAACACACGTTCGCCAAATACCCTACACATACCATTAGAATCACAATATCGATTAATTAAACTAACATTAACCCTATAGGTTTAATTCTCATTCAAGTTCATCTCGTTTTCCTATCTTATACTCCAATCACTGACACCATTTACAGGTCTGAAATCATGAATCTAGTAAGGCATCATCACGCTTAAATAACATCTTAAGACTTAATTAAATAACAAGTTAAAGTTTTCTAAGTCACTATCTTTTTAGTCTAAAATCATCAAATACGTGTTTACAAACTGTTTTAGAATCTCATTATATGTCTAACACATAATCATGCACCTTAGACTAGGTTAGGCTAACATATCATGGTCTGAAAACTAAAAAACAAAGCGCTTCGCTAGGGAGGGGCAATTGCTTGGCTACCCCAAGCTTAAGTAATGCCGGCAGCAATTGCTACTGGTACTCAAACCTAGAATGCTCAAGAGACGCGATTCTTAAGTTTACGCCTTTGTACCGACGCAGCTGCCCCAATACGCAGATAAAAACTTGTAGACTGCGTACCCTGCTTCACAGTTCAACCCAAACAATCCAATATTCTCCAACTTAACAGAAATTCATCAAACCCAAAAGCTATAAACTAACTAACAACATCATTAAGCATGCATATATGATTCTAATAATATAAACATCATACACAATCAACTTTTAAGGATTAAAATCATGTTTTTGCTGTGTTTCTTTATATTTCAACATATTTAGCGAAAACAACCACTAAATCTTCATTTTTTAACCAAATTAAATCATTTCAATTGCATTCTCTTCGTAATTCATCATACTAACATATTCTAAAATCAATTTATAGATTACAATAAGAATTGAACATCAATTTTGGTCTCAAATAAGCCACTTTATATATATATATATATATATATATATATATATATATATATATATAACTTATAAACTTGAATTTTCTCCTTTAAACAAAATTTCATTAATTCGATTACTAAGAATTGATACCTATCTGATTACACACATATAATCAACATCTTAAACATTAATCTAGCAAGATATCCAAATCATAGAGAACAAATATTGAAAAACCAAAACTTCGAATTAGGGAATAGATTATTACCCTTAATTCTTTGTTTATACCAGCAAAGATGACGATTACAAGGTTTGACAAAACCTCCTTCTTTCTCTTGACTCCCAATTCTCAGAGAACTCTCAATTTTCTCTCTAGCTCTCTCTCATTTTTCTCTATATTTTCCCCTCTAAGTCTTGGAACAAAGGTATGCATATAAAACATAATATGTGTAATATAAACTGATAAACGCGGGTTATCAGTTTAACCAAGCAAAAAGTCTTCAGCTGCTACATTAACCAAAAGCCACAAGGCTTTGTTTGCCTTGCACACTAAAACTTCCCCCCCTCAATTTATTTTTATAACACTTATATAATATGGTTACATTGTCACACTTTTATTTAATCAATTTTAATCAAGTCAAATTTACACTTATCTTATAATTATAATTATATTTATAATTTCATTATAATTATATTTATGCTTAACAAATTATTTCACATATAATTTAATTATTAAATTAAAATAGAACATCACCACTATATAACATTACTATTATTAATTTATTTAATTTAATTATCTCATTAAATCAAAACTTCAAACCATAAAATTATTATTAGGTAATTTAATTATTATAACACACTTTAACTAAATTAATGCACAATAATTCCATCAAATATTTATTTATCTTAATAAATAAATCAATTCAAATATTTATTTAATTCAATAAATGTTTAAAATTAATAAAATTAATTACAAAATTCTCGTTCGTTACAGACTTTGAAGAGACTTAAAGCTATAAATAGATTGGGAGACTAAGATTCAAGAGTATAGAGAGATATTCCATTTGATTTAGGATTCAAATCCCTTATTTGATATTCAGACTTAGAAATTAGAAGCAATTGGCCAACACGAAGGATTCAGGGCAGAAGCTGAAGGAGAGACTCAAGGATTTCGTCTACAGATTCTATTTTCTTCCTTATCTTTTACTTTGTATTTTGAATGCTTTATCAAATGTGGATTATGGATTTTAATTCAATAATGAATTAATTTCTATTTGAGATTACAATGGATGTTATTGAGGAGCTTTTATTGATATACTTTTTAGTTTTGTTAATTATTATGGGGTTGTCTATTATGATTTGTGCATAATTATTTAATTGTTTGATTAACAATTACCGTGATAATTTATTTGAATTTGGGAGATGAAGTATATATTTAGATCTGATCATAATAACATATGATTGTGTTTTTTGCATGACGATGGAATTCATTATTTGTGTTTAGGATAAGTATAACGCCCCGAAATCTGGTCTATCTTCACACCCGAATTTCGTACGTCACGAGTAAATCATTCATCCAAACATACATCATTATATACTGAAATATAACAACATACATTCTAAATTTCCAGGTTCTAAAACCTTATAACTCCTTTCATTACAAATAACGATAATTACATTATTCTTTACATCTTACACAAGTGACTTTCATCCGCCACTAAGGATACATAATAGTTCATTAAACTAATCTAATGTTCGTTTAACTTATTTTATATTACAAGTCTTCGCTCGATCTTCTCGCTCATTCACATACTGAATGACACTTCATCTGGATACCAACCAGCTTGATCTTTACGGGATCCTTAAGTTCTTCTAACATCATACGCTGAAAATGTTTTTTATTTAAAGCAAGGGTGAGCATTCAATTACCCAGCAAGTTATAGCAGTTGAACAAACAACTTCAAGAATTCAAACATTCCTTTAGAACTTCAATAACCAAACAAAGGTTATAAAGTAGCTTGAATAATTGGAATAATCTCGATTCCTATCATTTTAAAACATTATTCACATTCACTTTGAAATACATTCATTCTTCTACCTTTTTCATACACATCCTGTCTGGTTAGAATCATTAGCACAGACTGAACAATAACAAATCATGTATAGACAGAGCATTCTCTTATTGAACAGTTCAATCACAGAACAGTTCATGTCATAGAAACACTGAAGTGTTCACATTGTGGCACAAGGCCTCATACGTTCTACCACCTTGTACAAATATCGCACATTCACACATAGACAAAAATTCTCAAGTTCAACATCTGAGAAGTTTAAGAAACTAGCATTCATTAAAAATATGAATGAAGTTAGGAAACTTGCCTTACGCCCAGCTACAACTTATGCTGAGCTGCTCATTCCAATTCCTATGTAGAACATAAGAAAAACAACACCAATTAGTCATGTATATTTGACTTATGCATTAGTTTGCTTAACTTTACTTTTTAGGGTTCGCGTTCTTGCAACCTAAGTTTACGCGAGCACTTTCATTACCGTTCTACGGCTTCATGACATACAAAGATGTCTTACTTATACGTTCATCATCTTTGATGCTTTACATTCTTATCTTCTTCTTATAACTTCTCTAGGACTCAGCACAGATCGCTTCTCTGCTAGTGGTCCATATGGTACTCTGAGTGGTTTCCCACAAACAACCAACAAACAAGTTCCCGTCTCATCTACACTACCATCAAAGTGAGTTAGATCGGTTGCTAGTTTTGTAAATACCTTTGCTCTCTGAAGGAATTGTTTAGCCCAGCTCCCATATGTCAACCATCAAAGGTTACGATTGCACCACAACCTAACTTATCTTAACTTATCCGAACTATTAAACTATAATGTTTGTTAAGTCAATTTCTTATTCCTTATAGCTTTCTGTCAACTAAATGCCATATATCAGGATTCATTCTTTATCGTCCAAGTTATACAATCTTTTGTATACTCAGAACAATTGTTTAAGTTAATCATTAACTCGGCTTTCTTACGTTACACGTCATTATTTTTAATTCAGTTCTTTACCATTCAAGGTTTAATCATTGATCTTCATTATCTTACGGTCAAACCATACACGGGGTGTAGGTTCTATCCGCTTAGTATTTGCATACACTCAACCTTCACGTCGGTTAAAGTGTTTAACGCTTACATTTCATTCTAACATTCTCATCTGACTCATATTCGGCTTTCGTTAATCTTCTTACCGTTCGCTATGGCTTCCTTAATACCCTTCGTTATTCTTCCTTAATGTCGAAGCCATACGATTCGCGGTATGCTAAGATCGGTCATTTATCGCAACTGCGTTGCGTTCACAGCGTCTATACGCTTTACACTTATATCTCATTACCACAACATAACATCAAAATGTTATTCATTACCCTCGTCAATCAACGTTTAAGGAATCACCATCATAGAAATCTTTCACGTTCGCTTATCGCGACTACGGTCCCCGGATATCGGTTCCGTAACCCGCGTTTGCATTCTTTATCATTTACTCTCACATAAATCTTTTCATTCAACCTTCATTAAAGGTTTAAAACACTTGATTAAGTGTAAGACCCCAACTTTTTAATAAAGATGATTTTTCTATAAATATCATTTTTGAATATTATAGAATGAATTTGATACTACCCACAACTATAACATTATATCAAATTCATTCTATAATATTCAAAAATGATATTTATAGAAAAATCATCTTTATTAAAAAGTTGGGGTCTTACAACCTCCCCTTCTTATGAAATTTCGCCCTCGAAATTAGAGTACGTACCTGGTATGTCGAATAGGTGAGGATATCTTGACTTCATCTCAGATTCTAACTCCCAAGTCATTTCATCCACGTCGTGGTTTCTCCACAAAACTTTGACTTGAGGTATAACCTTGGAGCGTAGAATATGATCCTTCTTATCCAAGATTTTAACAGGTAACTCTTTATACGTTAAATCTTCCACTATTTCGTCTGGTTCTAACTCAATAATGTGGTTCGGGTCTTTCACATATTTACGTAACATAGATATGTGAAAAACATTATGAACACGAGACATACTTGGCGGTAAAGCGAGTCTATACGCCACAGTTCCTACTCGATCGAGGATTAAAAATGGGCCAATGAATCGAGGATTGAGCTATCCTCTCTTTCCAAATCTCATAACTCTTTTCCATGGAGCAACACGTAACAACACATGATCTCCAATATCGAATTCCACGTCCTTTCGATGAAGATCAGCATAACTCTTTTGTCGATCTTGTGAGATTTTTATACGTTATCGGATCGTTCGAATCTTTCCCACAATCATACGTACCAAATCCGATCCCAACAAGGTTGCTTCACCCACCTCATCCCAACATACTGGAGAATGACACTTTCTTCCATACAACGCCTCAAATGGAGCCATGCCAATACTTGTTTGATAACTATTGTTGTAGGAAAACTCCACCAATGGTAATAACTTGTCCCGACTTCCCTTGAAGTCAAGGACACAGAGTCTTAATAAATCTTCAAGAGTTTGAATAGTCCTTTCTGACTGCCCATCCGTTTGAGGATGTTATGCCGAACTAAATCGTAAATCTATGCCCATAGCTTTTTGCAGACTAACCCAAAATCTTGAAGTGAATCTTGGGTCTCGATCAGAAACTATGGATACTAACATACCATGCAATCTTACAATCTCGTTTATATATATACTAGCAAGACGTTCAAGTGTATAAGTTTCTCGTATCGGTAAGAAATGAGCAGACTTGGTCAATCTATCAACAATGACCCAAATCGCATCTATGCCTTGAGAAACCTTGGGAAGACCAGTAACGAAATCCATGGTAATGTGCTCCCACTTCCATTCTGGAATTTCAAGTGGTTGCAATGGACCTTTTGGAACTTGATGCTCCACCTTGACTCGTTGACAAGTTAGACACCTTGAGATAAACCCCGCTATCTCTCTCTTCATATTGCTCCACCAAAATGTATGTTGAAGATCACGATACATTTTGGTACTCCCAGGATGGATTGCAAACGGTGTGTTGTGTGCCTCCATCATGATTTTATACTTTAACACAGGGTCGTTAGGAACACAAAGTCTGGAGTTGACTCGAAGTATTCCTTCTTCATCGATTCTTGCTTCCGGCATAGCACCTTCTTGCACTTTCTTTCTCATACGCATCAGCTCTAGGTCCGTAGCTTGAACAACTTTAACCTTTTCGATTAAAGTCGGTTCTACTTGTATATTCGCCATCATCACATGGGTCCCTGGAGTCTTTATCTCTATCTCCATCCTTTGCAAGTCATACAAAATAGGCCTTTGCGTTGACAATATCGCACTCTTACCCACATAGAATCTTCTACTTAATGCGTCAGCTACCACGTTCGCTTTTCCAAGATGGTATTGGATAATATGATCATAATCTTTCAACAGTTCAAGCCAACATCGCTGTCGCATGTTGAGTTCCTTTTGAGTGAAGAAATATTTGAGGCTTTTATGATCCGTAAAGATCTCCACTTTCTCCCCATACAAATAATGCCTCCAAATCTTTAGTGCAAAAACGACTGCTGCCAACTCTAGATCATGAGTAGGATAATTCCTCTCATATTCTTTGAGTTGTCGTGAGGCATAGGCTATGACTTTCCCATGTTGCATGAGAACACAACCTAACCCTTTTGCAAGCATCATTGTAGATGACAAATCCTTCGATCCGGATGGTATTGTCGAGCAGTCTTGAAATGAGTCTCCTCTTGAGTTCTTGAAAACTCTTCTCACATTACTCACTCCAACCAAATTTTGTATCTTTTCGAGTCACGGTGAGTTAGTGGAGTAGCGATTCGAGAAAATCCTTCCACGAATCTCCGATAATAACCCACTAAACCGAGAAAGCTACGACTTTTTCATCATCGATTTAGGTTGCTCCGACTTTGAATAGCTTCAATCTTTCTTTGGGTCAACAGATATTCCATGACTTGATACTACGTGCCCAAGGAATGCTACTTCCTCAGGCCAGAACTCGTATTTCTTCAACTTGGCATATAGCTTATATTCACGAAGCTTTTGGAGTATCAGCCTCAAGTGTTGCTCATGATCTTCACGGCTTTTGGAATAAATAAGGATGTCATCAATAAAGACGACCACAAAGTGATCCAAATATTCCTTGAATACTCGGTTCATCATATCTATGAAAGCAGCAGGAGCATTAGTCAATCCAAAAGACATGACTAGGAATTCATAATGCCTGTACCGAGTTCTGAAAGCCGTCTTTGGAATGTCATCGGTTCTAATCTTCAATTGGTGATATCCGGAACGAAGATCAATCTTTGAAAAGAATTTGGCTCCTTATAACTAGTCAAACAAGTCATCAATACATGGTAATGGGTACCTATTTTTGATGGTGACATGATTCAACTCTCTATAATCAATACAAAGTCGCATACTCCCATCTTTCTTTTTCATGAATAGAGCAGAGCACCCCAAGGAGAAGTACTAGGATTTAATGAAACCGATGTCTCAACAATTTCTGCGGTTGGGTCTTTAACTCCTCGAAGTTCAATAGAGCCATTCGATATGGGGCTTTGGAAATAGGTTTTGTACCAGGTTCAAGATCGATACAAAATTCAATTTCACACTCTGGGGGTAGGCCAGGAAGTTCTTCAGGGAATACGTTAGGAAATTCATTAACAATAGAAATATGATTCAAAACTGACGTATTTTTATTTAGATCCGTGACATGAGCTAAGAAAGCTTGACATCCGTTTTTCAATAAATGAATAGCTTTATGGCTTGAGATGATAGTGATTGATTTTAATGGTTTGGTTGCTTGAATTCGCATAATAGGTTGGTTAGGAATATGAAAGCTAACAACCTTACGAAAACAATCAATTTTTGCATGATGAGTAGTTAACCAATCAATCCCTAGAATTACATTAAATGCAAGTATTTTCAATGAAATAAGATCGATAAGTAATGTGAGGGTACCGATTTGAACTAAACAAGACTTATAAACAGTGGATGTAATGAAGGTTTCTCCCAATGGAGTTTCAACAGATAAGTCAAAGTCCAATTTCTTCGGAGTCAAATTTAAACGTTGAGCGCACGTAGGAGAAATAAAAGAATGGGTAGAACTGGTATCAAATAAGGTATAGACTTCGCTAGAGTTTATGATAAGCTTACCCGTGATAACCTCGTTCGGGTTCCTTGCTTTCTGGGAGGTCACAACAAACGCTCTCCCTTGCACTACCGGCTTTGACTTTTCTGGGACGGCCTTTGGTGCCTCTATCCTAGCTGAACTTGTCTTCGGTGAACGATAAAATCGGGCTAGGTGACCTTCTCTTCCACAATTATAACATGCTTTGGACGGCATCGCGCAGTTTGGACTGATGTGTCCCTCCCCTCCACATTTGAAGCATATAATAGGTGGTCGTTCTCCTTCCTTCACTACGGGTGCTGGTGCTGATGTCTTTCCATCATTGTTGAATCTCCTCTTCTTGAAATGTCCATTCTTATTATTTTGGCAATGATAACCACCGAAGTGGTTACCATTTCTGGCATGCAGATTCCCTCCATGCTTGTTGTCATCGCTTTGATGACTGCTCTCACTGGTATTATCATTTTGCCAACTGCTCTCTTTTGGTTGGGTTGACTCGTTATCGCGTTCCAATAACTAAGCCCTATTAACAACATCTGAATACAAACACAGTTTATGAGAGATAAGATATTGACGTATCTCGGGTTTCAAACCTCTTAGAAACATTCACGTCATTCTCTCTTCATTATCAACCAAATGGGGACGAAGCCGGGACAAATTTCGGCAAACTTGGCTTCGTACTGCGACACGGTCATGTTGTTTTGCTCCAGTTTAATGAACTCTACCTCTTTCATGTGACGAATACTTTTGGGAAAGTACTTGAAACTTCTCCCAAGACATCTTCAGCGCGGCAGGTTGGGTACGCTTTACAGATTCCCACCAGTAATCTGCCTTTTCCCACAACATGAAGGTGGCGAAGGGAACCTTTTGCTCCTTGGAGCAACCCAATACATCAAATATCTTGTTGATCTATTTTATCCACGTCTCCTCCTTAAGTGGTTTTGGCTCTCCAAAAAACTCTGGTGGTCCCAGCTCCTTGAACTGTTTGGCGGTGACCGTCTGAGAGTTGCCAGTGTTTCCACCTGCATTTTGGACAGGAGCCACTCTAGCCTGATGTTGCATGAATTGCATGAAGCCTCGGAACATTCCATCGTTCATCATTTGGTCAGTGTTGTTGTTTGCATGAGGATTGTCGCCTTCCTGATGCACATTGTCCTGGTTATTGATCTGTGGAGACTCAACGGTCTCCTGTGCTCCATTGATGTTCTCAATATTTTCGGATGCCATTTTTAAATACTGCCACAAAACAAGGGTTAATTAACATATCACATATTATCCCTATACTCTGACCGACCAATTAAATACCAAATAAACTTAGGTAGGTCATACTAGCGAAGGAATTCCCCATCTCTCCCCTCCTAGTTCTTGTCTCACATCTTAGCCAGGGATCATATCCCTAAGCTTTGATACCAACTGTGACACCCCCAAAATAGGTATACATCACCCATCTTGAGTCGCCAAATACATGGTACAAAATTCAAATGCAACTTAATAATACAACTGTCGTGTAAAATACGACAAAATACAAACTGTGAGTTTTAATACAAATACTGTCTTCTAGACAATATCCACTCTCAGAATAAGTCCTCATTACATTTATTATCATACTATTTAACAGAATAGTGAGGACTACTAATACTATCATCTGGTCCATCACTCCGCTCCCCGACTCGTCCCAGCTATATTCTCATTTCCTGAAGAGAACAGTGAAAGAAAGGGTGAGCTCAACTAGCCCAGTAAGAAATATTATGACTAAGATAATGCAAAATAAATTATCATTAGTCTACAACAATGTTAAACTGATAAAATACAATAGACATTAAGTTTAACTGCAGCGGAACAAACAATCCATTAAAAGAGTCAAGTAGAGAATAAAATCTACTATCTTTTATGATTTAAAAGGTTTTCATCACTTTTATCACTTTTATCGCTGAGACTCAGCTTAATAAATAATCCACATCATCGAATCACCCTTGTACTATGGCCAAGGATATTCTTTAGTATCACGACCACAAATTATCCATGCACTACGGGCCCAGGACATTCGTGTATTCATCAATGGTCATGATCATGCCAACAACTGTCCATCAATGCACTATGGGCCAATGAGGACTTTTACCACATCATTTGTAACATTACGGTCATGATTACACCGAATAATCCCTGGTCATAATCATACCAAGTCCATCTATAAACTACAGGCCACAGATGACTTTCAACAAAATATAAACATGAGGATGATGACAATAATATAAGATTTCAATAAAACAAGTTCAAGAATTAATTTATTCAGGAACTAATAACGTCCAAATTGTCAACATGATACTTCTTTGTAGAATAAAATTCAAGAATGCTCAGAAGAATATTTCCATGAAAAGATACAGGATGAAGCGCAAATATCAAGGATATTCCACTAATTTCATGGAGTATAGAAGTTAAAACTTAAACCAACTGAGTATAATAAGGAATGGAATAACAAAAGAAATCACCAAGCAAGCATGTAGGCCAATGACAGCGAGTTATTCCAATGAATAATAAAGGCGGAACCGGTCCGGCAGAAATGCATGCAGACAGGATATTCTAACGAGAATAATAAAGAGCGGAACTAGGTCCGGCGTAAAAACGCATGAGCAGTGATGTTCCAGAATAATAATAAAGACAGAACTGTGTTCGGCGAAACGCATGCATGCGAGGATGTTCCAGTAGAATAATAAAGACGGAACCAGGTCCGGCGTAAAACGCATAGACAGGATGTTCCAATAGAATAATAAAGAATGGAATAAAAGAAGAATTTCACCAAGTATGCGGTACTTCGCATAGACATGTTATTCCAACGTAATAATAAAGAATGGAATAACAGAAGTTCTCTTCATGAAGATGAAAGAAAGAAATAATACCCCTTACCTTTGAAAGAAACTGGTTATAGGAGTAGTGAGGTAGCAGGCTTCTCTTCTTCTACAAATTTTCTCTCAACAATTTCTCTCTATAATAATTGCTCTATAGCTTTAGAGAATTGGTGAGAAATGAAGGAAGAATGAACATCTATTTATAGAAAAATATAGTTTCAATAATTGCACGTTTTGGGGCTCGAAAAATTACAGTACAATACCTCCCACTTTTCCTTTAGTTTTAATTTAGTCATGCAAGTATTATCAAACTTGCACCACCTCCCCTAATAGTAAATAATGTGATTCAATAGTAAATCATGTGAATTAATAGTTCTAGACATGTGAAAATACGAATTACAGTATAGTACCTCCATCTATACCTCCATTTTTAACTTAGTCATGCAAGTATTATCAATCTTGCACCAACTCCCCTAATAGTAACAAGAATGTGAAACAATAGTATACACATGTGAACAAATAGTTATAATCATGTGAAATAATAGCAATCAATTGCTCATTTATCCGGTTAAATACCCGATTGGTCAATATAACCTCCAAACATCAATTATTATCGAAATAAATGTCGATTTTCACTAACACAAATAATTTCAACACAATGAAACTATTTTTATCAAAAATATAAATTTTGAAATTTCGAAGTTTGACTTTTCCCGAAAAAGTTAACTGTTGATTTTTTTGACCAAATAGTAAAACCCGAAATTTTTTGTGTTTATAGTCTATTTGTACTAATTTCATCGTTCCGGACTCAAATATCACGTCCGTGCCTCCAAATTCAACTCTGAGTACAACTTTAATTTTAATAACATTCATCATTAATATTATAACTCACAATATTTATCAACCAGGTCGTTCCCAGGAAAGAGGGGGCTTTCAATAAGGATTTCTCTCCTATTGCCGCAATTAGGTGACCAAACCTCTCCTCGATGTAACTTCTAGACATTGTAAATATTGAAATTTAATAATATGAATAACTTTGTCATCTCAATTATTGATTTAATAAAATAACATATTATGCGAGATGATCTTGTGACAATAATCGAATCAATAATATGAGAGATATGATGCACGAGAATTATCGTAGCAATAATTGAGTATAACCGAGTGACTTCTCACGTAAGCATCAATAATCAATACTGGTGCTACTTATACAACCATGCAGACATCGTATTTTTTACTACGAAAGTAGTTCAACAAAGATAACAGTAAAACTTCGTAGTTATTTTCATAAAAATATTTTTGTCGATTTCTCAATCCGACAATAATTCCGTTGTGGGGTCCACCAATGATTGTGCTGTCGTACGAATATTTTCGGGCACAAAGAATATTCCCCGACCAATTGAATATAATATAACAACTTACGTACTTTGAAAAATTTGTAAATACTACCCACAACTATAACATTATATCAAATTTATTCTATAATATTCAAAAATGATATTTATAGAAAAATCATCTTTATTAAAAAGTTGGGGTCTTACATTAAGGGTTACATCAGTTGAACATTATGTTCTTTATCTTTCCTTACGTTTCCCCCAAGAGTTGAGTAGTTAAAAGCTCTTCTCTGGCTTTTTTCCTACACTAGAGCTGTGGCGCCACTATCTTCTTTATCTCTCATGCCGTGGTGCGAGTTGCATGCATTCCGGCTTCCTCGGTTTCAGTGTCTTTTAGCGCCACCTTATAAGGTATGGTCGGCACATGCATGGCCAAGCCCTAACCCTAGAAAATTTCTCTAAGTGTTAAATCCAATTTGAGATGCTTACTTCCCGCTTTCATAACTTATTCTTTATAACTCGGAACGAGGTTGTTCCAAAGCTATTATCTTCCTTATCTTACGTACTTCAATCCCCCTCAGACAGAACTTCATTCTGAATCCATTAACATGTCATTCAATTAGCTTAATCTTCACCCTTCATTTGTTTTACATTTTTAATGCTCTTTATTCGTTTGTCCGTAATTCGGTCATCCGAACTCAGAATTCATTCATTCATGAGTCCACGACTCACGTTTCCTACGTTCTCTTACATTCTTATGAAATCCTACACGTTTGGGTTCATTTACTAACTTTCTAATTCTCGTTCATCTTTTACGAATTTTTTTCCATAACTTCGTTATAGCTCAGTTTTAATCCGTTCTTCATGAACGTTTCTACCATTCCTTACCAAGAAATAAGCATCTACTTATACGCGATGATTTTAAACTTGTCCATCAACAACAATTATCCTACGATGGTTTTAAATTTGTCCATCAACAACGTTCTTTATGTTCTTCGCATGTTCTTAGTGTTCTTCATTTTTAATAGATATTTTGGATTATGATATCACTTTTTCTTGGAATTCGATGTTATAAAAAACCATTCCTTACTTATTCCGCCTAATCATTCATATAATCCACTCGGATCGTTCTAATTCATTATGAATCGTACACTTCCTTAAGAAATTTATAAAATAAACTTCAAATTCTTATTTTTTTTTCATTTCTCATGATTTCAACCATATGAAATCATTCCTAACATCATTTACTTCTTATTTTCATTAAGTTATGTTTTTGAACAAAGAAACTTAAAGAAAACTATATAAAAGTTTGGTTTCGGATTACCTTCTTTCTTTAATCTCCTTCCGTCGGACAAAGTTTGCTCACGAGCCAACTTTTCCTCTTTTTTCTCCCATCCAAAATCTCTCTTTCTCTCAAATGTTGTAGGATTTTCAAAATCCTAAACAAATGATTTAAGCTTCCTATTTATAGAAAACCAAGGCTAGGGGTATTTTAGTCATTTCGCCCCTTAAACCTTCTTACTATTCATGACTTAAGCACTAAGTTTACTTACTCCTTAAGTTTACTTAGCCCTTAAGTTTACTATTTCTACCTCCTTAGTTAGCCTCCTTACTATTCGTGAAACTTAGCATGTAAGTTTCGTGGTTCCGTCTTTTGGGTTTCGTCCGACAGTTTTAAAAACTGCGATTCTCAGAATCCAAATATTTTTGGATATTTTATCTTTCCTTTACCGATTAACTTTTATGTATTCTTCGAATTTCTAAAAAAACTAAAAAACACTTTTTGGTGTCAAGCGTTTTCCCCTAACGTAGCTAAACGAATGAAAAGTACATAACAGTACTTTTCGTCTTTTTTATTTCGTCCGATTTTTGTTCATTTTTTGAGAAAAACTTTTATCGACTTACTTAACTTTTCACGACATATTATCGTCAAATCTTTTGACGGAATGTCATTTCGACATATCAAACTCTTGGAAAGGTTCAGGTTATTCAAACCCTAACCCTTAGGGTTTCGTCGAGTGAATAATGCTTATTTCGTCTTTTTCCCCGGAAATATTTTGTTCCTGGAAAAATTTTATTTTTGTCTTGAAAATTCTTACTCGTTCAATCTAGCTCATAGCCAGAATCCTCCCGGGTTATAATCATCCTAGGTTCTAGAACGATTAATAAACATATAGCACAAATATTATTAATAATTTTTTTTATTAATAACTAATTCTTTAAACTTAAATTCTGAACAATCCGGATTCTCCGGGTTGTTACAATAAGGATATACCTTTACTTCGCATGTAATCTGATAAGAAACCTGTGCTTTAAATCCTTTTTAATTGTAATTCACATAGGAATATAATGAATTAGTTAACTAAGGTGTTCACCTTAATTCTATCATTTGTGAATTTAAGTTGATTTGTTTATGACATATCGAGAGATGGTCATAAATATTGAAGTGTTCTTGATTAATAATTCAGAATAGTTAGCATAATTTAATAGGAAGTGTATTAGTCTAAGTGAAATAATAAGTTAAATTTTAATCTTAAGTCTTCATTATTTGGTTTTAATTTAGTGGTATTTAGAATTAGTTTAATTAAATATTTTAGTTTCATAAATTCACAATATTAAATCCATTGTTTAAATAAAATTAATTAGGTTAAGGGTTAGTACTTGGTAATTTTTATTAAATATTTCCTCGTGGGAACAATACTTTTCTTATCACTTTATTATTTGTTCATCGTGTAAGACCCCAACTTTTATGAATAAAGATTTAATTTTCTCGAAATATCTTTTTGAATAATAAGGTGTGGATTTGATATAATGTTATAGTTGTGGATAATATTTATAAATTTTACAAAGTAATCAAGTTGTCATAAAATATTCGTTTGGTCAGGGAATATTCATTTTATTAGGGAATATTCGTACGATGGCACAATAATTGGTGGACCCCACAACGGAATTACTGCCGGAGTTAGAAAACGAAAGAAATAACTTTTTATAAAAATAACGGTAAAACTTTTACCGTTAACTGTTCAAATACCCGGTGATAAAAGTACAGTAATACACGTGGTTCCATAGTAGCACACGGTATTGTACAATATCTTTGATTATTGATGCTTACGTGAGAAATCACTTAGTTTTACTCAATTATTGCAACAATAGTTGCTGCATAGTATCTCACATTAATGATTCAATTATTGTTACAGTATCATCTGCACAATATTTTATATTATTAAATCAATAATTGAGACGATAAATGTATTCATATTATTATTTGCATTATTGACAATGTCTAGAAAGTTCTGTCGAGGAAAGGGGTTTTGCGCGTCAATAAGGAGAAGTCCTTATCGAAAAGCCCCCTCTTTCCTAGGAGTGATCTGGTTGTTAATATTGTGAGTTATAATATTAATGATGAATAAATATGATTAAAAATGTGTTTAGTGAAGCCAAGTGAATTGAAATAAATAGAGAGGTTTTTTATGAAGTATTTGTTGTAAGTTTGGTTTATTACAGGAACCCCCACTTATCCATTTTTTCAAAATCGTCAGTAGAAAGTTATATCAGTTTTGTTTTATTACTTATATATATATATAAGTATTATATATATATATATATTATGTGTGTGTAACGTGTGTATGTGATGTGGGTGATATATATATATATATTTTATATAAGTTTTATTTTTTTATATAAAATAGAATATATTATATTTTATTTGATTGCATAGTACTACATAGTGTTGCATAGTACTGTATAGTGTTCGCATAGTGAAACATAGTAAAATCAAAATTATTTCAGCGAATTCGTCCGTGAATTCTCCTACTGTGCAGTCCATGATTTTTTCTAAATATTACCCTGCCATTCTCCTATAAATAGGATGCTTAGTTTAGAATTGAAAATCATATCAGAATCAGAGAATTTTTTTGCTATAATATTGAGCGTATTTCTTTTGAGTTTAAGGAAGCTTTGAGTGTGGAAAATAGTACAAGTCTTCTTCCAGAATATCCCCGCCATACCATTCAGAAGTACTCTCCTTTTAAGGTACGAGATATTATTTTTGTTCAATATTCGTATGAAATAATATTTTCTTCCATACCCTGTAGTATGTAAGTAATATTATTTCATTTCGTATTCCTAATTCTTCACTCATGTTGATAAGTATTGCTTCTATACTCGAAATTAGTAGAATATTCTTGAAATTTGCGCTTCATCTAATATCTTTTCACGGAAATATTATTCTAAACATTCTTGTTAATCTTTAATATTTTCATGTCGGGATATTATTCACGGGGTACTATTCTCAAAGTACTATTCACAGGGTACTATTCACTCAGGTATTATTCACCCGGGGTACTATTCATGACAAACATTAATTTCTTTTCTGTATAAATTATTTTTGATACAATATTATTCTTGAATTTTACTCCACAAAGCAGTTATCATGTTGACAATTTGGACATTCTTGAACTCTGGATAAATTGAATTACAAATCTTTAAAATTTATCCTTGCTTTCACTTAATTGAATTCATATATCATTGTCATCATCCTTATGCTTATATTGTGATGAAAGTCATCTTTGGCCCGTAGTGCATATATGGACTGTTGATTAGTATGATTATGACCAGGAATTATGTATCGATATAATCATGATTTGTAATGTTACAAATGATGTGGTAAAAGTCCTCGTTGGCCCGTAGTGCATTGATGGACAATTGTTGGCATGATCACGACCACTGGTGATAATAACGAATATTATTGGCCCGTTGTGCATGTATAATTCATGGATGTGATACTAATGAATATCTTTGGCTCGTAGTGCATGGATAATTCAGTGATGTGGATTATTTATTGAGCTGTGTTACATTGATAAAATATTGATGATGAACTTTTAAATCATAGAAGATAGTAGATTTCATGCTCTACTTGACTCTTTTAATGGATTATTTATTCCACTGCAGTTAAACTTGTTGTCTATTGTATTCTATCAGTTTAACACTATTGAAGGCTAACGATAATTTATTCTGTATTATCTTTGACATAATATTCTTTACTGGGCTAGTTGAGCTCACCCTTTGCTTTCATTGTTCTTTTCAGGAAATGAGAAAATAGCTAGGAGTAGTCGGAGAATGGAGTGACGGTCTGAGATGGTGGCTGTAGTAGTCCTCAATATTTTATAAAATAGTGTGCGTAGACACTCAAAATTTTGCATTCCTATTATTAATCTTGCAGGAGGTCAGAATCGTCTTCCAGAGATAACCCTGGAAGTCAAATCAGCTCAATCCCGGAGATAACCCCGGGATACTCAGTTTTCCATCTCGGAGACAACCTCAAGATACGTAGTTCCAGTCTTGGAGATAACCCTGGGAGGTTCAATTCCAACCTCGTAGACAACCCCGATGAATGCAGTCGGAGTTCCGGAGATAACCCCGAAAAAGTCCGTTTTAATCCCCAGAAGTCCGCTTCAACCTCAGAGATAACACCGATGCACTTAGTTCCAACCCCAGAGATAACCCCGGGAGGTCAAGCACACCTCAGAGATAACCATGAGGACATTCAATACTCACAACAGCCCAATCTCTGAGATAACCGTGAACAACGACTGCTAAATCATCCCAAAGCCTAAGATAACCCTGGTGAGGGGTAAAATTATCATTTTGCTACCTCGATCCCACATTCACGTCATCTCAACAACATTTTAATCCACATTCTACATAGAAGTGTCCTACAAGAACCATAACTCAAATCCCGAGTGACTATTTCACAAGATAGTACACCGGATAGAATTTGAAGACCTTAAGATCTGGTCATAGACCCATCTTCCCGATTTCGTACAACCTCTTATTCCATGTCATTGTGTAGCTCTCGACGATAGCATTCTAAAAAGGCATTATACGCCTCAATCGGATGCCCAGATTGAAAGTTATGAAGGTTCGAGCGGACAACGCGTTGCACGAGTATACATACTTCGAGACGGCGGGCCCATGGAGCCCGGGGCACCCCGGGTAGCTGCAGGTGGATCTGTGACTGCCGCAGGTGGACTTGCGGCTCCCCCACTTTATAAATAGAGGGCTTGGGCTAGCCATTTCCAAGAGAGAAAAGGCGAGGAAGCCCTGTCCATTTTGCTTTGTACACACTTTAAACTAAGTACTTTCTCTTTCCAAACACCTGTAAGCTTGTGTTTTGCTATATTTTACTGGTGGAAACCGAGTATTCATTCATTTGAAGCTATCTGTAGTCTTCTTGGCAGCCCACTGTAAGACATCTCAGATTTTTTAAAGCCTTTCTCCACTTTCATTCATACACAGTTATTCGTGTTGAGAGTCGTGTTGTGTGCGTATGCCCGAATTGTCGATTCGTGTCTTTTAGTGCTTATATATATACTTATATATATATACATTTATATATATTATCCTCGATTTCGAACTCGATTGAGCCTAGATAGACACATCCGGTGCGTTTACTGCTTTTATCTATATATATATATATATATATTATCCTCAAAACTCGATTGAGCATGGATAGACACCACCGGTGCGTTTACTGCTTTTATATATATAAAAATTTATATATATATTATTCTCGAATCCAAATTTGATTGAGCCTGGATAGACACATCCGGTGCATTTATAGCTTATATATATATATATATATATATATACACACACACACACACATTTTTGTCAGGCCTAGAGATCACTTCGTGGCCATTTATCGCTTTTATATATATATTCACACACACACACACACACACACACACACACACACATATACAGAATTGATCAGGTCCGGGAGTATGGATTTTGTTAAAAGCTGGATTTTTTTTAGTTTTTTTTAAAATAACTAAAAAAAATATTTAATACAATATTTTGGGTGTCATTTGGATACATATAACAAAATAGGTTTGTACAGTCTGTACAGACCTATTTTGTTATATGTATCCAAATCATACCCAAAACACTTTATTATGGAAAAATTCTAGTTCCATAAAATATTAAACCTTTTTTTAGTTGTTTTAAAAAAAAAGCCAAAAAAAAGGTTCGGATTTTACTCCTGTCCGGGAGTCCGGATCTGATCCTAACCCTATATATATATATATATATTTACATTTCACGTCCTGCCTGGAGTTTACTTTGTGGCAGTTGATTGTTCATATATATATATATAACTATTTACAGCTTTTGTACATATTGCATTATCATGTGAGCCTAGGAATAATGTGATCACAAATTCAGTTCCTGAATCTAGATTCGGTTCTCGTGATGGACATTTTCAGCTTAATCTAGCTTGTAAATTATTCACAGTTTGAATTTTCTTAGATGGCTTTCATGCCCACAAGGAGTTCGTACGAGATCCCAAATTTTATGAAATAAAAGTATTCAATTTTTCTATTTTGGTAAATAGTTAAATTGATAAAAGTTTAAAGTTAAGGGTGATATGTGAAAATTTTTCAAAGTAAACAAGTTGTCATAAAATAACCGGTAGTAAAAGTATAGTAATACGCGTGGTTGCATAGTAGTACACGGTATTGATTATTGATGCTTATGTGAGAAGTCACTCAGATATACTCAACTATTGCTACAATAATTACTGCATCATATCTCTCATATTATTAATTTAATTATTGTCACAGTATCATCTGCATAATATTTTATATATTATTAAATTAATAAATGAGACGACAAAGTTATTCATATTATTATTTGCAATGTTGACAATATCTAGAAGTTCTATCAAGGAGAGGTTTGGTCACCTAATTGCGCGCCAATAAGGAGAAATCCTTATCGGAAAGCCCCTCTTTCCACAAGAGCGACACTGGTTGTTAAATATTATGAGTTATAATATTAATGATGAATGTTATTAAAAATCAATTTGAGTTCGGAGTTGAATTTGAGATGATCTTGGACGTGATATTTGAGTGGGAGCGATGAAATTAGTAGAAATAGACTATAAACACAAAATTTGTCGGGGTTGACTTTTTGGTCAAAAAAGTCAACAGTTGACTTTTTTTTGGAAAAAGTCAAACTTCAAAATTTCAAAAATGAAATTTTTGAGAAAAATATTTCCATTATGTTGGGATTGTTCGTGTTAGTGGAAATCGACATTTATTTCGATAATAATCGATGTCTGGAGGTTATATTGACCAATCAGGTAATTAATCGAATAAATGAGCAATTAATTGCTATTAATTCACATAATTATAACTATTTGTTCACATGTGTGTACTATTGATTCACATTCATGTACTATTAGGGGAGGTGGTCCAAGTTTGATAATACTTGCAGGACTAAATTAAAAATGAAAGAAAAATTAAAGGTATTGTACTGTAATATTTCAAGCCCCAAAATGTGCAATTATCGAAACTATATTTTTCTATAAATAGAAGCTCATTCTTCCTTCAATTCTCACCAATTCACTAAAGCTTTAGAGCAATTATTATAGAGAGAAATTATAGAGAGAAAGAAGAAGAGAAGTCTGCTACCTCACTATTCCAGTATCCAGTTTTCTTCTAAGGTAAGGGGTATTATTTCTTTCGTATTCATGAAGAGAGCTATTGTTATTCCATTCCTTATTATTACGTTGGAATAACTCGTATCATGCGACTACCGTATACATGGTGAAATTCTTCTGTTATTCCATTCTTTATTATTATGTTGGAATATCACATGCGTGCGGATTCACGTATTTGATTCGGTTTCATTCTTTATTATTCTGTTGGAATAACTTGTCTGTGTGGTCTATCACATGCCTGGTGAATTCTTTTATTTTTCCATTCTTTATTATTTTCTTTGGAACATCACATGCGTGCAGATTACACATGACTTGGTTCCATTCTTTATTAATCTGTTGGGAATAACTTTCATGCATGCGATTCTACCGCATGCATGGTGAATTCTTCTGTTATTCCATTCTTTATTATTCTATTGGAATAACACATCATGTGGACTACCGCATGCATGGTGAATGATCCTTCATATTCATTCCTTATTAAATTGTGGAAATGATGCATCACGTGGATTACCGCATGGCGGTGAAAATCCATTTGCAGTTTCGTAATTTTTCTGACCCTCAAAAATTCTGGAAAAATTTGAAATGATAATTTGATGAGTTTCTATATTGTGTCCAAAGATGGCGATTTTTGGTTGTATAGATTAAGAATTATAGATTTTATGGGAAAAGACTATTTTTAAAGAAAACCCTTATAACTCCTTGTGGTTAACTCTAAAATTGGTGAAATTTTTATTGGGAGTACATGTATATAACAGGAGTATACCCTATAAATTTCGGAATTTTTGGACAAAAGTACAATTTATGATAAATGTCTAAATATTCGGCAGTTTTGGCCATATGAAAAATAGTAAATGAATTTTAAAAATTCCGAGAAAAATATATGTTCAATATGGGACTATATTCTGTTAAATTCCAGAAACGAAATATTTTTGGGACTGATTTGGTATTTTTCATGAAAATGAACTAGTTATGAGTAAATGAATTAAATATGTTATGTGAAGTAACAAAATTGGAAAATAGGATTTTATGGCTTGGGAATCCTATATAGGGTATATGTATATTTTTCTTTGAGGATTTGATCATTGGTGATGAAATCTTATGAGTATGACATTTTGAATGATTAAATGCATTATTTGGTAAAGTATAAACAATTGAAATAAATTATTTATAAGGTTAAGAAGTGATTAAAATATTGTTATAATATTAATAATATTAGATTATGAGTTTATTAAGTGATTGATAATATTTGGATAAATTTAAAGTCTTTAATATTTATCCTTATTTTCGTTGATTAATGCTTATATCATTGTCATCATCCTCATGCTTATATTATGATGAAAGTCATTTTTGGCTTATGTGCTAAGATGGATTGTTAATTATTGGTTTTCTGATTGTATATCTTTGGCTTACGAAGATGGATATTGATTATTAGTTTTCTGATTGTATATCTTTGGCTTACGTGCAAAGATGAACTATTGATTGATGAGTATTTTTGGCTTATGTGCATAGATGAACAATTTATTGGTATGATTATGACCAGGGATCATTCGTTATAATCATGACCCTCAATGTTATAGATAATGTGGTAAAAGTCCTCATTGGCTCGTAGTGCATTGATGAAGCAGATTATTGGTATGATTATAACCATGGATTATTGGCATAATCATGACTATTGATGATTACATGAATATCCTTGGCAGTAAAGTGCGTGGATGATTCGATGATGTGGATTATTTATTGTGAGTCTCATCGATAAAATATTGATTATACACTTTTAATTCAGTAAAAGATAGTAGATATCATGCTCTACTTGACTTTTCTAAAATATACCAGTATGTCTTTGGCTTCAGTAGTGCAAAGAATAAATTGTTAATCAATATCTTTGGTCGTAAAAAGATGAATTTATTAGTATGATTATGGCGTAAATTATGATTTGGTATAACCATGATTTTTGATGTTTCGGTGAAGATAGGTGATGAAAATTATCTTCATCCTGCGTATGAAGAGGAATTTAGAATCACAATTATGATTATGAGTTATTCATATGATTGTGGATAGGAATTGTTGATTGATGTTCTGAGGATAAAACATTTTGGTGGACTTTTAACATAGAAGATAATAGACACGATGGTCTATTTGATTCTTCTAATAGATTGCTCGTTAAGATTCTAAAACTATGGTTGAAAAGTTTTATCATCTACCATATGTTCTAAATCTCTAATTTATTATTGACGAAGGCTATTGATAATTTAATTATCTTTAGTCATGATATTCTTTACTGGGCTATTTATGCTCACCCTTTGCTTCACAATTCCTTTCAGGTAATAAGAGTGTAGCTGGGTTGAGCGGGGATAACAGGGAAATAGTATGATGGTCCGAGACTGTCGAAGTTTCTCAATACATTATAAAACGGCATGACATGGAATAGATAATTGTATTGAGGACCTAAGATGTGTGTGGTGTATTTTATACGTCACTTAATAATTAATTTTGGCGAACAACAATAGGGTGATGAGAACCCGAATTTGAAAGTGTCAAAAAGGCACCTCATTAGAATGAATATGATAATAATCTTCTCGTTCTTCTTTGGGGTCTTAAAATATTTGCTGCTGTATTTTATATGGTATTGTAACAATTTGAGTTTGGATACTGTCTACGAGATAATGTTGTATTAAAACTCACAACTTATCTGTTGTCGTACTCTGCAAGACAGTTCAATAGTTGTATAAATGAAGTTTGTATTTGATTTTTATAGAGTGATATCTGGCGACTCAGAATGGGTTGTGTGGACCTATTTTTTCGACACTGCTATGTATCTTATTTTCTCGAAGATGCTTCGCATCTCGAAAATAATAAAAGCAACCAAGCCGAACATATAATAAAATGGAAGTATCAAAGGCCTCAATTAATAATGAGCATAAGGGTCTGAAAAAGCTGTTTTACAAAACATCACTGCAATATCTCGTTAAAATTAAACTTTTATACAAAATTCAAACCCTTTGTATATAGGTGCAAACGAGGCATAACACTACTTCTAGATAATTGCACATTGACCGACACACACACACATTCAGATAAAGGTTTAAATTGAAAAGTGGCGATAACCGTGTCCCCACGAAAGTCGGGGGGGCTAACACCTTCCCTCCACTAAATCAAGCCCCCGGACCCTAACGAATCTCAGTTTCACAGACCAGTTAAGTAGTGTCACATCACTAGGTTATTGTGCAAACCTTTTCTCGGTTGAGTTGGTGCAACCATTTAAAAATACCAATTGGCGACTCTAATAGTCCAATCGTCGAACATATACATGTCGGACCTTTTCAAACTTGTTTTTTCAAACAAATCTCACCTAACATGAGAACACCAAAAGACAAGAATAGAAAGGGACAAATAAAATCTCGACGTCGACAGTGTGATAATAATTGTAATGAGGACTCCATTTGAGTTTGGATATTGTCTACGAGACAATATTCATGTTAAAACTCTCAGCTATATTTTATCGTGTTGTATAAATGGAGCTTGTATTTAAATTCTGTACCATGTATTTGGCGACTCAGAATGGGTTGTGTATACCTATTTTAGGGGTGTCACACACTGTGTATACTTGCACGTATGTTTTGACTGCAAAATTGATCAACACTACTGTTATATTAAATCTTGACTAATAATTCTGGGTTATATAATAGTTTGGGTCTAGTGGGGGCCATTGTTGCGAGACCCCGAATTTTATGAAATGAAAGTATTCAATTTTCTTATAATTATTCTATTTAGTAAATGGTTAAATTTATAAAAGGTTAAAGTTAAGGGTGATATGTGAAATTTTTTTAAAGTAAGCAAGTTGTCATAAAATAATCGGTGATAAAAGTATAGTAATACGCGTGGTTGCATAGTAGCACACGGTATTGATTATTGATGCTTACGTAAGAAGTCACTCAGTTATACTCAATTATTGCTATGTAATTCTTTGCGATCATATCTCTCATATTATTGATTCAATTATTGTCACAGTATCATCTATATAATATATTATATTATTAAATCAATAATTGAGACGGCAAAGTTATTCATATTTTTATTTGCAATATTGACAATGTCTGCAGAAGTTTCATCGAGGAGAGGTTTGGTCACCCATCATTGCGCCAATAAGGAGAAATCCTTATTGGAAAGCCCCCTCTTTCTTGGGAACGATCTGGTTGTTAAATATTGTGAATTATAATATTAATGATGAATAAGTTTGTGTTAATTAAAGATGAAATTGATAGTTTCATTGTGTGAGAATTATTAGTGTTAGTGGAAATCGACATTTATTTCGATAATAATTAATGTCTGGAGGTTATATTGACCAATCGGGTAATTCACCGGAAAAATAAGTAATTAATTGCTATTAATTCAAATGCTTATAACTATGTGTTCACATGTGTGTACTATTGATTCACATGATTTACAATTAGGGGAGTTGGTGCAAGATTGATAATACTTGCATGACTAAATTAAAATTGGTGGTATAGATGAAGGTATTATACTGTAATTATTTTTTTCACATGTTTAGAACTATTGAGTCACATGATTTATTATTTATTTACATGATTTACTATTAGGGGAGGTGGTGCAAGTTTGATAATACTTGCAGGACTAAATTAAAAATGAAGAAAAATAGGAAGGTATTATACTGTAATATTTCGAGCCCTCAAAACGTGCAATTATCAAAACTATATTTTCCTATAAATAGAAGCTCATTCTTCCTTCATTTCTCACCAATTCACTAAAGCTATAGAGCAATTATTATAGAGAGAAATTATAGAGAGAAAGAAGAAGAGAAGTCTGTTACCTCACTATTCTAGTATCTAGTCTTCTTTTGAGGTAAGGGGTATTATTCTTTGGTATTCATGAAGAGAGTTATTTTCTTTCAATACTCGTAATGGTTGTTATTCTATTCTTTATTATTATGTTGGAATAACCTGTTTATGCGAAGTACCGCATACATGGTGAAATTCTTGTGTTATTCCATTCTTTATTATTCTGTTGGAATAACCTGTATGTGCGGTCTATCGCATGCCTGGTGAATTCTGTTGTTATTCCATTCTCTATTATCCTGTTAGAATATCCTGTCTATGCGGATTACGCATGACCTGGTTCCATTCTTTATTATTTTGTTGGAATATCTTGTATGTACGGATTATTCATAACCTGGTTCCATTCTTTATTATTCTGTTGGAATAACCTGTCTGTGTGGTCTATCGCATGCCTGGTGAATTCTTTTGTTATTCCATTCTTTATTATTCTGTTGGAATAACTTGTCTGTGTGGACTACCACGTTCATGGGGAAAGATCCTACGTATTCATTCCTTATTAAATTGCGGAAATGATCTGTCTACGTGGATTACCGCATGGCGGGTGAAAATCCATTTGTAGTTTCGTATATTCTATTAACCTCGTCTGAGATATCATTTCTTTTGTACTCATCATGGAATATCATTTTCTTTGGTATTTTTTTTACGAGTTACTATTCACGGGTTACTATTGACCCGATTACTATTCACTCTAGTATCATTCACTCGGGTATTTGGCACACTTTTCGTGTCGGGGTACTATTCATGGGGTAGTATTCCCAAAGTACTATTCACTCAAAAAATATATTTCTTTTCTGTCCAAATTATTTTTGGTACATGAATATTATCCTTGAATTTTACTCCACAAAGCAGTATCATATTGACAATTTGGACATTATTGATTTCTGGATAAATTAAATTATAAATCTTTAAAATTTATCCTTGAACTTGTTTTATTGAATTATTATGTCATTGTCATTGTCATCATCCTCATGCTTATATTGTGATGAAAGTCATCTTTGGCTTACATGCATAGATGGACTTGGTATGATTATGACCAGGGATTATTCGGTATAATCATGACCGCAATGTGACGAATGATATGGTGAAAGTCCTCAGTGGCCTGTAGTGCATTGATGGACAGTTTTTGGTATGATTATGACCAGGGATTATTCGATATAGTTATGACCATTGATGATTTAATAAATATCCTTGGCCCATAGTGTAGGGAAGAATCGATGATATTGATTATTTATTAAGCTGAGTCTCAGCGATAAAGTTGAAGAAAAACTTTTTAAATCATAGAAGTTAGTAGATTTTATGCTCTACTCGACTCTTCTAATGGATTGCTTATTTCCGCTGCAGTTGTTGATCTAAAACTTGTTGTCTATTGTATTCTATCAGTTGTTATACCGTTGAAGGCTAAGGATAATTTATTCTGCATTATCTTAGTCATAATATTTCTTAATGGGCTAGTTGAGCTCCTCCTTTCTTTCATTGTTCTCTTGAAATCGTAATATAATTTGGATTTAGTCTGGGAATGGAGTGATGGTCCAGGATAAATGGCTTTAGTAGTCCTCACTATTCTATGGAATAATGTGATAATAATTATAATGAGGACACCATTGAGTGTGGATATTATCTAGATGATTGTTGAGTAAAATCTATATGCGCACAACACGCATGTATACGTGGTCAACAAGTAATAGAGTGATGAGTAGAGTATCGTTCCCAAAGAGACTAACTAGCAATAATCTTAACTTACAATTACAAATTTCCTATTAATCCTAATTTTATTAAACCAATCAACTCAATAATTAAAATTAAAGACTCTAAATTAAAGAATAATTGAACTATCACAAAACAATCACAAATATCAAAATCTGGAATTTCAAACAATTAATGGAGAATTAGACTTATGATTTCACCTTAAGCTTCACTCTGATGTTAACACCTTTATTCCAATTCAATTCAATATACCAGTTTATTAATCAAGAACACAAACGTAGTATTAACCACCTCTCGATGCACTAATACCATATTAACTTAAATCCACAATTAAGATAGAAACAAGTTAAACACCTTAATTAACTAACTCACTATATCTCTATGCGAATTACAATTAAAGAAGGTTTAAGAATAAGTTCTCTATCCGATTACATGCGATGTCAAACATATCTCTACCTTAACATTCATCAAGATTCTGTTATTCACAAAATTCATGAACACATGCTATATCAACTAGGTCTAGATTTGAATATCCTCTCTCGATTCCATACAAATCCACAAAGAATTGTTGATCAGACAATTCATAAATTCAAGCTCAAATCAATATAGATAAACTGGAAATAGATTATTGAAATGGAAATCAAAGTTTACAAAATCATCGTTTCACTTAAAGGTCCATCATAAGCCTAAAAAATAAATTAGTTCATTATAAATGAAATAAACACTGAATAAATCATAGAAAACATTCTTTCAATTACAAATAATAGCCTAAGACGAAGAATATTGAAAAACACCCTTCTCGTAGCCTAGAATCACAATCGTCTCGAAAATCTTCTCGAAATACTCCTCCACGCTTGCTATGAAAAACTAAGATTAGACCTTTGTTTGTGCCTTGTGTGTTGTTGAATGCGTTGTTAATTGAGTAATAGATGTCTAACACACAAGTCCCATCCAAAAATTCCCTTCAATTAGAGTTCATACGCTACCCAAATGCTAGAAACCAACTCCCATCAAAGTTTAGCCACAGCAGGAGTCTACTTCAACCGAGACCCCCACTCTCGACGGGGTACATGCCTATATATAAGTTCATTTCCGTGATGAGCACCCTTCTCGTCACCGATATTGAAGACCCTCGCTCAAGTGGGTGTATAAAGCAAATATGCATACCGACGGACCTCTATTCTGCTAAAAGATTTGCTGCACTTCAAGATTTCTTCCAACTTTGTACCAATTGATTCCATATCACACCGAATAGCTCCAAATACACGTTAAATGCCACAACAACCATCCTACACATAAAATAACATAAAACAAGTAAAAACGAACATGATCACAAGAATTTAGCAATAATTACGTATGAAACGGACATTAATTCGTGTATATAAAATCCACTTATCAAAATCCCCCAAACTTAAATCGTGCTAGTCCTCGAGCACAAAACACTACATGTAAGGCAATTCAATGAGATGAAATGAATATGACCTAACTTATATGCTTTCGAATCCATCAATATCGCAGAATCAAGATTATCTTAACGACCTCAGCGAAAACAAGCAACTATACAATATCAACCACCAAAAACCAATCTACAATTCCGTTTAATCCTCAAATCTTAAACCATCATCACTGGTATAGTGTGCACAATGGCGTACAATAGTAATGCCTTCTCTTTGGTGACGTCCGAGGTATGTTGGGACGGAAGCAATTTTGCGCATAGGAATGCGTACCAGATTTTTCAATACCGGCTAAGGTCCTTGCTATGGAACACGGTGCCTCCCTTCCGACCTTTCATCCAAGATGTTCCCAGCTTTGTCATCTCCGTGTTTATAGCATCATAGTCCGGATCAGAATTTTGTAGATGAGCATAATGGCAATGACGAGTTACCCGCAGTTGGTAGTAGGTGTTGATTGCGTCGGCACTGAATGGAACCAACCGACCTCGCACAAACGTGTGGAATTGTTCTTTGTCCTCAGCGTTTGCATAGAATTCCTTGACAATGTTGACAACGGCTGGTTCCGGCTCTTGGGTGAATTTCGTCCACCCCTTTTGATAAATGTGAGGCATCATCTCCCCGTCGTTACGATCCGGTGCCAACCCTCGCTCTGGTGTAAGGGCTTTGGTAAGCATGTAGTCATACCGGTCGGTGGTGGCGGCACTTGCGAATTTTTGGCGATCGAAGGTGCGGGTTGGTTGAGATGGCCATGAACTCTCTCCCCTTTGGCGTTTAAAAGATGATTGCGAAGCCATGATTTCTCTCTAGTGCTTGACTTGCCTTAGCTCTCCCCCAAACTTTTCAATTAATCCTCTCTAGCTCTCAAGTATCCTCTATGAATTCTCTATATCAATTGTTTTGAGAGATGTGATATGAGATGTAGTGATATATATAGAGGTGGAAGAATGGCTACTATTGGTGGAGTGAAGAGGTGGGGTAATTATGGGAGTTAAGGAAGTAGTGGGAAGTAGAAGTGGTGGTAGTGGGTGGTGGTTATGAGGTTTAATTGAGGTAGTGGGGATTGGGCATGGGAAGAGGTTACCTAACTGCCACCTTAGTCGGTTGAATTTTAGGACACCTGCCCTGGCGGGGGGTATTGTGCTTGGAATGCCCACCCCGACGAGTTTGTGTACTGCTAACTGAGTTTTGGGAGCCCTTCCTACGGGTGGGTTGAATTTTTGAGGCCCTTGGTGCTTCACTTCTTGTCAACCATTTTGAGACCCTCTACTACGGGGTTAGAGTCTGAGGGCCCGCCCCAACAGGCTATGCTCTCGCTCCAGATTCCTTGTTTTCTCACTTTTCTTCATTGTAGCTCACTTAATGCTCCATTTTCCATCCTGCAAGATATCCACATGAGAATTAGTGAGATTAACTAGACTTGTTGTGTTATGGAGAGATTAACTAGACTTTCATTGTATGCTACTACCTAGTAATTAAAAAAAACTATATTTTAACAAATATGAATGGAAAATACGATAAAGAAACTAAAGATTGGGTTACCTCCCAATTAGCGCTTGATTTTAAGTCCTTCAGCCTGACTACTTCCTGCTCATGTTGTGTCGGTCAATGTGATGGCGATCACGTCGGTGTTGGCTTCTCCACCCCAATAATGCTTTAAACGGTGTCCGTTTACTTTGAACGTATCTAGTGGATTGAGATGGTAGAGTTCAACTGCGCCATGAGAAAAAACCCGTTTGATAGTGAATGGTCCCGACCATCTCGATATAAGCTTTTTGGGGAACAATCGCAGCCGTGAGTTGAACAATAGTATTGATTGACCCGGCTCGAATGTTCGATACATAATTTTCTGGTCGTGCCATCTTTTTACCTTTTCTTTGTATAGTTTGGAATTCTCATAGGCGTGAAGGCAAAATTCGTCGAGTTCATTCAATTGAAGTAGTCTCTTCTCCCCTACAGCTGCTTGATCAAAATTGAGTTTTTGCACCGCCTAATATGCCTTATGCTGTAGCTCGACCGGTAAGTGACATGCCTTCCCGTACAGTAGTTGATATGGTGACATTCCGATTGGTGTCTTGTATGCAGTCTGGTATGCCCATAATGTATCGTCCAATCGAAGCGACCAAACTTTTTGACTTGGATTTACTACTTTCTCCAATATCTTCTTAACTTCTCTGTTTGATACCTCAGCCTGTCCACTTGTTTGAGGGTGATACGCTGTAGCTACTTTATGGTTGACCCCATACTTGGCCAAAAGAGTGATACAGGACTTATTGCAGAAGTGACTACCTTCGTCACTGATTATTGTTCTCGGTGTGCCATACCTCGTGAAAATATTTTTTTATAGAAATTTGAGGACCACCTTGGCATCGTTGGATGGTAATGCTGCAGCTTCAACCCACTTCGATACGTAAATCACTGCGAGCAAAATATACTGATTGTTCAAAGACGAGGGGAATGGCCCCATGAAATCAATACCCCATACGTCAAAGATTTCCACTTCAAGAATTGTTTGTAAAGGCATCTCAATCTGTTTCGAAATATTGCCCACCCTTTGGCACCTATCGCATTGTTTAACAAAATGGTGGGCATTCTTGAATAATGTAGGCCAATAAAAATCCTATTGCAACACCTTCGTTGCTGTCCTCTCATTCCCATAATGTCCACCATACGCAGATGAGTGACACTCATGCAGAATGTTCTTCACTTCACTATAGGGGACGCACCATCGAATCATTTTGTCGGTGCACTACTTGAACAAATACGGTTCGTCCCACATGTACCATTTCATGTCATGAAGAAATTTTCTTTTTTGTTGTCTTGTGAGGTCAGGTGGTAGAATGTTGCTCACAAGAAAATTTTCATAATCCCCATGCCAAGGAATCTCTGCAGAAATCCCAAACTGAAACACCTTATCTCAAGCCCCAATCAATGTTGAAAGTGATGATAAAGCATATACTTTGATAAACAATCTTATTCTTATTTATTAATAAAAAGTATTAATTTATTAAAGGCTTTTAATTATCTACATGATGTCGTTTTATAATATGTGATAAACCCATAGTTTTAAGCAATGCTTTTAGAATAATGATGATGATCATTCTAATGAGATCTAAATTTTTAGAAAGCTTAAAACTAAAATAGTTCCCAATCGTTGGATTACTAAATTGGGGATTAGTGAATCCTGGATAGATTGGTACATACGCTGCTTGCTCATTGGATGAGGATGATTGATCTCATGATCATTTGTGTGGAGACACTAAAGCAAGTATGTAGGTGCTTATTAGAGAATAAGTTCATCGAACGTGGCTCGCTAAGGAATACCTAATGGAGTTTTTTTGCATCGTCACAATAGAATTTCAGTAGTGATAGTAGACAAGTAATCCTTGGACTTGAGATCATCATAGTATCTTGTGTATGATGAGTTATACTTTGACTTATTCCTTAAGACCCTTAGGTATATCAAAGGGTATGCTTGGGTATAATAAGTTGTATATGGAGATAATGTATGATCAATAAAGAATCTACCACTTTAATAAAAGAAGAGAAATGTCCTATGTGATTCGATAAATGACAACCCAAAGAGTCCTTGGTTATAAGCGTAATGAAATTAGAAAGGAGTTTCTAATTTGCATTATTGGAGTCAGCATTTAAGAGTCGAAATACATATAATTAAATAAAATAAGACTTGACAAGAATTCCATGCCTTATATTTAATTGGGACATCAGATGGTGGAAGGATTGAATTGACTAAGAACTATTTACTCAAAGGTTCTTTTATGATTAATGTTGAAATCTATATTATCCGGAAAGTCGCTGATCGCTAGGAGGCTTATCTATATCAGAATAAATATTATTTATTTAAATAAATTAATTGTTTAATTTATTTATTTAAATAAGATTAGAATTGTTCTAATTGATTTATTCACAACCGGCTTAATATGGAGAACCTAAAGGGTCACACCATAAAAGGAAGAATAATTATTTAAGAAGTTAATGGCATAATCGTAATAATATAGTTATGTATATTTAATTTAATCTATGGTGATAGAATAAATTAAATAGCTTAATATTTATTATTTAATATTTTAGAAATATTAAATATAAATTAATAAGAGGAGTCTTATTAATATTATTACAATTATTATTATTTTAATTTCTAAAAGAGTTTAGGAATTAATTTAATATAAGTATTTCATTTATTCCTAATTGGATTAGGAAGGAAAATTAGTTAAAGGAGTTTAATTAATTATCCCTAATAAGATTAGGGAGCTTAATTAATTAAAAGAATTTAATTAATAAAAAACCCAATTCCTTAATTGTTAAGGTGGGTTGCCCACATCTATAAATAAGAGGAGTTTTATTATGGGTGGTATGGGTTGTCGATTTTTTAAAAAGTACGTAATAATTCCAAGTTGTTGAGAGTACGCCTTTTCTATGTAGATAGAAAACTAGGGTTTAGCCAAACACCCATCTTGAATTTTATTCTTCCTCGTGGATCACCTCTAGAGGCCAAACATTGGGTGGCTAACGCCGATCAAAGGAAGGAACCAAACCCGTGGATTCAAGTTGAACGCGAAAAAGGATTCGAGGTGAACTTGTACCGAGGAAGCTTCGATCTTCAAGGGTATGATTGATTTTATTCTTATCTTTTCGCTTAATTAATAATCATGCATAAAGGATGATCCGTATATGGTTTGTAAATTTTTTAAACTCGATTTTACACGCTTCCGCTTAATTTTTGCAATTTGATCATGTTATGAATATTACAAACCTAATAAAGGGCATCGTGAGCCAAACCTTTATGCTAATTATTAATTGTTTTAATTTGATATGTATATTGATATGTGTTTAGAACAATTTAATTGGGCATAATTTTATTGTATAAAATTTAATAAAAAAAAAAAAAAAAAAAAAAAACCATTTAATTGACATCATTTGGAACCATGTTAACGCAAAACAACAGAAATCATTAATAATCGGGCGCTTGCCAACGCCAATTTGCTTGTTAAAAGTTGCTTGGAAATTAAATTAAAAGCATCAATATTTTTTGAAAGCTTGTTTATCATAATTACCGAATATCGGCACACGGAAATCGAAGGAAATCATGTAATAATATCAATGTCTTGAAAAAAAAAAAAAACAAAACAAAAGTATATACATATTTCATAATATAGGATTATAAGTATATATATATATATATATATATATATATATATATATATATATATATATATATATAGGTATTATTATATATATATATATTATATTATATATATATATATATATATATATATATTTATAATAATTTTATTATTAAAATAAAGTTTATTTTAATTTTAAAATAAAAGGTTTATTTTAATAAAAAATAAAAGTTTATTTTAATTTTAAAATTAGAATTTCATGCTAACTAATTAGAGTTGGAATTTGATTCCATGATAACTAATTAGAGTTAAAATTGATTTTATTTTTCCTAAAATAAAGGAGTTTATTTGTAAATAAAGTAAATCCATCTTTCCTTAAATAAAGGAGTTTATTTAGATATGAAATAGATTTCATATTATTCAAAATAAAAGAGTTTATTTGTGAATAGAAAGAATCCTAATTTCCTTAAATAAAGGAGTTTATTTAAATATGAAATAAGATTTCATATTATTCAAAATAAAGAGTTTATTTGTGAATAGAAAAAGAAAATCCATATTTCCTTAAATAAAGGAGTTTATTTAAATATGAAATAAGATTTCATATTATTCAAAATAAAGGAGTTTATTTGTGAATAGGAAAGAATAATCCGTGTTTCCTTTAATAATTTTTTTTTACATGGAATTCGATTCCATAATTAATTAAAATAAAAGAGTTTATTTTAATTAAAGATTTTTTTTATTTTTATTATATGGAATTCGATTCCATAATTAATTAAAATAAAGGAGTTTATTTTGATTAAAGATTTTGATTAAAATAAAATAGTTTATTTTATTCAAAATTGGATAAATTAAAATAAAATAGTTTTATTTTGATTTAAATTTGGATTAAAATAAAGGAGTTTATTTTGATTCAAAAATAGATTTTATACTAACTAAATTTGCCCATTAAATGATATCATCAATATATATATTAAATGTTTATTATTCATAGATGAATGTTATTTATCGATGCATATGGTGATGTGTATGATAATAAATGGGATTGATTATGGACTATCGACCAATGTGATTGGATTTTATTTTAGTTGGATGCATGAATGTATGGGTTTTATTAATGGGGTCTCACAGATTTCGCCTTCTCTAATTTTTCTTAATGTAAATTCTATCTCCTCCTATGCATTTCCCTCGATCACGATCAAGGTTTCTATTTATTTTAAAATAGTTTTGTAATAGGAATAGTTAGAATTAATTTTTGAAGAATTAGAGATCAAGGAGCAAGGAGCGCTGCCAAGACCCGCTTGTAATGGAGCCCAAGTTTAAATGTAATAGTTATATTTAAATATTATTTTTCGCACCCCTAGAGTTTGACCTTTTGGTTCACTTGGTGGCTCTAGTGAACCAAACTAGAATAAAAGTCCATAATCAATCCCGTAGAATATAGTATTCTATATGCATGCTTATACTATATATATTATATATTATGCAAACATGCTTCAGATGTTCATTAATACGACGCGTATTTTATATATATATGTGTATGCGCCGCTAAACAAGATGAGACAAATTAATAACAAACCCCTCAATTTTTTATATTAAGTCCTAAGCGCTCAAAGATATTTGGAATATCGAACGTCGCTTTTAGCATGATAAAATTAATAGAGTATTAAATATTTAATATGAGTTTGTTGTGTCACCACAAGGCAAGTATTAAGTATTTAAGATGTTAATTTATCACATTTGATGCTTATAAAGAAAATTGAACAATATTGTTTTGTTGTGTCACCACAAGGATGATATTTTTCTTTTTTGAATATATGGAGTGCTAGTTTGACTTAACTTGGATAATTTTGATTCGGATGTGCCACCACTGATCAAAATAATCTAAGAGGCAAAAAATACAAGGAGTTGAGATAGTTGATGTAATTGACAAAAGTTGTTCTACCTATTTATTTATATATAGTTTGTTGTGTCACCACAAGGCTATATACATTTGAAATGGGATCCTTATTCTCACTAGCAAATCTTTAATTAGATTTTATTAACTATATAAGTGAGGGTAATATAGTTTAAAGAAAAAAATAGTGGGAGATACCAATTTAAAACAAGACCTAATTTATTTTGGTAATTAATAAAAGAATGTATGTTAAAATGTTGTTAATTATAAATTCATTTACGTAATTTTACAATGTCTAAATTACTATCATCATGAAGCATATTAGATGCTAAATTAACCGTAATCAATTAAACGGATTGGTTAAGGAATTTGAGAATAGTTCTCATAGTCAAAAGCTATCTTATGTCCTTAATACGCCTATCCTCAAGAATGGTTGCGCATAATGCCTCCGAGGAAGAGATTGCTACTTTTAGAAAGTGGCAAGATGATGATGCACATTGGCTCAACGCATCATGCTCAGATCCACGAGTAACGAGCTTCAACACAAGAAGAAACTATGGATGCTCCTACTATATTCCCGCACATCAAGTAGTTGATGGTGAGGAAAGTAGGACCGATAGATATCGACATTCAAGGAGCTCTTCCGATCTAGAATGGCCAATGGCACTATATAAAGATGTATAAAAGTCCTTAACATTATCAATTTGATTGATCAATTAGACAACGAAGTTTTGTCATGGATGGAGAGTTGAGCCAAGATTTGATCTTGCACTCACCTCCCTGGAATTCTTTCACAATTGTTGTGAATTTTTCATATGAACAAGCTAGATATCGCCTTCACCGATTTGCTTAACATGTTGAAAAATGTCGAGAGTCACTTTCCAACCAAGAAAGATCAAGTCTTACCGGTAGGGGCCAAAGGATCTTCAAAAAAAGAAGAACGATTCAAAGAAGGTAAATAGAAAGGCATAAAACAAAGGATAATAAGAACAAAATCGATACTACGGATAGCAAAGGAGTTTGCTTCCACCGCAATAAGCCTCGACATCGGAAAGAAATCTGCGAGAAGCATCTTTGCAGAGGCTAACCAAAGAAGCTTAGTGAAGTTTTCTTATAAATACAAATTTGTTCATGATTTAAAATAAATTTTTTTTTAAGTCAAGGTTCTACTTGGGTATTGGATACCGACTTTGGTTATCATAAATATAGATTTATGAAAGGACCAAGCAGTAAGTAGAAAGCTAAACAAATATAAGTAATCCTATGTGTGGGAAATGAAGCAAAGGTTGCAACATTAGCCATAGAAACTTATAGTTTAAAGATCGCCTACGGGCAAATCTATTAAGTCAATAAGTTGTTATTGTATTCCAGTTCTTGTTAAAATATTATTTCCATTTTATTGTTGGACAATGAAATCTTTGGTATTATAATTAAGAACAATTGTTGTTCTATTTATAATAATAATGTTTCAGTATAGAATCGAATATTACTTAATAAATTTTGTATACTGATTTACGTGAAAATATATTTTGCAAATTGAACAAACTAGTATAAGAAAAGGAGATGATCATTCAAAGAGTTGAAATGTGTGTATTTATCGAATACAAGTGTGAATTATTTGAAAGGTTCAAAGAATTCGTAAGTGAAACAAATTGGCAAAGTATTAAGATTCTTTGATTAGATCAAGGAATAAATACTTGTGCAATAAGTTTCTAGATCATCTCAAATGGTTTTCTCATAATGGACACATCCCGATACGCAATAATTGATTGATGTATCTCGAAATGAAAAATCGTAGACTTTGTTGGACATGGTGCGGTCCATAATGATTTTACCGACATTCCAAAGATCCTTCGGGATAATGTCCTAGAAATGGTCAGATATCTACTTAAAATGGTAACCTCAAAAATCCGCCCCAAGACTCCATAAAAGTTATGGATAGGAGGATTCCTAATCTTAAGTATGTTAAGATAAGGGGTTGTCCAACTTATGTGAAAAGGTTTCAAAGGATAAGCTTGGGACAAGATTTGACATGTATGATTTGTGGGACATCCTAAAGTAAGTTTAGGTATATGTTCTATAATCCTACTTAGCAAAAGGTGTTTGTTACGAAACACGCTTCCTTCTAAGATAAAGGTGTTTATCATAAAAGGGCTAGTGGAGGATAATAGATCTTGAAGAGTTCAAGAACCACAAAACACTATAAGTCAAATAAGAGGAACTCAGTAGATAACCTATTGTACCACAACCGAATCAGAATCGAATAGTATCAAGATACCTAGGAGGTATGGATTCATCATGGATGATGATGATGAGGTACGATCATAGAAGATGATGATCCGAGTTACATACGATGAGGTAAGAGTTCTAGTGTACAAAAGGGTCATGGGAGAGCATCGTGAAATTTCTAGTATTATATGTTGATATACTACTGATGAGGAATTACATACCAATGCTACAATCAAGAAAGATAAAGTTGTCTCAAACATTCTCCATGAATGATTTGGGAAGAGTATTATTGGGGATGCAAATCTATATAGATAGATTTAAAAGGATGCTCGACTTAACCCAAGGAACGATATTCATTTGATGCTAAAGTCGTTTAGCATGGCAAACTCCAAGAGAGATGTCTCATGTTGATGAGCTATGGAGTGTATCTCTTAATAGTCCCCCAGACTCAAAAAAGAGAGATCACATGAGTAACTATCATGTATGCAATGAAATATACGAGACCCGATGTCGATCACCATATTCGGAGAAGTTCATCATGAGTCGCTGAAAACATCTTAAAGTTCTTAACCAAAGACTAAGGATGTGATCATTCATGGTGGGTCTAAATTAAAACCAGAGGGCTTAATGCACTCAAGTTTTTCAAATGCACTCAAGACGACGTAAAAATCCACTTTAAGGTAAAGTGTTACCTCGAATAAAGTGGTGTAGTGAATCGAAAGGTTCCAAACAAAGAAAAGAGTTTGGTTTAGTGATAAAGACAAAGTATATAGCTATAAATGAAGTCGCAAGTTGATTGTTTGGATTAAAAGTTCATTACGTAACCAGAATAGTTCCTAAGTCTCATCTTGGATCTAAACATGTGTTGTGGCACTTTCATTTGATTATTAGAATCATTGAAAGATGGGAAATCACTATAGTAGATAGTGGACTCTCATAAACAACATTACATATCCATTAACTAAAGCTTATCCAACAAACAGGATAATCGCCACTTTAGAGAAGAAAGAGTATGAGATACCATGACGATGGCGGGTTTTAGTGCAAGTGGGAGATTGAAAGTAGTATGCATACAAGCCAATCATGTTTGATGATAAAGCATATACTTCAGAATAATCTTATTCATTTATTAATAAAAAGTATTAATTTATTAAAGGCTTTAATTATCTACATGATGTCTTTTTTTATAATATGTGATAAACCCATAGTTTTAAGCAATGCTTTTAGAATAATGATGATGATCATTCTAATGAGATCTAAATTCTTTGAAAGCTTAAAACTAAAATAGTTCCCAATCATTGGATTACTAAATGGGGATTAGTGAATCCGGATAGATTGGTACATACGTTGTTGCTCATGGATGAGGATGATTGATCTCATGATCATTTGTGTGGAGACACTAAAGCAAGTATGTAGGTGCTTATTAGAGAATAAGTTCATCGAACGTGGCTCGCTAAGGAATACCTAATGGAGTTTTATTTATTTCGTCAATAGGAATTCTCAGAGTGATAGTAAGACAAGTAATCCTCGACTTGAGATCATCATAGTATCTTGTGTATGATGAGTTATACTTTGACTTATTCCTTAAGACCCTTAGGTATATCAAAGGGTATGCTTGGGTATAATAAGTTGTATATGGAGATAATGTATGATCAATAAAGAATCTACCACTTCTAATAAAAGAAGAGAAATGTCCTATGTGATTCGATAAATGACAACCCAAAGAGTCCTTGGTTAAGGCGTAATGAAATTAGAAAGGAGTTTCTAATTTGCATTATTTGGAGTTGAGCATTTAAGAGTCGAAATACATATAATTAAATAAAATAAGACTTGACAAAGAATTCCATGCCTTATATTTAATCGGGACATGTATGGTGGAAGGATTGAATCAGTATTTAAGTAACTATTTACTCAAAGGTTCTTTTTATGATTAATGTTGAAATCTATATTATCCGGAAAGTCGTTGATCGCTAGGAGGCTTATCCCTATCAGAGAATAAATATTATTTATTTAAATAAATTAATTGTTTAATTTATTTATTTAAATAAGATTAGAATTGTTCTAATTGATTTATTCACAACCTGCTTAATATGGAGAACCTAAAGGGTCACACCATAAAAGGAAGAATAATTATTTAAGAAGTTAATGGCATAATCGTAATAATATGTTATGTATATTTAATTTAATCTATGGTGATAGAATAAATTAAATAGCTTAATATTTATTATTTAATATTTTAGAAATATTAAATATAAATTAATAAGAGGAGTCTTATTAATATTATTACAATTATTATTATTTTAATTTCTAAAAGAGTTTAGGAATTAATTTAATATAAGTATTCTCATTTATTCCTAATTGGATTAGGAAGGAAAATTAGTTAAAGGAGTTTAATTAATTATCCCTAATAAGATTAGGGGAGCTTAATTAATTAAAAGAATTTAATTAATTAATTAAAACCCAATTCCTTAATTGTTTAAGGTGGGTTGCCCACATCTATAAATAAGAGGAGTCTTATTATGGGTGGTATGGGTTGTTGACTTTAAAAAATACGTAATAATTCCAATTGTTGAGAGTATGCCTTTTTCTATAGAGATAGAAAACTAGGGTTAGCCATAACACCCATCTTCTTGAATTTTATTCTTCCTGGTGGATCACCCTAGAGGCCAAACACATGGGTGGCTAACGCTGATCAAAGGAAGGAACCAAACCCGTGGATTCAAGTTGAACGCGAAAAGGATTCGAGGTGAACTTGTACCGAGGAAGCTCGATCTTCAAGGGTATGATTTTATTCTTTATCTTTTCGCTTAATTAATAATTGTGCATAAAGGATGATCCGGGTATATGGTTTGTAAATTTTTTAAACTCGATTTTACACGCTCGCATTAATTTTGCAATTTGAGATTGCGTTATGAATATTACAAACCTAAGATCCTCCGGAACGATGACTATCTGGTTATAGCCCGAGTATCCATCCAACAAATAGTAATACTCATGTACCGCCAATCTATCCAACATTTGATCAATAAAGGGCAGTGGGAAATGCTCTTTTTGGGTTATCTTGTTCAATTTTCTATAATCCATGCAAACCCTCCAAGCTGTCACTATTCTAGTCGGTATTAATTCGTTGTCGTCATTCTGCATTCTACACCACAGTCATTCCTCCTTTTTTTAAGCATGACCTTTGCCTTTGGACTAACCCACTCATCGCCGTAAATCGGGTAGATGATACCGACATCTAACCACTTCAATATTTCTTTCTTCATAACTTCCTTCATAATAGGGTTAAGTCGCCGTTGTTGCTCCACCGTTGGTTTTGCCTCATCTTCCATCAAAATCTTGTGCATGCAAAATGAAGGGCTAATTCCCTTTATGTCCGCGATTGTCCACCCAATAGCTGATTTGTGTTCCCGAAGCACCCTTAACAACTTTTCTTCCTGCAATTCGTTAAGTGCAGCTAAAATAATAACAGGTAAAGAATTTGAATTTCCTAAGTACGCATACCTGAGGTGTTTAGGAAGTGGCTTAAGTTCCAACTTTGGTGGCTCTTCCAATGATGGTTTCAGTTTTTCAGCGGTTATCTCCTCCGTGTTCAATGGTTCAAATGGCGTTCTAAATCTAAAAACACGTGGCAATGAGTCTAGCATTTGTAAATAATCCACAAATTTTGGATCGTCAAACTCTTCATCTCCCAATAAAGTTGTTTCTAACGGATCGTTGACCAAACTCTTGCTCATATCTTCACTGATGATCTGCTCAATCAAATCCATTCGAAAACATTCTTCCTCATCCGTAGGGAATTTCATGGCCTTAAATACATTAAATTTGATTTCTTAATCTTGGACCCTCATAGTGAGTTCTCCTTTTTGTACATTTATGAGCGTCCTACCCGTGGCCAAAAATGGTCTCCCTAGGATAATTGGGATGTTCTTGTCCTCCTCAAAATCCAGAATGATAAAGTCCGCGGGGAATATAAACTTATCCACCTTCACCAAAATGTCCTCTACTATGCCTCTAGGATATGTCACTGACCTATCCGCTAACTGCAATGAAATGTTCGTAGGCCTTGGCGCGGGAAAACCCAATTATGTGTGTACTGATAATGGCATAAGGTTTACACTCGCCCCCAAATCACATAAACACTTGCTGAAATGCATATTCCCGATTGTGCATGGGATAGTGAAACTCCCTGGGTCCATGAGTTTTGGTGGTAATTTCTGCTATAATACCGTACTACACTCCTCTGTTAGTGCAACTGTCTCAAAATCTTCCCATTTCTTCTGCCTTGACAGAATCCCTTTCATAAATTTCGCGTAGCTCGGTATTTTCTCTAGGGCTTCTGCAAATGGTATGTTGATATGAAGTTTCTTGAACACTTCTAAAAACTTTGCGAATTGCTTGTCTAATTTCTGTTTTTGGACCCTTTGCTGAAATGGTGGTGGTGGATAAACAATTGGCTTATTGTTCAACTTTGTTTCCTCAGTCTGCTTATCCTCACCCTTGCTTCCTTCAATCACGTTACTATCATCAACTTTTTCATCCGGAGTCGCTGAATTTTCTGCATTAGTACCCTCAAGATGTTTTCCACTCCGCAATGTAATTTCCTAACACTATTCATGGTTACCCTTCAGATTTCTCTCTGTATCACTTGGTAGGGTCCCTTGTGGCCTGTTATTTAGTGCTAAGGCAATTTTCCCCATCTGATTTTCCAAGTTCTTGATGGCTATTGCTTGAGTTTTCATGGCTGCCTTGTTACTAGTTATATACTTCGACACCAATTCTTCAAAATCTGATTTCCTTTCCTGATGTTGAACTGGTTGTCGGTGATTCTGAAAACCTGGGGGATATGACTGTCGTGGAGCTTGATGTTGCTGATTATTGCTCCATGAGAAATTCAAATGATTCGTATTTCCTTGATTGTATGTGTTCTAGTATGTGTTCTGCGGAATTCTGTTATAATTGCCCACAAACTGCACAGATGCTGGATTTATCACGCATTGATCCGTTGGGTGCTCTCCCGCGCATAACTCACATATAACTGCTACTTGCTATGCTTTTTGAGCCTGTACCCCTGTCATAGAATCCAACTTCTTCGAAAATGCTGAAATCTGTGCTTGTATATAGACCTGACAATCATGGCCCAAGCATGCTGGTGGGTTTACTTTACCGCCATGGGTTGGGCTATGAAATTTCTTGATTTTTTGCCTGGGAAAAGATGGGCCGCTTTTGGCCCGAATTCGCTTTTTGGCCCGTCCATGAAGGCCTACGGACTACTGACGTAACTTTTTTTTTTATTAAAAAAACACAATGTTGCTACTTGTGGGTTATGAGGCTTGAACACAAGACTTGTAAGTAAATAAATAAGAGTTCAAACCAATTGAGCTACAACAACTTATTACTATTATTACTATTTAAATTAAAACATCAAGCAAACAAAAGCATTTTTTTTCTTCTTGAAAGTCTATTACTTATAAAATGAAGGAGTATTTAACTACAACCGATTCATGACAAGAACTTCTCAAGTTATTAGTATGTAATATTATACAAAATCATATATAATAATGGAATGAGAAAAATAAATTAGTTGGTGAATTCATAAATTAAAAAAGATATTGCGAATGAACATGGAAATGCAGCCCAATAATATGAACATGTTGGTATGAAGAATGTTACTGTGACTACTAATATTATGACTTAGTTCGTCCACAACATGTTCATAATTTGTTCACATGTTCACAATTGGGCTTAGTTGCATTATACCATGATATAATGGGATTAGTTCGTCCACAACATGTTCACATGTAATCCCATTATACAAACCAGAGCGATTCTATAAGTGATTTTCGTCATTATGTCATGTTGGTATGAAGAATTAAGCCCAATGTGAACAACTTTGATTTGTAATGTTGGTATGCAGGTCAATAATATCAACATGTTGGCCTTTTATTTATTAATATGCGACATTTTCAACAATTGATATGAAGAATTTTGGCAACTTGTTGAATATATATAAATTAGAATTATTGTTTATTATAAATTATTTTATTATTTTTTAATATTTATTAATATTACTATTTTTGGTATAACAAAATTTTGCAAAAAAAAAAAAAAAGAAGTTCGTGGTACAAGTCAATTGGCCCAACCCGGGCCACCACGGCAAAGACATTCTTAGCCCACCAAAACCAGGCCATTTTTATTGACCAGATTCTCGGCTTCTACCGCCCTGCTTGTTTGCAGTCTACTTGTATAGCTGTCACACCATCCACTTCTAAAACCCCAGCTGCCTTTGCCTGTGTCATTCTCGCTGTGGGCCATTGGTAGTTATTAGCCGCCATGGTTTCAATCAAATCATATGCTTCCTCGTAACTATTGGCCATGAATGCTCCGCCCGACGCTGCATCAATACTTGTTCTGAGATTCCCATGTAGTCCGTTGTAAAAGGTGTTCATTTGCAGCCACTTAGGTAATCCATGATGTGGGCATTTTCTGAGCAATTCTTTGTATCTCTCCCATGCCTCATATAACGACTCCCCATGTTACTGCTCAAACATTGTTATCTCGTTCCTCATCTTTGCAGTTTTCGCCGGTGGAAAGAATTTGGCGAGGAATTTCTGAGTTAAGTCCTCCCATGTAGTTATCGATCCGGGCAGTAGAGAATCAAACCAACTCTTCGCCTTGTCCCATAAAGTGAATGGGAACAAACAAAGTCTAACAGCATCATCTGACACCCCATTGTACCTAAAGGTGTCGCAAATCTCCAGAAAGCTGACTAGATGCTCTTTTGGATCGTCATTTGCCAATCCCCCAAACTGAACTGAATTCTAAATCATTTAAATTGTTCTAGGCTTAATTTCAAATGTGTTAGCAGCTATTGCGGGCCTGGTGATTGTGACGCCTCCAAATTTGGGTATCTTCCAACCCGACATATGGTGCTCCACTGTACTAACATCCATACAATCATTCCATTGAAATACAACAAAATGAATGTAATTACTGTCTTCTTATTACAATTAAAGTATAATCCTTCCCAGGTTCATAAACCAATTACATCGTTCATTGTTCATAATGTATAATACATACAAACTTACTAATCTATTACACAATGGCTAAGCATCCATCTTAGCTTTGCCCTTATCTCTCTTGGCATTCACAGTACGTTCCTCCTTAACTGCAGTTATATAATTCACGCAAGAAGTGAGCATGACAGCTCAACAAGTTTAATCAAGGATAACAGTAATACCACATTCATGAATTATATAACAATTCCAACATAATTGAACAATAGTTATGAAGTATTATGAAATGATAATACTTTAACAGTTCATAACATCAATTCCCAAAGTATAGAATAGATTAGGAATTCTGAACCGGTCGATAGACCATGAATAGTAACTTTTAGTTTTCATACTTGAAAAGGAGTCCACAGCACTAAGGCCGTTCATCCGCATTACTTACGAGCACTTCTAGGTGATCAGCCTATAATACTCTATGTTGATCAACACTCATTCATTAAACGTATTTACGTTTAATATTTTTGGCAAACTCGAGTGCCCATCGAATAATCGATGAAAAATACTTTTGTTTTTTATTAGACAAACCTTACCTTCACGTCCATACCAATTACTTGGCATAGGATAGCATTAATATTTCTATATAGAAAGATATGAATATCAATCAATCTATATATTACGAATAGTCTTGCCGAGTTAAAATTTGGCATCGACCCTTTCTTTAAAATCAGTCGTGCAATTCAGTTCAACGAATCACATAAAACTTGGCTAACTTGGAAGTTAGATAAGCGTTAAGAAAACTTGCCTTTCAGTGTCTTCAAATAACTTAATCGACTGACCACAACCTTTATAGAATCTACATGATATATTCACATAGCACACTGTAATTAGCTAACAAACAAATGGTCACATTGTTTTACCAACTTCTTTATCTTCTATGTCTTTGTTAACTTAATATTAATTATAAAGTCAACTCGACTCATTACCCTTCGTCCTGGCTCATTAACCAACCGAAGTTATTAATCGGACTCGAACATTGTTCATAAAGTACCAACTTTGTTAATCAATCATAACCTACTCACATGCATTCAACTCCTAAATTCAATACCATATACCTTAGTATAGGTAGCATAGGAATAGCTTTAATACACTTATGTACTGTACAAACATTACCCCTATAAGTCCATGAACAATTAAAGTTCAAAACCTAAGTCACTATCATGAACCTTTGAATCGCGTTGCATATGCATGCCATCCTAGTACTAGATCAAGGGTTGCGGTGCGATTAGCGATAGCTAACTCCTTGGTCTAAAGATCGCTGCAGTGCGAGACTTAGTACTACCGATGGTATGCGCCGGCACCATTTAGCAAGAGCTGAAGCACCCTATCTCACGTGTTGATATTGAAAAACATCGTTTCCAAGTCTTACGACAACTTTTGACCTCTAATCCGGAATTCAACGTTTTCGACGTTTAACGTCTATTTTCGCGAAATTCGTCATAACTTCGTTATGAACGTTCTCTAAGCCAAATCACATGGAATACTCCATGGATTTCATATCTACACCCTAACCAATCAAGATGCATATATTAACGTATTGATGGAGTTCAATCATTTATCAACAATCGATCTCAACAACAATATTTTCTTGGTTTAAAACTATATCGAACCTTATGATTCTTATAATCTCATGACTTGTAGAGATTGAATCTATGGTAAGTCATCTTTAATCCCTCATACAAGACATATACCACCCATTTTATGATTCTCTAAGATAAAGGAAAATCCAAAAGAGATGGAGATGAAAGGTTACCTTAAGAACTCTTGGTGTTTTTTCTTGGAAAAACTCTAAGATCAAGCTTCCAAAGTGTATATTTTGCAAGTCTAGCTCTCTTTCTCTCTCAATAATCTATGTTGGAATTTTGTAAAACTTTCAAATGAATCAAACTAGCTTTCTATTTATAGAAAACTAGAATGGAGGGCATAATAGACTTAACACACCCAACCTCCTTACTATTCAAATGTGGTCACCAAGTAAAATACTTGGTGACCAAGCCTCAAACTTGGCTTTCACACCAAGTGGCTGGCCCACTCATGTCATGGGTCATCCCATTGGTTGCCCCATGGGTTTTACCCATTCGGTGATCCACCGGTTCGATCCACGGTTCGGTTTTAATGAATTGGGCTTAATTAAATTAATAATGGGCCTTAACTTGGGCTTACCCCACTAATCCCTTGGGCTTGGTCATTCAATTGATTGGGCTAATCATAATCCAACACAATTGAATTAGTCATTAAGTCTTAACTTAATTCTATAATACGAATCGTATTTTATATGTACAATTCACGTATTATCTCCGTATTCTACTCGTTCAATAATCATATTGTACTTCGTATTTACTCATCGTATTATACATAGATACTAAATAGTACAATAAATGTATAACACTCGCATTAACCCTAACGCAATTCCTTCCACGCATATTATTTCCTTCTCAAAAATCAATATACTCAATCATTAGGTTTTAAGTCCGCAGGCAAAAAACTGCGTTTGCCATAAATGAAATATTATCAGATATTTCATCTTATCTCGATATTCTATCATTACACATTTCTCGGAATTTCAAAATAATTCCCCGAACAGAAACGAATGAATAGTGTTTTTACGAAAAATTTCTCGAAAAACAATTATTTTCGTCTTGGAAATTCCAAACAAATAATTCTAGCACGAGCTGTAATACTAACCACGTTAGCACATTCTAGGTCATAGAATGACCTTCACATAACTTACTCATTAAAATAATCAATTAAATTCATTTAATTCACATAATCAAATAAAAATTTAATTGTCATAAAAATCCGATTTTCAAAATGCGTTACATTCTCTCTCCCTTATAAGGATTACGCCTCTAATCTTAGCTTATAATTACATAAACAAATGAGGAAAATCTTCCTTCATTTTACTCTCGAGCTCCCACGTTGCTTCTTCAGCATTGTGGTTTCTCCATAGCACCTTCACTGAAGGTATTACCTTATTTCTTAAAACTTGTTCCTTCTTATCAATAATTTGAACTGGAAGTTCCTCATAGGATAAGTCTTTCTCTATTTGAATAGATTCATACTCTATTACATGTTTATAGTTCGGTTTATAAGGACGCAACACTGACATATGAACCACATTATGATTGCGTTCCATCTCTAGAGGTAAAGCTACTTCATAAGCTACCTCTCTTACCCTTCTCAAAATCTCAAAAGGTCCTACAAACCTTGGACTTAACTTCCCTTTCTTTCTTAAATGTATCTTCCCTTTCCAAGGCGATACTTTTAGAAAAACAAACGATCCTACATCGAATTCTCTCTTTTTCTGTGAGGATATGCATACTTCTTCTGCCTATCTTGAGCAAAAGAACTAATCGAAAGTATTACATTTCACCATATCCGCCATTCATTGTACTCATCTCAGTCCCAACATCCGACGCTCACCCACCTCATCCCAACACAATGGAGTTCGCACTTCCTTCCATACAATGCTTCATAAGGCGGTATGCCTATACTAGCGTGAAAACAATTGTTGTACAAAAATTCCACCAACGGTAGATATTCGTCCCAACTCCCTTTGAAATCCATAACGCAAGATCTTAACATATCTTCTAGCATTTGAATTATCCTTTCACTCTGACCATCCATCTGAGGATGATACGCTGTACTCAATCTTAATTGCGTTCCCATTTACTCTTGGAAACTCCTCCAAAAGTTTGATGTGAATCGTGGATCATGATCTGACACAATCGAAACAGGTACTCCATGTCTGGAAATAATTTCCTTGACATACAGCTTAGCTAACTGATCCAAGTTATACTTTATCCCTATTGGTAGAAAATGAGCCAATTTTGTCAATCAATCCACTATCACCCAAATAGCATCGTATCCTTTTCTGGTTGTTGGAAGTCCCACCACAAAGTCCATTGTGATGTTCTCCCACATCCACTCTTAGAAAGCCGAAGGTTTACACATTTCCTATGGCAAATTATTATCGCTTTATGGTTAACCAACCAATCCATACCAAGAATTACATCGAATTCTTTTAACCTTATCAGTACCAAATCTACCGATAACTTATTCCCTCTAATTTCTACGCAACAATCCTTATGAATATGTTCAATGGGGATTATCTCATCATTTGCTACCTTAATGTCTAAAGGTATTGCTAACTTCTCAGGGATTAAACCTAATCGCTTAGCAAATTCACATGCTATAAAAGAACAAGTAGCACCCGAGTCAAATAGCACATAAGCATTTAACTTGTTGACCGGAATGATACCTACTACTACATCCATTGATGCGACCGTATCTTGGACAATAATATTAAACGTACGAGCTGAGGGTCTACCCACTGATGGTGCTAGACCAGTAATGGCTAACTTACCACTACCAGAACCTCTACTTCCCTCTAATCCCTTCTTCGGGCAATTTCTTGCCATGTGGTCCATTGACCCACAGACAAAACACCCCTAGTTCTTCTTAGGGTTAGGACAGTTGGGTGACAAATGCCCCACCTGCCCACAGTTGTAGCAGACTGCTTTCCCCTTTAAACAGACTCCCATGTGAGTCTTTTCGCATTACTTACATGCTTCTGTCCTTCATTTGGGATCTCCCTGCTTTACCCCGGTATTCCCAGGGTTAAAACTCTTCCTCTTTGGCAAGTCACGATCTGCCGGCAACTTCAAATTTTACTACCTCCCTCTAACTTACTCTTAATCTTCCGCTCTTTGTGGTACTGAGACAAAGCCTCACCACCACCTTCAGCTATTATCGCCTTCCCCAAAATGGTCTCGTAGGAAGCACTCTGAAAAACCAATATCCTACTATAGAGCCAGGGTTTTAAGCTCTGCTCAAACTTGCACGCCTTCCTCTCCTCTGTATCCGCCTGGTGTGGAGAAAATCTCGCCAATTCGTTAAACTTGGCGGCATCATCGACTCTATCATATCCTCGCTTAAGTTCTATGAACTTAATTTCCATCCTACCCTGCATGCTAGTAGGGAAATAGTTTTCGAAGAAGACCTTCTTAAACTGTTCTCACGTAACAGCCTTTATTCTATCCCCACCCTGGTGAGCCTCCCACCAGTAGTTAGCTTCCCCCTTCATCATGTAAGTCGCAAAAGAAGTCTTTTGCGCCTCACCTATGTTTGTTATCAGAAACGCCTTTTCAATCTCTCTTACCCATGTCTGGGCTTCTAACGGGTCCGTCATTCCTCGGAACTTGAGAGGACCCACACTTTTAAAGTCCTTAAAGGTAGTTGTTCTTGCTACCCTAGGAGCTACAGGAATCTCACCCCCCACTTGGTTAAATGAAGCCGTTAATAAATTAACAAACTCTTGCATAGGGTTATTAGGACCCCCCTGATTCTCATTATGATACTCGGCCTCTTGGTTATGTTGTCTCCTTTTTGGCGGCATAATTCTGATTAAATAAATAAAGCTTTGTTATTATCTATTTAACTACTCGGTTATCATTCTTAAACAACAACAACCACTCATACCACAACAAGCACATTAAATAAAACTTCATTATATTAATATGCTTTCATAGTCAAAACTATTTACATCATGCTTCTTTAGCCAAAAAGCTATTACATACTATCCCGCGATTGACTTCTACAAAAATTGGGATTTACAAAAAGACTACCCTTTAATTATACAAAAGAAGGATTTACGTCACTACCATATACACAAAATATCTAACGATCTACTAACACTGTCGAACGACATTCTCATATTTCTGATTTGCCAAGATCGACACAATATCTCGACTTATGGTATGTCGAGTCTGTCCAGACTCAATGGAATAACAAGCAATTTTTAGCTTGAAATCCTCATGAGCGCATTTGTGGATGTATGACATCCTAGCTATCTTCTGGTCTTTTTCAACCAGTTTCTTTTGAAGTTCTAGAACCTCATCCTTATAGTCACGTGCTTTATCTGTCATAAGCACTTTCTCGTCGTGCTCTGACTCAAAGTCTGCCTCTGCAGATTCTTTTTCCTCATATAGGGCGGATATCTCCTCATTCTGAGTTTCTATCACAGTGCGCAGATGCACATTCCTATCCAACACAGACAGATACAATGCTCTCATTGCATCCGGAGGTGTCGGCTCCTGAGTAGGCACCACCGTATTAATTGATGTCACCTCCATTTCCTCCTCCACATCTAGCATCTCGTTCAAGTATGATGCTAAACCCATAGTCTCCTCAGAGTATTCCTCCTCAGAGATGTACTCCTCAATGTCTGAGTCATCTAGTACAACTATCGGTACCTCCGCCACTGGCATTGGTACTATCTCAACTTGATTAACTGAATCCTCACTTATCATATCCACGTTTCTAAACATCAAGCTATCGGTTGACATCTACAAACATATAACACGTTGATTAGTACATAATACACAATAGTATAAACACAAATCAAATTTAATATCTTTAAGATTAATTTCCATCTTTTAATTCTTTCGATACTGAGTTATCTCAATACCTTATTAATTCAATGGACTTGAATTTCATTCCTCGGACTTTACCTTCCTTATGAGGTTATTAGCCTAAGGATTCCCCCCCTTAAGTTTTATAACCTAAAGCTTTGATACCAACCTGTGACTCCCCCAAATTCGGGTATCTTCCAACCCGACACATGGTGCTCCACTGTACTAACATCCATACAATAATTCCATTGAAATACAACAAAATGAATGTAATTACTATCTTCTTATTACAATCAAAGTATAATTCGTCCCAAGTTCATAAACCAATTACATCGTTCATTGTTCATAATGTATAATACATACAAACTTAGTAATCTATTACACAATGGCTAAGCATTGTTGATCGATTTCACAATCAATGAATACGTGCAAGTATACACGGTCAACAAGTAATAAAGTGAAAGTAGAGTATCGTTCCCACGAGGAATTATTTAATAAAAATCACCAAGTACTAACTCTTAACCAAATCAATTTTATTTAAACAATTGCAATGTGTGATTTTTCTAATTAAGAAAACTAAATTAACTAATTACACTGAATTACTTTATAAATAAATTCAAATAAATAAAAGTTAAGACTCCAATATCCCCAATTATGAACTATAAACCAATTATCCAATTATCCCAATTATTATGTCTACTGAATTGTTAACAGTAATTCTCAAATGCCAAAAGCCCTTTCTCAAGCGATCATTTGCCTTCTATTTAACCCAGATTAATTTTGCTATAACTCTATGCAAAACAAATGAATTAAACTCGCTACAATCCCAATTCCTTATGTGTTACATGCGACAAATAGATATTCTCATTTTATTCACAAACCTAATTATTCACTGTACAAATAACTAAGTCACATGATATCATGCCCAGTTCTAACCCTAGAATTCCTTTCTCAATTCCTTCTAGAGTAACAAGGTAATTACTGATCAGATAATTAATCAATAAGCATAAGGAAAGATAAACAACTCACTTTGACACAAATAATTAGAATAAATTAAATAACTAATTTATAGCCATAAAAGGTTCAATTGAAATCTTAATAAAAGAGTTAGTTCATAATTAATGAATTAAAACCAAGAATTCACAATTGAATTGACATTAAAAGATAAAAGTATGATAAGAGAAGAGAATAGAATTTGTTGTCAGCAAATTTGATGCTCCCCTCTTGCTCCTGCTCTTTATCTTCAGTGTTCTTCAATTTGCTTCAATCTTCAATGGCTAATTAAGAACTAGGGTTTAGATTCTAATCTAATGGAGTGTTTAATCTAGTCTAATCTATATATTCTCCCTCTATTTTATGCCTTACATCATGTATTTATAGGTTACAAGTCCAATTTTTAGTTTAGGAACAAACTCAATCCAATTTGGAGTCAAAAAGGTGTCAAAATTCGCTCAAAAACGCGTTTAAGCCATCACTAAGCCCTTCCCGGTCATTTCAAATACTGGGCTTGACGCCAAACCCCCCCCTCAAAGACCGGCCACTGGGCATAGGCCTATTTTGGGTGTCCCAGCGCTGGCCCCAAGTTCTGACATTTTCTACTCCGACGTCCTTTGGGAAAATGGTCATAACATCTTTATCCGAACTCCGATTTCGATGATTCAAGATGATCCGAAGAGAAAAAGTAGATCTACAACTTTGATTCTTTGAGTGTTTCGAAATAAGGTCTGGAGCAATACTCAAATTGGCTCTGAAGTGACTGCTTTGTAAATGGCAAGCCGAAAACGCGAATCTAGCCACCCCGAACGTCGATCCAAGTAATTTTTGTCCCAATTCCTACAAAACAACGTAAAACATGCATGAATTGACAAACACTTAAAATCAACCAAAAGATTAAGCTCAAACACACTCAATTATGAGTATAAAACTCACTCATCAAATACCCCCAAACTTAAACATTTTCTTGTCCTCAAGCAAAAACACAAAAAAACTAAAAATAAACAAACTAACTCAACTACATGAATGCTTATGCATGATCTACTTCCTAATATACCTACGAACCCAGTAATAAATCAGTATGATATATAGCAACAGGCCTCAAAGATACCAATGATACTCAAACAATATATCCAATCAAGTCAAAGTCCATAACTCTAACCAATTAGTCAATCCAAACCTATTATCACCCATGTTGTGTGTGTGTGCTTGTTAACCATTCTAACCAACCACAGTTCAAGATAATCACATAACAAACTTCTTAGAAGGAAAATTTTAGTTCCAATTCAATTACTTTTATGAACATGACAACACCGGTTAAAACTAAGCAATTACCAAAGTCTTAAGGTAAATACAAGATTTATTTATACTCTTATTCAATCACGAGGGCATTTTTGCACTTTCTCGTGTTTTATTCATTTTTTTTTCTCATGGCTGTGCAATGTCTTATTCCCTTAGGCTTTTCAGTGCTACCTTAATGAGCTTTCGACCAACGACTCCCAAGCCATTAAGACCTTAGGGCGCTAGGTGTAAAGACAATCCCCTCGGGCTTACTTACTCAAGTAACAAAGGCCACAAAACTAGACAAGCATGCCACGGTCAAAAACTTGTTGATCGATTTCGCAATCAATGAATACGTGCAAGTATACATGGTCAACAAGTAATAAAGTGAAAGTAGAGTATCGTTCCCATGAGGAATTATTTAATAAAAATCACCAAGTACTAACTCTTAACCAAATCAATTTTATTTAAACAATTGCAAAGTGTGATTTTTCTAATTAAGAAAACTAAATTAACTAATTACACTGAATTACTTTATAAATAAATTCAAATAAATAAAAGTTAAGACTCCAATATCCCCAATTATGAACTATAAACAAATTATCCAGTTATCCCAATTATTATGTCTACTGAATTGTTAACAGGAATTCTCAAATGCCAAAAGCCCTTTCTCAAGCGATCATTTGCCTTCTATTTAACCCAGATTAATTTTGCTATATCTCTATGCAAAACAAATGAATTAAACTCACATAATCCCAATTCCTTATGTGTTAAACGTGAATAGATATTCTTATTCTATTCACAAACCTAATTATTCATTTGTGCAAATAACTAAGTCACATGATATCATGCCCGATTCTAACCCTAGAATTCCTTTCTCAATTCCTTCTAGAGTAACAAGGTAATTCTCGATCGATAATTAATCAATAAGCATAAGGCAAGATAAACAACTCACTTTGACAGAAATAATTGGAATAAATTAAATAACTAATTTATAGCCATAAAAGGTTCAATTGAAATCTTAATAAAAGAGTTAGTTCATAATTAATGAATTAAAACCAAGAATCCACAATTGAATTGACATTAAAAGATAAAAGTATGATAAGAGAAGAGAATAGAATCTGTTGTCAGCAAATTTGATGCTCCCCTCTTGCTCCTGCTTTTTATCTTCAGTGTTCTTCAATTTGCTTCAATCTTCAATGGCTAATTAAGAACTAGGGTTTAGATTCTAATCTAATGAAGTGTTTAATCTAGTCTAATCTATATATTCTCCCTCTATTTTATGCCTTACATCATGTATTTATAGGTTTCAAGTCCAATTTTTAGTTTAGGAACAAACTCAATCCAATTTGGAGTCAAAAAGGAGACAAAATTCGCTCAAAAATGCGTTCAAGCCATCACCAAGCCCTTCCCCAACGCCCCAGCGCTGGGTTTGACGCTCAAACCCTACCCCCCAGCACCCCGGTGGTTGGCATAGGCCTATTTTGGGCGCCCCGGCGCTGGCCCCAAGTTCTGACATTTTCTACTCTGACGTCCTTTGGGAAAATGGTCATAACATCTTCGTCCGAACTCCGATTTCGATGATTCAAGATGATCCGAAAAGAGAAAAAGTAGATCTACAACTTTGATTCTTTGAGTGTTTCGAAATAAGGTCCGGAGCAATACTCAAATTGGCTCTGAAGTGACTGCTTTGTAAATGGTAAGCCAAAAACGCGAATCTAGCCACCCCGAACGTCGATCCAAGTAATTTTTGTCCCAATTCCAACAAAACAACGTAAAACATGCATTAATAGACAAACACCTAAAATCAACCAAAAGATTAAGCTCAAACACACTTAATTATGAGTATAAAACTCACTCATCAAATACCCCCAAACTTAAACATTTGCTTGTCGTCAAGCAAAAACACAAAAGAACTAAAAATAAACAAACTAAATCAACTACATGAATGCATATGCATGATCTACTTCCTAATATACCTACGAACCCAAAGAATAAATCAAGATGATGATATATAGCAACAGGCCTCAAAGATACCAATGATACTCAAACAATATATCCAATCAAGTCAAAGTCCATAACTCTAACCAATTAGTCAATCCAAACTTGTTATCACCCATTTTGTGTGTGTGTGCTTGTTAACCATTCTAACCAACCACAGTTCAAGATAATCACATAACAAACTTCTTAGAAGGAAAATTTTAGTTCCAATTCAATTACTTTTATGAACATGACAACTCCGGTTAAAACTAAGCAATTACCAAAGTCTTAAGGTAAATACAAGATTTATTTATACTATTATTCAATCACGAGGGCATTTTTGCACTTTCTCGTGTTTTATTCATTTTTTTTTCTCATGGCTGTGCAATGTCTTATTCCCTTAGGCTTTTCAGTGCTACCTTAATGAGCTTTCGACCAACGACTCCCAAGCCATTAAGACCTTAGGGCGCTAGGTGTAAAGACAATCCCCTCGGGCTTACTTACTCAAGTAACAAAGGCCACAAAACTAGACAAACATGCGACGGTCAAAAACTTGTTGATCGATTTAGCAATCAATGAATACGTGCAAGTATACACGGTCAACAAGTAATAAAGTGAAAGTAGATTATCGTTCCCACGAGGAATTATTTAATAAAAATCACCAAGTACTAACTCTTAACCAAATCAATTTTATTTAAACAATTGCAAAGTGTGATTTTTCTAATTAAGAAAACTAAATTAACTAATTACACTGAATTACTTTATAAATAAATTCAAATAAATAAAAGTTAAGACTCCAATACCCCCAATTATGAACTATAAACTAATTATCCAATTATCCCAATTATTATGTCTACTGAATTGTTAACAGGAATTCTCAAATGCCAAAAGCCCTTTCTCAAGCGATCATTTGCCTTCTATTTAACCCAGATTAATTTTGCTATATCTCTATGCAAAACAAATGAATTAAACTCGCTACAATCCCAATTCCTTTTGTGTTACATGCAGCAAATAGATATTCTCATTCTATTCACAAACCTAATTATTCAATGTGCAAATAACTAAGTCACATGATATCATGCCCAGTTCTAACCCTAGAATTCCTTTCTCAATTCCTTCTAGAGTAACAAGGTAATTACTGATCAGATAATTAATCAATAAGCATAAGGCAAGATAAACAACTCACTTTGACACAAATAATTAGAATAAATTAAATAACTAATTTATAGCCATAAAAGGTTCAATTGAAATCTTAATAAAAGAGTTAGTTCATAATTAATGAATTAAAACCAAGAATCCACAATTGAATAGACATTAAAAGATAAAAATATGATAAGAGAAGAGAATAGAATCTGTTGTCAGCAAATTTGATGCTCCCTTCTTGCTCCTGCTTTTTATCTTCAGTGTTCTTCAATTTGCTTCAATCTTCAATGGCTAATTAAGAACTAGGGTTTAGATTCTAATCTAATAGAGTGTTGAGTCTAGTCTAATCTATATATTCTCCCACTATTTTATGCCTTACATCATGTATTTATAGGTTACAAGTCCAATTTTTAGTTTAGGAACAAACCCAATCCAATTTGGAGTCAAAAAGTTGTCAAAATTCGCTCAAAAACGCGTCCAGGCCATCACCAAGCCCTTCCCTAGTGCCCCAGAACTGGGCTTGACGCTCAAACCCTTCCCCTAGTGCCCCGACGCTGGACATAGGCCTATTTTGGGCGCCCTGGCGATGGTCCCAAGTTCAGACATTTTCTGCTCCAACGTCCTTTAGAAAAATGGACATAACTTCTTCGTTCGAACTTCGATTTCGATGATTCAAGATGATCCAGAGAGAGGAAAAGTAGATCTACAACTTTTATTCTTTGAGGTTTACGAAATAAGGTCTGCAACAATACTCAAATTGGCTCTGAAGTGACTTCTTTATAAATGGCAAGCCGAAAACGCGAATCTAGCAATCCCGAACGTCGATCCAAGTAACTTTTGTCCCAATTCCTACAAAACAACATAAAACATGCATTAATAGACACAAACAATTAAAATCAACCAAAAGATTACGCTCAAACGAACTCAATTATGAGTATAAAACTCACTCATCAAGCATCCATCTTAGCTTTGCTCTTATCTCTCTTGGCATTCACAGTACGTTCATCCTTAACTGCAGTTATATAATTCACGCAAGAAGTGAGCATGACATTTCAAATAAGTTTAATCAAGGATAATAGTAATACCACATTCGTGAATTATATAACAATTTCGACATAATCGAACAATAGTTATAAAGTATTATGAAATGATAATACTTTAACAGATTCATAACATCAATTCCCAAAGTATAGAATAGATTAGGAATTACGACCTATTCGATAGACCATGAACAATAACTTTCAATTTTCATACTTGAAAAGGAGTCCCAAGACTAAGGCCGTTCATCCGCATTACTTATTTACGAGCACTTCTAGGTGATCACTTATATAATACTACTACATGTTGATCAACACTCATTCATTAAACGATTTACGTTTAATATTTTGGCAAACTTCGCGTGCCCATCGAATAATCGATGAAAATACTTTTGTTTGTTCATAGACAAACCTTACCTTCACGTCCGTACCAATTACTTGGCATAGGATATCGTTAACATTTCTATATAGAAAGATATGAATATCAATCAATCTATATATTACAAATAGTCTAGCCGAGTTAAAATCTGGCATCGACCCTTTCTTTAAAATCTGTCGTGGAATTCAGTTCAACGAATCACATAAAACTTGGCTAACTTGGAAGTTAGACAAGCGTTAAGAAAACTTGTCTTTCAGCATCTTCAAATAACTTAATCGACTGACTACATCCTTTACAGAATCTACATGATATATTCATATAGCACACTGTAATTAGCTAACAAACAAATGTTCACATCGTTTTACCAACTTCTTTCTCTTCTAAGTCTTAGTTAACTTAATATTAATAATGAAGTCAACTCAACTCATTACCCTTCGTCCTGGCTCATTAACCAACCGAAGTTATTAACCGAACTCGAACATTGTTGATAAAGTACCAACTTTGTTCATCAATCATAACCTACTCACATGCATTTAACTCCTAAAATTAATACCATATACCTTAGTATAGGTAGGATAGGAATAGCTTTAATACACTTATGAAGTGTACAAACATTACCCCTATAGGTCCATGAACAATTAAAGTTCAAAACCTAAGTCACTATCAAGAACCTTGAACTCGATCATGCACATGACCATCCTAGTATTAGATCAAGGCCATGCATGGCGCCAGATTAGCGATAGCTAACTCCCGGTCTCTGCCATTGCGATGCGAGACTTAGTACTTACTACTAGTATGCTGCGGTGCCATTTAGCAGTAGCCAAGAACACTATAATATCTTGGCTAGCTGCGGTAGCGACAATTTTACACTATGTCCGCGCCAGGCATGTTGACCTTAGTTGCAGATTTCAACAATTTTTGAAAATTTTGTGAAATTCCCGGGGCTATAACTTTTTCGTTATAAGCCCGATTTGGCCTGTTCAAAGGCCTACACGTCAAAAATAACATAATCTACGCGTTCATATAAGAATTCAACACTTTCGAATTTGATAACTCAAAATTCACTATTGAGTTCATTTTCTAGATGTTCGTAAACATTAATGAGCGTTCAATGCTCGTTTTCATCGTTTTAAGCCAGAATCTGACGATTCTCGAACCCACAACTCTTAATCACCCTATCTCACGTGTTGACATTGAAAAACATCATTTTCAAGTCTTACGACAACTTTTGACCTCTAATCCGGAATTCAACGTTTTCGACGTTTAACGTCTATTTCGCGAAATTCGCTATAACTTCGTTATGAACGTTCTGTTAGGTTTGTAATATTCATGTGCGCAATCAAATTGCATAAAAGTGCGTAAACGTGTAAAAATCAGAGTTAAAAATTTTATTTTACAAACCATATACCCGGATCACCCTTTATGCATAATTATTAATTAAACGAAAAGATAAAGAATAAATCATACCCTTGAAGATCGAGCTTCCTCAGGTACAAGTTCACCTCCAAATCCTTTCGCGTTCAATCTTGAATCCACAAGGTTTGGTTCCTTCCTTTGATCAACGTTAGCCACCCTAATGTTTGGCCTCTAGAGGTGATCCACCATGGAAGAAGAAAATTCAAGAAGAAGGGGTGGTTGGCTAAACCCTAGTTTTTCTATCTCTATAGAAAAGGTGTACTCTCCCAACAATTGGAATTATGTCGTATGTTGAAAAAGTCAACAACCCCCACCACCCATAATAAGACTCCCCTTATTAATAGATGTGGGCAACCCATCTTAACAATTAAGAAATTGGGTTTTATTTAATTAATTAAATTCTTTTAATTAATTAAGCTCCCTAATCTTATTAGGGATAATTAATTAAACTCCTTTAACTAATTTTCCTTCCTAATCCAATTAGGAATAAATGAGAGTACTTATATTAAATTAATTCCTAAACTCTTTTAGAAATTAAAATAATAATAATTGTAATAATATTAATAAGACTCCTCTTATTAATTTATATTTAATATTTTAAAATATTAAATAATAATATTAAGCTATTTAATTTATTCTATCACCATAGATTAAATTAAATATACATAATATATTATTACGATTATGCCATTAACTTCTTAAATAATTATTCTTCCTTTTATGGTGTGACCCTTTAGGTTCTCCATATTAAACCGGTTGTGAATAAATCAATTAGAACAATTCTAATCTTATTTAAATAAATAAATTAAATAATTAATTTATTTAAATAAATAATATTTATTCTACAATAGGGATAAGCCTCCCCTAGCGATCAACGACTTTCCAGATAATATAGATTTCAACATTAATCATTAAAGAACCTTTGAGTAAATAGTTACTTTGTACAATTCAATCCTTCCACCATACAATGTCCCAATTAAATATAAGACATGGAATTCTTTGTCAAGTCTTATTTTATTTAATTATATGTATTTCGATCCTTAAATGCATAACTCCAAATAATGCAAATTAGAAACTCCTTTCTAATTTCATTCTCGCCTTTGCCAAGGACTCTCTTGGGTTGTCATTTATCGAATCACATAGGACATTCTCTTCTTTTATTAGAAGTGGTATATTCTTTATTGATCATACATTTTCTCCATGTACAACTTATTATACCCAAGCATACCCTTTGATATACCCTAAGGGTCTTAAGGAATAAGTCAAAGTATAACTCATCATACACAAGATACTATGATGATCTCAAGTCCAAGGATTACTTGTACTACTATCACTACTGAGAATTCCTATTGATGCACAAATAAAACTCCATTAGGTATTCCTTAGCGAGCCACGTTCAAATTGAACTTATTCTCCAATAAGCACCTACATACTTGCTTTAGTGTCTCCACACAAATGATCATGAGATCAATCATCCTCATCCAATGAGCAAGCAACGTATGTACCAATCTATCCGGATTCACTAATCCCCAATTTTGTAATCCAATGATTGGGAACTATTTTAGTTTTAAGCTTTCTAAGAATTTAGATCTCATTAGAATGATCATCATCATTATTCTAAAAGCATTGCTTAAAACTATGGGTTTATCACATATTATAAAACAAAGATCATGTAGATAATTAAAAGCCTTTAATAAATTAATACCTTTTATTAATAAATGAATAAGATTGTTTCAAAGTATATGCTTTATCATCAAACATGGTTGGCTTGTGTGCATACTACTTTCAATCTCCCACTTGCACTAAAGCCAATCGCCATGGTATCTCTTACTCTTCTTCTCTAAGTGACGATTATCCTGCTGTTGGATAAACTTTAGTTAATGGATATGTAATGTTGTTCTTGAGAGTCCACTATCTCTATAGTGATTTCCCATCTTTCAATGATTCTTATAATCAAATGAAAGTGCCACAACACATGTTTAGATCCAGGATGAGACTTAGGAACTATTCCTAGTTCTGTAATGAACTTTTATCCAAACAATCAACTTGCAGCTTCATTTATAGCTACTTACTTTGTCTTTATCACTAAACCAAAGAACTCTTTCATTGTTTGGAACCTTTCCAATTCAATCGCACTCAACTGCTCAAGATAACGCTTTACCTTAAAGTGGATTTTCTCATCATCTTGGTGCGTGTCTGAAAAACTTGAGTCTGTTAAGCCCTCTAGTTTTAATTTAGACCCACCATGAATATGATCACATCCTTAGTGCTTGGGTTAAGCACTTTAAGATGTTTTCAACGACTCATAGTGAACTTCTCCATTATATGGTGATCAACATCGGTCTCGTATATTTCATTGCATACATGATAGTCACTCATGCGACCTCTCTTTTCAGGAGTCTGTGGGGACTATTAAGAGAGATACACTCCATAGCTCATCGACATGAGACATCTCTTGGAGTTTGCCATGCTAAACGACTTTAGCATCAAATGAATATACGTTCCTTGGGTTAAGTCGAGCATCCTCTTAAATCTATCTATATAGATTTATATCCCCAATTTAGATACTCTTCCCAAACCATTCATGGAGGAATGTTTAGACAACTTTATCTTTACTGATTGTAGCATTGGTATGTCATTCCTTATCCGTAGTATATCAACATATAGTACTAGGAATGTCACGATGCTCCACCGACCCTTTTGTACACGCTTAGGTTCATTCTTATTTTGATAAAATCAAACTCTTTTGATTGCCTCATCAAAACGAATGTTCCATATTTGAGAAACTTGCTTCAATCCATTTCTCTGAGTGTCTATAACACTTACCTCATCGTATGTAACTGGATCATCATCTTCTATGATGTGTACCTCATCATCATCATCCATGATGAATCCATACCTCCTAGGTATCTTTGGTACTATTCCGCATTTACGATTTATCGGTTTGTGGTACAATAGGTCTATCTATAGGTTCCTCTTATTTGACTTATAGTGTTTTGTGGTTCTTGAACTTTACAAGATCTATTATCCTCCCACTAGCCCCTTTTAATGATAAACACCTTTATCTTAGAAGGTAGCGTGTTTCGTAACAAACACCTTTTGCTAAGTAGAATTATAGAACATATACCCTAAACTTACTTTAGGATGTCCCACAAATCTGTACATGTCAAATCTTGTCCCAAGCTTATCCTTTTGAAACCTTTTCACATAAGTTGGAACCCCTTATCTTAACATACTTAAGATTAGGAATCCTCCCTGTCCATAACTTTTATGGAGTCTTGAAGTAGGATTTTGAGGTTACCATTTTCAGATATATGACCATTTCTAGGACATTATCCCAGAAGGATAGTGGAATGTCAGTAAAATCATTATGGACCGCACCATGTCCAACAAGGTACGATTTTTCATTCAGATACATCAATCAATTATTGCGTATCAGGATGTGTCCATTATGAGAAAACCATTTGAGATGATCAAGAAACTTATTGCACAAGTATTTATTCCTTGATCTAATCAAAGAATCTTAATACTTTCCCAATTTGTTTCACTTTTGAATTCTTTGAACCTTTCAAATAATTCACACTTGTATTTAAGCAAATACACACATTCAACTCTTTGAATGATCATCTCCTTTTCTTATACTAATTTGTTCAATATGCAAAATTATTTTCATGTAAGTCAAGTATACAAAATTTATTAAGTAATATTCCAATTCTATACAAAATATTATTATTATAAATAGAACAACAATTGTTCTTAATTATAATACCAAAGATTTCATTGTCCAACAATAAAATGGAAATAATATTTTTAAGAAGAACTGGAATACAATAACAACTTATTAACTTAATAGATTTTCTCGTAGGCATTGCTAAACTATAAGTTTCTATGGCTAATGCAGCAACCTTTGCTTCATTTTCCACACATAGGATTACTTATATTTGTTTAGCTTTCTACTGCTTTGGTCCTTCATAAATCTATATTTATGATAACCAAAGTCGGTATCCAATACCCAAGTAGAACCTTGACTTAAAGAAAAATTTATTTCAATCATGAACAAAAAGCGTATTATAAATAGAAACTTCACTAAGCTTCTTTGGTTAGCCTCTGCAAGATGCTTCTCGCTGTTTCTTTCCAGTGTCCAGGCTTATTGCAGTGGAAGCAAACTCCTTTGCTATCCATATCAGTTTTGTTCTTATTATACTTTGTTTATGCCTTTGTATTTACCTTCTTTGAATCGTTCTTCTTTTTCGGAAGATCCTTTGGCCCCTACCGGTAAGACTTGGTCTTTCTTGGTTGGAAAGTGACTCTCAACATTTTTCAACATGTTAAGCAAATCAATGAGGGCGATATCTAGCTTGTTCATATGAAAAATTCACAACAATTGTGAAAGGAGTCCGGGAGTGAGTGCAAGATCAAATCTTGGCTCAACTCTCCATCCATGACAAAACGTGTTGTCCTAATTGATCAATCAAATTGATTATGTTAAGAACTTTTTATGCATATTTATAGTGCCATTGGCCATTCTAGATCGGAAGAGCTCCTTAGATATCTAATATCTATCACCCTACTTTCCTCACCATCAACTACTTGACGTGCGGGGAGTATATAGTAGAAGTATCCATAGTTTCAGTCGTATTTCAAGCTTGTTACTCATGGATACGAGCATGATGCATTGAGCCAATCTGTGCATCATCTTGCCACTTTCTAAAAGTAGCAATCTCTTCCTCGGAGGCATTATTCGCAACCATTGCGAGGATAGGCATATTAAGGACATAAGATAGCTTTTCATTTATGAGAACTATTCTCAAATTCCTTAACCAATCCGTTTAATTTGGTCCGTTAATTTAGCATCTAATATGCTTCATGATGATAGTAATTTTAGACATTGTAAAATTCTGTAAATGAATTTGTAATTAACAACATTTTAACATACATTCTTTTATTAATTACCAAAATAAATTAGGTCTTGTTTTAAATTGGTATCTCCCACTATTTTCTTCAAACTATATTACCCTCACTTATATAGTTTGGCAAAATCTAATTAAAGATTTGCTAGTGAGAATAAGGATCCCATTTCAAATGTATATAGCCTTGTGGTGACACAACAAACTATATATAAATAAATAGGTAGACAACTTTTGTCAATTACATCAACTATGCAACTCCTTGTCTTTTGCCTCTTAGATTATTTTGATCAAGTGGTGGCACATTCGAATCAAAATTATCCAAGTTAAGTCCCGACCTAGCACTCCATATATTCAAAAAGAAAAATATCATCCTTGTGGTGACACAACAAAACAATATTGTTCAATTTTCTTTATAAGCATCAAATGTGATAAATTAACATCTTAAATACTTAATACTTGCCTTGTGGTGACACAACAAACTCATATTAAATATTTAATACTCTATTAATTTTATCATGCTAGAAAGCTTAATGACGTTCGATATTCCAAATATCTTTGAACGCTTAGGACTTAATATAAAATTGAGGGGTTTGTTATTAATTTGTCTCATCTTGTTTAGCGCTGCATGTACATATATATATATAAAATACGCAATATATTAATTAACATGCGAAGCATGTTTGCATAATATATAATATATAATATAAGCATGCACATATAGAATACTATATTCTACCCGGATTGATTATGAACTTTTATTCTAGTTTGGTTCACTAGAGCCACCAAGTGAACTAAAAGGTCAAACCCCTAGGGGTGCAAGAAATAATATTTAAATATAACTATTACATTTAAACTTAGGGCTCTATTACAAACCGGGTCTTCAAGCGCTTCTTGTCCCTTGATCTCTAATTCTTCAAAATTAATTCTAAATATTCCTATTACAAAACTATTTTAAAATAAATAGAAACCTTGATCGTGATCGAGGAAAGTACATAGGAGAGAGATAGAATTTACATTAAGAAAAATTAGAGAAGGCGAGTCTGCAGACCCCATTTAATAAAACCCATACATTCATGCATCCAACTAAAATAAAATCCAATCGCATTGGTCAATAGTCCATTAATCAATCCTATTTATTATCATACACATCACCATATGCATCAATAAATAATATTCATCTTATGAATAATAAACATTTAATATATATATTGATATCATTTAATGGGCAAATTTAGTTAGTATAAAATCTATTTTTGAATAAAATAAACTCCTTTATTTTAATCCAAATTTAAATCAAAATAAAACTATTTTATTTTAATTTATCCTATTTTGAATAAAATAAACTATTTTATTTTAATCAAAATCTTTAATCAAAATAAACTCCTTTATTTTAATTAATTATGGAATCCAATTCCATGTAATAAAAAAAAATATCTAATTAAAATAAACTCTTTTATTTTAATTAATTATGGAATCAATTCCATGAAAAAAATATATTAAAGAAACACGGATTATATTTCCTATTCACAAATAAACTCCTTTTATTTTGAATAATATGAAATCCTATTTCATATCTAAATAAACTCCTTTATTTAAGGAAATTACGACTTTCTTTTCCTATTCACAAATAAACTCCTTTATTTTGAATAATATGAAATCTTATTTCATATTTAAATAAACTCCTTTATTTAAGGAAAAATAAAATCCAATTTCAACTCCAATTAGTTATCATGGAATCCAATTCCAACTCTAATTAGTTAGCATGAAATTCTAATTTTAAAATTAAAATAAACTTTATATTTTAATATTAAAATAAACCTTTTATTTTAAAATTAAAATTAACATTTTATTTTAATTATAAAATAATTAAGAATAATATATATATATATAATATATATATATATATATATATATATATATAATAATAATATATATATATATATATTATAAAAAAACCGTGCTACTATATTTTCCCAAAAAAAAACCGTGGTCGCCTTTTGCTAAAAAATGGGCCACGTTGGAATCTTTGTTCCTTTTTAAATGACCCAAGCTTTTTATTTTAGTGTGGAAAAATATAAAGTGGTTTTTTTTTTTTTTTTTTATGAAACCGTGCACTTGCTGTAATCCGTAGCCTTTTTTCTTTTTGATTTCCGTAGCCTTTTATTAACTTGTTACATGTATACGGTAATAAAAAAAAATGGATTACCGATTTTTTTTTTTTTTTTTTTAATAAATTTTATACAATAAAATTATGCCCAATTAAATTGTTCTAAACACATATCAATATACAAATTAAATCTGAACAATTAATAATTTGCATAAAGGTTTGGCTCTGATGCCACTGTTAGGTTTGTAATATTCATGTATAAAGAATCAAATTGCATAAAAGTGCGTAAGCGTGTAAAAATCAGAGTTTAAAATTTTATTTTACAAACCATATACCCGGATCACCCTTTATGCATAATTATTAATTAAACGAAAAGATAAAGAATAAATCATACCCTTGAAGATCGAGCTTCCTCAGTACAAGTTCACCACCAAATCCTTTCGATTCAATCTTGAATCCACGGGTTTGGTTCCTTCCTTTTGATCAACGTTAGCCACCCAAATGTTTGGCCTCAGAGGTGATCCACCAAGGAAGAAGAAAATTCAAGAAGAAGGGTAGTTGGCTAAACCCTAGTTTTTCTATCTCTATAGAAAAGGTGTACTCTCCCAACAATTGGAATTATGTCGTATGTTGAAAAAGTCAACAACCCCCACCACCCATAATAAGACTCCCCTTATTAATAGATGTGGGCAACCCATCTTATCAATTAAGAAATTGGGTTTTATTTAATTAATTAAATTCTTTTAATTAATTAAGCTCCCCTAATCTTATTAGGGATAATTAATTAAACTCCTTTAACTAATTTTCCTTCCTAATCCAATTAGGAATAAATGAGAGTACTTATATTAAATTAATTCCTAAACTCTTTTAGAAATTAAAATAATAATAATTGTAATAATATTAATAAGACTCCTCTTATTAATTTATATTTAATATTTCTAAAATATTAAATAATAAATATTAAGCTATTTAATTTATTCTATCACCATAGATTAAATTAAATATACATAATATATTATTACGATTATGCCATTAACTTCTTAAATAATTATTCTTCCTTTTATGGTGTGACCCTTTAGGTTCTCCATATTAAACCTAGGTTGTGAATAAATCAATTAGAACAATTCTAATCTTATTTAAATAAATAAATTAAATAATTAATTTATTTAAATAAATAATATTTATTCTACAATAGGGATAAGCCTCCCCTAGCGATCAACGACTTTCCGGATAATATAGATTTCAACATTAATCATTAAAGAACCTTTGAGTAAATAGTTACCATGCATAATTCAATCCTTCCACCATACAATGTCCCAATTAAATATAAGACATGGAATTCTTCACAAGTCTTATTTTATTTAATTATATGTATTTCGATCCTTAAATGCACAACTCCAAATAATGCAAATTAGAAACTCCTTTCTAATTTCATTACGCCTTGCCAAGGACTACTTTGGGTTGTCATTTATCGAATCACATAGGACATTCTCTTCTTTTATTAGAAGTGGTATATTCTTTATTGATCATACATTTTCTCCATGTACAACTTATTATACCCAAGCATACCCTTTGATATACCCTAAGGGTCTTAAGGAATAAGTCAAAGTATAACTCATCATACACAAGATACTATGATGATCTCAAGTCCAAGGATTACTTCAGACTACTATCACTACAGAATTCTATTGGCGATGCATAAATAAAACTCCATTAGGTATTCCTTAGCGAGCCACGTCAAATGAACTTATTCTCCAATAAGCACCTACATACTTGCTTTAGTGTCTCCACACAAATGATCATGAGATCAATCATCCTCATCCAATGAGCAAGTTAACGATGTACCAATCTATCCGGATTCACTAATCTCCAATTTAGTAATCCAATGATTGGGAACTATTTTAGTTTTAAGCTTTCTAAGAATTTAGATCTCATTAGAATGATCATCATCATTATTCTAAAAGCATTGCTTAAAACTATGGGTTTATCACATATTATAAAACAACATCATGTAGATAATTAAAAGCCTTTAATAAATTAATACCTTTTATTAATAAATGAATAAGATTGTTTCAAAGTATATGCTTTATCATCAAACATGATTGGCTTGTGTGCATACTACTTTCACGTTCTCTAAGCCAAATCACATGGAATACTCCATGGATTTCATATCTACACCCTAACCAATCAAGATGCATAAATTAACGTATTGATGGAGTTCAATCGTTTATGAACAATCGATCTCAACAACAATATTTTCATGGTTTGAAACTATATCGAACCTTATGATTCTTATATTCTCATGACTTGTAGAGATTGAATCTATGGTAAGTCATCTTTAATCCCTCATACAAGACATATGCCACCCATTTTATGATTCTCTAAGATAAAGGAAAATCCAAAAGAGATGGAGATTAAAGGTAAGGATTATACCTTAAGAAGTTTTGGTTTTCTTTCTTGGAAAAACTCTAAGATCAAGCTTCCAAAGTGTATATTTTGCAAGTCTAGCTCTCTTTCTCTCTCAATAATCTAAGTTGGAAATTTGTAAAACTCCCAAATGAATCAACCTAGCTTTCTATTTATAGGAAACTAGAATGGAGGGCATAATAGACTTAACACACCCAACCTCCTTACTATTCATATGTGGTCACCAAGTAAAATACTTGGTGACCAAGCCTCAAACTTGGCTTGCACACCAAGTGGCCGACCCACTCATGTCATGGGTCATCCCATGGGTTGCCCCATGGGTTTTACCCATTCGTTGACCCACCGGTTCGATCCACGGTTCGGTTTTAATGAATTGGGCTTAATTAAATTAATAATGGGCCTTAACTTGGGCTTACCCCACTAACCCCTTGGGCTTGGACATTCAATTGATTGGGCTAATCATAATCCAACACAATTGAATTAGTCATTAAGTCTTAACTTAATTCTATAATACGAATCGTATTTTATACATATAATTCACGTATTATCTCCGTATACTACTCGTACAATAATCGTATTGTACTTCGTATTTACTCATCGTATTATACATAGATACTAAATAGCACCATAAATGTATAACACTCGCATTAACCCTAACGCAATTCCTTCTACGCATATTATTTTCTTCTCATAAATCAATATACTCAACCCTTAGGTTTTAAGTCCGCAGGTGAAAAACTACGTTTTCCATAAATGAAATATTATCAGATATTTTATCTTATCTCGATATTCTATCATTACGCGTTTCTTGAAATTTCAAAATAATTCCCCGAATAGAAACGGATGGATAGTGTTTTTACGAAAATTTCTCGAAAAATAATTATTTTCGTCTTGGAAATTCCAAACAAATAATTCTAGCACGTAGCCAGAATACTAACCACGTTAGCACATTCTAGGTCATAGAACAACCTTCACATAGATTACTCACAAAATAATCAATTAAATTTATTTAATTCACATAATCAAATAAAAATTTAATTGTCATAAAAATCTGATTTTCTCGGGCGTTACAGTGATCCTTGACTGCAGTTCTGTCGCCTTGGGTGTGGCAAAGTCCCTTAATGCTTTATGATCTTCGGATGCCATTTCCTCTTCTTTCTCAGATGTTTCAAATTCTTGCCTCGTTTTCTTGATCCACTTACTTAACCTCTGAAACCTTTTCTCGATGTCGTCCTCAAAAGGCAGCAAGTTTGGATTTTTGGACCGAGTTTGCATAAACTGCTTCAAACACCTGAAATAGTAGGAACAAAACAAAAATAAAAATGTTTAAGTAAAACTGGATTAATTAAACTGATATTGTAAAACTATTAAGATTTATACTAAATAGTCCCTGGTAACGGCGCCAAAAACTTGTTAGGTAAAATCTATATACGCACAACACGCAAAACAAGGAAGTAAACGTGGTCAACAAGTAATAGAGTGATGAGTAGAGTATCGTTCCCACATAGACTAACTAACAATAATCTTAACTTACAATTACCAATTTCCAATTAATCCTAATTTTATTAAACCAATCAACTCAATAATTAAAATTAAAGACTCTAAATTAAAGAATAATTGAACTATCACAAAACAATCACAAATATCAAAATCTGGAATTTCAAACAATTAATGGAGAATTAGACTTATGATTTCACCTTAAGCTTCACTTTGATGTTAACACCTTTATTCCAATTCAATTCACTATATAAGTTTATTAATCAAGAACAGAAACATAGCATTAACCAGCTCTCGATGCACTAATACCATATTAACTTAAATCCACAATTAAGATAGAAACAAGTTAAACACCTTAATTAACTAACTCACTATATCTCTATATGAATTACAATTAAAGAAGGTTTAAGAATAAGTTCTCTATCTGATTACATGCGATGTCAAGCATATCTCTACCTTAACATTCGTCAAGATTCTGCTATTCACAAAATTCATGAACACATGCTATATCAACTAGGTCTAGATTTGAATATCCTCTCTCGATTCCATACAAATCCACAAAGAATTGTTGATCAGGCAATTCATAAATTCAAGCTCAAATCAATATAGATAAACTGGAAATAGATTATTAAAATGGAAATCAAAGTTTACAAAATCATCGTTTCACTTTAAGATCCATTATAAGCCTAAAAAATGAATTAGTTCATCATAAATGAAATAAACACTGAATAAATCATAGAAAACATAATTTCAATTACAAATAATAGCCTAAGATGAAGAATATTGAAAAACACCCTTATCATAGCCTAGAATAGCAATCATCTCGAAAATCTTCTCGAAATACTCCTCCACGCTTGCTATGAAAAACTGAGAATAGATCTTTATTTTGTGCCTTGTGTGTTGTTGAATGCGTTGTTAATTGAGTAATAGATGTCCAACACACAAGTCCTAGCCGAAAATTCCCTTCAATTAGATTTCATATGCTACCCAAATGCTAGAAACCAACTCCTATCAAAGTTCAGCCACATCAGGAGTCTACTTAACCGAGACCCCCCAGCCCCGGCGGGGGTACATGCCTTATATAAGCCCGCCCCTATGGGCACCCTTTCTGTCAGCTGATATTGAAGACCCCCCCCTTTGGGGTGTATAAACAAATATGCTCATTTTACGAGCCTCTATTCTGCCAAAAGATTTGCTGCACTTCAAGATTTCTTCCAACTTTGTACCAATTGACTCCATATCACACCGAATAGCTCCAAATACACGTAAAATGCCACAACAACCATCCTACACATAAAATAACATAAAACAAGTAAAAACGAACATGATCACAAGAATTTAGCAACAATTACGCATGAAACGAACATTAATTCGCGTATATAAAATCCACTTATCAAAATCCCCCAAACTTAAACCGTGCTAGTCCTCAAGCACAAAACACTACATGCAATGCAATGCAATGAGATGAAATGAATATGACCTAACTTATATGCTTTTGAATCCATCAATATCGCAGAATCAAGATTATCTTAACGGCCTCAGCGAAAACAAGCAACTATACAATATCAACCACCAAAAACTAATCTATAATTCTGTTTAATCCTCAAATCTTAAACCATCATCACTGGTATAGTGTGCGTGTGTGATCAACATCCATGATAACTGATATGAACTCAAATTCAATACATAATCAATCTCTTAGAAGGAATCATACAACGCAAACTTAAAAATTTCAAAAATAGACAATTCCAACTAAAACTAAACAATCACTAATCTTATGAGTTCAAGTAGGGTACTTATACTTTATTTTTATATACTTTATTTTTCTTTTTCTCTCTTTTTTTCACAGGGGCTTTTTGCTCTTTTTCCGTTTTATTCATCAATTTTATTTATTTATTTATTTATCTATATACATACATAACTGTGCAATGTGTCATACCATTAGGCTGACAGTGTTACCCCTTAGCGAGCTTTCAACCAACGACTCCCAGACCATAAAAGACCTTAGGGCGCTAGGTGTAAAGATAATCCCCTCGGGCGTACTTGCTCAAGTAATAAAGGCCCCGAAACAAGACTAGTCATGATATATGTATTTTTTTAATAGATAAAGCTTATATACTCCATGTATCATCCCCCAAACTTAGGTTCTTGCCTAATTTTTGCCTTTACTGCCTATCCTTATCATTTTCTCATTTACTCTAGCATTATCCTGTAGAGACTATTTATGTATCAATTTGAACTGACCAGTTAACAACGATGTTATTATTACTAGTTTCAAACAAGCCCAAGATTCGATTCATAGCAGAAATTGTATCACAGTTCTAATACTCAATACTGTATTTGTTAACTTATTATCAATCTCATCATTGGCCCATAAATAATATGAACTACAACATTGATGGACTTACGCAAACACAATATTTAACTAACTAATTTTTTTTAGATATCAAAATGCACTATTTACAATCTAAAACAATGCAATGTCAAACATTAACCTAAGCTACTATGTATACACCTAAGCTATCATGCAATACTGAAATTAATATGCAATACTAAAATTTAAATGACAAAATGCAACCTAAGTACTACATACAAAATGCAACCTAAGTACTACATATGCATGCAAACATGTATTTAAATCCCCCAAACTTAAGTAATACAATGTCCTCATTGGATGAATAGTCAAAATAAGTACGTGGGGACTTTCTTGCTATCGCTTAAGTCTGAGGAGGTGGTTGTTGTTCTTCTTCGTCCGAATCACTTGGTGGAAACCTTAGCATTGGCATGGGCTGTTGATATGGAAATTGGGCCGCCGGGTTAAAGCTTTGAAGGGTTGTGTCAGATTCCCTTGTTTTCTCACTTTGCTTCATTGTAGCTCACTTAATGCTCTATTTTCCATCCTGCAAGATATCCACATGAGAATTAGTGAGATTAACAAGACTTGTTGTGTTATGGAGAGATTAACTAGACTTTCATTGTATGCAACTACCTAGTAATTGAATAAAAACTATATTTTAACAAATATGAATGGAAAATACGATAAAGAAACTAAAGATTGGGTTGCCTCCCAATTAGCGCTTGATTTTAAGTCGTTCAGCCTGACTACTTCCTGCTCATGTTGTGTCTGTCAATGTAATGGCGATCACGTCGATGTTGGCTTCTCCACCCCAATAATGCTTTAAACGGTGTCTGTTTACTTTGAACGTATCTAGTGAATTGTGACTATAGAGTTCAACTGCGCCATGAGAGAAAACCCGTTTGATAGTGAATGGTCTCGACCATTTTGATTTAAGCTTTCCGGGGAACAACAATAAGTAGTGAGTTGAACAATAGTCTTGATTGACCCATTACCAAATGTTCGATGCATAATTTTTTGGTCGTGCCATCTTTTTGCCTTTTCTTTGTATAGTTTGGAATTCTCATAGGCGTGAAGGAAAAATTTGTAGATTTCATTCAATTGAAGTAGTCTCTTCTCCCCTACAGCTGCTTGATCAAAATTGAGTTTTTGCACCGCCCAATATGCCTTATCTTCAGATTTCATTGGTAAGTGACATGCCTTCCGTCTGATGAGTTGATATGGTGACATTCCGATTGGTGTCTTGTATGCAGTTCGGTATGCCCATAATGCATCATCCAATCGAAGCCACTAAACTTTTCGACTTGGATTTACTACTTTCTCCAATATCTTCTTAACTTCTCTATTTGGTACCTCAGTCTGTCCACTTGTTTGAGGGTGATACGCTGTAGCTACCTTGTGGTTGACCCCATACTTGGCCAAAAGAGCGGTAAAGGACTTATTGTAGAAGTGACTACCTTCGTCACTGATTATTACTCTCGGTGTGCCAAACCTCGTGAAAATATATTTTTGTAGAAATTTGAGGACCACCTTGGCATCGTTGGATGGTAATGCTGCAACTTCAACCTACTTCGATACGTAATCCACTGCGAGCAAAATATACTGATTGTTCAAAGGCGAGGGGAATGGCCCCATAAAATCGATACCCCATACGTCAAAGATTTCCACTTCAAGAATCATTTGTAAAGGCATCTCATTCCGTTTCGAAATGTTGCCCACCCTTTGGCACCTATCGCATTGTTTGACAAAATGGTGGGCATCCTTGAATAATGTAGGCCAATAAAAACCCGATTGCAACACCTTCACTGCTATCCTCTCACTCCCATAATGTCCGCCATACGCAGATGAGTGACACTCATGCAGAATGTTCTTCACTTCACTATAGGGGACGCACCGTCGAATCATTTTGTCGGCGCACTGCTTGAATAAATACGGTTCGTCCCACATGTACCATTTCACGTCATGAAGAAATTTTCTTTTCTGTTGTCTTGTGAGGTCACGTGGTAGAATGTTTCTCACAAGAAAATTTTCATAATCCTCATACCAAGGAATCTCTGCAGAAATCCTAAACAGTTGCTCATCTGGGAATGATTCATTAATTTCACATTTATCTTCTTTAGCTTTCCCTTGGTTTTCTAGCCTAGACAAGTGATCTGCTACTTTATTCTTCGTCCCCTTCCTATCCTTTATTTCTAAGTCAAATTCTTGAAGTAGGAGAATCCAACGGATAAGGCGTGGCTTAGCATCCTTTTTTGCTATTAGGTACCGAATCGCCGCATGGTCCGTGTAGACTATCACCTTAGTCCCGATCAAATAAGCCTGAAATTTGTCAAACACATACACCACTGCAAGTAATTCCTTTTCTGTGGTTGTGTAATTCAATTGAGTCTCTGTGAGTGTTTTGCTTGCATAGTATATGGCATGAAACACCTTGTCTCGACATTGGCCCAAAACAGCCCCAACCGCGTAGTCACTTGCATCACACATAAGCTCGAATGGCATGCTCTAATCTAGTGCGACTATCACGGGGGCTGTAGTCAATTTCTTCTTCAATAATTCAAACGCTGACTTGCATTCTTCATCAAAACTGAAAATAGCATCATTCTCTAACGAACTGCATCGAGGTTTTGCAATTTTAAAGAAGTCTTGTATGAACCTCCTATAGAACCCATCATGTTATAGAAAACTCCTAATACCCTTAACTGAGCTCGGTGGAGGTAGTTTTTCGATAGTTTCCAGCTTTGCTTTATCAACCTCCAATCCTTGAGCCGATACCTTATGGCCCAAAATTATGCCCTCTTCAACCATGAAGTGGCATTTTTCCCAATTGAGTACGAGATTCGTATCCTTACATCGCTGCAACACCATGACTAGATTCTTTAAGCACATATCGAAGCTGTCCCCATAGACCAAAAAGTCATCCATGAAGACTTCAACATTTTTCTCCACCATATCTCAAAAATGGCCATCATACACCGTTGGAAAGTTACAGGTGCATTGCATAACCCGAATGACATCCTCCTGAATGCAAATGTGCCATAAGGGCACGTGAATGTCATCTTTTTTTGATCCTCCGGAGCGATGACTATCTGGTTATAGCCCGAGTATCCATCCAACAAACAGTAATACTCATGTCCCGCCAATCTATCCAACATTTGATCAATAAAGGGCAGCGGGAAATGGTCTTTTTGGGTTGCCTTGTTCAATTTTCTATAATCCATACAAACCCTCCAACCTGTCACTGTTCTAGTCGGTATTAATTCGTTGTCCTCATTATGCACCACATTCATTCCTCTTTTTTTCGGCATGCACTGCACTGGACTAACCCACTTACTGTCGAAAATCGGGTAGATGATACCGGCATCTAACCACTTCAATATTTCTTTCTTCACAACTTCCTTCATAATAGGGTTAAGTCGCCGTTGTTGCTCCACCGTTGGTTTTACCTCATCTTCCATCAAAATCTTGTGCATGCAAAATGAAGGGCTAATTCCCTTTATGTCTGCGATTGTCTACCCAATAGCTGATTTGTGTTCCCGAAGCACCCTCAACAACTTTTCTTCCTGCAATTCATTAAGTGCAGTTGAAATAATAACAGGTAAAGAATTTGAATTGCCTAAGTATGCATACCTGAGGTGTTTAGGAAGTGGCTTAAGTTCTAACTTTGGTGGCTCTTCCAATGATGATTTCAGTTTTTCAGCGGTTACCTCCTTCGTGTGCAATGGTTCAAACATCGTTCTAAATCTGGAAACTCGTGGCAATGAGTCTAGCATTTGTAAATAATCCACAAATTCCGGATCGTCAAACTCTTCATCTCCCAATAAAGTTGTTTCTAACGGATCGTTGACCAAACTCTTGCTTATATCTTCACTGATGATCTGCTCAATCAAATCCATTCGAAAACATTCTTCCTCATTCGTAGGGAATATCATCGCCTTAAATACATTAAATTTGATTTCGTGATCTTGGACCCTCATAGTGAGTTCTCCTTTTTGTACGTCTATGAGCGTCCTACCCGTGGCCAAAAATGGTCTCCCTAGGATAATTGGGATGTTCTTGTCCTCCTCAAAATCCAGAATGATAAAGTCTACGGGGAATATAAACTTATCCACCTTCACCAAAATGTCCTCTACTATGCCTTTAGGATATGTGACTGACCTATCCGCCAACTGCAATGAAATGTTCGTAGGCCTTGGCGCGGGCAAACCCAATTCTGTGTATACTGATAATGGCATAAGGTTTACACTCACACCCAAATCACATAAACACTTGTTGAAATGCATATTCCCGATTGTGCATGGGATAATGAAAGTCCCCGGGTCCTTGAGTTTTGGTGGTAATTTCTGCTGTAATACCGCACTACACTCCTCTGTTAGTTCAACTGTCTCAAAATCTTCCCATTTCTTCTTCCTTGACAGAATCCCTTTCATAAATTTCGCGTAGCTTAGCATTTTCTCTAGGGCTTCTGCAAATGGTATGTTGATCTGAAGTTTCTTGAACACTTCCAAAAACTTTGCGAATTGCTTGTCTAATTTTTGTTTTTGGACCCTTTACTGAAATAGTGGTGGTGGATAAACAATTGGCTTATTGTTCAACTTTGTTTCCTCACTCTTCTTATCCTCACCCTTGCTTCCTTTAATCACGTTACTATCATCAACTTTTTCATCCGGAGTCGCTGAATTTTCTGCATTAGTACCCTCAAGATGTTTTCCACTCCGCAATGTAATTTCCTGACACTATTCATGGTTACCCTTCAGATTTCTCTCTGTATCACTTGCTAGGGTCCCTTGTGGCCTGTTATTTAGTGCTAAGGAAATTTTCCCCATCTGATTTTCCAAGTTCTTGATGGCTATTGCTTGAGTTTTCATGGCTGCCTTGTTACTAGTTATATACTTCGACACCAATTCTTCAAAATCTGATTTCCTTTCTTGATGTTGAACTGGTTGTTGGTTATTCTGAAAACCCAGGGGATATGACTGTCGTGGAGCTTGATGTTGTTGATTATTGCTCCACGAGAAATTCGGATGATTCCTATTTCCTTGATTGTATGTGTTCTGCGGAATTCCGTTATAATTGCCCACAAACTGCACAGATGCTGGATTTATCACGCATTGATCCGTTGGGTGCTCTCCCGCGCATAACTCACATATAACTGCTACTTGCTATGCTTGTTGAGCCTATACCCCTATCATAGAATGCAACTTCTTTGAAAGTGCTGAAATCTGTGCTTGTATAGCTGTCACACCATCCACTTCTAAAACCCCAGCTGCCTTTACCTGTGTCATTCTCGCTGTGGGCCATTGGTAGTTATTAGCCGCCATGGTTTCAATCAAATCATACGCTTCCTCGTAACTCTTGGCCATAAATGCTCACTTGACGCGTTGCATCAATACTGCTCGAGATTCCCATGTAGTCCGTTGTAAAAGGTGTTCATTTGCAGCCACTTAGGTAATCCATGATGTGGGCATTTTCTGAGCAATTCTTTGTATCTCTCCCATGCCTCATATAACGACTCCTCATGTTGATGCTCAAACATTGTTATCTCGTTCCTCATCTTTGCAGTTTTTGCCGGTGGAAAGAATTTGGCGAGGAATTTCTGAGCTAAGTCCTCCCATGTAGTTATCGATCCGGGCGGTAGAGAATGCAACCAACTCTTCGCCTTGTCCCATAAAGTGAATGGGAACAAGCGAAGTCTAACCGCATCAACTGACACCCCATTGTACCTAAAGGTGTCGCAAATCTCCAGAAAGTTGACTAGATGCTCGTTCGGATCGTCATTTGCCAATCCCCCAAACTGAACTGAATTCTAAATCATTTGAATCGTTCCAGGCTTAATTTCTAATGTGTTAGCAGCTATTGCGGGCCTGGTAATACTTGATTGCAGTTCAGTCACCTTGGGTGTGGCAAAGTCCCTTAATGCTTTATGATCTTCGGTTGTCATTTCATCTTCTTTCTCAGATGTTTCAAATTCTTGCCTTGTTTCCTTGATCCACTTACTTAACCTTTGAAACCTTTTCTCGATGTCATCCTCAAAAGGTAGCAAGTTTGGATTTTTGGACCGAGTTTGCATAAACTGCTTCAAACACCTGAAATAGAAGGAACAAAACAAAAATACAAATGTTTAAGTAAAACTGGATTAATTAAACTGATATTGTAAAACTATTAAGATTTATACTAAATAGTCCCCGACAATGGCACCAAAAACTTGTTGGGTAAAATCAATATACGCACAACACGCAAGTATACGTGGTCAACAAGTAATAGAGTGATGAGTAGAGTATCGTTCCCACAGAGACTAACTAGAAATAATCTTAACTTATAATTACCAATTTCCTATTAATTCTAATTTTATTAAACCAATCAACTCAATAATTAAAATTAAAGACTCTAAATTAAAGAATAATTGAACTATCACAAAACAATCACAAATATCAAAATCTGGAATTTCAAACAATTAATGGAGAATTAGACTTATGATTTCACCTTAAGCTTCACTCTGATGTTAACACCTTTATTCAAATTCAATTCACTATACCAGTTTATTAATCAAGAACACAAACGTAGTATTAACCACCTCTCAATGCACTAATACCATATTAACTTAAATCCACAATTAAGATAGAAACAAGTTAAACACCTTAATTAACTAACTCACTATATCTCTATGTGAATTACAATTAAAGAAGGTTTAAGAATAAGTTCTCTTTCCGATTACATGCGCTGTCAAGCATATCTCTACCTTAACATTCAACAAGATTCTGTTATTCACAAAATTCATGAACACATGCTATATCAACTAGGTCTAGATTTGAATATCCTCTCTCGATTCCATACAAATCCACAAAGAATTGTTGATCAGGAAATTCATAAATTCAAGCTCAAATCAATATAGATAAACTGGAAATAGATTATTGAAATGGAAATCAAAGTTTACAAAATCATCGTTTCACTTAAAGATCCATCATAAGCTTAAAAAATGAATTAGTTCATCATAAACGAAATAAACACTGAATAAATCATAGAAAACATAATTTCAATTACAAATAATAGCCTAAGATGAAGAATATTGAAAAACACCCTTATCATAGCCTAGAATCGCAATCATCTCGAAAATCTTCTCGAAATACTCCTCCACGCTTGCTATGAAAAACTGAGATTAGATCTTTATTTTGTGCCTTGTGTGTTGTTGAATGCGTTGTTAATTGAGTAATAGATGTCCAACACACAAGTCCTAGCCGAAAATTCCCTTCAAGTAGAGTTCATACGCTACCCAAATGCTAGAAACCAACTCCCATCAAAGTTCAGCCACAGCAGGAGTCTACTTCAACCGAGACCCCCGCCCGGTGGGGTACATTTATATATAGCCAGCCTACGTGCACTTTACCCTTTCTGTCGGCTGATATTGAAGACCCCAGCCCATGGGGTGTATAAATAAATATATATACCGCATTGTGCCTCTCTATTCTGCCAAAAGATTTGCTGCACTTCAAGATTTCTTCCAACTTTGTACCAATTGACTCCATATCACACCGAATAGTTCAAAATACACATTAAATGCCACAACAACCATCCTACACATAAAATAACATAAAACAAGTAAAAACAAACATGATCACAAGAATTTAGCAACAATTACGCATGAAACAGACATTGATTCGCGTATATAAAATCCACTTATCAATGACAATATTCTTGTTTAAACTCTCAGCTATGTTTTGTCGTATTTTTACACGACAGTTGTACTAAAGAAGTTTGTATTTGATTTATGTACCATGTATTTGGCGACTCAGAATGGGTGATGTATACCTATTTTGGGGGCATCACAATTGTCATATTAGATTTACAGCCTAAGGAGAATTTTGGATAATTATAGATTGCAGTTATCTAGGCTTATTAATTTCATTGAAGGAAGAGATAATGTTAACTTGATTCCGCTATTACTGCAAATTGGTGAAACTGAACTAAAGAACTAAAACTTTAATTTATTTGGTTATCTTTATTAATTCAATTATGTTAATTATAATTAACTCAAACCCCCTAAACTTTTATTTATTATTTATTGTAGAAATAGTAGGATACATTCAGAACAATATCATTCTCTGCGGGATCGACCCTTACTTGCTACTGTGCTTATTATTTAAATTCATAGAGTAAAGTGAGGTTTAATTTTGGAGTGCTAAACGACAACTCTCAAATTTTGGCGCCGTTGTCATGGAGTGATTATTTATTTTGATTTATTATTTATTTCTTTTCTTTTGTTTTATGACTCGATCCTCTCACTCTATTGAATTGAATTTTGATCAAGAGATAGAGATAATTACACACAGGTTAAGGAAAGAGAATCGTAGAGCTCCACGGTCAACTGCAGATCAAGAAGAAGCTCTTGTTCCATCACATTGCCTCAATTTAGCACTTGAATTATTTTCAAATAGTTCATCTAGTGAATTAAAAGAAGAAGAGATGATTGTTGTTAATAACAAAGAACTAGCTACTCCTGATCTGAATCAACCATTCTTGTGTGTTGAATATCCTATTTTAAATGTTTCTTTTGAACTAAAATCAGGACTAATTCATTTCTTGCCTACTTTCAGAGGTTTTAGAGGTGAAAATCCATACAAGCATCTAAAGGAGTTTCATGTGGTGTGTTCAACCATGAAATCACAAGGAGTGATAGATGAGCAGGTTAAGCTTAGAGCCTTTCCATTCTCATTAGCAGATCTAGCAAAGGACGGGTTATACTATCCACATGCAGGATCAATACAATCATAGACTGATATGCAAAGGCTATTATTAAAGAATTATTTTTTTGCTTCAAGAGTTGCCAACACAAGGAACGAGATATGTGGCATTAGACAGTTCAATGGAAAATCTCTTTATGAGTATTGGGAAAGGTTTAAGAAGTTGTGTTTCAGCTGTCCACCTCACCAAATTGATGTTCATCACTTGATTCAATACTTTTATGAGGGACTGTTGCCAATGGATAGGAGCATGATAGATATAGAAAGTGGAGGAGCACTGATAGACAAAACTTTAGAAGTTGTGAAGAATTTAATTGCAACTATGGCAGCCAACTTATAACAGTATGGAACTAGGACGGACTATACACTTACAAGGGTGAATGAGGTTAGTACTAGTAGTATTAAACAAAAAATTTCTAACTTAACTGCTATGGTTAGATAGATGGTTGCAGGAAATATGCATGCAGAAAATAAGTTACCAATGCAACCTGTCTTTCCAAATATTCAACAAGGTTTTCAGTAGGCTCAACCTCAGTACCAAACATATAGTCAATTGGGAGCTGTTGTTTATACTCCTAAATTAACCTCACTTTTACTTTATAAATTCAAACAATTAGCACAGTAGCAAGCAAAGATCGATCCAACAGAGAGTGATTTGTTTTGTATTTATTCACTTGTTTCCAATAAGAAGGGGGCTTTGAATTGATTTACAATAATAAACTAATAAGAATTAACAATGAATAAAAAGCTTCAATTCTTCAGTTCATGATCACCTTTTTACAATAATGGATTAATCAAGTGTAATAATATTTACCCTTTAATGAAACTAATAGCCCTAGGTAACAAAAAGCTCTGCTACCCGAAACTCCTCTTAGATTGTCACTCAATGAAACAAGTTCTTCAGAATATTCTAACCATTATATAACCTAGAACAAGCTCTCTAGATTTAATATAATAGCAGAAATAAGAACTAGGGAATTAGACTATTCCAAGCAACAAACATATAAGCTCGGATTGTTTAACTTGTCTTCTTATAATCATAGAAATACTCAAAAGATTGTCCACAATCAGGTATTACTAATTACTACTTGTGACTAGGAATAATATCAATTACACACAATACTATTCCTTAATCTAGCATATGATATTCGTTAACTAATTCAATCCTGCAGAAATTAAATCAGTTAGGCCAAATAACATTCAGAAATAAAATCAGATTATCAAGAATGAATTTCATGTGAGAAGGAATAAATAATGAATACTCAATTAACTATTAATTATAAATAAGGTTCAACATCCCTTCCGAACTGAAATAAGAACAATATTTTTCCTAGAACTTTCTCTTTAGCACATATGAATGAATTTTCATGCTTTTCTCATTTTTTTTCTTTCTTGACATGTGCAATGTCTCCTTTTCTAGGCTTTTTAGTGTTACCCATGTAGTGAACTTTCCACCAACGACACCCAAACTAGATGGCTTTAGGGCGCTGGGTGTAGAGACACCCGTAGTGCTTACTTATTCAAATAACAAAGGCCACAAAAGTCGACTAGTCAAGTTACTTTTATCCATTACACTTTTCAGTGTGAATATCGATGCTTCCTGAGGATTGGATACCCAGTTAATTCGTACAATGGACATTGAAGCAGATTTTTCAATCATCTTATTTTCCTTGTTCCTCTTTTTTTTTTCAACTTTTTCTCCCCATGGTTCTGCATAACTTAAGCAGGTTAAACAGTTTTAAGTCATGAAATCAGTGCATATAGACAACTCCACAAATAACTTAGCTAAATAAGCATGCTTCTCATATTCAAGTACTCATGTATCACAAATTCAATTACTATGGATCATGACTTAGTTTTCCTCATTTATTAACAAATTAAGCACCAAACATATTCTAAAATTTAGCATCAATTTTCAATCTTTGACTTTAACCTTTTTAATACTTAGTCAAATAGAATCATGAAACCAAAAATTTAATTTTCAGAAATTTTCAAAAGTAATTTTTTTTAACTTCCCATTAAAATCGGATCAAATTCAAACAATTAGCACAGTAGTAATATAGACACTCAAAATTTTGCGTCCCTATTACTAACCATGCAAGAGGGCAAAATCGTCTTTTATCTTCTAGAGACAACCTCGGGAGATCGAATCAAACCTCAGCGATAACCCCTAGAGATAAAGTCAAACCCTAGAAAATCAAATCAAACCCCGGTGATAACCCAGGAGATCAAATTAAACCTCGGGAGATCAAGTTAAACCCCAGAGACAACCCCAAGAGATCAAGTTAAACCCCGATGACAATCCCAGGAGATCAAATCAAACCTCAGAGATAACCTCGGGAGATCAAGTCAAACCCCAGAGACAACCCCAAGAGATCAAATCAAACCCCGGTGAAAACCTCGGGAGATCAAGTTAAACCTCAGAGACTACCCCGGGAGATCAAGTCAAACCCTGGTGACAACCCCAAGAGATTAAATCAAACCCCGGAGATAACCCCGGGAGATTAAGTTAAACCCTAGAGACAACTTTGAGAGATCAAGTCAAACCCTAGTGATAACCCTAGGAGATCAAGTTAAACCCCAGAGACACCCCCGGGAGATCAAATCTAACTCTAGAGATAACTTTGGGAAATCAAATCAGCTTCAGAAATAACCCTGAAGTCAAATAACAGGCCAACCTCAAAGATAACCCTGAGGAAGATAGATGACAGATGCCGCTACGTCAAGCCCAAAACCGACCCAAGAGTGTAAAATAGTAATTTTTCTAACTCAACATAAATTCAGCCAAAATCACTCCAAAAGAGGTCATGCAGAACTATAACATCAATCCCGAGTGAAAATAGCACGAGACAATTCAATGGAAGGACTGCAAAGACTCGAAGATCTAGACATAGACCCATCTTCCCGAATTCAAAAAAGGTCAAATCCCATGTCAATGTGTGATGCTCGGAAAGGGGTTTCTGGAAAGGTATAACATGCCTCCATCGGATTCCCGGATTAAAAATTATGAAAGTTCGAGCAGACAACGCGATGACTGGAGTGCACATACTTTGAGACGACGGGACCCATGAAGACTGGGCCCACCCCGACAGCCGCAGGTAGACCCGTGGCTACTTTGGTCAATAAATAGACCCCCCATCAGCCAAAATAAAAAAAGAAGAAAATAGAGGGAATTCCGTCCATTTCAGCTCTTAACCCCTCCTATAGTGTTCTAAACTTCAATATTCTTCTTTGTAAACACTTGTATACATATATACTACAACATATCAAATTTTAACCGGTGGAAATTAAGTTTTCAATCTTTAAAAGCGGTTTAAAGTTCTCCTCGCTGCACACTGTAAGATCCTTTCAAATATGAAGCTTTTATTCACTTATATATATATATGTTGATAGTTGACTGTGATTAAAATATTTGTTTTAACTGTTTATTCAATGTAATGCTATGATATTAATATTTGTGGACTAGATTTATCTAAATCTATTGTTGGGTAAAATTTAAATACGCACAACACGCAAGTATACGTGGTCAACAAGTAATAAAGTGTAAGTAGAGTATCATTCCCACGAGGAATTATTATACAAATTACCAAATACTAACTCTTAATCAAACTAATTTTATTTAAACAATCAATTTAAGATTATGAATTAAATTATTTAATTACACTAATTTTAATTACTACTAATTAAAAATCAGATTACGGAGATTTAAGATCACAACTTCACTTATTGCTTCACTTAAATTAATACACTTCTTATCAATTATGCTCACTATTCTGAATTGTTAATCAAGAACACATAAGTAAATATGACCATCTCTCAATGCACCATACTCAAATCAACTTAAATCCACAGATGATAGAATTAAGAAGAACACCCTAATTAAATAATTCACTATATCTCTATGTGAATTACAATTAAAAAAGAATTTTAAGCACAAGTTCTTTATCTAATTACATGTGATGTATAGGTATATCTCTATCCTAAACATAAATTATGTATTCCAATGCCATGCAGAAAACACAATCACTTGCTATTATGATCAAATCTAAATCTATAATTCATCTCTCGAGTTCATATAGATTATCACGGTAATTGTTAGCTAAGTAATTAAGCAATTCATCACAAATCATAATAGACAATTCAAGAATAATCACAATAATTAATAGAATAGCATACTAAAATAAACTATGCAATAAGCTCCATTGTAATCTTAACCAAAAGATTAAGTTCATGATTAATGAATTAAAACTAAGAATCCACAATTGAATAACCATTAAAAGACAAAAATAGAAGAAGAGAAAAAGATAGAATCTGTTGTCTGCAGATTTGATGCTCCCTTCTTGCTCCTACTTTGAATCTTCAATGGTCTCCAAGTTGCTTCAATCTCCAAATATCATAAGAACTAGGGTTTTGGTTCTTATCTAATTTCATCCAATCTCCTGGAATCCTCCCCAATCAAAGTTATAATAATGTATTTATAGTTTTAATGGAAACCCTAGCAAGTTAGGTAACTAAAAATCCTATTCTTGTGAGGATCCAGAATTTTACGAATAAATTTTTTTTATTTAATATTTATATTGATTATCAATATTGTGTTAAGTATCTGTGATATAAGTCTAGAGAAGTGGTCAATTTGTGTATTGACTAAGAAATATGAGTAGAGTTGTGCTTAATAGAGAATAGAAACCCTAACCTTAAGTTCGGATAGGGATTTGGTAGAAAATACAGTCATAAATATTGTATTGATGTATATGTGTTTGTATGATATAGAATTGTTGATCAATTATTGATCAGATAGGGTATAAACTTAGTAAACCATAATAAGGGATTAGAAACCTTAATCGAATGTCGGATAACCCTAATTTTTAACTTAGGATCTCTAAACCCTGATAAACGAACCCTAATCTTAATTAGTGGTATCAAGAGGAAGTTATGATATTGAAATATCATATTAGATATATTAATGTAAGATTAAGTATATGATTGATCAGGGAAATCATGTAAGAAATAGCAAAGCCTAACTGGTAAACCCTAATTTCGGTTCTGAGAATCTGAAATCCTAATTTGGATATTTAAAACCCTAATTCAGGAATTCAAATGTTAAGAATAAAAGCTAAAGTGTTATAAGTTATGGGATAAATGTGAAATGTCTAAAATGCCCTTCAAATTATAGGGGAAAAGACCAAAATACCTTTAGTAGGTGCGAATTGACCAAAATGCCCTTTTATTTAAAACTTAAGTAAAAGATATACAAAATCTTGGTGACTCACTACTCTATGTTTATCCCATGTGTGTAATATCTTCCCATATCTGATCTTTGGTGCCACCTTGCAACATTACATTCATTGAATCCAAAATCAAAGATAAAAGTTAAGTAAAATACTTACTTTACTTAGCATATGAACCTAGACCTTCTCTCTCTATATTTTTGGAATTTTGAGAGAGAGTAAGACCAAAAGATAAAACAATATCAGTTCATAGCTTTCCAAGAACAACAACAAGGATCAGAAATCAAAGATCAAGCTTTAAAAGAGGTATAAAACCCTAACCTTGTAAATCTATGTGTTTTATGTTAGATGTTGTTAGTTGTTGTTGAAAGTTGTGTTAGAGGATGTTATTTAGTGATGTATTATGTTACATCATAGATCCATAACATCTAGATGTTAGAAATAGGGTTTTTAGTAACTGATTATGAACCCTAAAATATGGCCTGACAGCCATATGTCAAGGCTAATAGATCCTTGTGTGTTGATGATTTGTTGTGTTTTAAGTTATAGATTTGTTCTATGTCATGAGGAGAGTAGACTGAAAGTGGAATCACATCCATACCATGTCTAGATCTCAAGATATAGGTGGTCAAACATGGTTGACCAACCATGGGGAGGCGAGAAATCTGACCCAGTTGCCCGGGCTTCTCGACAAGTTTTTGCTAGCCTTTAATCTTGCTGTGTTTAAGTAGTTTGAACACGTTGTTGTTTTGTTGTTGTAGTCTTGTATGTAGACTATATATTAGAATCACTAGATCACTTAGATCATAACCGGAATGAAAGATAATCTCGGTCAAACCAGCGTTGACCACCAGCTTTTGACGAAATCTGTAAAACCCAAATTTCTCAAGAACAGCCCCTGACCCGTACTTTGACCGGCTCAAATCATGCTTTGGTGTGTTGTTATTTGACTGTACTAATGTTGTATATATGTTCTTTGACATCTATCCTACAATTACGAACCATTAGATCATACAAAGTGAACCCAGAATGTGAGATATGAAGATCGAAAGTAGCCAACCCGAACTGTTCTTCATTTCTGGGTAACCCAGAAATGAAGAACAGCTTCTGACATGATCTTTGAGGGCTAATACCTCTCTGATATGTTGATTAATGACCATGAAATCAGTTTGTGGTTGTAGTATTACATCAGTACTATAAACCTAACACCATTAGCTGCCCAGAAATCAACAAGAACACTGATTTAATTTAGGTCAAACTAAGTCACCTACAAACAGATTTTGAATGTCTGGGTTTAATGAAGAATACCTATAGCGACAGTTCTGTCGCTATAGGGCCCTTTAGTGACACTTTATTTTCCAAAAATTATTATTTTATTAAATAAATAGAGAAAATTAGTTTTTAATTATTAAAAATACAAAATAAATTCTTAAAAATTATTTTAAAGTCTAAAAATGGATTTTTAATAATTTTAGTATATTTCATAAATATTTAATATTTTTGGAATATAAAGGTAATTAATTTATTTAATTATAATATTAAATAAATTACTTAAAAATGATTTTAATGCTTGAAAAATCATTTAAAAATATATTATAAGCGTTAGAAAATATTTTAAATTATTTTAATAACTTTTGATATTTTGTGATGAATTTCATTAATAAATTAAAATTAATGGTAATTAATTTATTTAATAAATATATTAAATAAAATATGGAAAAATAGAATTAATGCTTAAAAATCATATAAAAATGATTTAAGGGTTAGAAAAATATTTTGAGTTATAAAATATAACTTTTGATATTTTGTCATGAAAATATTAATATTTTAATATTAATGTCAATTATTGTATAATGGATTTAAATGTTTAAAAATCATATAAATGTGATTTTTAAGGTATTAAAATACTTTGAAATATTATAAATATTTTATAATATTATGGTATGATTTTCATTAATATTTAATAATAAATAAATATTAATGATAAGGAATAAAGTGGTATTTAATTTATATAAATAAGTTATAAGTGATTGAATTTTTTCTATAAATAGTAATAATTATTTATAAATTGTTATGAGCTATGGAAAAATAGTTTTAACTGATGATTAAATTATTAAATATAATTGTGAAGTATTTAGGCAGAGTCTTTTTGGGATTAAGCTCGATAATTATTCGATTAGGCAATCGGGTTGTCAAAATAGTACCAAACTCAACTCAGACTATAATATTTTGACTTGAGGTTAGGTCTTATGTGTCTTATAGACCGATAGGATTATGTGATAATGTGTTTAGGTTATTTTATAACAGTAATTCACAGTAATACAATGTGATGATATTATTCTAACTTGGAGATCAATATTATTAATATTAGGTCTTCAAACGAAGTTAAATAGACTGTGTAGCAATAATCGACGATACAGACAAGTTTTTCTACACTTTGTGCAAACCTCATATTTCAAATTCCAGCTTCATTTAAATTACTTTATTAAATGAAAATTTGATATTTATCAGTTATGATCTGGTGATACATAGTGTTTATGAATTCTGTTATTAAAAGGTTATGATTTCTTGTTCAAACATAACCAAGTCATATGAGTTATTATTATGGAAAAATGCTTTTGATTTGATATCAAAGCATAGTTTATGAGAAACCAATTTTGTTTGGTACAAATGTATAAAAGCATAGTTTGTGAGAAACCAATTTTGTTTGGTACCAATGTATAATAGCACAGTTTGTGAAAAAGAAATTTTGTTTGGTGCCGATACATATATTGAAACTATTAGAACTGGCAGTGAGGAATTGTTGGTGGGCAATTATGGTTGTCCTTGGTAGTGAAGAGTTGTCTCCGACATTTATAGCAATGATCGGATAATATTTAGAGGATGATATGCATACTCCTAGTTTTGTTTGGTTGAGCGGATTAACCCGGGTTGCTAAGTCTATAAGACTGACAGTAACTCGTAATGTGCGGGGTTTGACAGATAAACCTCAGTATATATTTATGGAAGTACTCTGAACTTTATGTTCATTTCACCCAGATTTGGTGTGTATGGAAAAACTCTGAACTTTATGTTCATTTATTTTAGAATTGATATATGTATAACAATTATTTATTGTTCAAAACTTGCTGAGCTTTCTTTAGCTCATCCCTGCAAATATTTCCTTCATTTACAGATAGAAAGAATATATTCCAGAAGTTCCGGTATTGTGGAATAAAGGCTTAAGACATGGATACCCTATTGAGAACTATAATGTAATAATAATGATTTTTTTTTAAATCAATGTAACGGTATGTTATTGGTTTAGTGTATTATTAGTTGAAATATTTAGTTGATATTCTAATGGAATTAGAAAAGTGTACAATATCTATATGAACTATATATCTGAATGATAGTGTTAACAGACATTGGCTCTCTGATGCACTGAGGTAGCGCTTCACTCAGTTCTAAGAACTCTAACATTAACACTATGGAGGTCAGATAGATAAGAATTATAGATATGGAAGACATATCTATAAGATACTAAACCTATACATCCAAGTGAGGGTACTCAGTTATAATGATTGTTTTGACGAGAACTACTATTTACTATGAGTACTGTGAATCTTGGATTTATAGGAATTATTATCTTATAGAATATTTACGTGAGCACCAAATTGGCTACAGTGAATGTAGAGAATTTGGGGTCGTCACAATTTGGTATCAGAGCAGTAGGTTATAGAGCTAGGGTAGGAATACCTTAGGATATGACCTGAGGAATTATAGTGAAGGTAATAAAGAGATAAACTTAGGGAATGGGTTAGATACTCATTGCATTGAAGTATTTTGGAGATATTAGGCATGTCTAGAATAGACAAAAGCAAGTTATAAGAAATGAGGAGGTATGAAGATAAAAGGTCTTTGTAATATATAAAGATGATTAAGGTTATAAGAAATGAGATGGTGATGGATCTAGGGAGTGACCTGGAAGAGTGAGATTTGGAGTTAGATATGGCAAGGAGTTTAGAAACTATTGTGAAGATAATAAGAGATTTGGTATTAGGGAAAAAGCAGTAATAGAGAGATAAACCAAAGTTAAGTTGGTAAGATATGAATTAAGGAAATTCATCAGTAAAAGTGGAGGAATAGATTGTTATATAAGTAATGATTATTCTGACGAGAACTACTATTTACTATGAGTACTGTGAATCTTGGATTTATAGGAATTATTATCTTATAAAATATTTACGTGAGCACCAAATTGGCTACAGTGAATGTAGAGAATTTGGGGGCGTCACAATTCTATCTCAAATTGGATAACATAACACCCAAATTAACTCTCCCTCACGAGCCGGTAGCAAGACTAGTACCGCTTAAAGTTAATTTGGACGCTACCGCCTCAGAAGTGTGAAAATCGATGGCACGGGCGCACTCAAGGCCGCTTTCTATTTTCTACTGTGATGTGATTTGGTAAAACAGGCACAATCTTTGATCCGCTAGGAGTTACTGGGACCCGCTTCCTATCAAATCGAAGATATCGACGAGATATACAACTTTCATTCTTTGAGAATTGATAGATTCTGGCTGGTTTAAGGTCGAAATTGGGCTTGAAGTAGCGGTATATAAATGGCAAGCATGACAACTCTTAGTTTTGATCTTTGTTGATAAAAAAGGACATAACTCTCGCATCCGAGCTCGATTAGGATGATTCAAGATGTTAGAAAATCTATGAAGTAGATATACAATGAAATCCAAGTTCCAAGCCAAGACCATGCATCCAACTTGGTGTTAAAAGCTTTACAATCTTCCCTTCTTGTATTTGCTTGCATATTTTAGTCCAAAAGATGTTTGGATTGCTTTTCCTTGCTTCTTCATGCCAATGTCGTGTTATAGCCTACAAAATAACATAAAATGTATGAAATACACACACAATGCATGCAAAATAACTACGAAACATAGGTTTAAACAACTAATTCAAGTAATAGATACCGGATAAGTAGGTATAAAACCTACTTATCAAATACCCTCAAACTTAAACAGTTGTTTGTCCCCAAGCAACATGATATGCAATGCAAATGCATCTACTATATGCCTACGAATCCAGCAGTAAGACAGAACATAATCTAATCACACGACCTCAGAGAAATCAAGTAAACATGACATTATATCATATTAAGACAAATCAATAACTTCTTAATCAATCATCAAATCTTAGACTGTTATCAGTGAAATAGTGTGTGTGTTCTCAACAACCATGCTAACTGATATAAAGCTAAATACAACACATAATAAACCTCTTTGAAGGAATCATACAATGTAAACTATAGAAATCCAAAAACAAGTAAGATCCGACTAAAATTAAACAGCTACCAGATTCAAGGGTCAAAACAGGATACTTATGCTTATTTTTTTTTCTTTTTTTATTCACGGGGGATTTTTGCTCTTATTTTTCGTTTTATTCATTTTATTTATTTATTTTTATATAATAAACTTTTCTCATAGCTGTTCAATGTTTTATTCCCTTAGGCTTTTCAATGCCACCTTAACGAGTTTTCGACCAATGACTCCCAAGCCATTAAGGCCTTAGGGCGCTAGGTGTTGAGATATCCCCTCGGGCTTACTTACTCAAGTAACAAAGGCCATAAAACTAGACTAGCCACGATGTTTATTCATTTTTTATAGCTTATATATCCCAAAATTTCCCCCAAACTTAGGATTTTATCTAAATCTAGCCATCGCCGCCTATTCATGTCTTTCTTTCATTCAAACTAGTATTATCCTTAAGAATTCCATTATGTGTCCATTTAAACTTAATCAGTCAACAAAGTTGTTTATAATGTGCTAACCTGATTATACCAGTTTCAAACATAAAAAGATTTAATTCATAACAGGAGGTCATATCAAAGCCTAAATAATCAATACTAACTCGTCTACACAATTACAATCTCATCATTGGCCAAAACAGACTTAAACTATCTAACAGATGGAATTATGCAATGCAATACTAAATTCAATAAAACAGTAAACTAAATTAATATTTTTGAATTTTTTGAATTTTTTCTTTTTTTTATATACATATGAAAATGAATGAACGACACTAATCAAGCCCCCCCAAACTTAACACAAGTAATGTCCTCATTACGTTAATATAAAGAAAAATTAAGCGTGAGGACTTCCCTAAAAATATAGCAATCTTCCTCCTTGCTTGCTAAGTTTGGAGAATAGGCTAGGCATATTAGAATGAATTGGGCACCACACTTGGATTAGACTTGACTAACCTGTGAACACAATAGAAGCAAGTTTATTAAATCCTAAATAAATGTAAATTTAATAACTACTATGAAACCTAAATAAATGCAAATTTATTAACAACAATTATCGGGCACCATGTCCTGTAATCGATGTTACACGGATTTGGGGGCCCCACAGGTTGGTATCAAAGCCATAGGTTTTAAACCTTAGGTGGGGAACCTTATACTATAACTTTAGGGAATTAGTGGAGAAAATAAGGAGATGAACTCACCTAGAGTTCTAGGGGTTGTGTCAAATCTATTTTTTTCCTAAAAATAAAAACATCTATTTTAAAATACTAATCGAGTTATTTTGTCTTGTTTGAAGGATGTCAGGAGAAGAGGAGGTTAGAGATATCCACGTTGTGAGTGAGCAGTTGGTGACATTTGTATTCGAGCCTATAAATGAGGGCAAGAACTAACCTTTCAGACCAGAGGAGTATCCTGAAGAGGGAGAGGAGCCCGGGGAGGACTCCGAAGAAGCACCTGAGGATACTTTTTTGGATGAGTTGATGGATAGGATTACGGAGTTGGACGAAAAGGTCCGTGAGTTGGAGGAGCTGTATCAGGGGGAGCAGCAAGCTGCAGCATTGCTTGAGGCATTGGTGCACCACCTGATAATTAGGAACAAGGATCTGGCTGACAAGCTGCGGGCATCAGACCAGAAGGCGGATAGGCTAGAGGATGAGAAAGAAGCTATTAGGACCCACTTGGGACATACCATTAATGGGTTAGAGTCGAGGATACAGAGTCTCTAAACTGACAAGCAGATTATTATTACATTATGGGGAGATGAGAGGAGAGACCGTGTTCGGGCCGAGAAGCTAACTAGCGAGTTAGAAAGAGAGGTGAAAGATAAGAAGGGTAAGATAGAAAAGATGAATTATGCGTTTAAGTCAGCACATGGAAGGTTCCAGCATAAGGTGCATCACTTTCCAAGTGAGGAGCACCGGTCTAGACGTGTTATAAGCCGAGGGCTAGTACTGGAGATAGCGGATGAGGAGCATAAAGACGCCATTAGGTGGGGTCTTTAGTTTATCTGTGATGAACTTTTACTATTAGCGTTTAAAACGCTTAACTATGAAATAAAACTTGGTTTTGGTTTTTACCAAGTACTTTGGTTTAAGTGATGTAAATGGCTTAATGCCATAAGACGATGATATACCTTGGGTGTTATGTTTATAAATAAATATGCTTTCATTTAAATATGTGATGTGATGATTAAGTTCTCTTCTTATGAATGATATATTCTGTAGTGTAAGTTATAAGATAATAACATTAAGTTCATTTAAACAGATAGATGGCTAGAGGAAGACGTCGTCAAACAACCGAGGGGTCAGGTGGTAATGCTGGGGATCCACCGAACCTTATGTAGCAGTTTGTAGACATGTTAGTGGGGGCACTTCAGAATCGAACCCCGAATGCTAATAACCCTTCAGTGGCTCAAGTGGCACACTTTAAGGACTTCAAGAGCGTGGGACCCCCTAAGTTCAAAGGAACCACTGAACCCATCGAAGCTCAAACTTGGGTCAAGGTAATCAAAAAAGCATTCGATATCGCCTGAGTAGGTGATGATCAGAAAACAATCTTCGCCACTTATATGCTGAAGGGTGAAGCCAACTTCTAGTGGGAGGCAAACCAGACCAGGGCTGAAGAAGGTGTGATACCTTGGGAAGGGTTTAAGAATTTTTTTTTCAAGAACTATTTTCCGGTTAGTATGCAGATTCGTATGGAGATGCGATTCCTGGTGCTGAAGCAAGATGACATGATAGTACCTCAATATGCCACAAAATTCAATGAGCTGGTGAGGTTTGCGCCTCACCAGGTCGACATTGAGGAGAGAAAAATGAGGAGGTTTGAGCAGGGTCTCAAACCATGGCTATATAGCAGACTCTTGGTGTTACAAACGAATAGCTTCGCGACTCTCTTGTAGAAAGCTATAATCGCTGAAGGCGAAAGTGAGGGCCTGATGAAATTTAACAAGGAGAAAAAGAAGAAGAATAAAGGAGGGAATCGTGGGGAAGGTAGCAGCAGTAGTGGTGCAAAGAAGAGGAAGTGGAACAATAACAACAGTAGCAACAATAATTTTAATTCGGGAAACTCTGGGGGAAAACTAGGGGAAGTAAAGAAGAGAACTGAGGCATGCAAGGAGTGTGGGAGGAATCACTCGGGGGCATGTCTAAAAGGGAAGAATGTCTGTTTCAACTGCGGACAGGAGGGGCACATCTCTACCAATTGCTCTGCACCAAAGAGAAATGGATGCTTGAGCTGTGGAACATTGGATCATCAGGCAAGGAATTGCCCAAAGAAGAACACAATAGGAGGAAATGAAGGAAGGGGACCAAGCGGTGGGAATCTCACGATTATTGGACCACCAACTCAGAATCAACCAACAACAAGGACTTTCAACATGACGGTTCAGGATGCGGTCGCATCCAGGGATGTGGTTTCAGGTATCATTCCGATCAATGATATATCTGCTTACATATTATTTGATTCGGGTGCTATTTGTTCCTTCATATCACATGAATTCTCCCAATGATTAAACTTACCCTAGGAAGAATTAGAATATCCTATGAACATAGAAGTTGCTAATAAGGAAATGATTCCCGTTAACCATGTCTATAGAAATTGTGTTGTAGACATCAGGAGATATAAGTTACCTGTGGATTTAATTCCAATTCAATTAGGAGAATTTGATGTAATTCTAGGAATGGATTGGTTATTTAACCATGGAGCGATGATAGTTTGCCAGAAGAAGTGTATAAACCTTAGGACTCCAGACTAGTCCAAGGTAGCGTTTTATGGAAGTAGGTTGCCGAGACACTCAAGTTGTCTGATGATGATGCAAGCAAGGAAGTTACTAAGAAAGGGATGTGTAGGATATTTGGCCCATATCGTCGATATGCAGAAAATAGGGATAGAGATGGAACATATACCAGTAGTGAAAGAATTTCTGGATGTATTTATGGAGGAATTGCCAGGACTTCCGCCGGATCAGAAGGTTGAATTCGTTATAGATTTGGTACTGGGAACGACACTGATTTTGAAAGCCCCTTATAAAATGGCACCGATAGAAATGAAGGAGCTGATGGTATAGTTGTATGAGTTATTGGATAGGAAGTATATTCAACCTAGTGTGTCTCCTTGGGGAGCACCGACTTTATTTGTGAAAAAGAAGGACAGATCGATGAGACTGTGTATCGACTATCGAGAATTGAACAAGGTGACGATTAAGAACAAGTACCCGTTACCTAGGATAGATGATCTGTTTGATCAGTTGAAGGGAGAAAAATATTTTTCCAAGATTGACTTGAGGACGTGATATCACTAGTTAAAGGTGAGGAAGGAGGATGTACCTAAGACAACGTTCAGGACTTGTTACGGTCACTACGAGTTCCTGGTGATGTCGTTTGGGTTAACAAATGTGCCAGCAGCGTTTATGGACATGATGAATCGGGTGTTCAAGAAATATTTAGATAAATTCATAGTTGTGTTCATAGATAATATCCTAATCTATTCCAAGACTCAGGAAGATCATGCTGAACATTTAAGGTTAGTATTGGGGGCATTGAAGAAGGATAAGTTATACACAAAATTCTCGAAGTGTGAGTTCTGGTTGGAGAAAGTTTAATTTCTGGGTCACGTGATCGACAAGGACGGAATTTCTGTGGATCCAGCAAAGGTGGAAGCGGTTCAGAATTGGGAACAACCAAAGTCACCGACTGAAGTAAGAAGTTTCTTAGGACTGGCAGGTTATTACAAACGGTTTATCCAAGATTTTTCAAAGATAGCGGGAACGTTGACGAATTTAACGAAGAAGTCGATAAAATTTATGCGGACGGAGAAGTGTGAAGAGAGTTTTAAGGAACTCGGGAAAAGACCGAGTGAAGCACCGGTGTTGTCTTTACCCGACGATCTGAGTAACCGTGATTTTTAGTGATGCATCACACAAAGGACTTGGGCCGTGTGCTTATGCAACATGGTAAAGTTATTACAGACGATCGCGTCAATTGAAGGATTACGAGAAGGGATATCCTACCCATGACCCGGAATTGGCGGCGGTAGTATTTGCCCTAAAGATATGGAGGCAATATTTATACGGTGTAAGGTGTGAAATATACACGGACCATAAAAGTCTAAAGTATATCTTCAAGCAGAAGGAGTTGAATATGAGACATAGAAGATGGTTGGAAATTATAAAGTATTACGATTGTGACATCTTGTATCATCTGGGGAAAGCTAACGTGGTAGCGTATAGAGAGCGCTTAGCGAGAAAGGCGATGTTAGATTGGCAATGCTAACAGCTCAAGAGGAGTTAATTAAGGAGATGGCTAGATTGGAACTCGAGATAAAAAGTCTGAGGGAGCCAGAGGGGAAACTCTTCGCAATGGAGGCTCATCCGACTCTATTCGACAAAATCAAGGAAGCACAATGCAACGATGAGGAATGTGTGAAGGTGAGGAAAAGAATTTCAGATGGAGAAGAGCTTAAATTCAGTATGGGCGGTGATGGACTATTGAGGTTTGAGAAGAAAATTTGGGTGCCAGCGGTGTCTGAATTAAAGAAAGAAATCTTGCTGGAAGCTCATAGCTCAAGTTACTCAATCCACCTGGGAAGGACACAGATGTATCAGGATCTCCGCCAACATTATTGGTGGCCCAATATGAAAAGAGAAGTCGCAGAGTACATCAACAAGTGTTTAACATGCCAGCGAGTTAAGGCGGAACATCAAAAACCGAGCGGGTTACTTCAACCTTTAGAAGTTCCAGAAAGGAAGTGGGAGCATATCACGATGGACTTCGTGGTAGGACTTCCAACTAAGCAGAAGGGTTACGATGCAGTATGGGTGATCGTTGATCGATTGACCAAGTCAGCGCATTTTTTGCCAATCAAGATTAGATATACCTTGGATCAGTTGGTAAAGATTTACATCAAAGAGATTATTTCCAGGCATGGGGTACCTATATCAATTGTGTTAGATCGCGATCCGCGGTTCACAGCAAATTTCTAGAGAAGTTTTCAAGAACGTATGGGAACACAACTAAGTTTGAGCACGTCGTATCATCCTCAAACAGATGGACAGAGAGAGAAAACTATTCAAACATTAGAGGACATGCTGAGAGCATGTGTTATGGATTTTAAAGGGAGCTAGGATAACCACCTACCGTTGGTGGAATTTGCGTACAACAACAGTTATCACGCGAGCATCGGTATGCCACCTTATGAAGCTTTATATGGAAGGAAATGCAAAATGCCATTGTATTGGGATGAAGTGGGAGAACGATAATTGATAGGGCCATAATTGGTGCAACAAACTGCAGATGTGATCAAAACAATACGAGCAAGGCTAGTGAAGGCTCAGGATCGACTGAAGAAATATGCAGATCAACATCGGCAACAACGAGACTTCGACGTCGGCACTTATGTGTTTTTGAAAGTGTCACCTTGGAAATGGAAAATGAGATTTGGGAAGAAGGGAAAACTTAGTCCCAGATTCATAGGACCCTTCGAAGTGTTGAGGCGTGTGGGTGAGGTAGCTTATGAAATAGCTTTACCTCCAGAGTTAGAACATATACACAACGTGTTCCATGTTTCAGTCTTACGACCCTATAAGCAGGATTACATGCATGTCATAGAGTATGAACCTATTCAGTTTGAAAAGGACTTAACCTATGAAGAGGTCCCACTGCAGATAATCGATAGAAAAGAACAAGTGTTAAGAAATAAGATAATACCTTCTGTTAAGGTAGTATGGAGGAACCACAATGCCGATGAGGCTACATGGGAACTCGAGGAGAAAATGATGAAAAATTACCCTAATCTTTTTGTTTGATGTGTAATGATTCTGGGGACGGAATCCTTATAAGGGAGGGTGAATGTAATATCCGAGATTTTCTATGTAATTTAAGAATTATCAATAAATGATTTTATATGAAACTTTTGGGTGATTTCATTTATTAGATGTATGTGTGTTGTACATATATGTGTTATTTCAAGATATGTGATGAGATGTATTTAAATGGTTGGTTTAGTTTTATTTAACTATTTAAAGTGATTAAGTAGGGAATTATTTTATTTATTATGTGGGATGGTATTAAATCATGAGCTAGAGTTCAGAGCGGAATTTAGAGACGCGGACTGCGTATTCAAGTCCGGAACGTCGATATTAGTCAGGATAGACTGTAATCACGAAAAAGTGTCACAGTTGACTTTTTGGTCAAAGTTAACCGGTTAACTTTTTTGAGGAAAAAGTCAACCACAAATTTCGGGGATGATTTTGACAAAACGGATAGTCCCATGTGTGACGCCCCCAAAATAGATATACATCACCCATTTTGAGTCGTCAATAACATGGTACAGAAACAACTACAACTTTATTAATACAACATGAAAACTGTGAGTTTAAATACAAATATTGTCGTCTAGACAATATTCACACCCAAATAAGTCCTCATTATAATTATTGGTACATTATTTTACAAAAATGGTGAGGACTACTAAAATAACATTCTAGAATCATCATTCCACACCCCGACTAGAACTCGCTACATTCTCGCCTCCTGAGAAGAAAAATGGAACAAAAAGAAAAAGGGTGAGCTCAACTAGCCCAGTAAAGAATATTATGACCAAGATAATATAGAACAAATTATTGTTAGTCTTGAACAGGGAAAAATCTGATAAAATACAATAGACAACAAGTTTCAGATCAATATTCGCAGCGAAAATAATAATTCATAGAAGAGTTATGTAGAGAATGAAATATACTATTATCTATGAATTTAAAAGTCCATCATCAATATTTTATCCATGTAACATCAATCAATATACATCTTGAATCAAATATTCATCTTTGCACTACAGGCCAAAGATATTCATCAGAAAATCAACCATCTTTGCACTACAGGCCAAAGATATTCAGTAATATCATCATTTAGGACTGAGGATAATGAAAAATATTTTAAAGAAAACGAATCCAGTGAAACAAAAGAACAAATACTAAGAATTCGTACTTTAAACAATCCGAGTTCAAAAATACTTCATAAATACTCATAGTGAAGTAAAATTTAAGAATGATCAAAACATGGATACAATCAAAGCTAGAAAACAACTAAACAAAAATTTTAGAAAACTTAAATTTTGAAAACACGGTTTAAAAACCAAAACTCAGTTGATATATTTTAACATAGTAAACACTGTTATTTTCATTTTCTTCCTCAACCCAAATTCTCACGGATTTGATAACAAATAACAAGCATACATGATAATTACAGATTCTACAATATTAACCCATACCATATACACAACGTTTGAACAAAAAACCAAAAAAAAATCAATTTACAGAGAACTTATATAAAACTAAAACTTGGAGATTTATGAATGAATTATACCTTAAATCCTTGATTGAATGCTAGCAAAAGATAGTGTTAGGGCTTAGAAATCCTCTTCTTCCTCTTGCCAATCTAAAACTCTGTGTTTTACTCTCCAAACCCTCTCTGCTCTATACTAGCCTTAAGAGGGAAGAAGAAGAATGCGTAGAAATAACATGGCCACTTCCTCACGTAGTCTTTCAGTTAAAAAAACAATGCGCCTTCATCCGTTAAGTTAGACCAAAGGCCATAAGGCCTTGTTTGGCTACCACAATATTCCCAAACTAGTTTATTATTATATTATTTATATTGTATAGTTACTTGTGTCACACTTTAATTTAGTTAATTAATTTAAATAACTTAGCTTGGTTAATCTCAATAACTTATAATAATAAAAATCTTATTATCATTATACTTAAAATTAATAAATAATTATATATTTAATTTAATTAATAAATTAGACACATCACTTTATTCAATTTATTCATTTTCATTAAATTAAACAACTCATTTAATTAACTAATTTCTTAAATATTAAGCAATTGATTTAATTTAATTATGTCCTTAAATTAAATCCAACAAATAAAATTATGATTACTCGATTCAATTAACATTAATTAATTTAGTTACTAAATTAATTCATCACAATTCATCAAATATTTATTTTCCTCAACAACTAAATTATTTAAAATATTTAATTAATTCAATAAATATTTTTAAATTAAATTACAAATTCCTCGATCGTTACACTTCTAGGAACTGTTGACTTTGACTTTTCTGGGACAGCATTTTGAGTCACCATCCCCGCTGGACTTGGTTTCGCTACCGTACAATCTCGAGCGATATGTCCTTCCTTTCCACAATTATAACATACCTTGAATTTGTTGTGGGCGTTTCAATGATATGTCCCTCTTTTCCGCATTTATAGCATCTGACCGGTGGTCGTTCTCTCCTTAGAACCGATTCTTCTTTGGCGCTGACGTCTTCACATGGTCGTTGTTGAATCTCCTTTTTTAAAAATCTCCTCCCAACTCGCTTCTTTTATTCTCATGGCCATGATTACCACCAGAATGGTTACCGTCTTTATCTGTATTCTTTTTTCTTCGCTGGTTATCATTGTTCTAATGACTGCTATCACCAGTATGATCCTGGTTATGGTCCCTCGGTTGAACGTACTCGTTATCTCGCTCTAACAATTGAGCTCTGTTGACAACATCTGGATAACTCTGCAAACTTTGCCTCGTATTGGGACACCGTCATGTTATTTTGTTCTAGTCTAATGAACTCTACTTCCTTCCTATGACGAATACTTTCAGGAAAGTACTTGTCACTGAAAAGTTTGTGAAACGTCTCCCAAGACATGCTGAGTGCGGCTGGATGGTTACGCTTCACAGATTCCCACCAGTAATCTGCCTCATTACGGAACATAAAGGTGGCGAATGGAACCTTCTGTTCCTACGTGCATCCCAAGACATCGAATATCTTGGTGATTTGTTTGACCCACATTTTTGCCTTAATCAGATTTGGCTTTTCCCAGAATTCTGGTGGTCCCAACTCTTTGAACATCTTGGCTGTGACAAACCGTGCGTTGTTATCATTTCCATCTATATTTTGTGCACGAGTCTCCCTCGTCTAATTTTGCATGAACTGTAAAAAGCTTCTAAACATCCTGTCGTTCATCATCTGCTTAGTGGTGTTGTTCACAGGAAAAACATTGCAAGCCTGTTGCACGTTCTCCTCGTTGGTGAGTAAAGGTGTCTCCACGGTCTCATTTACTCCACTGTTAACATTTTCAGTCGACATTCTCAAATACTGCCATAAAACAAGGGTTAATTAAAGAAATTAACATATCACATAATATCCCTATATACTGACTAACTAACAAATAAGCTTAGGTAGGACACACTAGCGAAGGATTTACTCGTCTCTCCCCTCCTAGTTCTATTCCCCGATCTCCGCCAGAGATCATATCCTAAGCTCGATATTAATGTGACGCCCCCAAAATAGGTATACATCACCCATTTTGAGTCACAATAACATGGCATGTAAACAACTACAACTTTATTAATACAACATGAAAACTGTGAGTTTAAATACAAATATTGTCGTCTAGACAATATTCACACCCAAATAAGTCCTCATTATAATTATTGGTACATTATTTTACAAAAATGGTGAGGACTACTAAAATAACTTTCTAGAATCATCATTCCACACCCCGACTAAAACTCGCTACATTCTCGCCTCCTAAGAAGAAAAATGGAACAAAAAGAAAAAGGGTGAGCTCAACTAGCCCCGTAAAGAATATTATGACCAAGATAATATATAATAAATTATCGTTAGTCTTCAACAGGGAAAAATCTGATAAAATACAATAGACAACAAGTTTCAGATCAATATTTGCAGCGGAAATAATAATTCATAGAAGAGTTACGTAGAGAATGAAATCTACTATTATCTATGAATTTAAAAGTCCATCATCAATATTTTATCCTTGTAACATCAATCAATATACATCTTGAATCAAATATTCATCTTTGCACTACAGGCCAAAGATATTCATCAGTTGGTCATGTTCATCTCAACACCTGTTCATCTTTGCACTACGGGCCAAAGATATTCATAAGAAAATCAACCATCTTTGCACTACAGGCCAAAGATATTTAGTAATATCATCATTTAGGAGTGATGATGATGAAAAATATTTTAAAAAAAACGAATCTAGTGAAACAAAAGAACAAATAATAATAATTCATACTTTAAACAATCTGAGTTCAAAAATACTTCATAAATACTCATAGTGAAGTAAAGTTTAAGACTGATCAAAACATGGATACAATCAAAGCTAGTATCCATAATAGATATTTTGGACAAAAAACAAAAAATTAATTTTCCTGTGAATAGTGCCGTATTCGTGAATAGTGCCGTATACGTGAATAGTAACTCCGACACTAAAAGACAAGAATTTTACAAGAAAAATCTTACCAATAATTCGGTATAATGATATTAGAAGAAATAATATCATTTTAAAAAAAATAATATCCCTTACCTTGAAAAGACTATACTTATAAATTTGGAATCTGGGATATAGTCTTTGAAGGAACTTGCAGACCAGTATAACAACACTCAAAGTATCAAAATACTTACAAGAATACACTGGATAATATAGAGAGAGAAAGGGAGAGAAAACTTCAGTTTCTGGTGTGATTTTTAATTCTAACCTAAGCACCCTATTTATAGGAAATTGCTTAGAACACCAAAGCAGAAAATTTAATAAATATTAATATTATTTTTCCACAACTTCCTACGCACACTAATTGAGCCAAACATCAGCCACACATGTAGCCCACCTCTCAAAAAAAGTTTTTCTCACATAAATCATTTAAAACTCCAAAAAAAATCAAAATCAATTAATTCAAAACTTCAATAATTCACAATAAATAGCTCTTTTATCAGAAAAATTCAAACTTCATGTCCTTTCCATAGGAAATTTCATTCTCTACAACTTTGCAGAAGAAAGTTTTTCCAAATTCCAAACAGAAATTGACCGAAATCCACAAATGGGTGATCTTACAGACTATAATCAAATTTTAGTCAAGAAATGGGATCCACAAACATGAAAAACATGTTTTAAATATTTATTGCAACAAAAATACTCTTCCTCCTCATTTATTCATATATCCCGCATTCATTGTAAAAATATCACCATTATTATATTATTAAAATATAATAATATATTTAAATAAATTATTTTATCGAAAAAGATAAAATATCAATTTTCAACAATTGTCCTTACTGGCGCGCAATTAGGTGACCAAATCTTTTGTTTTTTATTGTTATGTAAGCATCTAAATCTTACTTTTCGCAAAACAAGTTCCCTAATCTTGAACTTGATATTATTTGATAAAGATGGCTCAAGTGGTTTATTCATATTGAGTGAGTTTATAATCATTGTTTCATATTAATTCAAATCTTGAAATGTTCATTATTTCTAACAAGACTCTCTAATTCCTTTGAAGATAGTCTATTGGACATACAATGTTTTATTCAACTATATATTGCTGTGATTCCATTGTTGATCTTAAATATTGTTACTCAATATCTAGTTGTTGTATCGAACTTCGAATGACTAGTAAACCTCTATTGAATTGACTAGTCCATAGTTGATGAGCGTTCTAAAATTCTAGAACCTTTGTTAAGCTAATCCAAACTAAACTTTCTTTAGTGCGAAAATCCTAAGTTAAACTGAGATGAATAGCCCTAATATAGGGGATTATGTACGCATTAGCGTTTAAATGTTTGTGCACAATACATGGAACGAAGGGCTGATCCTCCTAAGTATGAAAGAAAAGGTCCGTATAGTCTAACGACTGTTAAAGGTTGTAGTAGAAATACTTCGTAACCTTTGGACATTTTTCATGGTCTTAAGACCCTCAGATATAAATCTCAAACCTGTTTTCTATTCTTGATTCGAAGAACGAATTCTTTACTATTCAGTATTCATTGCTTACTCTTATGTTATTGCTATTGTCATCATTATATTAGTGAGCAATCTAAAGTTGAGAAAGTTAACGAGCCGTCTACAAGCAAGGGCAAGGGCAAGATGACCAAATGATGAAGACTTGTTTGATTTTATTTAATAGAATCTATGTTATGAGACTTATTTAATTATATGATGTATTTCGTAGACTTATGTAATTTAAGGTTAGATTACCTGGGATTTGTTTTAAAATGATGTAACTCTTTAATGGGGAGAATTATTGTTTAAGTTATTTAATTTATGTATTTATCCTTGATTATGGGTAGTTAGATGTATTTGTTTGGTTGATGAGTGTGACGCCCCCAAAACAGGTATACATCACCCATCTTGGGTCGCCATATATATGATACATAACTCAACTACAAACTTAATTATACAACTGTCGTGCAAAATACTACAAAACATAGCTGAGAGTTTAAACAAGAATATTGCCTTCTAGACAATATCCACTCTCAATAGAGTCCTCATTACAATTATTATCACACTATTTCACAGAATAGTGAGGACTACTAAAACAACCATCTGGACCGTCAATCCGTTCCCTGACCAGTCTCAGCTATATTCTCATTTCCTGAAGAGAACAATGAAAGAAAAGGGTGAGCTCAACTAGCCCAATAAGAAATATTATGACTAAGATAAAGCAAAATAAATTATCCTTAGCCTTCAACAGTGTTAAATTGATAGAATACAATAAACATCAAGTTTAACTGCAGCGGAATAAGCAATCCATTAGAAGAGTCAAGTAAAACATAATGTCTATTATCTCCTCTAGATTAAAAGTCCATCGTTAATATTTTATTCCTATAATACTCATCAACAGTTCTTTGTTATACCCAAGACAAAAAGAACTATCATCACCTGTCTTCACCTGAACCACCAAAGATTATAGTTAAATCCATAATTCATTTTTATAATCATGTAAATAAACAGTTTCTCCTTACCACAAAGGCTTGATAGAACTTTACTCAATATCTTTACCCCAAAGGCTAAAGATATTCAAATGTAATAACAATGATCATACCAATCAGTTGTCTACCTTTGCACTACGGGCCAACGATATTAAACTATAAAACTAATGGTCATGATCATACCAATCAATTGTCTGTCAGTGCACTACGACCAAAGACATTCAACTGTTAACTAATGGTCATGATCCTGCCAATCACATCATCAAATTATCCATGCACTACGGGCCAAGGATATTCGTTATTATCACCAGTGGTTATGATCATGTCATACACCTGTTCATCTTTTCACGTAAGCCAAAGATATACAATTGTAAAACCAATAATCAACAGTCCATCTTTGCACATAAGCCAAAGATATACAACTGTAAAACCAATAATCAACAGTCCATCTATGCACGTAAGCCAAAGATGACTTTCATCACAATATAAGCATGAGGATGATGAAAATGATATAAGCATTAATCATACGAAATCAAGGATAAATATTAAAGACTTTAAATTTATCCAGAGTTTAAAAATATCCAAATTGTTAACATAATACTGATTTATGGAGTAAAATTCAAGAATAATATTCATGTACCAAAAATAATTTGGACAGAAAAGAAATATATTTTTCAGGTGAATAGTACCCCGTGAATAGTACTTTCGGAATAGTACCCCGTGAATAGTACCCCAACACGAAAAGTGTCCCGAATACCCGAGTGAATAATATTAGAGTGAATAGTAATTGGCTGAATAGTAACCCGTGAATAGTAACTCGTGAATAGTACTTCGGTATGAAAAGTGCCCCGAATACCCGAGTGAATAATACTAGAGTGAATAGTAACCGGGTGAATAGTAACCCATGAATAATAACTCGTAAAAAAAATACCAAAGAAAATGATATTCCATGATTTGAGTACAAAAGAAATGATATCTCGGACGAGTATAATAGAATATATCTAAAAGCGCAAATGGATTTTCACCCGCCATGGAAATCCACGTAGACAGATCATTTCCACAATTTAATAAAGAATGAATACGAATGATCATTCACCATGCATGCGGTAATCCACATAGAGAGGTTATTCTAACAGAATAATAAAGAATGGAATAACAAAAGAATTCACGTGCATGCGATAGAATTGATGCATGTGTTAAGTTATTCCAATGAATAATAAATAATGGAATAGGTCATGCGTAATCAGCACAGACAGGTATTCCAACAGAATAATAAAGAATGGAATAACAACAGAATTCATCAGGCATGCGATTGACCGCATAGACAGGTTATTCCAACAGAATAATAAATAATGGAATAACAAAAGAGTTTCACCATATATGCGGTACTTCGAATAGACAGGTTATTCCAACATAATAATAAAGAATGGAATAACAACCTTTACGAGTATTGAAAGAAAAATAACTCTCTTTATGAATACGAAAGAATAATACCCCTTATAAAATAATGATATCCCTTACCTCAGAAGAAGACTAGATACTGGAATAGTGAGATAGCAGACTTCTCTTCTTCTTTCTCTCTATAATTTCTCTCTATAATAATTGCTCTATAGCTTTAGTGAATTGGTGAAAAATAATGAAGGAATGAGCTTCTATTTATAGGAAACTATAGTTTCAATAATTGCACATTTTGGGGCTAGAAATATTACAGTATAATACCTTCATTTTTAATTTAGTCATCCAAGTATTATCAAACTTGAACTACCTCCCCTAATAGTAAATCATGTGAATCAATAGTAAATCATGTGACTCAATAGTTCTAAACATGTAAAAAAATTAATTATAGTATAGTACCTTCAACTATAACTCCATTTTTAACTTAGTCATGCAAGTATTATCGATCTTGCACCACCTCCCCTAATAGTAAATCATGTGTCAATAGTACACACATGTGAACACATAGTTATCAGCATGTGAATTAATAGCAATTAATTGCTCATTTATCCGGTTAATTACCTGATTGGTCAATATAACCTCCAGATATCCATTATTATCGAAATAGATGTCAATTTCCACTAACACTAATAATCCCAACACAATGGAACTATCAATTTCATCTTTAATCAACACGAACTTATTCATCATTAATATTATAACGCACAATATTTAACAACCAGGTCATTCCCAAGAAAGAGGGGGCTTTCTGATAAGGATTTCTCCCTATTGGCGCGCAATTAGATTATCTAACCTCTCCTTGACAGAACTACTAGACATTATCAATATTGCAAATAATAATATGAATAACTTTGTCGTCTCAATTATTGATTTAATAATATATAAAATATTCACAATAATTGAATCAAATAACGTTAGATATTATGCAACAATTACTGTAGCAATAATTGATTAAAACTGTGTGTCTTCTCACGTAAGCATCAATAATCAAAAATATTGTACAATACCGTGTGCTACTATGCAACCACGTGTATTACTATACTTTTATCACCAATTATTTTATGACAACTTGTTTACTTTAAAAAAAATTTCACATATCACCCTTAACTTTAACCTTTTATCAATTTAACCATTTACTAAATAGAATAATTATAAGAAAACTGAATACTTTCATTTCATAAAATTCGGGGTCTCACAATGAGCACCAAATTCTATGGGAATGAAGTACCCAGATTTGGGGGTGTCACAAGTTGGTATCAAAGCTTTAGGTTATGAACCTTAGGTGGGGTAAACCTTAGGAAGTAACCTTTAAAGAGACAGAAAACATAGTGGTGATAAAATCTTATCGAGTTCTAAAGAATGAATTCCTTAATTCATTAAAGATAAATAATAAAAGACTTTATGTTCTTATGTGTTGATAACTTATGTGCTCGCGAGTATCGAAGAGTGTCATGTAATAAATAAAACTTAAAAGTATTTTGTTATCAGGATGTCTAACGTTGAAGGATCCAGTCAAGCTAGGGAGGAGATACCTCAGGTGCTTGGAGATGAAGAGCCCCGAGATGTCCATGTTGTTCAACAACAGTTGATTTAGAGGGAGCCTTCTCTGTTGGTCACTGTTGAGGGACAGGGGAATGAGCCTATTTCTGATCTAGAGGAGGAGGATCAGCTGAGATGTATGATGAATTGTATGACCATAATATAGAATTATAGGCTAAGGTTGAGGAGCTGAAGGACCTGGCTGATATGTGTCAGGTTGCTATAGATTAGATGGATGTCGAGATTCAGGAACTTGACACGCGTCTTGGGAACGCAGAATGGAACCTAGTTCACATAGAGGGTCATCAAGAGAAGTTGTTGGCTGAGAATGAAAAGATGAAGACTGAAGTTAAGAAGTTGAAAGATAATCTAAAGGAGGAGTCAGCTAAGTGTGCGAGAGCAGAAGACGCTTGGATAAAGGCTACTCAGCGTGTAAATCGTGTTGAAGACAAGGTTTAGACGAAGAAGGCTAAGATGAATGAAATGGATTGTGCTTTTCATTCTGCGATTGATAGGGCCCAGGACATAGTTTTTTATTACCCAGCTCAGTTTAAAGACTTGCCATGGTATATGATGGATCGTAGAACGATGTTTCGTATCATGGAAGAAGAGCGTAGAAAAGTTGCTCGATGTCTTAATATGCCAAAATAGGAAGAGTAATAAGTTATGTGATTAAATGTGTTAAATAAATTGTAAATCCCATATTTTGAAATAAATAATGGGGTAAGATGAGCATGTAAACCTAAAACTTTCCAAGTTCGGGAAAGTTGATGTTGATAGCAGAAATGTTATCCTTACTATGTTTTGGAAGTTATGAATAAATAAGATATCGAAGTTTATTGAAATGTTATGTGTTAAGCTTTAATCTTAGAATGTTTAAGTTAAACCTTAATTATTTAAGAAATGGAGTGGTAATCTAATAAACGTGTATCTTAAACAGAAAATGCCTCCAAGAAAAAGACAACCACGCCAACAACCTCCTCCTGAGGGGTCTACTAACAATCACAATAATGAGGCCAACGCTAACCCGGTTCAGCAGTTGGTGACCTTGTTAACAGGAGCACTTACGAATCAGCCGCAAGCTAAAGTCACAACTTTTAAGGACTTCAATGCAGTTGGGTCGTCAGAGTTTCAAGGGTCTATGAATCTAGTTGAAGCCCAGACTTGGATAATGGAAATGGAGAAAGTTTTTAACGTTACCAGAGTCAATGAGGATCAGAAAACTACTTTCGCAATGTTTATGTTAAAATCTGAAGTTAGTTATTGGTGGTAGGAAAATAAGGTTCGTGGGGGACATGGAATAATAGCATGGGATAGGTTCAAAGAAATGATTTTCGAGATGTACTTTCTGATGAGTTCCCGGAACCAGATGGAAGTTCAATTCTTGGAACTAAAGCAAGGAACCATGTCGGTCCCAAATTATGTTGTGAAGTTTAATGAGTTAGTGAGGTTTGCATTGTACCAAGTCAATACAGATGAGCATAAGGCGAGAAGGTTTGAACAAGGGTTGAAGCCCTGGCTATATTGCAAGTTTTCAATGTTTCAGTTAAATACGTTTGCAGCAGTACTAGAAAAGACAATTATCACAGAAGGTGGAAGCGATGCCTTAACTAGAAGAAAAATGAGAATGAAAACAAGGTTGGTGGAAGAAATAGTGGAATTAATAACTAGAAGAGGAAGTGGAATGAAAATTCAAATGTGGGAGGACAACAAGGAAGTCAGCAAAAGAAGAAGCTTGAAGCATGTACTACTTATGGGAAGAACCAAACTGAAGTGTGTCTGAAGGGTAAGCGAGTATGTTTTAATTGTGGTCAGGAGGGTCACATTACACCAAATTATTTTAGCCCAAAGAAGAAAGCTTTTTTCACTTGCGGGTCGAAGGATCATATGGCTCATAATTGCCCTAAAAAGATAGCGAAAGGAGAAAGTTGAGGTAAGGGAAGAAACAACAGTGGTACGTTAACTATCACTGGACCAGTGTCATCAAACTGACCTACTGCCAGAACTTTCAATGTGACCGTATAAGATATTGTGCAGTCAAAGGATGTGGTGTCAAGTATCATTCCGATTAATGGTATTAATGGTTATGTGTTATTTTATTCGGGTGCTAGTTGTTCATTTATATTCGATGATTTTTCTAGGAAAGTAGATTTGCTTTTGGAAGAATTAAATTTTCCTTTAAGCATAGAGATTGAGAATAGGGAAGTGATTCCTGTTAGGTATATATATAAGAATTGTAGGGTGGATATAAAGGGTCACGAGATGATGGTGGATTTGATATCGATTAAACTTGGTGAATTTGATGTTATATTGGGAATGGATTGGTTATTCAATTACGGGACAGTAATTGATTACCAAAAGAAATGTGTTATCCTTATGACTCTGTCAAAGGTGGTGTTTTATGGCAGCAAGTCACCTAGACAAGCAAGTTCTCTAACAGTGATGTATGCCAAGAAGTTACTGAGATAAGGATGTGTAGGATACTTAGCTTACATAGTTTATACTCAGAAGAAGACTGCAAAATTAGAATAAGTGCCGGTCATTAGAGATTTTGCCAATGTATTTCCAGATGATTTGCCTGGAGTTCCGATAGATAGAGACATTGAATTTGTGATAGATTTAGCGCCAGGAATGGCCCCGATATCTAAAACCCCATATAGAATGGCCCCAGTAGAGATGAAAGAGCTAATGGTGTAGTTGCAAGAATTACTAGACAAGAAGTATATCCTGCTGAGCGTTTTGCCGTGGGGAGTGCTGGTGTTATTTGTTAAGAAGAAAGATGGATCAATGCGGCTCTGGATTGATTACATGGAATTGATTAAGGTCACGATTAAAAATAAATATCCATTACCAAGAATCGATGACTTGTTCGATCAACTGAAGGGAGCGAGGTATTTTTCAAAAATAGATTTAAGAAGTGGATATCATCAGTTGAAGGTAAGAAAGGATGATGTAACAAAAATTGCATTCAGAACTCGGAATGGTCATTACGAGTTTCTGGTTATGTCATTTGGTTTAACCAATGCACCTGTAACATTCATGGATTTGATGAACAAGGTATTTAAACCATTCTTGGATAAATTGGTAGTGGTGTTTATTGATGATATATTGGTGTATTCTAAAACAAAGGAGGAGAACGTTGAACACTTAAGGATGACGTTGGAGATATTAAGAAGAGAGAAGTTGTTCACTAAATTTTCAAAATATGAGTTTTGGTTAGAGCATGTGCAATTTCTTGGGCACGTTATTGATAAGAACGGAATCTCGGTAGATCCATCAAAAGTTGAAGTTGTAATAAACTGGGATCAGCCAAAGACACCGTCAGAAGTAAGAAGTTTATTGGGATTGGAGGGTTACTATAGGCATTTTATTCAAGATTTTTCCAAGATCGCAACTCCGTTGACGAATTTAACTAGGAAGGCAGTTAAGTTTGTTCAGACGGAGAAGTGTGAGGAAAGTTTCCAAGAATTAAAGAAGAGATTGAGTTCAGCACCTGTATTGTCATTGCTTGATGATACATGGAATTTTGTGGTATATAGTGAAGCATCGCATAAAGGACTAGGTTGTGTGCTTATGAAGAACGGTAGGGTTATTGCATATGCATCGCCTCAATTGAAAGATTACAAGAAAAGGTATCCGACTCATGATTTGGAGTTGGCTGCGGTGGTGTTTGCTCTGAAGATTTGGAGGCACTTTCTTTATGGAGAGAGGTGTGAGATATATACAGATCATAAAAGTGACACCCCCAAAATAGGTCCACACGACCCATTCTGAGTCGCCAGATATCATACTGTAAAACTTAAATACAAACTTCATTTATACAACAGTTGAACTGTCGTGCAGAATATGACCACAGTTAAACTGTGAGTTTTAATACAAATGTTTATAACTCTCATGGTGCCTTAACCACAACCTTACAATGGTACCTTACATAAAAATACAGTCCATAACTATTTTAGAAATTAAAATCTTTGGGAAGTGCTCAAGGAAACCTTCGTACATGGGAGGCCATGCGTCTAGGTTATGATAGATATCATATGTCCACAGAATTGTCCACGGAATGATAAACTCTAAGATTATGTAGGTAGTGCTCATAGATATACTCAGTAAGTGGATGTGCACAACCCTGTCTTATGATAACACGAGGTTGTATGTCGTTAGACATCTTGTATGATAGTGGCAAAACACCCTTCCAAAGTTGGGTTCACCTCACCCTATTCGGTTCACCAAAATTAAATATCAAATGACGTATACAATACGACACACTTATCCAAAGTTCTCAATAAAATTATTTCCATACTATTTAGGGAGAACCTCAACAGCTATTGACCACCGTTCTATTCTCCTGTTACCCTCGCTCGACCTAGCTACACTTTTATTACCTGAAAGGAATTGTGAAGCAAAAAGGGTGAGCACAACTAGCCCAGTAGAGAATATCATGACTAAAGATAATTTACATCATCAATAGCCTTTATCAATAATAAATCAGAGATTTAGAACACATGGTAGATGATAAAACATTTCAACCATAGTTACAGCGGAACGAGCAATCCATTAGAAGAGTCAAATAGACCATAGGGTCTATTATCTTCTACATGTTAAAAGTCCACCAACAATGTTTTATCCCTGTAACATCAATCAACAATTCCTTTCCACAATCATGTGAATAACTCATAGTCATAATTGTGATTCTAAATTCCTCTTCGCACCCAGGACGAAGATAATTTTCATCACCTGTCTTTACCTAAAACATCCAAAAATCATGGTTATACCAAATCACAATTCTTGTTCATAATCATACTAATAAATTCATCTTTACAATACGGGCCAAAGATATTATTAACAATTCATCTTTGCTCTACAGGCCAAAGACATACAACTGTATTATAAAAGAGTCAAGTAGAGCAGGATATCTATTATCTTCTACGAATTAAAAGTGTATTATCATTATGTTATCGCTGAGACTCAGCTTAATAATTAATCCACAGCATCGAATCATCCCTGCTCTATGGCCAAGGATATTCATTAGTATTACTACCACGAATTATCCATGCTCTACGGGCCAAGGATATTCGTGTTTTCAACAATGGTCATGATAATACCGAATAATCCCTAGTTATAATCATACCAACAACTGTCCATCAATGAACGTAAGCCAAAGATATACAACTATAAAACCAATAATCATCAGTTCATCTTTGCATGTAAGCTAAAGATATATAACTATAAAACAAATAATCAACGGTCCATCTTTGCACGTAAGCTAAAGATATACAACTACAAAACCAATAATCAACAGTCCATCTTTGCACGTAAGCCCACGTAAGCCAAAGACGACTTTCATCACAATATAAGCATGAGGATGATGACAATGATATAAGCATTAATCAAACGAAAATAAGGATAAATATTAAAGACTTTAAATTTATCCAAATATTATCAATCACTTAATGAACTCATAATCTAATATTATTAATATTATAACAATATTTTAATCACTTCTTAAACTTATAAATAATTTATTTCAATTGTTTACACTTTACCAAATAATGCATTTAATCATTCAAAAATGCCATACTCATAAGATTTCATCACCAATAATCAAATACATCATCAAAAATCTGCATATACCCTATATAGGATTCCTAAGCCATAAAATCCTATTTTCCAATTTTGTTACTTCACATAACATATTTAATTCATTTACTCATAACTAGTTTATTTTCATGAAAAAAACCAAATTAGTCCTAAAAATATTTCTTTTCTGGGATTTAGTAGAATATAGCCCCATATTGAACATATATTTTTCTCGATTTTTTTAAAATTCATTTACTATTTTTCATATGGCCAAAATTGCCGAATATTTAGACATTTATCATAAATTGTACTTTTGTCCAAAAATTCCGAAATTTACAGGGTATACTCCTGTTATATATATGTACTCCCAATAAAAATTTCACCAATTTTGAAGTTAACCACAAGGAGTTATAAGGGTTTACTTTTAAAATAGTCTTTTGCCATAAAATTCATAACTCCTAATCTATACATCCAAAAATCGCCATTTTTGGACACAATCTAGAAAACTCATCAAATTATCATTTCAAATTTTTCCAGAATTTTTGAGGGTCAAAAAAATTATGAAACTACAAATGGATTTTCGTCCGCCATGCGATAATCCACGTAGACAGATCATTTCCACAATTTAATAAGAAATGAATACGAAGGATCATTCACCATGCATGTGGTAATCCACATAGACAGGTTATTCCAACAGAATAATAAAGAATGGAATAACAGAAGAATTCACTATGCATGCGATAGACCGCACAGACGGGTTATTCCCAACAGAATAATTAAAAATGGAACCAGGTCATGCGTAATCCGCACAGACAGGATATTCCAACAGAATAATAAAGAATGGAATAACAACAAAATTCACCAGGCATGTGATAAACCGCACATACAGGTTATTCCAATAGAATAATAAAGAATGGAATAATAAAAGAATTTCACCATGTATGCGGTACTTCGCATAGACATGTTATTCCAATATAATAATAAAGAATAGAATAACAACCCTTACAAGTATTGAAAGAAAATAACTCTCTTCATGAATACGAAAGAATAATACCCCTTACTATAATAACAATATGCCTTACCTTAGAAGAAAACTGGATACTGGAATAGTGGGGTAGTAGACTTCTCTTCTTCTTTCTCTTTATAATTCTCTCTATAATAATTGCTCTATAGCTTTAGTGAATTGGTGAGAAATGAAGGAAGAATGAGCTTCTATTTATAGGAAAATATAGTTTCAATAATTGCACGTTTTGGGGCTCGAAATATTACAGTATAATACCTTCCTCTTTTTTGTTTTTAATTTAGTCCTGCAAGTATTATCAAACTTGCACCATCTCCCCTAATAGTAAATAATATGAATCAATAGTTCAATCATGTGAATCAATAGTTATAATCATGTGAAAATATGAATTACAGTATAGTACCTCCATCTATACCTCCATTTTTAACTTAGTCATGCAAGTATTATCAATCTTGCACCACCTCCCCTAATAGTACATGAATGTGAATTAATAGTACACACATGTGAACAAATAGTTAATAGCATGTGAATTAATAGCAATTAATTGCTCATTTACCCGATTAATTACCCGGTTGCTCAATATAACTTCCAGACATCAATTACTATCAAAATAAATGTCGATTTCCACTAACACTAATAATCCCAAAACAATGGAAATATTTTTCTCAACAATTTCATTTTTGAAATTTTGAAGTTTGACTTTTTCCAAAAAACTCAACTGTTGACTTTTTTGACCAAAAAGTCAACCCTGACAATTTTTGTGTTTATTGTCTATTTCTACTAATTTCATCATTTTGGACTCAAATATCACGTCTGCGTCTCCAAATTCAACTCCGAACTCAAATTTGATTTTTAATAACATTCATCATTAATATTATAACTTACAATATTTAACAACCAGGTCGGTCCCAAGAAAGAGGGGGCTTTCGATAAGGATTTCTCCTTATCAAGCCGCAATTAGGTGACCAAACCTCTCCTCGATGTAACTTCTAGACATTATCAATATTGCAAATAATAATATGAATAACTTTGTCATCTCAATTATTGATTTAATAATATATAAAATATTATGCAAATGATACTGTGACAATAATTGAATCAACAATATGAGAGATATGATGCGTAATTATCGTAGCAATAATTGAGTATAACCGAGTGACTTCTTACGTAAGCATCAATAATCAATACCGTGTGCTACTATGCAACCAATGCCAGACATCGTACTTTTATCATCGATTATTTTATTACAACTTGCTTACTTTAAAAAAAATTTCAAATATCACCCTTAACTTTAACCTTTTATCAATTTAACTATTTACTAAATAGAATAATTATAAGAAAATTGAATACTTTCATTTCATAAAATTCGGGGTCTCACAATAAAAGTTTGAAGTATATCATTACACAGAAGGATTTGAATATGCGATAGAGAAGATAGCTGGAGTTGATTAAAGACTGTGACTGAGAGATTCTTTATCATCCCGGCAAGGCGAATGTTGTTGTCGATGCTTTAAGTAGAAAGGGTCGGGAGAAATTAATGATGTTAACTACTTAGGAAAAACTTGTAACAGAAATGGCCAAGATGGAGTTGGAAATTAAATATCCGACTGAATTAGATGAAAAATTGTTCCAGATGGGAAACAATACAATTTTGGTGGATAAGGTAAGGAATGCACAACGTTAAGATGAAAATTGTGAAAAGATAAAAAGAAAAGTGTCTAAAGGTGAAGAAGACAAATTTAAAGTTGATACGGAAGGGTTACTTCGATCTAAAGGGAGAATTTGGGTTCCGCAAGTACCGAAAATTAGAGAGGAAATTTTAAGTGAAGCTCATAACTCATGATATTTGATTCACTTGGGAATTATGAAGATGTACCAGGATCTCAGACATCATTTATGGTGGTCGAATATGAAAAAAGATGTTGAATGTGTGGTAAAATGCTTAACGTGTCAGAAAGTCAAAGCTGAACATCAAAGGCCAAGCGGATTATTGCAACCATTAAAGATACCGGAATGGAAATGGGAGCATATCACAATGGATTTTGTGGTAGGTCTTCCAAAGACACAGCAAAGTTATAATGCAATCTGGGTGATTGTCGATCGATTGACGAAGTTGGCACACTTTTTGCCAATCAAATTTAGATTTAACCTAGATTGGTTGGCAAAACTGTATATGAAAGAGATTGTATCAAGACACAGTGTCCCAGTATCCATTGTATCAGATAGAGATCCACATTTCATATCAAATTTCTAGAAACGACTAAAGGAATGCTTGGGAATGCAGTTGAGACTGAGCGCATCGTATCATCCTCAAACCAACAAACAAAGTGAGAGGACAATCCAGACATTGGAGGATATGTTCAAAGCATGTCTTATGGATTTCAAATGAAATTGGGATGACCATCTACCGTTGGTGGAATTTGCCTATAATAATAGTTATCACGTAAGTATTGGCATGCCGCCTTACGAAGCGTTGTACGGCAGGAAATGCAGAACACCGTTATGCTGGGACGAAGTTAGTGAACGCCAGCTATTAGGTCCATAATTGTTATAGCAGACCATCGAGATCGTAAAAGTGATTCGGGCGTGATTTATAGCTGTACAGGATAGACAAAAGAAATATGCTGATCAACACCGACAAAATCGGGAATTTGATGTCGATAATTTTGTTTTCTTGAAGGTGTCTCCTTGGAAAGGGAAAATACGATTTGGTAAAAAGGGAAAAGTAAGCCCTAGGTTTATAGGACCTTCTGAAGTGCTACGCCGAGTTGGTGAAATGGCATATGAGGTAGGTTTACATCCGAAACTAGAACATATTCATAACATTTTCCATGTTTCAGTATTATGACAATATAAGTCTGATTATAAACATGTTATAGAATATAAACCATTATAGTTTGAAAAAGACTTGTCTTATGAAGAAATTTCAGTTCAAATAGTTGACAGGAAAGAGCAAATACTAAGGAATAAAGTGATACCTTCTGTTGAGGTAATTTAGAGAAACCACAATGTTGAAGAAGCTACGTGGGAACTTGAACATGTTATGATGATCCTCAGTTGTTTGCTTAATTTTGTATAGCGATTCTAGGGACACTTGTTAAGGAGGGAAGAATGTGACAATGGAATGAATTTATTGAGTTGTGATTTTGGGGACAAAATCCTTTTAAGGAGGGAATGATGTAACGAACGAGAATTTTATAATTAATTTTATTTTAAATATTTATTGAATCAAATAAATATTTGAATTGATTTATTTATTGAGATAAATAAATATTGATAAAATTATTATGCAATAATTTAGTTAAAATGTGATAAAATAATTAAATTAATGAATACTAATTTTATGGTCTAAAGATTTAATTTAACAAAATAATTAAATTAAATAAATTGTTTAATAATTACAATATGTGTAATGATGATGTTCTAATTTGATTTAATAATTAAATTAAAAATTTAATAAATTGTAAATGGTCTAATTTAATTTAATAATTACATTAAAGATGTAATAATTTGTTAAGTACGATTATAATTATAATGAAAATTATAATTGTAATTATAAGTTAAGTGTAAAATTTGACTTAATTTAATTAACTAAATAAAGGTGTGACAAGGGAACTATGTGATAAGAAAGATATAAAAAATAAATTAAAGAGGGGGAGTTTTAGTATGCAAGCCAAACAAAGCCTTGTGGCTTATGGCATAATCTAACTGATATGCATGTTAGTCTTTCTAACTGATGTGCGTGTGTTATATGTATATCGGTTTGCATTATACGTATTATCCTAAGGCTAAAATTAGAAAATACAAATGAAGGAAATTGAGAAAGCTAGAGAGAAAATTGAGAATTCTCTGAGAGTTGGGAGTCAAGAGGAAGAAGAAGGTTTTGTCAAAACCTTGTAATCATCATCTTTGCTGGTATAAACAAAGGATTAAGGGTAATAATCGATTCATCATTCCTAGTTTTGTTTTTCTTTCAATATTTATTCTCAGTGGTTGAAATCTTGTTGGATTAGGGTTTAAAATGTTGATTATATGTGTGTATAATATGTTGGTTATGGATTAATAGTGATTAAATTCATGAAATTTTGTTTAAAGAAGAAAATTCAAGTTTGATGTTATATATATATATATATATATATATATATATATATATATATATATGAAAGAGGCTTATTGAGACCAAAAATTGATGTTCAATTCTTATTATAGTCTGTAAATTGGTTATGGATTGTGTTAATATGTCCAGAAATGAAAATAATGTAATTGAAATGGTTTAATTTAGTTAAGAAACGAAGTTTTGGTGATTGAATTCGCTAAATATATTGAAATTGAGAAAACAGCAAAAACATGGTTTTAATCCCTTAAATTTGGTTTTTTATGATTGTTTTAGGTGTTATAATGATTAAGTGTATATGTTGTGTGGTTTGGTAAGGTTTATAGTGTATGGGTTTATACATGTTGCTATAAAAATTAGAGTTTTGGATCGCATCGATCTTTGGAAGCAAGCTGTTGTGTTCTTTGTTCTGCGCCTGTCAAGTAGCTACATATCTTAAGTCAAGGACAAGAAGAAGACAGCCACGCCAAAGACAACAAGTACCTTGACCGGAGAGGGCTTGGAGTACGCAGTTATGTCGTGTTGGCCTAACCTAGTCTAAGGTGTATGATAATGTGTTAAACATGTAATGAAGTTCCATAACAGATTGTAAACATGTATTTGATGATTTTAGATCGAAAAGATAATGACTTAGAAAACTTTAATTTGTTATTTGATTAAGTCTTGAGATGTTATTTAAGCGTGATGATACCTTACTAGATTTATGATTTCAGACCTGTAAATGGTGTCAGTGATTGGAATATGAGATAGGATAACGAGATGAACTTGAATGAGAATTAAACCTATAGGGTTAATGTTAGTTTAACTAATCAGTATTGTGATTTCAATGGTGTATGTAGGGTATTTGGCGTACGTTTGTTATAATTATGTAGTTTACACACGAGGCAAGTTCATAAACCTTATTTCTTTATGTAAAAAGCAAGATCTTTATCCTATCTTGTTTATTATTGTTATGTAAGTATCTAAATCTCACTTTTCGCTAAATAGGTTCCCTAATCTTGAACTTGATATTGTTTGATAAAGATGGCTCAAGTGTTTTATTCATATTGAGCGAGTTTCTAATTATAACGCCCGAGAAAATCGGATTTATATGATAATTAAATTTTTATTTGATTATGTGAATTTAATTGATTATTTATGTGAGTAAGCTATGTGAAGGTTGTTCTATGACCTAGAATGTGCGGATGTGGTTAGTATTCTGGCTATGTGCTAGAATTAATTATTTTAAATTTCCAAGACAAAAATAAAAGTTTTTCAAAAAATATCCGTAAAAACACTATTCATCCGTTTCTGCTCGGGAATTAAGTTTTAAATTCTGAGAAAAGCGTAATGATAAAATATGAAGATGAGAGGGAATATTTGATAATATTTCATTTATGGCGAACGGAGTTTTCACTTGCAAACTTAAAACCTAAGGGTTGAGAAGAATGATTTTTGAGAAGGAAATGAGAGACGTATAATGAATTACGATAATGATTATGCGTATGTTATACGAGTATGATACTATTAAGTATACGAGTATAATACGAAGATTTAATATGAAGTACAATACGATTATCGTACAAGTATTATGTGAAGAGAATACGTGAATTATATGTATAGAATACGATTGGTATTATTGGATTTATAGGTTAAGGACTTAATATGGTCCAATTGGATTTGGATTATACCAAGCCCAAGTGATTAAGTCATCAAGCCCAAAGAATTATGAGTTAAAGCCCAAGGTTAGGATTAATTAAGCTCGATCCAATAAACCAAACCGTGGATCGAATCGGTGGGTCACCGAATGGATAAAACCCATGGGGCAAACCATGGGGATGACCCATGGGTCGGCCACTTGATGGCCTAGTAAAGTGATCTACTTGATCACAAAGTATTTTACTTGGTGATGAAGTAGTAAATAGTAAGGAGGTGGGGAGAAAAGACCTTCTTGCCCTCCATTTCAATTGCCTATAAAAGAGAAGCTTATGTTGGTTATTTTTGGTTTTCCAAGAGTCATCCAATATATATTTAGAGAGAGAAAGAGCTAGACATAAGAAAACATCCCAATTTGAAGCTTTACATTAGAGATTTTAGCAAGAACACCAAGATCGTAAAGGTAATATTCCCATAATAAAAGTTTTCCATTCCCTTTTGATTTTGTTGTTATAAAGAATCATTAATTGGTGGAGCATGCCTCTTATTGAGGAATAAGGATGGCTTGTAATATATAAAACCATTATAAGTCATGTGTAAATAAAAATCGTAAGGGTTTACGTAAGTTAAAACCATAGGAAATATTGAATTATGAACTTTGTTGTTGATAGACAAATTGAATAACTTAATTATTAGAATATGTGCATCTTGCTTGGTTAGGATGTAGATATGAAATCAATGGAGTGTTCCATTTGATTTGGAATATAGAACACTAGTAACGAAGTTATGGCAAATTTTACGAAATTAGACGTTAAACGTCGAAAACGTAGAAATTCCGGATTAGTAGTCGAAAGTTGCTGTGAGACTTGAAAACATTGGTTTTTAATGTCAACACGTGAGATAGGGTATTTAAGAGTCATGGACTCAAGAATCGTCGGATTCCGACTTAAAACAAAGAAAACGAGTATTGAACGCTCAATAACGTTTAACGAACGCTCGAAAATGAACTTAGAAGTGAATTTCGAGTTAACGGATTCAAAATTGTAAAATTCTTATATGAACGCGTAGAGTATGTAATTTATGAGTTGTAGGCTTTTGAACGGACAAAATCGGACTTGTAACGAAAAAGTTATGAAGCTGGGAAGTTCACTAAAAATTTTATCTATAAATTTTTTTTTGGTGCTGAGGTCTGGCGCTGCGGTGCTAGACAAGGCTTAATGTGCCGCATCGCAGCGCCGGAATAGTGTAATGACCTACTGAAGAGTGGTTCCACAGTGTCACTCGTACGAAGGAGTTTCACGTCGCAAAGGGTTTAACCGGGACTTAGCTATCGTGGAACCGAAGCCATGGCAGCCGCTAGTGTTGTATAGAAGGACCACGCCATGAGCCGGTAAGTGTGGCTTTTGTTAGACAAGTTAGGTTTTGAACTTCAATTGTTTCGAGACCTGTGTAAGTTAAGTTTATATACTTAATAAGCGTACTAAAACTATTCTTACGTTACATATACTAGTGTATATGGTAATGAACTTATGAATTGAACGCCAGTTGTTAGTATGATAACGAAGAACACAAAGTGTTAATAATAAACCATGAATGGTAATCAACATTGGTACTTCACCAATGATGATTGAGTTGGTTAGTAACGTAAAATCGTTAACAAGCCGAGATGAAGGGTAGTACGTCGAATTGACTTTATTAATGAAATGAAGTCAACTATGACATAGAAGAGAAATAAGTTGGTAGAAACAATGTGATTAATATTTTGGTAGCTAATTACAGTGTGTTATGTGTATATATCATGTAGATTCTGTAAAGACTGAGAACAGTTGAATACGTTATTTGAAGACGCTTGAAGGCAAGTTTTCTTAAACGCTTGTCTAACCTTCGTGTCCCGAGAGTTTGATAAGGATAATGATAATGATCCTTAGAGAAAGATAATGAACGGGTCAAAGAATATGTAATACTCAAATATAATTGAGTCTAAGTAAAGGTTACGAAATAAAACTTACAAGAATTTGTTATAAAGAATGGTGGTAATGGTAATAAATAAAACCTATATTAAGGTGATGTGTTGAGGATATTAAACGATAAATTTTGGAAAAAGAGATTTGGTGAAAATCGAGTAAGGGAGGTTTCGTTGATTCCGAGGACGGAATCCTTATAAGGAGAGAAGGATGTGACAACCCGAATTTTTATAAGTTATTAAAATAGGAATTTAATAATTAAAATTCTTATTATGAGATGTTTTGAGTTTGAGTATGTATATATACGTGCTATATATATTTTGAAATATGTGATCTGGTGTTAAGAGAAATATATATTCATATATATTGAGAAAGTGACGTTTAATAGTTGAGTTAACTATTGAAGGAATTAAATGAATTTTAATTTATAATTAATCTTAAATATTTATTGAATTAAATAAATATTTTAAATAATTTATGTATTGAGAAAAATAAATAATTTATGAAATTGTGGCATAATAATTTAGTTACGTGTAGATGATAATTAAGTTAAAGCAAAGGTAAATTTTATTCTTTGAAGATTTAATTTAATGAATTAATTAAATCAAATGAGTTGTTTAATATTAAAGAAAATAAGTAAATTAAATAAAGCGATGTTTAAGTGTAATTTATTAATTAAATTAGATATATGATTATTTATTAATCATTAGAAGAATTATAATAAAAATTATAATTATTATTGTAAGTTATGTAAATTGATTGCAAGTGTGACAAATAAAAACTATATAATATAATATTATTAAAATAATCTAGTATGGGAGAAATTGTGTAACCAAACGCAGCCTTATGGCTTTTGGTTTATTGTAACTGACACCTATTGTAACTAATGTACGTGAGAGAGTAGGGAGTCAGTTTATTTTACGTGTTCTTTTTCTAAGGTTAAGAACACAGAAGAGAGGGTTAGAGAAAGGGAGACAATTCTTTGTAGTTGAGAAGATAAATTCTGAGAATCAAAGAAGAGGAAGAAGATTAATCAAGCTTCTCTAATCATCTAGCTAATTAAAGGTAAGTAATCTATTTTAAAGTTTTGAGTTCTTAGTTTTGTTTTCTAAGTTCTCTATAATTGAAGTTCTAGGGTTCATTGTTGAGAAATTAATTTTTATGTTTATTGGGATTACATAATATGTTATATGTTGTCTATAGATAATTTTTGAAGTATCAAATTCATGAAAACATGTTTGAAGGTGAAGAACTTGAGTTTTGGTTTTATATATATATTAAATTATATGAATTTTGGGGTCGTTGCAATATCTTTCTATATAAAAATGCTAACACTATCCTATGCCAAGTATTTGGTACGGATTCAAAGGTAAGTTTGTCTATGAGCAAACAAAAGTATTTTTCATCGATTATTCGATGGGCACGCGAGTTTTCCAAAACTTAAACGTAAATACGTTTAACGGATGAATGTTGATCAACATAGAGTACTATAGGCTGATAGTGCTCGTAAGTAATGTCGGATGTACAGCCTTAGTGCTGTGATGTCCTTTTCAAGTATGAAAACAGAAAGATATTGTTCATGGTCTTTCGACCGGTTCAGAATTCCTAAACTATTATATACTTTGGGAGTTGAGGTTCTGAATTATTAAGTATTAATGTTTCGTAATACTTCATGACTATTTATTCAGTTATGAAAGATTTTCATATAATTCACGAATATGGTATTGATATTATTCTTTGTTAGACTTGCTGAGCTTGTTATGCTCACTTCTTGCGTGAATTATATGATTGCAGTTAAAGCCGAGCATACTGAGAATGCTAAGAGAAATAAGGGTAAGGCTAAGATGGACAGTTAACCATCTTGTAATAGATTAGTATGATTGTATGTATTAAACTTAAGAACAACAAATGATGTAATCGGTTTATGAACCTGGGAAAGGATTTCCCTTTGATTGTAATAAGAAGATAGTAATTACATTCATTATTTTGTGTTTTCAATGGAATGATTGTATTGTTATGAGTACTGTGTAGCACCATATATCGGGTTGGAAGATACCCGAATTTGGGGGCATCACAATAATCATTGTTTCATTTTAATTCAAAGCTTTAAATGTTCATTATTTTTAACAAGACTCTCTAATTCCTTTGAAGATAGTCTATTGGATATACAGTGTTTTATTCAACTATATATTGTTGTGATTCCATTCTTGATCTTAAATATTGTTACTCAATATCTAGTTGTTATATCGAACTTCGAATGACTAGTAAACCTCTATTGAATTGACTTGTCCATAGTTGATGAGCGTTCTTAAATTCTAGAACCTTTGTTAAGCTAATCCGAACTAAACTTTCTTTAGTGCGGAAATCCTAAGTCAAATTGAGATGAACAACCCTAATATAGGGGATTATGTCCGCGTTAACGTTTAGATGTTTGTGCACAATACATGGTACAAAGGGCTAATCTCCCTAAGTATGAACGAAAAGGTCTGTATAGTCTAACGACTGTTAAAGGTTGAGGTAGAACTACTTAGTAACCTTGGGACATATTTCATGGTCTTAAGACCCTCAGATATAAATCTCAAACTTGTTTTCTATTCTTAATTCGAAGAACGAATTCTTTAATATTCAGCATTCATTACTTACTCTTATGTTATTGCTATTGTCATCATTATATTAGTGAGGAATTGTTTGGTCACTCTTGCAAATAACATTCCAGCTAAAGTTGAGAAAGTTAACAAGCCATAATAAATTAAAATAATTAAATTAAAATAATTAACTAGGAATTGTAGATATACACCTGAATATATTGGCATGTGATTGTGGGTTTCGACTGCATAAGTTATGTGTAGAATAGACATATATCTGTGCACCACATGTGACCTAATTGAGAGCTTAAGCTTAAATCCTTCTTCTGGTCAATTCGCATAGACATATATAGGATTGTATCTAGCTTGGGCATTCTTTTCTGTTCTATTCCCTATCGGGTGGATCTGGAAAGGATATGTTCGTACATACCTCGACATAGGTGTATGAGCACTTGTGTGTTCTCGGTCGATAAATTGTCGTGACCATTTAGACTAGAGAGAGGGGTGGCTAGTTTAATGAAACATAGCACGCCAGGTGTTCGATAGAATGCCTGAGTGGGTTGAAGTTGTAACCTTAGCTTGTTATTCCTTAGATTACAATTCGTTATCCATTTACTTGTTTTGATAATTAGTTATGCTTAGATTAATCACTCTTCCATTTATTGTTGTTCGAATAAGACTTTAGCGATATAAAGTCGATATTTGGTAAATATTAATGATAGTTCCTCGTGGGTACGACACTCTACTTATCACTGTATTACTTGTTAGACCGCATATACTTGTGCGTGTTTAGTGATCGGTTATCCGACCAACAAGTTTTTGGTGCCGTTGCCGGGGAGCTGTTATTCTAATATTGTCCAATATTGATTTGAATCAATTTAGTCCTACTTTGATATATATATATATATATATATATATATATATATATATATATATATATTTCTTTTATCTGTTAGATCTTCCTTTCTTTTGTTTTTAAGTTTACAGATTATGGACGATCAATGTTATCAATGGCCTTATGAGTGGATGACGCCACCAAGCTCGGAAGAAGGACTAGAGAAATTGCAAGTTCAAATTGCCAATGCCTTGAGGTTTTCTGACAATCTTGAGTGTCAGTCCACTCAGAATGTCTACTGTCAGGAACGAGCTGACTTTGAACCGATCTCCTATCATCTAAACTGCCAGGGTTATCCAAACTCTTGGGACTACAGTCAAGAGCAATATCATAATCCGAATCATGCCTCTCAACTTGAATATTAGTCTCTGCCGCACTATGAGTGGACATCTCAGCCGAACGAGAACTTTTATGAGTCCTCAACACGTGAAGAAGAGAATCGACTTGAAGAGCTTCTCACCATATTTATCAAAAGAAATGAGATTCAGATGGCAAGCCAAGAAGCCGCATTGCATAGCCTTGAGAATCAATTGGGGCAACTCGTTAATGCCATCACAAATCCACCGCAAGAAAATCTTCCGGTCTTAATTGATCTCGACGACGAAGCAATAGAGTATTGCACAGTGGATACGCAAGGAAAATGCGATAAGTCTCGCACAGCTGTTGAGGGAGATGTCATAGTGCAAACTAACCAATCAGTGGAGTCTGAAGTTGCAGACAAATGGAGAAACAGTGATTGTATAGTCATTGCCGATCTACAGTCAGAAACCACGCTCACGACTGTGAAAACCCTAGAGGCCCTAAAAGAGCATAAGGAACACTTTCAACTTAATGAATTAGGCGAATTAGTGGATAATTCCAGTGGCGAGCGATTCTTTGTGTCGAAGGATGACTGGATGGATGACGGGCAGAAGAATGGCCAATCTTCAATGTCGGCCAATACTTTAAAGGAATTGACGAATAGGCGGCATGCAAAGGTCATTTTTGCTTATGAGCTGGATTGAACGACATCAATATAGTCAAGCTGACGACTTTAAAACAAGCGCTTGATGGGGAGGCACCCCCATCTCGGTATAGATTTTTTCTGTTTTCTTTACTTATGTCTAGTTTACTTTGTGTCTGTTCGCCTTAGTTGCTAACATGGCTGCCAGATTGTGCATTAAGGCTTTTGTGTCTATCATCTGCAGGCGGCATGTTTAGTTTGATGTATGGCATATTATAATAGTGTTTCGGAGGTTTTTAGTAATGTATGATAACCTTTGTAGTGTAGTTTTTCTTTTTTCCTTGACATGTGCAGATAACAGACTAGAAATCTCAAGATTGCACCTCATGCATGGGCCAACAAGTGTCTTTGCATCTGCATGGCAAGCACCATGATGTTAAGTCGCTTACGCTAATTCACAAGAACAACGCCATCCAACAAAGGCCATCTCATGGCCTTACCGCCACCAAATGGGTTAACACCCATCGTTAACTCGCGCCACGATGCCAATTAACAAAGACATTCTCGCGCCGCAGCGCTGGCAGCGAGAATTTGATTTTTAAATGCTAATTTAGGCCTACAAGTTGTACCTATCCAAATATAATCTCTTAACAGTCTCGGCAGTATTCCTCTCGACATCTCTCGGCACAATTCGACAGCACACAAGCGAATCCCAAAGCCAAAAATTTACCCTACATTCTCAAACTCCTAACCCTTAATCAAACCACACACCTTATTCCCTCAAGACTCTAGGCTCAGTTCGCACATCTAGAAGAGATCAGTCAACCTAGGGTTTGCCTACTCAAGGTACTTTTGAGATTTTTGTGCAAGATGATATAAACTGTGTCGATTTGTTGTGCTCTTCTTCTTGATTGATTGGGTGATTTCCACTGACGGAAATCGGGTTAAAGCACTTTCAAACAAAGTTCTGTCCAAGTTGGTTTTGAATAGCACACGTAAGGAGTTTGACAAATTGCCTGAGAGAAGAAATTGAGTGTTTTGGGGTTGTTTGATATTGGATATTGTTGGGGTCTTCTTGGCCTAAGTTTGGGAGAATTTTGGGCATTGCTTAGGACTGTTTTTCTATAAACCTACTGAGACTTCTATCATGGCACCAAAAAGGCAACACTTGAGCATAGGAGGGTCTTCATCATCCGCCACACCACCACCCACGGGTTGGGACAGAGCCAAATTTATCAATGAGGAGGCCTGGAAAAGGTACAAAAGCTCCTTCGGCTCACGAAATCTGATTCCAGAGCGGGGGTTCAGGCCGGATAGGAAAGATGGTGAGCTAAACACCATGATATTGGAGCGGCAAAGGATCAACTTCACAAAACGACCCATCTCAGCTGTTGTATCTGTGGTTCGGGAGTTCTATGCAAACGCCAGTCCTAAAAGCCCTGCTGTTGTTCAAGTTCGGGGGAAGCAAGTGGCGTACAGTAGTCAGGCCATCAATGCCTTGTTCGGAATGCCCAACTATGTGGGCAATGATCTTGATGATATCATTAGGCGGCTTTGCAAACCCGAGACTGAGTGGAAGAAAAATGATTACACGGGGGAAAAGACCAGTTTCCCGTCGTCGGCACTCAGTCGCTACGGGAAGGCGTGGTTTGGCTTCATTTATGCCAACATGATCCCAACCCGTCATTTGAGTGACGTGACTAAGGATAGGGAAATCCTACTATTCGCCATTATGACGGGCCTACATGTGGATATTGGTGTGCTCATTCATGACTCCATTCGAAAGGCAATCAAAAGTGTCGTTGCTGCTGGACTTCCTCATCCTTCATTGATCACTACATTTTGCAAGCAGAAAGGTATCCAGTGGGGACCTGAGGAGATAGCTTCACCATCGATGACAGTCATTGACCACCTAACTATCAAACGCTACTATGAGTGGGACGGGGCAAAGTCTCATGCCAGAGGTGAGGGATACGGGCCACCTAGAGTGCCACCTTCTTCAGCAGACCCAGAGCCTTCTCAAGCACCTGATGTAGACCCAACTAGTCAGGGTCTTTTGGCAGACATCATGGCATCCCTCACCTTGCTACATCAGAAATAGGATGCCGAGGCACAAATGCAGCGGAGGCACATAGCAGCTGTGGCTCAGAGGTAGGAGATAGCGATGCAGTACCAGGCTGAGCTGGTGAACACTATGCAGAGCATCTACACAGACTATTGTGGCGAGAGCACTAAGTTCAAGCCATACCAGTTTCCAGAGCCTCATATCTTCCCACCTTACCCTCCACCATCACCGCCCGCCAAAGTTGATCAGGACGCAGTTGATGAGGATGAAGCCGATGTCGCTGCTGAGTGAGCGATCTTCAGGGAAGCCCTCTTGTATACAATTACTTTATATTTAGCAATGAGGGCATTTCTCACCTCAAGTTTGGGGGTGTTTTTGGCTTTTGTCTGTTTATTTCCGTACTGCCATGTTAGGATTGCCAGACTTTAGTACTTTATTATGTTTTTATTTATCAGTATTGTGGTGCAGTCTTTTGAACTGCAGGATTATGCTTGAATTTTTATCATTATGGATGCCATGAACTGTTTTTGGTTTTATTTATTTATGCTTTGATTATTTTTAGCATGATTGTGTTTTATAGCCATCTTTTTGGGGCTTATACAGATTAGATGCTTGTGCAATATGAATGGCCTTTTTCACCTTATTTTGAGCTGCTATTTAACAAGGGTGTTATAGTTATCATTATTTTTTGATTATGGCTGATGACAAGCACCAAGTTTTATGGTCTATCTGTGACGCCCTCAAAATAGGAATACAACACCCATTCTGAGTTGTCAATAACATGGTATAGAAACAACTACAACTTTAATAATACAACATAAAAATTGTGAGTTTAAATACAAATATTGTCTTCTAGACAATATTAACACTCAAATAAGTCCTCATTACAATTATTGATATATTATTTTACAAAAATGGTGAGGACTACTAAAACAACTTTCTAAAACTTTCATTCCATACCCCAACTAGTACTCGTTACATTCTCGCCTCCTGAGAAGAAAAATGGAACAAGAAGGATAAGGGTGAGCTCAACTAGCCCAATAAAGAATATTATGACTAAGATAATATAAAACAAATTATAATTAGTCTTCAACAGGAAAAAATCTTATAAAATACAATAGACAACAAGTTTTAGATCAATATTCGCAGCGAAAATAATAATTCATAGATGAGTTACGTAGAGAATGAAATCTACTATAATCTATGAATTTAAAAGTCCATCATCATTATTTTATCCCTGTAACATCAATCAATATTCATCTTAAATCAAATATTCATCTTTGCACTACAGGCCAAAGATATTCATCAGTTGGTCATGTTCATCTCAACACCTGTTCATCTTTGCACTACGGGCCAAAGATATTCATCAGAAAATCATTAATCTTTGCACTACATGCCAAAGATATTCAGTAAAATCATCATTTAGGACTGAGGATGATGAAAATATTTTAAAGAAAACGAATCTAGAGAAACAAAAGAACAAATATTAAGGATTCGTACTTTAAACAATCCGAGTTCAAAAATACTTCATAAATAATCATAGTGGAGCAAAATTCAAGAATGATCAAAATATGGATACAATCAAAGCTAGTATCCATAATAGATATTTTGGACAAAAATGAAAATTTAATTTTTCTGTGAATAGTGCCGTATTCGTGAATAGTACCGTATACGTGAATAGTGTTGTATACGTGAATAGTAACCCCGACACTAAAAGACAAGAATTTCACAAGAAAAATACTATCAATATTCCGGCATAATGATATTGAAAGTAATAATATCATTTTTAAAAAATAATATCCCTTACCTCAAAAAGACAGTACTTCTGACTAGAATACTGGATATAGTGCTGAAGGGAACTTGCACCATATAACAACACTCAAAGTATCAAAATACTCACAAGAATATGCTCGATAATTTAGAGAGAGAAAGAGAGAGAAAACTTCAGTTTTTGGTGTTATTTTCAATTCTAACCTAAACACCCTATTTATAGGAAAATGCTTAGAACACCAAAGCAGAAAATTTAATAAAATATATATTTATAAAAATTATTCAAGCCCACCTCTTTGACAACTGAATTCAACATGTTTACAACACCATTGGAGCCCACCAAATGAAAAAAAAACGTTTTTGTTAACTAAAACAATTAAAACTTCCAAAAATCAATTATTTCGGAACTTCGGAGCTTCAATAATTCATAACAAATAACCCTTTTATCAGAAAAATTCGAACCTCATATCTTTCGTCCATATAATGCTTCGAATGGAGCCACACCTATACTTGCCTGATAACTGTTGTTGTAGGAGAATTCCACCAATGGTAAATACTTATCCCAACTCTCTTTGAAATCTAGGACACAAAGTCTTAATAGATCTTCAAGAGTTTGAATAGTCCTCTCTGATTGTCCGTCCGTTTGAGGATGGTATGCCGAACTGAATCGTAAATCCATGCCCATAGCTTTTTGTAAACTAACCCTAAATCGTGAAGTGAATCTTGGGTCATGATCCAAAACTATGGATACTAGCATGCCATACAATCTCACAATCTCATTTACATACATATGAGCAAGACGTTCAAGGGAATAAGTCTCCCGTATCGACAAGAAATGTGCAGACTTGGTTAATCTATCAACAATAACCCAAATCGCATCTATGCCTTGAGAAACTGTGGGAAGACCCGTAACGAAATCCATGGTAATGTGTTCCCACTTCCATTTTAGAATCTCAAGTGGTTGCAATGGACCGTTAGGTACTTGATGCTCTGCCTTTACACGTTGACAAGTTAAACACCTTGAGATAAACTTTGCAATCTCTCTCTTCATATTGTTCCACCAAAATGTATGTCGAAGATCACGATACATTTTGGTACTTCCAGGATGGATTGCAAACGGTGTATTGTGTGCTTCCATCATGATCTTATACTTCAAGTCAGAGTCGTTAGGAACACAAAGTGTGGAGTGTACTCAAAGTATTCCTTCTTCATCGATTCTTGCTTCTGGAATAGCACCTTCTTGTACTTTCTTCTTTAAACGCATTAGCTCCGGGTCTGTGGCTTGAGCAACTTTAACTTTATCGATTAAAGTTGGTTCTATGCGTATACTTGACATCATCGCACTCGTTCCTGCATATGATCTTCTACTCAACGCGTCAGCTACCACGTTTGCTTTTCCAGGATAGTATTGAATGGTGTGGTCATAATCTTTCAACAGCTCGAGCCAACGTCGTTGCCGCATGTTGAGTTCCTTTTGGGAGAAGAAACATTTGAGGCTTTTATGGTCTGAATATATCTCCACTTTCTCCCCATATAGATAGTGCCTCCAGATCTTTAGTTGGAAAAGACGGCTGCCAACTCTAGATCATGAGTAGGATAATTCCTCTCATATTCTTTAAGTTGTCGCGAGGCATAGGCTATGACTTTCCCATTTTGCATGAGAACACACCTTAACCCTTTGCCCGAAGCATCGCTGTTGATAACAAATCCATCCGAACCAGATGGTATTGTCAGAACATGTACCGAAATAAGTCTTCTCTTAAGCTCTTGAAAACTCTTCTCGCATTCCTCACTCCATACAAATTTTGTATCCTTCCGAGTTAGCTGAGTTAAAGGAGTAGCGATTCGAGAAAATCCTTCCACGAATCTTCGATAATAACCAGCTAAGCCCAGAAAGCTACGTACTTCGGTCACCGACTTCGGTTGCTCCCAACTTTGTATTGCTTCAATATTCGCCGGGTCGACAGATACTCCATGTTTTGACACCACGTGCCCAAGGAATGCTACTTCCTCAAGCCAGAACTCGCATTTCTTCAACTTAGCATAAAGCTTGTTTTCACGAAGCCTTTGGAGTACCAGCTTCAAATGGTGCTCATGATCTTCACGGCTTTTGGAATATATGAGGATGTCATCAATAAAGACAACAACGAACTGATCCAAATATTCCTTGAATATCCGGTTCATCGTATCCATGAAAGCCGTAGGAGCATTAGTCAATCCAAAAGATATGAATATGAATTCATAATGCTCGTACTGAGTTCTAAAGGCAGTCTTTGGAATATCCTCAGTTCTAATCTTCAGCTGATGATATCCAGAACGAAGATCGATCTTTGAAAAGAATTATGCTCCTTGCAACTAGTCAAACAGGTCATTAATACGAGGTAACGGATACCTATTCTTGATAGTGACATGGTTTAATTCTCGATAGTCAATACAAAGTTGCATAATTCCGTCTTTCTTCTTTACAAATAAAATAGGAGCACCCCAAGGAGATGTACTAAGACGAATGAAACCGATGTCCAACAACTCCTGTAGTTGGACCTTTAACTCCTGAAGTTAAATAGGAGCCATTCGATATGGGGTTTTAGAAATGGGCTTTGTACCGAGTTCAAGATCAATAAAGAATTCAACTTCACGTTACGGGGTAGACAGGAAGTTCTTGAGTGAAAGATGTCGTGGAAATTTACTAACAACAGGAATATTATTCAAATCCGACGTGTCTTTATTCAAATCCATAACATGGGCTAAGAAAACTTGACATCCGTTTTTCAATAAACGAATACCTTTATGACTTGATATGACAGTGATTGATTTTAATGGTTTAATTGCTTGAATTCGTACAACAGGTGTGTTAGGAATATGAAAACTAACAACCTTACGAAAACAATCAATTTTGGCATGATGAGTAGTTAACCAATCAATCCCTAAAATCACATCAAAAGCAAGTATCTTTAAAGAGATAAGTTCAACAGGTAATGTGATGGTTCTAACTTGGATCAAACAAGATTTATAAACAATGGATGTGATGAAAGTTTCTCCTAACGGAGTCTCCATAGATAAATCAAAGTCTAATTTCTCTGGAGTTAAGTTTAAATGTTGAGCACAAGCAGGAGAGATAAATGAATGGGTAGCATCGGTATCTAGTAAGGTATAAACTTCGCAAGAATTTATGATTAGCTTACCCGTGATCACCTCGTTTGGGTTCCTCGCATTTTGACCAGTCACGACAAACTCTCTTCCAGGAACCGTTGACTTTGACTTTTCTGGGACAGCCTTTTGAGTCACCATCCCCACTAGACTTGGTTTCGCTGCTGTACAATCTCGACCGATATGTCCTTCCTTTCCACAATTATAACATACCTTGGGCTGATATGTCCCTCTTTCCCGCATTTATAGCATACAACCGATGGTCGTTCTCCTCCCTTAGAACCAGTTGCTATTGGTGCTGACGTCTTCGCATTGTCATTGTTGAATCTCCTCTTTTTATAATCTCCCCCCGACTCGCTTCTTCTATTTTCATGGGCATGATTACCACCAGTGTGGTTACCATTTTTGTCTGTATTTTTCTTTCTCCGCTAGTTATCGTTGTTCTGATGACTACTGTCACTAGTATGATCCTGGTTGTGGTCCCTCGGTTGAACGTACTCGTTATGTCACTCTAATAATTGAGCCATGTTGACAACATCTGGATAGAGAGAAAATTTATGAGAAATGAGATATTGACGTATGCCGGGTTTCAAACCTCTCAGAAACATCCACGTCATACATTCCTCATTCTCCACCAAATGAGGTGCAAACCTAGACAACTCTGCAAACTTCGCCTCGTATTGGAACACCGTCATGTTGTTTTGTTCCAATCTATTAAACTCCATTTCTTTCATATGACAAATACTTTCAGGAAAGTAATTGTCATTGAACAGTTTTTGAAACGTCTCCCAAGACATCTTTGAAAAGTATTTGGATGGGTACGCTTCACAGATTCCCACCAGTAATCTACCTCATTACGGAACATAAAGGTGGCGAATGGAACCTTTTGTTCCTCCATGCATCTCAAGACATCGAATATCTTGTTAATTTGTTTGACCCACGTTCTGCCTTAATCGGATCCGGCTTTCCCCAGAATTCTGGTGGTCCTTGAACTGCTTGGCTGTGACAAACCGTGCGTTGTTATCATTTCCACCTTTATTTTGTGCACGAGTCTCCCTCATTTGATTTTGCATGAACTGTAAAAAGCTTCTAAACATTCCGTCGTTCATCGTCTGATCAATGTTGTTGTTTATAGGAGGACCATTGCCAGCCTGTTGCACGTTCTCCTCATTGGTGAGTAAAGGAGTCTCCACGGTCTCATTTACTCCACTATTAACATTCTCAGTCGACATTCTCAAATACCTCCATAAAACAAGGGTTAATTAAAGAAATCAACATATCACATAATATGCCTATATTCTGAACAACAAACAAATAAGTTTAGGTAGGACACACTATCGAAGGATTTACTAGTCTCTCCCCTCCTAGTTCTATTCCCCGATCTCCGCCAGAGATCATATCCCTAAGCTCTATACCAACTACGACGCTCCCAAAATAGGTATACAACACCCATTCTGAGTCGTCAATAACATGGTATGAAACAACTACAACTTTATTAATACAACATAAAAACTGTGAGTTTAAATACAAATATTGTCTTATAGACAATATTAACACTCAAATAAGTCCTCATTACAATTATTGATATATTATTTTACAAAAATGGTGAGGACTACTAAAACAACTTTCTAAAACTTTCATTCCATACCCCGACTAGTACTCGCTACATTCTCGCCTCCTGGGAAGAAAAATGGATCAAAAAGGAAAAGGGTGAGCTCAACTAGCCCAGTAAAGAATATTATGACTAAGATAATATAGAACAAATTATCATTAGTCTTCAACAGGGAAAAATCTTATAAAATACAATAGACAACAAGTTTCAGATCAATATTCACAGCGAAAATAATAACTCACAGATGAGTTAAGTAGAGAATGAAATCTACTATAATCTATGAATTTAAAAGTCCATCATCATTATTTTATCCCTGTAACATCAATCAATATTCATCTTGAATCAAATATTCATCTTCGCACTTCTGAGCCAAAGATATTCATCGGTTGGTCATGTTCATCTCAACACTGTTCATCTTTACTGACTACGCCAAAGATATTCATTAGAAAATCATTAATCTTTGCACTACGAGGCCAAAGATATTCAAGTAAAATCATCATTTAGGGTGATGATGATGAAAAATATTTTAATGAAAGCGAATCCGGAGAAACAAAAGAACAAATATTAAGGATTCGTACTTTAAACAATCCGAAGTTCAAAATACTTCATAAATAATCATAGTGGAGCAAAATTCAAGAATGATCAAAACATGGATACAATCAAAGCTAGTATCCATAATAGATATTTTGGACAAAAACGAAAATTTAATTTTTACGTGAATAGTCGTATTAAGTGAACGAAGATCAGTACCGTGAATGAATAGTGTATCGTATCGTGAATAGTAACCCGACACTAAAAGACAAGAATTTCACAAGAAAATACTATCAATATTCGGCATAATGATATTAAAAGAAATAATATCATTTTAAAAATAATATCCCTTACCTCGAAAAACGGTACTTACGATTTGGAATCTTTGGATATAGTGCTAAAGGAAACTTGCACCGTATAGAAACACTCAAAGTATCAAAATACTCACAAGAATATGCTCGATAATGTAGAGAGAGAAAGAGAGAGAAAACTTCAGTTTCTGGTGTGATTTTCAATTCTAACCTAAGCACCCTATTTATAGGAAAATGCTTAGAACACCAAAGCAGAAAATTTAATAAAATATATATTTATAAAAATTATTCAAGCCCACCTCTTTGACAACTGAATTCAACATGTTTACAACACCATTGGAGCCCACCAAATGACAAAAAAAGATGTTTTTATTAACTAAAACAATTAAAACTTCCAAAAATCAATTATTTCGGAACTTCGGAGCTTCAATAATTCATAACAAATAACCCCTTTATCAAAAAAATTCGAACATCATGCCTTTTCCATAAGAAATTCCATTCTCTACAACTTTGTAAGTTTAAGTTTTTCCATATTCCGAACAGAAATTGACCGAAATCCACAAAAGGACGATTTTACGGGTTATAAACCAATTTCAGTCACAAAGTGGGGCCCACAAATATGTTTAACATATTTTAAACATTTTTTTGTAACAAAAATACTCTTCCTCCTCATTTATTCATATATCACACATTCATTGTAAAATATCACCATTATTATATTATTAAAATATAATAATATTTTTAAATGAATTATTTTATCGAAAAAGATAAAATATCAATTTTCAACAATTGTCACATTAAAAATTTTCTCCATCTATATCCACATAAAATGAATATTTTTCTTATCATATAAATCAATAATTAATTATTCATAAATAATATTACAGAATCACAATATCGACAACCAGGCCGTTCCTAGGAAAGAGGGGGCTTTCCAATAAGGATTTCTCCTTACTAGCGGACAATTAGGTGACCAAACCTCTCCTTAGACAGAACTTTCTAGACATTGCCAATAATGCTATCTAATAATATTATTCAAATAATATGAATTATTGATTCGATAAAGGAAAATACTGTGTAGTGACAATTATTGAAACAACAATAATATAAAATATCAACGTAGCAATTATTGAATCAATAAAATAAAATATTGAGCGATAATTACTTGTAACAATTATTGAGTAGTGCCTTCTTACGTAAGAATCGATAATTGGTGCAATCGTGTGCTACTCTTGTGTTTTAACCATAGAGTATTTCAACAAGATAATCTGTGAATAACAACTACACCAATTATTTATAAATAACTTATATTTGTCATTTTCTTCATACAATCGCTTTCAAGTTATGGGTCCCCACATATTAATTTGCTCTCCGTGCATGCGAATATTCTCCGACAGTAAGAATATTCCACGACCAAACGAATATTCTCCGATAAAAATGAATATTTTATAACCACTTGCTTATTTGAAATATTTGCACACTTTACCCATAATTAAACACATTAATCAAATCAACCCTTACTATTTCAAAATAATAAATAGAAGAAATTTAATTTCATTTATAATAAGTTAGGTTCTTACACTATCTCTTAGAGTCGTGACATGCATGTATGAGTTAGGGGTTTTTCAATTGATAAGTTTAGACTATTATTGATCTGTCCTTCTAGCAAGCACCGACCAACTGTGTTAACTAGTAATTTTTTTCAAAATTTAGTTCACATGTTTATTGCTTTGAGCATTTGTTCACTCTTATAAATTTTCATTTTTACAAGGTAATAAAAGACTTAGACGTTTTTACAGTTGTGGATCTTGTGCATGTTTAGATATATATAAAAAAATAAGAATAGATTGTTATTGAAGATTGAATATCGAAAGTCTTGCGGTGGGTCGAGTTGGAGCGTAAAACGCACTCGCCCATAAACGTAGGACCGATATTTAGATGGAGCATAAAATGTACTCGCTTTATAATCTTCGGTGAGTAAAGTCTAATTTGGCTTATGTTGATTACGTGACCGATATAGAGATACTTGTTGGTCAGATAACCGATCACTAAACACGCGTAACTATACGCGGTCTAACAAGTACTATAGTGATAAGTGGAGTGTCGTACCCACGAGGAACTATCACTAATATTTACCAAATACCGATTTTATATCGCTAGTCTTATTCGAACATCAATAAATGAAAGAGTGATTAATCTAAGCATAACTAATTATCAAAGCAAGTAAATGGATAACGAATGGTAATCTAAGGAATAACAAGCTAAGGTTACAACTTCACCCCACTCAGGCATTCTGTCGAACACCTGGCGTGCTATGTTTCATCAAACTAGCTACCCTTCTCTCTATGGTCTAAATGGTCATGAAAATTTGTCGACCGAGAACACATAAGTGCTCATACACCTCTGTCGAGGTATGTACGAACATATCCTTTCCAGATCCACCCGATAAGGAATAGAACAGAAAAGAAAGCCCAAGCAAGATACAATCCTACATATGTCTATGTGAATTGATCAGAACAAGGATTTAAGCATAAGCTCTCAATTAGGCTGCACGTGGTGCACAGATATATGTCTATTCTACCCACAACTTATGCAGTCAAAACTCACAATCACATGCCAATATATTCATGTGTAAATCTACAATTCTTCTGTCGATATCATGTAAATTACCAAAATCATCACTAATGTCTTAGCGAGAATCATTAAGCATAAATATATCGAACCAAATCATATGGTACCAACCAAAGAGATAAGACAGTCAATTTAAATAACATATGGTTCCATTATAACCTTAGAGCAAATATTCAGTTCATAGCTATTGAATAAAATACAAGTAGAAATAAAGACAACATTTATGAATTACAAAATCAGAGAAAATAAATAGATAAGAAGAAACTCTGTCAAGGCCCTTCAATCTCTAAGCATTCTACTCTAATCAAGCTCTCCAGTCCGTCTAGCTCATTGCTCTTAATGCTCCAAAGAAACCCAAACTTCTCCCTAATCTAGCTAATCTATATTTACAAACATTTATCTAAGAAAGGAATAGAAATTACAGAAGACAATAAAATCCTAAGCTAAAACTACTCTCTAGACTTCTTCTCTCCCTATCTGATATCTTGCAGCCTCCCTTTCCTTGTATGCTTTTTCCTCATTTGCTAGGTCAAAAGTAAGCCTTCTCTGCCTGGGAACCGGAGGTGGCGCTGCGGCGCGGGCCACCAAGCTTTAGATGGCGCTATAGCGCCACTTTAGTACCATGGACACGGAGCTCGCGCTGCAGCGCGAGCCCATAAAGGAACAGTGGTGCTGCGACGCGATGATGATGTCAGCAGGGACAAAGGAGCCTGCGCTACGGCGTGAGACCAAAGCTTTGTTTTGGCGCCACGGCGCGGGTATGTTGGATTTGACTGTTTTGCCCCCTATATGCTAGAAAACACCTGTAAAGCTCTGCAATATATATGTTAAGCGCAATAACACTAAAAATATATAAAAACTATATAAAAACTATGAATTCAGGCAAGTATTTAAGTCATAAAGTATCCGATTCGCGGGTATAAATTCCACTCATCACAAATGTTGAAGACTTGTTTGGTTTTATTTAATAAAATCTATGTTATGAGACTTATTTAATTATATGATGTATTCCGTAGAATTATGTAATAATTTATGGTTTGATTACCTGGGATTTGTTTTAAGATGATGTAACCCTTTAACGGGGAGAATTATTATTTAAGTTATTTAATTTATGTCTTTATCCTTGATTATGGGTAGTTAGATGTATTTGTTTGGTTGGTGAGCACCAAATCATGTGGGAATAAAGTACCCGGATTTGGGGATGTCACACATATTCGGCTTGTTTATATTTTATTTTCTAGATGCGAAGCATCTTTGACAAAATATTATACATATAAGTGTCGAGCTCCTTATGGGCATAAAAACCATCAAAGTGACCCAAGCACCACAAATATTATTTACAAGCTAACTGTAGAACTGAAAAGGGTCCATCATGGAAACCAGATCTAAATTCGTTAGTTGGATCTTAGATCCCGTTGTTCCTAGGCTCACATAATATCACGTGAATAGCCTGCATAACAAATATAGTAAAATAAAATAGATATTTAAACTAAACGTCACAAAATAAAGGATTTATCGGTTAAATCCTTAAATTCGTGTAGCCAAGCTTCCCATTTTCTCTAGATACAGATCTAGGGACGCGTGATTGCTTAATATTTACAAACATTAGAAAGAAAACTAGATTTAAATAAATTTTAGCCATTCTAGCTTAATAGTCCCAGTTTTAAGCAATACATTTTTTTAATATTGATATTGATAATCAATATGGTGCTGAGTATATGTGATACAAGTTTAGAGAAGTGGTCAATTTGTGTACTGATTGAGAAATATGTCTACAATTTTGTTTAAAAGAGAATAAAAACCCTAACCCTAGTTACGGATAGGGATTCGATAGAAAATACAGTTATAATAATTGTATTGATGAATATGTGTTTGTACTATATAAAATTTATGATCAATGATTGGTCGGATAGGGTATAAACTTAGTAAACCCTAATAAAGGATTAGAAACCCTAATATGTGATTGAGAAACCCTTTACTTAGATTTTTAAGTAAAGAGATAAGGCTAAATCTTATGAGTCATCACCTTGAGATCTCCCATGTGCTCTATATCTCAGCCAATATCTGATTTAGAGTGCCACCTAGCAACTTATACATGTATTGTATCTAAGTTTAAAAGATTAAAAAGAGAGAAAGTTTACAAACATAAGTCATTTGCTCTCTAACACCCAACCAAACTTTGCTCTCACCAAACCCACAAAATCTTTAAGTGATTCAGTCACTAGTAGAGCCCTAGATCATCAAGATCAGTGGAGAATAGCTAAGATCAAAGATTGGACAAGTGAGGTATAAAACCCTAACTCTATATGATCTTGTAGGCTAAGACAAGATTTGTGTTTATGTATTTTAATACATGTTAAAAGATGTTATTTGGTGATCTATGATGTTATATCATAGATCCATAGCATCAAAATGCTTTAAAATCAAGTTTTGAAAAAATTGCCTGGAACCCTAATTTATGGCCTGACAAGCAAATGTCAGAGGCCATAGATTCTTACCTGTTAATGATTTGTTGTGTTTTAAGTTATAGACTTGTAGTATGTTATGATGATTGTAATCTGGAAGTGGAATCATGGTCATACCATTTCCAGATTACAAGTTATTGATGGTCAAAGTGAGTTGACAGAGCATGACCAAGCATTTCTGGGTAACCCAGAAAGGCCTGACAAGGTTTTGGTAAGCCGAGATCTGTCAAGTGTTAGCTGATTTGTTTGATTTGTTGTATCTAAGTTGTAGTCTGTTATACGGACTATAGATTCATGCCTTTAGATCCCTTAAATCACCAACAAGATTAATGTAGTGGATGGTCAAAGTAGACTGTTCGAGCACAAACTAATTTTTCTGGAAATTCCAGAAACCGTATGAACAATTTTTGTGACAAGGTTTGACCGGTTCAAATCTTGTGATTGTGTTATAGTTGGACTGAGATAGTGTTATGTAGTTGTTCCTTGACATGAGAACTACATGTTTGAACCATAAAAACACATTAAGAATGACCAGTGACCGGATTAATTAAGGCAGAGAGTGAGTACCTATGAACTGGTTGGGTTTCTGGGTAACCCATAAAGCTTCTAACAGTGACTTTGCAAGCTTGGATCTTGCATCTGTGATGAGATATAACTTAGATTGTTGTTGATTCATGTAGTATTACATAAATACTACATGATCAATGTCTTAGATGGCCCAGAACATGCATGAGCTGAGAATCAAAGGTGGTCAAAGGTGACACCTTGGTGACTGCTTGTCAGTGTTCTTGAAGCTCAAGAATACCAACAGCAACAGAAAGCGTCACTAAAAGATTTAGCAACGGTTTTAATATAATTAATTAAATTAATTTCTGGAAAATGATTAAAAATAGAAAATAATTTCTAAAAATTACAAAATGAGTTTTAAAAATTATTTGAAGTTATGAAAAATAACTTTTGATAATTTGGAATATTTTTCATTAATATTTATATTTATTTGAATATTAATGATATTTAATTTATTTAATAATTATATTAAATAAATTAGAGAAAAATGATTTTAATATTATAAAAATTATTTTAAATGAGAATAAAGTATTTAAAAATATCTTAAGTTATAAAAGGTAACTTTTAATATTTTTGAGGTAAATTTCATTAATAAACTAATATTAATGATATTAGATTTATTTAATTATTGTATTAAATAAATGGTGGAAAAATGGTTTTATTGATTTAAAAATCATTTAAAAATGAGATAAGTGATTTAAAAATATTTTAATTTATAAAGTATGACTTTTAATATTTTGATGAGGAATAAATTAATATTTCAATATTAATGGTAATTTTTGAAAATGATTTGAAGTATTTAAAAAAATCATTTAAGGACAATATTGGTGATTTAAAAATATTTTAAGTTATTATAAATAACTTTAATATTTTGACAAATGTGTCATTAATATTTTAACATTATTAAATATTAATGATGTTGGGATTATTTGGTATTTAAATCATTTAAAAATGATTACAGAGATTGAAAAATTATTATAAAATATAATAATTGTTTGAAAATTATTAAAAGCTTTCGAAAAATAATATGAATGATATTTGACTTATCTAAACTAATATTGAAGCTTAGAGACAAAGTTTAATTAACAATAAATGTGTTAATTGTTAGATAGGGGTGACCAGGACACCGAATTAAGACCGAAGTCCAACCAGACTGAACTAGTTAGACTTGATGAGTGTTTGTATAGGTTATAAACACTAATGTGACTATGTGATGTCTGGGAGATATATTGACTATAAATTACAGTGTTACGTGTTGTGATTTATTGTGCTAATTATGAGACCGACATTATTGATTATAGGTCTTTTGAACGTAGCTAAGTATATTGTGTAGCAGTAATCAATGAAGAATGCAAGTTTCTTTAACTCAATCTCAAATTATTACTTGTTAAATATAGTGGTGGTAAATTATTGCTAATTATACCACGTCTGAGAATTATTGTTGATTATTTGCAGTTAGTGCATGCTTATTAATTCAAATTTAATTATTGATTTTGAGAATATGCTTGGGGAATAACTGTTGTTGGTTATTCACATACGTAGAAGTTATTATTGATTGCAAATAGTACAATTGATTTATGTCTATTATTGAATCGTGTTGAGATATGTCTTAGCTAATTGTTTTGGCTAGATGAATATTTGTTAAAACTTTATAGGTTCGAGAAATGAACTCAATTATTATTGAAAGGCCGATGCCAATTATTTTGGCTAGATCAAGATAGAGAACTCAATTATTATTGACAGGTCAGTGCCAATTATTTTGGCTAAATCAAGAAAGAGAATAAATATTGAAATCATAGTATTTTGTTAAATGTATACTATATTGTTGTGATTCGAATTCTGGTTATAAGACTGAGAAAAACAACCTTTTATGTAAAGGGAACCTTTTGGTCGGATATACGGTCGTTGTGCACGTGTAAGTATTATGTATAATATAGGGTATAATGAAGCTGATCACTTTATATACTTGTGGAGGGGTATGATTTAATCTTTATGGTTATCTGATACACCTGGGTAATTCAAACTAAACCTTTGATAGTTACTCGAGAAGTTCAAGATCAGGTGGGATCGCTCAGCATAAAATCTAGAAAATATTCTACTTTGTTATTGCGTAAAATTGATTCTTGTTATTCAATTGAATATTAGTGAAATTTTGAAAGCGTTATACTCTTTCACTATTGAATTATTGTTTTGCATAGGATGCGAGAAAGTCTAGTTATTGATTAACGATTTGTTCAGCTAATTCAAAGTCCTTTGAACTTTGGTGGCATTCTATCGAATCGATAGTCTAATCTTTTTTATTCTTATACATTATTGTATTATTAACTTACGGAGCAAACTTGTTGCTCACCCTTGCTTAAATATAATATTTCAGCTAGGAATGAAGTGGTCGGAAGGGCAGAGAAGGACAAACACAAAGGTGTATTGTTAAAGTAATATAATAAACATTATTTATTATGTTGTTATGTATAACCCTTTTGTATATCTAAGGGTATGTTTGTGATGTTAAGATTAGATAACCTGGGATAATGTATTAACAATATTAGTTAATGAGATGTATGTTTCTATTCATTAATGAATGGGTAGTTAGATGTTATATATATTTTGGATCGTGAGCACCAAACTTGGGGGTCAGGTAACCCGGATTTGGGGGCATCACAGGTTAGTATCAGAGCAGTAGGTTATAAACCTTAAGTGGGGGGAAACCCTAGGATTATAACCACAAGCGAGATAGAGAAAACTCATTTAGAGTATTAAGTGAGGGATTAACGAAGTGCATCAATAGAAAGATGTGTAGACACATAGAGTGTATTCATTTCGTATTAGTGGAGTCCTAATTAAAGTTGTTTAAACTGATTGTAGGATGTCAGGAGAGGATGAAATGAGTACGAAAGGGTTGGCAGCTGTTGCACCAATGCCAGTAGCCGAGGTGCCAGCGTAGAGCGAGTTAGTTGAGAAAGTTGGAAAAGATGAACCCATGGTGAATCTGGGGAGTGATCACGATGAGTATCCCGAGATGTATTTAAATGAAGATAAAGAAGTAGAATCTGAACAAACTAAGGTGGAGTTAGAAATTAAGACCAAAGTGGGAGAAAAAGATCAAGTATCTGCAAAAGTTCAGGAACTCCAGAGTAAAGTGTTTCTCTTGGTGGAGTTGTGGAAGACAAAGAGAGCATTACGTGAGATGACTGAAGAAAGGAACGAACTGAAGGCACAAGTAGAAAGAATGAGGGCTGAAGGTGGTGGATCATCTGAGGGAACAATCAACCAGAAGAAGAGAGGCAATAAGAGGAAAACAGATAATGATAGTGATAATAATTCTGGAAATTCAAATCCAAGGAAGAAGAAGGTATGTGCCAAGTGTGGAAAAACTCACTTGGGAGAGTGTATAATGGGGAAGAATACGTGTTTTAACTGTGGACAGAAATGACATATTTCTCTAAATTTTCCTAAGCCGAATAAAAGAAGGTGTTTTACATGTGGTGGAATGGGTCACGAATTTAACAAGTGCCCCAGTAAGAAGGCAGAAGAAGGGAGTGGATTGTAAATAGCTTAAGTATAAGCAGTAATATCTTTTGGTAATACAAAGATGTATTAAAGATTATAAAATCGAGAACGATATGTGAGCATATGTAAATATATATGTTTGTATGAATGTAATTTTTATTTTCAGTATGAATATTAAGATGATTTCGGATAATTGTAACTTTTTGTGTAAAGTTGTGGTAATTGCAACTTTTTGTGTAAAGTTGTGTTGTTAATCCCTATATTTATCAAAAAGGGATAGTGACTGATTATAACAGTATGTGTTAAGTACTAAAATTACTATGTGCTATTTGAATAAATATGAGATTATATAAGAAATTTATGTTAAATTCTTATGTTACTAATAAGAATTTGTGTAGGAAAAAGGATTAATGTAAGATTTTTATTTAAATCAGATAATGCCTCCTATACGGTAGAATCAAAATCAAAGAGATGAGCAATCAGTGAATAATGAAGGAGATCAAGCGGACCTAGTGAAAATTTTTGTGGACATGTTGGCCCAAGTAATGCAAAATAGGGCGCCAACAGCAAGAGCAAGAGCGAGAGAATAGCCAGCCAATAGATTGGCAAATTTTAAATATTTTAAAGCGGTAGGACCGCCAGAATTCAAAGGAACTAGGAAACCTATTAAAGCCCAAACCTGGGTAAAGGAGATAGAGAAGGCATTCATTATTATGAGAGTAGCGGAAGAGCAAAAAATAGCTTTTGCTACATATTTGATAAATGGAGAAGCCAATTATTGGTGGGAGACTAATCAAGCTAGAGTTGGAACAACTGTACTGACTTGGACAAGATTCAAAGAGTTGTTCTTTAAAAACTATTTTACATCCAGTATGCAAGCTCGGATGGAAGTGAAGTTTATAGAACTGAAGAGGTTTCTGAATATGCTGCTAAATTTAATGAATTAGCGAGATTTGCACCTCATCAGGTGGATAAGGAGGCCAGAAAAGCGAGAAGATTTGAGAATGGATTGAATCCAGGGATATTCAACAAAGTTGTTGTGTTGCAAATCAATATATTTGCGGCTTTGTTAGAGAAAGCGATTATTGCTGAAGGCGGAAGCGAAGCTGCATCCCGATATCATTAGGAGAAGAAGAAGAAAATAAATTAAGGAGGAAGTAGTGGTGTGAGTAATCCTAACAAGAGAAAGTGGAGTGAGAATACCTAATTGGGTAATATGACAAAAGAGAATAGAAAGGGAGGTAAGTCTTGTGCGATTTGTGGGAAGAATCATCGAGGAGTTGTCAAAAGAGAAAAGGAAATCACTATAACTGTGGTCAAGAGGGACACATCTGGTTGGAAATTGTTCGAAGAAGAATGTAGATAAGGGGAGTATCAACAAGGGACCCGGTATCGGAACCCAGACGATTAGAGGACCTGCACAGTCAAGAAGACCAACAACCCATCCATTTAACATGACGGTGCAAGATGCAGTGGTTTCCCAGGAGGTGGCTACAAGTAACGATTTCTCTTAAAAATTAAATTACACGAGAAATATTGGATAAATATCATTGCGAATTATTTTCTTTTACAGATTCAAGTCACATGTTAGTATATGGGACACATATTAATATTGTGTTGATAAGAACGAATTGATGATACAACTTTAAAAGATTATAGAGAGTAAGAAAGTGGTGATTCCGAGGACGAAATCCTTATAAGGAGGGGAGAATGTGAGGACCCAGAATTTTGAATAATTTAAATTTTACAAATAATTTTTTTTATTTAATATTGATATTGATTATCAATATGGTGCTGAGTATATGTGATATGAGTTTAGAGAAGTGGTCAATTTGTGTATTAACTTAGAAATATGTGTACAATTTTGTTTAACAGAGAATAAAAACCCTAACCCTAGTTACGGATAGGGATTCCATAGAAAAAGTAGTTATAATAATTGTATTGATGAATATGTGTTTGTACTATATAGAATTTATGATTGATAATTGATCGAATAGGGTATAAACTTAGTAAACCCTAATGAAGGATTATAGACCCTAATATGTGATTGAGAAACCCTAATGAATAGTTAAGAACCCTAATCGAATGCTGAGAAACCCTAATTTTAAATTCAAGAACCCTAAACCCTAATTAGGAAACCTTAATTGAGATTATCAAACCCTAAGGGTTAAGATTAAAGAGAATGATGTTAAATGACTAGAATACCCTTAAATTTATGAGAGAAATTATGAAAATACCCATTTGGGGGCCAAAAGACCAAAATACCCTTTACTTAGATTTTTAAGTAAAGAGATAAGGCTAAATCTTATGAGTCATCACCTTGAGATCTCCCATGTGCTCTATATCTTAGCCAATATCTGATTTAGAGTTCCACCTAGCAACTTCTCAATGCATTGTATCTAAGTTTAAAGGATTAAAGAGAGAGAAAGTTTACAAACTTAAGTTATTTGCTCTTTAACACCCAACCAAACTTTGCTCTCTCCAAACCCACGAAATCTTTAAGTGATTCAGTCACTAGTAAAGCCCTAGATCATCAAGATCAGTGGTGAAAAGCTAAGATCAAAGATTGGACAAGTGAGGTATAAAACCCTAACCCTATTTGATCTTGTAGGCTAAGATAAGATTTGTGTTTATGTGTTTTAATACATGTTATAAGATGTTATTTGGTAATCTATGATGTTATATCATATATCCATAACATCAAAATGCTTTAAAATTATGTTTTGAAAAAACTACCTAGAACCCTAATTTATGGCCTGACAAGCAAATGTCAGAGGCCATAGATTCTTACCTATTAATGATTTGTTATGTTTTAAGTTATAGACTTGTAGTATGTTATGAGGATTGTAATCTGGAAGTGGAATTATGGTCATACCATGTCCAGATTACAAGTTATTGATGGTCAAAGTGAGTTGACTGAGCATGACCAAGCATTTCTGGGTAACCCAAAAACTGCCCAGAAAGGCCTGACAAGGTTTTGCTAAGCCGAGATCTGTCAGGTGTTAGATGATTATTTTGTGTTGTTATATCCAAGTTGTAGTCTATTATATGGACTATAGATTCATGCATTTAGATCCCTTAAATCACTAACAAGATTAAAGTAGTGGATGGTCAGAGTAGACTATTCGAGCACAAACTAAGTTGTTTGGAAATTCCAGAAATCATATGAACAATTTTTCTAACAGGGTTTGACCGGTTCAAATTTTGTGATTGTGTTATAGTAAGACTGAGATAGTGTTATGTATTGTTCCTTGACATGAGAACTACATGTTTGAACCATAAAAACACATTAAGAATGACCAGAGATCGGATTAATTATGGCACAAAGTGAGTACCTATGAACTGCCTGGGTTTCTGGGTAACCTAGAAAGCTTCTTACAGTGACTTTGCAAGTTTGGATCTTGCATCTGTGATGAGATATGACTTGGATTGTTGTTAATTCATGTAGTATTGCATAAATACTACATGATCAATGTCTTAGATGGCCTAGAACATGCATGAGCTGAGAATCAAAGGTGACTGCTTATCAGTGTTCTTGAAGCTCAAGAACACCAACAGTGACAGAAAGTGTTGCTAAAGGCTTTAGCGATAGTTTTAATATAATTAATTAAATTAATTTCTGGAAAATGATTAAAAATAGAAAATAATTTCTAAAAATTACAAAATGAGTTTTAAAAATTATTTTAAGTTATGAAAAATAGCTTTTGATAATTTGGAATATTTTTCATTAATATTTATATTTATTTGAATATTAATGATATTTAATTTATTTAATAATTATATTAAATAAATTAGAGAAAAATGATTTTAATATTATAAAAATCATTTTAAATGAGAATAAAGTATTTAAAAATATTTTAAATTATAAAATGTAACTTTTAATATTTTTGAGGTAAATTTCATTAATAAACTAATATTAATGATATTAGATTTATTTAATTATTATATTAAATAAATGATGGAAAATGGTTTTATTGATTTAAAAATCATTTAAAAATGAGATAAATGATTTAAAAATATTTTAATTTATAAAATATGACTTTTAATATTTTTGAAAATGATTTTAAGTGTTTAAAAAATCATTTAAGGAGAATATTGGTGATTTAAAAATATTTTAAGTTATTATAAATAACTTTAATATTTTGACAATTGTGTCATTAATATTTTAACAATATTAAATATTAATGATGATGGGATTATTTGGTATTTAAATCATTTAAAAATGATTACAGAGTTTGAAAAAATATTATAAAATATAATAATTATTTGAAAATTGTTAAAAACTTCCGAATAATATTATGAATGATATTTGACTTATCTAAAATAATAGTGAAACTTTGAGACAGAGTTTAATTGACAATAAATGTGTTAATTGTTGAATATGGGTGACCAGGACACCGAATTAAGACCAAAGTCCAGCCAAACTGAACTAGTTAGACTTGATGAGTGTTTATATAGGTTATAAACACTAATGTGACTACGTTATGGTATGTGACACCCGCGAATTCGGGTCATCTGACCCCGGTCTGGTCATCACAATAAAATACAAACATCCTCCTCTCAACAACATATGATAACTAAAATGCAGAATATAATAAACGTACGTCGTTTATTCAAAAGGTGTTACTAGTCCCATGATTCGATAACCTTAATACAATCTTACAAACATACCCTAAAATAATCGTTAGGGTTCATATTACATAATAGTAATTTAAACTAGGCATAAAGTAAGTCTGCTCCTCGCAACTATCCTACATCTTTCCTTTACCCTTGTCCTTTCCTGAGGTCTCGGGCTTAGCTGCAATATAATTCATGATATAACAAGGATGATCAACAAGTTTGCTCAGCAAGTTTAAATACAACAATAAGGATATATCATGATAAATAGAAAATATCTGATAATGAATTTAACAATATAAATATCTGAAGGATTCAACAATATGAATATTAGAAGCAAAGATAATGATTTCTTTTAGAATAACTGATAGTCAAGTATACTTTGAACTATAAAACTCCAATGGAATCAGTAGCTAATTGACCCTTTGGTTACTGGCTACAGAATAAGTACTTGAGGGGATCAGCCTCGCGTACACTATGTATATGCATAATATTTAAATCTGCTCTTTGTATCTTATATTAGATACCTGAGGTACTCCCCTATCATAAAAGGGATGTTCTTTCATTCTAAGAATCCTTACAATCAATTGGTTTGGATAGCTTTTATAAAACTTCATACATTTGTCTGACCGGACAAAGGTTCAAACTCTATCTGACACAATTCAAGAATTATAGAACTTTAAATGATGTACAAGTCTAAGACTGTATGAACTCGATTGCACTAAGTGTGAATACCAATAATATTGATGTCGAATAATTGTAAAGTAATTAAACCACTTAATAGCATACTTGGAAATAAAGTTCAAGCTTAAATGAATACATTTCATTTCAACAATAACTCGCTCTATTCAATATGAGAATGATAGGAAACTTGCACACAATCTAAAGTTGTGTAAGTTAGGAGACTTCCAACACAATAAAAACAGTGTTCAGATACTTGCTCAAGTAAAAGAGTAAGAATTAAGGAACTTGCACAACCAAAAAGTGAAGTTCGGAGACTTGCACTATATAAATTTGAGTAAGGTTAAGGAACTTGCCTATTTGCTCAGCTATAGTTTAATTTTAGCTTTAATTAACTTGAGTTGAAATGACCTAATGTTAACAAGTCGGTCCTTTCAAATAGTTTGTGTAAACTAATATGAGTCTACATTTACAAGAATGAAGTCATCACATAACTTGTTACTTAACACATTACATAGCATATTGGTCATATATTACAAGTTAAGGTAATCATATAAGCATGCCTTAAACTTCATATCAAAATCAAAAACTATTCATGATTCAGGATGGTGCGATTACTTTGGTCTCAAGCTTAGGGACGGCATGATATAGGCTATTGTCGTCCCTGGCCGCACTGAGGTTAAGCTTTGCACTTCCTATTTCTATCCAACTTTAACATACCAATACACTTATACTTTAACATACATACATGCTAGAGCTTCTCACATAGCACATGACCATACTTGAGTTTACCTTTGTAAGTTTTAGCTTATAATTTACATAGTGTTCAGGAATACAAAAGTCATATGGCTACCATGCATCATAACTTGGTTATACGATATTTAGTAGTCATGTTTGTGTATAAACAACACATGTATACTTTACTCACATAGTTCATATTTTAGAAATTTCCTTTTTAAGACTATGTGTGCATAAGTAAAAACCATACATTAACCAAACAATGATTATGTCAATATATCTATAGGCATAATGAGTCCTAATATACATTCTTTCATGGTCATAAAGTAATTTACTCATAACTTGATGACATTAGCTTTCTCATTCTATCTTTCTTTGTATTTTACACTAAGTCAACTTAGTATATTCAAGACATCTTGACATATAACTCTTATGCATTTACAGCATATATTAAAGCCACATATATATGCTTAAATGGTCAGAACTTAATAGATAAAAGTCTTGGTCATGTTTATTTTAAAAAGTCTTAAGTTTCTTATCTTTGAAATTGTCTTAACTTTCAATCATGTGTGCTAGTGTGTTTAATCACTTTAGACTTGCATTTCATGTCAATATAAACCATATTATTATGTTCGTAAAATCAAAATGCTCACATGAGGTGTTCGTGACAAAGTTCACTTTTGAAATTATAAATTTCATTTTAAGACCCTAAGTGTTGCGTCAATCATATGTACAATCATTGCTATACTTATTCATACTACATGCATGTGCTTATATCTCAGGTCATTCCTCTTGTTAGGCATATACCTAAGTCATAACATCAAGTTAGCAACACATAGCACAACCAAAAATTAGAAATTGATTCTGGAGTACGACGCAGTTGCGCCATGCCTGAACCAGATGCAGTAACTTGCTCTATTTTGTAATGCATCAAACATCAACAATTCTCCTTAATTTAAACATGCTTAATACCATAATTTAGAAGTTCATATATGTAAGCCTACTTCCTAAACACATTATAGCATGCTAATTCATTTTGATTGATAGAGAATTTCAAGTAATTTTAAGAATTTGACAAAACCCAAATAAGAACAAAATTTTAGGATTTTACACCTCTTGAAGCTTAGTTTTCTTAATTACTCCCTTCTGAGATTGCTAGACTCTTTTTGAACAACAAACACTCAAATTCAATTTACCAGAGGTTCCACGGATAAAACAAAATCAACGTAAACTCTGATAATTGGACTACTATTTATAGAAGAACTTTGGATTGGGAATTAGCTTTGCATGGAAGGTTGAGACTGAAATGTAGAAAGAGAATACACTAGTTCATAAGGGGTTGCTCAACCACCCACCATCAGCTATCTTCCTAGCCAATGATCACAGACTTGGAAGTTACGTATATAAAGTGTAGGTTACTGTTCATGCTACTGTGAAATTTTATATTGCAGCAACGTGCTCTAATTTGGCTCAATTAGTTACTTTAACTCCCAAATGAAATTTTAATGTACAATCGTTACCATATTAGGAAAATTTAGGGATTATTTATGTACTCATATCATATAATCCATGTACATTAAATACACGCAATAAAATAACACAGTTAGGTATTATTAACCAGGTATCTACCATAATTATTCTTTCTACATGTAACCACATAATAACATCATTTAATATTAATTATTCAGTTTATACACGTATTTCCCCTCCCAATTTCTGGAATACACAGATATTTAATTATTTATGTATTAAAATCACTTATGATTTTATTGCGCTACTTGATACTTCATATAATTAGAATATATTTTTATCATATAATTTTATTCATGTCACACCTTACATTAATGTTACATTTCACTTCTACAATAGAAAACTATTTTCTTTCCAGATTGGACACTGGAAGCTGCGCCATTTTGTACTGCTGGGAGGGCATAGCTGCGTTGGTCCCTGGCAGTGCCAAAATGGTCTAGCTTCAAGCCAGTTCCAAATTCTATCACCACACAAGTTTTACCTGATATAATTTAACTTATATAGTGGTGATATACCCATAATTAAAATGAATCAATATGTTCAAATCCTGTCACTATATTTAAATAAATTGAATATTTAATTATTAAGAATCCTATCAATTATTTGATATTAAAATCTTAGGGTTAGTTCACTAATTTAAATAAACTATTAGTGACTCCCTTTAATTATTTCATAAATTCACATAACCACATAAGGTTTAAATAGACTCACAAAACTAACTCATTAAAATTAAATCACATATTTATTTAATGAGGAGTTTAAAATTCAAGGTCATTACATCCCTCCCCCCTTATAAAAATTCCATGCTCAGAATTATAAAAATAAGGTTACTCAAATAAAAACGGATAATTCGCTCTCATTTTCTCTTCTAGTTCCCACGTAACTTCTTCGGCTGCATGATTCCTCCAGAGAATCTTAACTGAATGAATGATTTTATTCCTCAGCTTCTGTTCTTTCCTATCTAGTATCTGGACAGGAACTTCCTCGTACGATAAGTCTTTCTCGACTTGGATTGGTTCATAGGAGATAATGTGCTTGTAGTTTGGTTTATACGGCCGTAATATTGACACATGAAACACGTTGTGAATGTGCTCAAGTTCAGGAGGTAACGCTACCTCGTACGCCACTTCACCGACTCACCTTAGAATCTCGAACGGCCCTATGAATCTAGGGCTCAACTTGCCCTACTTCCCAAAATGAATCTTCCCTTTCTAGGGAGATACTTTTAAAAATGCATAACTTCCTAATTCAAAATCTTTCTTCTTGCGATGTAAGTTTGCATACTTCTTCTGGTGATGTTAAGCTGCTACTAGTCGGACTATAATCACCTTGATGATTTCTACCGTCTGTTGTACCAACTCTGGTCCCAACAGTCGACGTTCTCCAACTTCATCCCAGCATAAGGGTGTTCTACATTTCCTCCCATACAGTGCTTCGTACGGTAATATTCCAATACTGGTGTGATAACTATTGTTATACGTGAACTATAATAATGGAAGGTGATCCTCCCAACTACACTTGAAGTCCATTACACAAGCTCGGAGCATGTCTTCAAGTGTTTGAATCGTTCTCTCACTTTGCCCATCGGTCTGCGGATGATACGCGGTACTCATTCGTAGTTGTGTCCCCATTTTTTCTTGAAGACTCTTCCAGAAGTTTGACGTGAATCGTCGATCTCTATCTGATATAATAGATACCGGCACCCCATGCCTCGAGATAATTTCCTTGACATACAATTTGGCTAACTGGTCCAAACTATACTTAATCTTAATCGGCAAAAAGTGAGCTGACTTAGTAAGATGATCTACAATCACCCATATGGCATCGTGCCCTTTCTGCATTGCCGAAAGTCTCACCACAAAGTACATTATGATGTGCTCCCATTTCCATTCTGGATTTTCTAGTGGTTGTAGTAACCCGCTTGGTCGTTGGTGCTCTGCCTTGACTCTTTGACAAGTTAGACATCTACTTACGCATTTCGCAACCTCTGTCTTCATGTTTGGCCACCAGAAGTGATGACGCAAATCTTGGTACATCTTCATGCTTCCTAGGTGTATCGAGTATCTTGTACTGTGTGCTTCTTGCAAAATCTCCTCTCTCAGTTCTGGTACTAACGGTACCCAAATTTATCCTTCAAATCTTAGTAGTCCAGTGCTATCAATCTTAAATTTCAATTCATCACCTTCAGTTAATCGCTTCTTGATGTTATTACAATCTTCTTCCTTCTCTTGCGCCTCTTTAACCTTATCCAATAAGGTCGGGCTCGCTGTCATTGTAAATAATTATTCGTTGGTCTCCATCGGATAATTAATCTCTAAGTCTAGTCATTCGAAAAATCTTTCACCAATTCTTCTTAAATGGTCAACTTCAATAACTTTTCTCTGCCTTTTCTACTCAAGGCATCTGTCACTACATTTTCTTTGCTTGGATGGTACAGAATCTCATAATCGTAATCTTTGATCAATTTTAGCCATCGGCGTTGCCTCATGTTTAACTCTTTCTGTGTGAAGATATACTTCAGACTCTTGTGATCTGTATATATCTCACACTTCTCGCCATATAAATAATTCCTCCAAATCTTCAAGGCAAAAACAATTGCTGCTAACTTCAGGTCATGAGTTGGATATCCCTTCTCATAATCTTTTAGCTGACGTGAAGCATACGCAATGACCCTACCGTGTTGCATCAGTACACAGCCAAGACCCTGGTGTGATGCATCACTATACACTATAAACCCTCCCGTGTTGTCTGGAAAGGTCAACACAGGTGCTTGACTAATCCTCTTCTTCAATTCTAGGAAACTTTCTTCACACTTCTTCGTCCAAACGAACTTAGTTGTTTTTCTGGTATGATTAGTCAGCGGTGATGCTAATTTCAAAAAATCCTGAATAAATCTTCGATAGTATCCCACCAATCCTAAGAAACTCCTTATTTTTGTCGGTGTCTTCGGCTGCTCCCAATTGATAATAACTTCTACCTTTGTTGGATCCACCAAAACACCATTCTTGTCGATAACGTGCCCCAAAAACTGCACTTTCTACAACCAAAACTCACACTTAAAGAATTTTGCATACAGCTTTTCCCTCCTTAATGTCCCCAACACTATCCAAAGATGCTCGGCGTGTTCTTCCTCCGTCTCTAAATACACTAGAATACCATCAATGAATACGACAATAAACTTATCCAAATACTATTTGAACACTTTGTTCATCAAATCCATAAATGTTGCTGGAGTGTTCGTTAATTCGAATGACATTACCAAAAACTCAAAGTGTTCATACCAAGTTCTGAATGTCGTCTTTGGAATGTCCTCTGGCCTCAATTTCAGTTGGTGATAATCGGTCCTCAAGTTAATCTTTGAAAAGTACTTCACCCCCTTCAACTAATCAAACAAATCGTCTATCCTGGGCAATGGGTACTTGTTCTTAATGGTGACCTTGTTTAACTCTTGGTAGTCGATACAAAGTCTTAGCGACCCATATTTCTTCTTTACGAATAGGACTGGTGCTCCCCATGGTGATACGCTCGGTCGAATGTATCCATTATCTAACAACTCTTGTAATTGAGTCATCAGTCATACGATACGGCGCTTTGTATATCGGTGTTGTCCCTAGTGCCAAATCGATAACAAACTCAATCTCTCTATCTGGTGGCAATCCCGGAATCTCGTCTGGGAAGACGTTAACGAAATCCCTTACAATAGGTATCTGACTCAGTTCACCCTCGACTCATCGACTATCAACCACGTGAGTCAAATAACTTATACAACCCTTCCTAAGCAATCTTTGCGCTTACACCATCGTCAGAAAATGAGATAGTCTCGACAATTTACTACCATAAAATACCACCTTCAACTTATTTGGAGTCTTAAGGTGTACACACTTCTTCTTACAGTCTATAACTGCTCTGTGAACCGATAACCAATCCATCCCAAGGATTACATCGAACTCCCCCAAATGAATCGATATCAAATCCACTTTGAGCTTAAATCCTTGCAAATCGGTATAATAATTCCTATGAATGTATTCTACGAGGATAATTTCATTGTTCGCTACTTCTACATTCATAGGGTGTTCTAATCTCTCATGGGGAAAGTCTAACTGTTTAGCAAATTCTTCGAAAATAAAAGAACAGGTAGCACCCGAATCAAATAATACGTATGCATCTATATCATTGATCGAAATGATACCTGACACCACGTCCTTAGACTCCACCGCATCCTGTACGGTCATATTGAACGTTCATGTCGTTGGTCTGTTGGCTTGACTGGCTGGCCCTCCAATGTTCAACCCATTATTGTTGTTGTTGTTTCGGTTGCTGCTAGCTGCATCGCCCTTTCTCTTTGGGCAGTCTTTGATATGATGGTTCGTGGCTCCACACGAGAAACATCCTCCCTTCTACTTATTTGGACACTAAGGAGCCATGTGCCCTGGTTGTCTACAACAATAACAAACACTCTTTCCCTTCATGCACTCCCTCGAGTGATTCCTCCCACAGTTGTTGCACTTCATACTTTTCTTGGCCTCCCCCCTAGACTTATTACCTCTAGAGGATTGGCTCTCCGTCCATTTACGCTTATTGGGGTTGCTGCCTCCACTGCTTCCCCCTTTCTGTCCTTCCTGACTGGTCTTCTTTTCTTGTTTGAATCGAGTGATGGCTTCATTGCCTCCTTCGGCAATGATAGCCCTTTCCAATAGATCAGAGTAAGTCTTAATCTTTAATATAACCATTTCTTTCTGCACCCATGGTTTCAGTCCTAATTCAAACCTCCTTGCCTTCCTGGCCTCCGTGTCAACCTCGAGCCAACTCGTTAAATTTTTCCATGTACTCTACGACAGACATACTACCTTGCTTCAGTTCCAGAAACTTAACTTTCATATCCTGTTGCGTATTCTCTTAGAAGTAATACTCAAGGAATAACTCCTTAAATCTGTCCCAAGGAATAACTCCTTCTTCTGCTCATCCCTTATTGGCTTTCCACCAATAGTTAGCTTCACCCTTCATCATGAAAGTGGCAAAACTCGTCTTCTGTGCTTCGGCCACACGTGCGACCTCAAACACCTTATCCATTTTTTCTATCCATGTCTGCGCTTCAATTGGGTCTAAGGTTCCCCGGAACTCTGGTGGTCCTACCAATTTAAAGTCCTTTAAGCTAACTAAGTGATGTTCTAGCAGCCCTGCTATTGGTTGGGGTCAATTTTGTATTGCCTCAGTTAACAGGTTAATGAAGTTTTACATTGGATCAACATTTTCCCCTCCACCATTGTTAACGGATCCTTCCTCCCTCTGGTTCTACGATAGTCTCCTAGGCGGCATGATATGAGGAAAGGAAGAAAACTATTAGGCTTTATGTGATATGTTATCCATGTTAGCATTAAGATGTTTAAGACGCCTATCAATCATTTTTCATTTAAATTAACAACTTCGGTATCACAATAAAACTCAATGGATTTCCTCAACCCATCACTTACATAATCTACTTAAGTTTTCTACTAAGGTTATAACCTAGGTTTCACATTCCTAACGATTATAACCTACAGCTTTGATACCAACATGTGACATCCCCGAATCCGGGTCCTCTGACCCCGGTCCGATCATCACGATAAAATACAAACATCCACCTCTAAACAACATATGATAACTGTTGCCTCTTTTATAGTTCTAATAAAAGAGCTCTAACTTATGCAAGCATATATGGGTCAACAAGTAATACAGAGTAAGTAGAGTATCGATCCCACAGAGAAAGTTGTTCAATTTAACTATCATGCATCAATTAACTCACCAAATTTATATGCCTAGAGTAATGACTAAAAGTGTTGAATTAAACTAATTGTGAATATAAACTAAAAATAAGAATACCAATGGAATAAATATAATCTGGAAATAATGGGATCCTAACTTCATTAATACTTCATCTAATCACCACTATCATGCAAGAAGTGTCCACATATCATAGGAAAATAGCCAAGAGCATGGATAGAGTTATAACCATTTTTCAATGCACTATAACCTACTTACACAGCATCTACAGATGTTAGACTCTATGTAATCACCAATACAACCAAAATCACTATATGTCTATGTGAAATTGCAATTATATTGATTTTAAGCTCAAGCCCTTATTTTAGCCCATACTGTGAAACAATATATGTTTATTTGGTTCACAAAATACGCAAGCCATATACAACAGCCCCATATTCGCTTGCTATCATGATTACAATCCATACCTATATGTTCATTGTCAATTCCATACAAGTACTAAGCCGAATGGTGATCAAACATTCATACATGTAAAACAACCATGACAAATATTCCATATGATATGCAAAACAATCCTAGCATTTACATTTACAACCAAACTACATATTAAAATCTATTAGAATCCCATAATGGAAATTAGTTCATGACTAAACCAAAAGCCATTATGGGATCAACGCTAAACATGATCAATAAACAAACAATTGAAATAAGAAAGATGGAATGATCAAACCCAATCGCTGAATAGAAATCAATGATCAACGTTTAAATCCTCATAGAAATCTAATAAACAATAATAAAAATCCACAATGGTAGATAATCCCAAGAAGAATTGGAGAAGTAGACATTTTGGCTTCATTCTATGTTGGAATCTCTCCCAAGGTTTAAACCCTAGTTTCTATGATGAAAATACGCTTAAAGTTATCAAGTTATTCGTCTGACACCAGTCAGAATCGTTTAAAAACCAATTACAATTCATTTAATTAAAAATTAAAATTAAAACAAAATTACAGCATCAACATCGCGTGCCTTTCCAACCTATGTCTCGCTCGGGTGCGAGACTTACAGAATGTCTGCCTTGTCCAGCCAACCTCTCACGCGGGTGCTCGCTCCTAGCTCGCGACAGCTCAACTTGCAGTAGATCATTAGTGTCTAGCCCAGGTACTTGCGCGGGCACGCGTTCCCCAAGCTGTTATGCCGCATGGCTTGCTGCCTGCAAGTTCTGGTTCTAGTTTTTTGGCTTTTGCTGCTGCTATCTACTCTTCCATGCTTGATCCTCTTGTTTGTTTGGTCTCCATGCTTCATTGTACCTCCATACCATGCACATCCCCACTTGTGCCTTGCCTTCACGCATCCATTAGCCTCGTGCCCTCCAATACCACCAGAATCAAGCCGATTCCTGCACTTATTCACCAAAAGGAGTTGTAAGTAAATGCAATGCAAAATAACGTGAAATGCAACTAAAACACAATAAAATGTACTTGAGATGGGCACAATTCGCATGGATTAGTGTTCAATAAGTAGGTAAAAATACCACTTATCAAATACCCCCAAACATGAACTGTTGATTGTCCTCAAGCAATGCATACTAATGAATAATGAAAATGCAACTACAAAAATATGCAACTACTCTATGATGCAAATTAGTCTCATATAATCCCTGCCATAACAGAATTTTAGCCCAAATTACCTCAGTGAATTATCGAGATCCGAGAATATGATTTCAAACCAAACTATAGACATAATATCATACACTCAGATAATTCATGAATGCTATAGAGATGTTGTGTGTGTGTGTGTGTGTGTGTGGTGTGGTGTTCACCAAAACCTGATCTAAGCAAAGAATACATATGCTACACTGCTCTAAATAGAAAATTATAGTCTAGATCAAGACTCATGTATACTCATGCAACACAGATTGTTTCAATATATCGACGCAAACTAAGGTTCAACAATGGGTTTATTGCTTTATTTCTACTCACGAGGGCGATTGTCGCACTTTCCCGCGGTGTTTATTGCTATTTCTCTTTTCTTTTTCTCCTTTTTTTATATAGAGTGCGTTTTATGCTCCATCTCACTTCCCATTTGCATTTAAACGAGTGCGTTTTATGCTCCATCTCGTCCCAATAACAGGCATGCCCATGTGTTCCCAAAGTTTGAATGTCAATGTTTTAAATCTACATGCATGTTCCACATATTTCTCTTTTTACAACTACATGTTCTATCAAGTAGTGCAACACACACTTCTTAAACCTACAAGTGATTGTGAACATATTCGTGCATACCGAAAGCATTTAAACAGCAACATGAATCTCATCGTGTAAAACATTATATCTAAGCTGTGTTATCCAACATGTTCTAACATCCTTCACAATTCACTATCATCATTGGTTAGGCAAGAATTTCTATTAAGCAAAAATATATGTGAGACATGCATGCACTAAAACATACTAACACAATCAACAATGAATAAAAATTAAAAATTATCTACAAGAAATTGAACTAAACACATAAACATACAGAATTAAATAAAACTAAACTACTATGTTGTGCTCCCCAATACCCCCAAACTTAAAATATTCAATGTCCCCATTGACTGAAGGTAAAGGGTACAGGAAAACTCCCCTAATGATCGTCTTGACCACCCTCCTCGGGTGGTGAATCTGGTGGTGGATATGGCACTGCTATCCCAAACTGAGGCCACTCTAGCATTGTTCCTTGCTGCGCGAATGCTTCGACCAAGGCCCTTGTGAGTCCTATAGCAAACGTTCCAAAATTGTCATACATGGCGTCGACTTTGCGCTCCAACCTTCAAAGCTGTCGATCGCTAGGAACCGGGTGTGCTCGGGTGGATGGGCCTGCCTCATCGGGCTGAGGGTGCTACTGAGATAGCTCTGGGAATGTGGGTCGGAGAATGAATCCTCGTCCGCGCGGGTGTGGTTCACCACCTGCCTAGTCCTCAAATTTAGCAATGGTGGCGTGGGTGATGTCCTGACTTGGATATTGCATTTGTTCGTTGCCCCAATTGCACCCCTGGTGCGCACATAACATGGCTACCACCGAAGCATGCAGAATGCTTCCAGTGGTAGTTCCCTTCAGATACTTCACAATGTTTTGATGAATCAAATACCCCACATCAATGTACTTGCCAGTAATTATGCCCCACAATATTATAGCCCTTTCCGCCGTGATCTCGTACTGATACGATGAAGGTAATAACTTGGAACAAATAAACAAATTCCACGCCTTGGCATATCGATTGAAGGTCATTTCTTTGGAAATATTCGAAATTTGGGTCGTCCGACTTTGTAAGTCCACTTAAATTTTGCGCCGTGCACGCATACATTTCGGCGATAACAAGCTCCAAGTCCATTTCTAGATGTGCCCCTACGATCCAATTGGTCGCTCCTATTGGTGGTCTTGCGGTGATTCTCAGTACGTTTCGGATGGCGGAGGGTTTGTAGTCTACCTCAACACCACGGACCATCGAGGTATCGTTCATGGTGACTTTGGCATTGGCATAGATCTCTCGGACTATGCTCATCAGAATGGGCATAGGAGATGCAGTCAGTCCACCCCAACCTCGTTCCTGAATAATGGCGGAGAGTTGTCCGTCCTGGCATTCAGGTCTGAATCCTCTTTCCTTATAAATGTCTTCGCGACAATACGGTAGTAATCCTGCTGGGCTTCTAGACACAAGAAGTTGGTGTGGTCGACAATCTCCTCCTCGTGGCTGCCGAAGGAGGATGAAGAAGATGAAGATGGTCGTGCTCTCGTCGGACCCATTTAGTGCAGTTGAACTTACTGAGAGAGAATGAAAATTTGTGAGTTGATAACCTTCACACTTGTTTCTGCCAACCCAATTAACCCTAGATTTATAGAGTAGATGAGAGCGTGGGTGGAGCTTTAAACGTGGAGAGAATCGTGGAGATTTGATGGAGATATATACGGCTTTAATCTGTAACTGATAGAGAGATAGAGACGTGAGTTATGGAAAGTGAGAGAGTTTTGCATCTGTTATTATCGTAAATGAGAGTCCAAATGGTCCACAACTCTAAGTTAAAATGTTCAAATCTGCCTTGATTCGGTACGCACGCCGGGCCGCCATGAAAGTGTGTATTGGGTTGGGCCGCCGGTAGTGAGACTTGAGAATGTTTGTCTTACGATTAACTCGTGGCAGGAGCGCTCGAGTTTTTTATTATATGGGTTGACCGACCTTGTGAGCTTTGATGTCTCCGCAATGCTCAAGTTTAATTTTTTTTCTCTGCCTTTCAGTAATACTTTCCACTGCTTGTTCCTATATAGACATTAATGCTCCTTGTTAAGACATGAATTAGCGGCCATATAATGCTACTCATCTTGCAAATATTCGAAAAGAAATTCTTGTTACGCACTTAAGCATAAAAATCTAATAGCCTAATAAAAATGAATGAGATATACTAACTAAAATAATCCAAAATGAATAACTAAAAAGTTAATGGTGGTAGAAACAATGGGTTGCCTCCCATCCAACACTAAGTTATAGTCAATTAGCTTGACTGTCTCTGAATCTCACGTTACGTCAAGAATTGAGGTGCCTTCGTCATTGTCCATTGTACCCCGAAATTTAATGACTTCAACTTTCATCAACGGTTCTACCTTCGACTTTTGGCTTTTGCCCGTTACATAGTTCAACGGTCCATAATTTTCTGGTTTTTGTACTTCATCCTTCGGACCCCAATCCACCAAGTCAACCAAGAAGCATTCTTCTTCATCCGTTGGTAAATTTATTGCTTCAAAGACGTTGAAGGTGATTTCCTGATCCTGAACACGCATAATGAGTTCACCTTTTTGCACATCTATCGAAGTCCTGCCTGTGGCTAAGAATGGTCTCCCTAGTATGATTGGTATGCTTTTTTCCTCCTCATAGTCTAGAATAATAAAGTCAGTCAAAAAAATGAACTTGTCCACTTTAACCAACACGTCTCCAACAATTCCCCGTGGATAAGTGATGGATCTGTCAGCTAGTTGTAGTGATATGTTTGTCAGCCTAGGAGCCGACAATCCCAACTGATTGAACACTGAGAAGGGCATCAAGTTTATACTTGCCCCCAGATCACATAAACACTTACTAAAGTTCATCTTCCCAATTGTGCACAGAATTGTGAAGCTGCCTGGATCCTTCAGCTTTGGAGGTAATTTCTGTTGGAACCTTTGACTTTGTATTCCTCTGTCAAGGCCCTTTGTCTCAAACTCATCTAGTCTTCTCTTCCTTGACAATATACCCTTCATAAACTTTGCATAGCTTGGCATTTGTTCCAATGCCTCGGCGAACGGTATGTTGATCTGCAGCTTTTTGAACACCTCCAGAAACTTGCTGAACTGTTTGTCTTCCTTCTGCTTAACTAACCTTTGTGGATACAGAACTTGAGGATGAATTGGTTGTACTGGACTCTTACCTTTTTCTTCTGAATTTGCCTTGTCTTTCTTTTCCTACCGAGCTTCAGAATTTTCCAGATTCTCTTCCTTGTCAGACAACTGTCATTACGCCCATGGCTGGCGCCTCCTTAAGACAATCGGTAGCGGCGCCTTTATTGGGTTTTGTAATATTCATAACGCAATCAAATTGCATAAAAAGTGCGGAAGCGTGTAAAATCAGAGTTTAAAAAATTATTTACAAACCATAAAACCCGGATCACCCTTTATGCACAATTATTAATTAAACGAAAAGATAAAGAATAAAATCATACCCTTGAAGATCGAGCTTCCTCAGGTACAAGTTCACCTCCAAATCCTTTCGCGTTCAACTTGAATCCACCGGGTTTGGTTCCTTCCTTTGATCAACGTTAGCCACCCAAATGTTTGGCCTCTAGAGGTGATCCACCAAGGAAGAAGAAAATTCAAGAAGAAGGGTGGTTGGCTAAACCCTAGTTTTTCTATCTCTATAGAAAGGGTGTACTCTCCCAACAATTGGAATTATGTCTATGTTGAAAAAGTCAACAACACCCCACCACCCATAATAAGACTCCTCTTATTTATAGATGTGGGCAACCCATCTTAACAATTAAGGAATTGGGTTTTATTTAATTAATTAAATTCTTTTAATTAATTAAGCTCCCTAATCTTATTAGGGATAATTAATTAAACTCCTTTAACTAATTTTCCTTCCTAATCCTATTAGGAATAAATGAGAGTACTTATATTAAATTAATTCCTAAACTCTTTTAGAAATTAAAATAATAATAATTGTAATAATATTAATAAGACTCCTCTTATTAATTTATATTTAATATTTCTAAAATATTAAATAATAAATATTAAGCTATTTAATTTATTCTATCACCATAGATTAAATTAAATATACAAAACATATTATTACGATTATGCCATTAATTTCTTAAATAATTATTCTTCCTTTTATGGTGTGACCCTTTAGGTTCTCTATATTAAATAGGTTGTGAATAAATCAATTAGAACAATTCTAATCTTATTTAAATAAATAAATTAAACAATTAATTTATTTAAATAAATAATATTTATTCTACAATAGGGATAAGCCCTCCTAGCGATCAACGACTTTCCGGATAATATAGATTTCAACATTAATCATTAAAGAACCTTTGAGTAAATAGTTCTGCATCTAATTCAATCCTTCCACCATACAATGTCCCAATTAAATATAAGACATGGAATTCTTGTCAAGTCTTATTTTATTTAATTATATGTATTTCGACTCTTAAATGCACAACTCAAATAATGCAAATTAGAAACTCCTTTCTAATTTCATTCGCGCTTGCCAAGGACTCTTTGGGTTGTCATTTATCGAATCACATAGGACATTTCTCTTCTTTTATTAGAAGTGGTAGATTCTTTATTGATCATACATTATCTCCATGTACAACTTATTATACCCAAGCATACCCTTTGATATACCCTAAGGGTCTTAAGGAATAAGTCAAAGTATAACTCATCATACACAAGATACTATGATGATCTCAAGTCCAAGGATCACTTGTACTACTATCACTACTGAGAATTCTATTGCGACAGCAAATAAAACTCCATTAGGTATTCCTTAGCGAGCCAACGTTCAAATGAACTTATTCTCTAATAAGCACCTACATACTTGCTTTAGTGTCTCCACACAAATGATCATGAGATCAATCATCCTCATCCAATGAAAGCAAGCAACGTATGCACCAATCTATCCGGATTCACTAATCCCCAATTTAGTAATCCAATGATTGGGAACTATTTTAGTTTTAAGCTTTCTAAGAATTTAGATCTCATTAGAATGATCATCATCATTATTCTAAAAGCATTGCTTAAAACTATGGGTTTATCACATATTATAAAACAAAGATCATGTAGATAATTAAAAGCCTTTAATAAATTAATACTTTTTATTAATAAATGAATAAGATTGTTACAAAGTATATGCTTTATCATCAAACATGATTGGCTTGTGTGCATACTACTTTCAATCTCCCACTTGCACTAAAGCCAATCGTCATGGTATCTTATACTCTTCTTCTCTAAGTGGCGATTATCCTGGCATTGGATAAGCTTTAGTTAATGGATATGTAATGTTGTTCTTGAGAGTCCACTATCTCTATAGTGATTTCCCATCTTTCAATGATTCTAATAATCAAATGAAAGTGCCACAACACATGTTTAGATCTAAGATGAGACTTAGGAACTATTCCTAGTTACAGTAATGAACTTTAATCCAAACAATCAACTTGCGACTTCATTTATAGCTATATACTTTGTCTTTATCACTAAACCAACAACTCTTTCTTTGTTTGGAACCTTTCCAATTCATCGCACCATCATTCAAGGTAACACTTTACCTTAAAGTGGATTTTCGGTCGTCTTAGTGCATTCGAAAAACTTGAGTCTGTAAAGCCCTCTAGTTTTAATTCGGACCCACCATGTATGCTCACATCCTTAGTCTTGGTTAAGAACTTTAAGATGTTTTTCACGTCTTCTGATGATCTTCCGAATATGACCGATCAACATCGGTCTCGTATATTTCATTGCATACATGATTGTCACTCATGCGATCTCTCTTCTTTGGAGTCTATGGGGACTATTAAGAGAAATACACTCCATAGCTCATCGACATGAAACATCTCTTGGAGTTTGCCATGCTAAACGACTTTAGCATCAAATGAATATCGTTCCTTGGGTTAAGTCGAGCATCCTCTTAAATCTATCTATATAGATTTATATCCCCAAATTAGATACTCTTCCCAAATCATTCATGGAGGAATGTTTAGACAACTTTATCTTTCTTGATTGTAGCATTGGTATGTCATTCTTTTTAGTAGTATATCAACATATAATATTAGGAATGTCACTGGCGCTCCTCGACCCTTTTATACACACTAGAACTCTTACCTCATCGTATATAACTCTCTGGATCATCATCTTTTATGATGTGTACCTCATCATCATCATCTATGATGAATCCATACCTCCTAGGTATCTTCCAGTATTATTCAGTTGCGATTCGGTTTGTGGTACAATAGAATTACATCTACTGAGTTCCTCTTATTTGACTTATTGTGTTTTGTGGTTCTTGAACTCTTCAGGATCTATTATCCTCCCACTAGCCCCTTCAATGATAAACACCTTTATCTTAGAAGGCAGCGTGTTTCGCAACAAACACCTTTTGCAAAGTAGGATTATAGAACATTTACCCTAAACTTACTTTAGGATGTCCCACAAATTGTACTTGTCAAATCTTGTCCCAAGCTTATCCTTTGAAACTTTTTTCACATAAGTTGGACAACCCCTTATCTTAACATACTTAAGATTAGGAATCCTCCCTGTCCATAACTTTTATGGAGTCTTAAATGGATTTTGAGGTTACCTTTTAGTAGATATGTAGCCATTTCAGGACATGATCCTGAAGGATCTTTGGAATGTCGATAAAATCATTATGGACCGCACGTATGTCGAACAAGGTACGATTTTACATTCAGATACATCAATCAATTATTGCATATATCGGGATGTGTCCATTATGAGAAAACTATTTGAGATGATCTAGAAACTTATTGCACAAGTATTTATTCCTTGATCTAATCAAAGAATCTTAATACTTTGCCAATTTGTTTCACTTCAAATTCTTTGAACCTTTCAAATAATTCACACTTGTATTTCAAATAAATACACACATTCAACTCTTTGAATGATCATCTCCTTTTCTTATAATAGTTTGTTCAATTTGTAAAATTATTTTCATGTAAGTCAAGTATACAAAATTTATTAAGTAATATTCGATTCTATACAAAACATTATTATTATAAATAGAACAACAATTGTTCTTAATTATAATACCAAAATTTTATTGTCCAACAACAAAATTGAAATAATATTTCTAACAAGAAACCAAATACAATAACAACTTATTGACTTAATAGATTTTCCCATAGGCATTGCTAAACTATAAGTTTCTATGGCTAATGTAGCAACCTTTACTTCATTTTCTACACATAGGATTACTTATCTTTGTTTAGCTTTCTACCGCTTGGTCCCTTCATAAATCTATATTTATGATAACCAAATCTGGTATCCAATACCCAAGTAGAACCTTGACTTAAAGAAAAATTTATTTTAAATCTTGAACAAAATTTTATTTGTAACCGAAACTTCATTAAGCTTCTTTGGTTAGCCACTGCAAGGTGCTTCTCGCAGTTTCTTTCCAGTGTCCATGCTTATTGCAGTGGAAGCAAACTCCTTTGCTATCCGTATCAGTTTTGTTCTTATTATCCTTTGTTTTGCCTTTCTATATACCTTCATTGAATCGTTCTTCTTTTCAGAAGATCCTTTGGCCCCTACCAGTAAGACTTGGTCTTTCTTGGTTGGAAAGTGACTCTCAACATTTTTCAACACGTTAAGCAAATCGGTGAAGGCGATATCTAGCTTGTCCATATGAAAAATTCACAACAATTGTGAAAGGAGTCCGAGAGAGTGAGTGCAAGATCAAATCTTGGCTCAACCCTCCATCCATGACAAAACATGTTGTCCTAATTGATCAATCAAATTGATAATGTTAAGGGACATGTATCATCTTGTAGTGTCATGGTCATTCTAGATCGGAAGAGCTCCTTAGATATCTCGATATCTTTCGGTCCTACTTTCCTCACCATCAACTACTTGATGTGCGGGAATATAGTAGGAGCATCCATAGTTTCATCTTGTCGACTGAAGCTCGTTACTCATGGATGCGAGCATGATGCATTGAGCCAATGTGCATCATCTTGCCACTTTCTAAAAGTAGCAATGTCTTCCTCAGAGGCATTATGCGCAACCATCATTTGAGGATAGCGTATTAAGGACATAAGATAGCTTTTTCACTATGAGAACTATTCTCATATTCCTTAACCAATCCATTTAATTGGTCAGGTTAAATAACATCTAATATGTTTCGCATGTTGATAGTAATTTAGGCATTGTAAAATTACGTAAATGAATTTGTAATTAACAACATTTTAACATACATTCTTTTATTAATTACCAAAATAATTTAGGTCTTGTTTTAATTTGGTATCTCCCACTATTTTCTTCAAACTATATTTACCTCACTTATATAGTTAAGCAAAATCTAATTAAAGATTTGCTAGTGAGAATAAGGATCCCATTTCAAATGTATATAGCCTTGTGGTGACACAACAAACTATATATAAATAAATAGGTAGACAACTTTTGTCAATTACATCAACTATGCAACTCCTTGTATTTTGCCTCTTAGATTATTTTGATCAGTGGTGGCGTGATCAGAATCAAAATTATCCAAGTTAAGTCCGACCTAGCACTCCATATATTCAAAAAAAGAAAATATCATCCTTGTGGTGACACAACAAAATAATATTGTTCAATTTTCTTTATAAGCATCAAATGTGATAAATTAACATCTTAAATACTTAATACTTGCCTTGTGGTGACACAACAAACTCATATTAAATATTTAATACTCTATTAATTTTATCATGCTAGAAAGGCGACGTTTGATATTCCAAATATCTTTGAACGCTTAAGACTTAATATAAAAAATTGAGGGGTTTGTTATTAATTTGTCTCATCTTGTTTAGCGCATGTACATATATATATAAAATACGCGTTATATTAATGAACATGCGAAGCATGTTTGCATAATATATATATATATATAGTATAAGCATACATATAGAATACTATATTCTACCCGGATTGATTATGGACTTTTATTCTAGTTTGGTTCACTAGAGCCACCAAGTGAACCAAAAAGGTCAAACTCCCTAGGGTGTAAAAAAAATATTTAAATATAACTATTACATTTAAACCCGGGCTCCATAACAAGCCGGGTCTTCACGCAGCTCCTTGCTCCTTTGATCTCCAATTTTTCAAAATTAATTCTAACTATTCCTATTACAAAACTATTTAAAATAAATAGAAACCTTGATCAACAAATCGAGGAAAGTACATAGGAGAGAGATAGAATTTACATTAAGAAAAATTAGAGAAGGCGAGGTGCAGAGACCCCATTTAATAAAATCCATACATTCATGTATCCAACTAAAATAAAATCCAATCGCATTGGTCAATAGTCCATAGTCAATCCCATTTATTATCATACACATCACCATATGTATCAATAAATAATATTCATCTCATGAATAATAAACATTTAATATATATATTGATATCATTTAATGGGCAAATTTAGTTAGTATAAAATCTATTTTTGAATCAAAATAAACTCCTTTATTTTAATCCAAATTTAAATCAAAATAAAACTATTTTATTTTAATTTATCCAATTTTGAATAAAATAAACTATTTTATATTAATCAAAATTTTAATCAAAATAAACTCCTTTATTTTAATTAATTATGGAATCCAATTCCATGTAATAAAAAAATCTTTAATTAAAATAAACTCTTTTATTTTAATTAATTATGGAATCAATTCCATGTAAAAAAAAATCTTTTATTAAAGGAAACACGGATATTCTTTCCTATTCACAAATAAACTCCTTTATTTTGAATAATATGAAATCTTATTACATATTTAAATAAACTCTTTTATTTAAGGAAATTAGGATTTCTCTTTCCTATTCACAAATAAACTATTTTATTTTGAATAATATGAAATCTTATTTCATATCTAAACAAACTCCTTTATTTAAGGAAAGATGGATTTACTTCCTATTCACAAATAAACTCCTTTATTTTAGAAAATAAAATCCAATTTCAACTCCAATTAGTTATCATGGAATCCAATTCCAACTCTAATTAGTTAGCATGAAATTCTAATTTTAAAATTAAAATAAACTCTCTTATTTTAATATTAAAATAAACCTTTTATTTTAATTATAAAATTATTAAAATAAAACTTTATATTTTAATTATATAATAATTAAGAATATATATATATATATATATATATATATATATTCGTAATATTATATATATATATATAATATATCAGGTGCTGACAGTTGCTTCACTTTTGTTAAAATAAAAGTTTAACAAATTTTAAACTTAACATGAATCAGTTTTTTTTTTTTTTTTTTTTTTCAGTTGCCTCATGTGAATTGTACACTTTCTTTGCTATATATCAATTGTATGCTCTCCCGCTAACCACTTGACAAGCGAAGTGCATGTCCTCGATTCCAATAAAAAAAAAAAACTTACGCTTTTTTTTTTTTTTTTATTAAATTTTATACAATTAAATTATGCCCAATTAAATTGTTCTAAACACATATCAATATAATATCAAATTAAAACAATTAATAATTCGCATAAAGGTTTGGCTCTGATGCCACTGTTAGGTTTGTAATATTCATAACGCAATCAAATTGCATAAAAAGTGCGGAAGCGTGTAAAATCAGAGTTTAAAAATTATTTACAAACCATAAAACCCGGATCACCCTTTATGCACAATTATTAATTAAACGAAAAGATAAAGAATAAAATCATACCCTTGAAGATCGAGCTTCCTCAGGTACAAGTTCACCTCCAAATCCTTTCGCGTTCAACTTGAATCCACCGGGTTTGGTTCCTTCCTTTGATCGGCGTTAGCCACCCAAATGTTTGGCCTCAGAGGTGATCCACCGAGGAAGAAGAAAATTCAAGAAGAAGGGTGGTTGGCTAAACCCTAGTTTTTCTATCTCTATAGAAAGAGTGTACTCTCCCAACAATTGGAATTATGTCTATGTTGAAAAAGTCAACAACACCCCACCACCCATAATAAGACTCCTCTTATTTATAGATGTGGGCAACCCATCTTAACAATTAAGGAATTGGGTTTTATTTAATTAATTAAATTCTTTTAATTAATTAAGCTCCCTAATCTTATTAGGGATAATTAATTAAACTCCTTTAACTAATTTTCCTTCCTAATCCTATTAGGAATAAATGAGAGTACTTATATTAAATTAATTCCTAAACTCTTTTAGAAATTAAAATAATAATAATTGTAATAATATTAATAAGACTCCTCTTATTAATTTATATTTAATATTTCTAAAATATTAAATAATAAATATTAAGCTATTTAATTTATTCTATCACCATAGATTAAATTAAATATACAAAAGCTATATTATTACGATTATGCCATTAATTTCTTAAATAATTATTCTTCCTTTTATGGTGTGACCCTTTAGGTTCTCCATATTAAACCTAGGTTGTGAATAAATCAATTAGAACAATTCTAATCTTATTTAAATAAATAAATTAAACAATTAATTTATTTAAATAAATAATATTTATTCTACAATAGGGATATGCCTCCCTAGCGATCAACGACGACTTTCCAGATAATATAGATTTCAACATTAATCATTAAAGAACCTTTGAGTAAATAGTTACCGTACAATTCAATCCTTCCACCATACAATGTCCCAATTAAATATAAGACATGGAATTATTGTCAAGTCTTATTTTATTTAATTATATGTATTTCGACTCTTAAATGCACAACTCAAATAATGCAAATTAGAAACTCCTTTCTAATTTCATTACGCCTTTGCCAAGGACTCTTGGGTTGTCATTTATCGAATCACATAGGACATTTCTCTTCTTTTTATTAGAAGTGGTAGATTCTTTATTGATCATACATTATCTCCATGTACAACTTATTATACCCAAGCATACCCTTTGATATACCCTAAGGGTCTTAAGGAATAAGTCAAAGTATAACTCATCATACACAAGATACTATGATGATCTCAAGTCCAAGGATCACTTGTACTACTATCACTACAGAATTCCTATTGATGACAAATAAAACTCCATTAGGTATTCCTTAGCGAGCCACGTTCAGTGAACTTATTCTCTAATAAGCACCTACATACTTGCTTTAGTGTCTCCACACAAATGATCATGAGATCAATCATCCTCATCCAATGAGCAAACAACGTATGCACCAATCTATCCGGATTCACTAATCCCCAATTTAGTAATCCAATGATTGGGAACTATTTTAGTTTTAAGCTTTCTAAGAATTTAGATCTCATTAGAATGATCATCATCATTATTCTAAAAGCATTGCTTAAAACTATGGGTTTATCACATATTATAAAACAGCATCATGTAGATAATTAAAAGCCTTTAATAAATTAATACTTTTTATTAATAAATGAATAAGATTGTTACAAAGTATATGCTTTATCATCAAACATGATTGGCTTGTGTGCATACTACTTTCACGCGCGACTTGCAGTGTCTGTCAAATCCTTCCCAGATTTTAACGTAATTGCTTGACACTATTCCTTCCTGTCTCTTCTTGGATTTGTCTCAGTGTTACTAGGCAATGCACCTTGGGGACTATTGTTAAGCATACTCGCCATTTGCCCCATTTGAGTCTCCAAATTCTTGATAGCCACTGCTTGGCTTTTGATCACGACTTCTGTGTTTGCCATGTATTTCAGCATCATCTCTTCTATCTCTGATTTCTTTTCTGGCTGTGGTGTAGCTAGAGTGTGATGTTGTTGTTGTTGAGAAAATCTCGGTGGAAACGGTGGTCTTGGTGTAAACTGTGGCTGAGATGACTGTGGTTGAAACTGTCGGCTCAGTTGAAACTGATTCTGCTGTTGCCCTTGATTGTTGGACCAACTAAAGTTCGGGTGATTGCGGTTGTTGGGGTGGTATGTGTTCGGGAATTGACCTTGGTCTTTTCTATAGTTGCTCACATACAGTACTGACTCTGAGCTAATGGCACACTGATCCGTGGAGTGTGACCCCGCAAAAATCTCGCAAACAAAGTCAACTGTTTTTACTTTGCTCTCTGCCAACGTATCAATTTTCTTAGCCATAGCTGCCATCTGTGCCAACAATTGAGTAATGACATCTACCTCCAACACACCTGCAACCTTGGGTTGTGGCATCCGAGCTGTAGGATTCTGATAATCATTTGCAGCCATAGTCTCGATAAGCGTATAGGCCTCGTCATAGCTTTTTGCCCATAATGCCCCTCCTGCGGCTGCATCCACAATCGGTCTCGACTGTCATCCTAACTCATTGTAAAAGGAATTTATCACCATCCAGTTTGGCATACCGTGATGCAGACATTTTCTGAGCAACTCTTTGTAACGCTCCCATGCCTCATATAAGGACTCGCCCTGCTGTTGCTCGAACTGAGAGATAGTCGTCCTTATCTTTGTAGTCTTCGCCATTGGAATGAACTTGGCTAAGAATTTTTGTGCTAAGTCCTCCCATATGGTTATTGACCCTGACGGCAAAGAGTGTAACCAACTTCTAGCCTCATCTCTCAATGAAAATGGAAATAGCCATAGTCTGATGGCATCCTCCGTCACACCGTTGAATCTAAATGTGTCGTAGATCTCTATGAAACTCAATAAGTGCTCATTCGGATCATCATCTCAGAAAAGCACCCCAAACTAAATCTGCGGCTCGCATAATCTGAATAGTGCCCGGTTTAATTTCAAAGGTATTTGCTGCTATCGCTGGTCTGACTATGCTTGACTGTAGCCCGTTTAGGTTTGGCATGGAATACTCCCTTAGAGCCCAATGTTCTTCTATTTGCTCAAGTCTCTATTCTTCTGCCATTCTGAATGTTGTACTACCTAGCTGCGCTTGCAAGTTTCTTCGCACACTCGCCTTCCAACCTTTTCCGTTTATGTTGTCCTGTGCTGGTGTTAGTTCTGAGTTGAATGATCTCGTGTGCATATAAATCTACAAGTTCCTGAAATTACAAATAAAACAAAAATAGAAATGAGAAACGATCAAAATTGTCTAAGTCATACAATTTAGCTTTAAACTGATGATGATTATTTCAAATAACGCCTTTCCCCAGCAACGGCGCCAAAAACTTGTTGCCTCTTTTATAGTTCTAATAAAAGAGCTCTAACTCATGCAAGCATACACTGGTCAACAAGTAATACAGAGTAAGTAGAGTATCGATCCCACAGAGAAAGTTGTTAAATTTAACTATCATGTATCAATTAACTCACCAAATTTATATGCCTAGACTAATGACTAAAAGTGTTGAATTAAACTAATTATGAATACAAACTAAAAATAAGAATACCAATGGAATAAATATAATCTGGAAATAATGGGATCCTAACTTCATTTAATACTTCATCTAATCGCCACTATTATGCAAGAAGTGTCCACATATCATAGGAAAATAGCCAAGAGCACGAATAGAGTTATAACCATTTTTCAATGCACTAGAACCTACTTACATAGCATCTACAGATGTTAGACTCTATGTAATCACCAATACAACCAAAATCACTATATGTCTATGTGAAATTGCAATTATATTGATTTTAAGCTCAAGCCCTTATTTTAGCTCATCCGATGAAAAACAAAGATATGTCTATCTCGGTTCAAAAAATACGCATAATACCATATACTGTGACCCCATATTCGCATGCTATCATGATTACAATCCACACCTATATGTTCATTGTCAATTCCATACAAGTACTAAGACGAATGGTGATCAAGCATTCATACATGTAAAACAACCATGACAGATATTTCATATGATATGCAAAACAATCCTAGCATTTAAATGTGCAACCAAACTACATATTAAAATCCGTTAGAATCCCATAATGGAAATTAGAACATGACTGAACCAAAAGCCATTATGGGATCAACACTAAACATGATTAATAAACAAACAATTGAAATAAGAAAGATGGAACGATCAAACCCAATAACTGAATAGAAATCAATGATCAACGTTTAAATCCTCATAGAAATCCAATAAACAATAATAAAAATCCACAATGGTAGATAATCCCAAGAAGAATTGGAGAAGTAGACGTTTTGGCTTCGTTCTACGTTGGAATCTCTCCCAAGGTGTAAACCCTAGTTTCTATGATGAAAATACGCTTAAAGTTATCAAGTTATTCGTCTGACACCAGTCAGAATCGTTTAAAAACCAATTATAATTCATTTAATTAAAAATTAAAATTAAAACAAAATTACAGCATCAGCATCTCGCGCCTCTCCAGCCTGTGTCTCGCGCGGTATGAGACTTACTGTAATGTCCGCCTATCCAGTCAACCTCTCAGACGCAAGGCCGCTGGCTACCTACCTACGGTCACAAGAACTTGCAATAGATCATCGATTGTTCAGCCCTGTACTCGTATGCGGTAGCGTGTTCCCTAAGTCATATTGCTTGCGGCCACTTCTGCCGCAAGTTCTAGTTCTGGTTTTTTGGCTTCTGCTGTTGCTATCTACTCTTCCATGCTTGATCCTCTTGTTTGCTTGGTCTCCATGCTTCATTGTACCTCCATGCCATGCACATCCCCGCTTGTGCCTTGCCTTCACGCATCCATTAGCCTCGTGCCCTTCAATACCACCAAAATCAAGTCGATTCCTGCACTTATTAACCAAAAGGAGTTGTAAGTAAATGCAATGCAAAATAACGTGAAATGCAACTAAAACACAATAAAATGTACTTGAGATGGGCACAATTCGCATGGATTAGAATTCAATAAGTAGGTAAAAATACCATTTATCAATAACTAAAATGCAGAATATAATAAACGTACGTCGTTCATTCAAAAGGTGTTACTAGTCCCAAGATTCGATAACCTTAATACAATCTTATAAACATATCCTAAAATAATCGTTAGGGTTCATATTACATAACAATAATTTAAACTAGTGATACAGTAAGTCTGCTCCTCGCAACTATCCTACATATTTCCTTTACCCTTGTCCTTTCCTGAGGTCTTGGGCTTAGCTGCAATATAATTCATGATATAACAAGGATGAGCAACAAGTTTGCTCAGCAAGTTTAAATACAACAATAAGGATATATCATGATGAATGGAAAATATCTGACAATGAATTCAATAATATAAATATATCTAAAGGATTCAACAATATGAATATTAGAATCAAAGATAATGATTTCTTTTAGAATAACTGATAGTAGAGTAGACTTTGAAATATAAAACTCCAATGGAATCAATAGTTGATTGACCCTTTGGTTACTGGCTATAAAATAAGTACTTGAGGGGATCAGCCTCGCATACACAATGTATATGCATAACATTTAAATCTGCTCTTTGTATCTTATATTAGATACCTGGCGTACTCCCCTATCATAAAAGGGGTGTTCTTTCAGTCTAAGAATCCTTAACATCAATTGGTTTGGATAGCTTTTATAAAACTTCATACATTTGTCTGACCGAATAAAGGTTCAGACTCTATCCGACATAGTTCAAGAATTATAAAACTTTGAATGACGTATAAGTCCTAGATTGTACGAAATCGAGTGCACTAAGTGCGAATATCAATAATATCGATGTGGAATAATTGTAAAGTAATTAAACCACTTAATAGCATGCTTGGAAATAAAGTTCAAGCTTAAATGAATAACTTTCATTTCAACAATAACATGCTCAATACAATATGAGAAGGATAGGAAACTTACACACAATCTAAAGTTGTGTAAGTTAGGAGACTTGAAACACAATAAAAATAGTGTTCGGATACTTTCTCAAGTAAAATTATAAGAATTAAGGAACTTTCACAACCAAAAAGTGAAGTTCGGATACTTGCTCAATATAAATTTGAGTAAGGTTAGGGAACTTGCCTGTTTGCTCAGCTACAGTTTAATTCTAGCTTTAATTAACTTGAGTTGAAACGACCTAACATTAACAAGTCGGTCCTTTCTATTAGTATATTTAAACTAATATGAGTCTACACTTACAAGAATCAAGTCATCACATAACATGTTGTTTAACACATTACATAGCATATTGGTCATATATTACAAGTTAAGGTAATCATATAAGCATGCCTTGAACTTCATATCAAAATCAGAAACTATTCACGATCGCAGAGGATAAGCAGCGCGCCGGTCTGGAAGCTTAGGGACTGAGTAATGCACGTCTCCCACGCCGACTAGGTTGAACTTTTCACTTCCTGTTTCTATCCAACTCTAACATACCAATACACTTATACTTTAACATACATACATGCTAGAGCTTCTCGCACAGCACATGACCATACTTGAGTTTACCTTTATAAGTTTTAGCTTATAATTTACATGGTGTTCAGGAATACAAAAGGCATGTGGTTACCATGCTTCATAACTTGGTTATACGATATTCAGTAGTCATGCTTGTGTATAAACAACACATGTATACTTTACTCACATAGTTCATATTTTAGAAATTTCCATTTTATGACTATGTGTACATAAGTAAAAACCATACATTAACAAAACGATGTTCATGTCAATATATATATAAGCATAATGAGTCCTAATATACATGCTTGCATGGCCATAACGTAATTTAATCATTACTTGATGACATTAGCTTTCTTATTCTAACTTTCTTTGAATTTTACACTAAGTCAACTTAATATATACAAGGCATCTTGACATATAACTCTTATGCATTTACAACATATATTAAAGCCACATATACATGCTTAAATGGTCAGAACTTACTAGATAAAATTCTTGGTAAAGTTCATTTTGAAAAGTCTTAAGTTTCTTATCTTTGAAATTGTCTTAACTTTCAATCATGTATACTAGTGTGTTTAATCACTTTAGACTTGCATTTCATGTCAATATAAACCATATTATTATGTTCATAAAATCAGAATGCTCACACGAGGTGTTCGTGACAAAGTTCACTTTTGAAATTATAAATTTCATTTCAAGACCCTAAGTGTTGCGTCAATCATATGTACTAACATTGTTATACTTGTTCATACTACATGCATGTTCTTATATCTCAAGTTATTCCACTTGTTAGGCATATACCTAAGTCATAATATCAAGTTAGCAACACATCCCACAACCAAAAAATCGTAAACCGATTACGGTGTACTTGGCAGAACAATGCTGCCGCACCCTTAGTATAAAAAAGGGCTGATTACGCCCATGTCTAAACTGTAAGCGATAACTTGCTCTATTTTGTAGAGCATCAAACATTAACAATTCTCCTTGATTTAAACATGCTTAATACCATCATTTAAGAGTTCATATATGTAAGCCTACTTCCTAAACACATTATAGCATGCTAATTCATTTTGATTGACAGAGAATTTCAAGTAATTTCAAGAATTTGACAAAACCCAACTAAGAACAAAAGTTTAGGATTTTATACCTCTTGAAGCTTAGTTTTCTTAATTACTCCCTTCTGAGATTGCTAGACTCTTTTTGAACAACAAACACTCAATTTCAATTTACCAGAAGTTCCACAGACAAAACAAAATCAACGTAAACTCTAAGAATTGGACTACTATTTATAGAAGAACTTTGGACTGGGAATTAGCTTTGCATGGAAGGTTGAGACAGAAATGTAGAAAGAGAATACACTAGTTCATAAGGGGTTGCTCAACCACCCACCATCAGCTATCTTCCTAGCCAATGATCACAGACTTAGAAGTTACGTATATAGTGTAGGTTACTGTTCATGCTACTGTGGAATTTTATATTGCAGCAACGTGCTCTAATTTGGCTCAGTTAGTTACTTTAACTCCCAAATAAAATTTTAATGTACAATGTGGAGCCCCCAAATCCGTGTAACATCGATTACAGGACATGGTGCTCACGATACAACATACATCATCATCTATCTAGCAACTCTAATAATAATAATAATAATAATAATAATAATAACTATTACTTACTTATTCAAAATAAAGTCCCAAGTCGTTTTAACCTTTAAAAAAACTGCAACTTAAACTTAGCATTTATCGCTACAATACATCATATGCGGAAATATACTTATTACATAAATAACTCTCATCATTTTATCTTAGACTTTCCCTTTTCCTTTCCCGAGAGCCCTCGCCATATTATCGATTTTAATCGAAATGTTTAAGCAAGAATGAGCACAAATTGCCCAGCAAGTATATAAAGTAGTTTGAGAACATACATCAGAAGTAAAAGAATTAGTATGAATATTTCTCAACAGTTGAAATAAATATCAAGAGATAAACTGGAATATCAAGATAAGAGTTCTCAATAGCATACTAAGGGGTGTTAAATACCCTGAACATTACTTTGTTTCATCGAAAACCATCAGACGGTTTAACAATCAAATAGATTATAAATAGTCTCTGCAAGTACTCCAGGTGATCAGCCTATCGTACCCTACATTGTGCATAAGTATAAAGTTTAAACGCATAAGCGTAAATGGGACTATATACACGACATCAGTTACCCCGTTATCCGGGTTGTTCATCTTAGTTTCATGTGAGACCATACGAAAGCAATTTGGATTGGTAGACTTAAATAGCTACAATGAATTTGAAATAGTTCAAACAATACAACATTTCACATCTATAATATCTAACCGAAACAAATGGCCAGATCTTATTCTTGAAAGCAATTCATAAATAATTAAGAACTTTAAGGCATAAAGAACTGAATAAATAATAGAGTTATCATCAATAGAACTTGCACTATTTATAAGTTTGTACAAGTTATAACTTGCAATATAAGAGACTTGTACACAATGATGAATTGTACAAGTTAAGGGAACTTACATTCACTGCAATAAAGTGAATAAAGTTAGGAATCTTGCCTGATACATCTTCAAAAATTACTGCTATCTACTTGCCCTTCATGTAACCTAATCACATGTGTCACATTAAGCAATTTGGTTCTCGAACACTACTTTGAAGTGTAATGGTTCCCTTTTATTTTAATAAAGCGATTAAACTCACATGTATTCAAATACAATTCAATTACATAACATGTTGCTACGTATAGGCCACGTGGTTAAATAAAAGAAACTGGGAAACATAAATTTGTGACATTTTTCGGACCAAAACTCTACCAAAAATCTGCATAAAATATGCTTAAGGGTCTCAAGTCGGAAAATCTCATTTTTCATAATTATGACATCACATGTATAATTAAATTCATTTATACATATAACATCATTTATATGAAAAATACCAAATCAGTCTCAAAAATATTTCTTTTCTTGGATTTTGTAGAATATAATCTCACACTGAACATATATTTTTTCCAGAATTTTTTAAATCCATCTACTATTTTTAAATAGTCCATAATAGCCAAATATTCTCAGATTTTTCATAAATCTAGATTAGCTCCAAAAATTCTAAAATTTCCAGGGTTCACTCCTGTTATATACATGTACTTCCAGTAAAAATTTCATAATTTTTGGACTTATACACAGAGAGTTATTTAGGTATCTTTTCAAATAGTGTCCTTAGCCGTAAAATCCATAACTCTCAAACCGTATGGCCAACAATTCTCAAATTTTTACAGGACCTTAATATCTACTTATATTAATACTCCAAATTTTTTCACAATTTTTATAGTAAAAACATAGTGGATGAAAATGCCCTTGAGACAGACTGATCCAAACAGTCCCAAGAAAGACATCAAAATTTTGTTTCTTGCAACCACTTTTGCGATTTTATTCCCACTAATCTACAGATGATATGACCATGATATTTGGACACAATAAACTTCATACATCAAGGTATTTTACAAAAATATAACATTCATGAAACTAGCATACTAAGACCACAAACCAACTTCATAGAAAAACGTGCCAGCACTGGTTCTATACTGAAAAAATCTGGAAATTTCAGATTTTCTGCAGATTTTGTTATGAACATGCTTGCTTACGATTTTCATAACTTGCTCATTATAACTCCGATTCTAACGAAATTTGGGCCAGATTAGACTTCATACTACATACTATTTTATAAAATTATTGCATACGCTAATCGAGTCATATAAACCATAAATCCAAGGCTCCGAAAAACCCAAAAATCACATATTACACTTTTTAACCAACTTCGACAAAAATCATGATTTTGATTTTAGCATGCATGGATTCGATTCCTACCATCCAAATCTCATCTACTAACATATATGAACATATTACAACAAACAAACTCACTAAATTACCATGATTTGAATAAATTAGCAACTAAGAGGCATTTTTTAGCTATTTCCCTTGAAAACATATAAAGGTTTATGAGTTGCTTACTTGATGAATTTCTTCTTGTTTAGCTTCTGAAAATCATCCTCACTTGCTTGTTTAGACTCCCCAAAACTCTAGAAGTCGCCACCCTCTCAAGCTCTTTCCTCTTTGACTCTCAACTTTACTTACGGTAGGATTTTTTCTACAAAAAGGAAGAATACTTGAATAGAGTATATGTAGAACATGATAACCAATTGATTTTCCAACCATTTCATCTCCAATATAATTATATGTAATAAGTATATTGTATAAATTCAATTTAATATGGGGTGGGGGTTAGAGAAAAGAAAGGTCTTGGATTGTAAAGAGTTGTAACTCCCTCCCCCATCATTACCTTATAATACTAATGCTCTCTCCCTTGTCCCAATTTGGTTGTCACATGGGACCCACAACTGCTGCACTTTTCTATTAAAATAATACTAAAATTAATTTAATTATTTAATACATTATTTTGACCATTTTACCCTTCGTAGCCAAATGTTTAGATACTAATATCGATTCTTACTAATTCGACGTTCAGGACGTCATGGTGTAAGACCCCAACTTATTATTAAATAAAATCAAATTTCCTCTATTTATTATTTTGAAATAGTAAGGGTTGATTTGATTAATGTGGTTAGTTATGGGTAAAATGCGCAAATATTTTAAATATGCAAGTGGTTATAAAATATTAATTTTTATCGGAGAATATTCGTTTGGTCGTGGAATATTCTTACTGTTAGGGAATGTTCGTATGACGGCGTAGCCTTGTGTGGGCCCCATAACAAAAAGCGATAGGATGAAAAAAATGAAAAGTATAAGTTGTTTATAAATAACAACGTAGTTGTTACCGTTAATACTGTTAAAATACTCGGTGGTTAAAACACAGTAGCACACGGTATTGCACCAATTATTGATTCTTACGTAGGAAGGTATTACTCAATAATTGTTACAGTAATTACTGTTCAATATTTTATTTTATTGATTCAATAATTGCTACATTGATATTTTATATTATTGTTGTTTCAATAATTGTCACTACACAATATTTTCATTATCAGATCAATAATTCATATTATTTGAATAATATTATTAGATAACATTATTGGCAATGTCTAGAAAGTTACATCTAAGGAGAGGTTTGGTCACCTAATTGCGGCCACAAGAAGGAGAAATCCTTATTGGAAAGCCCCTCTTTCCTAGGAACTGCTTGGTTGTCAGTATTGTGATTCTATAATATTACTTATGAATAATTAATTATTGATTTATATGATAAGGAAAATATTCATTTTATGTTGATATAGATGGAGAAAATTTTTAATGTGACAATTGTTGAAAATTGATATTTTATCTTTTTCGATAAAATAATTCATTTAAATATATTATTATATTTTAATAATATAATAATGGTGATATTTTTACAATGAATGTGGGATATATGAATAAATGAGGAGGAAGAGTATTTTTGTTGCAATAAATATTTAAAACATGTTTTTCATGTTTGTGGATCCCATTTCTTGACTGAAATTTGATTATAGCTTGTAAGATCGCCCGTTTATGAATTTCGGTCAATTTTTGTTTGGAATTTGAAAAACTTTCTTCTGTAAAGTTGTAGAGAATGAAATTTCCTATGAAAAGGACATGAGGTTTGAGTTTTTCTGATAAAAGAGCTATTTATTGTGAATTATTGAAGTTTTGGATTAATTGATTTTGATTTTTTTTGGAGTTTTAAATGATTTATGTGAGAAAAACGTTTTTTAAGAGGTGGGCTACATGTGTGGCTGATGTTTTGCTCAATTAGTGTTCGTAGGAAGTTGTGGAAAAAAAATATTAATATTTATTAAATTTTCTGCTTTGGTGTTCTAAGCAATTTCCTATAAATAGGGTGCTTAGGTTAGATTTGAAAATCAAACAAAAAACTGAAGTTTTCTCTCCCTTTCTCTCTCTATATTATCGAGTGTATTCTTGTGAGTATTTTGATACTTTGAGTGTTGCTATATCTATGCAAGTTCCTTCAAAGACTATATCCAGTATTCAAATTTATAAGTACGATCTTTTCAAGGTAAGGATATTATTTTTTTAAAAATGATATTATTTCTTCTAATATCATTATACCGGATTATTGGTAAAATTTTTCTTGTAAAATTCTTGTCGTTTAGTGTCGGGGTTACTATTCACGTATACAACACTATTCACGAATACGACACTATTCACAGGAAAAATTAAATTTTTGTTTTTTGTCCAAAATATCTATTATGGATACTAGCTTTGATTGTATCCATGTTTTGATCATTCTTGAATTTTACTTCACTATGAGTATTTATGAAGTATTTTTGAACTCGGATTGTTTAAAGTACGAATCTTTAGTATTTGTTCTTTTGTTTCACTGGATTCGTTTTCTTTAAAATATTTTTCATCATCCTCAGTCCTAAATGAAGATATTACTGAATATCTTTTTGGCTCGTAGAAGCAAAAGATGGTTGATTTTCTTATAAATATCTTTGGCCGTAGTGCAAAGATGAATAGGTGTTGAGATGAACATGATTAATCGATGAATATCTTTGGCTTTTGTAGTGCAAAGATGAATATATGATTCAAGATGTATATTGATTGATGTTACTGAGGATAAAATATTGATGATGGACTTTTAAATTCATAGATAATAGTAGATTTCATTCTCTACGTAACTCTTACATGAATTATTATTTCGCATACTGAATATTGATCTGAAACTTGTTGTCTATTGTATTTTATCAGATTTTTCCCTGTTGAAGACTAACGATAATTTGTTCTATATTATCTTGGTCATAATATTCTTTACTGGGCTAGTTGAGCTCACCCTTTTTCTTTTTGTTCCATTTTTCTTCTAAGGAGGCGAGAATGTAGCGAGTTCTAGTCGGGGTGTGGAATGATGATTCTAGAAAGTTATTTTAGTAGTCCTCATCATTTTTGTAATATAATGTACCAATAATTATAATGAGGGTGTGAATATTGTCTAGACGACAATATTTGTATACTAAACTCATAGTTTTCATTTTGTATTAATAAAGTTGTAGTTGTTTCTATACCATGTTATTGACGACTCAAAATGGGTGATGTATACCTATTTTGGGGGCGTCACAGTTGGTATCAGAGCTTAGGAATATGATCTCTGGCGGAGATCGGGGAATAGAACTAGGAGGGGAGAGACGAGTAAATCCTTCGCTAGTGTGTCCTACCTAAGCTTATTTGTCAGTTGGTCAGTATATAGGGATATTATGTGATATGTTGATTTCTTTAATTAACCCTTGTTTTATGGTAGTATTTGAGAATGTCGACTGAAAATGTTAACAGTGGAGTAAATGAGACCGTGGAGACACCTTTACTCACCAACGAGGAGAACGTGCAACAGGCTGGCAATGTTCCTCCTGTGAACAACACCACTGAGCAGATGATGAACGACGGGATGTTTAGAAGCTTTTTACAGTTCATGCAAAATCAGACGAGAGGAGACTCATACACAAAAATACTGTGGAAATGATAATAACGCTTACGGTTTGTCTGACCCAAGCAGTTTAAAGAGTTGGGACCACGAGTGCAGGGAAAGCCGGATTCGATTAAGGCAGAAATGTGGGTCAAACAAATCACCAAGATATTCGATGTCTTGGGATGCACGGAGGAACAGAAGGTTCCATTCGCCACCTTTATGTTCCGTAATGAGGCAGATTCTTCGGTGGGAATCGTGAAGCGTATCCATCGGTAATTTTTCGGCATGTCTTGGGAGACGTTTGAAACTTTTAATTGCAAGTACTTTCACGAAAGTATTCATCATAGGAAGGAAGTGGAGTTCATTAGATCGGAACAAAATAACATGACGGTGTCCCAATACGAGGCAAAGTTTGCGAGTTATCCAGATGTTGTTGTCAATCAGGCTTAATTATTAGAGCGAGATAACGAGTACGTTCAACCGAGGGACCATAAACAGGATCATACTGGTGACAGCAGTCATCAGAACAACGATAACCAGCAGAGAAAGAAGAATACGGACAAAGGCGGTAACCATTCTGGTGGTAATCATGGCCATAAGAATAAAAGAAGTGAGTTGGGAGGAGATTTTAAAAAGAGGAGATTCAACAACGACCATGTGAAGACGCGGCGCCATCAAAGAATCGGTTCTAGGGAGGAGAACGACCACCGGTCAGTATGCTATAAATGCGGAAAGAGGGACATATCACCCAAACCGCAACAGCAGTTCAAGGTATGTTATAATTGTGGAAGGGAAGGACATATCGCTCGAGATTGTACGGTAACGAAACCAAGTCCAGCGGGGATGGTGACTCAAAAGGCTGTCCCAGAAAAGTAAAAGTCAACGGTTCCTGGAAGTGTATAGATCGAGGAATTTGTAATTTAATTTAAAAATATTTATTGAATTAAATAAATATTTTAAATAATTTAGTTGTTGAGGAAAATAAATATTTGATGAATTGTGATGAATTAATTTAGTAACTAAATTAATTAATATTAATTGAATCGAGTAATGATAATTTTATTTGTTGGATTTAATTTAAGGAAATAATTAAATTAAATCAATTGCTTAATATTTAAGAAATTAGTTAATTAAATGAGTTGTTTAATTTAATGAAAATGAATAAATTGAATAAAGTGATGTGTCTAATTTATTAATTAAATTAGATATATAATTATTTATTAATTTTAAGTATAATGATAATAAGATTTTTATTATTATAAGTTATTGAGATTAACCAAGCTAAGTTATTTAAATTAATTAACTAAATTAAAGTGTGACACAAGTAACTATACAATATAAATAATATAATAATAAACTAGTTTGGGAATATTGTGGTAGCCAAACAAGTCCTTATGGCCTTTGGTCTAACTTAACAGATGAAGGCGCATTATTTTTTTAACTGAAAGACTACGTGGGGAAGTGGCCATGTTATTTCTACGCATTCTTCTTCTTCTCTCTTAAGGCTAGTATAGAGCAGAGAGGGTTTGGAGAGTAAAATACAGAGTTTTAGATTGACAAGAGGAAGAAGAGGATTTCTAAGCCTTAACACTATCTTTTGCTAGCATTCAATCAAGGATTTAAGGTATAATTCATTCATAAATCTCCAAGTTTTAGTTTTATATAAGTTCTCTGTAAATTAATTTTTTTTGGTTTTTTGTTCAAACGTTGTGTATATGGTATGGGTTAATATTGTAGAATCTGTAATCATCATGTATGCTTGTTATTTGTTATCAAATCCGTGAGAATTTGGGTTGAGGAAGAAAATGAAAATAGCAGTGTTTATTATGTTAAAATATATCAACTATGGAGTTTTGGTTTTTAAACCGTGTTTTCAAAATTTAAGGTTTCTAAAATTTTTGTTTAGTTGTTTAAATTGGTACATATATGCTTGGTAATATTTATGTGTACTTTACATGGATTACACATGTTAATTGGTGTTAGAAATTAAGACTAAATAGCTTGGTTTTGTTTCTGATTTTGGGTGTACTGTAATTCGGAACCCCAGTGCCAAATTTCGCACCCTAGCGTAAAAACTAGGCAAGAAGTTCACGCCCCAGTGCTGGAATTCGCGCCCCGGCGCAACTGACTCACACCCCAGCGCTGGAAAAGTGGTATAGGTTGGACAGTTTTGACCTCCTGTAGTAAAATGGCCATAACGTTTTCACACAAACTCCGATTGAGATGAATCAAAATGATTCGGAAAGAGGACGAATAGACCTATAACTTTTATTCTTTAAGGTTTTCAATTTGAAATCGTTATGAAGGGTCAAAAATGGCCATCTTTAGGACTATTGTGTATTTGGAGCCAATTAGAGGGCGTCGGGATGCGCTAATGCAAGTGCAATCCTTTGTGTATTAGTATAACTTAATGATAACATGTTGGACATATAATAGGATGATGTATCAAGTTGTTAATGTGTATGTGGTGCAATGACATGATCACTTAAGTAGTTGTAATAAAACTAAAAAGTAATGTTCATGGAAAGATGCGATGTTGTTTAAACTTAAACTTAGTTAGTAGCTATACTAAAAGTAGAAAGCAACTCATGAGGGTAATGTTAGTGTAACTAATGTGTATTGTCAATACATATGGTATTTGTAGGACTTGGGGTGAAGCGTGAGTAGTGATTGTTTTAACCCACATACGAGGCAAGTTCTCTAACCCTACTTTTATAATTGTGCAAGTTCTAAACCTTATCTCTTTACAATTGAGCAAGCTTTCGAACTTTGTTCTTTTCACATCGAACGCAAGTTTCCATTCCTATATTATTATTCTGCAAGTTTCTAACATTCTTTATGAATTTGAGCAAGCTTAACCTATCTTGCGTATGTTTGTACAAGCTTATGTAACCTAATTCATTACACTGAGCGAGATTTAGTTTCCTAATTATTATTCAAAGCATATAATGTTCTAATACATTGATTCAAGGGAGATTGTTTTAACTCTTTTATAGCGCTTTGCATGTATATCATGATTACTCAATTATATATTATTGTTATTTAATTTTTGACTTTGATAACCTTGTTCAAAGCTTTATCGTTGTATTACACCTTCAAGTAGTAAGCAAACCTTTATTGATTGAATTAATCTATATTCGAATAGTGTTCTAAAATTCTAGAAACACTGATAAGCTAGTTCCAAACTAAACTTTCTTTAGTGAGGAAATTCTAAATCCAAACTGAGACGAACAACCCTAACATAGCGGATTTTGTACGTGTAACGTTTAGATGTTTGTGAACAATACATGGTACAAAGGGCTGATCCCCCTAAGTACGATAAGAAGGGTCCGTATAGTCTAAATGACTGTTAAGGTTGGGTAATAATACCTAAGTACCGGGGACATAGTTCGTGGTCTTAAGACCCTCAGATAATTAAAGTTTGAACTTTTTTTCTAGTTTGATTTATAGAAAAAGCTCCTTATTATTCAGTTTTCATTGTTCACTCTCATATTATTATCATTGCTACGTTTTATATCAGTGAGCATTTGTTTGTTCACTCTTGCAATTAACACTGCAACTAAAGTGGAGAAAGTTGATGAGCCATCGACTAGCAAAGGTAAAGGCAAGATGTCCAAATGATGAAGACTTATGATAATTTTATTTAAATGTTTTATGTTTCAAGACTTGTTTTAAATATGTGATGTATTCCGCAAACTTATGTAATAATTTTAAGGTTAGATTACCTAGGATTTAGTTTGAGATGATGATGTAACCCTTTAATGGGAGAGATTATTGTTTAAATTATTCAAATTATGTCTTTGTCCCTTATTATGGGTAGTTAGATATAATAGTTTTTGATAAGTGAGCACCAAATCCTGTGGGAATGGAGTACCTGGATTTGGGGGTGTCACAGGAAGAGCATTTGTCGTGACTGGTCAAAATGCGAGGAACCCAAACGAGGTGATCACAGGTAAGCTAATCATAAATTCTTACGAAGTTTATACCTTACTTGATACCGGTGCTACCCATTCATTTATCTCTCCTGCTTGTGCTCAATGTTTAAACTTAACTCCAGAGAAATTAGACTTTGATTTATCTGTGGAGACTCCGTTAGGAGAAACTTTCATCCCATCCACTGTTTATAAATCTTAATTGATCCAAGTTGGCACCATCACATTACCTGTTGACCTTATCTCTTTAAAGATACTTGCTTTTGATGTGATTTTAGGGATTGATTGGTTAAATACTCATCATGCCAAAATTGATTGTTTTCGTAAGGTTGTTAGTTTTCATATTCCTAACCAACCTGTTGTACGAATTCAAGCAACTAAACCATTAAAATCAATCACTATTATATCTAGTCATAAAGCTATTCGTTTATTGAAAAACGGATGTCAAACTTTCTTAGCCCATGTTATGGATTTGAATAAAGACACGTCAGATTTGAATAATATTCCTATTGTTAGTAAATTTCCTGACGTCTTTCCAGAAGAACTTCCCGGTCTACCCCCAGAACGTGAAGTTGAATTCTTTATTGATCTTGAACCTGGTACAAAGCCCATTTCTAAAACCCTATATCGAATGGCTCCTATTGAACTTCAGAAGTTAAAGGTCCAACTACAGGAGTTGTTGGACATCGGTTTCATTCGTCCTAATACATCTCCTTGGGGTGCTCCTATTTTATTTGTAAAGAAAAAAGACGGAAGTATGCGACTTTGTATTGACTATCGAGAATTAAACCACGTCACTATCAAGAATAGGTATCCGCTACCTCGTATTGATGACCTGTTTGACCAGTTACAAGGAGCACAATTCTTTTTAAAAATCGATCTTCGTTCTGGATATCATCAGCTGAAGATAAAAACTGAGGATATTACAAAGACTACCTTCAAAACTCGGTACGGGCATTATGAATTCTTAGTCATGTCTTTTGGATTGACTAATGCTCCTGCGGCTTTCATGGATATGATGAACCGAGTATTCAAGGATTATTTGGATCAGTTCGTTATTGTCTTTATTGAGGACATTCTCATATATTCCAAAAGCCGTGAAGATCATGAGCACCATTTGAAGCTGGTACTCCAAAGACTTAGTAAAAACAAGCTTTATGCTAAGTTGAAGAAATGCGAGTTCTGGCTTGAGGAAGTAGCATTCCTCGGGTACGTGGTGTCAAAACATGGAGTATCTGTCGACCCGGCGAAGATTGAAGCAATACAAAGTTGGGAGCAACCAAGTTTCGGTGATCAAATACGTAACTACGGGCTTAAATTTGGTTATTATCGGGGATTCGTGGAAGGATTTTCTAGAATCGTTACTCCTTTAACTCAGCTAACTCGGAAGGATACAAAATTCATATGGAGCGAGGAATGCGAGAAGACTTAGGGTGTGTTCTCATGCAATATGGGAAAGTCATAGCCTATGCCTCGCGACAACTTAAAGAATATGAGAGGAATTATCCTACTCATGATCTAGAGTTAAGAAATGATCGTTGCAGCGCTAAAGATCTGGAGACACTATCTATATGGAGAGAAAGTGGAGATATATTCAGACCATAAAAGCCTCAAATATTTCTTCACCCAAAAGGAACTCAACATGCGGCAATGACATTGGCTCGAGCTGTTGAAAGATTATGACCACACTATTCAATACCATCCTGGAAAAGCAAACGTAGTAGCTGACGCATTGAGTAGAAGATCATATACAAGAATGAGTGCGATGATGTCAAGTATATACATAGAACCAACTTTAATCGATGAAGTTAAAGTTGCTCAAGCCACCGACCCGGAGCTGATGCGTATGAAGAAGAAAGTACAAGAAGGTGCTATTCCGAAAGCGAGAATCAATGAAGAAGGAATACTTTGAGTCATCTCTAGACTTTGTGTTCCTAACAATTCTGATTTAAAGAACAAGATCATGATGAAGGCACACAATACACCATTTGCAAACCATCCTGGAAGTACCAAAATGTATCGTGATCTTCGACATACATTTTGGTGGAACAATATGAAGAGAGAGATCGCGAAGTTTATCTCGAGGTGTTTAACTTGTCAACATGTAAATGGGGAGATTCAAGTGCCTAAGGGTCCATTGCAACCACTTGAGATTCTGAAATGGAAGTGGGAACACATTACCATGGATTTCGTTATGGGTCTTCCCATGGTTTCTCAAGGCATAAATGCTATTTTGGTTATTGTTGATAGATTAACTAAGTCTGCTCATTTCTTGCCAATATGGGAGAATTATTCCCTTGAACGTTTTGCTCATATGTATGTAAATGAGATTGTGAGATTGCATGGCATGTTAGTATCCATAGTTTTGGATCGTGACCCAAGATTCACTTCACGATTTTGGGTTAGCTTGCAAAAAGCTATGGAGCGCAGTTTTATTTATTGATTCGGCATACCATTCTCAAATGGATGGACAATCAGAGAGGACTATTCAAACTCTTGAAGATCTATTAAGACTCTGTGTCCTAGATTTCAAAGGGAGTTGGGATAAGTATTTGCCATTGGTGGAATTCTCCTACAACAACAGTTATTAGGAAAGTATAGGTGTGGCTCCATTCGAAGCATTGTATGGACGAAAGTGTCGCTCTCCAATATGTTGGGATGAGGTGGGTGAAACAATATTGTTGGGACCCGAGTTGGTACGTCAGACTACGAAAAAGATCCAAATGATTCGACAACGTATACAAACGGCACAGGATCAACAAAAGAGTTATGCGGATCTTTATCGAAAGGACGTGGAATTTAGTATTGGGGATCATGTATTGTTGCGTGTTGCTCCATGGAAGGGAGTTACAAGATTTGGGAAGAGAGGAAAACTCAATCCAAGATTTATTGGTCCATTTCAGATTCTTGACCGAGTACGAAATGTGGCATATAGACTCGCATTACCTCCAAGTATATCTCGTGTTCATAATGTTTTTCATATATCTGTGCTACATTAATATGTGAAAGACCCGAACCACGTTATTGAGTTAGAATCGGACGAGATAGCCGAAGACTTAACGTACGAAGAGGTACTTGTCAAGATCTTGGATAGGAAAAAGCATGTCCTACGCACAAAGGTCATACCACAAGTCAAAGTTTTGTGGAGGAACCATGCTATAGAGGAAATGACCTGGGAGTTGGAAACGGAAATGAAAGCGAGGTATCCTCACCTTTTTCGAAACACCAGGTACGTATATCAATTTCGAGGACGAAATTTCATAAGGAGAAGAGGTTGTAAGACCCAAACTTATTATTAAATAAATCAAATTTCCTCTATTTATTATTTTGAAATAGTAAGGGTTGATTTGATTAATGTGGTTAGTTATGGGTAAAATGCGCAAATATTTTAAATATGCAAGTGGTTATAAAATATTCATTTTTATCAGAGAATATTCGTTTGGTCGTGGAATATTCTTCTTGTCGAGGAATGTTTGCGATTTACCTTGACCTTATGTGGGCCCCATAACTAAAAACGATTGGATGAAGAAAGCGACAAGTATAAGTTATTTATAAATAACTGGCGTTGTTATTCTGAATTATCTTGTTAAAATATACTCGGTGGTTAAAACACAAGAAGATTGCGGTATTGTACCAATTATTGATTCTTATGTAGGAAGGCATTACTCAATAATTATTCACAGTGAATTCTTATTCAATATTTTATTTTATTGATTCAATAATTGCTACATTGATATTTTATATTATTGTTGTTTCAATAATTGTCACTACACAGTATTTTCATTATCAGATCAATAATTCATATTATTTGAATAATATTATTAGATAACATTATTGGCAATGTCTAGAAAGTTCTGTCTAAGGAGAGGTTTGGTCACCTAATTACGCGCCAGTAAGGAGAAATCCTTATTGGAAAGCCCCCTCTTTCCTAGGAACTGCCTGGTTGTCAGTATTGTGATTCTGTAATATTATTTGTGAATAATTAATTATTGATTTATATGATAAAGAAAATATTCATTTTATGTGGATATAGATGGAGAAAATTTTTAATGTGACAATTGTTAAAAATTGATATTTTATCTTTTTCGATAAAATAATTCATTTAAATATATTATTATATTTTAATAATATAATAATGGTGATATTTTTACAATGAATGTGGGATATATGAATAAATGAGGAGGAAGAGTATTTTTGTTGCAATAAATATTTAAAACATGTTTTTCATGTTTGTGGATCCCATTTCTTGACTGAAATTTGATTATAGCTTGTAAGATCGCCCGTTTATGGATTTCGGTCAATTTCTGTTTGGAATTTGAAAAACTTTCTTCTGTAAAGTTGTAGAGAATGAAATTTCCTACGAAAAGGACATGAGGTTTGAATTTTTCTGATAAAAGAGCTATTTATTGTGAATTATTGAAGTTTTGGATTAATTGATTTTGATTTTTTTTGGAGTTTTAATTGATTTATGTGAGAAAAACGTTTTTTGAGAGGTGGGCTACATGTGTGGCTGATGTTTGGCTCAATTAGTGTGCGTAGGAAGTTGTGGAAAATAATATTAATATTTATTAAATTTTCTGCTTTGGTGTTCTAAGCAATTTTCTTTAAATAGGGTGCTTAGGTTAGAATTGAAAATCAAACAAAAATCTGAAGTTTTCTCTCCCTTTCTCTCTCTATATTATCGAGTGTATTCTTGTGAGTATTTTGATACTTTGAGTGTTGCTATACGGTGCAAGTTCCCTTCAGCACTATATCCGGTATCCTAGCTATAAGTACAGTCTTTTCAAGGTAAGAGATATTATTTTTTTTAAAATGATATTATTTCTTCTAATATCATTATACCGGATTATTGGTAAGATTTTTCTTGTAAAATTCTTGTCTTTTAGTGTCGGGGTTAGTATTCACGTATACGACACTATTCACGAATACGACACTATTCACAGGAAAAATTAAATTTTTGTTTTTTGTCCAAAATATCTATTATGGATACTAGCTTTGATTGTATCCATGTTTTGATCATTCTTGAATTTTAATTCACTATGAGTATTTATGAAGTATTTTTGAACTCAGATTGTTTAAAGTATGAATCCTTAGTATTTGTTCTTTTGTTTCACTGGATTCGTTTTCTTTAAAATATTTTTCATCATCCTCAGTCTTAAATGATGATATTACTGAATATCTTTGGCCTGTAATACAAAGATGGTTGATTTTCTTATAAATATCTTTGGCCCGTAGTGCAAAGATGAACAGGTGTTGAGATGAACATGACCAACTGATGAATATCTTTGGCCTGTAGTGCAAAGATGAATATTTGATTCAAGATGTATATTGATTGATGTTACAGGGATAAAATATTGATGATGGACTTTTAAATTCATAGATAATAATAGATTTCATTCTCTACGTAACTCTTCTATGAATTATTATTTCCGCTACGAATATTGATCTGAAACTTGTTGTCTATTGTATTTTATCAGATTTTTCCCTGTTGAAGACTAACGATAATTTGTTCTATATTATCTTGGTCATAATATTCTTTACTGGGCTAGTTGAGCTCACCCTTTTTCTTTTTGTTCCATTTTTCTTCTCAGGAGGCGAGAATGTAGCGAGTTCTAGTCGGGGTGTGGAATGATGATTCTAGAAAGTTATTTTAGTAGTCCTCACCATTTTTGTAAAATAATGTACCAATAATTGTAATGAGGACTTATTTGGGTGTGAATATTGTCTAGACGACAATATTTGTATTTAAACTCACAATTTTTATGTTGTATTAATAAAGTTGTAGTTGTTTCTGTACCAAGTTATTGATGACTCAAAATGGGTGATGTATACCTATTTTGGGGGCGTCACACATGGGACTATCCGTTTTGTCAAAATCATCCCCGAAATTTGTGGTTGACTTTTTCCTCAAAAAAGTTAACCGGTTGACTTTGACCAAAAAGTCAACTGTGACACTTTTTCGTGATTACAGTCTATCCTGACTAATATCGACGCTCCGGACTTGAATACGCAGTCCGCGTCTCTAAATTCTGCTCTGAACTCCAGCTCATGATTTAATACCATCCCACATAATAAATTAAATAATTCCCTACTTAATCACTTTAAATAGTTAAATAAAACTAAACCAACCATTTAAATACATCTCATCACATATCTTGAAATAACACATATATGTACAACACATATACATCTAATAAATGAAATCACCAAAAAGGTTCATATAAAATCATTTATTGATAATTCTTAAATTACATAAAAAATCTCGGATATTACATTCACCCTCCCTTATAAGGATTCCGTCCCCGGAATCATTACACATCAAACAAAAAGATTAGGGTAATTTTTCATCATTTTCTCCTCGAGTACCCATGTAGCCTCATCGGCGTTGTGGTTCCTCCATACTACCTTAACAGAAGGTATTATCTTATTTCTTAACACTTGTTCTTTTCTATCAATTATCTGCAGTGGGACCTCTTCATAGGTTAAGTCCTTTTCAAACTGAATAGGTTTATACTCTATGACATGCTTGTAATCCTGCTTATAGGGTCGTAATACTGAAATGTGGAACACATTGTGTATATGTTCTAACTCCGGAGGTAAAGCTATTTCATAAGCTACCTCACCCACTCGCCTCAACACTTCGAAGGGTCCTATGAATCTGGGACTAAGTTTTCCCTTCTTCCCAAATCTCATTTTCCCTTTCCAAGGTGACACTTTCAAAAACACATAAGTGCCAACGTCGAAGTCTCGTTGTTGCCGATGTTGATCTGCATATTTCTTCTGTCGATCCTGAGCCTTCACTAGCCTTGCTCGTATTGTTTTGATCACGTCTGCAGTTTGTTGCACCAATTCTAGCCCTATCAATTGTCGTTCTCCCACTTCATCCCAACACAATGGCATTTTGCATTTCCTTCCATATAAAGCTTCATAAGGTGGCATACCGATGCTCGCGTGATAACTGTGGTTGTACACAAATTCCACCAACGGTAGTTGGTCATCCTAGCTCCCTTTGAAATCCATAACACATGCTCTCAGCATGTCCTCTAATGTTTGAATAGTTTTCCCTCTCTACCCATTTGTTTGAGGATGATACGCCGTGCTCAACCTTAGTTGTGTTCCCATGCGTTCTTGAAAACTTCTCTAGAAATTTGCTGTGAACCGCAGATCGCGATCTGACACAATTGATATAGGTACCCCATGCTTGGAAACAATCTCTTTAATGTAAAGCTTTACCAACTGATCCAAGGTATATCTGATCTTGATTGGCAAAAAATGTGCTGACTTAGTTAATCGATCAACGATCACCCATACTGCATCGTAACACTTCTGCGTAGTTGGAAGTCCTACCATAAAGTCCATCGTGATATGCTCCGACTTCCATTCTAGAACTTCTAAAGGTTGAAGTAACCTGCTCGATTTTTGATGTTTCGCCTTAACTCGCTGGCATATTAAACACTTGTTGATGTACTCTACGACTTCTCTTTTCATATTGGGCCACCAATAATGTTGGCGGAGATCCTGATACATCTGTGTGCTTCCCAGGTGGATTGAGTAACTTGAGCTATGAGCTTCCTGCAAGATTTCTTCCTTTAATTCAGACACCGCTGGCACCCAAATTCTCTTCTCAAACCTCAATAGTCCATCACCCCCATACTGAATTTAAGCTCTTCTCCATCTGAAATTCTTTTCCTCACCTTCATACATTCCTCATCGTTGCCTTGTGCTTCCTTGATTTTGTCCAATAGAGTCAGATGAGCCTCCATTGCGAAGAGTTTCCCCTCTAGCTCCCTCGAACTTTTTATCTCGAGTTCCAATCTAGCCATCTCCTTTATTAACTTCTCTTGAGCTGTTAACATTGCCAATCTAACATTGCCCTTTCTCCTTAGCGCATCTGCTACCACGTTAGCTTTCCCTAGATGATACAAGATGTCACAATCATAATCCTTTATAAGTTCCAACCATCTTCTATGTCTCATATTCAACTCCTTCTGCGTGAAGATATACTTTAGACTTTTATGGTCCGTGTATATTTCACACCTTACACCGTACAAATAGTGCCTCCATATCTTAAGGGTAAATACTACCGCCTCCAATTCCAGGTCATGGGTAGGATATCCCTTCTCGTAATCCTTCAATTGACACGATGCGTACGCAATAACTTTACCATATTGCATAAGCACACAACCAAGTCCTTTGTGTGACGCATAACTAAAAATCACGAAGTTACCTGTATCGTCGGGTAAAGACAACACTGGTGCTTCACTCAGTCTTTTCCTTAGTTCCTTAAAACTCTCTTCACACTTCTCCATCCAGACAAATTTTACCGACTTCTTCGTTAAATTAAATTCAGCGTTCGCTATCTTTGAAAAATCTTGCATAAACCAAATCTGTAATAGCTTTGCCGGTCAAAGAAACTTCTTACTCCAGTCGGTGACTTTGGTTGTTCCCAATTCTGAACCGCTTCCACCTTTGCTGGATCCACAGAAATTCCGTCCTTGTCGATTACGTGACCCAAAAATTAAACTTTCTCCAACTAGAACTCACACTTTGAGAATTTTGCGTATAACTTATCCTTCTTCAACGCCCTCAATACTAACCTTAAATGTTCAACATGATCTTCCTGAGTCTTGGAATAGATTAGGATATTATCTATGAACATAACTACGATATTATCTAAATATTGCTTGAACACCCGATTCTTCATGTCCATAAACGCTGCTAGCGCATTTGTTAACCCGAACGACAACACCAGGAACTCGTAGTGACCGTAACAAGTCCTGAACGTGTCTTAGGTACATCCTCCTTCCTCACCTTTAACTAGTGATATCACGTCCTCAAGTCAATTTTAGAAAAATATTTCCCTCCCTTCAACTGATCAAACAAATCATCTATCCAAGGTAACGGGTACTTGTTCTTAATCGTCACCTTGTTCAACTCTCGATAGTCGATACATAGTCTCATTGATCCGTCCTTCTTTTTCACAAATAAAACCAGTGCTCCCCAAGGAGACACACTCGGTTGAATATACTTCTTATCCAATAACTCATGCAACTGTACCATCAGCTCCTTCATTTCTATCGGTGCCATTTTGTTAGGGGATTTCAAAATCAGTGTCGTTCCCAGTACCAAATCTATAACGAATTCAACCTCCTGATCCGGCGGAAGTCCTGGCAATTCCTCCAGAAATACATCCAAAAATTCTTTCACTACTGGTATCTGTCCCATCTCTATCCCTGCTTTCTGCGTATCGACAATATGGGCCAAATATCCTACACATCCCTTTCTCAGTAACTTCTTTGCTTGCATCATCATCAGACAACTTGAGTGTCTCGGCGACCTACTTCAATAAAACGCTACCTTGGACTAGTCTGGAGTCCTAAGGTTTATACACTTCTTCTACCAAACTATCATCGCTCCATGGTTAAATAACCAATCCATTCCTAGAATTACATCAAATTCTCCTAATTGAATTGGAATTAAATCCATAGGTAACTTATATCCCCTGATGTCTACAACACAATTTCTATAGACATGGTTAATGGGAATCATTTCCTTATTAGCAACATCTATGTTCATAGGATATTCTAATTCTTCCTAGGGTAAGTTTAATTATTGGGAGAATTCATGCGATACGAAGGAACAAATAGCACCCGAATCAAATAATATATAAGCAGATATATCATTGATCGGAATGATACCTAAAACCACATCCCTGGATGCGACCGCATCCTGAACCATCATGTTGAAAGTCTTTGTTGTTGGTTAATTCTGAGTTGGTGGTCCAATAATTGTGAGATTCCCACCGCTTTGTCCCCTTCCTTCATTTCCTCCTATTGTGTTCTTCTTTGGGCAATTCGTTGCCTGATGATCTAATGCTCCACAGCTCAAGCATCCATTTCTCTTTGCTATAGAGCAATTGGGAGAGATGTGCCCTCCTGCCCGCAGTTGAAACAGACATTCTTCCCTTTTAGACATGCCCCCGAGTGATTCCTCCCACACTCCTTGCATGCCTCAGTTCTCTTCTTTACTTCCCCTAGTTTTCCCCTAGAGTTTCCCGATTTAAAATTATTGTTGCTACTGTTGTTATTGTTCCACTTCCTCTTCTTTTCACCACTACTGCTGCTACCTTCCCCACGATTCCCTCCTTCATTCTTTTTCTTTTTCTCCTTGTTAAATTTCATCAGGCCCTCACTTTCGCCTTTAGCGATTATAGCTTTCTACTGGAGAGTCGCGAAGCTATTCGTTTGTAACACCGAGAGTCTGCTATATAACCATGGTTTGAGACCCTGCTAAAACCTCCTCATTTTTCTCTCCTCAGTGTCAACCTGGTGAGGTGCAAACCTCGCCAGCTCGTTGAATTTTGCGGTATATTGAGGTACTGTCATGTCTTCTTGCTTCATCTCTAGGAATCGCATCTCCATACGAATCTGCATACTAACCAAAAAATAGTTCTGGAAAAAAAAATTCTTAAACCCTTCCCAAGGTATCACACCTTCTCCAGCCCTAGTCTGGTTTGCCTCCCACCAGAAGTTGGCTTCACCCTTCAGCATATAAGTGGCGAAGATTGTTTTCTGATCATCACCTACTCGGGCGATAGAGAACGCTTTTTCAATTTCCTTAACCCAAGTTTGAGCTTCGATGGGTTCAGTGGTTCCTTTGAACTCAGGGGATCCCGCGCTCTTGAAGTCCTTAAAGTGTGCCACTTGAGCCACTGAAGGGTTATTGGCATTCGGGGTTCGATTCTGAAGTGCCCCCACTAACATGTCTACAAACTGCTACATAGGGTTCGGTGGATCCCCAACATTACCACCTGACCCCTCGGTTGTTTGACGACGTCTTCCTCTAGCCATCTATCTGTTTAAATGAACTTAATGTTATTATCTTATAACTTACACTACAGAATATATCATTCATAAGAAGAGAACTTAATCATCACATCACATACTTAAATGAAAGCATATTTATTTATAAACATAACATCCAAGGTATATCATCGTCTTATGGCATTAAGCCATTTATATCACGTAAACCAAAGTACTTGGTAAAAACCAAAACCAAGTTTTATTTCATAGCAAAGCATTCTAAATGCTAATAGTAAAAGTTCATCAAAAATAAACTAAAGACCCCACCTAATGGCGTCTTCATGCTCCTCATCCGCTATCTCCAGTACCAGCCCTCGACTTATAACACGTCTAGACCGGTGCTCCTTACTTGGAAAGTGATGCACCCTATGCTGGAACCTTCCATATGCTGACTTAAATGCGTACTTCATCTTTTCTATCTTAACCTTTTTATCTCTCACCTCTCCTTCCAACTCGCTAGTTAACTTCTCGGCCCAAACACAGTCTCTCCTCTCATCTCCCCATAATGTAGTAATAATCTGTTTGTCAGTTTAGAGACTCTATATCCTAGACTCTAACCCATTAATGGTATGTCTCAAGTGGGTCCTAATAGCTTCTTTCTCATCCTCTAGCCTATCCGCCTTCTGGTCTGATGCCCGCAGCTTGTCAGCCAAATCCTTGTTCCTAATTATCAGGTGGTGCACCAATGCCTCAAGCAATCTTTGCTTGACTTCTTTGCTCCGAATCTGACTCATCCAACTCATGGACCTTTTCGTCCAACTCCGTAATCCTATCCATCAACTCATCCAACAAAGTATCCTCAGGTGCTTCTTCGGAGTCCTCCCCGGGCTCCTCTCCCTCTTCAAGATACTCCTCTAGGTTTAAGTTAGTTGTTGCCTCAGCTATAGGCTCAGGTACAGTTGTCACCAACTGCTCACTCACAACGTGGATATCTCTAACCTCCTCTTCTCCTGACATCCTTCAAATAAGATAAAATAACTCGGTTAGTATTTTAAAATAGATGTTTTTGTTTTTAGGAAAACAAATATATTTGACACAACGCCTAGAACTCTTGGTGAGTTCATCTCCTTATTTTCTCCACTAATTCCCTAAAGTTATAGTCTAAGGTTCCCCACCTAAGGATTATAACCTATGGCTTTGATACCAACCTGTGGCACCCCCAAATCAGTGTAACATCGATTACAGAACATGTGCCCGATAATTGTTGTTAATAAATTGGCATTTATTTAGGTTTTATAGTAGTTAAGAAACTTGCATTTATTTAGGATTCAATAAACTTGCTTCTATTATGTTCACAGGTTAGTCAAGTCTAATCCAAGTGTATTGCCCGATTCATTCTAATATGCCTAGCCTATTCTCAACTTAGCAAGCAAGGAGGAAGATTGCTATATTTTTAGGGAAGTCCTCACGCTTAATTTTTCTTTATATTGACGTAATGAGGACATTACATGTGTTAAGTTTGGGGGGGGGGGGACTTGATTAGTGTCGTTCATTCATTTTAATATGTATATAAAAAAAGAAGAAAAAATTCAAAAAATTCAAAAATATTAATTTAGTTTACTATTTTATTGCATTTAGTATTGCATTGCATGATTCCATCTGTTAGATAGTTTAAGTCTGTTTTGGTCAATGATGAGATTGTAATTGTGTAGATGAATTAGTATTGATTATTTAGGCTTTGATATGACCTCCTGTTATGAATTAAATCTTTTTATGTTTGAAACAGGTATAATCAATTTAGCACATTATAAACAACTTTGTTGACTGATTAAGTTTAAATGGACACATAATGGAATTCTTAAGGATAATACTAGTTTGAATGAAAGAAAGACATGAATAGGCGGAGATGACTAGATTTAGAAAAAAACCTATGTTTGGGGGAAATTTTGGGATATATAAGCTATAAAAAATGAATAAACATCGTGGCTAGTCTAGTTTTATGGCCTTTGTTACTTGAGTAAGTAAGCCCGAGGGGATATCTCAACACCTAGCGCCCTAAGGCCTTAATGGCTTGGGAGTCATTGGTCGAAAACTCGTTAAGGTAGTATTGAAAAGCCTAAGGGAATAAGACATTGAACAGCCATGAGAAAAGTTTATTATATAAAAATAAATAAATAGAATGAATAAAACGAAAAATAAGAGCAAAAATCCCCCGTGAATAAAAAAAGAAAAAAAGAAGAAGCATAAGTATCCCGTTTTGACCCTTGTATCTGGTAGCTGTTTAATTTTAATCGGATCTTACTTGTTTTTGGATTACTACAGTTTACATTGTTTGATTCCATCAAAGAGGTTTATTATGTGTTGTATTTAGCTTTATATCAGTTAGCATGGTTGTTGAGAACACACACACTATTTCACTGATAACAGTCTAAGATTTGATGATTGATTAAGAAGTTATTGATTTGTCTTAATATGATATAATGTCATGTTTACTTGATTTCTCTGAGGTCGTGTGATTAGATTATGTTCTGTCTTACTGCTGGATTCGTAGGCATATAGTAGATGCATTTGCATTGCATATCATGTTGCTTGGGGACAAACAACTGTTTAAGTTTGAGGGTATTTGATAAGTAGGTTTTATACCTACTTATCCGGTATCTATTACTTGAATTAGTTGCTTAAACCTATGTTTCGTAGTTATTTTGCATGCATTGTGTGTGTATTTCATACATTTTATGTTATTTTGTAGGCTATAACACGACATTGGCATGAAGAAGCAAGGAAAAGCAATCCAAACATCTTTTGGACTAAAATATGCAAGCAAATACAAGAAGGGAAGATTGTAAAGCTTTTAACACCAAGTTGGATGCATGGTCTTGGCTTGGAACTTGGATTTCATTGTATATCTACTTCATAGATTTTTGGAACATCTTGAATCATCCTAATCGGAGCTCGGATGCGAGAGTTATGTCCTTTTTATCAACAAAGATCAAAACTAAGAGTTGTCATGCTTGCCATTTATATAGCTGCTACTTCAAGCCCAATTTCGACCTTAAACCGGCCAGAATCTATCAATTCTCAAAGAATGAAAGTTGTATATCTCGTCGATATCTTCGATTTGATAGGAAGCAGGTCCCGTAACTCCTAGCGGATCAAAGATTGTGCCTGTTTTACCAAATCACATCACAGTAGAAAATAGAGCGGCGCGGGGTGCGCCGTGCCATCGATTTTTTCTCACAAGATGGTAGCGTGGCCCAAATTGGCCTAGAAGCACTCCTCTGGGCGCTACTGGTGCGGGGAGAGTTAATTTTGGTGTTATGTTGTCCAATTTGAGCTAGAATTGTGACGCCCCCAAATTCTCTACATTCACTGTAGCCAATTTGGTGCTCACGTAAATATTTTTTAAGATAATAATTCCTATAAATCCAATCTATTCATATTCATAGTAAATAGTAGTTCTCGTCAGAATAATCATTACTTATATAACAATCTATTCCTCCACTTTTACTGATGAATTTCCTTAATTCATCTCTTACCAACTTAACTTTGGGTTATCTCTCTATTACTGCTTTTTCCCTAATACCAAATCTCTTATTATCTTTACAATAGTTTCTAAACTCCTTGCCATATTTAACTCCAAATCTCACTCTTCAAGGTCACTCCCTAGATCCATCACCATCTCATTTCTTATAACCTTAATCATCATTATATATTACAAAGACCTTTTATCTCCATATCTCCTCATTTCTTACAACTTGCCTTTGTCTATTCTAGACATGCCTAATATCTCCAAAATACTTCAATGCAATGAGTATCTAACCCATTCCCTAAGTTTATATCTTTATTACCTTCACTACAATTACTCAAGTCATATCCTAAGGTATTCCTACCCTAGCTCTATAACTCATCGCTCACGATACCAATTGTGACGACCCCAAATTCTCTACATTCACTGTAGCCAATTTGGTGCTCACGTAAATATTCTATAAGATAATAATTCCTATAAATCCAAGATTCACAGTACTCATAGTAAATAGTAGTTCTCGTCAAAACAATCATTATAACTGAGTACCCTCACTTGGATGTATAGGTTTAGTATCTTATAGATATGTCTTCCATATCTATAATTCTTATCTATCTGACCTCCATAGTGTTAATGTTAGAGTTCTTAGAACTGAGTGAAGCGCTACCTCAGTGCATCAGAGAGCCAATGTCTGTTAACACTATCATTCAGATATATAGTTCATATAGATATTGTACACTTTTCTAATTCCATTAGAATAACAACTAAATATTTTAACTAATAATACACTAAACCAATAACATACCGTTACATTGATTTAAAAAAATCATTACTATTACATTATAGTTCTCAACAGGGTATCCATGTCTTAAGCCTTTATTCCACAATACCGGAACTTTTGGAATATATTCTTTCTATCTGTAAATGAAGGAAATATTTGCAGGGATGAGCTAAAGAAAGCTCAGCAAGTTTTGAACAATAAATAATTGTTATACATATATCAATTCTAAAATAAATGAACATAAAGTTCAGAGTTTTTCCATACACACCAAATCTGGGTGAAATGAACATAAAGTTCAGAGTAGTGCCATAAATATATAATGAGGTTTATCTGTCAAACCCCGCACATTACGAGTTACTGTCAGTCCTATAGACTTAGCAACCCGGGTTAATCCGCTCAACCAAACAAAACTAGGAGTATGCATATCATCCTCTAAATATTATCCGATCATTGCTATAAATGTCAGAGACAGCTCCTCACTACCAAGGACAACAATAATTGCCCATCGACAATTCCTCACTGCCAGTTCTAATAGTGTCAGTATATATATCGGCACCAAAAAAAATTTCTTTTTCACAAACTGTGCTTTTATACATTGGTACTAAACAAAATTGGTTTCTCATAAACTATGCTTTGATATCAAATCAAATGCATTTTTCCATAATAATAACTCATATGACTTGGTTATGTTTGAACAAGAAATCATAACCTTTTAATAACAGAATTCACAAACACTATGTATCACCAGATCATAACTAATAAATATCAAATTTTCATTTAATAAAGTAATTTAAATGAAGCTGGCATTTGAAATATGAGGTTTGCACAAAGTGCAGAAAAACATGCATGTATCGTCGACTATTGCTACACAGTCTATTTAACTTCGTCTAAAGACCTAATATTAATAATATAGTTCTCCAAGTTAGAATAATATCATCACAATGTATTATTGTGAATTACTGTTATAAAATAACCTAAACACATTATCACATAATCCTATCGGTCTATAAGACACATAAGACCTAACCTCAAGTCAAAATATTACAGTCTGAGTTGAGTTTGGTACTATTTTGACAGTCTGATTGCCTAATCGGATAATTATCCAGCTTAATCCCAAAAAGACTCTGCCTAAATACTTCACAATTATATTAAATAATTTAATCATCAGTTAAAACTATTTTTCCATAACTCATAACAATTTATAAATAATTATTACTATTTATCAAAAAAATTCAATCACTTATAACTTATTTATATAAAGTAAATACCACTTTATTCCCTTATCATTAATATTTATTTATTATTAAATATTAATGAAAATCATACCATAATATTATAATATATTTATATTATTTCAAAGTATTTTTAATACCTTAAAAATTACATATTTCAAAGTATTTTTAATACCTTAAATATTACATATTTCAAAGTATTTATAAGTAGCTCGGTCATGTTGTATGTGTGGTTCATGTCACATCTAAGACCGATTGGCACCTTTCGATGGTATATATACTATTTTACCCATGAGATAGCCATGTCTTACTCCTTTCAACCAGCAGAGTGCACAGACGCTATGTCCTGGTCGGTGTTCTTGACAGGGATCGGAGATCCATTTGGCATTCTGCCGTGTACAAGGCTCAGTTCTCCCTATAGCTTTATTACTCATACACCTGGCATGAATTATCTCCCTCTGGCTGGTTTGAGGGACATGACTACTTACCACCCACTGGCTATGATGTCACAGTTCGATCAGTTTCAGGACTTTCATCCTTTTGAGGGGGCATTAGGTCAGCGTTTGGCTTCTCACCACTTATCAGCAGAGGACAGATCTAGGGTGTATGCCTGTTGGGATCAGCGTGAGCTAACTGTGTTTCTTGTTATCCATCCGGGCTATTTGATAGAGTATTCTGCATGGATGGAGACAGAGACTACATCAGCTGAGGTTGTATCCACAATGTCGGGGATTAATTCTGATGGTGAGAAGCCCATGGAGGACATTGATTCTCCCTCCGAGGAGGAGCTATTTACTGGATTGCCAGTAGCTCTTGTTGATTCACTTAGTATTTCTGCAGTTGTGACTCCTCCTTCAGAGTATTTAGCCCAGAGTTTGCATCTGATGACATTTGAGAGAGATCAGGCTAGGGTCTTGATGTTGATAACTCTTGATGGGAGAGATGCCACTCTATTGGAGAGAGATGATGCTTTAGCTCATAGAGGCAACGCTATTGCTGAGTGGGATGAGGCTAGATCTTCCAGAGATGCACTGATTATTGAGAGGGATGGAGCTATATCTGCCTGGGATGTTGCCATTATAGATAGCACTACAGTGAGATCCCTTACCACTAGCATCATTGCCGATATGAGCACATATATTGATGAGCACAGTGTCACCATGCAGTTGGCTATGGATCTGTTAGCTCATGTAGATACCCTTGGGCAGGAGCTCACAACGTTACCTCTTTCTTCTGAAAGAGATGCGATGTTAGACTTGATAGCTCGCATATACACTGATTTTTAGATGAGCTTGTATCTTCCTACACAGACTAACTTAGCCATTTTGTCATGTACAGTTCATATTGTATATATCAAAAAATATTATATATGGCAGGGAAATATATTTTGATTCACTTCCCTTTTAGTTGTGTCTTGCTACTTTCTTGATATTTGCATGTTTCTTCAGGGCTTGTGATCTAGATGTATTCTGAACTCCTCCCTGACGGATGGACGTTGAGATGTCTCAGGATTTTTTAGAATGTATCGTTGATCTGTGTGTATCCCCTACCTTCTTTGGTGTCTTGGGACTGGTTTCTTTATGTCGATGTAGAGAGGAGTGTGGCTTTCCTATCTGAGGTTAACTGCACCATAGATGGTTGCTGGTACTCCTTTGTATGGGGGAGTCCAGTTAGTTCCATCTCTTATGGATTGGTGTTTCTCTTTGAGGATTCAACCACAGCTTAGATGGTCGCCAACTCTCCTATTTATGGGGAGGTCAAGTAGTTCCATCCCTTTGGTCTGAAGCCAATGAAATGTGGTAGATTGAAGGGTGATCCCAGTACCGTTGACAAGTTTTTGTATTTTGGTAGGGAGTGAGACCGAACCATAAATGGCTGCCTACGTACTCCTATTAAAGAGGAGATCAGTTCTGCGTAGTTCGAACCTGGTGTAATAGGTTCAATGTTGTATGTGAAAGGGTGTAGAAGGGTTGTGTTTTTTTTATATAGGGTGACTGGGACATAAAAATGGTTGCCTATGTACTCCCATGTGTGCGAGAGATCAGGTTGACGTAGTTCGCCCCATGTTTAGGACAGATTGCAGATGCAAAGTTTGATCCCATGTACAGGACAAACTGCAGGGGAAAAGTTTTATTGGTGGGACAAAACTACAGGTGTGAATAGTCTTATCCCTGGTGGGACAAAACTGCAGGTGTGGAAAGGTTCAATCCCTAGTGGGATAACAGAAGTTGAGTGAAGGGTTTTAAAACCAAAGATATGTGAAGGATCTACTGATCTAAAACCAGGCTGCTGTTTTGAAAAGTGTGTTTATCCCTGATGGGGCAGAAGGGTATGAAGAAAGGTTGTCAATTAAGAGGGTTAGAAAACCTGAATTAACTGGGGATCTGGTGATCCAAAACCAGGATGTTTGCTTGATGGTAACTTCAGACATAGTACCGTTTCACGGTGTTTGAGTTGATGAGTTGTGGAAATTCATCGCCATCTATTTCTTGTGATCTGAGAGCACCTCATGTCAATACCTCCTTGACAATAAACGAGCCTTCCCAGTTTGGAGTGAATTTTCCCTTAGCCTAATCTTGGTTGTCAATGATCTTCTTCAAAACTAAGTCGTGTTATTTAAACTTCCATAGCCAGACTTTTCTATTGTAGGATCTGGCGATCCTCTGTTGGAATAACTGAGCGTCTATCAACACTCTGAGGGATTCCATTTCTACCTCTATGGGAAGTACTGCTTCCATCCCATAGGCTAATGAGTAGTGGGTTGCCCCAGTGGAAGTGTGCATTGATGTTCTATAAGCTAATAAAGTTAGAGGCAACAAGTCAGGCCATCCTTTTTCATCGGCAGACATCTTTTGCACGATCTTCTTGATGTTTTTATTAGCTGCTTTAACAACACCATTCATCTTTGGATGATAGATGACGGAGTTGAGATGTTTGATGTGGAATTTACTGCATAACTCCTCCATAATTGGTTCTTAGCATTGTCTAACACAATCACCTCTGGTTGTCCATATCAATAAATGACATTGTTCTGATGAAACCAATGATAACTTCTTTGGTAACCCTGGGGAAGGAGGCTGCTTCTACCCATTTGGTGAAGTAGTCGATCATCGTGATGATAAATCGATGCCCATTACTGGCTTTGGGCTCGATGGGCCCGATCATGTCCATTCCCCACATTGAGAAGGGCCAAAGAGAACTCATATTATGGAGCTCCCTCAGAGGGGCGTGGATAGCATTCCCATGAATTTGGCATTGGTAGCATCTCTTAACATGATCATCATAGTCAGCCTTGAGAGAGAGCCAGTAGTGCCCTATTCTTAGGATCTTTTGGACAAGTAGAGGGTCGCTCATGTGTGGGCCACATACTCCACCATGGATTTCATCCATGAGCCTCTGAGCTTGGTCTTTGTCCAGACATCTGTGGAGACCTAGTCCTGCATCTCTTTTGTAGAGTGCATCTCCGCTCAGGTAGAATTTCATAGCCAATCGATGGATCAGCCTTCTTTCAATCGGATACACCTCAGTGGGTGTAGATCCATCTCGTAAGTACTCCTTGATATGCTGATACCAAGGGTGTTGGATGGGAGGTAGCTCATCCGATACTTCTCCAATGTAATTCCCATAGGCTAGAGCCTTTTACAGGGTAAATGGAATGCTTGGCATGTTTTCCTTGTCAGGTATTTTGATCAAGGAGGTCAAAGTTGCTAGCGCATCTGCAAAATCATTCCAAGGAATGTGGAGGAAGGAGATTTCTTCAAACTCCGCTGCCATCTGTAAAACTTGTCGATGGTAAGGCAAAAAATATAGCTCTTTGGTGTGATAGATTCCCGTGGATTATCTGATGACCAATTTGGAATCTCCAAAGATAGTTAACTGCCTGATACCCATTGATTGAGCAAGTTTTAGTCCCATGATATAACCTTCATACTCAACTATGTTGTTGGTGCTGACAAACTACAATTTAACGGCGATTGGATACTGCTCCCCCGTACTGGATACTAGAACTGCTCTAGCCCCAGAACCTTCAATGTTTACAGCTCCATTAAAATATATTTTCCACGTATGGTATGCATCGTACTGATAGTGTTGCTGAACTGTCATTACCCCTTCATCGAGGAAGTATGTTTCTAAGGGTTTGAAATCCCCTAAAGGTGTGGCGGCCAGTTGATCCGTAATTTCTTGACCTTTGATAGACTTTTGCGTCACGTAGACGATGTCAAATTGTTGTAGGATCGACTGCCATCTGGATAGCTGACAATTTAACATGGGTTTACTGAAACACGTACTTGAAAGGATCCACACGGGATATGAGATGGGTTGTGTGACCATGGAGGTAATGCCATAACCTCATGGAAGCCCATGCTAAAGCACAACATTTTTTCTCAATCAGAGTGTACTTGTGTTCACTGCTATTGAATCTTTTGCTGAGGTAGTAGATAGCTCGCTCTTGGCCTCTATCGTCTTTCTGTCCCGACATACAGTCCATGTCATTTGTAGATACTCGAAATTTTTTTTCCTATTATTAACTATGCAGGAGATAAAAAACATCTTTTTCACACTCCATAGATAACCCTGGAAGACCACAACATCAAATCCAACCCCGAAGATATCCCCGAGAGAGTTAATCCCAACCCAGAGATAACCCCGGGAGATCTAGTTTCCAGCCCCGGAAATAACCCCGGGAAAGTCAGTTCCAACCCCGGAGGTAACCCTGGGAGATCAACTTCAATGCCCAGATTCAACCCTGGGTGGTCAAGCCAACCTCAGAGATAACCTTGAGGACATTCAGAGTCAACAAAATGACACTCTCAGAGATAACCCTAGGAAAAGACCGCTACAACTGTATAAAAACTGGAGATAACCTCGAGAGGGGCAAAATGCTCATTTTGCCAACTCAACTTCAACTCAAATTAAATAAATTCATTACAACTCAAATTGCTTCAAAAGAAGTCCCACGAGAATCATATCTTAACTTCCGAGCTTAAACTACGTAAAATGACTCAACGGACTGCTTGACGGAAACCCGAAAATGCCATTTCGGTCATGGACCCATCTTCCTGGAATCAAAAAAGGGCAAATCATATGTCATGGCATAGCTCTTGGAAAGAGATTTCCAGAATCGTATGGCACGCTTCCATCGGATTCCCAGATTGAAAGTTATGAAGGATTGAACGAAAAGCGCATTGTCCGAGTGCACGTACTTTGAGACGGCAGGACCCACATTACACGGGGCACCCCGGGAAGCTACAGGTACACCTGCTGCTACCGCAGGTACCCTCTCTATAAATAGAGGGTTTGGGGTGGCCATTTTAGCAAGAGAAAAGGTAAGGAAGCCCTGTCTAATTTGCTCTATACACACTATAAACTGAGTGTTTTCTCATTTTAAACACTTGTGAGCTTATATTCTGTCATATTTTTACCGGTGGGAGCCGAGTGTTCATCCATTTAAAGCTATAAAAGTCTTCTTTGGCAGTCCACTGTAAGCCTTCTTACACCTTGCAAAGCCTTTTCTCCACATTTTGCACATATTGTTCTTCACATTGAGAGTCATGTTACGTGTGTATGCCCGGACTTTGGCCCATGGCTTTTATTTCCTTATATATATATATATATATATATATATATATTTGGACTAACATTATCGAGTTATGCCTCGATTAAGTCTGGACTCACGTCTGGAGTGTTTACTACTTTTGTATATATATACTTATATTTGAACTGTTGTTGAACTCTATTCGATGAGCCTGGATTTTACATTTGGAGCGTTTATTGCTTATATATATATATATATATATATATATATATATATATATATATATATATATATAACTGTTGTCGAACTCTGTTTGATGAGTCTGGATTTTACATTCGGTGCGTTTACCACTTATATATATATACATACATTTCTGTCTGGCCTAGAGTTTACTTCATGGCCTTTTATTGCTTTATTTACATTTCGTCTCGCCTGGAGTTTACTTTGTGGCGGTTGATCGTTTTTACTGCTTTATTTATATTTTGTCCTGCCTGGAGTTTACTTCATGGCGGTTGATCGTCTTTACTGCTTCATTTACATTTTTGATCCCTCGTGGAGGTGCTTCGTGGTGGTTCATCATGTCTGTATATATATATATATAACTTTTACATATATAACTGCTTATAACTTTCATACAAACTGCTATATCATGTGAGCCTAGGAATCATGTGATCACAGATTCAGTCTCCTGAATCTAGATTCGGTTCCCGTGACGGACATTTTCGACTGTAATCAGCTTGTACATTATTTACAATGTTTCAATTTGCTTAGATGGCTATCATGCCCACAAGGAATTCGGCATTGCTATGTATATTATTTTCTCGAAGATGCTTCGCATCTCGAAAATAAAAGTAATCAAGCCGAACAATTAATGAAATGGAAGTATCAAAGGCCTCAATTACTATTGAGCATAAGGGTTTGAAAACCATCTTTTACAAAACGTCATTGTTATATCTTATTTAAAATTGTATTTTTACATAAATTCAAACCCTTTTTATATAGGTGCGAACGAGGCAAAACACTACTTCCAAATAATTGCACATTGACCCACACACACACACGCACATTCATATAAAAGTTTAATTGAAAAGTGGCGGTCACCGTGGTAACACGGATGTCTGTGGGTGCCTAATGTAAGACCCCAACTTATTATAAATAAAATTGAATTTTTTCTCTATTCATTATTCTAAATTAATAAGGTGTTAATTTGATATAATGCTTTGTTTATGGGTGAAATGTGCAAATTTTGCAAAATAAGCAAGTGGTTATAAAATATTCCTTTTGTCGAGAATATTCGTTTGGTCGTGGAATATTCTTGTTGTGGGGGAATATTCGTACGACGGCGCAGCCATTTGTGGGCCCCATAATGGAAAACGGTTGGATGAAGGAAAACGACAAAGTATGAGTTTTTATGAATAATGGCATAATGGTTACCGTTAACACTGTTGGGTTACCTGGTGGTTAAAATATAGTAATATGCATGGTGGCACAGTAGCACATGGTATTGCACAGTATTGTTGAATTATTGATTCGTACGTAAGAAGGCACTACTCAATAATTGTTACAGTAGTTATTGTTCAATATTTTATTTTATTGATTCAATAATTGTTGCGTTGATATTTTATATTATTGTTGTTTCAACAATTGTCACTGCACAATATTTCCCATTATCAGATCAATAATTCATATTATTTGAATAATATTATTAGATAGCATTATTGGCAATGTCTAAAAAGTTCTGTCAGGGAGAGGTTTGGTCACCTAATTATTGGCTTGAAGAGGAGAATCCTTATTGGAAAGCCCTCTTTCTGAGGAGCGCTTTGGTTGTCATTATTGTGATTCTGTAATATTATTTGTGAATAATTATTTATTGATAAGGAAATATTTATTTGATGCGAATATAAATGATGGCTTTATTTATTTTATGTGGTTATAATTGAAGAAATTAATATTGAGGTGTTTTATCAGTATTTTTGTCAGAATAGAGGTATTAAAAATCAAATCAATATTTTTACGATATATTGCGTGAGTTATAATTTTTGATCCAACCGTTAGATCGTTGTGATTTTTGGATATGTTATACATATATAAGTTGAGTATATGTCCACAAATTTTGAACCGTTAAAAATGAACGTATGATTTGTTATGAATTTTAAGAGGTGACTAGTTCAGAAATTGTTGAAGTATCCGAATTTATCATTTTGGTGGAAAATTCTAGAATTGGTGGGCCCCACTTGTGGTTGGTGAAGAAATGTGCTGAATTTTATTTCAAATGTGGTGGGTGGCAATAGTAGCAGGTAAAGCCATCGTAGTGGCGAGTCAAGTCTGCCTTGGTGCTAACATTTTCCTATAAATAGAGGGCTAAGTTAGAATTGAAAATCACACCAGAAACTTACTCTTTTTGTCTTTCTCTCTCTATATTATCAAGCGTATTTTTTGAGTATTTAGATACTTTGAGAGTTGCTGTTCAGTACAAGTTTCATTCAGCATCACTTCCGACCTTTTATTCCGAAATACTGTTCCTTTGAGGTAAGGGATGTTATTTTCTTCTTAAATGATATTATTTTCTTCAATATCATTATGCCGAAATATTGGTGAACTTTTTAATCAAATTTGGAACTTTTTGTGTCAGGGTTACTATTCACGTATACGACACTATTCACCGAAAAATGAAAATTTTCCTTTTTGTCCAAGATGTCTATTATGGTTACTATCTTTGATTGTATCCAAGTTTTGATCTTTATTTGTGAATTCTGCTTCACAATTGGTTATCATGAAGTATTATTGATTTTGGATAAACTGTTATACGAATCCCTAATATTTGTCTTTTTGTCTCACTAGATTCATTTTCTTTAAAATATTTTTCATCATCCTCAGTCCTAAATGATGATATTATTGAATATCTTTGGACTGTAGTGCAAAGATGAATGATTAACTGATGAATATCTTTGGCGTAGTAGCAAAGATGAATAGGTGTTGAGATGAACATAATTTAATTTGGTGATATAAATGAATATCTTTGGCATGTAGTGCAAAGATGAATATTTGATTAAAGATGTATATTGATTGATGTTACAGGGATAAAATATTAATGATGGACTTTTAAATCTTAGAAGATAGTAGAATTCATTCTCTACGTGACTCTTTTAATGGATTGTTGTTTCCGCTGCATTTATTGATCAAAAACTTGTTGTCAATTAAATTATATCAGATTTTTCCCTGTTGAAGACTATTGAAAATTTGTTGTATATTATCTTAGTCATAATATTCTTTACTGGGCTAGTTGAGCTCACCCTTTTCCTTTTTGTTCCATTTTTTTTCTCAGGAGGTGAGAACATAGCAGGATCAAGTCGGGGTATGGAGTGATGGTTCTAGAAAGATGTTTTAGCAGTCCTCACTATTTCTGTAAAATAGTGTCTGAATAATTGTAATGAGGACTTATTTGAGTGTTGATATTGTCTAGAAGACAATATTTGTATTTAAACTCACAGTATGTGTTGTCGTATTTTGCACGATAATTGTATTATTGAAGTTGTAGTTTACTTTCTGTACCATGTATTTGGCGACTCAGAATGGGTGTTGTATACCTATTTTGGGGGCGTCATAGTTGGTATCAATTCTTAGGAATATGGTCTCTGGCGGAGATCGGGGAATAGAACTAGGAGGGGAGAGATGAGTAAATCCTTCGCTAGTGTGTTCTATCTAAGCTTATTTGTTGGTCGGTCATAATATAGGGATATTATGTGATATGTTAATTTGTTTAATTAACCTTGTTTTATGGCGATTTAAGAATAGGCTGCTGCGAGAGCGTTAACAATGGAGTGTATGAGATTGTGGAACAACCTTTAGTCACAAACTAGGAGAGCGATGCAACAAGAAGGCAATATTCCTCCTGTAAACAAACACTCTGAAAGCAAACAATGAATGATGGAATGTTTAGGAGCTTTTTGTAGTTCATGCAAAATCGGAGACGAGGGAGACCCGTGTATAAAATATAGGTGGAAATGATGGCGGCGCAAGGTCTATCATGCCAAAAGCGATTCAAGGAGTTGGGACCACCAGTTTACGGGAAAGCCCGATCCGATTATAAAGTAGAAACATGGGTCAAGCAAATTACCAAGATATTCGATGTATTGGGATGCCTGAGGAATAGAAGGTTCCATTCGCCACCTTTATGTTCGTGGAGAAGTGATTCTTGGTGGGAATCAGAAGTGTACTTGAGTCGGCCGCACTTTTCGACATGTCTTGGGAAAGATTTGAAACTATTCAATGACAAGTACTTTCACGAAAGTATTCGTCATATGAAGGAGGTAGAGTTTATTTATTAGAGCGAGAATAACATGGCGGTGTCTCGATGCGAGGCGAAGTTCGCGGAGTTATCGAGTTTGCACCTCATTTGGTAGAGAATGACGAGCGATATGGCGAGATGTTTTAAGAGGTCTAAAACCCGAGATTCGTCGATACCTTATCTCTCATAAATTTTCTCTCGTATTTGAGGATGTTGTCAATGAGGGCTCAATTATTAGAGCAAGATAATGAGTATACTCGTAGGGGATCAAAACCAAATTAAATACCGGTGATGATGCCGATCATCGGAGCGATCATAACCAATGAGGAGGGAAGAATACGGACAAAAGCGGTAACCACTCGGGTGGTAATCGTGGCCATGATAATAGGAGAGGTGAGTCAAGTGGAAATTTTAAAAAGAAGAGATTCAACAATGACAAAAAGACATCAGCAGTAGCACCAACACCAACAACAATTTTTAGGGGAGGAGAATGACCACCGGTCGTGTGTTATAAATGTGGGAAAGAGGGACATATCAGCCCAAACTGCCCACAACCATCCAAGGTATGTTATAACTATTGAAAGGAGGGTCATATAGCCCGACAGTGTTCTATAGGAAAACCAAGTTCAGCGGGGATGGTGACTCCAAAACCTGTCCGGGATAAGTCAAAATCAGCGGTTCCTAGAAGAGCATTTGTCGTGACTGGCCAAAATATGAGGAACCCGAACGAGGTGATCTTGGGTAAGTTAATCATAAACTCTTGCAAAGTTTATACTTTACTAGATACCGGTTCTACCCATTCTTTTATCTCTCCTGCTTGTGCTCAACGTTTAAACTTGACTTCGGAGAAATTAGACTTTGACTTATCTGTTGAAACTCCGTTGGGTGAAACCTTCGTTACATCTATAGTTTATAAATCTTGCTTAATCCAAGTTGGCACTATCACATTACCTGTTGATCTTATCTCTTTAAAGATACTTGCATTTGATGTGTTTTTAGGGATTGATTGGTTAACTACTCATCATGCCAAAATTGATTATTTTCGTAAGGTTATTAGTTTTCATATTCCTAACCAACTTGTCATACGAATTCAAACAACTAAACCACTAAAATCAGTCACTGTCATATCAAGCCACAAAGCTATTCGTTTATTGAAAAACGGAAGTCAAGCTTTCTTAGCCCATGTTATGGATTTGAACAAAGACAAGTAAGATTTGAATAATATTTCTGTTGTTGGAGAATTTATTGATGTATTTCCTAAAGAACTTCCTGGTCTACCCCCAGAACGTGATGTTGAATTCTTTATTGACCTTGAACAGGGTACAAAACCCAATTCTAAAACCCCATATCGAATGGCTCCTATTGAACTTCAGGAGTTAAAAGTCCAACTACAGGAGTTATTAGACATCGGTTTCATTCATCCTAGTACATCTCCTCGGGGTGCTCCTGTTTTATTCGTAAAGAAGAAAGACGGGAGTATGCGACTTTGTATTGACTATCGAGAATTGAACCATGTCACCATCAAGAATAGGTATCTGCTACCTCGCATTGATGACCTATTTGACCAGTTGCAAGGAGCACAATTCTTTTCAAAGATCGACCTTCGTTCTAGATACCATCAGCTGAAGATTAAAACTGAGGATATTCTAAAGACTGCCTTCAGAACTCGGTATGGGCATTATGAATTCTTAGTCATGTCTTTTGGATTGACTAATGCTCCTGCTGCTTTCATGGATATGATGAACCAAGTATTCAAGGAATATTTGGATCACTTCATTGTTGTCTTTATTGATGACATCCTCATTTATTCCAAAAGCCGTGAAGATCATGAGCACCATTTGAAGATGATACTAGAAAGGCTTAGTGAAAACAAGCTATATGCGAAAGTGAAGAAATGCGAGTTACGGCGAGGAAGTAGCATTCCTTGGGCGCGTGGTGTCAAAACATGGAGTATCTGTTGACCGAAGCGAAGATTGAAGCAATACAAAGTTAGAACAGCCGAAGTCGATGATAGAAGTGCGTAGCTTTACGGGCTTATTTGGTTATTATCGGAGATTCATGGAAGGATTTTCTCGAATCGCTACTCCATTAACTCATTAACTTAGAAAGATACAAAATTCAGTATGGGCGAGGAATGCGAGAAGAGTTTCAAGAGCTCAAAAGGAGACTCATTTGGCACTGTTGAGGCAATACCATCTGGTTCGGATGGATTTGTTATCTCTGACGATGCTTGAGCAAAGGGTTAGGATGTGTTCTCATGCAACATGGGAAAGTCATAGCCTATGCCTCGCGATAACTCAAAGAATATGAGAGGAATTATCCTACTCATGATCAGAGTTAGCGGCGATCGTATTTAGCGTTGAAAATTTGGAGACACTACTTGTATGGGGAGAAAGTGGAGATTTATACGGACCATAAAAGTCTCAAATATTTCTTCACCCAAAAAGAACTCAACATGCGGCAACGACGTTGGCTTGAGTTGTTGAAAGATTATGATCACACTATTCAATACCATCCTGGAAAAGCGAATGTAGTAGCTGACGCATTGAGTAGAAGATCATATGCGAGTACGAGTGCGATGTTGTTAACATAAAGACCCATTTTGTACAATTTACAAATGATGGAGATTAAGTTAAAGCCTCCAGGGACCCACATGATGATGGCGAATATACGAGTAGAACCGACTTTAATCGATAAAGTTAAAACTGCTCAAGCTACGGACCTGGGGTTGATGCGTATGAAGAAGAAAGTGCAAGAAGGAGCTATTCCAGAAGCAAGAATCGATGAAGAAGGAATACTTCAAGTCAACTCTAGACTTTGCATTCCTAATGATTCAGACTTGAAGCATAGAATCATGATGGAGGCACACAACACACCGTTTGCAATCCATCCTGGGAGTACCAAAATGTATCATGATATTTGACATACATTTTGGTGGAACAATATGAAGAGAGAGATCGCAAAGTTTATCTCGAGGTATTTAACTTGTCAACGTGTAAAGGCGGAGCATCAAGTACCAAAAAGTCCATTGTAACCACTTGAGATTCCAGAATGGAAGTGGGAACACATTACTATGGATTCGTTACGGGTCTTCCCAAGGTTTCTCAAGGTATAGATGCGATTTGGGTTATTATTGATAGATTAACCAAGTCTGCTCATTTCTTTCCTATATGTGAAACTTTTTCCCTTGAACGTCTTGCTCGTATGTACATGAACGAGATTGTGAGATTGCATGGCATGCCAATATCCATAGTTTCAGATCATGACCCAAGATTCACTTCAAGATTTTGGGTTAGCTTGCAGAAAGCTATAGGCATGGATTTACGATTCAGTTCAACATACCATCCTCAAACGAACGGGCAATCAAAAAGGACTATTCAAACCGTTGAAGATCTATTAAGACTTTATGTTCTAAATTTCAAAGGAAGTTAGGATAAGTACTTGCCACTGGTGGAATTCTCCTACAACAACAGTTATCAAGCAAGTATAGGCATGGCTCCATTTGAGGCGTTGTATAGACGAAAGTGTCGTTCTGCAGTATACTGGGACGAGGTGGGTGAAGCAATGTTGTTGGGACCAAAATTAGTACGCATGACTACAGAAAAGATCCAAATGATTCGACAACGTATTCAAACCTCACTAGATCGACAAAAGAGTTATGCTGATCTTCATCGAAAGGACGTGGAATTTAATATTGGGGATCATGTACTATTATGTATTGCTCCATGGAAGGGAGTTACAAGATTTGAAAAGAGAGGAAAGCTCAATCTAAGGTTTGTTGTTCCATTTGAGATTCTTAACCGAATAGGAAATGTGGCCTATAGACTCGCATTACCTCTAAGTATGTCTCGTGTTCACAATGTTTTCCACATATCTATGCTTTGTAAATATGTGAAAGACCCGAAGCATATTATTGAGTTAGAACTAGACGAGATAGCCGAAGATTTAATGTACGAGGAGTTACCTGTTAAAATCTTTGATAGGAAAGAACATGTCCTACGCACCAAGGTTATACCACAAGTTAAGGTTTTGCGGAGGAACCATGCTATTGACGAAATGACCTGGGAGTTGGAATCTAAAATGAAAGTGAGGTACCCTCACTTGTTCGAAACACCAGGTACGTACGTCAATTTTGAGGACGAAATTTTATAAGGAGGGGAGGTTGTAAAACCCCAACTTATTATAAATAAAATTGAATTTTTCCTCTATTCATTATTCTAAATTAATAAGGTGTTAATTTGATATAATGCTTTGGTTATGGGTGAAATGTGCAAATTTTGCAAAATAAGCAAGTGGTTATAAAATATTCCTTTTGTCGAGGAATATTCGTTTGGTCGTAGAATATTCTTGTTGTCGGGGAATATTCGTACGACGGCGCAGCCATTTGTGGGCCCCATAACGAAAAACGGTTGGATGAAGGAAAATGACAAAGTATGAGTTTTTATGAATAACAACGTAATGGTTACAGTTAACACTATTGGGTAACCTGGTGGTTAAAATACAGTAATATGCGTGGTGGCACAATAGCACACGGTATTGCACAGTATTGTTAAATTATTGATTAAATGCGTGAAAGGCTTTACTCGATAATTATTACTGATGAATTCTTATTCGATATTTTATTTTATTGATTCAATAATTGTTGCGTTGATATTTTATATTATTGTTGTTTGATAATTGTCCTTTGCTGATATTTCCCATTATCGGATCAATAATTCATATTATTTAAATAATATTATTAAATAGCATTATTGGCAATGTCTAGAAAGTTACATCGAGGAAAGAGGTTTGGTCACCTAATTGCGCGCCAATAAGGAGAAATCCTTATTAGAAAGCCCCCTCTTTCACAGGAGGCCTTTGGTTGTCATTATTGTGATTCTGTAATATTATTTCTGAATAATTATTTATTGATAAGGAAATATTTATTTGATGCGAATATAAATGATGGCTTTATTTATTTTATGTGGTTATAATTGAAGGAATTAATGTTGAGGTGTTTTATCATTATTTTTGTCGGAATGGAGGTATTAAAAATCAAATTAGTATTTTTACGATATATTGCGTGAGTTATAATTTTTGATCCGACCGTTGGATCGTTGTGATTTTTGGATATGTTATACGTATATAAGTTGAGTATATGTCCACAAATTTTGAGCGTTAAAAAAGAACGTATGATTTGTTATGAATTTTAAGAGGTAACTGGTTGAAATTGTTGAAGTATCATAATTTATCATTTTGGTGGAAAATTCTAGAATTGGTGGGCCCCACTTGTGGTTGGTGAAGAAATGTGCTGAATTTTATTTCAAATGTGGTGGGTGGCAATAGTAGCAAGTAAAGCCATCAGGTAGCAGGTCAAGTCTTCTTCGGCGTGCTAACATTTTCCTATAAATAGAGGGCTAAGTTAGAATTGAAAATCACACCAAAAATATATGCTTTCTCTCCTTCTCTCTCTATATTATCAAGCGTATTTTATGAGTATTTAGATACTTTGAGAGTTGCTATTCAGTACAAGTTTCATTCACCATCACTTCCGACCTTTCATTCTGAAGTACTGTTCCTTTGAGGTAAGGGATGTTATTTTCTTCTTAAATGATATTATTTTCTTCAATATCATTATGCCGAAATATTGGTGAACTTTTTAATCAAATTTGGAACTTTTTTTGTCGGGGTTACTATTCATGTATACAACACTATTCACCGAAAAATGAAATTTCTCCTTTTTGTCCAAGATCTCTATTATGGTTACTATCTTTGATTGAATCCATGTTTTGATCTTTATTTTTGAATTCTGCTTCATAATTGGTTATCATGAAGTATTATTGATCTTGGATAAACTGTTATACGAATTCCTAATATTTGTCTCACTGGATTCGTTTTCTTTAAAATATTTTTCATCATCCTCAGTCTTAAATGATGATATTATTGAATATCTTTGGCTTTGTAGTGCAAAGATGAATGATTAGCTTGATGAATATATTTGGCCGTAGTGCTGAAGATGAGCAGTGTTGAGATGAATATATTATTTGGTGATATAAATGAATATCTTTGGCCTATAGTGCAAAGATGAATATTTAATTAAAGATGTATATTTATTGATGTTACAGGGATAAAATATTGATGATGGACTTTTAAATCTTAGAAGATAGTAGAATTCATTCTCTTCGTGACTCTTCTAATGGATTGTTGTTTCTGCTGCATTTGTTGATCTAAAACTTGTTGTCTATTAAATTCTATCAGATTTTTCCTTGTTGAAGAATAATGATAATTTGTTGTATATTATCTTAGTCATAATATTCTTTACTGGGCTAGTTGAGCTCACCCTTTTCCTTTTTGTTCCATTTTTCTTCTCAGGAGGTGAGAACATAGCAGGATCGAGTCGGGGTATGGAGTGATGGTTCTAGAAAGATGTTTTAGCAGTCCTCACTATTTCTGTAAAATAGTGTATGAATAATTGTAATGTGGACTTATTTGAGTGTTGATATTGTCTAGAAGACAATATTTGTATTTAAACTCACAGTATGTGTTGTCGTATTTTGCACGACAATTGTATTATTGAAGTTGTAGTTTGTTTTCTGTACCATGTATTTGGCGAATCAGAATGGGTGTTGTATACCTATTTTGGGGGCATCACACCTAACACCTTCCCGCTGCATAAGTAAGTCCCCGGACCCTAATGAATCTCGATTTCACATACCAGTTTAATAGTGTAACATCACGTGGTCAATGTGCAAACCTTTTCTCGCTTGAGTTGGTGTAACCATTTAAAAATACCCACCGGTGACTCTTACAGTCCAATCATCGACATATAAATGTCAGACCTTTTAACAATTTGTTTTTTCAAACAAATCTCACCAAACATGAGGACACCAAAAGACAAGAACAGAAGAGGGACAGTAGAATCCTGACGTTGACAACATTGTCATTGATTGACAGGTACATGAATAGGGGAACACCATCCCTAGGAGGTAACAATACAGGAGCTTTAACTAGCTGTGACACTCATTGTCTTTGATTTTAAGGAGGGTTGTTTGACACTCATTGTTCCATTTCATGGAGGAGTTCTTCCTTAATAGGTTGAAGATAGGCTCATAGGTTGTTATGAGTTGGGAAATGAACCTGCTGATGAAGTTAATTCTTTATAAAAATCCCCATATTTCCTTCTTTATCTGAGGAATGGGCATTTCTGTGATGGCCTGGATTTTGGTGGGATCTAGCTCAATCTATTTGTGGCTGACTAGGAATCTTAACAATTTGCCTTATTTAACGCCAAAGGCGCACTTGGCTGGATTCAACTTCAATTTATACCTACACAACCTGTTGAAGAGCTTTCTGAGATTGTCTAGATGGTCATCTTCCCTTCGGGATTTGACAATGATGTCATCCACGTAGATCTCTATCTCTTTATGCATTAAGTCATGGAAAAGAGCCATCACAGCTCGCTGATAGGTAGCTCCGGCATTAATGAGGCTAAGGAATGATGAATGCAGTTTTCTCACGATCCTCTTCAGCAACCATAATTTGATGGTACCCCGCAAAATAATCAGCAAAGGAGTACATGTCGTATTGAGCTGTATTATCAATGAGAATGTGGATAAATGGCGCGTGAAAGCTATCTTTAAGGCGAGCTTTATTCAGATCCAGGTAATCCATGCAAACTCTCACCTTTCCTCTAGGTTTAGGCACGGGGACTATGTTAGATAGCCATTCAGGGTATGTTGACACCATGATGATGTCTGCTTAAAATTGTTTCACAATTTCTTCTTTAACCTTTAAACTCCACTCAGGTTTAATCGCTTGAGCTTCTACCTGACTAGCTTAAATCCCTCTTTAATGGGGAGGCGATGGATGACAATGTCAGTGGATGAACCGACCATGTCTTCATAAGACCATGCAAACACATCTTGGAATTGGGTCAATAATGTAACAATGTCATTCCTTTAGTTTGGAGTGAGGTCCGTACCAATCTGGATTAGCTTAGCATTTTCTAAGGTTCCGAGATTGAATGAGGTGGTTTAATCAAGATTTGGCTTAGGTTTTTCTTCAACCCATTCTTTGATCTCCCGAGGTATCTCATAGTCCTCTTGTATTTCCATCAAGTCTGAGTCCAACTTTTCATCAAAGTTACAATCCTTGTGAAAAGGCACCTCATCAGTAAGTATAGACACATCTAACTTCAGAGTCCTAAAATAAAATATGCTTTCACATAATATATGAAAATGTTCAATCATACAAAGTGTTAGCATGTACTGATAAAATAACTGCTAATAATATGCAGAAAAGTAAGCATTTATGGCTATCTACAGGACAGAGGGAGTTTCTGCCCTTTTTACCCTTGTCGACAAATGCAAGGAGTGCTACTCCAATTGCCAAGGGTGAAATCCTACTAGACGGCAGTGATGAAGGGGCTGTCATCGTCCTCATTCTCCTGAATAATGACCATGATATCTGGAGAATCATCGTCTGGGATGTCCCTATTCATGCCTTTAGTATGGACAATGATGCATATGTTTGACAACCTCCTGGCGATGTTTTGCTTAAATCTCCATTCCCTTTCTTCCACTTCGGGCTCTGGAATTAGGACCACTTTTCCTTTAACCGGTATCAGTTTAGGAAACAACATAGCGATTACATGGCAGGCACCTTTATCAGAGACCGTATAGGTTCGGGATCTGTAGGTTGAGACAATCGTCCTATGACTGAAGTTGAAGGAATTTGCTTGTGTTTATGAGGATTCCTGTGACTGGAGCTAGCAGAATAACCTAATCCAGCTTTCCCTATTTGACTAGGAACTTAAATTGGGCGCTTAATGCTCTGATGATTTTTACCCAACCCTTATTAAGGTTGATAGCCTAATGAAATCATCTCTTGAGTGGCCGACATTACCTCGGCAAAAATCTTGGGTATCAGAGGTGGCGCCCCAATAGGATGATAATGAGTGTTGCTCACCTCCAGGGCATGGAAACTGACCAGCTCAACCTCTGAATTAAAGTTGATGAGTGGAGGGTTGAAGGGACGACACTAGCCATGTGAATCCATAGTCTCCCCAAGAGCAGGTTGTATCCTATAGCAATTTTGAGCACATGATAAGATACGCAGAATGTATGTAGACCAATCTCCACAAGAAGTTTAATCTCTCTGACATCATTTCGTCGGGATCCATCAAAAGCTTTGATAATCGTACGGCTGCTTTTGATTCTTTTGAGATTGATATTCATCTTCTCCAAAGTGGCATAGGGACAGATATTCATAGATGAACCTCCATCTATCAAGACTTTTGCGACCACGTATCTCGAGGACATTACCGCTATGTGCAACGGCTTGTAATGACCAGTCCCTTTGGGAGGTGTGTCATCATCAGTGAAAGATATCACATTGTTGTTAAAAATATGATCAACCAGATGCTAGAATTTTTCAACATCCACTGATTTCGGCAAATGGACTTCTTCCAAAACCTTTAGCAAGACCTTCCTAAGATCTTCAGAAGAGAAAACCAAGTCCAGTATGGAAATTTGTTATGGAGCTTCTCTCAAGCTTAAAACCACCTTGGGTTTATTATGGCCAATAGTACGGAGGATTTCTTCAATCTTCTCCATGGGAACTTTCCCCTTTGACTTGATGGTAGGCTTCATCACCTATTGGGGAAGATACAATGGATTCTCTTTCAACACTGCAGCAGTTATGTGTGATGTAGATCCTTCAGCCTCTCCATAATTCCATGGAACTTTTCGTAGGCTGACAAAAGGATACTGAGGTCTATATGGCAAAATGATTGTCTTTGGTGCAGCCACTTTCAAAGGATTGTCAACACCTTTGAGTTGAATTGGTTGTATTGTGAGTGGTCTGGCAGCCTCATCAGCCTCAGTGGATATAACTACTACGACTTCTTTCCACTTGGTAGGAAATGTGTTCCCGCTCTCAAGTAACAAAGTGTCATCGTCTGCCATCTACATAACACTGTTGTCAATCATATTCTGAATAGGATTGCGGAGTGCCCAGTATTCTTCTGTGCTGTGACCGTGAGAATGGGAGTGGTATTGGCATACTCCATTAGAATTGAACCTTCTTTAACGAGGATTGATTGGAGGTAATAGAGTTATGATTCTTCCTTTATTGATTAGTATCTGAAATATCTCCTCCATTGGTTGGCCAAGATAAGTGAATTCCCTCTTGTTGGGAAAATCCCGACGGACTTTGGCACTTGCTCTTATTGTAATTTTATACTCCAGTGTTTTACTTTCTGGAGGCGATGATGGAGTATTCATAATAAGAGGAAGGAGACTGGCATACTCCTAGTTGATTAATTGGCGTGTGACTTGGTGCTAATGTATCACCAGTTCTGCCAATTGGTTGACTTGCTTACACAAAGCCTTCATCTTTCATTCCATCATAAACTGGAACTGTGCATAATCCCATTTGTCAGCCCTATCCTTGCTAGTTTGGGAGGATTCACCAACATAATTGGAACTCTATCTACTGCTCCAATTAATCATATTAACCTCTTCTTTGTGTTGAGGAAGAGGGTTTTCTTGCACATGGGGTTGGTCGAGTTTAGTCACCACGATCTCACCATTATCAATCAAATCCTAGATCTTATGTTTCAAAGCCCAGTAATCCTGAGTATCATGTCCTAGAGCTCCAACATGATAGGCAAACTTCCTGTTAGCATTGAAACCTTTCCCATTTGGGTTAGCTAGTGGAAGAAGATGGGTAATTTTCTTCTAAGTTGTTAGAAGATTGAGAATGTTCTCGAGTGAGTCCCATAAGAGTGTGAACACTCGATTGCGTCGGACTTCTCCACTTTTGGGCAATGGAGGGTTTGAAGATTGTGCTTGAAAAGGGGAGTAGTTTCTCCTCTAGATAGGCATGTTTTGACTGCCTTTTTGTCCTTGTAGTATCAAGGAAACATCCTCCTATTTCTTCTTATAGACCCTCTGGGGGTTGTTCCCATAACTTCCAGACTGGATGTGCTTAGCAACAGCATTTAGGGCGGCAAGGTCTTGAATCTTTCCTGACTTTAATCCCATCTCAGCCATCTGTCCGTGTTTAATCATTTCTGAAAATGGCTTGCCTATGCCCACTAAGACTCTCTCTCAGAAAGGAGCTTCTTGTATATACATGAAGGTCATCACCATTTCGAGACTTCGGTTATAGAGGAATAACGTGTGCAAAGAAGGCGCCTCCACCTTTGAGCATATATTCTACGAAAGACTCGTTGGCTTGTTTCTTGAATTTGGTAATTTGAGTGGAGTGCGGAGCCATCCGAGACTTGGCCCCCACTTCTTCGAGGAAGGTATGAGCTAGTTTCTCCCAGCTATGGATCTTAGACTTGTCAAATCTAGTATATCATGATCTGGCTTCTCCCGTTAGACTCTTTTGAAATAGCTGCATTCTGAACTTTTCATCTTTTGCATAAGATCCGAGTTCTCCAATAAATACCTTCAAATGTGTGTAAGAATCCCCCAATCCATCATACTTTTTAAAGTCAGGAGTTTTTAACTATTCTGGATAATTAAGACCAGGGAATATACAATGGTCAGCATATGAAACACTCCCATGTGTTCCAATCCCTTTGATAGACCTAATGATCTCTACCATTTGAAGGACTTTCTTCATGATATCACCGGTGTCTCGATCTTCTTTGAGATGGGTGATTTCAGGGATTTTATTAGTTTTGTCCAACTGAGACTCAGGTATATGAGCTTCTTCGTTCAGACCTTGAGTTCCTCTATGTGCAAAGGATTTTGTATGTATGGGTATTCGTGGACCCTGAGTAGACTGGTGTAGTTCTTTAAGCAAAACATCCAAATCTGTAATTTGTTTGCTCAATCCTTTAATCTCCTCGCAGGAGACAGGAGTAGGACTAGACTGACCAGATGAAGCCATGCTTGGATGTAGGCTTGTTACCTTTTTTGACTTTAAACGGATAACAGGCCCAATTATTTCCCTATAAAAACTTTTGTAGTTTAGTTTTAGGGAATGTATAAATGTTTACATGCTATGTGATGTGTCCGTTTTAGGAGTATTATACTGTAAAACGGATGTTAGCTGTTTGTAAGATAGCATTGTAAAAGAAAGGGAGTTCATGTACACATTTTCCTTTATATTTTCCATTACAATAAAATTGACATGGAATGTAATTACAAGTAATTGAACTTACAAGTAATTGAAATGGGAAAGTATGAAGAGACTTTCCTCCACGTTTAGTTTATCAGAGGCTGACCTATCTTAGGTTACTCTCGCGGCTTCTTGGCATGAAGGTTCCCAGATCATCGCAATTTACGTGACAGGAAGTTAATTCGGTCTTTCAACTGGAGCGAATTTGGGTGGTGCCTTTTCTGAGCCTCATTGGAATTAGTCTCCCTACGAGTCCAGTAATCAAACAGTGACAGGATAGCCTCCTGGTGGAGGAAACACACAACATACATTCACATTCAATGTGTCTCACCGTATGGAAATGATTATATGTGCGAAGCACTAATATCACAGGCAAATATAGTGTTAAGCATTAAATGTAGTAAGTAAATGCATTCGTACACATTCATTCAAATGTAAATGCAATATCCACACATAAGGATATAACAATTTTCAAAAAGCTTGTAATAGCGGCTTAAGCCCTCTTACTGGATTCCATAGCAGAGTCGCCACCTGTCGACGTCGGGATTTTTATTTGTCCCTTTTATATTCTTGTCTTTTGGTGTTCTCATGTTAGGTGAGATTTGTTTGAAAAAATAAGTTGTGAAAAGGTTCGACATGTATATGTCGACGATTAGACTATACGAGTCACTAGTTGGTATTTTTACATGGTTGCACCAACTCAATCGAGAAAAGGTTTTCACATTGAGCAAGTGGTGTAACACTGCTAAACTTGTCTGTCAAATCGAGATTCATTAGTGTCTGGGGGCTTGATTATTTCGAGGAAAGATGTTAGGCACCCCCCGACATACGTGTTACCACGTTGACCGCCAGTTTTCAATTAAACTGTTATATGAATGTGTGTGTGGGGGCCAATATGCAAATATCTGGAAGTAGTGCTATGCCTCGTTCACACCTATATACAAAGGGTTTGAATTTGTATAAAAATTCAATTTTAACAAGATATAGTAGTGATGATTTGTAAAAGAGGTTTTTCAAACCCTTATGCTCAATAGTAATTGAGGCCTTTGATACTTCCATTTTATTAGGTGTTCGACTTGATTGCTTTTATTTTCGAGATGTGACGATTTGATTGTTTGAGTAGTGATTCTGGGGACAGAATCCTTGTAAGGAGGGAAGGATGTAACAATTCAAGATTTTATTATTTGTAATCTAAAATATTTATTAAATGAAATAAATATTTTATTGATGTGATTGTTGATAGTAAATATTTATTTGATGTGATTGTTGTTAATAAATATTTATGATTTAGTAAAATTCTAAATTAATTTAATGTGTAATTAGAGAGTTGTAAGATAACATGAGATGTTATATTATTGTTTTGATTTAATAATTTAAGATGGTATGTTAATTTATTAAATAAAATTATAATGAAATTATAATTTTATGATAATTGTTTAAGTGGAATATTTATTTAAAATATAGTATGTGTAATTAATTTATTTGATTAATGTTGGATATGGAAATCCAAATAAATAATATGTGATTATAAATTATAAACTGAATTATTTATTAAAATAAATTAAAAGAGTTTAATTTAGTTTTAACCAAACAAGGCTTAAAATATTAAGTCTTTAATTTTTAAAGAGCCTTTGCCAAACAAAGCCTTATGGCTTTTGAATTTTGAATTATAAATAAAATATAAATAAAATATAATTAATATATATATTAAATTAAGGTAACTAATGATTTAATAGGACCATTAGTAGAACGTCGATTTTTAGACGTTTGAAAGTTTGTGCGTTGGCTGGAGTTATATTTAATCTTACGTGAAAAACATATGGCTTAAGCCTAAGAAGAGAAAAGAGGAGAAGTTTTCAGAGAAACTTGAGAGAATAGAGAGAGATTGAGAGAAGTCTGTGATTTCAAAGCAATTTCAGTGGTGTTAGTAAGGATTATCAAGCAAATTGAAGGTATTTTTCCATAATCTTAATATTATATATATATATATATATATATATATATATATATATATATGAGTTTTACGGCATGAAGCTTCAAACTTTGTGAATTCCATTTTTTTGAATTGTTGCTATACAACTAAATAATGGTAATAGTATGTGTTTGTGATGCTAGAACTAGTGTTTAGGTAAGAATCTATTGTGCTAATTACGGTTTAAAAGGAAGAAGAATATTCATAGTACATGTATTTTTTATACGTGGCTTGTAAAAGTACCAAATATGGTGGTCAATTTATATGTTAATATGTAAATTGAGTCTTGATTATGCTAGTCCATTAAGAAACAAAGATAACGTAGTTTGAATAAAGTAATTTGAACAAGAATTGTGATCACAGTGATGATTTCTATGAAGAATGTCAAAAAATGGAGTTTTGTGTAAAAACATGAAATTTAAGGAATTAAATTAGTTTAAATTGTTGTTTAATTGTTCTAAGTTGATGAATATGTGAGGAAACAAGTTTGTGATAGTTTTATATCAATTGTATATGTTAATTTCACTGTTTTGTGGGTAAAATTTGTGTTAGTCGGGCTAAAAATGGAACACCTTTGTTATGCTGCGTTACATTTTCTATCTGTGCACAAATATTGTTGGTGCCAAGGCGAAAAGCAACATTGTGTCTTGGGTCGAAGCTTAAGTATGGCGCCATTGCTACCATACCCAGTGCGAGACGATGAAGTCGCTACTTACGCAAACTATGGACCACCATTATAACTTGGTCTAAGGTTATGTTAATATGTCAAATATGTAACGACGTGGTTAAAACAGAATCGTGTTAAGTGGTTTGTAATTTCAAAGTTGTAAAAATGATTAGTAAGTTATGAACGCGATATGTTAGAACTTAGTGTATATAATGAATGGTAGATAAGTGTTGTGAAGTTAACACTTATGATTTCTGAAATAGATATGGTAACGTAAGACTTGTACTAAAATAACAAGTTTAGCTAGAAGTGAGTGTTATGTTGGAAAGTGGATGTTAGTATATCTAACAGATATTATGATTCTAATTAAATGTGTAGGTGATCGTGAGTTATAAATTTATAGCTTACGCGCGAGGCAAGTTTCTAAACCTTACCTCTTTACATTGAGCAAGTTTATTACTCTAAACTTCGATTAAGCAAAATCTTTTATTCTTAATCTTTATTCGAGCAAGCTCAAATTCTATCGTTATTCAAGCAAGTTTTGTATTCTAATCATGATGAAATTGTTCTAACTTGTTTATAGTTAAGCAAGTTTTCTTAAGTTCTATTCTTTTATGATAAATGCAAATTCTTAAACCCAAAGCTCTAAGTGAATTATTCTATTTCATTTACTTAATGAAATTCAAAATATTATTGTTATAGTGAGCAAGTTTCATTTTAAGCTTGTTATTCCCTAATACATGTTCATAAGTTAATTCTTTTATCTTAAGGTTATAACCTTAGCTTATTATTGTTCAAGAAAGGTTTATTATTTCATTCAATACTTATGTTTTTAGTTATTTCCAAACATGAGTTTAATAAGAGTTAGTTCATCTATGAGTATTCATTGTTCCATACTATGTTGTTAGTGATCAACTATAGTGTTATCAAAATTTGTTGATTCAACTAATCCTTTAGTTGATGGTCATTAAACTCTAAATTAACCTTGAAGCTTATCCAAACCAAACTTTCTTTGGTGTAGACTTGTACTCTAAAACTGAGAAGAACAACCCTATTATAGGGGATACGCAATGCGTTTAGATGTTTATGCACAATACATGGTACGAAGGGCTGATCCCTCTAAGTACGTGAAGTCCCTACAGTATAACTATTAAGGTTAGAGTTGAAAGATTACTTGTAACCATGGACATAGTTTGTGGTCTTATGACCCTCAGATATATTTCATATTTTGATTCCAATTTTTGGGTTATCATTGATAGAGTACTATTAAGTTTTGATGAGCCTATTCATTGGAAGTTATTATTCTTTTGTTGATTCATTGTTATATCTAGCGAGCAATTGTTTTGCTCACTCTTGCATAAAAATAATTATTGCAGCTAAAGTTGAGAAAGTCGATGAACCTACGACTAGTAAACGAAAGGGGAAAATGTGCAAGTGATGAAGACTTGTAATTTCATATATTGTCATGATGTTGGATTTTATATTTAATGATGTGATGTAATTATTTATTTCCGCACTTGATTGATGTTTAAGGTTAGACAACCTGGGAAGACTTTTGATTAATGATGTAACCCTTTAAAGGGAGGATTTCTGATTTAATTTTATTATATTTGGGTAGATAGATATGAATGAATGGAAAGTGAACACCAAGTCTTGTGGGAATGAAGTACCTAGATTTGGGGATGTCACACGAGATGCGAAGCATCTTCAAGAAAATAATGTAATAGCAGTGCCGAACTCCTTGTGGGCATGAAAGCCTTTTAAGGAAATTCAAACACCATGAATAATTTACAAACTGATTATAGCTGAAAATATCCATCACGGGAACCAAATCTAGATTCAGAAGACTGAATCTGTGATCACATGATTCCTAGGCTCACATGATACCGTAATTTATACAAAAGTTATAAACAGTTATATATATAAAAGCTGTAAATATATATATATATATATATATATATATATATATATATATATATATATTTACAGACGATCAACCACCACGAAGCGAACTTCATGGGGGACTAGAAATGTAAATATATAAAAGCGGTAAATATATATATAGAGACAATCAACCAGCACGAAGCAACTCCATGGGGGGATTGGAAAAATAAATAAATCAGTAAAACGATCAACCGCTACGTAGTAATTTCCAAGCGGGATGAAATGTAAATAAAGCAGTAAAAGCCACGAAGTAAACTCCAGGCCTGACAGAAATGAATATATATATATATATAAGCGGTAAACGCATCAGATATTATATCTAGTCTCAATCAAATAGAGTTTGATGGTAATAATATATATATTAAGTATTTATATATATATATAAAAGCAGTAAACGCACTGGATATAAATCTACGCTCATCGAACAGAGTTCGACAACAGTTTATAAATAAGTATATATATGTAAAAGCAATAAACGCTCTGGATGTAAATCTAGGCTCATCGAGCGAGTTCGACATCGTTTATATATATATATATATATATATATATATATATATATATATATATATATATATATAAGCAATAAGCGCTCGAACGTGAGTCCGAGGCTCAAGCGAGGCATAACTCGATAATGTTAGTCCATATATATATATATCCAAAAAAATTAAAAAGCCACTAGATAGGAAGTTTGGGCGTACACATAACATGACTCTCAACGTGAAGAACATTATGTGCACAGTAGTGGAGAAAGGCTTTAAGAAATGTAAGAAGGCTTACAGTGGATAGCCAAAGAAGACTTCAATAGCTTTAAATGGATGAACACTCAGCTCCCACCGGTAAAATATAGCAAAATATAAACTTACAAGTGTTTGAAATGAGAAAGCACTCAATTTATAGTGTGTATAAAGGAAATTGGATAGGGCTTCCTCGTTTTTTCTCTTTATAAAATGGCCACCCCAAGCCCTCTATTTATAGAGGGGGGAATCGCAGGTGCACCTGTGGGTGCCCGGGGAGCCCCGGGTTCCGCGGGTCCTGCCATCTCGAAGTACATGCACGCATGCAATGTGTTGTCCGCTCAAACTTTTAGAACTTCAATCTGGGCATCCGATTGAGGTGTATAAGACCTTTTTTGGAGTGCTTTTGTCAAGAGCTACAAAAATGACATGAGATTAGAGGTTGTACAAAGTCAGGAAGACGGCACCATGCCTTTGTTCTTTAAGTCTTCAAATTATATCCAGTGTGTTGTCCTGTGTAGTAGTCACTCGGGATTGGAGCTATTGGTTCTTTTAGAACACTGATGTGTAGAATGTACATTGAAATGTGTTGAGATGGCGCATATGTGGGATCGAGGTCAAAAAATGATGATTTTTCCCCTCACCGGGGTTATCTCCGGTTTGGGCTGATATAGCAGTCGTTGCTCAGGGTTATCTTTTAGTATGGGCTGCTGTAAGTGCTGAATGTCCCCAGGGTTGTCTCTGAGGTGTGCCTGACCTCCCGGGTTTATCTCCGGGATTTTGAACTGAGTGCCTCGGGGTTATCTCTGAGGTTGAAAGTCGATCGCATGAGTTGAAATGAGCTTTTCCGGGGTTATCTCCTAATCAGAATCATACTCTCGGGGTTATCTCCGAGGTTGATACTGAAACTTCTGGTGTTATTTTTGGGACTAGAACTGAGTATCTCGGGTTGTCTCTGAGATGGAACTGCCTTTTTGAGTGTTATTTTTGGAACTGGAACTGTATTCCTCGGGGTTATCTCTGAGGGTGAAGTTGAAAATTCCGGTGTTGTTTCTGGAATTGAGCTTATTTGAATTCCAGGGTTATCTTTGGAAGACGATTCTGCCCTCCTGTCAGGTTAGTAATAGAAATGTAAAATTTTGAGTTTCTACAGGTCTTCAGAAATATGTCAAAGTATAATTCATCATACACAAGATACTACGATGATCTCAAGTCTAAGGATCACTTGTATTACTATCACTTCAGGAATTCCTATTGACAAGCAAGCAAAACTCCATTAGGTATTCCTTAGTGAGCCACGTTCAGTGAACTTATTTTCCGATAAGCACCTACATACTTGCTTTAGTGTCTCCACAAAAATGATCGTGAGATCAATCATCCTCATCCAATGAATAAGCAACGTATGTACCAATCTATCTAGATTCACTAATCCCCATTTTAGTAATCCAATGATTGGGAATAATTTTATTTTGTGATCTATCTAAGAATTTAGATCTCATTAGCATGATCATCTTCATGATTCTAAAAGCATTGCTCAAAACTATGAGTTTATCATATATTATATAATAAAACCATGTAGATAAATTAAAAGCCTTTAGTAAATGAATACTTTTATTAAAAAATGAATAAGATTGTTACAAAGTATATGCTTTATCATTAACATGATTGACTTGTGTGCATACTACTTTCACTAGTGAAATGGTTGTACCAACTCAACCGAGCTATGAAAAGTTTTGCAAAAAGGCCCAATTATTGGACTCTGTTTAACAGGCCTTGGAGACCGAGATTCCTAGATTTTGGGGGCTTGATTAGCGGGGGAAGGTGTTAGGCACCCTCCGACTTCTGTGAAAACACAGTTCTATATATTTTTAATTCCCTAATTATTTGAAGTGTGTGAAGTTAATTGGGCCTAAGTGCATTATTTAAAAGTAGTGATATGCCTCATTTGCACCTATATACAAAGGGTTTGACTTCTATAAAAGTTTAATTTTAATATAAGGCATGTTAAATGATATTTTGAAAATAGGCTTTCAATCCCTTATGATCACATAGTAATTGAGGTCTCTGATACTTACATTTTATTTCGTATTCGGCTTGTTTTGATTTTATTCTTGAGATACAAAGAATCTTCGACTACATATATATATATATATATATATATATATATAAGTGTCAAGCTCCTTATGGGCATGAAAGCCATCAAAGTGACCCGAGCACCATAAATATTATTTACAAGCTAACTGTACAACTGAAAAGGGTCCATCATGGGAACTAAATCTAGATTCGTCAGCTGGATCTTAGATCCCGTGGTTCCTAGGCTCATATAATGTCACATGAATCTCCTGCATAGCAAATATAGTAAAATAAAATAGATACTTAAACTAAACATCATAAAACAAAGGATTCATCAGTTAAATCCTTGCATGCGCGTAGCCAAGCTTCTCGTTTCCTCTAGATACTGATATAGGGATGCGTGGTTGTTTAATATTTACAAAAACTAGATTTAAATACATCTTAGCCATTCTAGCTTAACGGTCCCAGTTTTATAACTTTTGATCCGGTTAAAAGTTAGATATAGCCAGATTTAGATAAATCTAGTCCACAAACATTAATATCACAGCTTTACATTGAATAAATAGTTAAAACAAATATTTTAATCATAGTCAATTATCAACATATATATTAAAGTAATAAAAATCACGAATTTATAATCCAAATTTAATCGTATTCGATTTTATATATATATATATATATATATATATATATTAAAGTGAGTAAAAGCTTCAAATCTGAAAGGATCTAACAGTGTGCAACGACGAGACCTTTAAATCGCTTTTGAAGTTTGAAAACTTCGTTTCCACTAGTTAAAATTTGATATGTTGTAGTATATATGTATACAAGTGTTTACAAAGAAGAATATCGAAGTTTGGAACACTATAGGAGGGGTTAAGAGCTGAAATGGACGGAATTCCCTTTGTTTTCTTTTTTTATTTTAACTGATGTGGGGTCTATTTATAGACCAAAGTAGTCGCGGGTCAACCCATGGCAGCCGTGGGTCTACCTACAACTTCCTTGGTGGGCCCAGGCCCCATGGGTCTTGTCATCTCGAAGTACATGCACTCTGACCAACGCATTATCTGCTCAAACTTTTATAACTTTCAATTCGAGAATCCGATATAGGCGCGTTATACCTTTCCGAAAAGCCCTTTTCGAGTTCCACACAATGACATGGGATTTGACCTTTTTCAAATCTAGGAAGATGGGTCCATGACCAAATCTTTGACTCATCACAGTCCATCTATTAAGCTGTCTTGTATTGTTTTCACTCGGGATTGACGTTATGGTTCTGCATGACCTCTTTTGTAGTGATTTGGTCTGAATTGATTTTGAGTTAGAAAAATTACTATTTTTCCATCTCGAGTCGATTCTAGGCTTGACATGGTGGCATCTGTCTTCCTCAGGGTTATTCTTAAGGTTGACCTATTGTTTGTCTTCAGGGTTATTTCTGAAGTTGATTCAATTTTTTGAGGTTATCTTTGGGGATGGATTTGATCTTCTGAGGTTGTATTTGGGGTGTAACTTAATCTCTCGGGGTTGTCACCAGGGTTTGACTTGATATTTTGGGGTTTTCTCTGGGTTTTGACTTGATCTCCCGAGGTTATCACCGGGGTTTTACTTGATCTCCTGAGGTTTTCTTCGGGGTTTGACTAGATCTCATGGGGTTGTCTTTGGGGTTTAACTTGATCTTCCAGGGTTGTCTTCGGGGTTTGATTCGATCTCCCTAGGTTTGACTTGATCTCCTGGGGTTTGACTTGATCTCCCAAGGTTGTCTCTGGGGTTTGACTTGATCTCTTGAGGTTGTCACCGGGGTTTGACTTAATCTTCCAGGGTATGACTTGATCTCCCAGGGTTCTCACCGGGGTTTGACTTGATCTCCCAAGGTTGTCTCTGGGGGTTGACTTGATCTCCCGGGGTTTTCACTGGGGTTTGACTTGATCTCTCGGGGTTATCTCCGGGGTTTGACTTAATCTCTCGGGGTTGTTACCGGGGATTGACTTGATCTCTTGGGATTGTCACTGGAGTATGATTTGATCTCCTTGGGCTATCACCGGGTTTTGATTTGATCTCCCGAGGTTGTCACTAGGGTTTGACTTAATCACCCTGGGTTGTCTCTATGGTTATACTTGATCTCCCAGGGTAATCTCCGGGGTTTGATTTGATCTCCCAGTTGTCTCTAAAAATAGGGACACAAAATTTTGAGTGTCTACAGATGCCCCTCTTTATCATGTTTATGCAATTTAATGGAATGAGCAGGATAAAGATTACTAGACACTTGAAATATGATAAGACTAAATGATGTCATGCAATGCAGCATGATCTAATGTTATGGATGCTGAATGTTTTTTGTTGGAGTTATTTCCAACAGGATTCTATCACTGACTCCTCCCGCTATTTCTGTTGGGGATGGAATTTTCAACAATAGTCTTCACTAAATTATCTGGATGTCTACTCTAATGGTAGTTTATACGAACTTTCACCATCAAACTTTCTCGATGCCTACTCGACTGGGGATTAACATAAAAAATTCTATCATCAGTCCTCCCCAATGCTACACTGGAGTGGTCGCCAACGAATTACAATATCAGACACTCTGATCTTCGTTAAAGCAGTTCTCAATGGCTTACATCACCGGATCTTTCCCAATGTTACGCTGAAGTTATCGTCAACGGTTTGCACTATTAATCATTCTGACCTTCATTTAAGTAGTTTTCAACGACTTACATCATCGGACCATTCTCGATGCTACGCTGGAGTTGTCGCCAACGGTTTACATTGTCAATCATTCTGACCTTCGTTGAAGTGGTTTTCAATAGCTTACACCACCAGACCATTCTCGATGCTATATTGAAGTTGTCGACAACAGTTTAAACTGTCAATCATTCTAACCTTTGTTGAAGTGGTTTTCAACGGCTTACACCACCGGACCATTCCCGATGCTACGCTGGAGTTATCACCAATGGTTTACGTTGTCAATCATTCTGACCTTTGTTGAAGTAGTTTTCAACTGCTTACATCACTGGATCATTCCCGATGCTACGTTGGAGTTGTCACCAATGGTTTATAATCCCAGACATGTTTGATATCTCTGCTGGGGACATCTTTCTAAAAATTTATATCCCGGAACAAATCTAAACATTTTGATGCATTCAAGACCAACGGTTTATGACACCGGACCTTCCCGATGTTTTGACAAGGGTTGTTTTTAATAATCTCTATCATCGTCTTTCTAAACCCCACATCCGGGTTAATACCAATTGTTGGGTATTACATATTTAAATTTGATGTTGAAATTAAATAATCATGCTTATATGTAAAGTCCTTCAAAGAACATATATACAAGGACTTAGATGATAGATCAAAATTGTTAGGTTGATCTGTGCTTTATATTTATCATTCTGTAAATGAATGTATAAAGGAAAAGATCAAAGGTTTTAGGTTGATCTATTTTGAGATGTAATAGATAGGCATAAACATAATCAAATTTTGTTGAGCCAACCGAGGGATTGCAAAAGCCAAGGCAGAATCATAGAGTATCAAGAAAGTTGCTAAAAAATCGTAGTCTGCCTTGGAGGGCCTCACTCAGAATCGTAGAGTTGGTCCAAATGCTTGTCGAACCAAATCAAGAATCTTAGTTTGTTATTGGAAGCATAGAGTCTGCAAATCAAGCAAGCAAAGATTGAAGTCTACTAGTGCTTAAGTGAAATAATAGTGTTCTCCTCTATCAGTCTGAATCAAGCATGAATGTGACAAGACACCACGATCATGATCGTAGTGCATCATCTATCTACATCAGAAGTATCGAGCATTGTCCATTTGTTGAAGAATAAAATATAACAATATGGAATGGATTATAGACGTTAAGACTCTCAGGAATCCCAATAACTCAACACTCATCCTTAGTATAGAACGAAGAAACATATTAAAGAAGCTAAGGAAAGTACTACATGTCAGCTGAAAACACCTTTTCAAGTGTTAGGTGAGATAGCAGTCTGCTGTGTTAGTGGGTCAAACAACTGAACAAAAGATTTCCAGGAAGTCACCATCAGTGCTCAAAAATGTCAAATATAATTAATGCTTCAACGGATGCCTTCAAATGGACATATTTCAAAGGCACCTTATTGAAAGTAATATGCATACAAGCCAATCATGTTTGATGATAAAGCATATACTTTGTAATAATCTTATTCATTTATTAATAAAAAGTATTAATTTATTAAAGGCTTTTAATTATCTACATGATGTTGTTTTATAATATGTGATAAACCCATAGTTTTAAGCAATGCTTTTAGAATAATGATGATGGTCATTCTAATGAGATCTAAATTCTTAGAAAGATTAAAACTAAAATAGTTCCCAATCGTTGGATTACTAAATTGGAGATTAGTAAATCCGGATAGATTGGTACATATGTTGCTTGCTCATTGGATGAGGATGATTGATATCATGATCATTTGTGTGGAGACACTAAAGCAAGTATGTAGGTGCTTATTAGAGAATAAGTTCATTGAATGTGGCTCGCTAAGGAATACCTAATGGAGTTTTATTTGCCTGTCAATAGGAATTCCTATAGTTATAGTAGTATAAGTGATCCTTGGACTTGAGATCATCATAGTATCTTGTGTATGATGAGTTATACTTTGACTTATTCCTTAAGACCCTTAGGGTATATCAAAGGGTATGCTTGGGTATAATAAATTATACATGGAGATAATGTATGATCAATAAATAATCTACCGCTTCTAGTAAAAGAAGAGAAATGTCCTATGTGATTCGATAAATGACAACCCAAAGAGTCCTTGGTTAAGCGAATGAAATTAGAAAGGAGTTTCTAATTTGCATTATTTGGAGTTGTGCATTTAAGAGTCGAAATACATATAATTAAATAAAATAAGACTTGTGATAATTCCATGTCTTATATTTAATTGAGACATTGTATGGTGGAAGGATTGAATTATGCAGTAACTATTTACTCGAAGGTTCTTTTATGATTAATGTTGAAATCTATATTATACGGAAAGTCGTTGATCGCTATGGAGGTTTATCCCTATTGTATAATAAATATTATTTATTTAAATAAATTAATTGTTTAATTTATTTATTTAAATAAGATTAGAATTTTCTAATTGATTTATTCACTCTAGGTTTAATATGGAGAACCTAAAGGGTCACACCATAAAAGGAAGAATAATTATTTAAGAAGTTAATGGCATAATCGTAATAATAAGTTAAGTATATTTAATTTAATCTATGGTGATAGAATAAATTAAATAGCTTAATATTTATTATTTAATATTTTGGAAATATTAAATATAAATTAAAAGAGGAGTCTTATTATTATTATTACTATTATTATTTTTTAATTTTTAATGGAGTTTAGGAATTAATTAATAAAAGTACTCTCAAATATCCTAATAAGATTAGGAGGCTAATTAATTAAAAGAGTTTAATTAATTATTCCTAATAAGATTGGGAGCCTAATTAATTAAAGGAATTTAAATAATTAAAATAAAACCCAATTCCTTAATTATTAAGGAGGGTTGCCCACATCTATAAATAAGAGGAGTCTTATTATGCGTGGGTGTGTGGTTGACATTTTCATAGAATACGTAATTCCAATAGTTGGGAGAATACACCATTTTCTATGAGAGAGAGAAAAACTAGGGTTTTGCCAAATACCCATCTTCTTTCTTGGTGGATCACCTCTAGAGGCCAAACACTTGGGTGGCTAACGTTGATCAAAGGAAGGAACCAAACCCGGTGGATTCAAGTTGAACGCAAAAGGATTTGGAGGTGAACTTGTACCTGAGGAAGCTCGAATCTTCAAGGGTATGATTCTTGTTCTTTATCTTTTCGTTTAATTAATAATTGTGCATAAAGGATGATCCGAGTATATGGTTTGTAAAATTTTAAAACTCTGATTTTCCATGCTTCCGTTTAATTTGTACAATTTGATTACGATCATGACTATTACAAGCCTAACACTTATATATAAACCAGATGCAGATGCAAGAAAAAAAGGGCCAAGCACACAACAAAAAGCTGAAGAACACTCAAATGCCAAACTCTACGATCTAGAAAGAAAGCTTGCTTAGCTACTCAGTTCTTTCGAACATATGCTTAACAGCAACTGAGTACCACAACTCAAGAACTCAACTCTTATAAAGTGAAGTAAGAAGTTCCAAGTCTGCTGGACTTGAAGAGTTCTAAGTGAACTAAGAAGTTTCAAGACTGCTGGTCTTGAAGGAATCTAAGTGATTCAAAGATTATAAAGACATCCTTAGTGGATTTCCTACTCGAGGAGTAGAAGAGTGGACTAGGAGCCTTTTGTGCTCTGAACCACTTAAAAACACCTTGTCTTTTATATTCTTGCTATAACTGCTATATCTGTCATAACTGCTTATCACATACTAACTTGGTTTATCTTAAAGGGAAACAAACAAATCTCAAATTCCGTTGTGATTAAATCATTAACAAATTTGACAAGTATTTTGTAAAAGAAAAATTTTAAAATATCTATTCAACCCCCCTTCTAAATAAATATTGGTGCTCACTATCCATACATTCATACTATCTACCCAAATAAAATAATATTTGAACCATAAATCCTCTCTTTAAATAGGGTTACATCATTAAATTCAAAAACATCCCAGGTTATCTAACCTTAAAACATCATTCAAATGCGGAAATAAATTTATTACATCACATCATTATTTGGAAGTCTAAGATCATCATAATAAATAAAAGTACAAATCAACATCACTTGTACAATTTTCCCTTTCCTTTGCTAATTGAAGGCTAATCTACCTTCTCAACTTTAGCTGCAATGAGTATATAAATATGCAAGAGTGAGCAAAATAATTTCTCACTGGATATAATAATGATTCAATAGGAAAATAATAATGATAACTGCCAACAAATAGGCTCATCAAAATTGGATAGTACTCTAACAATGATAATCAAAAACTGGAATCCAAAATATGGAATATGTCTAACTGAGGGTCATAAGACCATGAACTATGTCCACAGTTATGAGTAATCTTTCAACTCCAACTTTAACAGTCATAAAACTATAAGGACTCCTCGTACTTAGGGGGATCAGCCCTTCGTACAATGTATTGTGCACAAACATTTCAACGCTAAGCGTAAATTATCCCCTAATAATAATAATAAGGTTGTTCATCTCAGTATTTAGAGTACAAGTCCGCACCAAATAAAGTTTGGTTTGGATAAGCTTTCAAGGGTAATTTGAAGTTTAACAAACATCAACTAGAGGACTAGTTGAATCAAAAGTGTTTGATAACACAACAGTTATTTAATAACAAAATAACATAGAACAATTGAGAATCATAGTGAACTGATTATACATATTAAACTCATGCTTGAAATAACTATAGAGCATAAGTATTCAGTAAAATGAATAAGATGGTTAACCTTTGCTTGAACAGTAAATAAGATAAGGTTAGAGTCTTATAACATTAGAAATGAAATCACTGAACGTACATTAACTGATAGCAAGCTGGAAACTAAAAACTTGCCCAACATGGTATTAACTCATACAAAGAATTAAAATAGTTCAATAATAGAGACGAGAGTTCAAAAACTATGTTCATTATACAAGAATAGAACTTAAGAAACTTGTTTAACTATAAACAAGTTAGAATGAATCAATCAAATGAGAATTTCAAATAACATTAGAGTTAAAGTTTGCTCAAATGAATTTTAGGAACAATTGACTTATTCAATAACAATTAAGATAAAAAGCTTGCTCAATCCAAAAGAATAAAGTTACACAATGTAATAATAGAACTAACTCAAAGAAAGTGTAGAGTTAGAAAACTTTCTCAATGTAAAAAGATAAGGTTTAGAAACTTGCCTTGAGCGTAAGCTATAAAATTAAACTCACGATCACCTACACATAAATTTAGAACCACAATACCTATTAGATATGTTAACATACCAAAACATGAACACTTCTATCTAAACTTATCATTGAAGCACAAGTCTTTCATTACCATTTACATTTCAGAAATTCCAAGTGATTTACTTCGCAACACTTATCTAACGTTCATTGTGTATACTAAGTTATCACATAACGCGTTCTCGATTTACTAATCATTTTTGCAACTTTGAACTTACTAACCACAATTCACTATGTTATGTTAACCTTAACATTACACATTTAACATGCTAAAATAATTTCAGACCATGTTATGTTACTATCTTAAGTCTGTAGTAACAGCAGAAGCCATAATCTCAAACCAGGGTATCACGCAATTGCTACCATACAAAGACACAGGGCCAAGTGGCATTGCTTGTTTTTTTTTACTGGCACTTAAAGGCGTGCATCTGCAAGTGCTCGAGACAGAATATAAAGAAGACTAATGAACAGTAGTCGACTTTAGCCCAACAAACACAAATTTCACCCACCAAATAGTGATATCAACATTTACAAATGGTATAGAACTATCACAAACATGTTTGTGGTATTCCACCAATTAAAATAATTTAACAACAATTTAAGCTAGGTTAATTTCTCAAATTTCATGATTCTCATATAAAACTCAAATTTTGATATTCATCTCTAAAAACCATCACTGTGAATTCAATACTTGGCCAAATAACCTCATTCAAATTATGTTATACTCTTTTCTTAATGAACTACCATATACAAGACTCAATTTACAGTTTAACATATGAATTGGCCATCAAAATTGGTACTTACATGAGCCATATGAAAAATATATACAAACATACACTGTTGAAAATTTTCTTCTACTGTAAACCGAAATTAGCATGCAATTATTGTTTAAACATAATATCTAATCACCATAAACACATGTAATCATCATAACTAATTCGAGAACATCAATTCTAAACATATAAAATTCACAGAGTGAAAATTATTGTCATAAAACTCATATATGTATATACATATTGTAAGACCCCAACTTTTATAAATAAAGATGAATTTTCTATAAATATTATTTTTGAATATTATGGAATAAATTTGATATAATGTTATAGTTGTGGGTAATATTTATAAATTTTGCAAAGTAAGCAAGTTGTTATAAAATATTCGTTTGGTGGGGAATATTCTTTTTGTGGGGAATATTCATACGACTACTCAATCATTAAGTGGACCCCATTAACGGAAGTATTGTCGTAGTTAGAAAGCGACAAAATTATCTTTCTATAAAAATATGCCAGAGGTGTTACCGTTAAAAGCTGTTGAACTACCCGGTAGTAAAATTACGATGTCTGGCGTGCGTAGTGTATAGTAGCACACGATATTGATTATTGATGCTTACGTGAGAAGTCACTCGATTATGCTCAATTATTGCTACTGATAATTGTTTGATCATATCTCTTATATTATTGATTCAATTATTGTCACATTATCATACGTATAATATGTTATAGTATTAAATCAATAATTGAGACGACAAGTTATAAATGATTAATAATTGTTGAAAGATTAAATATGTGTTGAATAAAAATAAAATGATTTGTGGTAATATTTATCCAATCCTTGATGTATATAAAGAGTCTGTTATGAGACGTTTATGGTAAGTTTGATTATTTTATGGGGGGCCCATATGTCATCATCTAAGAGTCTCTTCGTCAATAGTAATTACCTTCGTCAATAGTAATTACCTTTACCAGACGTCAAACCACTTGCCGTTTCACATTACAGGCGTCAAACCACTTGTTGTTTCACATTACAGGCGTCAAACCACTTTTCTTTTCACATCACCAGTCGTCAAGCCACTTTCCTTTTCACATGACAGGTGCTAAGCTAGAAATCTTCTACAAATAGAGGCCTAGTGCTTCATTATTTTTCACGAATTCATTCAAGCTATAGAGAGAGAAAGTATAGAGAGAATAAGAGAGAAAGAAGAAGAGTATTTTGTTACTACACTACTGCAGTATTCAATCTCCTACTAAAAGTAAGGGTGTTATTCTTTCTTATTCATGAAGAGAAGCTGTTGTTATTCCATTGCTTATTATTACATTGGAATAACTTTGTATATATGAGTTTACCCTATACTTGGTGACATTCTTCTATTATTCATTGGAACATCACATGTCTGTGTGTTTTACAGGACTGGTTAAAATCTTTATTATTATTCTATTGGAACATCACATGCATGTGTTTTACACGGACACTGGTTAAAATCTTTATTATTATTACATTGGAACATCACATGCATGTGTTTCGTGGGACTGGTTCCATTCTTTATTATTACGTTGGAATATCCACATCTGCGCATGCTTTTATGGGACCGGTTTCGATTATTTATTATTACATTGGAATAACTTTGCTGTCTTGATCTATTGCATGCATGGTGATTTCTTTTGTTATTCCATTCTTTATTATACCCAGTTGGTTAAAACTTTGACTTCTATACTCCATGAAATTAGTGGAATATCCTTGATATTTGCGCTTCATCCAGTATCCTTTCATGGAAATATTCTTCTTAGTATTCTTGAATTTTACTCTACAAAGCAGTATCGTGTTGACAGTTTGGATGTTATTGGTTCCTAGATAAATTAATTCTTGATCTTGTTTTATTGAATATCATTGTCATCATCCTCATGTTTATATTATGTTGAAAGTCATATGTGGCCTGTAGTGCATAGATGGACTTGGTATGATTATGACCAGAGACTATTTGGTGTAATCATGACCGTAATGTTACAAATGATGTGATAAAAATCCTCAGTCGCCCGTAGTGCATTGATGGACAGTTGTTGGCATGATCATGACCATTAATTAATACACAAATATTCTTGGCCCGTAGTGCATGAATAATTGTAGTCGTGATACGAAAGAATATCCTTGGCCGTAGTGTAGGGGTTATTCGATGATGTGGAATATTTATTAAAGCTGAGTCTCAGCTATAATAGTGATGAAAAACCTTTTAAATCATAAAAGATAGTAGATTTTATTTTCTACTTGACTCTTTTAATGGATTCTTTGGTTCATTGTAGTTAAACTTGATGTTCATTATATTTTATCGTTTAAACTTTGTTGTAGGCTAATGATAATTTATTCGCATTATCTTAGTCATAATATTTCTTCTTGAGCTAGTTGAGCTCACCCTTTCTTTCTTTGTTTTCTTCTTGAAATGAGAATATATTTGGGACGAGTTGGGGAGCGGAGTAATGGTTCGGAGGATAGCATTAGTAGTCCTCACTATTATGTGAAATAGTGTGATAATAATTGTAATGAGGACTCCTTTTGAGTTTGTATAATATCTAGCGAACAATATTTGTATTCAAACTCACGGTTTATGTCGTATTGCATACCACAGCAGTTATATTAGTAAGTTGTATTTAAATTACGTATCATGTATCCGACTACCCAAGATGGGTGATGTATACCTAATTTTGGGGCGCCACAGGTTGGTATCGAGCTTAGGGATATGATCCTGGCTAAGATGTGAGAATAGTACTAGGAGGGAGAGCGGGGAATACCTTCGCTAGTATGACCTACCTAAGTTTATGTGCTATTTTATTGGTCGGTCAGAATATAGGGATAATATGTTACATGTCAATTAACCTTTTGTTTTTGGTAGTATTCTGAAAATGACATCTGAGAATGTTGAGAATAGCAATGGAGCACAGGCGATCGTTGATTCACCACATATCAATAATCAGGATAATGTGCATCAGGAAGGTGACAATCCTCATGCAAACAACAATACTGACCAAATGATGAATGATCAAATGTTCAGAGGCTTTATGCAATTCATGCAACAGCAGGCGAGAGCGACTCCTATCTAAAACGTAGGTGGAAACACGGAAAACTCTCGGGCGGTCACCGCTAAACAGTTCAAGGAGCTGGGACCACCGGAGTTTAAGGGAGAGCCAAAACCACTTCTGGCGGAAGCATGGATAAAGAAGATTACCAAGATATTTGATGTCTTGGGATGCTCCGAGGAGCAAAAGGTTCCCTTGCACGCCTTTATGTTGTTGCGGAGAGGCGATTCTTGGTGGGAATCGGTGAAGCGTACTCAACCTTACATCTTGAAGATATCTTAGGAGAAGTTCCAGAGTCATTCAACGACAAATACTTTCCTGAAAGTATTCGCCACATAAAGGAGGTGGAGTTTATCAAGTTGGAACAAAACAATATGATCGTGTCGCAATACGAGGCAAAATTTGCGGAGTTATCACGGTTTGCGTCCTACTTGGTGGATAATGAAGAGAGAATGGCGCGAATGTTTTTAAGAGGTTTGAAGCCGGAGATACGTCAACATCTTATTTCTCATAAAGCGTGTTTGTATTAGGATGTTGTAAATAGGGCTCGATTAGTGGAGTGCGATAACGAGTCAACGCAACTAAAAGAGAGCGTACCAAAAATTATAATACCGTGAGTAGTCATCGAAGCGGTGACAACAAGCATGGAGGGAATCAGCAAAGGCGGATATGGTAACCACTTCGGTGGTAATCGAGGCCAAAACAATAAGAATGGACATTTCAAGAAAAGGAGATTCAACAATGATGGAAAGAGCGTCAAGACCAAAGACCCGTTGTTAAGGAAGGAGATAGACGACCTATCATATGCTTCAAATGCGGAGGAGAGGGACACATCGGTCAAAGCTGCGCCATGCCAGTCAAAGCATGTTATAATTATGGAAGAGAAGGTCACTTAGCTCGATTTTTTGTCGTTTCTAGAAGACAAATTCAGCTAGGATGGTGGCACCAAAGGTAGTCCCGAAGCAATCAAAACCCAGTAGTGCAAGGGAGAGCGTTTGTTGTGACCTCCCAGGAGAGCAAGGAACCCGAATGAGGTCATCATGGGTAAGCTTATCATAAACTCTAATGAAGTCTATACTTTATTTGATCTAGGTTCTACCCATTCTTTTATTTCTCCTACTGCACTCATCGATTAAATTTGACTCCGGAGAAATTAGACTTTGACTTATATGTGGAAACTCCGTTGGGAGAAACCTTCATTACATCCACTGTTTATAAGTCTTGTTTGGTTCAAATCGGTACCCTCACATTACCTGTCGATCTTATTTCATTAAAAATACTTGCATTTGACGTGATTCTAGGGATTGATTGGTTAACTACTTATCATGTAAAAATTGATTGTTTTCGTAAGGTTGTTAGCTTTCATATTCCTAACTAACCTATTATGCGAATTCAAGCGACCAAACCATTAAAATCAATCACGGTCATCTCAAGCCATAAAGCTATTCGTTTATTGAAAAATGGATGTCAAGCTTTCTTAGCTCATGTCACGATTTAAACAAAAATAAATCGTTTTGAGCGATATTTCTATTGTTAATAAATTTCTGACGTATTCCCAGAAGAACTTCTGGCCTACCCCCAGGCGTGAAATTGAATTTTGTATCGACCTTGAACCCGGTAAAAACCTATTTCAAAGCCCCATATCGAATGGCTCTATTGAACTTCGAGGAGTTAAAGTCCCAATTGTAGGAATTGTTAGACATTGGCTTTATTCATCCTAGTACTTCTCCTTGGGGTGCTCTGTTCTATTCGTGAAGAAGAAAGATGGGAGTATGCGACTTTGTATTAATTATCGGGAGTTGAATCATGTCACCATCAAAAATAGGTATCCATTGCCACGTATTGATGACTGTTTGACCCGATTGCAAGGAGCCAAATTCTTTTCAAAGATTGATCTTCATTAGGATATCACCAATTGAAGATTAGAACGTGACATTCCAAAAGACGGCCGTAACTCCCGATGCGGGCATTATGAATTCCTAGTCATGTCCTTTGGATTGACTAATGCTCCCCGCCGCTTTAATGGATATGATGAACCGAGTATTCAAGGAATATTTGGATCACTTTGTGGTCGTCTTTATTGATGACATCCTTATTTATTCCAAATGCCGTGAAGATCATGAGCAACACTTGAGGTCGACACTCCAAAAGCTTCGTGAATATAAGCTTTATGCCAAGTTGAAGAAATGCGAGTTCGGCTTGAAGAAGTAGCATTCCTTGGGCACGTGGTATCAAGTCATGGAATATCTGTTGACCCAAAGAAAGATTGAAGCTATTCAAAGTTGGGAACAACCTAAATCGATGGCCAAAAGTCGTAGCTTTCTCGGTTTATTTGGTTATTATCGGATATTCGTGGAAGGATTTTCTCGAATCGCTACTCCATTGACTCAAATTTGACTCGGAAAGATACAAAGTTCGGTTGGGCGAATAATGTGAGACGAAGTTTTCAAGAACTCAAGAGGAGACTTATTTTAGCTTTTGTTCGACAATACCATCGGCTCGGAGGATTTGTCATCTCTGATGATGCTTGCTTCGCAAAGGGTTGGGATGTGTTCTCATGCAACATGGAAAAGTTATAGCTTATGCCTCATGACAACTCAAAGAATATGAGAGGAATTATCCTACTCATGATCTAGAGAGTTAGCAAATTTGTTATCTTGCACTTAAAATTTGGAGGCATTACTTGTATGGGGAGAAAGTGGAGATCTTTACGGATCATAAAAGCCTCAAATATTTCTTCACTCAAAAGGAACTCAACATGCGACAACGACGTTGGCTTGAATCATTGAAAGATTATGATCATACCATCCAATACCATCACGGAAAAGCGAACGTGGTAGCCGACGCATTGAGTAGAAGATCATATGCAATCACGAGTGCGATATTGTCAACGAAAGGCCCATTTTGTGTGACTTGCAAAGGATGGAGATAGAGTTAAAGACTCGAGGACGCATGTGATGATAGCGAGTATCTGAGTAGAACCGACTTTAATCGATAAAGTTAAAAGCACGCCAAGCTACGGACACTGGAGGCGATGCATATGAGGAAGAAAGTGCAAGAAGGTGCTATCGCAGGAAGCAAGAATCGATGAAGAAGGAATACTTGAGTCAACTCCGGACTTTGTGTTCCTAACGACCACGATTTAAAGTATAATATCATGATGGGGCGCACAACACACCATTTGCAATCCATCTTGGGAGTACCAAAATGTATCATGATATTCGTCATACATTTTGGTGGAGCAATATGAAAGAGAGAGATAAGCCTTTATTTATCTCAAGGTGTCTAACTTGTCAACGAGTTAAAGCGGAGCATCAAGTACCAAAAGGTCCATTACAACCACTTGAAATTCCGAATGGAAGTGGGAGCACATTACCATGGATTTCAATTCTCGATCTTCCTAAGGTTTCTCAAGGCATAGATGCGATTTGGGTCATTGTCGATAGATTGACCAAGTCCGCTCATTTCTTACCGATCGAGAAACTTATACACTTGAACGTCTCTTGCTCGTATGTACATAAACAAGATTGTAAGACAAAGCATGGTATGCTATCTGGTATCCATAGTTTCGATCGAGACCCAAGATTCACCTCACGATTTTGGGTAAGTTTGTAAAAAGCTATGAGCACAGACTTACGATTTAGCTCGGCATATCATCCTCGAGACGGGGCCAGACGATCGGAGAGGACTATTCAAACTCTTGAAGATCTATTAAGACTCTATGTCCTTGATTTCAAGGGAAGTTGGGACAAGTTCTTACCATTGGTAGAGTTTTCCTACAACAACAGTTATCAAGCAAGTATTGGCATGACTCCATTCAAGCGTTGTATGGAAGAAAGTGTCGTTCCAAGATATCTTTGGGATGAGGTGGGTGAAGCAACGTTGTTGGGACAGGAGTTGAAATACGTATGACTACGGAAAAGATTCAAACGATCCGACAACGTATAAAAACCTCACAAAATCGACAAAAGAGTTATGCCGATCTTCATCGAAAGGGACGTAGAATTCGATATAGGAGATCATGTGTGGTTAAGAGTTGCTCCATGGAAAGGAATTACAAGATTTGGAAAGAGAGGAAAACTCAATCCTCGATTCATCGGTCCATTTTAATCCTCGATCGAGTAGAAAGCGTGGCCTATAGACTCTTTTCTGCTAAGTATGTGTCTCGTGTTCATAACGTTTTTCACATATCCATGTTAAGTAAATATGTGAAAGACCGAACCACATTATTGAGTTAGAAATCGGACGAAATAGCGGAAGATTTGGCGTATGAAGAGGTTCTGTTCAAATCTTGGATAAGAAGGAACATATCCTACGCTCCGAGGTTATACCTCAAGTCAAAGTTTTGTGGAGGAACCACGATGTTGAGGAAATGACTTGGGAGTTAGAATCGAAATGAAATCAAGGTATCCTTACGTCTTGACATACGTGTACGTACCCTAATTTCGAGGGGCGAAATTTCATAAGAAGGGGAGGTTGTAAGACCCCAACTTTTATAAATAAAGATGAATTTTCTATAAATATTATTTTTGAATATTATGGAATAAATTTGATATAATGTTATAGTTGTGGGTAGTATTTATAAATTTTGCAAAGTAAGCAAGTTGTTATAAAATATTCGTTTAGTCGGGGAATATTCTTTTTGTCGGGGAATATTCGTACGACGGCTCAATCATTGGTGGACCCCACAACGGAAGTATTATTAGAAAACGACAAAATTATCTTTCTATAAAAATAACGGCAGAGGTGTTACCGTTAAAACTGTTGAACTACCCGGTAGTAAAAGAAATGCGATGTCAGCGTAGTTATGCGAGTGCACTACGATATTGATTATTGATGCTTACGTGAGAAGTCACTCATTTATGCTCAATTATTCAGCGATAATTTTGCATCATCATATCTCTTATATTATTGATTCAATTATTGTCACAATATCATCTCGTATAATATGTTATAGTATTAAATCAATAATTGAGGCGACAAGTTATAAATGATTAATAATTGTTGAAATATTAAATATGTGTTGAATAAAAATAAAATAATTTGTGGTAATATTTATTCAATCCTTGATGTATATAAAGAGTACATTATGAGGACGTTTGTGGTAAGTTTGATTATTTTATGGGGGCCGTATATGTCATCATCTAAGAGTCTCTTAAATCGATAGTAATTACCTTTGTGAATAGTAATTACCTTCGTCAATAGTAATTACCTTTACCAGACGTCAAACCACTTGCCGTTTCACATTACAGGCGTCGAACCACTTGTTGTTTCACATTACAGGCGTCAAACCACTTTTCTTTTCACATCACTAGTCGTCAAGCCACTTGTCTTTTCATGGCGGTCTTAAGCTAGAAATCTTCTATAAATAGAGGCCTAGTGCTTCATTATTTTTCACGAATTCATTCAAGCTATAGAGAGAAAGTATAGAGAATAAGAGAGAAAGAAGAAGAGTATTTTGTTACTACACTCTGCAGTATTCAATCTCCTACTAAAAGTAAGGGGTGTTATTCTTTCTTATTCATGAAGAGAACTGTTGTTATTCCATTGCTTATTATTCTGTTGGAATAACTTTGTATCTGTGGTTTACCCTATACTTGGTGACATTCTTCTATTATTACATTGGAACATCACGCTCATGTGTTTTAGGACTGGTTAAAATCTTTATTATTATTCTATTGGAACATCACATGCATGTGTTTTACAGGACCTGGTTAAAATCTTTATTATTATTACATTGGAACATCCACATGCGTGTGTTTCTGGGGGACTGGTTCCATTCTTTATTATTCGATAGAATATCACATGCATGCGTTTCTGTGGGACCGGATTACATTATTTATTATTACATTGGAATAACCTTTGCTGCATGGCCTATTGCATGCATGGTGATTTCTTTTGTTATTCCATTCTTTATTATACCCAGTTGGTTAAAACTTTGACTTCTATACTCCATGAAATTAGTGGAATATCCTTGATATTTGCGCTTCATCGATATCCTTTCATGGAAATATTCTTCTCGGTATTATTGAATTTTACTCTACAAAGCAAAGATCATGTTGTGATTTGGATTTTATTGGTTCCTAGATAAATTAATTCTTGAACTTGTTTTATTGAATATCATTGTCATCATCCTCATGTTTATATTATGTTGAAAGTCATCTGTGACCTGTAGTGCATAGATGGACTTGGTATGATTACGACCAGAGACTATTCGGTGTAATCATGACCGTAATGTTACAAATGTTGTGGTAAAAATCCTCAGTGGCCCGTAGTGCATTGATGGACAGTTGTTGGCATGATCATGACCATTAATGAATACACAAATATTCTTGGCCCGTAGTGCATGAATAATTGTGGTCTTGATACTAAAGAATATCTTTGGCCGTAGTGCATGGGTGATTCGATGATGTGGAATATTTATTAAAGCTGAGTCTCGGCTATATAATGATGATGAAAAACCTTTTAAATCATAAAAGATAGTAGATTTTATTTTCTACTTGACTCTTTTAATGGATTCTTTGGTTCATTGTAGTTAAACATGATGTTCATTATATTTTATCGGTTTAACAACATTTGTAGGCTAATGATAATTTATTACGCATTATCTTAGTCATAATGTTTCTTCTTGATCTAGTTGAGCTCACCCTTTCTTTCTTTTATTCTCTTGTGAAATGAGAATATAGGGGGAGACGAGTGGGAGCGGAGTAATGGTTCCAGAGGATAGCATTAGTAGTCCTCACTATTCTGTGAAATAGTGTGATAATAATTGTAATGAGGACTCCTTTTGAGTTTGTATAATATCTAGTAGACAATATTTGTATTCAAACTCACAGTTTATGTCGTATTATTACACACCAGTTATATTAGTAAGTTGTATTTAAATTTTGTACCATGTATCTGACTACCCAAGATGGGTGATGTATACCTAATTTTGGGGGCGTCACATATATATACACAAAGGTTATGTAAACATACCTTCAATTAGCGTGCACAACCTTGCAATTGCAGACAATTTTCTTAGGTTTCACTCTCAACTCGCTCAATTCTCTCTGTTGTCTCTAGGCTAGCAAAACTAGAATGAAAACTCTGATAGCCAGTATGCGTAATAACAAAATACAAAACTGATTGGCCTTAATAGCTATCATTAGTTATCAAAATAACGTATATATTATATTTATTATTTTAATTTATCTTATTTAAATTCAAAAAAACTAGAAATCCCAAAAATTATAAGGATTGTTTGGCAAAACCCTTTAATTTTTAAAGAATTAATATATTAAGCCTTGTTTGGCAAATCTAATTTAAATCCTTTTTAATTTATTTTAATAAACACTTTAGTTTATAATTATAATCACATACTAATTATTTGGATTTTCATGTCCAACATTAACCCATTAAATTAATCACATACTATATTTTAATTAAATATAGCCTTTTAGCAAATATCACAAAATTATAATTTCCATTATAACTTTATTTAATAATTTAATATACCATCTAAATTATTAAATCAAAACAACGATATAACATCTCATGTTATTTTACGACTCTCTAAATTATAAATTAATTTAATTTAGAAAATTCTCTAATAAATTGAGACTCATAAATATTTACTAACAACCATCACATCAATAAAATATTTATTTCATCAATTCAACTATAGACACATCAAATAAATATTTATTTTATTCAATAAATATTTAATATTACAATTTAAAATTTTGAATCATTACATCCTTCCCTCCTTACAAGGATTCTGTCCCTAGAATCACAATTCAAACAATCAAATCGTCACATTCTCCCCTACTTACAAAGATTCTGTCCCCAGAATCGAAGACACAAACTAAACAAATAACTCAGGGTAATTCTTCATCATTTCTGTTTCGAGTTCCCACGTAGCCTCTTCGACATTGTGGTTCCTCTATATCACCTTCACAGAAGGTATCACTTTATTCCTGAGCACTTGTTCTTTCCTGTCGACTATCTGGATAGGAATCTCTTCGTAAGATAAATCTTTATTGAACTACAACAGTTCATACTCAATTACATGTTTATAATCAGGTTTATACGGTCGCAACACCGACACATGAAAAACATTGTGCACATGCTCTAATTCTGGACGTAAAGCTACCTCATAAGCCACCTCTCCCACTCTTCGTAATATCTCGAAAGGTCCAATAAACCTTGGGCTGAGCTTTTCTTTCTTGCCAAAACAAATTTTCCCCTTTCAAGGAGAAACTTTCAGGAATACAAAATTTCCTGCTTCAAACTCACGACTTTTCCTGTGTTGATCAGCATACTTTTTTTGTCGATCTTGAGCAGCTACCAGTCTTGCTCTAATGAGTTTGACAACATCAGTGGTCTGCTGTACCAGTTGTAGGCCTAACAGTTGATGTTCTCCAACTTCATCCCAACATAGTGGAGTTCTGCATTTCCTGCCATATAACGCCTCGTACGGTCGCATACCAATACTTGTGTGGTAATTGTTGTTGTATGCAAATTCCATCAATGGTAGAAGATCATCCCAATTTCCTTTGAAATCCATTATGCATGCTCTAAGCATATTTTCTAGCGTCTGGATCGTTCGTTCGCATTGCCCATCGGTTTGTAGATGATATGCTGTAATCATTTTCAGTTGCGTTCCCATGCATTCTTGAAGTTTCTTCCAGAAATTTGATGTAAACCTCGGGTCTCTGTCTGATACAATTGACACTAGAACTCCATGTCTTGAGACGATCTCTTTAACGTATAGCTTCGCCAACTGATCAAGATTAAATCTAATCTTTATTGGCAAAAAGTGTGTAGATTTTGTCAATCTTTCCTCTACCACCCATATCGCATCGTATCCTTTCTAAGTCGTTGGAAGACCTACCATAAAATCCATTGTGATATGCTCCCACTTCCATTCCGGTATCTCCAACGGTTGAAGTAATCTGGTTGGTCGTTGATGCTCGGCCTTCACTTTCTGACATGTCATGCACTTTGCAACGCATTCTACAACGTCTCTTTTCATATTTTCCACCAAAAATGTCGCCGCAAATCTTGATACATCTTCTTACTTCCCGGATGAATCAAATATCTTGAGCTATGAGCTTCTGTCAAGATTTTTTCTTTAATATCTTGTACTGCTGGAACCCAAATTCGTCCCTCGAATCTCAGCATTCCCTCAGTATCAACCTTGAACTTCGCTTCTTTTCCTTCGACCACACTTTCCTTAATTTTTCTGAATTCTTCATCTTATAGTTGAGCGTTCTTCACTTTGTCCACCAAGGTTTGACTTGCTTCCATCTGGTACAATTTTTCATCGGATTCTTTTGGAAACTTGATTTCTAGCTCTAACCTTGCCATTGCTGTAATAAGCTCCTCCTTATCTGCTAGCAACATCAACTTTTCTCTGCATTTCCTACTCAAGGCATCTGTAACCACATTAGCTTTGTCGGGATGATAAAAGATCTCACAATCGTAATCTTTTATCCATTCCATCCATCTCCTTTGCCGCATGTTCACGTCTTTCTATGTAAAAATATACTTCAGACTTTTATGGTCTGTGTAGATCTCACATTTCTCTCTGTATAGATAGTGTCTCCATATCTTTAGTGCGAACACAACCGCCGCCAACTCTAAATCATAAGTCGGATACCCTTTCTCATTGTGAGACCCCAAATTTTATGAATAAAGATTTAAATTTCTCGAAATATTTTTTTAATATTATGGTGTGAAATTGAGATAATATTATACTTGTGGGTATTATTTATAAATTTTGCAAAGTATGCAAGTTGTTATATAATATTCAATTGGTCGGGGAATATTCGTTTTAATAGGGAATATTAAATGACGATTTACTGATAATCATTGGGGACCCCACAACGTAATTATTGTCGGATTGAGAAAATGACAAAAATATTTTTATGAAAATAACGGCGAAAGTTTTACCATTAATCTTTGTTGAACTACTTGGTAGTAAAAAATATAATGTCTGGCTGTGGTTGCATAGTACTTACCGGTATTGATTATTGATGTTTACGTGAGAAGTCACTCAATTTTGTCAATTATTGCTTCAGTAATTGTTGCATAGTATCTCACGCTAATTGATTCAATTATTATCGATATTTTATATATTATTAAATCAATAATTGAGATGACAGAGTTATTAATATTATTATTTACAATATTAACGATGTCTAGAAGTTTTGCTAAGGAGAGGTTTGGTCACCTAATTGCGCGCCAATAGGGAGAAATCCTTATTGGAAAGCCCCCTCTTTCCTGGGAACGACCTGGTCGCTTAATAGTGTGGATTATAATAATAATGATGAAGTTTTGTTTTATTAGTATTATTAATGTAATAAAACAGAAAAGCTTTTTATATAAAACAGAATATTTTTATAAAGTTATTCGTTTTATCAGACTATAAATAAAATATATTATATTTTATTATGCATAGTATTTGCATAGTGTCTTCATAGTGTTTGCATAGTAAAATCTTTTTATATAAAATAGAATACTTTTATAAAGTTATTCGTTTTATTAGATTATAAATAGAATATATTATATTTTATTTAAAAGATTTTGTTTTATTAGAATATTTTATAGTGAACCAATCTGGACCGTCTGTTTAAAAGTAAATCAATCTGGATCGTTCATGAATTAGTTAGTATTCAGTTCATTCTCCTATAAATAGAAGCTCATTCCTTCATTATTTCTTATAAATTCACTAAAACTCTAGAGAGAGAAACTCTAGAGAGAAAGAAGAAAAGTATTCTGCTACTTCACTACTCCCGTATCCAGCTTTACTCTAAGGTAAGGGGTATTATTTCTTTCGTATTCATGAAGAGAGCTATTGTTATTCTATTCTTTTTTATTCTGTTGGAATAACCTGTTTATGCGAAGTACCGCATATATGGTGAAATTTTGGTGTTATTCCATTCTTATTATTCTGTTAGAATATCCTGTCGGTGCGAATTTCATTTGACCTGGTTCCTTTATTTATTATCCTGCCTGTGCGTTTACGCATGACCTGGTTCCATTATTTATTATTCCGTTTTTATTATTTTGTCGGAATATCCTCTCTATGCGTTTACGCATGACCTGGTTCCATTATTTACTATTCTGTTGGAATAACATGTCTGTGCGGTCTATCGCATGCATGATGATTTCTTTTGTTATTCCATTCTTTATTATTCTATCGGAATATCCTGTCTGTGCGTTTACACATGACCTGGTTCCATTCTTATTTATTCTGTTGGGATAACCAGTCTGTGCAGTCTATCGCATGCATGGTGAATCCTTTTGTTATTCCATTCTTTATTATTCTGTTGGAATAACATGTCTGTGTGGATTACCACATGCATGGTGAATGATCCTTTGTATTCATTCCTTAATAAATTATGGAAATGATTTGTCTACGTGGATTACCGCATGGCGGGCGAAAATCCATTTGCAGTTTCATATATTCTATTAAACCTAGTTGGTTAAAGTTTTGGATTCTATACTCCATGAAATTAGTAGAATATCCTGGATATTTGCGCTTCATCCAGTATCTTTTTATGAAAATATTCTTCTAAGCATTCTTGAATTTTTCTCCATAAAGTAGTATCATGTTGACAATTTGGACGTTGTTGGTTCCTAGATAAATTAATTCTTGAACTTATTTTATTGAATTATTGTGTCATTGTCATTATGTGTTATGTTGGTTATTATGTGAAAACATGAAAGTTTCTTAGAAATCACAAAGGGTTGAAAATCAGATTTTGGTGAAAATAGAACATGAAATTCAATTGACCATATCTCCTATTATATTTCGAATTTCTGAGTGTGGTCAAGTTCTAGAGATAGATTTATGAGTTTTCTAACTTATCCAAGTTAAATCACTATAAAAGGTGTTGTAAATTTTCGTGTGGACTGATTTTAACAAAGGAGTCAAAAGCGGCGAATTAGGAAAACGCTACTGTCCAAATATTTAAAAGGGCATTTTCGGCCACTTAACTTATGAGAAAAATTCTGGCCTTTTGGGACATGAAAATTTATGGTATAAAGTACCTCCTGTCCAAAAATGAGCTCATTCCGACTTAAAATGAGCAAGCTATGACCATTTCAATATTTAGGTTTTTTCGACGAAAAATGCTATAACCAGAGTTCTATAACTCCGACGACTATGAAATTTAAACTGAAAGATCACGTTAACATGTGTAAGATCCTGCCAAGATTTGGGAATTTCTGGAGTTAAACTTTAAGTAGCTAATTTCTTAAGGAATTAATTAGAAATTGATTTTTGAAAAATAGTAAATGAATTTTAAAAATACCGAGAAAAATATATGTTCAATATGGGACTATATTTTGCTAAATCCCAGGAAAAAATATTTTTGGGACTGATTTGGTATTTTTCATAAATATGATCTAGCTATGAGTAAATGAGTTAAATATGTTATGTGAAGTAACAAAGTTGGAAAATAGGATTTTATGGCTTGGGAATCCTATATAGGGTATATGCAGATTTTTGATAAGGGATTTGATCATTGGTGATGAAATCTTATGAGTAAGGCATTTTTGAATGATTAAATGCATTATTTGGTTAAGTGTAGACAATTGAAATAAATTGTTTATAAGTTTAAGAAGTGATTAAAATATTGTTATAATATTAATAATATTAGATTATGAGTTTATAATATTTGAATAAATGTAAAGTCTTTAATATTTATCCTTGTTTTCGTTTGATTAATACTTATATCATTGTCATCATTCTTATGTTTATATTGTGATAAATGTCATCTTTGGCTTACGTGCATAGATGGACTTAGTGTGATTATAACCAATGGTTATTCGGTATAGTCATGACCATAATGTGACTGATGATGTGGTAAAAATCCTTAGTGGCCTGTAGTGCATTGATGGACAGTTTTTGGTATGATTATGACCAGGGATTATTCGGTATAGTCATGACCATTGATGATTTAATGGATATCCTTAGCCCGTAGTGCAGGGATGATTCGATGATGTGGTTTATTTATTTGTCGAGTCTCAAATGATTAAGTTGATAAAAAACTTTTTAAATCATAGAAGATAGTAGATTTTATTCTCTACTTGACTCTTTTAATGGATTGCTTGTTCCGCTACAGTTAAACTTGATGTCTATTGTATTTTATCAGTTTAACATTGTTGAAGGCTAATGATAATTTATTCTACATTATCTTTGTCATAATATTTCTTACTGGGCTAGTTGAGCTCACCCTTTCTTTCACTATTCTCTTCAGGAAATGAGAACGTAGCCAGGACTAGTCGGGAAACGGAGTGACGGTCCAGATGATAGCATTAATAGTCCTCACTATTCTGTTAAATAGTGTGTCAATAAATGTAATGAGGACTCCATTGAGAGTGGATATTGTCTAGATGACAATATTCTTATTAAAACTCTCAATTTATATTTTGACGTATTTTACACGACTGTTGTATAATTAAGTTGTATTTGAATTTATGTACCATGTATCTGGCGACTCAAGATGGGTGATGAATACCTATTTTTGGGGGTGTCATAGTTGGTATCAAAGCTTAGGGATATGATCCCTGGCTGAGATGTGAGACAAGAACTAGGAGGGGAGAGACGGGGAATTCCTTCGCTAGTATGACCTACCTAAGTTTATTTGGTATTTAATTGGTCGATCATAGTATAGGGATAATATGTGATATGTTAATTAACCCTTGTTTTGTGACAGTGTTTGAAAATGGCATCTGAAAATGTTGAGATAAGCAATGGAGCAAAATAATATGACCGTATCACAGTACGAGGCTAAGTTTGCGAAGTTATCCCGGTTTGCATCCCATTTGGTCGATAATGAAGAGCGAATAACGCGAATGTTTCTAAGAGGTTTGAAACCCGATATACGTCAATATCTCATTTCTCATAAACTTTATTTATATTCAGATGTTGTGAATAGGGCTCAGTTATTGGAGCACGATAATGAGTTAGTACAACCCAAAGGTAATGACCAACAACACAATAATAATCGTACCGATGGCAACGGCCATAGGAACAATGATGACCATCGTGGGGGAAATTATCATGCCAAGAATGGTAACCACTTCGGTGGTAATCATGGACAAGATAATAGAAGTGGAAATTTCAAGAAGAGAAGGTCATTTAGCTCGATTTTGTCGTATAGTGAAGTCAAGTCCAGCTGGGACGATGGCACCAAAGGCGGATACGGACAAAACAAAGTCTGTGGTTTCAGGAAGAGCATTTTATCGTGAATTCTCAAAAAGCGAGTAACCCGAATGAAGTTAGCACGGGTTAGTTAATTATAAATTTTTGCGAAGTCTATACCTTATTAGATACCGATTCTACCCATTCTTTTATATCTCTTGCTTGCATTCAACGTTTAAATTTGACTCCGGAGAAGTTAGACTTTGACTTATCAATTGAAACTCCATTAAGATAAACCTTCGTTACCTCCACTGTTTATAAATCTTATTTGATTCAAATCGATACTTTCACGTTACCTGTCGATCTTATCTCTTTGAAAATACTTGCCTTTGATGTGATTTTAGGAATCGACTTGTTAACTACTCATCATGCTAAAATTGATTATTTTCGTAAGGTTGTTAGCTTTTATATTCCTAACCAACCTGTTATATATACGAATTCAAGCAACCAAACTACTAAAGTCAATCATTGTCTTATCAAGCCATAAGTAAAGAGCCACCTAGAAGCCTTTCATTTGGTGACTTCCTTGTGTGCTATGCAATGCAAGCTTTAATTTACGAGGCGACGTCGTGAATGATGATGACAAGTTGATAGGTATCAATGTGACGTGTTATCCAAGACTTGGATGAGGGTCACAGTTTTGAATAATATTTCTATTGTTAATAAATTTCCTAACGAATTCTTGAAGACTTCTTAGCCTACCCTTAGAGCGTGAAATCAAATTTTGTATTGACCCCAGTACAAAACCCATTTTGTATAACTTACAAATGATGAAGATAGAGTTAAAGACTCTAGGGACCCAAGTGAGGATAACGAATATACGAGTAGAATCAACTTTAGACGTCGATAAAGTTAAAGTCGTTCAAACTACATACTCTGAGCTGATGAATGCGAAGAAGAAGGTTCAAGAAGCGTTATTCTAGATGCAAGAATCGATAAAGGGAGGAAATCTCAACCCTCGATTTAATTGGCCCATTTGAAATTCTCGATCAAGTAGGAACTGTGGCCTATAGACTTGCTTTACCGCCAAGTATGTCACGTGTTCATAACGTTTTTCATATATCGATGTCACGTAAATATGTGGATGACCCGAACCACGTTATTAAATTAGAACCAGACGAGATAACAGAAGATTTAACGTATGAAGAGATACGTGTTAAAATCTTGGAAAAGAAGGATCGTATTCAACAATCAAAGGTTATACCTCAAGAGTTAGAATCTGAAATGAAGTCAAGGTATCCTCATCTCTTCGGTATACCAGGTACGTACGTAAATTTCGAGGGTGAAATTTCATAAGGAGGGGAGATGGTGAGACCAAAAATTTTATGAATAAAGATTTAAATTTCTCAAAATATTTTTTTAATATTATGGTGTGAAATTGAGATAATGTTATAGTTGTGGGTAGTATTTATAAATTTTACAAAGTATGCAAGTTGTGATATAATATTCGATTGGTCGGGGAATATTCGTTTTCACAGGGAATATTCGTACGACGACACAATCATTGGGGGACCTCACAATGGAATTATTGTCGGATTGAGAAAACGACAAAAATATTTTTATGAAAATAATGGCGGGAGTTTTACCGTTAATACTGTTAAACTACTCGGTAGTAAAAAAAAGAATGATGTCGCGTGGTTGCATAGTAGCACACGGTATTGATTATTGATGTTTACGTGAGAAGTCACTCAGTTTTGTCAATTATTGCTTCAGTAATTGTTGCATAGTATCTCACGCTAATTGATTCAATTATTGTCGATATTTTATATATTATTAAATCAATAATTGAGATGACAGAGTTATTAATATTATTATTTGCAATATTAACGATGTCTAGAAGTTACGCAAGGAGAGGTTTGGTCACCTAATCAAGGCGTCAATAGGAGAAATCCTTATTGAAAGCCCCTCTTTCACAGGAACGACACAGTCGATTAATAGTGTGAATTATAATAATGATGATGAAGTTTTGTTTTATTAGTATTATTAATATAATAAAAGCAGAAAAAGCTTTTTATATAAAATGAATATTTTTATAAGTTATTCGTTTTATTAGACTATAAATAGAATATATTATATTCTATTATGCATAGTGTTTTGCATAGTAAAATCTTTTTATATAAAATAGAATACTTTTATAAAGTTATTCGTTTTATCGGACTACAAATAGAATATATTATATTTTATTATACATAGTGTTTCAGATAAGTGCTGCATATAGTAAAATCTTTTTTATATAAAAGAGAATACTTTTATAAAGTTATTCGTTTTATTAGATTATAAATAGAATATATTATATTTTATTTAAAAGATTTTGTTTTATTAGAATATTTTATAGTGAACCAACTGGATAAAATCTTTTAAAAGTAAATCAATACGGATCGTTCATGAATTAGTTAGTATTCAGGTCCATTCTCCTATAAATAAGCTCATTCCTTCATTATTTCTTATTTAATTCTTTGAAACTCAGAGAGAGAGAAACTATAGAGAAAGAAGAAAAGTATTCTGCTACTTCACTACTCATGTATCCAACTTTATTCTAAGGTAAGGGGTATTATTTCTTTCGTATTCATGAAGAGATCTATTGTTATTCCATTCTTTATTATTCTGTTGGAATAACCTGTTTATGCAAAGTACCGCATACATGGTGAAATTCTGTTGTTATTCAAATCTTATTATTCTGTTGGAATATCTTGTCAGTGCGAATTTCGCCTGACCTGGTTCCGTTCTTTATTATTCTGTCGAAATATCTTGTATGTGCGTTTACGCATGACCTGGTTCCATTATTTATTATTTTGTATTTATTATTCTGTCGGAATATCCTATTTGTGCGTTTACGCATGACCTGGTTCCATTATTTACTATTCTATTGGAATAACCTATCTGTGTGGTCTATCGCATGCATGGTGATTTCTTTTGTTATTCCATTCTTTATTATTCGCCGAATATCCCGTCATGCAATGCGTTTTACATGACCTGGTTCCATTCTTATTTATTACATTGGGAATAACACATGCATGCGATCTATCGCATCGCATGGTGAATCCTTTTGTTATTCCATTCTTCATTATTACATTGGAATAACACATGTCGTGTGGATTACCACATGCGTGGTGAATGATCCTTTGTATTCATTCCTTATTAAATTATGGAAATGATCTGTCTACGTGGATTCTGCATGGCGTGCGAAAATCCATTTCGCTTCATATATATTCTATTATACTCAGTTGGTTAAAGTTTTGGATTCTATACTCCATGAAATTAGTAGAATATCCTGGATAATTGCGCTTCATCCAGTATCTTTTTATGAAAATATTCTTCTAAGCATTCTTGATTTTTTCTCCACAAAGCAGTATCATGTTGACAGTTTGGACATTGTTGGTTCCTGGATAAATTAATTCTTGAACTTGTTTTATTGAATTATTATGTCATTGTCATGATGAGTTATGTTGATTATTATGTGAAAACATGAAACTTTCTTAGAAATCACAAAGGGTTGAAAATTAGATTTTGGTGAAAATGGAACATGAAATTCAATTGACCATATCTCCTATTATATTTTTAATTTTTGAGTGTGGTCAAGTTCTAGAGATAGATCTATGAGTTTTCTAACTTATCCAAGTGGAATCACTATAAAAGGTGTTGTAAATTTTCGTGTGGACTGATTTTAGCAAATGAGTCAAAAGCTGCGAATTAGGAAAAAACTACTGCCCAAAAATTTAAAAGGGCATTTTTGGCCACTTAATTTGTGAGAAAAATTTTGGTCTTTTGGGACATGAAAATTTATTGTATAAAGTGCCTCCTGTCCAAAAATGAGCTCATTCCGACTTAAAATGAGCAAGTTATGACCATTTCAATATTTAGGTTTTTCCGACAAAAAATGCTATAACCGGAGTTCTATAACTCTGATGTCTATGAAATTTAAACTGGAAGATCACGTTAACATGTGTAAGATCCTGCCAAGATTTGGGAATTTTTGGAGTTAAACTTGAGGTAGCTAATTTCTTAAGGAATTAATTAGAAATTGATTTTTGAAAAATAGTAAATGAATTTTAAAAATTTCGAGAAAAATATATGTTCAATATGGAACAATATTTTGCTAAATCTCAGAAAAAAAATATTTTTGGGACTGATTTGGTATTTTTCATAAAAATGATCTAGCTATGAGTAAATGAGTTAAATATGTTATGTGAAGTAACAAAGTTGGAAAATAGGATTTTATGGCTTGGGAATCCTATATAGGGTATATGCAGATTTTTGATAAGGGATTTGATCATTCGTTATGAAATCTTATGAGTATTGCATTTTTTAATGATTAAATGCATTATTCGGTAAAGTGTAGACAATTGAAATAAATTGTTTATAAGTTTAAGAAGTGATTAAAATATTGTTATAATATTAATAATATTAGATTATGAGTTTATAATATTTGGATAAATGTAAAGTCTTTAATATTTATCCTTGTTTTTATTTGATTAATGCTTATATTATTGTCATCATTCTTATGTTTATATTGTGGTAAAAGTCATCTTTGGCTTACGTGCATATATGGACTTGGTGTGATTATGACCAGGGATTATTCGGCATAGTCATGACCGTAATGTGACGGATGATGTGGTAAAAATCCTCAGTGGCCTGTATTGCATTAATGGATAGTTTTTGGTATGATTATGACCAGGGATTATTCGGTATAGTCATGACCATTGATGATTTAATGAATATCCTTGGCCCGTAGTACAGGGATGATTCGATGATGTGGTTTATTTATTAAGCTGAGTCTCAGCGATTAAGTTGATGAAAAACTTTTTAAATCATAGAAGATAGTAGATTTATAGATTTAAAAGGATGTTCAGATTAACCAAAGGAACGTATATTCATTTGATGCTAAAGTCGTTTAGCATGGAAAACTCCAAGAGATGTCTCATGTTGATGAGCCATGGAGTGTATCTCTCTTAATAGTCCCCATAGACCCCTGAAAAGAGAGATCGCATGAGTGACAATCATGTATGCAATGAAATATACGAGACCTGATGATGATCGATCATATTCTGGAGAAGATCACTGTGCATTGAATTGGAAAAGTTTCAAATAGCAAAGAGTTGTTGGTTTAGTGATAAAGATAAAGTATATAGCTATAAATGAAGCTGTAAGCCGATTGTTTAGATGAAAAGTTCATTACAGAACTAGAAATAGTTCCTAAGTCTCATCTTGGATCTAAACATGTGTTGTGACACTTTCATTTGATTATAGGAATCATTGAAAGATGGGAAATCAATATAGAGATAGTTGACTCTCAAGAAAAATATTACATATCCATTAACTAAAGCTTATCCAACAGTAGGATAATCGTTACTTAGAGAAGAAGGGTATGAGATACCATGGCGATTGGCTTTAGTGCAAGTGGGAGATTGAAAGTAATATGCACACAAGCCAATCATGTTTTATGATAAAGCATATACTTTGTAACAATCTTATTCATTTATTAATAAAAAGTATTAATTTATTAAAGACTTTTAATTATCTACATGATGCTGTTTTATAATATGTGATCAACCCATAGTTTTAAGCAATGCTTTTAGAATAATGATGATGGTCATTCGAATGAGATCTAAATTCTTAGAAAGCTTAAAACTAAAATAGTTCCCAATCGTTGGATTACTAAATTAGGGATTAGTAAATCCGAATAGATTGGTACATATGTTTCTTGCTCATTGGATGAGGATGATTGATCTCATGATCATTTGTATGGAGACACTAAAGTAAGTATGTAGGTGTTTATTAGAGAATAAGTTCACTGAACGTGGCTCGCTAAGGAATACCTAATGGAGTTTTACTTGCATGTTAATAGGAATTCCTGTAGTTATAGTAGTATAAGTGATCCTTAGACTTGAGATCATCATAGTATTTTGTGTATGATGAGTTATACTTTAACTTATTCCTTAAGACCCTTAGGGTATATCAAAGGGTATACTTGGGTATAGTAAATTATACATGGAGATAATGTATGATCAATAAAGAATCTACCGCTTCTAGTAAAAGAAGAGAAATGTCCTATGTGATTCGATAAATGACAACCCAGTAGTCCTTGGCCAAGGCAGAATAATATTAGAAAGGAGTTTCTAATTTGCATTATTTGGAGTTGTGCATTTAAGAGTCGAAATACATATAATTAAATAAAATAAGACTTGACAGTAATTCCATGTCTTATATTTAATTGGGATATTATATGGTGGAAGGATGGAATTGTACGGTAACTATTTACTCAAAGGTTCTTTTATGATTAATGTTGAAATCTATATTATCTGAAAAGTCATTGATCGCTAGGGAGGCTTATCCCTATTGTAGAATAAATATTATTTATTTAAATAAATTAATTGTTTAATTTATTTATTTAAATAAGATTAGAATTGTTCTAATTGATTTATTCACAACCGGTTTAATATGGAGAACCTAAAGGGTCACACCATAAAAGGGAGAATTAATATTTAAGAAGTTAATGGCATAATCGTAATAATAAGTTAAGTATATTTAATTTAATCTATGGTGATAGAATAAATTAAATAGCTTAATATTTATTATTTAATATTTTGGAAATATTAAATATAAATCAATAAGAGGAGTCTTATTATTATTATTACTATTATTATTTTTTAATTTCTAAAGGAGTTTAAGAATTAATTAATAAAAGTACTCTCAAATATCCTAATAAGATTAGGAGGCTAATTAATTAAAAGAGTTTAATTAATTATTCCTAATAAGATTGAGAGCCTAATTGTGACGCCCCCAAAATAGGTATACATCACCTATTCTGAGTTGTCAATACATGTAAACAACTATAACTTTATTATTACAACACTAAAACTGTGAGTTTAAATACAAATATTATCTTCTAGACAATATCTATACTCAAATAAATCCTCATCACATTTATTGATACATTATTTTACAAAATGGTGAGGACTACTAAACAATTCTTTCTAAAACCTTCATTCCATACCCGACTCATACTCGCCATATATTCTCGCCTCCGAGAAGAAAAATGGAACAAAAAGGAAAAGGGTGAGCTCAACTAGCTCAAGTAAAGAATATTATGACTAAGATAATATACAACAAATTATCGTTAGTCTTCAACAGGAAAAATCTAATAGAATACAATAGACAACAAATTTTAAATCAATATTCGCATGAAATAATAATTCATTAGAAGAGTTAAGTAGAGAATGCAAACTACTATCTTCTATGTATGAATTTAAAAGTTCATAAATCTATCTTTTATCCCTATAACATCAATCAATATACATCCGGAATCAAATATTCATCTTTGCACTTTCTGAGCCAAAGATATTCATCGATGGGTCAGTGTTCATCTAAAACACTGTTCATCTTTGCACTACTGAGCAAAAGATATTCTTCAGAAATCATTAAGCTTTGCACTATAGGCCAAAGATATTCCATAATATCATCATTTAAGGTGAAGATGATGAAAATATTTTTAAAAAGCGAATCCGGTGAAACAAAATGACAAGGATTAAGGATTAAGGATTAGTACTTTGTTTTATTCACGTCCAAAAATACCTCAAAAATAATCGCGGTGGTATAAAATTCAAGAATGATCAAAACATGGATACAATCAAAGCTAGTATCCGAATAGATATTTTGACGAAAAGAAAAATTTTCATTTTTCGATGAATAGTCTTTAGTGATTCGTGAATAGTGTCGATATCGTGAATAGTGCACAGATATCGTGAATAGTAACTCAGACACCAAAAGTTCCAAATTTGATAAAAACTTCAGATCAATATTTCAACATAATGATATTGAAGAAATAATATCATTACGAAAAAAAAATATCCCTTACCTCGAAAGATAAGTACTTCTAGCGAAACAGGATATAAAGGCTATGACTTGAACTTGCATAGAATAGCAATACTCAAATTATACTCAAAATACTCACAAGAATACGCCGATAATATAGAGAGAAAACTTGATTTACGGTGTGATTTTCAATTCTAACCTAAGCACCTATTTATAGAAATTGCTTAGAACACCAAAGCGAAAATTTAATAAATTAATATTATAATTTTTTTCTACATCCTCCTACGCATCAAGCAAATGAATTGACAACATGACATGTGTTAAAGATGCCCACCAAACACAAAAAACGTTTTGTGAATATAAATATTTAAAACTTCCAAAAATCAATTATTTTGAGCTTTGGAACTTCAATAATTCATAATAAATAGCCCTTTCATCAAAAAAATTCGAATCTTGAGAGTTTTTATAGGAAATTCAATTCTCTACACATCTTTGCGAGAAGAAAGTTTTTTAAATTCCAAACAAAAATTGACCAAGAAATCCACAAGCGGGCAATTTTATTAAAGTTATAATCAAATTTCGATCAATAAATGGGGTCCACAGACATGTTTAACATGTTTTAAACATTTATTGCAACAAAAATACTCTTCCTCCTCGTATACTCATATATCACACATTCGTTGTAAAAATATCACCATTATTATATTATTAAAATATAATAATATATTTAAATGAATTATTTTATCGAGAAAAGATAAAATTTCAATTTTCAACAATTGTCACATTAAAATTTTCTCCATCTATATCCACATAAAATTAATATTTTCCTCATCATATGAATCAATAATTAATTATTCACAAATAATATTCTGAGAATCACAATATTGACAAACCGGCGGTTCCTCAGGAAGAGGGGCTTTCAATAAGAATTTCTCCTTCTTGGCGGCGCAATTAGGTGACCAAACCTCTCCTTAGAGCAGAACTTTCTAGACATTGCCAATAATGTTATCTAATAATATTATTCGGATAATATGAATTATTGCTTCGATAATGAAAAATCTTGTATAATGACAATTATTGAAACAACATCAATATAAAATATCAACGCAACAATTATTAACTCAATAAAATCTTTGAGCGATAATTCTGTAACCATTATTGAGTAGTGCCTTCTTACGTAAGAATCAATAATTGGTGCAATACAGGTATCTCGTGTGTTTTAACCATAGGGTATTTTAACGAAGATACTTCAGTAACAACTACTGTAGATTATTTTTAAACCACTTATATTTGTCGTTTTCTTCATCCAATCGCTTTAGTTATGGGGCCACACATGGTTGCGCCGTCGCATGCGAATATTCCCGACAATCATTGAATATTCCACAACCAAACGAATATTCCCAGACAACAATGAATATTTTATAACCACTTGCTTATTTTGAAGTATTTGCGTATTTTACCCCTAACTATCCACATTAATCAAATCAACCCTTACTATTTTAAAATAATAAATAGAAAATTAAATTTCATTAATAATAAGTTGGGGTCTTACAACCTCCCTCCTTATGAAATTTCATCCTCGAAATTGGACGTACGTACACAGTGTTTCGAAAAGGTGAGGATACCTCGCTTTCATTTCCGTTTCAATTCCCGGTCATTTCCTCTATAGCATGATTCCTCCACAAAACTTTAACTTGTGGTATGACCTTTCTTGGCGTAGGACATGCTCCTTCCTATCCAAAATCTTGTGGTACTTCCTCATACGTTAAGTCTTGGCTATCTCGTCCGATTCTAACTCTATAACGTGATTCGTGTCTTTCACATATTTACTGAAATACGGATATGTGAAACACATTATGAACACGAGACATACTCGGAGGTAACGCGAGTCTATAGGCTACATTTCCTACTCGGTCAAGAATTTGAAATGGACCGATAAATCGTGGATTGAGCTTTCCTCTCTTCCCAAATCTTGTAACTCCCTTCCATGGAGCAACTCGCAACAATACATGATCCCTACATTAAATTCCACGTCCTTTCGATGAAGATCCGCATAACTCTTTTGTCGATCTTGTGTCGTTTGTATACGTTTGTCGAATCATTTGGATCTTTTCGGTAGTCATCACGTACTAACTCGGGTCCCAACAATGTTGCTTCACCCACCTCATCCCAACATATTGGAGAACGACATTTTCGTCCATATAATGCTTGAATGGAGCCACACCTATACTTGCACGATAAGCTGTTGTTGTAGGAGAATTCCACCAATGGTAAATACTTATCCCAACTTCCTTGAAGTCTACGACCACGAGTCTTAATAAATCTTCAAGAGTTTGAATAGTCCTCTCGATTGTCCGTCTGGTTTGGGGATGGTATGCGAACTAAATCGCAAATCTGTGCCCATAGCTTTTTGCAAGCTAACCCAAAATCTTGAAGTGAATCTTGGGTCACGATCCAAAACTATGGATACAGCATGCCATGCAACCTCACAATTTCATTCACGTCACATACTAGCAAGGCGTTCAAGGGAATAAGTCTCCGTATCGGCAAGAGAAATGAGCGGAACTTGGTTAATATATCAACAATAACCCAAATAGCATTGATGCCTTGAGAAACCGTAGTAGGAAGACCCGTAACGAAATCCATGGTAATATGTTCCCACTTCCATTTTGGAATCTCAAGTGGTTGCAATGGACCCTTAGGTACTAGATGCTCCGCCTTTACACGTTGACAAGTTAAACACATCGAGATAAACTTTGCAATCTCTCTCTTCATATTGTTCCACCAAAATGTATGTCGAAGATCACGATACATTTTAGTACTTCCAGGATGGATTGCAAATGGTGTATTGTGTGCCTCCATCATAATCTTGTACTTCAAATTAGAGTCGTTAGGAACACAAAGTCTAGAGTGGACTCGAAGTATTCCTTCTTCATCAATTCTCGCTTCCGGAATAGCTCCTTCTTGTACTTTCTTCTTCATACGCATCAGCTCCGGGTCGGTGGCATGAGCAACCTTAACTTTTTCTATTAAAGTTGGCTCTATGCGTATACTTGACATCATCGATCTCGTTCCTACATATGATCTTCTACTCAACGCGTCAGCTACCACGTTCGCTTTACCAGGATGATATTGAATAGTGTGGTCGTAGTCTTTCAATAGTTCGAGCCAACGTCGCTGCCGCATATTGAGTTCTTTTTGAGTGAAGAAATATTTAAGGCTTTTATGGTCTAAATATATCTCCACTTTCTCCCCATATAGATAGTGCCTCCATATCTTTAATAGAAAACGATTGCCGCTAACTCTAGATCATGAGTAGGATAATTCTCTCTCATACTCTTTAAGTTGTCGCGAGGCATAAGGCTATGACTATCCCACGTTGCATGAGAACACATCCTAACCCTTTGCACGAAGCATCATTTGTAGATAACAAATCCATCCGAACCGGATGGTATTGTTAGAAACAGTCTTGAAATAAGTCTCCTCTTAAGCTCTTGGAAACTTTTCTCGCATTCTTTGCTCAAAGCGAATTTTGTATCCTTAGAAGTTATTTGAGTTAATGGAGTAGAGATTCGAGAAAACCCTTCCACGAATCTATGATAATAACCACTAAGCCCAAAAGCTACGTGCTTGATCACCGAGCCGGTTGCTCTAACTTTGTATTGCTTCAATCTTGGCGGATCAACTCGATACTCCATGTTTCGACACCACGTGCCCAAGGAATGCTACTTCCTCAAGCCGAACTCGCATTTCTTCAATTTGGCATATAGTTTGTTTTCACGAAGCCTTTGGAGTACCGACTTCAAATGGTGCTCATGATCTTCACGACTTTTGGAATATATAAGGATGTCATCAATAAAGACAACAACGAGGCGATCCAAATATTCCTTGAATACTCGGTTCATCATATCCATGAAAGCCGCATGAAGCATTAGTTAGTCCGAAAGACATGACTAAGAATTCATAATGCCCATCTGAAGTTCTCAAGGCGGTCTTTGGAATATCCTCGATTCTAATCTTTGGTGATGATATCCGAGCGAAGATCGATTTTGAAAAGAATTGTGCCCCTCGCAATGGTCAAACAAGTCATCAATACGAGGTAGAGGATACCTATTCTTGATGGTGACATGGTTCAATTCCGATAGTCAATACAAAGTCGCATACTCCCGTCTTTCTTCTTTACAAATAAAGCGAGGAGCACCCCGAGGAGATGTACTTGGGGCCGAATGAAGCCGATGTCCAACAATTCTCGTAGTTGGACCTTTAACTCTGAAGTTCAATAGGAGCCATTCGATATGGGGTTTTAGAAATGGGCTTTGTACCAGTTCAAGATCAATAAAGAATTCAACTTCACGTTACGGGGGTAGGCCAAGGAAGTTCTTGAAATCGTCGGGAAAGTCAATAACAACAGGAATATTATTCAAATTTGGCGTGTCTTTATTCAAATCCATAACATGGGCTAAGAAAGCTTGACATCCGTTTTTCAATAAGCGAATAGCTTTATGATTAGATATGACGTTGATTGATTTTAATGGTTTAGTTGCTTGAATTAAATACAACGGGTTGGTTAGGAATATGAAAACTAACAACCTTACGAAAACAATCAATTTTGGCATGATGAGTAGTTAACCAATCAATCCCTAAAATCACATCAAAAGCAAGTATCTTTAAAGAGATAAGGTCAGCGGTAAGGTGATGGTGCCAACTTGAATCAAACAAGATTTATAAGCAGTGGATGTGATGAAAGTTTCTCTAACGGAGTTTCCACGAGATAGGTCAAAGTCTAATTTCTCGAGTCAAGTTTAAATGTTGAGCACATGCAGAGAGATAAATGAATGGGTATACCGCAGGTATCAAGTAAGGTATAAACTTCGCAAGAATTTATAAATAGCTTACCGTGATCACCTCGTTTGGGTTCCTCGCATTATGACCGATCACAACAAAACGCTCTTCCCGGAATCGTTGACTTTGACTTTTTCGGGACGATCTTTTGAGTCGCGATCCCCATTGAACTAGGTTTCGCTATCGTATACAATCTCGGCGATATGTCCTTCCTTTCCACAATTATAGCATACCTTGAGCTTGTTGTGGGCGGTTTGGTGATATGTCCCTCTTTCCGCATTTATAGCATATGGCCGGTGGTCGTTCTCCTCCCTTAGAACCGATTCTTCACAAGCCTTTGTCGTCTTCGTATGGTCGTTGTTAAATCTCCTCTTTTAAAATCTCCTCCTCGACTCGCTTCTTACATTTTCATGGCCATGATTACCACCAAAGTAGTTACCACCATTTTGTCCGTCATTTCTTTCTCCATTTGGTTATCATTATTACATTGATTGCTATCTCTGGTATGATCTGGTTGTGGTCCCTCGGTTGGTACCGTACTCGTTATCTCGCTCTAATAATTGAGCCACATTTTAACATCTGAATAGAGAGAAAGTTTATGAGAAATGAGATCTTGGCGTATCTGGGTTTCAAACCTCTAAGAAACATCCGCGTCATCGTTCCTCATTCTCCACCAAATGAGGTGCAAACACGGATAAGCTGTGCAAACTTTGCCTCGTCTTTGAGACACCGTCGTGTTGTTTTGCTCTAATCGATGAACTCCACTTCCTTCATATGAGCGAACACTTTCGGGAAAGTATTTGTCATTAAATAGTTCTGAAACATTTCCCAAGACATGCCGAGTGCGGTGGATGGGTACACTTCCTGAGACTCCCACCGGTGATGCCTTTCGCCACGAACATAAAGGTGGCGAATGGAACCTTCTGTTTCTCCGTGCATCCCAAGACATCGAATATCTTGGTAATTTGTTTAACCCATGTTTCCACCATGATCGGATCGGCTTTCCCTTAAATTCGGTGGTCCCAACTCTTTGAAGCGCTTGGTTGTGACAACTCGTGAATTGCTATCATTTCCTCCTATATTTTGAACACGAGTCTCCCTCGTCGATTTTGCATGAAGCGCAAAAAGCTTCTAAACATCCCTCGTTCATCATCGCTTTCGGTGGTGTTGTTCGCGGGAGGAACATTGCTGACTGTTGCACGTTCTCCTCGTTGGTGAGTCTGAGCGTCTCCACGGTCTCATTTCCATTGTTAATATTCTCGATCGACATTCTCAAATATCGTCATAAAACAAGGGTTAATTAAGGAAATCAATATATCACATAATATCCCTATATCTTGACCAACTAAAAATTTAAGCTTAGGTAGGGACACTTTAGCGAAGGATTTACTCGTCTCTCCCTCTAGTTCTATTCCCGATCTCTTGGGAGATCATATCCCTAAGCTCGATACCAAATTGTGGCGCCCCCAAAATAGGTATACATCACCTATTACGAGTTGTCAATACATGTATGCGAAACAACTACAACTTTATTATTACAACGGTAAAAGCGTGAGTTTAAATACAAATATTATCTTCTAGACAATATCTATACTCAAATAAATCCTCATCACATTTATTGATAAATTATTTTACAAAAATGGTGAGGACTACTAAACAATTCTTTCTAAAACCTTCATTCTATACCCCAGAGGCTTCGTACTCATTTATATTCTCGCCTCCACGAGAAGAAAAATGGAACAAAAGGAAAAGGGTGAGCTCAACTAGCTCAAGTAAAGAATATTATGACTAAATAATATACAACAAATTATCGTTAGTCTTCAACGAGGAAAAATCTAATAGAATACAATAGACAACAAATTTTAAATCAATACTCATACGTGAAATAATAATTCATTAGAAGAGTAAAGTAGAGAATGCAAACTACTATCTTACATGTATGAATTTAAAAGTTCATCGTCATCTTTTATCCTGTAACATCAATCAATATACATACGGAATCAAATATTCATCTTTGCACTACTGAGTGCCAAAGATATTTATCGATTGGTCATGTTCATCTAAACACTGTTCATCTTTGCACTACTGGGCCAAAGATATTCCATAATATCATCATTTAAGGATGAAGATGATGAAAATATTTTTAAAGAAAGCGAATCCGGTGAAACAAAATGATGATGATTAAGGATTAAGGATTCGTACTTTGTTTTATTCACGTCAAAAATACCTCAAAAATAATCGCAGTAGTGTAAAATTCAAGAATGATCAAAACATGGATACAATCAAAGCTAGTATCCAGAATAGATATTTTGGACGAAAAGAAAAATTTTCATTTTTCGATGAATAGTGCCGTATTCGTGAATAGTGTCGTATACGTGAATAGTGCCGTATACCGTGAATAGTAACTCGACACCAAAAGTTCCAAATTTGATAAAAACTTCAGATCAATATTTCAACATAATGATATTGAAGAAATAATATCATTACGAAAAAAAAAAAATATCCCTTACCTCGAAAGATCAGTACTTCTAGCAGAAACACCGGATATAGGCTATGACTTGAACTTGCACCGAATAGCAATACTCAAGCATCTGAATTCAGCAACATGACATGTGTTAAAGATGCCCACCAAACACAAAAAACGTTTTTGTGAATATAAATATTTAAAACTTCCAAAAATCAATTATTTCGGAGCTTCGGAACTTCAATAATTCATAATAAATAGCCCTTTCATCAAAAAATTCGAATCTCGCGAGTTTTTATAGGAAATTCAATTCTCTACAACTTTGCAGAAGAAAGGTTTTCCGAATTCCAAACAAAAATTGACCGAAATCCACAAGCGGGCAATTTTTAATTTATAATCAAATTTCGATCGATAAATGGGGTCCACAGGCATGTTTAACATGTTTTAAACATTTATTGCAACAAAATACTCTTCCTCCTCGTATACTCATATATCCCACATTCGTTGTAAAAATATCACCATTATTATATTATTAAAATATAATAATATATTTAAATGAATTATTTTATCGAGAAAAGATAAAATTTCAATTTTCAATAATTGTCACATTAAAAAATTTTCCATCTATATCCACATAAAATTAATATTTTCCTCATCATATGAATCAATAATTAATTATTCACAAATAATATTCTGAGAATCACAATATTGACAACCGAGTGCGGTTCAGGAAAGAGGGGCTTTCAATAAGAATTTCTCCTTCTTGGGCGCGCAATTAGGTGACCAAACCTCTCCTTAGATGAACTTTCTAGACATTGCCAATAATGTTATCTAATAATATTATTAGGATAATATGAATTATTGCTTCGATAATGAAAAAAATTTGTATAATGACAATTATTGAAACAACAATGAATATAAAATATCAACGCAACAATTATTAACTCGATAAAATCTTTGAGCGATAATTACTCGTAACCATTATTGAGTAGTGCCTTCACGTAAGAATCAATAATTGGTGCAATACTGGTAATCATGTTTCTTGTGTTTTAACCAACGGGTATTTTAACAAGATAATACTTGATAACAACTTCTGTAGATTATTTTTAAACCACTTATATTTGTCATTTTCTTCATCCAATCGCTTTTAGTTATGGGGCCAACACATGCATCAGCGTTGTCGTCGTCACGAATATTCCCGAAAAGATCGAATATTCCACGACCAAACGAATATTCAAACAACAATGAATATTTTATAACCACTTGCTTATTTTGAAGTATTTGCGTATTTTACCCCTAACTATCCACATTAATCAAATCAACCCTTACTATTTTAAAATAATAAATAGAGAAAATTAAATTTCATTAATAATAAGTTGGGGTCTTACACTAATTAATTAAAGGAATTTAATTAATTAAAATAAAACTCAATTCCTTAATTGTTAAGGAGGGTTGTCCACATCTATAAATAAGAGGAGTCTTATTATGGGTGGGTTTGTGGTTGACGTTTTCATAGAATACGTAATTCCGATAGTTGGGAGAATACACCCTTTTCTATGAGAGATAGAAAAACTAGGGTTTTGCCAAATACCCATCTTCTTGAATCCTTCTTCTTTCTTGGTGGATCACCTCTAGAGGCCAAACACTTGGGTGGCTAACGTTGATTAAATGAAGGAACCAAACCCGGTGGATTCAAGTTGAACGCGAAAGGATTTGGAGGTGAACTTGTACCTGAGGAAGCTCGAATCTTGAAGGGTATGATTCTTGTTCTTTATCTTTTCGTTTAATTAATAATTGTGCATAAAGGATGATCCGGGTATATGGTTTGTAAAATTTTAAAACTCTAATTTTCCATGCTTCCGCTTAATTTGTGCAATTTGATTGCGATCATGACTATGACAAACCTAACACTTATATACAAACCAGATGCAGATGCAAGAAAAAAAGGGCTAAGCACAGAACAAAAAGCTGAAGAACACTCAAATGCCAAACTCTACGATCTAGAAAGAAAGCTTGCTCAGCTACTCAGTTCTTTCGAACATATGCTTAACATCAACTGAGTACCACAACTTAAGAACTCAACTCTTATAAAGTGAATTAAGAAGTTCCAAGTCTGCTGGACTTGAAGAGTTCTAAGTGAACTAAGAAGTTCCAAGACTGCTGGTCTTGAAGGAATCTAAGTGATTCAAAGATTATAAAGACATCCTTAATGGATTTCCTACTCGAGGAGTAGAAGATTGGACTAAGAGCCTTTTGTGCTCTGAACCACTTAAAAACACCTTGTCTTTTATATTCTTGTTATAACTGCTATATCTGTCATAACTGCTTATCACATACTAACTTGGTTTATCTTAAAGGGAAACAAACAAATCTCAAATTCCATTGTGATTAAATCATTAACAAATCTGACAAGTATTTTGTAAAAGAAAATTTTTAAAATATCTATTCAACCCCCCTTCTAGATAAATATTCTGCCTCTGGGAACTAACACCATGACATACACGAAGATCGAAAGTTTGATATTTGAAATCAGGGATTCAGGCCTTTTCTGCTCAATCGCGTAGAACATTTTTTCCTGATTTAACTTTTCAACTTCTAGGAATTCTGTTGTAACTCAAATTTGATCGAACCGAATGGGATGGGACCCACCTTGGGTGGCCGCAGGTAGACCCGCGGGTATTGAGGGTTGACCTATGACTCCCCGTGGGTATATTTCCTCCCTACGTTCCTTTCATAAGTCATTTTCAAGTTGAACTATACTAAAAAATCTGAAATTCTTCTTCAGATCTACTGAGTTTGGGCTACTTTTTGAAAAATCATCACTGTACAATCGTTCTGCACAACCCTGGTAATGTATACATCCTTTCTTTTCAAGTTTTGACCGTTAGAACGTTAGATTTCATTTAGAATGCTTCTAAACACAATATAGTGAATATGCATGCTCATATGACTTGATAAAAATTATTAAACTCATTAAATGTTCATATTTTACCATGATGAACATACTAATATGAAAAAAAAACTAATTTCTGAGATAGTCAATTGGCACCTTTTTTTTGCCAGTTTATTCATCCTATTTGAGGACAATTGAGCATTAAAACACACATGGTAATTTGGTTGCCATGGTGGGTTTAATTTTGATGTTTTTCATGCATATGAGATGTTCATGATTTTGGTTTGGTATGCTACTGAATGGCCACCTAGTCATGCCTATGTGCATGTGGATAGTCCATTTTATAAAGGAGACTGGCAAAAAAATTTCATGAGCCTTAGATTTTAATGAAAATGCAATTTTAACTCTATTGCGAATGTATGTTATCAGAATGCATGCTTTAGGATTTAAACCAGATAGGAAGTGATGATTTAACTTCAATAAGCTTTAATTTTAAAACTTACCTCACCCTTTCTAAGGTGATTTAGAGACTTTATTTAGATTATCGATCTAGACTAGTCGAGTACCTCTTGTAGGGCCTTCGCAGGTGTGAGGAGTTGAGCTTTTGATGTTCCTCAGCCTCGTCCAGCCTGGCATCCTTTCCGGTTGACTGGGTCAGTGATTCGCCCTTTCCGGGTTGATAAGCTAGATGCCGTAGACGAGGAGGAAGATGTTCCTATTGTGGATCCTGTTCCTTCTGCTTCCATTCCCTGTCGGGAGCTTTCAACTATTAATGTGACGATTCCAAATCGTGTGGATGATTTGAGTCATCATCCCTCAATCTACCTTCATGTGAACGAGGTAATAGTCATTTACATCTTTACCTTTCTTCTTTTCCCACTTTTGGGACAAGGGTTTTGATCTTGATTTATAATTTAATGCAGGTTCCCAGCTTTACTCATTCTAGGGGGAACTGGTTTAACATTCACTCCTTATACCAGACCCTCCATCCAGAGTACGAGGAGGTCATCTATTCATGGGGCTTTCAGGCTTTCTTTTCTATTCCTCCCCGTTGCTGGCCCTGGGATGATATGAGGGCTTTGTCTAAGCACTGGTATTACCAGACTAAGTCTCTCCATTTGTTGGATTACGAGGTGATGATGACACCGATGGACTGGAGGTTCATCAATGGGTTAGAGTTTACAGGGGCGCCAATACCTTTTGTAGCTAACATTTCACCAGTTCTAGTTCGATCCCTTTTGGGAGTTCCGGCTACGGCCTTTAAGGGTCGGACCGTTCGTTCTGGGCCCTTGAGTGTGGATGCCATAAGTGGGGTTTTGACTGAGCCTCTGCCTGAGGATCAAAGGGTTAGAGATCTCATTCTTCAGCCACTGTTCCTGATCATCATCAGGGGTTGTTTACTAGCAGGCAACACCTCGAAGGTTTCTTTTGTCGTGGTTAGCGCCACTTATGATGTGGATCACATCAAGGAATTTGATTGGGGCTCATTCACCTTTGCTTACTTTCTCTATGGGATGCGCCTACATTTAGAGGGTGTGACGGAGGCCTTGCTAGGCTTTTACCTATTTTTGTTAGTGAGTAATTTCCCCTTATCTTCCGATTTTCCCCACTCGAGTTGTCAGTTTTCATTACTAACGACATTTGATTTTTGCATTTTTTGTTTTGGGCATATGAGAGGCTCCCTTTCCTTCATCTCGTGACTATATTAGGTCTGAAGACCTATCCATGGGGATGGCGATAGCATCACTCCACTCTTGCAGAGGTTCTCATAGTAGAGGGGTTTACCCATTCTCAGTTGCAGTTGGAGTTGTTGACTACTGATGTTATTACATGGGTTCCCTACATCGAGGAGCATTTGATAATAGGTTTTGAAGGTAGCTTTTTGACTGGGATAGAGTATGTATTATACACCCGTCAGATCCCTCTCCTGACTGATGGAGGCTAGGAGCTCTATTTGGGAGAGTGTGTTATTAGGAGCATCACAAGAGAGATCCTCATTACATTCTTTCCTCCTGCTAGGCGACACTGGCCTTTCTCTTAATTGATCACTGAGATTCCCCTGATGGGTTTAGATGGCTTCACTTTATCATAGTGCCATTTTACTCAAGAAGCTTTCTACCGCTAGTGGTTCCCTCACACCATTGGGGCTCAAACTCGCGCCACTTAATTCATGGGGGATATGGTTCCTAGGTCTGTGATGATGACAAACTGGATTGCCTGTGTTCGAGAGCCCACTCATATGACTCATATTGATAGCTTGACCCAGAGGTTGGACTGGGCACATTTTTCATCAAACACCTTGGTAGAGGTCCTTTGGAGGCAGATTCTTTTGATTCGTATAGCTCTGGTGTTGGCCCTTTAGGTGGCCCCTACTCGGCGATGACTTTTACGGTGTAGATCCCCTATGTATTGACTGATGTTTCATCCGGCGGAGAATCTGATGACTCGGGAGGAGTTCTGAAGAAGTTGATCAATTGGATGATGTGGACATCATAGATTTCTTTGGATATATTTCTCGTTATATCTTTTGATATGCCTCTGTTAGTTACTGGGCGATGGTGCCCCATTTCCCTGTACTTTTTATTTTTCAGTTGTAGACAGAGATGATGTATTTAATCTTTGTAATGATGTATTTAGGACTGTATATATAATGCTTTCTATTCTTCGCATCATATTATCATTTATATTCGTCTACCATTAGTCAGATTGAGCATACCCCACCCACACTGATAGCCTCTTCTTTGAGATCATGGTATGACAGTTTGTCTCCCACAGATCGGGTGATAGTTGATCAGCGATTGAGGTATTCTATAATCCTTTTGATGTTTTATGTACCCTTGGGCTTTTTAGAGGGCATGATATCTTGTTGGATACCAGAGAGACAAGTTATTAGATTTGATATCCATGAGCTGACTCCTACGTTGGAAGAGTATTAGCGCCTCACTTATTTGCCCTTGGATCGACCTTGTGCTATGAAGGTCGTTGATGATATGAGACAGTAGTTTATGACCCTAACGACACTAGTACAAAACCATAAAAAGAAAACACTTAAAAGATGATGTTTTTATAAAAAACGTTGTGGTGTTTTTTTTACAACGTTTTTTAACAAAACGTTGTAGATACATATAAAAAAACATTATGTATTTATAAGGGCAATTTTTGGTTTTAAATAGATAACATTTATTTAAAAAATGTTATCTATGTAAAAAACACGGAGCAAAAAATAAAAAGGCGGAAGTGAAAATTTGAAATTAAATCAAGGAGCATACGGTTGGGTTAGACTTAAACAAGGGGTTCAGTCACTTGCTTCCTTCTAAGTTCTAAGACATAACAATCCTATACTCGGACCTTATTCCTTCTCTCAATCGAACTGCCAAACCTTATCATACCTCTCAATCGAAGTCCTAGTGTGATTTCATACCTTATCATACCTCTCAATCGAAGCCCTAGCTCTCTCAAGCCCTCCAGGTCCATCAATTTCATCTCAGATCTTGTTTATATAGAACTGGCCTAGCTGACGGCGGCGCTGTCTCATTTCTCTAATACCCGTTCAGATTCATTTTCTAATTCGACGTCCCAGGTTCAAGGTCATAGCTTTCATTACATTATTGAAATTTTTATTCTAAAGATTGGATTTTTATATTCTTTTTTTCTTGGGGAAAGATATAGGTTTGACTAAATGGAGATAGAGCTAATTGCATTGTTCGAAGCCGCGAAGAAAGTGGCGGATGCAGCTGCTGTCGACGGCGTGGCAAAGTCATCACCGAAAGAAGATCGGTGCCTCGATGCATTAAAGCGACTCAAGAAGTTCCCTATTAATTATCAACTTCTTGTCTCCACCCAGGTACCTCTCATCATCTTATCTTTATCCTTTTTCCTTTTTATTGATCCCAATTATATTTTTTGTCTTATTTATTTTTTATTTGTAATAGATTTTCAAACCTCTAACTTTGAAACCATCCTTCTTGTTATTTACTATACGGAATTGTGAACAAGTTTTTCAGGTTAATTTTGTTTTGTTTGAAAAAATTTCAATAGATATGGACACTACGATTCACTTAAATGAAATTGTTTGAATCTTATATTTTTTCTACTAGATTTTGACCCATAAATATACTTGAGAAGATTAGGAAAAGTACTTTATTAACAAAATTTGAAGCAGACATATTGCTCTAATAGAATTGTGTGACCAAGTTAAAGCATACAACTCAAAAAATGTTTTTCTTTTTTTATTATTTTTCATATTGTTTCCTTCCATAGAGTGGGAGGTTCAGAAATTTGTTGATTAAGTTTGTTTTTTTAAGATAAAATGAAGAAGTTTAATAAGAAACAAGTGAGATTATGTTGATAAAGTTGCAAATCTTTTATTAGGTTTTGTATATAGATGTACACTGTATAAGTCATTGCTAAAATGGTTTTGGGATAGTCTATTAAGACAATCATCATTGTGTTATAAGTTCTAAAATTACTTATATGTGCTAGACATAATTCGTGTAAAAATGTTTATCTATAGGCCCAACTAAGTGACTGGTCAACAAGGTCTTACGAGCTCGCAAGGCGATTGTTGATCCCTCTTTAGTGATATATTACCACTTCTCAGTATTCAGATCGATCAATGTGCAAGCTAGTGGAGTAGAAATTTAAATTAACACATGCTTATTTGTAATGTCAAATTGTAATGTCATTAACTTTAAATTTCTATTTTGCATTCCATGCGAAAGTTGATCTACTTTCATGAAGCCTGTGTGAAATTAGTGAGGAAGGCCAACAGAGACTCCAAATCTTTAGCCCAAACAAGCTAGAAGAGAAGAAGGCAACTTTCAATATATCCTCTTTTTTCCTTTTTTTCTTCCTTCTTCTGCTTCTATTTTTCTTTCAGGAATTAAACCACCTGATCTTTGGTCTATAAAATTGAAACAGGAAAGTAAATTTCTTAAATTCTTGGGGTTCATGTGGAATCCTCTGTCATGGGTTATGGAGATTGCTGCCATCATGGCCATTGCTTTTGCAAATGGATGGGTACGTACGTACTGCATGCATGATGCGCCCATGCTTTCTCTCTCCCTCACACACACAAAAAAAAACACACACAAAAAAAAACACAGTTCTATATATTGACCTTCGATGAACAACTGCAGGGTCGGCCTCCAAATTGGCAAGATTTTGTTGGGATATTGGTATTACTGGTCATCAACTCCACTATAAGCTTTGTTGAAGAAAATAATTTAGACAATGCTGCACAAGCACTCATGACAGGTCTCGCACCCAAAACAAAGGTACTTATTTCAATATTGTTGGGATGTGATTATTTGGGTCTAGCCATGGTGCAACCCAGTCTATTTAATGGTCCGAATCTGGTGACGGCCCATATGTATTTATTATGATAGTGGGAGAGTCCTTATTAAAATAGGATTGCATTTCCTTATTTGGAGGGATAAGGTGTCCTTCTCTTATTAGGATACGGGTGGAGGTGGCTTCTATATATATGGCTACAAGCTAGGGTTTTGGGGAACACAAGAGATACAACACAAATACATAACTTGTACTCTCCATATACACATCTTGTACTCCCAATATTATTATAGTGGATTACTCTCTCTCTCCGTGGTTTTTTCCCAATTGGGTTTCCACGTAAATTCTTGTGTTTATATTTATATGTCTTTATTTATATTTGTGTGAATGTATTTCATGAGTTTGATATAATCAACTACTCCATCAACCGTTAGCACGATTTTGGCTTGCTGTTTTAGTGATTTCGTCAGGCGTACAAAATTTGACGTTAACATTGGCGTCGTGTGTGGGAAATAAGACACTTATTCTACTGTCGATTTAAAATCACCGATTCATCGAAGAAGATAAGTGATTCTTTTTTATTTACGAAAAAATAAATCATGTGTTTTTTCTTAGCGTGAAAACGAAATAGTTTTTTTTTTTAATAATCAATCTAAATCTTCTCTTCCTTTCTAACTAAAACATATTTCTGTTGATTCCCTCAACGATTCATCGAACATGCCCTCTAACCATTTCTTTCTAAGGAATTTTGAATTTTTGAGTGTAAGGATATAGACGGTGCTTTTAAGGAATTAACTGACACCTCTTGCTCAAGTGATATAAGCATGGAAACTAGTGTTTTTGAATGCAATATATGCTTCGAATTATCTCAAGATCCGGTTGTAACTCTCTGTGGTCACCTTTACTGTTGGCCATGTCTTTATCGGTGGCTGCATATTCATTCATATTCCCACGCATGCCCAATCTATAAGGCCATCATACAAGAGGAGAAATTGGTTCCTATTTATGGACGGGGAAAAGCAAGTTCGGACCTTAGATCGAGATCAGTACCTGCAGGGCAGAGACCCAAAACGGCTCCTGCTCTGGATATAAACTATTTTTCGATAAGAAGAGTTTCATTCCATGGGGGGATTTATGCCTATGGCATCTCTAAGGTTTGGTAACTTAAAATTATCTGCTCTTTTTAGTGCCATCCCATCCTTATTTAACCTCCAAGTGCATGGATTTCATGATGCTATTGTCTATGGGGCAACTACTGGAGTCCCCTATCTGTTTTCTAGTTCATTTCATGGGGGTTACGCTCATGGTTTTTATAACCATTCAACTCAAGGACATGGTGAGTAAAAGATGCATTGCTGCTAACATTCTAAAAAGGGTCGCCACGTAAGCGAAAAATTCGTGTGGGCCTATCATGTCATGAATCAAGCAACAACATCTTCTATATGCTTCTCGAAGCCAACCAAGGCAATCCAAGACCATCGGCTTCAGTAAAATAAAACTAACACCTAAAATCAACATTGATCGTCGGAGAATAACAAGCCTCGGATAGAATATGTGTGGCTCTTAATTTTCACAAATGGAGGGGAGCGAGCAATCACCTCCACATATTAAGTAAAAGGTTTCGCTGTCCTTCGTCACTATCAACATCTGCCGACCACATGGGAACAGATGATGCTAGGTTCGGACCACTTCGACAATCTCTTTGGCGATTCCTCTTCGGGCCACACCGGTTTCATCATATCTTCGGCTGTTTACTTTCGACAGATATAAAGTCTGATCAAAGCCTCCCACTGGGGTCGGGACGGCTATTTTGGCAGTATAAGGTTGGATGGCGTAATAAGGTTGGGTCCTTCGGGAAGGCTTAGTTCTCCCCAAAGGAAGCCTCCCACTAGGGTCGGGACGGCTATTTTGGCAGTATAAGGATGGATGGCGTAATAAGGTTGGATCCTTCGGGAAGGCTTTGATCTCCCGAAAGGATGAACATTCTACGGATATAAATTTTGAGGATAAAAATCTTGAGGATATAAATCCCGAGGATATAAAATCCCGAGGATAAAAATCTCGAGGATATAAATCCCGAGGATATAAATTCCGAGGATATAAATCCCGAGGATATAAAATCCCAAGGATAAAAATCCCGAGGATATAAATCCCGCGGAGACTTTTTGAATACTCTCTTATTTATAAGTTCCTTATAAATAAGAGACTGGGGGGCAATGTTGGGGTGTTATAAGGTTGGTTCTTTATATCTTCGGAAGTAATAAGGTTGGTTCGGTTGGTATAAGGATGGTCTTCGGTAGTGATAAGGTTGGTTCGGTTGGTATAAGGATGGTTCTTTATATCTTCAGGTAGCGATAAGGTTGGTTCGGTTGGTATAAGGTTGGTTCGATTGGTATAATGTTGGTTCTTTATATCTTCGGTAATGATATGGTTGGTTCGGTTGGGATAAGGTTTGTTCGGTTGGTATAAGGTTGGTTCTTTATATCTTCGGTAGTGATAAGGTTGGTTCGGTTGGTATATATAAGGTTGATTCTTTATATATCTTCGGTAGTAATAAGGTTGGTTCGGTTGGTATAAGGATGGTTATTTATATCTTCGGTAGTGATAAGGTTGGTTCGGTTGGTATAAGGTTGGTTCGGTTGGTATAAGGATGGTTCTTTATATCTTCGGTAGGGATAAGGTTGGTTCGGTTGGTATAAGGTTGGTTCGGTTGGTATAAGGTTGGTTCTTTATATCTTCGGTAATGATATGGTTGGTTCGGTTGGGATAAGGTTGGTTCGATTTGTATAAGGTTAGTTCTTTATATCTTCGGTAGTGATAAGGTTAGTTCGGTTGGTATATATAAGGTTGATTCTTTATATATCTTCGGTAGTGATAAGGTTGGTTCGGTTGGGATAAGGTTAGTTCGGTTGGTATATATAAGGTTGATTCTTTATATCTTCGGTAGTGATAAGGTTGGTTCGGTTGGTATAAGGTTGGTTCTCCAATAATTTTAGTTCGGCACATGGAGTTCAGGCATGATATTTTGTCTTCGGTAAATATGGTCGTTTTGTTGGGATATATTTGTATAGTCTCTCATTTATAAGTTCTTTATAAATAAGAGACTGGGGAGAAATGTTGGGATGTGATTATTTGGGTCTAACCATGGTGCAACCCAGTCTATTTAATGGTCCGGATTTGGTGATTGCCCATATGTATTTAATATGATAATGTGAGAGTCCTTATTAAAGTAGGATTCTGTTTCCTTATTTGGAGGGATAAGGAGTCCTTCTCCTAGTAGGATATGGGTGGAGGTGACTTCTATATATATGGCTACAAGCTAGTGTTTTAGAGATGACAAGAGACAACATACACAAGAGATACAAGACAAATACATAACTTGTACTCTCCATATTATCAACTTGTACTCCCAATATTATTATAGTGGATTACTCTCTCTCTCTCTCCGTGGTTTTTTTCCAATTGGGTTTCCACGTAAATCTTGTGTTCATACTTTATATTTCTTTACTTATGTTTATATGAGTGTATTTCATGAGTTTGATTTCACAACAATTACTCCATCAACCGTTAGCGCGATTTTGGCCTGCTGTTTTGGTGATTTCATCAGGCGTACAAAATTTGGCGTTAACACTAACCAAGGATACAATTCGCAAAATATGTTATAATGGTGAGTAACATCAGTATAGTACCTTTTGGAAGTGGCCCACGTTATTAATGGTGTCAACTAGGTGAGCAGCCTTTCCAAAGAATGTGTGGACTCCGGTATCAATTACGACATCCTCAATCTCTCCTTGTTTGCAGGTTGAACCTAAAAATATTTCATCACCCGGGTTCTTAGTTATAGGTAAACACTCCAGTGAGGGCAGATATGTCAATCTTAAGCGCGTTGCCCTCTAGGAGACGAGCATCAGCCGATATTATGTCCCCCACCTTAATACTGATTACATCTCCAGGAACAAGTATTGACGCGTCCTGCTCACTCCATCTAGTCTCCCTCAAGACCTTAAACAGTCAAAACGAAAATAAAATCATATCATCAAGAATTCTGTTTTATACTTGGGGAAATAAACATTTTTTATCTTGTAATTTTCGCTAGCATATTTCTGTAATCAGATCTTATTTTGATATTGAAATAAGTACTTTTGTTTTGGGTGTGAGACCTGCCATGAGTGCTTGTGCAGCATTGCCTGAATTATTTTCTTCAACAAAGCTTATAGTGGAGTTGATGACCAGAAATACCAATATCCCAACAAAATCTTGCCAATCTGGAGGCCGACCCTTCAGTTGTTCATCGAAGGTCAATATATAGAACTGTGTTTTTTGTGTGAGAGAGAGAGAAAGAAAGCATGGGCTCATCATGCATGCAGTATGTACGTACCCCTCCATTTGCCAAAGCAATGGCAGCAATCTCCATAACCCATGATAGAGGATTCCACATGAACCCCAAGAATTTAAGAAATTTACTTTCCTGCTTCAATTTTGTAGATCAAAGATCAGGTGGTTTAATTCCTGAAAGAAAAATAGAAGCAGAAGAAGGAAGAAAAAAAAGGAAAAAAGAGGATATATTGAAAGTTGCCTTCTTCTCTTCTAGCTTGTTTGGGCTAAAGATTTGGAGTCTCTGTTGGCCTTCCTCACTAATTTCACACAGGCTTCATGAAAGTACATCAACTTTCGCATGGAATGCAAAATAGAAAATTAAAGTTAATGACATTACAATTTGACATTACAAATAACCATGTGTTAGTTCCAATTTCTACTCCACTAGCTTGCACATTGATCGATCTGAATACTGAGAAGTGGTAATATATCACTAAAAGAGGGATTGAACACCGTCTTGCAGTTCAGAAGACCTTGTTGACCAGTCACTTAGTTGGGCCTATATATAAACATTCTTACACGAATTATGTCTAGCACATATAAGTATTTTTAGAACTTATAACACAATGATGATTGTCTTAATAGACTGTCCCAAAACCATTTTAGCAATGAATTATACAGTGTACATCTATATACAAAACCTAATAAAAGATTTGCAACTTTATCAACATAATCTCACTTGTTTCTTATTAAACTTCTTCATTTTATCTTAAAGAAACAAACTTAATCAGCAAATTTCTGAACCTCCCACTCTATGGAAGGAAACAATATGAAAAATAATAAAATAAGAAAAACAATTTTTGAGTTGTATGCTTTAACTTGGTCACACAGTTCGATTAGAGCAATATGACTGCTTCAAATTTTGTTAATAAAGTACTTTTCCTAATCTTCTAAAGTATATTTACTGAATTGTCAAAATCTAGTAGAAAAACATAAGATTCAAATAATTTCATTTAAGTGAATCGTAGTGTCCATATCTATTGAAATTTTTCAAACAAAACAAAATTAACATGAAAAGCGGTTCACAATTCAGTATAGTAAATAACAAGAAGGATGGTTTCAAAGTTAGAGGTTTGAAAATCTATTACAAATAAAAATAAATTACACAAAAAATATAATTGGGATCAATAAAAGGAAAAGGATAAAGATAAGATGGCGAGAGAGGTACACGGGTGGAGACAAGAAGTTGATAATTAGCGGGGAACTTCTTGAGGCGCTTTAATGCATCGAGGCACCGATCTTCTTTTTCGGTGATGACTCTTCCATGCCGCGTCGGCGAAAATGTGCATCCATAGCTTTCTTCTTGGCCCGAAAATGCAATTAGCTCTGTCTCCATTTAGTCAAACCTATATCTTTCCCCAAGAAAAAAAGAAGATAAAAATCCAATCTTTAGAACAAAAATTTCAATAATGTAATGAAAGGTATGACCTTGAACTTGGGACGTCGAATTAGAAAATGAATCTGAACGGATATTAGAGAAATGAGACAAGACAAAGTCGTCGACTAGGCCGATTCTATATAAACAAGATCTGAGATGAAATTGATGGACCTGGAGGGCTTGAGAGAGCTAGGGCTATGATTGAGAGGTATGATAAGGTATGAAATCACACTAGGACTTCGATTGAGAGGTATGATAAGGTTTGGCAATTCGATTGAGAGAAGGAATAAGTTCCGAGTATAGGATTGTTATGTCTTAGAACTTAGAAGGAAGCAAGTGACCGAACCCCTTGTTTAAGTCTAACCCAACCGTAGGCTCCTTGTTTTAATTTCAAATTTTCACTTCCGCCTTTTTATTTTTTGCTCCGTGCTTTTTATATAGATAACATTTTTTTTAAAAACGTTATCTATTTAAAACCAAAAATTGCCCTTATAAATACATAATGTTTTTTTATATGTATCTACAACGTTTTGTTAAAAAACGTTGTAAAAAAAAACACCACAGCGTTTTTTATAAAAACATCATCTTTTAAGTGTTGTCTTTTTATGGTTTTGTACTAGTGTCAATAGGGTAATAAACTACTATCTCATATCATCAACGACCTTCATAGCACAAGGTTGATCCAAGGGCAAATTAGTGAGGCGCTCATACTCTTCCAACGTAGGAGTCAGCTCATGGATATCAAATCTAATAACTTGTCTCTCTGGTATCCAACAAGATATCATGCCCTCTAAAAAGCCCAAGGGTACGTGAAACATCAGAAGGATTATAGAATACCTCAATCGCTGATCAACTATCACCCAATCTGTGGGAGACAAACTGTCATACCATGATCTCAGAGAAGAGGCTATCGGTGTGGGTGGGGTATGCTTAATCTGACTAACGATAGACGAATATAAATGACAATATGATGCGAAGAATAGAAAGCATTATATATACAGTCCTAAATACATCATTAAAAGATTAATTACATCATCTCTGTCTACAACTGAAAAATAAAAAATACAGGGAAATGGGGCACCATCGCCCAGTAACTAGCAGAGGCTTATCAAAAGATATAACGAGAAATATATCCAAAGAAATCTATGATGTCCACATCATCCAATTGATCAACCTGCTGTAACTCCTCTTGAGTCACTGTATCTCTGCCAGATGGAACATCAGGTCAATACATAGGGGGATCGGCACAGGTAAACCTGTCAGAGTAGGGGCCACCAAAAGAGCCAACACCAGAGCTGTACGAATCAAAAGAATCTACCTCCAAAGGACCTCTACCAAGGTGTCTGATGAAAAATGTGCCCAGTCCAACCTCTGGGTCAAGCTATCAATATGCGCCAAATGAGTGGGCTCTCGAACACAGGCAATCCAGTTTGTCATCATCACAGACCTAGGAACCATATCCCCCATGAATTAAGTGGCGCGAGTTTGAGCCCCAATGGTGTGAGGGAACCACTAGCGGTAGAAAGCTTCTTGAGTAAAATGGCACTATGATAAAGTGAAGCCATCTAAACCCGTCAGGGGAATCTCAGTAATCGATTAAGAGAAAGGCCAGTGTCGCCTAGCAGGAGGAAAGAATGTAATGAGGATCTCTCTTGTGATGCTCCTAATAACACACTCTCCCAAATAGAGCTCCCAGCCTCCATCAGTCAGGAGAGGGATCCGACGGGTGTATAATACATACTTTATCCCAGACAAAAAGCTACCTTCAAAACCTATTATCAAATGCTCCTCGATGTAGGGAACCCATGTAATAACATCAATAGTCAATAACTCAAACTGTAACCGAGAATGGATAAACCCCTCTACTATGAGAACCTCTGCAAGAGTGGAGTGATGCCATCGCCATCCCCATGGATAGGTCTTCAGACCTAATGTAGTCACGAGATGAAGGAAAGGGAGCCTCTCATATGCCCAAAACTAAAAATACAAAAATCAAATGTCGTTAGTTATGAAAACTGACAACCCGAGTAGGGAAAATCGGAAGAAAATGGGAAATTACTCACTAACAAAAATAGGTAAAAGCCAAAGCCTCCGTCACACCCTCTAACCATAGGCGCATCCCACAAAGAAAGTAAGCAAAGGTGAATGAGCCCCAATCAAAATCCCTAATGTGATCTACATCATAAGTGGCGCTGACCACGACAAAAGACACCTTCGAGGTGTTGTCTACTAGTAAACAACCCCTGATGATGATCAGGAATAGTCGCCGAAGAATGAGATCTCTAACCCTCTGATCCTCAGGTAGAGGCTCAGTCAAAGCCCCACTTGTGGCATCCACACTCAAGGGCCCAGAGCGAACGGTCCGACCCTTAAGGGCCGTAACCGGAACTCCCAAAAGGGATCGAACTGGAACTGGTGAAATGTTAGCTACTAAAGGTATTGGCGCCCCTATAAACTCTAACCCAATGATGAACCTCCAGTCCATCGGTGTCATCATCACCTTGTAATCCAACAAATGGAGAGACTTAGTCTGGTGATACCAGCGCTCAGACAAAGCCCTCATATCACCCCAGGGGCAGCGACGGGGAGGAATAAAAAAGAAAGCCTGAAAGCCCCATGAATAGATGACCTCCTCGTACTCTGGATGGAGGGTCTGGTATAAGGAGGGAATGCTAAACCAGTTCCCCCTAGACTGAGTAAAGCTGGGAACCTGCATTAAATTATAAATCAAGATCAAAACCCTTGTCCCAAAAGTGGGAAAAGAAGAAAGGTAAAGATGTAAATGACTATTACCTCGTTCACGTGAAGGTAGATCGAGGGATGACGACTCAAATCATCCACATGATTTGGAATCGTCCCATTAATAGCTGAAAGCTCCCGACAGGGAATGGAAGCAGAAGGAACAGGATTCACAATAGGAACATCCTCCTCCTGGTCTACGGCATCTGGCTTATCAACCCGGATAGGGCGAATCACTGACCCAGTCTACCGGAAAGGATGCCAGGCTAGACGAGGCTGAGGAACATCAAAAGCTCGCCTCCTCACACCTGTGGAGGCCCTACAAGAGCTACTCGACTGGTCTGGATTGGTAATCTAAACAAAGTCTCCAAATCACCTCAGAAAGGGTGAGATAAGTTTTAAACTTAAAGCTTATTAAAGTTAAATCATCACTTCCTATCTGGTTTAAATCCAAAAGCATGCATTGTGATAACATACATCCGCAATAGAGTTAAAATTGCATTTTCATTAAAATCTAAGGCTCATGAATTTTTTTTTGCCAGTCTCCTTTGTAAAATGGATTATCCACGTGCACATAGGCATGACTAGGTGGCCATTCAGTAGCATACCAAACCAAAATCATGAACATCTCATATGCATGAAAAACATCAAAATTAAACCCACCATGGCAGCCAAATTACAATGTGTGTTTTATTTAAAAACCCATGCTCATTTGTCCTCAAATAGGATGAATAAACTAGCAAAAAAAGGTGCCAAATGACTATCTCATAAATTAGTTTTTTTCACATTAGTATGTTCATCATGGTAAAATATGAACATTTAATGAGTTTAATAATTTTTATCAAGTTATATGAGCATGCATATTCACTATATTGTGTTTAGAAGCATTCTAAATGAAATCTAACATTCTAACAGTCAAAACTTGAAAAGAAAGGATGTATACATTACCAGGGCTGTGCAGAACGATTGTACGATGATGATTTTTCAAAAAGTAGCCCGAACTCAGTTGATCTGAAAAAAAATTTCAGATTTTTCAGTATAGTTCAACTTGAAAATGACTTATGAAAGGAACGTAGAGAGTAAATATACCCACGGGGAACCATAGGTCAACCCTCAATAGCCGCGGGTCTACCTACGGCCACCCAAGGTGGGTCCCACCCTATTCGGCTCGATCAAATTTGAGTTACAACAGAGTTCCTGGAAGTTGAAAAGTTAAATCTGGAAAAAATGTTCGTGAGAAAAGGCCTGAATCCCTGATTTCAAATATCAAACTTCTGATCTTCGTGTAAGTCATGGTGTTAGTTCCCAGAGGCACAATATTTATCTAGAAAGGGGGTTGAATAGATATTTTAAAATTCTTCTTTTACAAAATACTTGTCAGATTTGATAATGATTTAATCACAACGGAATTTGAGATTTGTTTGTTTCCCTTTAAGATAAACCAAGTTAGTATGTGATAAGCAGTTATGACAGATATAGCAGTTATAGCAAGAATATAAAAGACAAGGTGTTTTTAAGTGGTTCAGAGCACAAAAGGCTCCTACTCCACTCTTCTACTTCTCGAGTAGGAAATTCACTAAAGATGTCTTTATAATCTTTGAATCACTTAAATTCCTTCAAGACCAGCAGTCTTGGAACTTCTTAGTTCACTTAGAACTCTTCAAGTCCAGCAGACTTGGAACTTCTTACTTCACTTTAAAAGAGTTGAGTTCTTGAGTTGTGCTACTCAGTTGCTATTAAGCATATGTTCGAAAGAACTGAGTATCTGAGCAAGCTTTCTTTATAGATCGTAGAGTTTGGCATTTGAGTGTTCTTCAGCTTTTTGTTGTGTGCTTGGCCCTTTTTTTCTTGCATCTGCATTTGGTTTGTATATAAGTGTTAGGTTTGTAATAGTCATGATCGCAATCAAATTGCACAAATTAAGCTGAAGCATGGAAAATTAGAGTTTTAAAATTTTACAAACCATATACCCGGATCATCCTTTATGCACAATTATTAATTAAACGAAAAGATAAAGAACAAGAATCATACCCTTGAAGATTCGAGCTTCCTCAGGTACAAGTTCACCTTCAAATCCTTTCGCGTTCAACTTGAATTCACTGGGTTTGGTTCTTTCCTTTGATCAACGTTAGCCACCCAAGAGTTTGGCCTCTAGAGGTGATCCACCAAGAAAGAAGAAGGATTCAAGAAGATGGGTATTTGGCAAAACCCTAGTTTTTCTATCTCTCATAGAAAAGGGTGTATTCTCCCAACTATCGAAATTACGTATTCTATGAAAACGTCAACCACACACCCACCCATAATAAGACTCCTCTTATTTATAGATGTGGGCAACCCTCCTTAACAATTAAGGAATTGAGTTTTATTTTAATTAATTAAATTCCTTTAATTAATTAGGCTCTCAATCTTATTAGGAATAATTAATTAAACTCTTTTAATTAATTAGCCTCCTAATCTTATTAGGATATTTGAGAGTACTTTTATTAATTAATTCTTAAACTCCTTTAGAAATTAAAAAATAATAATAGTAATAATAATAATAAGACTCCTCTTATTAATTTATATTTAATATTTCCAAAATATTAAATAATAAATATTAAGCTATTTAATTTATTCTATCACCATAGATTAAATTAAATATACTTACCTATATTATTACGATTATGCCATTAACTTCTTTAATATTTATTCTTCATTTTATGGTGTGACCCTTTAGGTTCTCCATATTAAACCGGTTGTGAATAAATCAATTAGAACAATTCTAATCTAATTTAAATAAATAAATTAAACAATTAATTTATTTAAATAAATAATATTTATTCTACAATAGGGATAAGCCTCCCTAGCGATCAACGACTTTCCAGATAATATAGATTTCAACATTAATCATAAAAGAACCTTTGAGTAAATAGTTACCGATAATTCAATCCTTCCACCATACAATGTCCCAATTAAATATAAGACATGGAATTACTGTCAAGTCTGATTTTATTTAATTATATGTATTTCGACTCTTAAATGCACAACTCCAAATAATGAAAATTAGAAACTCCTTTCTAATTTTATCCTGCCTTGGCCAATGACTACTGAGTTGTCATTTATCGAATCACATAGGACATTTCTCTTTTTTTACTAGAAGCGGTAGATTCTTTATTGATCATACATTATCTCCATGTATAATTTATTATACCCAAGCATACCCTTTGATATATCCTAAGGGTCTTAAGGAATAAGTCAAAGTATAACTCATAATACACAAGATACTATGATGATCTCAAGTCCAAGGATCACTTATACTACTATAACTACAGGAATTCCTATTAACAGGCAAGTAAAACTCCATTAGGTATTCCTTAGCGAGCCAATGCTCAAATTGAACTTATTCTCTAATAAGCACCTATATACTTGCTTTAGTGTCTCCACACAAATGATCATGAAATCAATCATCCTCATCCAATGAGCAAGCAACATATGTACCAATCTATCCGGATTTACTAATCCCCAATTTAGTAATCCAACGATTGGGAACTATTTTAGTTTTAAGCTTTCTAAGAATTTAGATCTCATTAGAATGACCATCATCATTATTCTAAAAGCATTGCTTAAAACTATGGATTGATCACATATTATAAAACAGCATCATGTAGATAATTAAAAGCCTTTAATAAATTAATACTTTTTATTAATAAATGAATAAGATTGTTACAAAGTATATGCTTTATCATCAAACATGATTGGCTTGTGTGCATATTACTTTCAATCTCCCACTTGCACTAAAGCCAATCGCCATGGTATCTCATACCCTTCTTCTCTAAGTGACGATTATCCTACTGTTGGATAAGCTTTAGTTAATGGATATGTAATATTTTTCTTGAGAGTCCACTATCTCTATAGTGATTTTCCATCTTTCAATGATTCCTATAATCAAATGAAAGTGTCACAACACATGTTTAGATCCAAGATGAGACTTAGGAACTATTTCTAGTTCTGTAATGAACTTTTCATCTAAACAATCAACTTACAACTTCATTTATAGCTATATACTTTGTCTTTATCACTAAACCAGCAACTCTTTGCTATTTGAAACTTTTCCAATTCACTGCACAGTGATCTTCTCCAGAATATGATTGATCATCATCAGGTCTCATATATTTCATTGCATACATGATTGTCACTCATGCGATCTCTCTTTTCAGGGGTTTATGGGGACTATTAAGAGAGATACACTCCATGACTCATCAACATGAGACATCTCTTGGAGTTTGCCATGCTAAACGACTTTAGCATCAAATGAATATACGTTCCTTGGGTTAATCTAAGCATCCTTTTAAATCTATCTATATTGATTTGTATCCCCAATTATGATACTCTTCCCAAATCATTCATGGAAGAATGTTTAGACAACTTTATCTTTACTTGTTGTAGCATTGGTATATCATTCCTTATCCGTAGTATATCAACATATAATACTAGGAATGTCACGACGCTCACACTGACCCTTTTGTACACACTAGGTTCATTCTTATTTTTGATAAAATCAAACTTGTTGAGTGTTTCATCAAAATGAATGTTCCATATTTGAGAAGCTTGCTTCAATCCATTTCTTTGAGTGTCTACAACTCTTCTCTTATTGTATGTAACTGGATCATCATCTTCTATGATGCGTACCTCATCATCATCATCTATGATGAATCCATCCCTCCCAGGTATTTTCGGTACTATTCCAGATTTACGATTCGGTTGTGGTACAATAGGTCTATCTACAAGTTCCTCTTATTTGACTTATAGTGTTTTGTGGTTCTTGAACTCTTCAAGATTCTATTATCCTCTCACTAGCCCCTTCAATGATAAACACCTTTATCTTAGAAGGTAGTGTGTTTCATAACAAACACCTTTTGCTAAGTAGGATTATAGAACATATACCCTAAACTTACTTTAGGATGTCCCACAAATCTGTACTTGTCAAATCTTGTCCCAAACTTATTCCTTTGAAACCTTTTCACATAAGTTGGACAACCCCTTATCTTAACATACCTAAGATTAGGAATCCTCCCTGTCCATAACTCTTATAGAGTCTTGAGGTCGAATTTTGAGGTTACCTTTTTCATAGATATGCAGCCATTTCTAGAGTATTACCCCAGAAGGATACTGGAATGTCGGTATAATCATTATGGACTTCACCATGTCTAATAAGGTACGATTGCACATATCAAATCAAAACAATTAATAATTTGCATAAAGGTTTGGCTCTGATGCCACTGTTAGGTTTGTAATATTCATGATCGCAATCAAATTGCACAAATTAAGCGGAAGCATGAAAAATCAGAGTTTTAAAATTTTACAAACCATATACCCGGATCATCCTTTATGCACAATTATTAATTAAACGAAAAGATAAAGAACAAGAATCATACCCTTGAAGATTCGAGCTTCCTCAGGTACAAGTTCACCTCCAAATCCTTTCACGTTCAACTTGAATCCACCGGGTTTGGTTCCTTCCTTTGATCAACGTTAGCCACCCAAGTGTTTGGCCTTTAGAGGTGATCCACCAAAGAAGAAGAAGGATTCAAGAAGATGGGTATTTGACAAAACCCTAGTTTTTCTATCTCTCATAGAAAAGGGTGTACTCTCCCAACTATTGGAATTACGTATTCTATGAAAACGTCAACCACACACACACCCATAATAAGACTCCTCTTATTTATATGTAACGATATGAAATTTTAAATTATAATATTAAATATTTATTAAATAAAATAAATATTTATTTGATGTGTCTATAGTTGAATTGATGAAATAAATATTTTCTTGATGTGATAGTTGTTAGTAAATATTTACGAGTCTAAATTTATTAGAGAAATTTTCTAAATTAAATTAATTTTTAATTTAGAGAGTCAGTAAAATAACATGAGATGTTATAATTGTTGTTTTGATATAATAATTTAGATGGTATATTAAATTGTTAAATAAAGTTATAATGGAAATTATAATTTTGTGATATTTGCTAAAAGGCTATATTTAATTAAAATATATAGTATGTGATTAATTTAATGGGTTAATGTTGGATATGAAAATCTAAATAATTAGTATGTGATTATAATTATAAACTAAAGTTTTTATTAAAATAAATTAAAAATGATTTAAATTAGTTTTGCCAATCAAGGCTTAATATATTAATTCTTTAAAAATTAAAGGGTTTTGCCAAACAAGCCTTATGGCTTTTGGGATTTCTAGTTTTTTTGAATTTAAATAAAATAAATTAAAATAATATAATATATACATTATTTTGATAACTGATGATAGCTATTAAGGCCATATCAGTTTTGTATTTTGTTATTACGCATACTGGCTATCAGAGTTTTCATTCTAGTTTTGCTAGCCTAAAGACAACAGAGAGAATTGAGTGAGTTGAGAGTGAAACCTGATATTGTTTGCAATTGCAAGGTTGTGCACACTAATTGAAGGTATGTTTACATAACCTTTGTGTGTGTGTATATATATATATATATATATATGTACATATATGAGTTTTACGGCAATAATTTTCATACTCTGTGAATTTATATGTTTAGAATTGATGTTCTAAAATTAGTTATGATGATTACATGTTTTTATGATGATTAGATATTATGTTTAAACAATAATTGCATGCTAATTTCGGTTTACAATAGAAGAAAATTTTTGACAGTGTATGTTTGTATGTATTTTTCATATGGCTCATGTAAGTACCAATTTTGACGACCAATTCATATGTTAAACTATAAATTGAGTCTTGTATATGGTAGTTCATTAAGAAACGAGTATAACATAATTTGAATGAGGTGATTTGGCAAAGTATTGAATTCATAGTGATGATTTTTAGGGATGAATATCAAAATTTGAGTTTTATTTGAAAATCATGAAATTTGAGAAATTAACCTAGCTTAAATTGTTGTTAAATTGTTTTAATTAGTGGAATATGTCCACAAACATGTTTGTGATAGTTCTATACCATTTGTACATGTTGATATCACTGTTTGGTGGGTGAAATTTGTGTTTGTTGGGCTAAAGTCGGCTACTGTTCATTAGCCTTCTCTGCGTCTGTCGAAAGCATTAACTCTAAATAGCATTGCTGCTTTGCCAAGGCAAAAATAACTTATTGCTGCTTTTGGTCCCTGTGCCTTTGTGGGCGTAGAATGCGCCTACCCGGTTTGAGATTCCGCTTCTGCTGCATTCTGCAGACTTAGGATAGTAACATAACATGGTCTAAAATTATTTTAGCATGTTAAATGTGTAATGTTAAGGTTAACATAACATAGTGAATTGTGGTTAGTAAGTTCAAAGTTGCAAAAATGATTAGTAAATCGAGAACGCGTTATGTGATAACTTAGTATACACAATGAATGTTAAATAAGTGTTGCGAAGTAAAACACTTGGAATTTCTGAATGTAAATGGTAATAAAAGACTTGTGCTTCAATGATAAGTTTAGATAGAAGTGTTCATGTTTTGGTATGTTAGCATATCTAATAGGGATTGTGGTTCTAAAATTATGTGTAGGTGATCGTGAGTTTAATTTTATAGCTTACGCTCAAGGCAAGTTTCTAAACCCTATATTTTTACATTGAGAAAGTTTTCTAACTCTACACTTTCGTTGAGTTAGTTCTATTATTACATTGTGTAACTTTATTCTTCTAGATTGAGCAAGCTTTTTATCTTAACTGTTATTGAATAAGTCAATTGTTCCTAAAATTCATTCGAGCAAACTTTAACTCTAATGTTATTTGAAATTCTCATTTGATTGATTCATTCTAACTTTTTTATAGTTAAGCAAGTTTCTTAAGTTCTATTATTGTATAATGAACGTAGTTTTTGAACTCTCGTCTCTATTATTAACTATTTTAATTCTTTTCATGAGTTAATACCACGTTGGGCAAGTTTTTAGTTTCCATCTTGCTATCAGGTAATGTACGTTTAGTGATTTCATTTCTAATATTATAAGATTATAACCTTATCTTATTTACTGTTCAAGCAAAGGTTAACCATTTTATTCATTTTGCTGAATACTTATGCTCTATAGTTATTTCAAGTATGAGTTTAATATGTATAATCAGTTCATTATGTTTCTCAATTGTTCTATGTTATGTTGTTATTAAACAACTGTTGTGTTATCAAACACTATTGATTCAACTAGTCCTCTAGTTGATGTTCGTTAAACTTCAAATTACCCTTGAAAGCTTATCCAAACCAAACTTTCTTTGGTGCGGACTTGTACTCTAATTACTGAGATGAACAACCCTATTATTATTATTAGGGGATAATTTACACTTAGCGTTGAAATGTTTGTGCACAATACATTGCACGAAGGGCTGATCCCCCTAAGTACGAGGAGTCCTTATAGTCTTATGACTGTTAAAGTTGGAGTTGAAAGATTACTCGCAGCTATGGATATAGTTCATGGTCTTATGACCCTCAGTTAAACATATTCCATATTTTGGATTCCAGTTTTTGATTATCATTGTTAGAGTACTATCCAGTTTTGATGATCCTATTCGTTTGGCAGTTATTATTGTTATTCTCCTGTTGAATCATTATTATATCCAGTGAGAAATTGTTTTGCTCACTCTTGCATATTTATATACTCATTGCAGCTAAAGTTGAGAAGGTAGATGAGCCTTCAACTAGCAAAGGAAAGGGAAAATTATACAAGTGATGCTGATTTGTACTTTTATTTATTATGATGATCTTAGACTTCCAAATAATGATGTGATGTAATAAATTTATTTCCGCATTTGAATGATGTTTTAAGGTTAGATAACCTGGGATGTTTTTGAATTTAATGATGTAACCCTATTTAAAGGGAGGATTTATTGTTCAAATATTATTTTATTTGGGTAGATAATATGAATGTATGGATAGTGAGCACCAAATCTTGAGGAAATGAAGTACCTAGATTTGGGGGTGTCACAGGTTGGTATCAAAGCTTTAGGTTATGAACCTTAGGTGGGGGGAAAAGCCTTAGGAATTAACCTTTGAAAAGATAGCGATGATAAACTCTTATCGAGTTTTAGGAAAGAGAAAGTAATAAAACACTTATGTGCTTATATGATTACAACTTATGTGCTCTTGAGTGTCGAGTAGTAATGATTAGTAATTAAAACTTAAAATTTGGTTGATAGGATGGCTAATGTAGGAGGATCCAGTCAAGCTAGAGAGGAGGAGCCTCAAGATATTCAGGTTTTTTGGGAACAACTACTGCCACGGGGAATAGTTATGTTGGTCACAGTAGTTGAGCAGGAGAGAGTACCTGATGAGGATGATGAGATAGAGATGAATGAGGAGGACCCTGTTGAGCTGCCACAGTCGGGGGATGAGGAGGACGAGGAGGAAGAGATTCCACTTAACTCGATAGCTGCCCATATGTACGACAAGGTATATGACCGCAATGTGGAACTTCAAGATACCTTCGAGGAGTTGCAAGAGATAGTAGCTGAAAAACAGACCTCAATGGCACAGAAAGACGACGAGATCCAAGATTGAGAGGAACATCTGCATAATGTTGAGGAGAAGATGGTCCACACTGAAGGAGAGAACGAGCGAATGGTAGCAGAGATTGCAGAGTTGAAGAACAAGTTGAAAGAGGAATCTACTAAGAGGGAAAGAGCTGAGGATGCGTACAATGAAGCTTATTAATGAGCCGGAATGGTAGAGAGAGACGCACAAGAAAAGAGGATGAAGATGGAAGAGATGAATAACGTATTCAACACCGTGATCAATCGAGCTCAAGATTGAGTCATGGGTTATCCGATACAGTTCGAGATGCTACCATTATATATATTAGATTGCTGAACAATGTTCCGAATTATGGAGGAAGAGCGCCGTAAGGCTACGTAGTATCTTAGTAGGACATCGTAGTGATATGTAATTGATATATGATTAGAAAATAAATGAAATGTAAATCCTGGGTATGATATAACCAATGGGATAGATGATGATGGTGTTGTCTTGCAATTGTTATAGTTCAGAAAAGTAATGGAAATAGCAGTGATGCTATTATTTTGATGTTTTTTTAAAGATGATGAATGAATAAAAGTTACTGTTTTATTCAAAGTGTTAAGTTTTATGTGATAAACTTTTATAATGTGCAACTTAAGTATATAATACTTAAAAGGTTGAATAAAAGCTAATGGATGTATTTTAACAGAAAATGCCTCCAAGACGTCAACCACCACGACAGAGAACCACTGAGGAAACCAACAACAACAACAATGTGAAAGGAAACCCTGTTCAGAAGCTAGTGACATTACTGACGGGTGCTTTGCAGAATCAACCTCAGAATCAAGGTACAACGTTTAAGGACTTCAAGGCGGTTGGACCACCAGAATTCTGTGGAACCATGAACCCGGTTGAGGCATAGACCTGGGTCATGGAGATAGAGAAAGTGTTCGATGTTACGAGAGTAGGGGAGGAGCAGAAGACTGCTTTTGCAACATTTATGTTGAAAGCAGAGGCTAGTTATTGGTGGCAGGCCAATAAAACCCAAGGAGGTCAAGGGATTATGTCTTAGGAAAGGTTTAAGGAGATGTTCTTTGAGACCTATTTTCCAGAAAGTTCAAAGAGTTAGCTAGAAGTGCAGTTTTTGGAACTGAAGCAGGGAACGATATTGGTGTCTGAGTATGCCGCAAGATTCAATGAGTTGGCGAGGTTTGCGCCATATCAAGTCAGCACAGACGAATGCAAGGCAAAGAGGTTTGAACTAGGACTGAAGCCCTGGCTGTACAGTAGTGTCTCCCTGTTCCAGTTAAAGACGTTTGCAGCAGTAATGGAGAAAGCAATTCTCGCTGAAAGTGGAGGTGAGGCTGTATAAAAACACAACCAAGAGCAGAGGAAGAAGAAGAGTGAAGGTGAAGCTAAGAATGGTGGTGGTGGTAACGGCGGAAATGGCATCAACAATTTTAAGAGGAAGTGGAATGCGAATGGGGGAGCTAGAAATCAGCAAAGAAACTGGCAAAATAAGAAGTTCGAAGCATGTGCTATGTACGTGAAGTTTCACAAGGGTGTGTGCTTGATGGGGAAACGAGTATACTTCAATTATGGCCAGGAGGGTCACATCGCCCTAAATTGCACTCAAGCTAAGAAGAACGTTTGCTTCACGTGCAGGTCCAAGGATCACTTTGCTCGTGAATGCCCTAAGAAGAGATCTGGTGAGACAAATGGGAGCAAGGGAAATGCTAGTGGAGGTGCGCTAGCTATTGTAGGACTAACATCAACAAATAAGCCCATAGCCAGAACCTTCAACATGACGGTGCAGGACGCGATGCAATCAAAAGATGTCGTGTCAGGTATTATCCCAATCAATGATATAAATGCATATGTATTATTTGATTCGGGTGCTACTTGCTCGTTTATATCTGATGAGTTTGCTAAGAAGTTAGAAAGAGCTAGAATTCCCTTTAAATATAGAAATTGCGAATAAGGAAGTGATTCTTGTTAGGTTTGTATACAAGGACTGTAGGATGAACATAAAGGGGAATGTTATGAAAGTAGATTTAATCCCGAAAAAACTCGGAGAGTTCGATGTTATTTTGGGCATGGATTGGCTATTCAATTATGGAGCGATAATTGATTGCCAAAAGAAGTGTGTAAACCTTATGACTCCGTCAAAGGTAGTTTTTCATTGTAGCAAATCGCCTAGACAAATGAAATGTCTGACGATGATGCATGCCAAGAAGTTATTGAGTCAGGGCTGTGTAGGGTATTTAGCTTATATAGTCGATACTCAAAAGGAGAAGGGTGTGAAATTGGAGGAAATACCAGTGGTTAGGGAATTCGTGGACGTGTTTCTAGAGGATTTGCTAGGACTTCCATCTGACCGAGAAATCAAGTTCGTGATCGACTTAACGCCAGGAACCACTCCTATATTGAAGACCCGTCTGTAAGCTGATCAAGTAGACAAGAAGTACATTCACCAAGTGTGTCGTAGGGGAGCACCCTGTTGTTTGTTTGTGAAGAAGAAGGATGGGTCAATGCGTCTTTGTATTGATTATAGGGAATTGAAGAAAGTCACTATTAAGAACAAGTATCCATTGCCAAGAATAGATGACTTGTTTAATCAATTGAAGGGTGCTAGATATTTCTCGAAAATAGATTTGAGAAGTGGGTATCACCAACTGAAAGTAAGGAAGGAGGATATACTGAAGACTACATTTCAAACTCGGTATGGACATTATGAATTTTTAATAGTCTTTTGGTTTGACAAACGCCCCTGCAGCGTTCATGGATTTGATGAATAGGGTGTTTAAACCATTTTTTGACAAGTTTGTGGTGGTATTTATCGATAATATTCTGGTTTACTCTAAAACTCAAGAGGAGCACGTGGAACACTTACGTCTGACGCTGGAGACGTTAAGAAAGGAAAATTTGTACGCGAAATTCTCTAAATGTGAATTTTGGCTGGAACGTGTACAATTTCTTGGTCATGTAATCGATAAAGATGGGATTTCAATGGATCCATCAAAAGTTGAAGCTGTGACAAATTGGGAACAACCAAGAACTCCATCAGAAGTGAGAAGTTTCTTGGGATTAGCAGGCTATTATAGACGATTTATTCAAGTTTTTTCCAAGATTGCTACTCCGTTGACAAATTTGACAAGAAAATCTTTAAAATTTGTTTGGACGGAAAAGTATGAGGAAAGTTTTCAAGAACTGAAGAAGAAGTTAAGTGTTGCACCTGTTTTGTTGTTACCAGATAATACAAGAAACTTTGTGGGGTATTGTGACGCCCCCAAAATAGGTATACATCACCGATCTTGAGTCGTCAAATACATGGTACAAAATTCAAATACAACTTAATTATACAACAGTCGTGTAAATTACGACAAAATATAATCTAAGAGTTTTAATAAGAATATTGTCATCTAGACAATATCCACACTCAATGGAGTCTTCATTACATTTATTGTCACACTATTTAATGAGTAATAGTGAGGACTACTAATGCTATCATCTGAGGCCGTCACTCCATTCCCTACTAGTCCCGCTTATGTTCTCATTTCCTGAAGAAAACAGTGAAAGAAAGGGTGAGCTCAACTAGCCCAGTAAGAAATATTATGACTAAGATAATGCAGAATAAATTATCATTAGTGTTCAAAAAAGTTAAACTGATAAAATACAATAGACATCAAGTTTAACTACAGCGGAATAAGCAATCCATTAGAAGAGTCAAGTAGAGCATGATATCTACTATCTTCTATGATTTAAAATGTTTTCATCAATTTTTATCACTAAGACTCAGCTTAATAAATAAACCACATCATCGAGTCATCCCTGCACTACGGGCCAAGGATATTCATTAAATCATCAATGGTCATGACTATACTGAATAATCCCTAGTCATAATCATACCAAAAACTGTCCATCAATGCACTACAGGCTACTGAGGACTTTTACCACATCATTTATAACATTACAGGTCATGATTATACCGAATAATCCCTGGTCATAATCATACCAAGTCCATCTATGAACGTAAGTCAAAGATGACTTTCATCACAATATAAGCATGAGGATGATGACAATGACATAATAATTCAATAAAATAAGCTCAAGAATAAATTTTAAAGATTTATAAGTTAATTTATCTTGAAATCAATTACGTCCAAATTGTCAACATGATACTTCTTTGTGGAGTAAAATTCAAGAATGCTTAGAAGATTATTTCCATGAAAAGATACCGGATGAAGCGCAAATATCCAGGATATTCTACTAATTTTATGGAGTATAGAAGCTAAAAATTTAACCAAATGAGTATCATAGAATATATGAAACTGCAAATGGATTTTCATCCGCCAGGTGGTAATCCACGTAGACAGATCATTTCCAAAATTTAATAAGGAATGAATACGAAGGATCATTCACCATGCATGTGATAATCCACATAGACAGGTTATTCCAACAGAATAATAAATAATGGAACCAGGTCATGCGTAATCCGCACAGACGGAAAAGTGTGAGGAAAGTTTTCAAGAACTGAAGAAGAAGTTAAGTGTTGCACCTGTTTTGTTGTTACCAGATAATACAAGAAACTTTGTGGGGTATTGTGACGCCCCCAAAATAGGTATACATCACCGATCTTGAGTCGTCAAATACATGGTACAAAATTCAAATACAACTTAATTATACAACAGTCGTGTAAAATACGACAAAATATAATCTAAGAGTTTTAATAAGAATATTGTCATCTAGACAATATCCACACTCAATGGAGTCTTAATTACATTTATTGTCACACTATTTAACAGAATAGTGAGGACTACTAATGCTATCATCTAGACCGTCACTCCATTTCCCTACTAGTCCGGCTTATGTTCTCATTTTCAGAGAGAAAAAGTGAAAGAAAGGGTGAGCTCAACTAGCCAAAGAAGAAATATTATGACTAAGATAATGCGTAATAAATTATCATTAGTGTTCAAAAAGTTAAACCGATAAAATACAATAGACATCAAGTTTAACTACAATGAATAAGAAATCCATTAGAAGAGTCAAGTAGAGCATGATATCTACTATCTTTTATGATTTAAAATGTTTTCATCAATTTTTATCACTAAGACTCAAATTTTAATAAATAAACCACATCATCGAAGTCTTCCCACGCACTACTGGCCAAGGATATTCATTAAATCATCAATGGTCATGACTATACCGAATAATCCCTAGTCATAATCATACCAAAAGCTCGGCCCATCAATGCACTACAAAGCTCATCGAGGACTTTTACCACATCATTTATAACATTACAGTCATGATTATAAGAATAATCCACGGTCATAATCATACCAAGTCCATCTATGAACGTAAGTCAAAGATGACTTTCATCACAATATAAGCATGAGGATGATGACAATGACATAATAATTCAATAAAATAAGCTCAAGAATAAATTTTAAAGATTTATATGTTAATTTATCTTGAAATCAATTACGTCCAAATTGTCAACATGATACTTCTTTGTGGAGTAAAATTCAAGAATGCTTAGAAGATTATTTCCATGAAAAGATACCGGATGAAGCGCAAATATCCAGGATATTCTACTAATTTTATGGAGTATAGAAGCTAAAAATTTAACCAAATGAGTATCATAGAATATATGAAACTGCAAATGGATTTTCATCCGCCAGGTGGTAATCCACGTAGACAGATCATTTCCAAAATTTAATAAGGAATGAATACGAAGGATCATTCACCATGCATGTGATAATCCACATAGACAGGTTATTCCAACAGAATAATAAATAATGGAACCAGGTCATGCGTAATCCGCACAGACGGAAAAGTGTGAGGAAAGTTTTCAAGAACTGAAGAAGAAGTTAAGTGTTGCAATTGTTTTGTTGTTACCAGATAATACAAGAAACTTTGTAGGGTATTGTGGCGCCCCCAAAATAGGTATACATCACCGATCTTGAGTCGTCAAATACATGGTACAAAATTCAAATACAACTTAATTATACAACAAATGCGTGTAAAAATACGACAAAATATAATCTAAGAGTTTTAATAAGAATATTGTCATCTAGACAATATCCACACTCAATGGAGTCTTAATTACATTTATTGTCACACTATTTAACAGAATAGTGAGGACTACTAATGCTATCATCTGAAATCATCACTCCATTCCCTACTACTAGTCCATTTATGTTCTCATTTCACGAAGAAACGGTGAAAGAAAGGGTGAGCTCAACTAGCCCAAAGAAGAAATATTATGACTAAGATAATGCGAGAATAAATTATCATTAGTGTTCAAAAAGTTAAACCGATAAAATACAATAGACATCAAGTTTAACTACGGTGAATAAGCAATCCATTAGAAGAGTCAAGTAGAGCATGATATCTACTATCTTTATGATTTAAAATGTTTTCATCAATTTTATCACTAAGACTCAAATTTTAATAAATAAACCACATCATCGAAGTCTTCCCCACTCACGCCAAGGATATTCATTAAATCATCAATGGTCATGACTATACCGAATAATCCCTAGTCATAATCATACCAAAAGCGCCCATCAATGCACTACATGTGCTACCGAGGACTTTTACCACATCATTTATAACATCTGGTGTCATGATTATAAGAATAATCCCTCGGTCATAATCATACCAAGTCCATCTATGAACGTAAGTCAAAGATGACTTTCATCACAATATAAGCATGAGGATGATGACAATGACATAATAATTCAATAAAATAAGCTCAAGAATAAATTTTAAAGATTTATAAGTTAATTTATCTTGAAATCAATTACGTCAAATTGTCAACATGATACTTCTTTGTGGAGTAAAATTCAAGAATGCTTAGAAGATTATTTCCATGAAAAGATCTGGGATGAAGCTTAAATATCCAGGATATTCTACTAATTTTATGGAGTATAGAAGCTAAAAATTTAACCAAATGAGTATCATAGAATATATGAAGCGCAAATGGATTTTCATCGCCGTGTGGTAATCCACGTAGAGCGAGATCATTTCCAAAATTTAATAAGGAATGAATACGAAGGATCATTCACCATGCATGTGATAATCCACATAGACAGGTTATTCCAACAGAATAATAAATAATGGAACCAGGTCATGCGTAATCCGCACAGACGGAAAAGTGTGAGGAAAGTTTTCAAGAACTGAAGAAGAAGTTAAGTGTTGCACCTGTTTTGTTGTTACCAGATAATACAAGAAACTTTGTGGGGTATTGTGACGCCCCCAAAATAGGTATACATCACCGATCTTGAGTCGTCAAATACATGGTACAAAATTCAAATACAACTTAATTATACAACAGTCGTGTAAAATACGACAAAATATAATCTAAGAGTTTTAATAAGAATATTGTCATCTAGACAATATCCACACTCAATGGAGTCTTAATTACATTTATTGTCACACTATTTAACAGAATAGTGAGGACTACTAATGCTATCATCTAGACCGTCACTCCATTCCCCTACTAGTCCCGGCTATGTTCTCATTTCTGAAGAGAAAACGGTGAAAGAAAGGTGAGCTCAACTAGCCCAAAGAAGAAATATTATGACTAAGATAATGCAGAATAAATTATCATTAGTGTTCAAAAAAGTTAAACTGATAAAATACAATAGACATCAAGTTTAACTACAGCGGAATAAGCAATCCATTAGAAGAGTCAAGTAGAGCATGATATCTACTATCTTTTATGATTTAAAATGTTTTCATCAATTTTTATCACTAAGACTCGACAATAAATAAACCACATCATCGAGTCTTCCCCGCACTACTAGCCAAGGATATTCATTAAATCATCAATGGTCATGACTATACCGAATAATCCTAGTCATAATCATACCAAAAAGCGTCCATCAATGCACTACAAGCATCGAGGACTTTTACCACATCATTTATAACATTACTGTGTCATGATTATACTTAGAATAATCCACAGTCATAATCATACCAAGTCCATCTATGAACGTAAGTCAAAGATGACTTTCATCACAATATAAGCATGAGGATGATGACAATGACATAATAATTCAATAAAATAAGCTCAAGAATAAATTTTAAAGATTTATAAGTTAATTTATCTTGAAATCAATTACGTCCAAATTGTCAACATGATACTTCTTTGTGGAGTAAAATTCAAGAATGCTTAGAAGATTATTTCCATGAAAAGATACCGGATGAAGCGCAAATATCCAGGATATTCTACTAATTTTATGGAGTATAGAAGCTAAAAATTTAACCAAATGAGTATCATAGAATATATGAAGCGCAAATGGATTTTCATCCGCCAGGTGGTAATCCACGTAGACAGATCATTTCCAAAATTTAATAAGGAATGAATACGAAGGATCATTCACCATGCATGTGATAATCCACATAGACAGGTTATTCCAACAGAATAATAAATAATGGAACCAGGTCATGCGTAATCCGCACAGACGGAAAAGTGTGAGGAAAGTTTTCAAGAATCGAAGAAGAAGTTAAGTGTTGCACTGTTTTTGTTGTTACCAGATAATACAAGAAACTTTGTGGGGTATTGTGACGCCCCAAAATAGGTATACATCACCGATCTTGAGTCGTCAAATACATGGTACAAAATTCAAATACAACTTAATTATACAACAGTCGTGTAAAATACGACAAAATATAATCTAAGAGTTTTAATAAGAATATTGTCATCTAGACAATATCCACACTCAATGGAGTCTTAATTACATTTATTGTCACACTATTTAATGTAATAGTGAGGACTACTAATGCTATCATCTGGAATCACTCCATTCCCTACTAGTCCCGGCTTATGTTCTCATTTTCAAGAGAAACGGTGAAAGAAAGGGTGAGCTCAACTAGCCCAAAGAAGAAATATTATGACTAAGATAATGCGAGAATAAATTATCATTAGTGTTCAAAAAGTTAAACCGATAAAATACAATAGACATCAAGTTTAACTACAGCGGAATAAGCAATCCATTAGAAGAGTCAAGTAGAGCATGATATCTACTATCTTTTATGATTTAAAATGTTTTCATCAATTTTTATCACTAAGACTCAGCTTAATAAATAAACCACATCATCGAGTCTTCCCTGCACTACGGGCCAAGGATATTCATTAAATCATCAATGGTCATGACTATACCGAATAATCCCTAGTCATAATCATACCAAAAGCGTCCATCAATGCACTACAAAGCATCGAGGACTTTTACCACATCATTTATAACATTACAGGTCATGATTATACCGAATAATCCCTGGTCATAATCATACCAAGTCCATCTATGAACGTAAGTCAAAGATGACTTTCATCACAATATAAGCATGAGGATGATGACAATGACATAATAATTCAATAAAATAAGCTCAAGAATAAATTTTAAAGATTTATAAGTTAATTTATCTTGAAATCAATTACGTCCAAATTGTCAACATGATACTTCTTTGTGGAGTAAAATTCAAGAATGCTTAGAAGATTATTTCCATGAAAAGATACCGGATGAAGCGCAAATATCCAGGATATTCTACTAATTTTATGGAGTATAGAAGCTAAAAATTTAACCAAATGAGTATCATAGAATATATGAAACTGCAAATGGATTTTCATCCGCCAGGTGGTAATCCACGTGAGATGCATCATTTCCAAAATTTAATAAGGAATGAATACGAAGGATCATTCACCATGCATGTGATAATCCACATAGACAGGTTATTCCAACAGAATAATAAATAATGAAACCAGGTCATGCGTAATCCGCACAGACGGAAAAGTGTGAGGAAAGTTTTCAAGAACTGAAGAAGAAGTTAAGTGTTGCACCTGTTTTGTTGTTACCAGATAATACAAGAAACTTTGTGGGGTATTGTGACGCCCCCAAAATAGGTATACATCACCGATCTTGAGTCGTCAAATACATGGTACAAAATTCAAATACAACTTAATTATACAACAAAATGTGTAAAATACGACAAAATATAATCTAAGAGTTTTAATAAGAATATTGTCATCTAGACAATATCCACACTCAATGGAGTCTTAATTACATTTATTGTCACACTATTTAACAGAATAGTGAGGACTACTAATGCTATCATCTAGACCGTCACTCCATTCCCCTACTAGTCCCGGCTATGTTCTCATTTCCTGAAGAGAACAATGAAAGAAAGGGTGAGCTCAACTAGCCCAGTAAGAAATATTATGACTAAGATAATGCAGAATAAATTATCATTAGTGTTCAAAAAAGTTAAACTGATAAAATACAATAGACATCAAGTTTAACTACAGCGGAATAAGCAATCCATTAGAAGAGTCAAGTAGAGCATGATATCTACTATCTTTTATGATTTAAAATGTTTTCATCAATTTTTATCACTAAGACTCAGCTTAATAAATAAACCACATCATCGAAGTCTTCCACGCACTACGGCCAAGGATATTCATTAAATCATCAATGGTCATGACTATTATACCGAATAATCCCTAGTCATAATCATACCAAAAGCATCCCATCATACTACAAAGCTATCGAGGACTTTTACCACATCATTTATAACATTACAGGTCATGATTATACCGAATAATCCCTGGTCATAATCATACCAAGTCCATCTATGAACGTAAGTCAAAGATGACTTTCATCACAATATAAGCATGAGGATGATGACAATGACATAATAATTCAATAAAATAAGCTCAAGAATAAATTTTAAAGATTTATAAGTTAATTTATCTTGAAATCAATTACGTCCAAATTGTCAACATGATACTTCTTTGTGGAGTAAAATTCAAGAATGCTTAGAAGATTATTTCCATGAAAAGATACCGGATGAAGCGCAAATATCCGAGTGATATTCTACTAATTTTATGGAGTATAGAAGCTAAAAATTTAACCAAATGAGTATCATAGAATATATGAAACTGCAAATGGATTTTCATCCGCCAGGTGGTAATCCACGTAGACAGATCATTTCCAAAATTTAATAAGGAATGAATACGAAGGATCATTCACCATGCATGTGATAATCCACATAGTAAAAGTTATTCCAGCGTAATAATAAATAATGAAACCAGTCACGCGTAATCCGCATGCACGGAAAAGTGTGAGGAAAGTTTTCAAGAACTGAAGAAGAAGTTAAGTGTTGCACTGTTTTGTTGTTACCGGATAATACAAGAAACTTTGTGGGGGTATTGTGACGCCCCCAAAATAGGTATACATCACCGATCTTGAGTCGTCAAATACATGGTACAAAATTCAAATACAACTTAATTATACAACAGTCGTGTAAAATACGACAAAATATAATCTAAGAGTTTTAATAAGAATATTGTCATCTAGACAATATCCACACTCAATGGAGTCTTAATTACATTTATTGTCACACTATTTAACAGAATAGTGAGGACTACTAATGCTATCATCTAGACCGTCACTCCATTTCCCTACTAGTCCCGGCTATGTTCTCATTTCCTGAAGAGAACAGTGAAAGAAAGGGTGAGCTCAACTAGCCCAGTAAGAAATATTATGACTAAGATAATGCAGAATAAATTATCATTAGTGTTCAAAAAAGTTAAACTGATAAAATACAATAGACATCAAGTTTAACTACAAGCGGAATAAGCAATCCATTAGAAGAGTCAAGTAGAGCATGATATCTACTATCTTTTATGATTTAAAATGTTTTCATCAATTTTTATCACTAAGAGACTTTTAATAAATAAACCACATCATCGAGTCTTCCCCGCACTACTACAGCCAAGGATATTCATTAAATCATCAATGGTCATGACTATACCGAATAATCCCTAGTCATAATCATACCAAAAAGCGCCCATCAATGCACCACAGACTCATCGAGGACTTTTACCACATCATTTATAACATTACAGGTCATGATTATACCGAATAATCCCTGGTCATAATCATACCAAGTCCATCTATGAACGTAAGTCAAAGATGACTTTCATCACAATATAAGCATGAGGATGATGACAATGACATAATAATTCAATAAAATAAGCTCAAGAATAAATTTTAAAGATTTATAAGTTAATTTATCTTGAAATCAATTACGTCCAAATTGTCAACATGATACTTCTTTGTGGAGTAAAATTCAAGAATGCTTAGAAGATTATTTCCATGAAAAGATCTGGGATGAAGCTTGCAAATATCCAGGATATTCTACTAATTTTATGGAGTATAGAAGCTAAAAATTTAACCAAATGAGTATCATAGAATATATGAAACTGCAAATGGATTTTCATCCGCCAGGTGGTAATCCACGTAGACAGATCATTTCCAAAATTTAATAAGGAATGAATCTTAAGGATCATTCACCATGCATGTGATAATCCACATGAGCATGTGTTATTCCAATGTAATAATAAATAATGAAACCAGTCATGCGTAATCCGCATGCAGACGGAAAAGTGTGAGGAAAGTTTTCAAGAAGCTCAAGAAGAAGTTAAGTGTTGCACTGTTTTGTTGTTACCAGATAATACAAGAAACTTTGTGGGGTATTGTGACGCCCCCAAAATAGGTATACATCACCGATCTTGAGTCGTCAAATACATGGTACAAAATTCAAATACAACTTAATTATACAACAGTCGTGTAAAATACGACAAAATATAATCTAAGAGTTTTAATAAGAATATTGTCATCTAGACAATATCCACACTCAATGGAGTCTTAATTACATTTATTGTCACACTATTTAACAGAATAGTGAGGACTACTAATGCTATCATCTAGACCGTCACTCCATTCCCCTACTAGTCCCGGCTATGTTCTCATTTCCTGAAGAGAACAATGAAAGAAAGGGTGAGCTCAACTAGCCCAGTAAGAAATATTATGACTAAGATAATGCAGAATAAATTATCATTAGTGTTCAAAAAAGTTAAACTGATAAAATACAATAGACATCAAGTTTAACTACAGCGGAATAAGCAATCCATTAGAAGAGTCAAGTAGAGCATGATATCTACTATCTTTTATGATTTAAAATGTTTTTATCAATTTTTATCACTAAGACTCAATTTTAATAAATAAACCACATCATCGAAGTCTTCCACGCACTACTGGCCAAGGATATTCATTAAATCATCAATGGTCATGACTATACCGAATAATCCCTAGTCATAATCATACCAAAAGCGTCCATCAATGCACTACAAAGCTATCGAGGACTTTTACCACATCATTTATAACATTACGTGTCATGATTATACCGAATAATCCTCGGTCATAATCATACCAAGTCCATCTATGAACGTAAGTCAAAGATGACTTTCATCACAATATAAGCATGAGGATGATGACGGTGACATAATAATTCAATAAAATAAGCTCAAGAATAAATTTTAAAGATTTATAAGTTAATTTATCTTGAAATCAATTACGCCCAAATTGTCAACATGATACTTCTTTGTGGAGTAAAATTCAAGAATGCTTAGAAGATTATTTCCATGAAAAAGATCTGGGATGAAGCTTAAATATCCGGATATTCTACTAATTTTATGGAGTATAGAAGCTAAAAATTTAACCAAATGAGTATCATAGAATATATGAAGCGCAAATGGATTTTCATCCGCCGGTGGTAATCCACGTGAAGATGCATCATTTCCAAAATTTAATAAGGAATGAATACGAAGGATCATTCACCATGCATGTGATAATCCACATAGGCAAAGTTATTCCAATGTAATAATAAATAATGGAACCGAAGTCATGCGTAATCCGCACAGACGGAAAAGTGTGAGGAAAGTTTTCAAGAACTGAAGAAGAAGTTAAGTGTTGCACCTGTTTTGTTGTTACCAGATAATACAAGAAACTTTGTGGGGTATTGTGACGCCCCCAAAATAGGTATACATCACCGATCTTGAGTCGTCAAATACATGGTACAAAATTCAAATACAACTTAATTATACAAATCGTGTAAAATACGACAAAATATAATCTAAGAGTTTTAATAAGAATATTGTCATCTAGACAATATCCACACTCAATGGAGTCTTAATTACATTTATTGTCACACTATTTAACAGAATAGTGAGGACTACTAATGCTATCATCTAGACCGTCACTCCATTTCCCTACTAGTCCCGGCTATGTTCTCATTTCCTGAAGAGAACAGTGAAAGAAAGGGTGAGCTTAACTAGCCCAGTAAGAAATATTATGACTAAGATAATGCAGAATAAATTATCATTAGTGTTCAAAAAAGTTAAACTGATAAAATACAATAGACATCAAGTTTAACTACAGCGGAATAAGAAATCCATTAGAAGAGTCAAGTAGAGCATGATATCTACTATCTTTTATGATTTAAAATGTTTTCATCAATTTTTATCACTAAGACTCAGCTTAATAAATAAACCACATCATCGAGTCTTCCCTGCACTACGGGCCAAGGATATTCATTAAATCATCAATGGTCATGACTATACCGAATAATCCCTAGTCATAATCATACCAAAAACTGTCCATCAATGCACTTCTGAAGCTCATCGAGGACTTTTACCACATCATTTATAACATTACAGGTCATGATTATACCGAATAATCCCTGGTCATAATCATACCAAGTCCATCTATGAACGTAAGTCAAAGATGACTTTCATCACAATATAAGCATGAGGATGATGACAATGACATAATAATTCAATAAAATAAGCTCAAGAATAAATTTTAAAGATTTATAAGTTAATTTATCTTGAAATCAATTACGTCAAATTGTCGACATGATACTTCTTTGTGGAGTAAATACATCACCCATCTCGAGTCGCCAAATACATGGTACAAAATTCAAATACAACTTAATTATAATGTATGTAAAAATGGAAACTGTGTACAAAACATAATCTAAGAGTTTTAATAAGAATATTGTCATCTAGACAATATCCACACTCAATGGAGTCCTCATTACATTTATTATCACACTATTTAATGTAATAGTGAGGACTACTAATGCTATCATCTGAGGACTACGCTCCCCGACTAGTCCCCTAGTCCTTATTACGTTCTCATTTCCTCAAGAGAGAAAAGTGAAAGAAAGGGTGAGCTCAACTAGCCCAAGAAGAAATATTATGACTAAGATAATGCGTAATAAATTATCATTAGTCTTCAAAATGTTAAACCGATAAAATACAATAGACATCAAGTTTAACTGCAAATGAATAAGCAATCCATTGTAAGAGTCAAGTAGAGCATGATATCTACTATCTTCTATGATTTAAAATGTTTTCATCAATTTTTATCGCTGAGACTCAGTTTAATAAATAAACCACATCATCGAGTCATCCCTGCACTACGGCCAAGGATATTCATTAAATCATCAATGGTCATGACTATACCGAATAATCCCTGGTCATAATCATACCAAAAACTGTCCATCAATGCACTACAGGCCACTGAGGACTTTTACCACATCATTTATAACATTACAGGTCATGATTATACCGAATAATCCCTGGTCATAATCATACCAAGTCCATCTATGCACGTAAGCCAAAGATGACTTTCATCACAATATAAGCATGAGGATGATGACAATGACATAATAATTCAATAAAACAAGTTCAAGAATAAATTTTAAAGATTTATAAGTTAATTTATCTTGAAATCAATAACGTCCAAATTGTCAACACGATATCGCTTTGTGGAGTAAAATTCAAGAATGCTCGTAAGAATATTTCCATGAAAAGATATCGGATGAAGCGCAAATATCCGTGATATTCTACTAATTTCATGGAGTATAGAAGCCAAAACTTTAACCAAATGAGTATCATAGAATATATGAAACGCAAATGGATTTTCACCGCCATGCGGTAATCCACGTAGATGCATCATTTCCACAATTTAATAAGGAATGAATACGTAAGGATCATTCACCATGCATGTGATAATCCACATGTATGTGTTATTCCAATGTAATAATAAAAATGGAATGGAACTGTGTCACGCATAATCCGACATGCATGTGATATTCCAAATGTAATAATAAAGAATGGAATAATGTAAGAATTCACCACGCATGCGATGATATATCACATGCATGTGTTATTCCAATGTAATAATAAAGAATGGAAACTGTCCAGCCAGAATCCGCATGCATGTGATATTCCAATGTAATAATAAAAATGGAAAACAAAGAATTCACCATGCATGCGATAGATCGCATGCATAAAGTTATTCCAATGTAATAATAAAGAATGGAACCAGTCTCAACAGAATCCAGCAGATGATAATAGGATATTCCAATGTAATAATAAAGAATGAATAATGGAAGAAGAATAAAGAATTAAGTTATTTCACCATAATAATAAAGAATGGAATAATGTAAATCATATAACAAAGTTATTCTAGTTACCAACATAATAATAAAGAATGGAATAAAAAAGCTCTCTTCATGAATAATGAAAGAAATAATACCCTTACCTTAAAGAAAGAAACCGGATACTAGAGAGTAGAGGTAGTAGTAGAGGTTCTTCTTCTTTTCTCTCTATAATTTCTCTCTATAATAATTGCTCTATAGCTTTAGTGAATTGGTGAGAAATGAAGGAAGAATGAGCTTCTATTTATAGGAAAATATAGTTTCGATAATCGCACATTTTGGGGCTCAAAATATTACAAAGATAATACCTTCAACTTTTCTTTCATTTTTAATTTAGTCCCGCAAGTATTATCAAACTTGCACCACCTCCCCTAATAGTAAATAATGTGAATCAATAGTTCAATCATGTGAATCAATAGTTATAATCATGTGAAAATAATACTAATTACAAGATAAGACCTCCATCTATACCTCCATTTTTAACTTAGTCATGCAAGTATTATCAATCTTCCACCAACTCCCCTAATAGTACAAGAATGTGAATCAATAGTACACATGTGAACAAATAGTTATAATCATGTGAATTAATAGCAATTAATTGCTCATTTATCCGATTAATTACCCGACTGGTCAGTATAACTTCCAGACATCAATTAATATCGAAATAAATGTCGATTTCCACTAACACTAATAATTCCAACACAATGGAACTATCAATTTCATCTTTAATCAACACTTAACTTATTCATCATTAATATTATAACTCACAATATTTAACAACCGTGTCGCTCCTGTGAAAGAGGGGCTTTCCGATAAGGATTTCTCCTTATCGGCGCCGTAAATTAGATGACCAAACCTCTCCTCGATGTAACTTCTAGACATTGTAAATATTGCAATTTAATAATATGAATAACTTTGTCATCTCAATTATTGATTTAATAATATATCATATTATGCAGATGATATTGTGACAATAATCGAATCAATAATATGAGAGATATGATGCAACAATTACTGTAGCAATAATTGAGTATAACTGAGTGACTTCTCACGTAAGCATCAATAATCAATACCGTGTGCTACTATGCAACCACGCCAGACATCGCATTTTTTTACTACCGGTAGTTCAACAGGTTTTTAACTAAGTAAAACTTTCGCCGTTATTTTTATAAAAAGATAATTTTGTCATTTTCTAACTACGATAATACTTCCGCCAGGGGTCCACTAATGATTGTGTCGTCGCATTTAATATTCCCCGTTAAAATGAATATTCCCCACCAATCGAATATTATATAACCACTTGCTTACTTTGCAAAATTTGTAAATATTACCCACAACTATAACATTATATCAAATCCACACCATAATATTCAAAAATATATTTCGAGAAAATTATTCTTTATTCATAAAAGTCGGGGTCTTACAACCTCCCTTCTTATGAAATTTCATCCTCAAAATTAGGGTACGTACCGGTATATCAAGAGGTGAGGATACCTTGATTTCATCTCAGATTCTAACTCCTGTGTCATTTCCTCCACATCGTGGTTTCTCCACAAAACTTCGACTTGAGGTATAACTTTAGAGAGCGTAGAATATGATCCTTCTTATCCAAGATTTTAACAGTAACTCTCTTCATACGTTAAATCTTCCTCTATCTCATCCGGTTCTAATTCAATAATATGGTTCGGGTCTTTCACATATTTACGTAACATAGATATGTGAAAAACGTTATGAACACGTAGACATATACAGCAGAAGGCGTAGTCTATAGCCACGATTCCTACTCGATCGAGGATTAAAATGGGCCAATGAATCGAGGATCGAGCTTTCCTCTTTCCAAATCTTGTAACTCCTTTCCATGGAGCAACACGTAACAAACACATGATCTCCAATATCAATTCCACGCCCTTTCGATGAAGATCAAGATAACTCTTTTGTCGATCTTGTGAGGTTTTTATACGTTGTCGGATCGTTTGAATCTTTTCCGTAGTCATACATATCAAATCCGGTCCCAACAACGTTGCTTTTCACCCACCTCATCCCAAAGATATCGAGAACGACACTTTCTTCCATACAACGCCTCAAATGGAGCCATGCCAATACTTTTTGATAACTATTGTTGTAGGAAAACTCCACCAATGGTAAGAACTTGTCCCAACTTCCTGAAGTCAAGGACACGTAGTCTTAATAAATCTTCAAGAGTTTGAATAGTCCTTTCCGATCGCCCATCCCATCCGAGGATGATATGCCAACTAAATCGTAAACTGCGCCCATAGCTTTTTTGCAAACCAACCCAAAATCTTGAAGTGAATCTTGGGTCTCGATCGTAAACTATGGATACCCGGCATACCATGCAATCTTACAATCTTGTTTATATACATACTAGCAAGACGCTCAAGTGTATAAGTTTCTCGATTCCAGAAGAAATGAGCAGACTTGGTCAATCTATCAACAATGACCCAAATCGCATCTACGCCTTGAGAAACCTTGGGAAGACCAAAGAACTAAATCCATGGTAATGTGCTCCCACTTCCATTCTGGAATTTCAAGTGGTTGCAATGGACCTTTTGGCACTTGATGCTCCGCTTGACTCATTGACAAGTTAGACACCTCGAGATAAACCCCGCTATCTCTCTCTTCATATTGCTCCACCAAAATGTATGTCAAGATCACGATACATTTTGGTACTCCTGTGATGGATTGCAAACGGTGTGTTGTTGTGCGCTCCATCATGATTTTATACTTCAAGTCGTAATCGTTAGAACACAAAGTCCGGAGTTGACTCAAGTATTCCTTCTTCATCGATTCTTGCTTCCCGAATAAGCACCTTCTTTGCACTTTCTTCCTCATACGCATCGCCTCCGTGTCTCAGTAGTTTGAGCAACTTTAACTTTATCGATTAAAGTCGGTTCCACTCAGATATTCGCCATCATCACATGGGTCCCTCGAGTCTTTAACTCTATCTCCATCCTTTCCAAGTCATACAAAATGGGCCTTTGTATTGACAATATCGCACTCGCACCGCGATATGATCTTCTACTCAATGCGCTACCACTACGCTCGCTTTTCCAGTGATGGTATCGATGGTATGATCATAATCTTTCAACAACTCAAGCCATCGTCATTGCCGCATGTCGAGTTCCTTTTGAGTGAAGAAATATTTGAGGCTTTTTATGATCCAGATAGATCTCCACCTTCTCTCCATATGTGTAATGCCTCCAAATCTTAAGCGTTAAAAACGATCGCCGCCAACTCTAGATCATGAGTAGGATAATTCCTCTCATATTCTTTTTGAGTTGTCGTGGAGGCATAAGCTATGACTTTCCCATGTTGCATGAGAACACATCCTAACCCTTTGCCTCAAGCATCATCTAGAGATGACAAATCCTCCGAGCCGTATGGTATTGTCGTAACAAAATAAATGAGTCTCTCTCGAAGTTCTTGAAAACTCTTTTCACATTCCTCGCTCCAACCAAATTTTGTATCTTTTCGAGTCACCGAAGTTAATGGAGTAGCGATTCGAGAAAACCCTTCCACGAATCTCCGATAATAACCAAATTTAAGCCGAGAAAGCTACGATTTTCTATCATCGACTTTAGGTTGCTCCCAACTTTGAATTGCTTCAATCTTTTTTCGGTCAACAGATATTCCATGATTTGATATCACGTGCCCAAGGAATGCAACTTCCTCAAGCCGTAACTCACATTTCTTCAACTTCGCATAAAGCTTGTTTTCACTAAGCTTTTGGAGTATCATTTCAAGTGTTGCTTTCATGGTCTTCACGGGTTTTGGAGTATATGAGGATGTCATCAATAAAGACGACCACAAAGTGATCCAAATATTATTTGAATACTTGGCTCATCATATCCATGAAGGCAAAAGTAGGAGCATTAGTCAATCCAAAAAAGACATGACTAGGAATTCATAATGCCCGCATCGAAGTTCGAAAGTAGTCTTTGAATGTCATCGCTTTTAATCTTCAAATCGATGATATCCTAACGAAGATCAATCTTTGAAAAGAATTTGGCTTTGCAAATCGGGTCAAAAACAGTCATCAATGCGAGGCAACGGGTACCTATTTTTGATGGTGACATGATTCAACTCCGATAATCAATACAAAGTCGATACTTCCATCTTTCTTTCTTCACTTAATGTAACAGAGCACCCCAAGGAGACGATTTAGGACTAATGAAACCGATGTCTAACAATTCCTCGTAGTTGGGTTTTTAACTCCTCAAGTTCAATAGAGCCATTCGACATGGGCTTTGAAATGGGTTTTGTACCGGATTCAAGGTCGATACAAAATTCAATTTCACGCCCGGGGTAGGCCAGAAGTTCTTCAGGAATACGTCAGAAATTTATTAACAATAGAAATATCATTCAAATCGACGATTTTTATTTAAACTGTGATATGGGCTAAGAAAGCTTCGACATCCATTTTTCAATAAACTAATAGCTTTATGACTTGATATGACAAATGATTGATTTTAGTGGTTTGGTCTTGAATTCGCATAATAGGTTCAAGTTAGAATATGAAAGCTAACAACCTTATTTAAAATAATCGATTTTAGCATGATGAGTAGTTAACCAATCAATCCCTAAAATCACATCAAATGCAAGTATTTTCAAAGAAATAAGATCGACAGTAACGTAAGGTTACCGATTTGAATCAAACAAGACTTATAAAACCGTGGATGTAATGAAGGTTTCTCCCAACGAAGTTTCAACAGATAAGTCAAAGTCTAATTTCTCCTGAGTCAAATTTAAACGTTGAGCGCAAGTAGAGAAATAAAAAGAATGGGTAGAACCCAGATCAAATAAAGTATAAACTTCGCTAGAGTTTATGATTAGGCTACCCGTGATCACCTCTCGTCGATTCCTCGCTTTTTGGGAGGTTACGACAAACGCCTCCTTGAACTACCGATTTTGTCTTGTTCTGGGACACACCTTTGATGCCTCCATCCCAACCTGGACTTGACTTTTGGTGCACGACAAAATTGGGCTAGGTGACCTTCTTTTCCACAATTATAACACGCTTTTGATCATCATCGCAGCTTTGACTTATGTGTCCTTCCCTCCACATTTGTAACATACGACCGGTGGTCGTTCTCCTTCCTTAACAACGTGTGTCAGTGCCGACGCCTTTCCATCATTGTTGAATCTCTCTTCTTGAAATGTCCACTCTTATTGTCATGGCCATGATTACCATCAAGTGATTATCATTTTCGCATGTTGATTCCTCCACGCTTGTTGTCACCGCTTCGATGATCGCTACCCACGGGTATTATCGATTGTTTTTGCTTCGCTCTCTTGGTTGGGTTGACTCATTATCGCGCTCCAATAATCGAGCCCTATTCACAACATCCTAATACAAACACAGTTTTTGTGAGAAATTAGGTATCGACGATATCTCGGGTTTCAAACCTCTTAGAAACATCCGCCATTCTCTCCTCATTATCAACCAAGTGGGACGCAAAACCGAGACAACTCAAGCAAACTTAGCTTCAGATCGCGCCACTGGCCATATTGTTTTGCTCAAGCTTGATGAACTCTACCTCCTTCATGTGATTAATACTTTCGTGAAAGTACTTGTCATTGAACAGTTCTTCGAACTTCTCCCAAGACATCTTTGAAAAGGCGGCAAGTTCGAGTACGCTTTACAGATTCCCACCAAGAATCCGCCTCGCCTCGCAACATGAAGGTGGCAAAAGGAACCTTTGCTTCCTCTGAGCATCCCAAGACATCAAATATCTTGTTGATCTCGCTTTATCCACGCCTCCGCCTTTAAGTGGTTTTGGCTCTCCAAAAACTCCCGTGGTCCCAGCTCCTCGAATCGCTTAATGGTGACCATCCGAGAGTTGTTTAGTGTTTCCACCGCATTTTGGACAGAGCCGCCACCTACCGATGTTGCATGAAATTGCATAAAGCCTCTAAACATCCCATCGCTCACCATTTCATTTGTTGTTATATTGTTTATATGAGGATTATTGTCTTCCCGTTGCACATTATCCTCGGTATTATCTGTGGTGACTCAACGGCTCTCATGTGCTTCATTGTTTATCTCAACATTTTTGGATGCCATTTTCAAATACGCCACAAAACAAGGGTTAATTAACATATCACATATTATCCCTATACCCTATACTCCGACCGACCAATTAAATACCAAATAAACTTAGGTAGGTCATACTAGCGTAAGGAATTCCCGCTCTCCCTCCTAGTTCTTGTCTCACATCTCTCACCAGGATCATATCCCTAAGCTTTGATACTAACCGTGACGCCCCCAAAATAGGTATACATCACCCATCTTGAGTCGCCAAATACATGGTACAAAATTCAAATACAACTTAATTATACAACATGTGTGTAAAATACGACAAAACATAATCTAAGAGTTTTAATAAGAATATTGTCATCTAGACAATATCCACACTCAATGGAGTCCTCATTACATTTATTGTCACACTATTTAATGTAATAGTGAGGACTACTAATGCTATCATCCGACCATCACTCCGCTCCCCGACTAGTCCCTGCCACGCTCTCATTTCCTCAAGAGAACAATGAAAGAAAAAAGGGTGAGCTCAACTAGCCCAAGAAGAAATATTATGACTAAGATAATGCGTAATAAATTATCATTAGTCTTCAACAATGTTAAACCGATAAAATATAATAGACATCAAGTTTAATAAGCATGAATGAATAAGCAATCCATTAGAAGAGTCAAGTAGAGCATGATATCTACTATCTTCTATGATTTAAAATGTTTTTCATCAATTTTTATCACGAGACTCAAATTTTAATAAATAAACCACATCATCGAAGTCATCCCCCGCACTACTAGCCAAGGATATTCATTAAATCATCATCAATGGTCATGACTATACCAAAAATCTCGGTCATAATCATACCAAAAAATCGTCCATCAATGCACTACAAAGCACCGAGGACTTTTACCACATCATTTATAACATTACAGTCATGATTATACCGAATAATCCCTCGGTCATAATCATACCAAGTCCATCTACGCACGTAAGCCAAAGATGACTTTCATCACAATATAAGCATGAGGATGATGACAATGACATAATAATTCAATAAAACAAGTTCAAGAATAAATTTTAAAGATTTATAAGTTAATTTATCTTGAAATCAATTACGCCCAAATTGTCAACATGATATCGCTTTCAGGAGTAAAATTCAAGAATGCTCGTAAGAATATTTCCATGAAAAGATATCTGATGAAGCGCAAATATCCGTGATATTCTACTAATTTCATGGAGTATAGAAGCCAAAACTTTAACCAACCGAGTATCATAGAATATATGAAATCGCAAATGGATTTTCACCCGCCATGCAGCAGAATCCACATAGATGCATCATTTCCACAATTTAATAAGGAATGAATAATAAGGATCATTCACCACGCATGTGATAATCCACACATATATACAAAAGTTATTCCAATGTAATAATAAAGAATGGAATAATGAAGAGTCACTGCGTAATCGCATGCATGTGTGATATTCCAATGTAATAATAAAGAATGGAATAATGTAAGAATTCACACGCACGCGATAATCCGCATGCATAAAGTTATTCCAAAAGTAATAATAAAGAATGAAACCAGTGTCAGTAATAATCCGCATGCATGTGCATATTGATAATGATATTCCAATGTAATAATAAAGAATGGAATAAAAAAGAATTCACCACATACGCGAATAATAATGGAAAAGCATGCGAAATGTGCGCAGATAGTTATTCCAATGTAATAATAAAGAATGAAACCAAAGTCTACATAGAAATCCAACATGCATGACATGCATGTGATATTCCAAATGTAATAATAAAGAATGGAATAACAAAGAATTTCACCATGTATGCGGTAGATTTACATGAAAGTTATTCCAACATAATAATAAAGAATGGAATAATGTAAGCTCTCTTCATGAATATAAAGAAAAAAAATAACTCCCCTTATACGAAAGAAAAAAACCTACCTTAGAAGATATCGATATCGAGTAGTAGAGGTAGCAAACTTCTTCTTCTTTCTCTCTATAATTTCTCTCTATAATAATTGCTTCTATAGCTTTAGTGAATTGGTGAGAAATGAAGGAAGAATGAGCTTCTATTTATAGGAAAATATAGTTTCGATAATTGCACGCTTTGGGGCTCAAAATATTACAAAGATAATACCTTCAACTTTTCTTTCATTTTTAATTTAGTCCCGCAAGTATTATCAAACTTGCACCACCTCCCCTAATAGTAAATAATGTGAATCAATAGTTCAATCATGTGAATCAATAGTTATAATCATGTGAAAATATTAATTACAAAGATAGTACCTCCATCTATACCTCCATTTTTAACTTAGTCATGCAAGTATTATCAATCTTGCACCAACTCCCCTAATAGTACAAGAATGTGAATCAATAGTACACACATGTGAACAAATAGTTATAATCATGTGAATTAATAGCAATTAATTGCTCATTTATCCGATTAATTACCCGACTGGTCAGTATAACTTCCAGACATCAATTAATATCGAAATAAATGTCGATTTCCACTAACACTAATAATTCCAACACAATGGAACTATCAATTTCATCTTTAATCAACACTTAACTTATTCATCATTAATATTATAACTCACAATATTTAACAACCGTGTCGCTCCTCAGAAAGAGGGGCTTTTCCGATAAGGATTTCTCCTTATCATGCCGCAATTAGATGACCAAACCTCTCCTCGATGTAACTTCTAGACATTGTAAATATTGCAATTTAATAATATGAATAACTTTGTCGCCTCAATTATTGATTTAATAATATATCATATTATGCAGATGATAATCGTGACAATAATCGAATCAATAATATACGAGAGATATGATGCAAGAATTATCAGAAGTAATAAGCAATAATCGAGTATAAATCGAGTGACTTTCACGTAAGCATCAATAATCAATACCGTTATTTTTATAAAGGTGCTACTACGCAACCATGCCAGACATCAATATTTTTTACTACCGGGTAGTTCAACAGTTTTAATTTTGGTAAAACTTTTCGCCGTTATTTTTTATAAAAGATAATTATGTCATTTTCTAACTATTTATAATACTTCATTGTGGGGTCCACTAATGATCATGTCAAGGTCGCATTTAATATTCCCCGTTAAAATAATATTCCAAAACCAATCTAATATTATATAACCACTTGCTTACTTTGCAAAATTTGTAAATATTACCCACAACTATAACATTATATCAAATCCACACCATAATATTCAAAAATATATTTTGAGAAAATTATTCTTTATTCATAAAGTTGGGTATGATTTAAAAAGTTTTTCATCAACTTAATCGCTGAGACTCAGCTTAATAAATAAATCACATCATCGAATCATCCTTACACTACGGGCCAAGGATATTCATTAAATCATCAATGGTCATGACTATACCGAATAATCCTTGGTCATAATCATACCAAAAACTGTCCATCAATTCACTACAGGCCACTGAGGATTTTTACCACATCATCCGTCACATTACGATCATGACTATACTGAATAATCACTGGTCATAATCACATAAAGTCCATCTATGTACGTAAGCCAAAGATGACTTTTATCACAATATAAATATGAGAATGATGACAATGATATAAGTATTAATCAAACGAAAACAAGGATAAATATTAAAGACTTTACATTTATCCAAATATTATAAACTCATAATCTAATATTATTAATATTATAACAATATTTTAATCACTTCTTAAACTTATTAACAATTTATTTCAATTGTCTACACTTTACCAAATAATGCATTTAATCATTCAAAAATGCCATACTCATAAGATTTCATCACCAATGATCAAATCCCTTATCAAAAATCTGCATATACCCTATATAGGATTCCCAAGCCAAAAAATCCTATTTTCCAACTTTGTTACTTCACATAACATATTTAACTCATTTACTCATAGCTAGATCATTTTTATGAAAAATTCCAAATCAGTCCCAAAAATATTTTTTTCAGGGATTTAGCAAAATATAGTCCCATATTGAACATATATTTTTCTCGAAATTTTTAAAATTCATTTACTATTTTTCAAAAATTAATTTCTAATTAATTCCTTAAGAATTTAGCTACCTCAAGTTTAACTCCAGAAATTCCCAAATCTTGGCAGGATCTTACACATGTTAACGTGATCGTCCAGTTTAAATTTCATAGTCGTCGGAGTTATAGAACTCCGGTTATAGCATTTTTCATCGGAAAAATCTAAATATTGAAATGGTCATAACTTGCTCATTTTAAGTCGGAATGAGCTCATTTTTGGACAGGAGGTACTTTATGCCATAAATTTTCATGTCCCAAAAGGCTGAAATTTTTCTCATAAATTAAGTGGCCGAAAATGCCCTTTTAAATATTTGGGCAGAAGCTTTTTCCTAATTCGCAGCTTTTGACTCCTTTGCTAAAATCAGCCCACACGAAAATTTACAACACCTTTTATAGTGATTTCACTTGGATAAGTTAGAAAACTCATAGATCTATCTCTAGAACTTGACCACATTCCAAAATTAAAAATATAATAGGAGATATGGTCAATTGAATTTCATATTCCATTTTCACCAAAATCTGATTTTCAACCCTTTGTGATTTCTAAGTCATGTTTTCACATAATAATCAACATAACTCATCATGACAATGACATAATAATTCAATAAAACAAGTTCAAGAATTAATTTATCCAGGAACCAACAATGTCCAAATTGTCAACATGAAACTGCTTTGTGGAGAAAAATTCAAGAATGCTCAGAAGAATATTTTCATGAAAAGATACTGGATGAAGTGCAAATATCCAGGATATTCTACTAATTTCATGGAGTATAGAATCCAAAACTTTAACCAACTGAGTATAATAGAATATATGAAACTGCAAATGGATTTTCGGCCGCCATGCGGTAATCCATGTAGACAAATCATTTCCATAATTTAATAAGGAATGAATACAAAGGATCATTCACCATGCATGTGGTAATCCACAAAGACAGGTTATTCCAACAGAATAATAAAGAATGAAATAACAAAAGGATTCACCGTGCGTGCGATAGACTGCACAGACAGGTTATTCCCAACAAAATAAATAAGAATGGAACCAGGTCATGCGTAAATGCACAGACAAGATATTTCGACATAATAATAAAGAATGGAATAATAAAAGAAATCACCATGCATGCGATAGACCGCACATACAGTTTATTCCAACAGAATAGTAAATAATGGAACCAGGTCATGCGTAAACGCACAGATAGGATATTCCGACAGAATAATAAATACGAAATAATAAATAATGGAACCAGGTCATGCGTAAACGCACTTGCATGTGATATTATTCGACGTAATAATAAAGAAACGTAGAAAAGTCGTGCAAAATTCATACCGATAGGATATTACAACAGAATAATAAGATTGGAATAACAATAGAATTTCACCATGTATGTGGTACTTCGCATAAACAGGTTATTCCAACAGAATAATAAAGAATGGAATAACAATTGCTCTCTTCATGAATACGAAAGAAATAATACCCCTTACCTTAGAATAAAGCTGGATATATGAGTTGTGAAGTAGCATAATACTTTTCTTCTTTCTCTCTATAGTTTCTCTCTCTAGAGTTTCAGTGAATTCGTAAGAAATAATGAAGGAGTGAGCTTCTATTTATAGGAGAATGGACTGAATAGTAACTAATTCATGAACGATCCAAATTGATTTATTTTTAAACGGACGGTCCAGATTGGTTCACTATAAAATATTCTAATAAAACAAAATCTTTTAAATAAAATATAATATATTCTATTTATAATCTAATAAAACGAATAACTTTATAAAAGTATTCTATTTTATATAAAATGATTTTACTATGCAAACACTATGCAGGGCACTATGCAAACACTATGCATAATAAAATATAATATATTCTATTTATAGTCGATAAAACGAATAACTTTATAAAAGTATTCTATTTTATATAAAAAGATTTTACTATGCAAAACACTATGCATAATAGAATATAATATATTATATTTATAGTCTAATAAAACTAATAACTTTATAAAAATATTTTTGTTTTATATAAAAGCTTTTACATTTTATTACATTAATAATACTAATAAAACAAAACTTCATCATCATTATTATAATTCACACTATTAATCGACTCAGTCATTCCTAGGAAAGAGGGGCTTTCAATAAGGATTTCTCCCTATTGGGCTCGCAATTAGGTGACCAAACCTCTCCTCGCGTAACTTCAGACATCGTTAATTTTGCAAATAATAATATTAATAACTCATCATCTCAATTATTGATTTAATAATATATAAAATATCGATAATAATTGAATCAATTTGCGTGAGATACTATGCAACAATTACTGAAGCAATAATTGACAAAACTGAGTGACTTCTCACGTAAACACCAATAATCAATACCGTGTGCTACTATGCAACCACGCCAGACATCGCATTTTTTACTACCGAGTAGTTCAACAATATTAACTGTAAAACTTTCGCCGTTATTTTCATAAAAATATTTTTGTCATTTTCTCAATCTGACAATAATTCCATTGTGGGGTCCACCAATGATTATGTCGTCGTACAAATATTCCCTATTAAAACGAATATTCCCCAACCAATCGAATATTATATAACAACTTGCATACTTTGCAAAATTTATAAATACTACCCACAACTATAATATTATCTTAATTTCACACCATAATATTAAAAAAATATTTTGAGAAATTTAAATCTTAATTCATAAAATTTCTGGTCTCACAATCTCCCCTCCTTATAAAATTTCACCCTCGAGATTTACGTACGTACCTGGTATGCCGAAGAGATGAGGATACCTTGACTTCATTTCAGATTCTAACTCTTGAGGTATAACCTTTGAGTGTTGAATACGATCCTTCTTATCCAAGATTTTAACACGTATCTCTTCATACGTTAAATCTTCTGCTATCTCGTCTAGTTCTAATTTAATAATGTGGTTTGGGTCATCCACATATTTACGTGACATCGATACGTGAAAAACGTTATGAACACGCGACATACTCGGCGGTAAAGCGAGTCTATAGGCCACAGTTCCTACTTGATCGAGAATTTCAAATGGGCCAATTAAATCGAGGGTTGAGATTTCCTCCCTTCATCGATTCTTGCTTCTAGAATAACACCCTCTTGAACCTTCTTCTTCACATTCATTAGCTCAGAGTATGTAGTTTGAACGACTTTAACTTTATCGACGTCTAAAGTTGATTCTACTCGTATATTCGTTATCTTCACTTGGGTCCCTAGAGTCTTTAACTTTATCATCATCATTTGTAAGTTATAAAAAATGGGTTTTGTATTGGGGTCAATACAAAATTCAATTTCACGCTCTAAGGGTAGGCTAAGAAGTCTTCAAGAATACGTTAGGAAATTTATTAACAATAGAAATATTATTCAAAACTGTTACCCTCATCCAAGACTTGGATAGCACGTCACATTGATACCTATCAACTTGTCATCGTCATTCACGACGTCACCTACAGAAAGTCTGGCTTCGGTGCATTCCACACAAGGAAGTCACCAGCGAAAGGCTCGGGGCTCTTTACTTATGGCTTGATATGACAATGATTGACCTTAGTAGTTTGGTTGCTTGAATTCGTATATATAACAGGTTGGTTAGAAATATGAAAGCTAACAACCTTACGAAAATAATCAATTTTAGCATGATGAGTAGTTAACAAGTCGATTCCTAAAATCACATCAAAGGCAAGTATTTTCAAAGAGATAAGATCGACAGGTAATGTGAAAGTGTCGATTTGAATCAAATAAGATTTATAAACAGTGGAGGTAATGAAGGTTTCTCCTAATGGAGTTTCAACAGTTAAGTCAAAGTCTAACTTCTCCGGAGTCAAATTTAAACGTTGAACGCAAGCAAGAGATATAAAAGAATGGGTAGAACCGGTATCTAATAAGGTATAGACTTCGCAAAAATTTATAATTAACTAACCCATGCTAACTTCGTTTGGGTTGATCGCTTTTTGAGAATTCATGATAAAATGCTCTTCCTAAAACCACTGACTTTGTTTTGTCCATATCCACCTTTGGTGCCATCGTCCCAGCTGGACTTGACTTCACTATACGACAAAATCGAGCTAAATGACCTTCTCTTCTTGAAATTTCCACTTCTATTATCTTGGCCATGATTACCACCGAAGTGGTTACCATTCTTGGCATGATAATTTCCCCCACGATGGTCATCATTGTTCCGATGGCCGTTGCCACCGGTACAATTATTATTGTGTTGTTGGTCGTTACCTTTTGGTTGTGTTAACTCATTATCGCGCTCCAATAACTGAGCCCTATTCATAACATTTAAATATAAACAAAGTTTATGAGAAATGAGATATTGATGTATATCGGGTTTCAAACCTCTTAGAAACATTCGCGTCATTCTCTCCTCATTATCGACCAAATGGGATGCAAACCGGGATAACTCCGCAAACTTAGCCTCGTACTGCGATACTCAACATTTTCAGATGTCATTTTCAAACACTGTCACAAAACAAGGGTTAATTAATATATCACATATTATCCCTATACTCTGACCGACCAATTAAATACCAAATAAACTTTGGTAGGTCATACTAGCGAAGGAATTCCCCGTCTCTCCCCTCCTAGTTCTTATCTCACATCTCAGCCGGGGATCATATCCCTAAGCTTTGATACCAACTGTGACACCCCCAAAAATAGGTATTCATCACCCATCTTGAGTCGCCAGATACATGGTACATAAATTCAAATACAACTTAATTATACAATAGTCGTGTAAAATAAGACAAAACATAAATTGAGAGTTTTAATAAGAATATTGTCATCTAGACAATATCCACACTCAATGGAGTCCTCATTACATTTATTAACACACTATTTAACAGAATAGTGAGGACTACTAATGCTATCATCTGGACCGTCACTCCGTTTTCTGACTAGTCCTGGCTATGTTCTCATTTCCTGAAGAGAACAGTGAAAGAAAGGGTGAGCTCAACTAGCCCAGTAAGAAATATTATGACTAAGATAATGCAGAATAAATTATCATTAGCCTTCAACAATGTTAAACTAATAAAATACAATAGACATCAAGTTTAAATGCAGCGGAACAAGTAATCCTTTAAAAGATTCAAGTAGAGAATAAAATCTACTATCTTTTATGATTTAAAAAGTTTTTCATCAACTTAATCGCTGAGACTCAGCTTAATAAATAAACCACGTCATCGAATCATCCCTGCACTACGGGCCAAGGATATTCATTAAATCATCAATGGTCATGACTATACCGAATAATCCTTGGTCATAATCATACCAAAAACTGTCCATCAATTCACTACAGGCCACTGATGATTTTTACCACATCATCCGTCACATTACGATCATGACTATACTGAATAATCACTGGTCATAATCACATAAAGTCCATCTATGTACGTAAGCCAAAGATGACTTTTATCACAATATAAATATGAGAATGATGACAATGATATAAGTATTAATCAAACGAAAACAAGGATAAATATTAAAGATTTTACATTTATCCAAATATTATAAACTCATAATCTAATATTATTAATATTATAACAATATTTTAATCACTTCTTAAACTTATAAACATTTTATTTCAATTGTCTACACTTTACCAAATAATGCATTTAATCATTCAAAAATGCCATACTCATAAGATTTCATCACCAATGATCAAATCCCTTATCAAAAATCTGCATATACCCTATATAGGATTCTCAAGCCATAAAATCCTATTTTCCAACTTTGTTACTTCACATAACATATTTAACTCATTTACTCATAGCTAGATCATTTTTATGAAAAATACCAAATTAGTCCCAAAAATATTTTTTCCTGGGATTTAGCAAAATATAGTCCCATATTGAACATATATTTTTCTCGGAATTTTTAAAATTCATTTACTATTTTTCAAAAATTAATTTTCTAATTAATTCCTTAAGAAATTAGCTACTTCAAGTTTCACTCTAGAAATTTCCAAATCTTGGCAGGATCTTACACATGTTAACGTGATCTTCCAGTTTAAATTTCATAGTCATCGGAGTTATAGAACTCCGGTTATAGCGTTTTTCATCGGAAAAATCTAAATATTAAAATGGTCATAACTTGCTCATTTTAAGTCGGAATGAGCTCATTTTTGGACAGGAGGTACTTTATACAATAAATTTTCATATCCTAAAAGGCCGGAATTTTTCTCATAAATTAAATGGCCGAAAATGCCCTTTTAAATTTTTGGGCAGAAGCTTTTTCCTAATTCGCAGCTTTTGACTCCTTTGCTAAAATCAGTCCACACGAAAATTTACAACACCTTTTATAGGGATTCCACTTGGATAAGTTAGAAAACTCATAGATCAATCTCTAGAACTTGACCACACTCAAAAATTTGAAATATAATAGGAGATATAGTCAATTGAATTTCATGTTCCATTTTCACCAAAATCTGATTTTCAACCCTTTGTGATTTCTAAGAAACTTTCATGTTTTCACATAATAACCAACATAACTCACAATGACAATGACACAATAATTCAATAAAACAAGTTCAAGAATTAATTTATCCAGGAACCAACAACGTCCAAATTGTCAACATGATATTGCTTTGTGGAGAAAAATTCAAGAATGCTCTGAAGAATATTTTCATAAAAAGATATTGGATGAAGCGCAAATATCCAGGTTATTCTACTAATTTCATGGAGTATAGAATCCAAAACTTTAACCAACTGAGTATAATAGAATATATGAAACTACAAATGGATTTTCGCCCGCCATACGGTAATCCACGTAGACAAATCATTTCCATAATTTATTAAGGAATGAATACAAAGGATCATTCACCATGCATGTGGTAATCCACATAGACATGTTATTCCATCAAAATAATAAAGAATGGAATAACAAAAGGATTCACCATGCATGTGATAGACTGCACAGACATGTTATTCCCAACAGAATAAATAAGAATGGAACCAGGTCATGTGTAAACGCACAGACAGGATATTCCGATAGAATAATAAAGAATAGAATAACAAAAGAAATCACCATGCATACGATAGACCGCACAGACATGTTATTCCAACAGAATAGTAAATAATGGAACTCAGTCATGCGAACGCATGCATGTGATATTTCGGATGTAATAATAAATATGAAATAATAAATAATGGAACCAGTCATGCGTAAACACACGAGATAGGATATTCGGCGATGAATAATAAAGAACGGAACCGTGTCAAAGTAAATTCAAGACCGATGTGAGGATATTCCAATGTAATAATAAGAATGGAATAACACTAGAATTTCACCATGTATGCGATTGTAATAATAAAGATAAACAAAGTTATTCCAATGTAATAATAAAGAATGGAATAACAATAGCTCTCTTCATGAATACGAAAGAAATAATACCCCTTACCATAGAATAAAGCTGGATACATGAGTAGTGAAGTAGCAGAATACTTTTCTTCTTTCTCTCTATAGTTTCTCTCTCTAGAGTTTCAGTGAATTCGTAAGAAATAATGAAGGAATGAACTTCTAGTTAAAGGAGAATGGACTGAATAGTAACTAATTTATGAACGGTCCAGTTTGATTTACTTTTAACGGACGGTCCAGATTGGTTCACTATAAAATATTCTAATAAAACAAAATCTTTTAAATAAAATATAATATATTCTATTTATAATCTAATAAAATGAATAACTTTATAAAAGTATTCTGTTTTATGTAAAAAGATTTTACTATGCAAACACTATGCATAATAAAATATAATATATTATATTTATAGTCTAATAAAAATAATAACTTTATAAATGTATTATGTTTTATATAAAAAGATTTTACTATGCAAAATACTATGCATAATAGAATATAATATATTCTATTTATAGTCTAATAAAACGATTAACTTTATAAAAGTATTCTGTTTTATATAAAAAGTTTTTCTGTTTTATTACATTAATAATACTAATAAAAAAAACTTCATCATCATTATTATAATTCACACTATTAATCGACAAGGTCATTCCCAGGAAAGAGGGGGCTTTCCAATAAGGATTTCTCCCTATTGGCGCGCAATTAGGTGACCAAACCTCTCCTTGGCAGAACTTCTAGACATCGTTAATATTGCAAATAATAATATTAATAACTCTGTCATCTCAATTATTGATTTAATAATATATAAAATATTAACAATAATTGAATCAATTAACGTGAGATACTATGCAACAATTACTAAAGCAATAATTGAACAAAACTGAGTGACTTCTCACGTAAACATCAATAATCAATACCGTGTGCTAGTATGCAACCACGCGTATTACTGTACTTTTACTACTGAGTAGTTCAATAGTATTAACGGTAAAACTTCCGCCATTATTTTCATAAAAATATTTTTGTCATTTTCTCAATCCAACCATAATTACGTTGTGGGGTCCACCACTGATTGTGCCGTCGTACGAATATTTCCTATTAAAACGAATATTCCCCAACCAATCAAATATTATTAACAACTTGCATACTTTGTAAAATTTATAAATACTACCCACAACTATAACATTATCTCAATTTCACACCATAATATTAAAAAATTATTTCGAGAAATTTAAATCTTTATTCATAAAATTTGGGGTCTCACAACGAGAAAGGGTATCCGACTCATGATTTAGAGTTGGCGGCGGTTGTGTTCGTACTGAAGATATGGAGACACTATCAATACGGAGAGAAATGTGAGATCTACACGGACCATAAAAGTCTGAAGTATATTTTCACACAGAAAGACATGAACATACGACAAAGGAGATGGATGGAATGGATAAAAGATTATGATTGTGAGATCTTTTATCATCCCGGCAAAGCTAATGTGGTTGCAGATGCCTTGAGTAGGAAAGGCAGAGAAAATTTTATGTTGCTAGTAGATAAGGAGGAGCTTATTACAACAATGGCAAGGTTAGAGCTAGAAATCAAGTTTCCAAAAGAATCCGATGAAAAATTGTACCAGATGGAAGCAAGTTAAACCTTGGTGGACAAAGTGAAGAACGCTCAACTACAAGATGAAGAATTCAGAAAAATTAAGGAAAGTGTGGTCGAAGGAAAAGAAGCGAAGTTCAAGGTTGATACTGAGGGAATGCTGAGATTCGAGGGACGAATTTGGGTTCCAGCAGTATAAGATATTAAAGAAGAAATCTTGACAGAAGCTCATAGCTCAAGATATTCGATTCATCCGGGAAGTACGAAGATGTATCAAGATTTACGGCGACATTTTTGGTGGAAAATATGAAAAGAGACGTTACAGAATGCGTTGCAAAGTGCTTGACATGTCAGAAAGTGAAGGTCGAGCATCAACGACCAAGCAGATTACTTCAACCGTTGGAGATACCGGAATGGAAGTGGGAGCATATCACAATGGATTTTGTGGTAGGTCTTCCAACGACTCAAAAAGGATACGATGCGATATGGGTGGTAGAGGACAGATTAACAAAATTTGCACACTTTTTGCCAATAAAGATTAGATTTAATCTTGATCAGCTGACGAAGCTATACGTTAAAGAGATCGTCTCAAGACATGGAGTTCTAGTGTCAATTGTATCAGATAGAGACCCGAGGTTTACATCAAATTTCTGGAAGAAACTTTAAGAATGCATGGGAACGCAACTGAAAATGAGTACAACATATCATCCGCAAACCGATGGGCAAAGTAAACGAACGATCCAGACGCTAGAAAATATGCTTAGTGCATGCAAAATGGATTTCAAAGGAAATTGGGATGATCATCTACCATTCGTGGAATTTTCATACAACAACAGTTGTGACGCCCCCAAAATTAGGTATACATCACCCATCTTGGGTCGCCACTTACATGGTACAGAATTTAAATACAACTTATTAACATAACTCGCGTGGGTACAATACTTATTATAAACCGTGAGTTTAAATACAAATATCGCCTACTAGATATTATACAAACTCAAAAAAAAAAATCCTCATTACAATTATTATCACACTATTTCACGAATAGTGAGGACTACTAATGCTATCTTCAGGACCATCACTCGCTTCCCGACTCGTCCCGGCTATATTCTCATTTTCAAGAGAATAAAGTGAAAGAAAAGGTGAGCTCAACTAGCCCAAGAAGAAATATTATGACTAAGATAATGCGTAATAAATTATCAATAGCCTTCAACAAAGTGTTAAACCGATAAAATATAATGAACATCAAGTTTAACTACAGCGGAACCAACAATCCATTAAAAGAGTCAAGTAGAAAATAAAATCTACTATCTTTTATGATTTTAAAAGGTTTTCATCATCGTTATAGTTGAGACTCACTTTAATAAATATTCCACATCATCGAATCACCCCCGCACTACTACCAAGGATATTCTTTAGTATCATGACCACAATTATTCATGACTACTACACGCCAAGAATAGTTGTGTATTCATTAATGGTCATGATCATGCCAACAATCTGTCCATCAATGCACTCTGGCCAATCGAGGATTTTTACCACATCATTTGTAACATTACGGCCATGATTACACCAGAATAGTCTCTCGGTCATAATCATACCAAGTCCATCTATGCACTCTGTGCCACAGAGGACTTTAAAAAAAATATAAACATGAGGATGATGACAATGATATAAGAATTCAATAAAACAAGTTCAAGAATTATTTTATCCAAGAATTATTAACGTCCAAATTGTCAACATGATACTGTTTTGTAGAGTAAAATTCAAGAATGATCAGAAGAATATTTCCATGAAAAGATACTGGATGAAACGCAAATATCAAGGATATTCTACTAATTTCATGGAGTATAGAAGTTAAAGTTTTAACCAACTTGGTATAATAAAGAATGGAATAACAAAAGAAATCACCATGCATGCGGTACTTCATATAGACAGGTTATTCCAACAGAATAATAATAACGGAACCAGTCGGTGAAATTACACAAGCCAGGATGTTCCAACAGAATAATAAAGATGGAACCGGATCCGATTGTAAAACACACAAATAGGATATTCCAACGTAATGATAAAAGGCGGAACCGGTCAGGTGTAAAAACACATGACAGGATGTTCCAATGAGAATAATAATAAAGAGCGGAACCCGGTGGGTGTAAAAAACACATGCATGTGATGTTCCAAATGAATAATAATAAAAAGCGGAACCAAGTCCTGTAAAATACATACGCATGAGGATGTTCCAAATGTAATAATAGAAGAATGTCACCAAGTATAGGGTAAACCACGATACAAAAGTTATTCCAATGTAATAATAAGCAATGGAATAACAAATGTTTCTTTATGAATAAGAAAGAATAACACCCTTACTTTTGGTAGGAGATTGAATATCGCAAAGACTATAGTAACAAAATACTCTTCTTCTTTTTCTCTCTTATTCTCTCTCTATAGCTTGAATGAATTCGTGAAAAATAATGAAGCCCTAGGCCTCTATTTATAGAAGATTTCTAGCTTAGCACCTTCCGTGTGAAAAGGCAAGTGGCTTGACGACTAATGATGTGAAAAGAAAAGTGGTTTGACTTCTGTAATGTGAAACGACAAGTGGTTCGACGCCTGTAATGTGAAACGACAAGTGGTTTGACGTCTGGTAAAGGTAATTACTATTAACGAAGGTAAATACTATTGACGAAGGTAAATACTATTCACAAGGGTAATTACTATTGACGAAGGTAATTACTATTGACGAAGGTAAATACTATTCACAAGGGTAATTACTATTGACGAAGATAATTACTATATCGACGGGTAAATACTATCGACGAAGAGACTCTTAGATTATGACATATGAGCCCCCCATAAAATAATCAAACTTACCACAAATCATTTTATTTTTCATCAACACATATTTAATCTTTCAACCATTATTAATCATTTATAACTTATCGTCTCAATTATTGATTTAATACTATAACATATTATCTGAGATGATCTTTGTGACAATAATTGAATCAATAATATAAGAGATATGATGCAGCAATTACTGTAGCAATAATTGAGCATAGGTGAGTGACTTCTCACGTAAGCATCAATAATCAATACCGTGTGCTACTATACAACCACGTGTATTACCGTACTTTTACCACCGGGTAGTTCAACAGTTTTAACGGTAACACCTCCGCCGTTATTTTTATAAAATATTTTTTTGTCGTTTTTCAATCCGGCAATAATTTCATTATGGGGTCCACCAATGATTGAGTAGTTGCATTTAATATTCCCTAAAAAGAATATTCTCAAACCAAACGAATATTTTATAACAACTTGCATACTTTGCAAAATTTATAAATATTACCCACAACTATAACATTATATCAAATTTATTCCATAATATTCAAAAATAATATTTATAGAAAAATTCATCTTTATTTATAAAAGTCAGGGGTCTTACAACCTCCCTTCTTATGAAATTTAAGCCCTCGAAATTAGGGTACGATACACTGGTATGTCAAGAGGTAAGGATACCTTGATTTCATTTGATTCTAACTCCCAAGTCATTTTCTCAACATCGTGGTTCCTCCACAAAACTTTAACTTGAGGTATAACCTTCGAGCGTAGAATATGTTCCTTCTTATCCAAAATTTGAACAGAACCTCTTCATACGCCAAATCTTCCGCTATTTCGTCCTGGTTCTAACTCAATAATATGGTTCGGGTCTTTCACATATTTACGTAACATAGATATGTAAAAAACGTTATGAACACGAGACATATTTGGCGGTAAAGCAAGTCTATAGGCCACAGTTCCTACTCGATCGAGGATTAAAAATGGACCGATGAATCGAGGATTAAGTTTTCCTCTCTTTCCAAATCTTGTAACTCCATTCCATGGAGCAACTCTTAACAACACATGATCTCCTATATCGAATTCCACGTCCTTTCGATGAAGATCAGCATAACTCTTTTGTCGATTTTGTGAGGTTTTTATACGTTATCGGATCATTTGAATCTTTTTCGTAGTCATACGTACCAACTCTGGTCCCAACAACGTTGCTTCACCCACCTCATCCCAGCATACTGGAGAACGACACTTTCTTCCATACAATGCTTTGAATGGAGCCATGCCAATACTTGCTTGATAACTGTTGTTGTAGGAAAACTCCACCAATGGTAAGAACTTGTCCCAACTCCCCTTGAAATCAAGGACACAGAGTCTTAATAGATCTTCAAGAGTTTGAATAGTCCTCTCCGATCGTCCGTCCGTCCCGAGGATGATATGCCGAGCTAAATCGTAAGTCTGTGCCCATAGCTTTTTTGCAAACTAACCCAAAATCATGAAGTGAATCTTGGGTCTCGATCGAAACTATGGATACCTAAGATACCATGCGATCTTACAATCTCGTTTATGTACATACGAGCCAGACGTTCAAGTGTATAAGTTTCTCGATTCAGAAGAAATGAGCAGACTTGGTCAATCTATCAACAATGACCCAAATCGCATCAATGCCTTGAGAAGCTTAGGAAGACCCAGAATCTAAATCCATGGTAATGTGCTCCCACTTCCATTCCGGAATTTCAAGTGGTTGCAATGGACCTTTTGGTACTTGATGCTCCGCTTTAACTCGTTGACAAGTTAGACACCTTGAGATAAACGGCGTTATCTCTCTCTTCATATTGCTCCACCAAAATGTATGATTTAATATCATGATACATTTTGGTACTCCTGTGATGGATTGCAAATGGTGTGTTGTGTGCGCCTCCATCATGATATTATACTTTAAATCGTGGTCGTTAGGAACATAAAGTCCGGAGTTGACTCAAAGTATTCCTTCTTCATCGATTCTTGCTTCCTAAGATAGCACCTTCTTCGCACTTTCTTCCTCATATACGCATTAGCTCCGTGTCCGTAGCTATCGATTAAAGTTTGGTTCTACTCAGATACTCGCTTATCATCACATGCGTCCCTAGAGTCTTTAACTCTATCTCCATCCTTTGCAAGTCACACAAAATGGGCCTTTGCGTTGATAATATCGCACTCGTACTTGCATATGATTTTCTATTCACGCGCCTACTACCACGTTCGCTTTTCTAGGATGGTATTGGATGGTATGATCATAATCTTTCAATAGTTCAAGCCAACGTCGTTGTCGCATGTTGAGTTCCTTTTGAGTGAAGAAATATTTGAGGCCTTTATGATCCGTAAAGATCTCCACTTTCTCCCCATACAAGTAATGCCTCCAAATTTTAAGTGCGAAGATAACAAATGCTAACTCTAGATCATGAGTAGGATAATTCCTCTCATATTCTTTGAGTTGTCGCGAGGCATATAGCTATAACTTTTCCATGTTGCATAAGAACACATCCCAACCCTTTTTTGCTCAAGCATCATCTTGTAGATGACAAAATCCCTCCGAGCCGGATGGTATTGTCGTAACAAAAGCTAAAATAAGTCTCCTCTTGAGTTCTTGAAAACTCTTCTCACATTCTTCGCTCCAACCGAACTTTGTATCTTTCCGAGTCAGCTGAGTCAATGGAGTAGCGATTCGAGAAAATCCTTCCACGAATCTCCGATAATAACCAGCTAAACCGAGAAAGCTACGACTTTGGCCATCGATTTAGGTTGTTCCCAGCTTTGAATAGCTTCAATCTTTGCTGGGTCAACAGATATTCCATGACTTGATACCACGTGCCCAAGGAATGCTACTTCTTCAAGCTAGAACTCACATTTCTTCAACTTGGCATAAAGCTTATATTCACGAAGCTTTTGGAGTGTCAGCCTCAAGTGTTGCTCATGATTTTCACGGCTTTTAGAATAAATAAGGATGTCATCAATAAAGACGACCACAAAGTGATCTAAATATTCCTTGAATACTCGGTTCATCATATCCATGAAGGCAGCAGGAGCATTAGTCAATCCAAAGGACATGAGTAGGAATTCATAATGCCCGTACCGAGTTCTGAAAGTCGTCTTTGGAATGTCAGCGGTTCTAATCTTCAATTGGTGATATCCTAACGTAAGATCAATCTTTGAAAAGAATTTGGCTCCTTGCAATCGGGTCAAACAGTCATCAATACGTGGCAATGGATACCTATTTTTGATGGTGACATGATTCAACTCCCGATAATCAATACAAAGTCGCATACTCCCATCTTTCTTCTTCAAGAATAGAAACAGAGCACCCCAAGGAGAAGTACTAGGACGAATAAAGCCAATGTCTAACAATTCCTGCGATTGGGTCTTTAACTCTCGAAGTTCAATAGAGCCATTCGATATGGGGCTTTGGAAATAGGTTTTGTATCTAGGGTTCAAGGTCGATACAAAATTCAATTTCACGCCTGGGGTAGGCTGAAGTTCTTCGTCAGAATACGTCAGAAATTTATTAATAATAGAAATATCGCTCAAAACCCGACGTATTTATGTTTAAATCGTGACATGAGCTAAGAAAGCTTGACATCCGTTTTTCAATAAACGAATAGCTTTATGGCTTGAGATGACCGTGATTGATTTTAATGGTTTGGTCGTTTGAATTAAGATAATAGGTTGATTAGGAATATGAAAGCTAACAACCTTATTTAAAACAATCAATTTTTGCATGATAAGTAGTTAACCAATCAATCCCTAGAATCACGCCAAATGCAAGTATTTTAATGAAATAAGATCGACAGTAATGTGAGGGTACCGATTTGAACCAAACAAGACTTATAAACAAGTGGATGTAATGAAGGTTTCTCCCACCGGAGTTTCCACAGATAAGTCAAAGTCTAATTTCTCTGAGTCAAATTTAATCGATGAGCGCAAGTAGGAGAAATAAATGAATGGGTAGAAACCAGGTATCAAATAAAGTATAGACTTCATTAGAGTTTATGATAAGCTTATCGTGATGACCCCATTCGGGTTCCTTGCTCTCGGGAGGTCACAACAAATGCTCTCCCTTGCACTACCTGGGTTTTGAATTTTCGGGATGGCCTTTGGTGCCTCCATCCTAGTTGAATTTTGTCTTGATGAACGATAATATCGAGCTAAGTGACCTTCTCTTCCACAATTATAACACGCTAGGAGGGACGGCATGACGCAGTTTTGGATCGATGTGTCCCTCTCCTCGCATTTGAAGCATATGATAGGTGGTCTTTCTCCTTCCTTAACAATGGGTGCTAGTCTTTGACGTCTTTCCATCATTGTTGAATCTCCTTTTCTTGAAATGTCCATTCTTATTGTTTTTGTACGATTACCACCAAGTGGTTACCATATCCGCCTGTTGATTCCTTCCACGCTTGTTGTCACCGCTTCGATGACTACTCCACCGGTATTATAATTTTGCTTACCGCTCTCTTTTAATTGCGTTGACTCATTATCGCGCGCTCCACTAATCGAGCCCTATTTACAACATCCGAATACAAACACGCTTTATGAGAAATAAGATGTTGACGATCTCCCGCTTCAAACCTCTTAAAAATATTCGCGCCATTCTCTCTTCATTATCCACCAAGTGGGACGAAACCGTGATAACTCCGCAAATTTTACCTCAGATCATGACACGGCCATATTATTTTGTTCCAACTTGATAAACTCCACCTCCTTCATGTGGCGAATACTTTCGTGAAAGTATTTGTCGTTGAATGACTCCTCGAACTTCTCCCAAGATATCTTGAAGACAAAGAAGTTGAGTACGTTTTATCGATTCCCACCAAGAATCGCCTCTTCGCCAAGCAACATATAAAGGCTAAAGAAGGGAACCTTTTGCTCCTGAGCATCCCAAGACAACAAATATCTTGGTAATCTGCTTTATCCATGCTTCGCCGTAAGTGGTTTGGCTCTCCCTTAAACTCCGGTGGTCCCGGCTCCTTGAATTGTTTAGCGGTGACCGCCCGAGAGTTTTCCGTGTTTCCACCCACGTTTTGGACAGAGTCGCTCTTTCTTTGTTGCATAAATTGCATAAAGCCTCTGAACATTTGATCATTCATCATTTGGTCGGTTGTTGTTGTTTGCATGAGGATTGTCGCCTTCGATGCACATTATCCTGATTATTGATATGTGGTGAATCAATGATCGCCTACGCTCCATTGCTATTCTCAACATTCTCAGATGTCATTTTCAGATACTGCCACAAAACAAAAGGTTAATTGACATGTAACAAATTATCCCTATCTTCTGACCAACCAATAAAATAGCACATAAACTTAGGTAGGTCATACTAGCGAAGGTATTCCCCGTCTCTCCCCTTCTAGTACTATTCTCACATCTTAGCCAGGGATCATATTCCTAAGCTCTGATACCAACTGTGACGCCCCCAAAATTAGCTATACATCACCCATCTTGGGTCGCCACTTACATGGTATAGAATTTAAATACAACTTATTAACATAACTGTCGTGTACAATACGACATAAACTGTGAGTTTAAATACAAATATCGTCTACTAGATATTATACAAACTCAAAAAAAAAATCCTCATTACAATTTTTATCACACTATTTCACAGAATAGTGAGGACTACTAATGCTATCTTCAGGACCATCACTCGTTTCCCCGACTCGTCCCAGCTATATTCTCATTTCCTGAAGAGAACAGTGAAAGAAAGGGTGAGCTCAACTAGCCCAGTAAGAAATATTATGACTAAGATAATGCAGAATAAATTATCAATAGCCTTCAACAGTGTTAAACTGATAAAATATAATGAACATCAAGTTTAACTACAGCGGAACCAACAATCCATTAAAAGAGTCAAGTAGAAAATAAAATCTACTATCTTTTATGATTTTAAAAGGTTTTCATCATCGTTATAAAGCCGAGACTCACTTTTAATAAATATTCCACATCATCGAATCACCCCCGCACTACTGGCGAGGATATTCTTTAAGATCATCGCGACCACAATTATTCATGCACTAACGGCCAAGAATAGTTGTGTATTCATTAATGGTCATGATCATGCCAACAATCGTCCATCAATGCACTAACGATTAATCGAGGATTTTTACCACATCATTTGTAACATTACTACCATGATTACACCGAATAGTCTCTCGGTCATAATCATACCAAGTCCATCTATGCACTACTGAGCCACTGTAGATGACTTTTAAAAAAATATAAACATGAGGATGATGACAATGATATAAGAATTCAATAAAACAAGTTCAAGAATTATTTTATCCAGAATTATTAACGTCCAAATTGTCAACATGATATCTTTTTTTTGTAGAGTAAAATTCACGAATGATCGTAAGAATATTTCCATGAAAAGATATCGATGAAACGCAAATATCAAGGATATTCTACTAATTTCATGGAGTATAGAAGTCAAAGTTTTAACCAACCTGGGTATAATAAAGAATGGAATAACAAAAGAAATCACCATGCATGCGCAGATTGATGATAGAAAAGTTATTCCAATGTAATAATAACGGAACCAAAGTCGGTGAAATTCACACCGACAGGATGTTCCAATGTAATAATAAAGATGGAACCAGATCCGTGTAAAACACACAGTTAGGATATTCCAACAGAATGATAAAGAGCGGAACCAGTCCGGTGTAAAACACACGCATGTGATGTTCCAATGTAATAATAATAAAGGCGGAACCAGTCGGTGTAAAACACATGCACAGGATGTTCCAATGTAATAATAGAAGAATGTCACCAAGTATAGGGTAAACCACGATACAAAAGTTATTCCAATGTAATAATAAGCAATGGAATAACAACAGTTCTCTTCATGAATAAGAAAGAATAACACCCCTTACTTTTGGTAGGAGATTGAATATCGCGCAGAATAAAGGTAGTAACAAAATACTCTTCTTCTTTTCTCTCTTATTCTCTATACTTTCTCTCTCTATAGCTTGAATGAATTCGTGAAAATAATGAAGCCCTAGGCCTCTATTTATAGAATATTTCTAGCTTAGCACCGCCGTGTGTGAAAAGGCAAGTGGCTCGACGACTAATGATGTGAAAAGAAAAGTGGTTTGACGACTCGTAATGTGAAAACGACAAGTGGTTCGACGCTCGTAATGTGAAACGACAAGTGGTTTGACGTCTGGTAAAGGTAATTACTATTAACGAAGGTAAATACTATTGACGAAGGTAAATACTATTCACAAGGGTAATTACTATTGACGAAGGTAATTACTATTGACGAAGGTAAATACTATTCACAAGGGTAATTACTATTGACGAAGGTAATTACTATTGACGAAGGTAAATACTATTGACGAAGAGACTCTTAGATTATGACATATGAGCCCCCCATAAAATAATCAAACTTACCACAAATCATTTTATTTTTCATCAACACATATTTAATCTTTCAACCATTATTAATCATTTATAACTTGTCGTCTCAATTATTGATTTAATACTATAACATATTATATGATGATAATCTTGTGACAATAATTGAATCAATAATATAAGAGATATGATGCACGAATTATCGTAGTAATAATTGAGCATAGTGAGTGACTTCTCACGTAAGCATCAATAATCAATACTGAGTGCTACTACGCAACCACGCCAGACATATTGCGTACTTTTACCACCGTGTAGTTCAACAGCTTTTAACCAGTAACACCTCCGCCGTTATTTTTATAAAATATTTTTGTCGTTTTCTCAATCCGACAATAATTACATTATGGGGTCCACCAATGATTGAGTAGTTGTATTTAATATTCCTAAAAGAATATTCCCGACCAAACGAATATTTTATAACAACTTGCATACTTTGCAAAATTTATAAATATTACCCACAACTATAACATTATATCAAATTTATTCCATAATATTCAAAAATAATATTTATAGAAAAATTCATCTTTATTTATAAAAGCTGGGGTCTTACAACAGTTACCATGCAAGTATTGGTAAACACCGTACGAGGCGTTATACGGCAGGAAATGCAGATCTCCACTATGCTGGGATGAAGTTGGAGAACGTCAACTGTTAGGCCTAGAACTGGTACAGCTGACCGCTGATGTTGTCAAACTCATCAGAGCAAGACTGGTAGATGCTCAAGATCGATAAAAAAAGTATGCTGATCAACATAGGCAGAGTCGTGAGTTTGAAGCAGGAAATTTTGTATTCCTGAAAGTTTCTCCTTGAAGGGGAAAAATTTGTTTTGGCAAGAAAGGAAAGCTCAGCCCAAGGTTTATTGGACCTTTCGAGATATTACGAAGAGTGGGAGAGGTGGCTTATGAGGTAGCTTTACCTCCAGAATTAGAGTATGTGCACAATGTTTTTCATGTGTCGGTGTTGCGATCGTATACACCCGATTACAAACATGTAATTGAGTATGAACCGTTGTAGTTCAATAAAGATTTATCTTACGAAGAGATTCCTATCCAGATAGTCGACAGGAAAGAATAAGTGCTCAGGAATAAAGTGATACATTCTGTGAAGGTGATATAGAGGAACCACAATGTCGAAGATGTAAGACGCAAATATTTCAAAATAAGCAGGTGGTTATAAAATATTCATTGTTGTCGGGGAATATTCGTACGATAGCGCAGCCATGTGTGGGCCCCATAACGGAAAGCGATTGGATGAGGAAAACGACAAATATAAGTTGTTTAAAAATAACGGCGTAGTTGTTCTTCGTTAATATCTTTGGAATACCCGGTGGTTAAAACACACTAATACGCGTTGTTGAACAGTAGCACACGGTATTACACCAATTATTGATTCTTACGTAAAGAAGGCACTACTCAATAATTGTTACAAGAATTATTTATTCAATATTTTATTTTATTAATTCAATAATTGTTGCGTTGATATTTTATATTGCTGTTGTTTCAATAATTGTCATTACACAGTATTTTCCATTATCGGAGCAATAATTCATATTATCTGAATAATAATATTAGAAAACATTATTGGCAATGTCTAGAAAGTTCTGTCTAAGGAGAGGTTTGGCCACTTAATTGCGCGCCAGTAAGGAGAGATCCTTATTGGAAAGCCCCTCTTCCTGAACCGCACGGGTTGTCAATATTGTGATTCAGTAATATTATTTGTGAATAATTAATTATTGATTCACATGATGAGGAAAATATTGATTTTATATGGATATAGATGGAGAAAATTTTTAAAATGACAATTGTTGAAAATTAATATTTTATCTTTTTCTGATAAAGTAATTCATTTAAATATATTATATTGATGGTGATATTTTTACAATAAATTCATGGTTTATAAATAGATGAGGTGGAAGAGAGAAGATAGAATTGGAATTATTTAATAATTATAAATATTTTAATGTATATATATATATATATGTACGTATTTGTGTGTGTGTGTGGAAGAAGTGGTGGGGGTAAGAGAAGAAAGTGGGGGAAGAGAGAGAGTTAGTGGAGAATTATGGGAAAGGAAGAAAAGAGAAAGGAAGAGAAGGAAATTAGAAAACTTATCCGTATGCAGATTTTGGTCATTTTTCGTTTGGAATTTGGAAAAAATTTCTTCTGTAAAGTTGTAGAGAATTCGATTTCAGGCAGAATGGACATAAAATTCGTATTTTTCTGATAACCGGTCTATTTTCTATGAATTACTGAAGTTTCGGAAAATAAAATGATTTTTATTAAATTTATGGGTGGGACCCACTTTGGTTGGTGTTGATTACACATGTGGGCTGCTATTTTTTCCAAGATGGCTAGCATGCTTTGAATAATTGTGGTGTGCGTAGAAGAATTGGTAAGAAATAATAATTCTTTATTATTTTAGTCTCCTATGGCGTTCTAGCATTTTCCTATAAATAGGCGCTTAGGTTAGAATTGAAAATCACACCAGAAACAAGTTTTCTTTCTCTCTAGATTATCGAGCGTATTCTTGTGAGTATTTTGATATTTTGAGAGTTCTTTATTCGGTGCAAGTTTCATCAAGACTATATCCAAATTCAATGTAAGTACGGTTATTTTGAGGTAAGGGATGTTATTTTCTTCTCAAATGATATTATTTCTTCAATATCATTATGCTGAAATATTGGTTGGAACTTTTTATCAAATTTGGAACTTTTTCATGTCGGGGTTACTATTCATGAGTTACTATTCACGAGTTACTATTCATGAGTTCTTATTCACGAGTTACTATTCACGATTACTATTCATGAAGCGTGAAGATGTTTTTTGTGGAATTTCTATCTTTTGGTGTTTGAGTTACTTATTCACGATACGGCACTATTCACGATATCTGGCACGACTATTCAATTAGAAAAATAAAATTTCTTCTTTTTGTCAAAATATCTATTCGGATACTAGCTTTGATTGTATCCATGTTTTGATCATTCTTGAATTTTACACCATTGTGATTATTTTTGAGGTATTTTTGGACGTGGATAAAATAAAGTACGAATCCTAAATCCTTAATCCTTGTCATTTTGTTTCAATCGGATTCGTTTCTTTAAAAATATTTTCATCATTCTCATCTTAAATGATGATATTATTGAATATCTTTGGCACAGTAGTCAAAAAGATGAATGATTTCTGAAGAATATCTTTGGCTCAGAAAGTGCAAAGATGAAGCAGGGGTTGAGATGAACACGACCGATCGATGAATATCTTTGGCTCAGTAGTGCAAAGATGAATATTTGATTCGGATGTATATTGATTGATGTTACTGAGGATAAAAGATAGAGCGATGAACTTTTAAATTCATACATAGAAGATAGTAGTTTGCATTCTCTACTTAACTCTTCTAATGAATTATTACTTCAAATGCGAATATTGATTTAAAATTTGTTGTCTATTGTATTCTATTAAATTTTTCCCTGTTGAAGACTAACGGTAATTTGTTGTATATTATCTTAGTCATAATATTCTTTCTTGAGCTAGTTGAGCTCACCATTTTCCTTTTTGTTCCATTTTTTCTCGGAGGCGAGAATATAGCGAAAGTATTTAGTCTGGGTATGGAATGAAGGTTTTAGAAAGGATTGTTTAGTAGTCCTCACCATTTTGTAAAATAATGTATCAATAAATGTGATGAGGATTTATTTGAGTATAGATATTGTCAGAAGATAATATTTGTATTCAAACTCACGCTTTCTTGTTGTAATAATAAAGTTGTAGTTGTTTCGTATCACGTATTGACAACCTCGTAATAGGTGATGTATACCTATTTTGGGGGCGTCCTGGTTGGTATCGAGCTTAGGATATGATCTCTGGCGTGAGATCGGGAATAGAACTAGAGGGGAGAGCGAGTAAATCCTTCGCTAAAGTGTGTCCTACCTAAGCTTATTTGTTAGTTGGTCGATATATAGGGATATTATGTGATATATTGATTTCCTTAATTAACCCTTGTTTTATGACAAGATTTGAGAATGTCGTGAGAATATTAACAATGGAAATGAGACCATGGAGACGCGCTCAGTACTCACCAACGAGGAGAACGCAACAGTCGTGGCAATGTTCCTCCTGTGAACAACACCATTGAAGCGGATGATGAACGAAGGGATGTTTAGAAGTTTTTTGCGATTCATGCAAAATCGCACGAGGAGACTCGTGTTCAAAATACAGGAGGAAATGATAGCAATTCACGGGTTGTCACACCAAGCAAAGCTCAAAGAGTTGGGACCACGAATTTAAGGGAAAGCGATCCGATCATGGCGGAAACATGGGTCAAGCAAATTACCAAGATATTCGATGTCTTGGGATGCACGGAGGAATGAAGGTTCCATTCGCTACTTTTATGTTCCATGGCGAAGCGAGACTCATCGGTGGGAGTGCGTGAAGCGTACTCCATCCACCAAGACTTTCAAAGATGTCTTGGGAGACGTTTGAGAACTATTTAATGACAAATACTTTTCCGAAAGTGTTCGTCTATATGAAGGAAGTGGAGTTTATTAGGCTGGGAGCGAGAACAACATGACGGTGTCTCAAAGACGAGGCAAAGTTTTGCAGAGTTATCCGTGTTTGCACCTCATTTGGTGGAGAATGAGGAACGATGACGCGGATGTTTCTTAGAGGCTTGAAACCCGAGATACGTCAAGATCTCATTTCTCATAAATTTTCTCTTTATTCGGGATGTTGTAAATAGGGCTCAATTATTAGAGCGAGATAACGAAAGTACGGTCAATCGAGGGACCACAATCAGGATCGCACTCAGAGATAGCGATCAATGAATAATGATAACCAAATAAGAAAGAAACAGACGGACAAAAATGGTTACCACTCTGGTGGTAATCATGGCCATGAAAATAGAAGAAGCGAGTCGGGAGGAGATTTTAAAAGAGGAGATTTAACAACGACTATGTGAAGACGATAAAGGTTTGAAAGAATCGGTTCTAAGGGAGGAGAAAGACCACCCATTATATATGTTATAAATGCGGAAAGAGGGACATATCACCCAAACCGTCCACTGTGAGCTCAAGGTATGCTATAATTGTGGAAAAGAAGGACATATCGCTCGAGATTATACGGTAAGAAAGCCTAGTTCAGCGGGGACGGTGATTCAAAAGATTGTCCCAGAAAAATCAAAGTCAACGATTCCTGGAAGAGCATTTGTCGTGACGATCAAAATGCAAGGAACCCGAACGAAGTTAGCATGGGTTAGTTAATTATAAATTCTTGCGAAGTTTATACCTTACTAGATACCTGGGTTCTACCCATTCTTTTATCTCTTGCTTGCTTGCGCCAACGTTTGAACTTTATCACCGGAGAAATTAGACTTTGACCTATTTATGGAGACTCCGTTAGGAGAAACTTTCATTACATCTGTTGTTTAGAAATCTTGCTTGATTCAGGTTGGCACTATCACATTACCTGTTAACCTTATTTCTATAGAGATATTTATTTTTGATGTGATTTTAAGGTTAACTACTCATCATGCCAAAATTGATTATTTTCGTTAGGTTGTTAGTTTTCATATTCCTAACCAACCTGTTGTTTATTTAATTCAAGCAACTAAACCATTAAAATCAATCACTGTCATATCTAATCATAAAGCTATTCGTTTATTGAAAAACGGATGTCAAGCTTTCTTAGCCCATGTGATGGATTTGAATAAAGACACGTCAAATTTGAATAATATTCCTGTTGTTATTGACTTTCCCGACGATTTCGAAGAACTTCCTGGCCTACCCCGTAACGTGAAGTTGAATTCTTTATTGATCTTGAACCGGTACAAAGCCCATTTCTAAAACCCCATATCGAATGGCTCTATTAAACTTCGTGGAGTTAAAGGTCCAACTACGAGGAATTGTTGTACATCGGTTTCATTCGCCCTAGTACATCTCTCTTGGGGTGCTCTGCTTTATTTGTAAAGAAGAAAGACGGGAGTATGCGACTTTTGTATTGACTATCGGAATTGAACCATGTCACCATCAAGAATAGGTATCCTCTACCTCGTATTGATGACTTGTTTGACCGATTGTAAGGGCACAATTCTTTTTCAAAATCGATCTTCGTTTTGGATATCATCGGTGAAGATTAGAACCGAGGATATTCCAAAGACCGCCTTTAGAACTCGAGACGGGCATTATAAATTTTAGTCATGTCGTTCGGACCGACTAATGCTCCGCGACTTTCATGGATATGATGAACCAAAGTATTCAAGGAATATTTGGATCGGTTTGTTGTTGTCTTTATTGATGACATCCTCATATATTCCAAAAGTCGTGAAGATCATGAGCACCATTTGAAGTTTGGTACTCCAAAGGCTTCGTGAAAACAAACTATATGCCAAATTGAAGAAATGCGAGTTACGGCGAGGAAGTAGCATTCCTTGGGCACGTGGTGTCGAAAAACATGGAGTATCTGTTGATCCCGTGAAGATTGAAGCAATTCAAAGTTGGGAGCAACCAAGTCATGTGGATCAAGACGTAGCTTTTTGGGCTTAGTTTGGTTATTATCGGAGATTCGTGGAAGGGTTTTCTCGAATCACTACTCCATTAACTCGGCTAACTCGGAAGGATACAAAATTCGTTTGGAGTGAAGAATGCGAGAAGAGTTTCCAAGAGCTTAAGAGGAGACTTATTTTAAGACTGTTCTAACAATACCATCTGGTTTGGATGGATTTGTTATCTCACAATGATGCTTCGTGCAAAGGGTTAGGATGTGTTCTCATGCAACGTGGAAAAGTCATAGCCTATGCCTCGCGACAACTTAAAGAGTATGAGAGGAATTATCCTACTCATGATCTAGAGTAGCGTGCCCAATCGTTGCCGCTTAAAGATATGGAGGCACTATCTATATGGGGAGAAAGTGGAGATATATTCGGACCATAAAAGCCTTAAATATTTCTTCACTCAAAAAGAACTCAACACGCGGCAAAATGACGTTGGCTCGAACTATTGAAAGACTACTACCACACTATTCAATACCATCCTCGAAAAGCTTAACGTGGTGGTATTTGACGCGTTGAGTAGAAGATCATATGCGCGGAACGAGTGCGATGATGTCAAGTATCTGACAGAGCCAACTTTAATAGAAAAAGTTAAGGTTGCTCAAGCCACCGACCCTTGAGGTGATGCATATGAAGAAGAAAGTACAAGAAGGAGCTATTCCTAAGCGAGAATTGATGAAGAAGGAATACTTGAGTCCACTCTAGACTTTGTGTTCCTAACGACTCTGATTTGAAGTACAGGATTATGATGGAGGCACACAATACACCATTTGCAATCCATCCTTGAAGTACTAAAATGTATCGTGATCTTCGACATACATTTTGGTGGAACAATATGAAGAGAGAGATTGCAAAGTTTATCTCAATGTGTTTAACTTGTCAACGTGTAAAAGCGGAGCATCTAGTACCTAAGGGTCCGTTGCAACCACTTGAGATTCCGAAATGGAAGTGGGAACACATTACCATGGATTTCGTTACGGGTCTTCCTACGGTTTCTCAAGGCATCAATGCTATTTGGGTTATTGTTGATAGATTAACCAAGTCTGGCTCATTTCTTGCCGATCGGGAGACTTATTTCCTTGAACGTCTTGCTAGTATGTACGTGAATGAGATTGTGAGGTTGCATGGCATGCCTGTATCCATAGTTTCGGATCGTGACCCAAGATTCACTTCAAGATTTTGGGTTAGCTTGCAAAAAAGCTATGGGCACGGATTTGCGATTTAGTTCGCATACCATCCCCAAACGGACGGACAATCAGAGAGGACTATTCAAACTCTTGAAGATTTATTAAGACTCGTGTCCTAGACTTCAAAAGGCGGTTGGGATAAGTATTTACCATTGGTGGAATTCTCCTACAACAACAGTTATCAGGCAAGTATAGGTGTGGCTCCATTTGAAGCATTATATGGACGAAAATGTCGTTCTCCAATATGTTGGGATGAGGTGGGTGAAGCAACATTGTTGGGACCCGAGTTAGTACGTATATGACTACCAAAAAGATTCAAATGATTCGACAACGATATAAAGCGGCACAAGATCGACAAAAGAGTTATGCGGATCTTCATCGAAAGGACGTGGAATTTAGTGTAGGGGATCATGTATTATTACGAGTTGCTCCATGGAAGGGAGTTACAAGATTTGGGAAGAGAGGAAAGCTCAATCCACGATTTATTGGTCCATTTCAAATTCTTGACCGAGTAGGAAATGTAGCCTATAGACTTGCGTTACCTCCAAGTATGTCTCGTGTTCATAATGTGTTTCACATATCTGTACTTCGTAAATATGTGAAAGACCCGAACCACGTTATAGAGTTAGAACCGGATGAGATAGCCGAAGACTTAACGTATGAGGAGGTACCTGTCAAGATTTTGGATAGGAAGGAGCATGTCCTACACGCCAAGAAAGGTCATACCACAAGTTAAAGTTTTGTGGAGAAATCATCTTTATAGAGGAAATGACACAGGAATTGAAAGCGGAAATGAAAGCGAGGTATCCTCACCTTTTGAAAAACACCAGTACGTGACGCCAATTTCGAGGACTTAAATTTCATAAGGAGGGAGGTTGTAAGACCCCAACTTATTATTAATGAAATTTAATTTTCTATTTATTATTTTGAAATAGTAAGGGTTGATTTGATTAATGTGGATAGTTAGGGGTTAAATACGCAAATATTTCAAAATAAGGTGTGGTTATAAAATATTCATTCATTGTTGTCGGGGAATATTAAATGCGATGAATATAAATGACCATGTGTGGGCCCCATAACTTGAAAGCGATTGGATGAGAAAAGCGACAAATATAAGTTGTTTAAAAATAACGGCGTAGTTATTACTGAATTATCATTGTTGGAATACCCGGTGGTTAAAACACACTAATACGCGTTGTTGAGCAAGAAGACTTGCAGTATTGCACCAATTATTGATTCTTACGTAAGAAGGCACTACTCAATAATTATGTTACGAATTATCGCTCAAGATATTTTATTTTATTGATTCAATAATTGTTGCGTTGATATTTTATATTGTTGTTATTTTAATAATTGTCATTACACATTATTTTCCATTATCGAGAGCAATAATTCATATTATCCGAATAATAATATTAGAAAACATTATTGGCAATGTCTAGAAAGTTCATACAAGGAGAGGTTTGGTCACCTAATCAGCGCCCGATAAGGAAAGATCCTTATTGGAAAGCCCCTCTTTCCGAAGCGCACGGTTGTCAATATTGTGATTTCGTAATATTATTTGAGAATAATTAATTATTGATTCATATGATGAGAAAATATTAATTTTATATGGATATAGATGGAGAAAAATTTTAAAATGACAATTGTTGAAAATTAATATTTTATCTTTTTACGATAAAATAATTCATTTAAATATATTATTTTAATAATATATTGATGGTGATATTTTTACAATAAATTCATGGTTTATAAATAGATGAGGTGGAAGAGAGAAGATAGAATTGGAATTATTTAATAATTGTAAATATTTTAATGTATATATATATATATATATATATATACGATTATTTGTGTGTGTGTGTGGAAGAAGTGGGTGGGGTAAGAGAAGAAAGTGGGGAAGAGAGAGAGAGTTAGTGGAGAATTATGGGAAAGGAAGAAAGAGAAAGGAAGAGAAGGAAATTAGAAAACTTATCCGTATGCAGATTTTGGTCATTTTTCGTTTGGAATTTGGAAAAATTTCTTACGTCAAAGTTGTAGAGAATTTGATTTCAAAAGTAGAATGGACATAAAATTAGGATTTTTTCGATGTAGGTCTATTTTCTATGAATTCTTTGAAGTTTCGGAAAATAAAATGATTTTTATTAAATTTATGGGTGGGACCCACTTTGGTTGGTGTTGATTACACATGTGGGCTGCTATTTTTTTCCAAGATGGCTAGCATGCTTTGAATAATTGTGGTGTGCGTAGAAGAATTGGTAAGAAATAATAATTCTTTATTATTTTAGTCTCCTATGGCGTTCTAGCATTTTCCTATAAATAGACGCTTAGGTTAGAATTGAAAATCACACCAGAAACAAGTTTTCTTTCTCTCTAGATTATCGAGTGTATTCTTGTGAGTATTTTGATATTTTGAGAGTTGCTATTCAGTGCAAGTTTCTGTCAGCACTATATCCGAAATTCAGTCAGAAGTACGGTTATTTTGAGGTAAGGGATGTTATTTTCTTCTCAAATGATATTATTTCTTCAATATCATTATCCTTGAAATATTGGTTGAACTTTTTATCAAATTTGGAACTTTTTCATGTCGGGGTTACTATTCATGAGTTACTATTCATGAGTTACTATTCATGAGTTCTTATTCACGAGTTCTTATTCACGATTACTATTCAAGTAAGCGTGAAGATGTTTTTTTGTGGAATTTCTATCTTTTGGTGTCTGAGTTACTATTATTCACGTATACTAAGACTATTCACGATATCTAAGACTATTCAATTCATAAAAAATAAAATTTCTTCTTTTTGTCCAAAATATCTATTCTGGATACTAGCTTTGATTGTATCCATGTTTTGATCATTCTTGAATTTTACACCACTGTGATTATTTTTGAGGTATTTTTGGACGTGGATAAAATAAAGTACGAATCCTAAATCCTTAATCCTTGTCATTTTGTTTCACTGGATTCGTTTCTTTAAAAATATTTTTCATCATCCTCAGTCTTAAATGATGATATTATTGAATATCTTTGGCCTGTAGTGCAAAGATGAATGATTTCTGAAGAATATCTTTGGCTGTAGAGCAAAGATGAGCAGGGGTTGAGATGAACATATTGATCGATCGATGAATATCTTTGGCCTGTAGTGCAAAGATGAATATTTGATTCCGGATGTATATTGATTGATGTTACTGAGGGGATAAAAGATAGAGCGATGAACTTTTAAATTCATACATAGAAGATAGTAGTTTGCATTCTCTACTTAACTCTTCTAATGAATTATTACTTCATGCTGAATATTGATTTAAAATTTGTTGTCTATTGTATTCTATTAAATTTTTCCTGTTGAAGACTAACGGTAATTTGTTGTATATTATCTTAGTCATAATATTCTTTCTCGAGCTAGTTGAGCTCACCCTTTTCCTTTTTGTTCCATTTTTTCTCGGGAGGCGAGAATATAGCGAAAATGCAGGTGGGTATGGAATGAAGGTTTTAGAAAGGATTGTTTAGTAGTCCTCACCATTTTGTAAAATAATGTATCAATAAATGTGATGAGGATTTATTTGAGTATAGATATTGTCAGAAGATAATATTTGTACTCAAACTCACGCTTTTCTTGTTGTAATAATAAAGTTGTAGTTGTTTCTGTACCATGTATTGACAACTCAGAATAGGTGATGTATACCTATTTTGGGGGCGTCACAGAAGAGGCTACGTAGGAACTCGAAACGGAAATGATGAAGAATTACCCTGAGTTATTTGTTTAGTCTATGTCTTCAATTCTGGGGACAGAATCTTTGTAAGTAGGGGAGAATGTGACGATTTGATTGTTTAAATTGTGATTCTGGGGACAGAATCCTTGTAAGGAGGGAAGGATGTAACGATTCAAAATTTTAAATTGTAATATTAAATATTTATTGAATAAAATAAATGTTTATTTGATTTGTCTATAGTTGAATTGATGAAATAAATATTTTATTGATGTGATGGTTGTTAGTAAATATTTATGAGTCTAAATTTATTAGAGAATTTTTCTAAATTAAATTAATTTATAATTTAGAGAGTCAGTAAAATAACATGAGATGTTATACTATTGTTTTGATTTAATAATTTTGATGGTATATTAAATTATTAAATTAAGTTATAATGGAAATTATAATTTTGTGATATTTCCTAAAAGGCTATATTTAATTAAAATATAGTATGTGATTAATTTAATGGGTTAATGTTGGATATGAAAATCCAAATAATTAGTATGTGATTATAATTATAAACTAAAGTTTTTATTAAAATAAATTAAAAAGATTTAAATTAGTTTTTTGCCAAACAAGGCTTAATATATTAATTCTTTAAAAATTAAAGGTTTTGCCAAACAAGCCTTATAGCTTTTGGGATTTCTAGTTTTTTTGAATTTAAATAAAATAAATTAGAATAATAAATATAATATATACGTTATTTTGATAACTAATGATAGCTATTAAGGCCATATCAGTTTTGTATTTTGTTATTACGCATACTGGCTATCAGAGTTTTCATTCTAGTTTTGCTAGCCTAGAGACAACAGAGAGAATTGAGTGAGTTGAGAGTGAAACCTAAGAAAATTGTCTACAATTGCAAGGTTGTGCACGCTAATTGAAGGTATGTTTACATAACCTTTATATATATATATATATATATATATATATATATATATATATATATACATATATGAGTTTTACGACAATAATTTTCATACTCTGTGAATTTTATATGTTTGTAATTGATGTTCTCGAATTAGTTATGATGATTACATGTGTTTATGGTGATTAGATATTATGTTTAAACAATAATTGCATGCTAATTTTGGTTTACAGTAGAAGAAAATTTTCGACAGTGTATGTTTGTATGTATTTTTCATATGGCTCATGTAAGTACCAATTTTGATGGCCAATTAATATGTTAAACTGTAAATTGAGTCTTGTATATGGTAATTCATTAAGAAAAGAGTATAACGTAATTTGAATGAGGTGATTTGGCCAAGTATTGAATTCACAGTGATGGTTTTTAGAGATGAATATCAAAATTTGAGTTTTATATGAAAATCATGAAATTTAAGAAATTTACATAGCTTAAATTGTTGTTAAATTGTTTTAATTGGTGGAATATGTCCACAAACAAGTTTGTGATAGTTCTATACCATTTGTAAATGTTGATATCACTGTTTGGTGGGTAAAATTTGTGTTTGTTAGGCTAAAGTCGACTACTGTTCATTAGCCTTCTTTTTTGCGTCTATCGAGCAACTTGGTATGCGGTGCTTTCGACGCCGATCTTAGACAGACGCCTTAGATGCGAGGCAAAAATGGCGCATTTGGCTTTGGCCCCCAAACCTTTGTATGTGGCAATTGGTAATGCCACCTACAGTTTGAGATTAAGCCTCATTATTATCGCAGACTTAGGATAGTAACATAACATGGTCTGAAATTATTTTAGCATGTTACATTTGTAATGTTAAGGTTAACATAACATAGTGAATTGTGGTTAGTAAGTTCAAAGTTGCAAAAATAATTAGTAAATCGAGAACGCGTTATGTGATAACTTAGTATACACAATGAACGTTAGATAAGTGTTGCGTAATAAAACACTTGGAATTTCTGAAATGTAAATGGTAATGAAAGACTTGTGCTTCAATGATAAGTTTAGATAGAAGTGTTCATGTTTTGGTATGTTAGCATATCTAATAGGTATTGTGGTTCTAAAATTATATGTAGGTGATCGTGAGTTTAATTTTATAGCTTACGCTCAAGGTAAGTTTCTAAACCCTATCTTTTTACATTGAGAAAGTTTTCTAACTCTACACTTTCATTGAGTTAGTTCTATTATTACATTGTGTAACTTTATTCTTTTGGATTGAGCAAGCTTTTTATCTTAATTGTTATTGAATAAGTCAATTGTTTCTAAAATTCATTCGAGCGAACTTTAACTCTAATGTTATTTGAAATTCTCATTTGATTGATTCATTCTAACTTGTTTATAGTTAAGCAAGTTTCTTAAGTTCTATTATTGTATAATGAACATAGTTTTTGAACTCTCGTCTCTATTATTGAACTATTTTAATTCTTTGCATGAGTTAATACCATGTTGGGCATGTTTTTAGTTTCCAGCTTGCTATCAGTTAATGTACGTTCAGTGATTTCATTTCTAATGTTATAAGACTCTAACCTTAGCTTATTTACTGTTCAAGCACAGGTTAACAATTTTATTCATTTTGCTGAATACTTATGCTCTATAGTTATTTCAAGCATAAGTTTAATATGTATAATCAGTTCACTATGATTCTCAATTGTTCTATGTTATTTTGTTATTAAACAACTGTTGTGTTATCAAACACTTTTGATTCAACTAGTCCTCTAGTTGATGTTTGTTAAACTTCAAATTACCCTTGAAAGCTTATCCAAACCAAACTTTCTTTGGTGCGGACTTGTACTCTAAATACTGAGATGAACAACCTTATTATTATTATTAGGGGATAATTTACGCTTAGCGTTGAAATGTTTGTGCACAATACATTGTACGAAGGGCTGATCCCTCTAAGTACGATGAGTCCTTATAGTTTTATGACTGTTAAAGTTGGAGTTGAAAGATTACTCGCAAATGTGAACATAGTTCATGGTCTTATGACCCTCAGTTAGACATATTCCATATTCTGGATTCCAGTTTTTGATTATCATTGTTAGAGTACTATCCAGTTTTGATGAGCCTATTCGTTGGCAGTTATTATTATTATTCTCCTGTTGAATCATTATTATATCCAGTGAGCAATTATTTTGCTCACTCTTGCATATTTATATATTCATTGTAGCTAAAGTTGAGAAGGTAGATGAGCCTTCAATTAGCAAAGGAAAGGGAAAATTGAACAAGTGATGCTAATTTATACTTTTATTTATTATGATGATCTTAGACTTCTAAATAATTATGTGATGTAATAAATTTATTTCCGCATTTAAATGATGTTTTAAGGTTAGATAACCTGGGATGTTTTTGAATTTAATGATGTAACCCTATTTAAAGGGAGGATTTATGGTTCAAATATTATTTTATATGGGTAGATAGTATGAATGTATGGATAATGAGCACCAATATTTATCTTGAAGGGGGGTTGAATAGATATTTTAAAATTTTTCTTTTACAAAATACTTGTCAGATTTGTTAATGATTTAATCACAACGGAATTTGAGATTTGTTTGTTTCCCTTTAAGATAAACCAAGTTAGTATGTGATAAGCAGTTATGATAGATATAGCAGTTATAACAAGAATATAAAAGACAAGGTGTTTTTAAGTGGTTCAGAGCACAAAATGCTCCTAGTCCACTCTTTTACTCCTCGAGTAGGAAATCTACTAAGGATGTCTTTATAATCTTTGAATCACTTAGATTCCTTCAAGACCAACAGTCTTGGAACTTCTTAGTTCACTTAGAACTCTTCAAGTCCAGCAGACTTGGAACTTCTTACTTCACTTTATAAGAGTTGAGTTCTTGAGTTGTGGTACTCAGTTGCTGTTAAGCATATGTTCGAAAGAACTGAGTAGCTAGGCAAGCTTTCTTTTTAGATCGTAAAGTTTGGCATTTGAGTGTTCTTCAGCTTTTTGTTGTGTGCTTGGCCCTTTTTCTCTTGCACCGCATCTGGTTTGTATATAAGTGTTAGGTTTGTAATAGTCATGATCGCAATCAAATTGCACAAATTAAGAGGAAGCATGGAAAATCAGAGTTTTAAAATTTTACAAACCATATACCCGGATCATCCTTTATGCACAATTATTAATTAAACGAAGAGATAAAGAACAAGAATCATAGCCTTGAAGATTCAAGTTTCCTCAGGTACAAGTTCACCTCCAAATCCTTTCGCGTTCAACTTGAATACACCGGGTTTGGTTCCTTCCTTTGAACAACGTTATCCACCCAAGTGTTTGGCCTCTAGAGGTGATCCACCAAGAAAGAAGAAGGATTCAAGAAGATAGGTATTTGGAAAAACCCTAGTTTTTCTATCTCTCATAGAAAAGGGTGTATTCTCCCAACTATTAGAATTACGTTTTCTATAAAAACGTCAACCACACACCCACCCATAATAAGACTCCTCTTATTTATAGATGTGGGCAACCCTCCTTAACAATTAAGGAATTGAGTTTTATTTTAATTAATTAAATTCCTTTAATTAATTAGGCTCCCAATCTTATTAGGAATAATTAATTAAACTCTTTTAATTAATTAGCCTACTAATCTTATTAGGATATTTGAGATTACTTTTATTAATTAATTCCTTAACTCCTTTAAAAAAAAAAAAAATTAATAGTAATAATAATAATAAGACTCTCTCTTTTAATTTATATTTAATATTTCCAAAATATTAAATAATAAATATTAAGCTATTTAATTTATTCTATCACCATAGATTAAATTAAATATACTTAACTTATTATTACGATTATGCCATTAACTTCTTAAATGATTATTCTTCCTTTTATGGTGTGACCCTTTAGGTTCTCCATATTAAAGCTGGTTGTGAATAAATCAATTAGAAAATTCTAATCTTATTTAAATAAATAAATTAAATAATTAATTAATTTAAATAAATAATATTTATTATACAATAGGGAAAGAACCTTCGAGTAAATAGTTACCGTACAATTCAATCCTTCCACCATACAATGTCCCAATTAAATATAAGACATTGAATTAATGTCAAGTCTTATTTTATTTAATTATATGTATTTCGACTCTTAAATGCACAACTCCAAATAATGCAAAATTAGAAACTCCTTTCTAATTTCATTCTGCCTTGGCCAAGGACTACTGGGTTGTCATTTATCGAATCACATAGGACATTTCTCTTCTTTTACTAGAAGCGGTAGATTATTTATTGATCATACATTATCTCCATGTATAATTTAATAAACCTAAGCATACCCTTTGATATACCCTAAGGGTCTTAAGGAATAAGTCAAAGTATAACTCATCATACACAAGATACTATGATGATCTCAAGTCCAAGGATCACTTATACTACTATAACTATAGGAATTCCTATTGACAGACAAGTAAAACTCCATCAGGTATTCCTTAGCGAGCCACGTTCAATGAACTTATTCTCTAATAAGCACCTACATACTTGCTTTAGTGTCTCCACGCAAATGATCATGATATCAATCATCCTCATCCAATGAGCAAGCAACGTATGTACCAATCTATCCGGATTTACTAATCCCTAATTTAGTAATCCAATGATTGGGAACTATTTTCGTTTTAAGCTTTCAAAGAATTTAGATCTCATTAGAATGACCATCATCATTATTCTAAAAGCATTGCTTAAAACTATGGGTTTATCACATATTATAAAACAGCATCATGTTGATAATTAAAAGACTTTAATAAATTAATACTTTTTATTAATAAATGAATAAGATTGTTACAAAGTATATGCTTTATCATCAAACATGATTGTCTTGTATGCATATTACTTTCAATAAGGTGCCTTTGAAATATATCCATTTGAAGGCATCCGTTGAAGCATTAATTATATTTGACATTTCTGAACACTGATGTTGACTTCCTGGAATTCTTTTGTTTAGTCGTCTGACCCACTGACACAGCAGACTGCTATCTCACCTAACACTTGAAAAGGTGTTTTCAGCTGACATGTAGTACTTTCCTTAGCTTCTTTAATACGTTTCTTCGTTCTATACTAAGGATGAGTGTTGAGTTATTGGGATTCCTGAGAGTCTCAACGTCTATAATCCATTCCATATTGTTGTATTTTATTCTTCAATAAATGGACAAATCTCGATGCTTCTGATGTAGACAGATGATGCACTACGATCATGATCATGGTGTCTTGTCACATTCATGCTTGATTCAGACTGATAGAGGAGAACACTATGATTTCACTTAAGCACTAGTAGACTTCAATCTTTGCTTGCTTGATTTGTAGACTCTATGCTTCTGATAACAAACTAAGATTCTTGATTTGGTTCGGCAAGTATTTGGACCAACTCTACGATTCTGAGTGAGGCCCTCCAAGGCAGACTACGATTTTTTAGTAACTTTCTTGATACTCTATGATTCTGCCTTGGCTTCTGCAATCCCTCGGTTGGCTCAACAGAATTTGATTCTGTTTATGCCTATCTATTACATCTCAAAATAGATCAACCTAAAACCTTTGATCTTTTCCTTTATACATTCATTTATAGAATGATAAATATAAAGCACAGATCAACCTAACAATTTTGATCTATCATCTAAGTCCTTGTATATATGTTCTTTGAAGGACTTTACATATAAGCATGATTATTTACTTTCAACATCAAATTTAAATATGTAATACCCAACAATTGGTATTAACCCGGATGTGGGGTTCAGAAAGACGATGATAGAGATTATTGAAAACAACCCTTGTCAAAACATCGGGAAGGTCCAGTGTCATAAACCGTTGGTCTTGAATGCATCAAAATGTTTAGATTTGTTCTGGGATATAACTTTTTAGAAAGATGTCCCCAGCAGAGATATCAAACATGTCTGGGATTATAAACCATTGGTGACAACTCCAACGTAGCATCGGGAATGATCCAGTGATGTAAGCAGTTGAAAACTACTTCAACAAAGGTCAGAATGATTGACAACGTAAACCGTTGGTGATAACTCCAGCGTAGCATCGGGAATGGTCCGGTGGTGTAAGCCGTTGAAAACCACTTCAACAAAGGTCAGAATGATTGACAGTTTAAACTATTGTCGACAACTTCAATATAGCATTGAGAATGGTCTGGTGGTGTAAGCTACTGAAAACCACTTCAACGAAGGTCAGAATGATTGACAATGTAAACCGTTGGCGACAACTCCAGCGTAGCATCGAGAATGGTCTGATGATGTAAGTCGTTGAAAACTACTTCAATGAAGGTCAGAATGATTAACTGTGCAAACCGTTGACGATAACTTCAGCGTAGCATTGGGAAAGATTCGGTGATGTGTTTATTGAAGCGCTTAACGAAGATCAGAGTGTCTGATATTGTAATTCGTTGGCGACCACTCCAGTGTAGCATTGGGGAGGACTGATGATAGAATTTTTTATCTTAATCCCCAGTCGAGCAGGCATCGAGAAAGTTAGATGGTGAAAGTCCGTGTAAACTACCGTTAGAGTAGACATCCAGATAATTTAGTGAAGACTATTGTTGACAATTCCATCCCCAGCAGAAATAGCGGGAGGAGTCAGTGATAGAATCCTATTGGAAATAACTCCAACAAAAAACATTCAACATCCATAACATCAGATCATGCTGCATTGCATGACATCTTTTAGTCTTATCATATTTCATGTGTCTAGTAATCTTTATCCTGCTCATTCCATTAAATTGCATAAATATGATAAAGAGGGGCATCTGTAGACACTCAAAATTTTGCGTCCCTATTTCTAGCCATGCTTGAGGGCAGAATTGTCTTTTATCTGCTAGAGACAGCCTTGGGAGATCAAATCAAACCCCTGAGATTACCCTGGGAGATCAAGTAAAACCATATAGACAACCCCGAGAGATCAAGTCAAACCCTAGTGACAACCTCGGGAGATCAAATCAAACCCTGGTGATAGCCCTGGGAGATCAAATCATATTCCAGTGACAATCCCAGGAGATCAAGTCAAACCCCGATAACAACCCCGAGAGATTAAGTCAAACCTCGGAGATAACCCCGGGAGATCAAGTCAAACCCCAGTAAAAACCCCGGGAGATCAAGTCAACCCCCGGAGATAACCTTGGGAGATCAAGTCAAACCCCGGTGAGAACCCTGGGAGATCGAGTCATACCCTGGAAGATTAAGTCAAACCCTGGTGACAACCCTAAGAGATCAAGTCAAACCCCAGAGACAACCTTGGGAGATCAAGTCAAACCTAGGGAGATCAAATCAAACCCTGAAGACAACCCCGGGAGATCAAGTTAAACCACAGAGACAACCCCAAGAGATCTAGTCAAACCCCGAAGAAAACCTCAGGAGATCAAGTAAAACCCCGGTGATAACCTCGGGAGATCAAGTCAAAACCCAGAGAAAAGCCCGAAAGATCAAGTCAAACCCTGGTGACAACCTCGCAAGATTAAGTTAAACCCCAAAGACAACCTCAGAAGATCAAATCCATCCCCGGAGATAACCTCAAAAAATTGAATCAACTTCAGAAACAACCCTGAAGACAAACTATAGGCCAACCTCAAGAATAACCCTGAGGAAGACAGATGCCACCATGTCAAACCTAGAATCGACCCGAGATGGAAAAATAGTAATTTTTCTAACTAAAAATTAATTTAGACCAAATCACTACAAAAGAGGTCATGCAGAACCATAACGTCAATCCCAAGTGAAAATAATACAAGATAGCTCAACAGATGGACTGTGAAGAGTCAAAGATCTGGTCATGGACCCATCTTCCTAGATTCGGAAAAGGTCAAATCAAATGTCATTGTGTGGAACTCGAAAAGGGCTTTTCGGAAAGGTATAACACACCTCTATCCGATTCTCGAATTGAAAGTTATAAAAGTTCGAGCAGATAACACGTTGGTTATAGTGCATATACTTCGAGATGACAAGACCCATGGGGCCTGGTCCCACCAAGGAAGTCGTAGGTAGACCCACGGCTGCCGTGGGTAGACCCGCGACTACTTTGGTCTATAAATAAACCCCACATCAGTCAAAATAAAAAAAGAAAATAAAGGGAATTCCGTCCATTTCAGCTCTTAACCCCTCCTATAGTGTTCCAAACTTCAATTTTCTTCTTTGTAAACACTTGTATACATATATATTACAATATATCAAATTTTAACTAGTGGAAACGAAGTTTTCAAACTTCAAAAGCGATTTAAAGGTCTCGTCGCTACACACTATTAGATCCTTTCAGATTTGAAGCTTTTACTCACTTTAATATATATATATATATATATCGAAATCGAATAGTTCAGCTTGGATTATAAATTCGTGACTTTTTATTGCTTTAATATATATGTTGATAGTTGACTGTGATTAAAATATTTGTTTTAACTATTTATTCAATGTAAAGCTATGATATTAATGTTTATGGACTATATTTTTCTAAATCTGGCTATATCTAACTTTTAACCATATCAAAAGTTATAAAAGTGGGACCGTTAAGCTAGAATGGCTAAGATGTATTTAAATCTAGTTTTATTTCTAGTTTTTGTAAATATTAAACAACCACACATCCCTATATCAGTATCTAGAGGAAACAGGAAGCTTGGCTACGCGCATGCAAGGATTTAACTGATGAATCCTTTGTTTTATGATGTTTAGTTTAAGTATCTATTTTATTTTACTATATTTGCTATGCAGGATATTTATGTGACATTATGTGAGCCTAGGAACCACGGGATCTAAGATCCAGCTGACGAATCTAGATTTAGTTCCCATGATGGACCCTTTTCAGTTGTACAGGTAGCTTGTAAATAATATTTGTGGTGCTCGGGTCACTTTGATGGCTTTTATGCCCATAAGGAGCTTGACACTTATATATATATATATATATATATATATATATATATATATATATATATATTATGTTGTCGAAGATGCTTTGTATCTCAAGAATAAAATCAAAACAAGCCGAATACGAAATAAAATGAAAGTATCAGAGACCTCAATTACTATGTGAGCATAAGGGATTGAAGGCCTATTTTCAAAATATCATTTTACATGCCTTATATAAAAATTAAACTTTTTATAGAAGTCAAACCCTTTGTATATAGGTGCAAACGAGGCATATCATTACTTTTAAATAATGCACTTAGGCCCAATTAACTTCACACACTTCAAATAATTAGGAAATTAAAAATATATGGAACTGTGTTTTCACAGAAGTCGGAGGGTGCCTAACACCTTCCCCCCACTAATCAAGCCCCCAAAATCTAGGAATCTCAGTCTCCAAGGCCTGTTAAACAGAGTCCAATAATTGGCCATTTTTGCAAAACTTTTCATAACTCGGTTGAGTTGGTACAACCATTTCACTAGTGAAAGTAGTATGCACATAAGTCAATCATATTGATGATAAAGCATATACTTTGTAACAATCTTATTCATTTATTAATAAAAGTATTCATTTACTAAAGGCTTTTAATTTATCTACATGGTGTTATTTTATAATATATGATAAACTCATAGTTTTGAGCAATGCTTTTAGAATCATGATGATGATCATTCTAATGAGATCTAAATTCTTAGATAGATCACAAAATAAAATTATTCCCAATCGTTGGATTACTAAAATGGGGATTAGTGAATCCAGATAGATTGGTACATACGTTGCTTGCTCATTGGATGAGGATGATTGATCTCACGATCATTTGTGTGGAGACACTAAAGCAAGTATGTAGGTGCTTATTGGAAAATAAGTTCACTGAACGTGGCTCGTTAATACCTAATGGAGTTTTACTTGCTTGTCAATAGGAATTCCTGAAGTGATAGTAATACAAGTGATTCTTAGACTTGAGATCATCATAGTATCTTGTGTATGATGAATTATACTTTGACATATTTCTTAAGACCTGTAGACACTCAAAATTTTGTATTTCTATTACTAACCTGACAGGAGGGCAGAATAGTCTTCCAAAGATAACCCTGGAAGTCAAATCAACTCAATTCTAGAAACATCACCGGAAGCTTCATCCTCAACCTCAGAGATAACCCCGAGGAATACAGTTCTAGTTCCAGAAATAACACCGGAAAAGTTAGTTCCATCTCAGAGAGAACCCGAGATATTCAGTTCCAGTCCCGAAAATAACACTAGAAGTTTCAGCATCAACCTTAGAGATGACCCCGAGGAGTGCAGTTACAGTTCCGGAGATAACCCCGAAAAAGCTTATTTCAACCTTTGCAGTCAGCTTCAACCTCAGAGATAACCCCGAGGCACTCAGTTCAAAACCCTGGAGACAACCCCTGGAGGTCAGGCACACCTCAGAGACAACCCTGGGGACATTCAACACTTACAGCAGCCCAATCTCAAAGATAACCCTGAGCAACGACTGCTATATCAGCCCAAACCGGAGATAACCCCGGTGAGGGGAAAAATCATCATTTTTTGACCTCGATCCCATATATGCGCCATCTCAACACATTTTAACGTACATTCTACACATCAGTGTCCTACAAGAATAAATATCTCCAATCCCGAGTGACTACTACACAGGACAACACACCAGATATAATTTAAAGACTTAATGACCAAAGGCATGGTCCCGTCTTCCTGACTTTGTACAACCTCTAATCTCATGTCATTTGTGTAGCTCTCGACAAAATCACTCCAAAAAAGGTCTTATACACCTCAATCCCCCTTTTCTTTTCCTTTCAGCCTGCTTTGATCTTCTTCATTTAGCTGGGTCATCCTAGAGAGATATGGGCTTGCATTATGATTAACTTTTTTTTTCATTTAGCTTTCTGATAGTTGACTGAAACACTGTCTGGTATCCTGATGTTGGCGCACTATCAGCTTAGCTAGCAGATTTACTTGATTTTGGATCATCTCTAACTTTTGCATTATTGTTATACCCACTTCCGAGTTTTCCCACTTCAGAACATTTGTTCTGTGCCTTTGGGGGTATTCCTCCACCCTTCGTATGTACTTACGATTTGGATACATTTCAGCGCTTTTTAACCCGATCATGTATACTTCCTCCATATCATGCTTCAACAGAAGGTTGGTGTTGACATTTGGTTGGTCAGGTTGTTGGACCACAATAGTGCCACTTTCAATCAGATTTTGAATTTTATGCTTTAAAGACAAACAATCTTGTGTATCGTGGCTTGGAGACCCTGAGTGGTAAGAATATCTCTAGTTTGGATTGTATCTTTTGCTCCCTGGTTCCAGAGGCGGAGCCAGTTCGGTAATTTTCTTATGATCCATTAATATTGCCAATACATTTTCAAGGGAATCGCCCAATGGAGTGAACACCCGATTTTTCGTTCTTTCAAATTTTCTCTTCCTGTCTTGGCATTGGTTGAATGCATCTTGTTGTTGAGATGGCAGATTATCTTGCTTTTCCAAATGGGGGGATTGTAGGTTGGTCTCCTAGCTTGCCCTGTACAACAAGGGATACATCTTCATTGCCTTTATCGAGTACCCCCTTGAGATCGCTCGCATATTTGCCAGTCTGTATATGCTTGGTGACTGCTTCCAAGGCAATGAAGTCTTTAATCTTGCCTACCTTCAGGCCCATCTCTTCCATTTTTCTGTGTTTGATCATTTCCGAGAATGGTTTTCCTATGCCTGCTAGGATCCTCTCATAGTAAGGAGTCTCTTGGATATCAATAAATGTCATTACCATCTTAGTTTCTTACATTTATGGAATGACTTACGCTGCTAGATGTGTCCACCTTTGGGCATATTCTTGGAAAGATTCAGTACTTTGCCTTTTGACTTTAGTCACTTAGTATAGATCTGGTGCCATTTGTGACTGAAAACTGTATTGATTTAGAAAGGTGTGGGCCAATTTTTCCCAGTTGTAGATTTTGGCATTGTCAAGTCAGGCATACCAGGCTTCAGCCTCTCTAGTGAGACTCTTTTGGAAAAGTTGAATTCTGAGGCTTTCATCTTCAGCATAAGACCTCAGCTCGCCAATATATACTTTTATGTGCGTATAGGGTTCGCCTGCCCCATTGTACTTTTTAAACTCTGGGACTTTGAATTTGTCATGATATTGAGCCCCTGGGAATATGCAAAGATCTGAATAGGTGACACTACCATAGTTTCCAGTCCCTTTGATTGACTTGATGGTTTACTCCATTTATTGGACTTTCTTTCTTATATCTCCAGTTTCTCGATCATCCCTGAGTTTTGTTATTTCAGGGGTTTGGTTGGTTCCTTTATTGGAATAGGGTTCAGGTATATGGGTTTTTATCTTTTTGCCTATACCATGACTGCCCTTGGTGTGAATGACTCTGGTTGAGTAGGCATTGTTTGGCCCCGAGTGTTTTTACTTTGTTCTTTTAGAAAGACAGTCAATTCTTCTATTTGATTCCATCATCCTTCGAACTCCTCTCGAGAGACAGGAGTAGGATCAGGTGGAGCATTTCTAGCCATGTATTGCTGTGGGCTTAATGCCTTTTTGGACTTTGAACGGGAAATAGGACCAATTGCCCTACAAAAAACTTATGTAGTTTAGTCTTAGGGAATGTATAAATGTTTACATGCTATTATAATGTGTCCGTTTTAGGAGTATTATCCCGCAAAAACGGATGTCAGCTGTTTGTAATACAAGTGTCGATGTCGGGATTTTTACTGTCCCTTTTTTGTTCTTGTCTTTTGGTGTTCTCATGTTAGGTGAGATTTGTTTAAAAAATTAAGTTGTGAAAAGGTCCGACATTTATATGTCGACGATTGGACTATAAGAGTCGCCAGTTGGTATTTTTAAATGGTTGCACCAACTCAACCGAGAAAAGGTTTGCACATTGACCACGTGATGTAACACTGCTAAACTGTTCAGTGAAACCAAGATTCGTTAGGGTCTGGGACTTGCTTATGCGGAGGGAAGGTGTTAGGAACCCCCCGACATCCATGTTACCACGGTGACCGCCACTTTTCAATTAAACTGTTATATGATATGTGTGTGTGTGGGGGGTCAATGTGCAATTATTTGGAAGTAGTGTTATGCCTCATTCGCACCTATATACAAAGGGATTGAATTTGTGTAAAAATTCAGTTTTAACAAGATATAGCAGTGATGTTTTGTAAAAGAGGTTTTTCAAACCCTTATGCTCAATAGTAATTGAGGCATATGATACTTCTATTTTTATTAAATGTTCAGCTTGATTGGTTTTATTTTTGAGATGCGAAGCATAATCAAGAAAATAATATATATATATATATATATAAGTGCCGAACTCCTTGTGAGCATGAGAGCCGTCTAAGGAAATTCAGACACCGTGAATAATGTACAAGCTGTTTACAGCCGAAAATGTCCATCATGGAACCGAATCTAGATTCAGGAAACTGAATCTGTGATCACATGATTCCTAGGCTCACGTGATGTAGCAGTTTATATGAAAGTTGTAAGCAATTATATATATAAAAGCTATAAATATATATATAGACTGCCAACCACCACGAAGCGAACTTCATGGGGGACTGTAAATATAAATATATAAAAGCGATAAATATATATATATAGAGACACGATCAACCACCACGAAGCACCTCCATTAGGGATCGGAAAATTAAATAAAACAGTAAAAATGATCAACCACCACACAGTAAACTCCAGGCGGGAAGAAAATGTAAATAAAGTAGTAGAAATGATCGACCACCACGAAGTAAACTCTAAGCGGGATGGAATGTAAATAAAGTAGTAAAAGGACACGAAGTAAACTCAATGCCTGGTAGAAATGTATATATATATATAAGCGATAAATGCACCAGATATTATATCCAGACTCAATCAAATAGAGTTTGATGGGTATAATATATATAACTATTTATATATATAAAAGCATAAATGCTCACGATGTAAAATCGGGCTCATCGAGCGAGTCCGACAACAAGCTTATATATATATATATATATATATATATATATATATATATATATAAGCGAGAACGCTCCAGATATAAAATCCAGGCTCGTCGAATAGAGTTCGACAAGAGTTCATATATATATATACAAAAGCAAATAAACGCTCCGGACGTGAGTCCGTGCTCAATCAAGGCATAACTCGATAATGTTAGTCCATATATATATATATATATATATATATATATATATATATATATAATAAAAAAGCCACGTAGAAGTCAGGGCATACACGCATGACACAACTCTCAACGTGAAGAAAAGTGTGTGCACAGTAAAAGAGAAATGCTTTAAGAAGTGTAAGAAGGCTTATAGTGGACTGCCAAAGAAGACTTCTATAACCTTAAATGGATGAACATTCGGCTCCCGCCGGTAAAAATAGGACAGTATATAAGCTCACAAGTGTTTAAAATGAGAAAGCACTCAGTTTATAGTGTGTATAAAGCAAATTGGACAGGGCTTCCTCGCCGTTTTCTCTTATAAAATGGCCACCCCAAGCCCTCTATTTATATAGGGGGGAGCCACAGGTACACCTGCGATAACAACAGATGCACTTGCGGCTTCCTAGGGTGCCCCAGGCTCCGCGGGGTCCCACCGTCTCGAAGTACGTGCACGCATGCAACGTGATGTCCGCTCAAACTTTCAGATCTTCAATCCGGGCCTCTGATTGAGGTGTATAAGACCTTTTATGGAGTGCTATTTTTGAGAGCTACACAAATGACATGGGATTAGAGGTTGTAAGAAGTCAGAAAGATGGGACCATGCCCTTGGTCTTCACGCTTTAAATTCTATCCGGTGTGCTGTCCTATGTAGTAGTCACTTGGGATTACAGCTATTCGGTTCTTGTAGGACACTTCTGTGTAGAATGTATATTGAAATGTGTTGAGACGGCGCACGTGTGGAATCGAGGTGGCAAAATGATGATTTTGCCCCTGACCAGGGTTATCTCCGATTTGGGCTGATAAAGCAGTCGTTGCTCAGGGCTATCTCTGAGATTGGGCTATTGCAAGTACTAGATGTCTTCAGGGTTGTCTTTGAGGTATGCCTGACCCCTTGGGGTTATCTCAGGGTTTGGGACTGAGTGCCTCGGGGTTATCTCTGAGGTTGAAGCTGATTGATGGAGGTTGAAACGAGTTTTGCCGGGGTTATTTCCGGAACTGCAACTGCACTCCTCGGTGTCATTTCTGAGATTGAGATTGAAACTCCCAATGTTATTTCCAGGCTTGAATATCTCAGGGTTATCTCCTAGATGGAAAAGGCTTCTCCAGTGGGATTTTCGGAACTAAAACTGTTTTGTCCTTTAGGGTTATCTCTGAAAGACGATTCTGCCCTCCTGTAATGTTAGTAATAGGAATACAAAATTTTGAGTGTCTATAACAAGATGGCATGCCAGGCTTTAATATGCATGCACACATATTCTTCATATTTTCCATTACATAGAGATTGATATGGAATGAAATTACAAGTAATTGTCTTTACTAGTAATTTTAAAATGGAAAGCATGAAGAGACTTTCCTCCGCATTTGGTTATCAGAGGCTGACCTATCTTAGGTTACTCTCATGACTTTTTGGTATGAAAGTTCGTAGATCATCGCAATTTACTTGACGGGAAGTTAATCCGGTCTTTCAACTGTAGCGAATCTGGGTGGTGCCTTTCCTGAGCCTCATTGGAATTAGTCTCCTTACGAGTCCAGTAATCAAACACCGATAAGATAGCTTCTTGGTAGAGGAACCACACAACATACATTCACATGTAACGTGTCTCACCATTATGGGAATGATGACATGTGTGAAGCACTAATATCGTATGCAGATATAGTGTTAAGTGCAGTAAGTAAATGAATTCGTACACATTCATAAAAAATGTAAATGCAACAACCATACACAAGCATATAACAGTTTTGAAAAGCTTGTAATAGCGGCTTAAGTCCTCTTACTGTTAAATCCCCAGCAGAGTTGCCACTTGTCGACATCGGGATTTTTACTGTCCCTCTTCTGTTTTTGTCTTTTGGTGTTCTCATGTTAGGTGAGATTTGTTTGAAAAAAAAAGTTGTGAAAAGGTCCGACATTTATATGTAAACGATTAGGCTATAAAGTCGCCGGTTGGTATTTTAAATGGTTACACCAACTCAACTGAGAAAAGGTTTGCACATTGACCACGTGATGTAACATCGTTAAACCTGATGCGTGAATGGCGAGATTCATTAGGGTCAGAGAACTTGCTTATCTTGGGGCGCTTGAACATCGTGTTACCGGTGGTCGCCACTTTTCAATTAAACTGTTATATGAATGTGTGTGTGTGTGGGTCAATGTCCAATTATTTGGAAGTAGTGTTATGCCTCGTTCGCACCTATATACAAAGGGTTTGAATTTATGTAAAAATTTAGTTTTAAACAAGATATAGCAATGACGTTTTGTAAAAGAGGTTTTTCAAACCTTTATGCTCAATAGTAATTGAGGCCTTTGATACTTCAATTTCATTAAGTGTTCGGCTTGATTGCTTTTATTTTTGAGATGCGAAGCATCTTCGAGAAAATAATATACATAGCAATGCCGAATTCCTTGTGGGCATAACAGCCATCTAAGGAAGTTCGAACACTGTAAATAATGTACAAGCTGATTAGAGCCAAAAATGTCCATCACGAGAACCGAATCTAGATTCAGGAGACTGAATCTGTGATCACATGATTCCTAGGCTCACATGATATAGCAGTTTGTATGAAAGCTGTAAGTAGTTATATATATAAAAGCTATAAATATATATATATACACACATGATCAACCACCACAAAGCACCTCCATTGGGGATCAGAAATGTAAATAAAGCAGTAAAGACGATCAATCGCCATGAAGTAAACTCCAGGCGGGATGAAATGTAAATAAAGCAGTAAAAATGATCAACCACCATGAAGTAAACTCTAGGCTGGACGGAATGTAAATAAAGCAATAAAAGGCCACGAAGTAAACTCCAGGCCAAACAGAAATGTAAATATATATATATATATAAGTGGTAAACTCACCGGATGTAAACCCCAGGCTCATCAAACAAAGTTCCAAAATAGTTTGTTGACTCTGAATGTCCTCAGGGTTATCTCTGAGGTTAGCTTGACCACCCAGGGTTGAATCTGGGCATTGAAGTTGATCTCCCGGGGTTACCTCCGGGGTTGGAACTGACTTTCCTGAGGTTATTTCCTGGGTTGGAAACTAGATCTCTCGGGGTTATCTTCGGGGTTGGGATTAACTCTCTCGAGGTTATCTTCGGGGTTGGAATTGATGTTGTGGTCTTCCAAGGTTATCTATGGAGTGTGAAAAAAGATGTTTTTTACCTCCTGCATAGTTCATAATAGGAAAACAAAATTTTGAGTGTCCACAAATGACATGGATTGTATGCTGGGACAGAAAGACGATAGAGGCCAAGAGCGAGCTATCTACTACCTTAGTAAAATATTCAATAGCAGTGAACACAAGTACACTCTGATTGAGAAAACTTGTTGTGCTTTAGCATGGGCTTCCATGAGGTTATGGCATTACCTCCATGGTCACACAACCCATCTCATATCCCGTGCGGATCCTCTCAAGTACGTGTTCAGTAAACCCATGCTAAATTGTCAGCTGTCCAGATGGCAGTTGATCCTATAACAATTTGACATCGTCTACGTGACGCAAAAGTCTATCAAAGGTCAAGGAATTACAGATCAACTGGCCGCTACACCTTTAGGGGATTTCAAACCCTTAGAAACATACTTCCCCGATGAAGGGGTAATGACAGTTCAGCAACACCATCAGTATGATGCATACCATACGTGGAAAATGTATTTTAATGGAGCTGTAAACATTGAAGGTTCTGGGGCTGGAGCAGTTCTAGTATCCAGTACGGGGGAGCAGTATCTCGTCGCCGTTAAATTGTAGTTTGTCAGCACCAACAACATAGCTGAGTATGAAGGTTATATCATAGGGCTAAAACATGCCCAATCAATGGGTATCAGGCGGTTAACTATCTTTGGAGATTCCAAATTGGTCATCAGATAATCCACGGGAATTTATCACACCAAAGAGCTATATTTTCTGCCTTACCATCGACAAGTTTTACAGATGGCTTCGCAGTTTGAAGAAATCTCCTTCCTCCACATTCCTTGGAATGATTTTGCGGATGCGCTAGCAACTTTAGCCTCCTTGATCAAAGTACCTGACAAGGAAAACATGACAAGCATTCCATTTGCCTTGTAAAAGGCTCCAGCCTATGGGAATTACATTGGAGAAGTATCGAATGAGCTACCTCCCATCCAACACCCTTGGTATCAGCATATCAAAGAGTACTTACGAGATGGATCTACACCCACTGAGGTGAGTTCGATTGAAAGAAGGCTGATCCATCGATTGGCTATGAAATTCTACCTGAGCAGAGATGCACTCTACAAAAGAGATGCAGGACTAGGTCTCCACAGATGTCTGGACAAAGACCAAGCTCAGAGGCTCATGGATGAAATCCATGGTGGAGTATGTGGCCCACACATGAGCGGCCCTCTACTTGTCCAAAAGACCCTAAGAATAGGGCACTACTGGCTCTCTCTCAAGGCTGACTATGATGATCACGTCAAGAGATGCTACCAATGCCAAATTCATTAGAATGCTATCCACGCCCCTCTGAGGGAGCTCTATAATATGAGTTCTCTTTGGCCCTTCTCAATGTGGGGAGTGGACATGATCGGGCCCATCGAGCCCAAAGCTAGTAATGGGCATTAATTTATCATCACCATGATCGACTACTTCACCAAGTGGGTAGAAGCAGCCTCCTTCCCTAGGGTTACCAAAGAAGTTATCATTGGTTTCATCAGAACAATGTCATTTGTTGATATGGACAACCAGAGGTGATTGTGTCAGACAAAACTAAGAACCAATGATGGAGGAGTTATGTAGTAAATTCCACATCAAACATCTCAACTCCGTCATCTACCATCCAAAGATGAATGGTGTTGTTGAATCAGCTAATAAAAACATCAAGAAGATCGTGTAAAAGATGTCCGCCAATCAAAAAGGATGGCCTGACTTGTTGCCTCTAACATTATTAGCCTATAGAACATCAATGCACACTTCCACTGGGGCAACCCACTACTCATTAGCCTATGGGATGGAAGCAGTACTTCCCATAGAGGTGGAAATGGAATACCTCAGAGTGTTGATAGACGCTCAGTTATTCCAACAGAGGATCGCCAGATCCTACAATAGAAAAGTCTGGCTATGGAAGTTTAAATAACATGACTTAGTTTTGAAGAAGAACATTGACAACCAAGATCAGTCTAAGGGAAAATTCACTCTAAACTAGGAAGGCTCGTTTATTGTCAAGAAGGTATTGACATGAGGTGCTCTAAGATCACAGGAAATAGATGGCGATGAATTTCCACATCTCATCAACTCAGACACCGTGAAACGGTACTATGTCTGAAGTTACCATCAAGCAAACATCCTGGTTTTGGATCACCAGATCCCCAGTTAATTCAGGTTTTCTAACCCTCTTAATTGACAACCTTTCTTCATACCCTTCTGCCCCATCAGGGATAAACACACTTTTCAAAACAGCAGTCTGGTTTCAGATCAGTAGATCCTTCACATATCTTTGGTTTTAAAACCCTTCACTCAACTTTGGTTATCCCACTAGGGATTGAACCTTTCCACACCTGCAGTTTTGTCCCGCCAGGGATAAGACTTTTCACACCTGCAGTTTTGTTCCACCAATAAAACTTTTCCCCTGCAGTTTGTCCAGTACATGGGATCAAACTTTGCATCTGCAATCTGTCCTAAACATGGGGTGAACTACGTCGACCTGATCTCTCCCACACATGGGAGTACGTAGGCAACCATTTTTATGTCCCGGTCACCCTATATAAAAAAAACACAACCCTTCTACACCTTTCTACACCCTTTTCACATACAACATTGAACCTATTACACCAGGTTTGAACTACGCAGAACTGATCTCCTCTTTAATAGGAGTACGTAGGAAGCCATTTATGGTTCGGTCTCACTCCCTACCAAAATACAAAAACTTGTCAATGGTACTGGGATCACCCTTAAATTCACCACATTTCATTGGCTTCAGACCAAAGGGATGGAACTACCTGACCTCCCCATAAATAGGAGAGTTGACGACCATCTAAGCTGTGGTTGAATCCTCAAAGAGAAACACTAATCCATAAGAGATGGAACTAACTGGGCTCCCCCATACAAAGGAGTACCGGTGACCATCTATAGTGCAGTTAACCTCAAATAGGAAATCCACACTCCTTTCCACATCTACATAAAGAAACCAGTCCTAAGACACCAAAGAAGGTAGGGGATACACATAGATCAACGATCCATTCTAAAAAATCCTGAGACATCTCAACGTCCATCCGTCAGGGAGGAGTTCAGAATACATCTAGATCACAAGCCCTGAAGAAACATGCAAATATCAAGAAAGTAGCAAGGCACAACTAAAAGGGAAGTGAATCAAAATATATTTCCCTGCCATATATAATATTTTTTGATATATACAATATGAACTGTACATGACAAAATGGCTAAGCTAGTCTGTGTAGGAAGATACAAGCTCATCTAAAAATCAGTGTATATGCGAGCTATCAAGTCTAACATCGCATCTCTTTTAGAAGAAAGAGGTAACGTTGTGAGCTCCTACCCAAGGGTATCTACATGAGTCAACGGATCCATAGTCAACTGCATGGTGACACTGTGCTCATCAATATATGCGCTCATATCGGCAATGATGCTAGTGGTAAGGGATCTCACTGTAGTGCTATCTATAACGGCAACATCCCAAGCAGATATAGATCCATCCCTCTCAATAATCAGTGCATCTCTGGAAGATCTAGCCTCATCCCACTCAGCAATAGCGTTGCCTCTATTAGCTAAAGCATTATCTCTCTCCAATAGAGCGGCATCTCTCCCAGCAAGAGTTATCAACATCAAGACCCTAGTCTGGTCTCTCTCAAATGCCATCAAATGCAAACTCTGGGCTAAATACTCTGAAGGAGGAGTCACAGCTGCAGAAATACTAGGTGAATCAACAATAGCTACTGGCAATCCAGTAAATAACTCCTCCTCGGTGGGAGAATTAATATCCTCCATGGGCTTCACACCATCAGAATCAATCCCCAGCACTGTGGATACAACCTCAGCTAATGTAGTCTCTGTTTCCATCCATGCAGAATACTCTATCAAATAACCCGGATGGCTAACATGAAACGCAGTTAGCTCATGCTGATCCCAATAGGCATACACCCTAGATCTGTCCTCTGCTGATAAGTGGTGAGAAGCCAAACGCTGACCTAATGCCCCCTCAAAAGGCTGAAAGTCCTGAAACTGGTCGAACTGTGACATCACAGCTAGTGGGTGGTAAGTAGTCATGCCCCTCAAACAAGCCAGAGGGAGATAATTCATGTCAGGTGCATGAGTAATGAAGCTATAGGGAGAACTAAGCCCTGTACACGAAAAAATGCCAAATGGATCTCCGATCCCTGTCAAGAACACCAACCAGGACATAGCGTCTATGCACTCTGCTGGCTGAAAGGAGTAAGATATGGCTATCTCATGGGTAAAATAATATCCATACCATCAACAGGTGCCAATCGGTCTTAGATGTGACATGAACCACACATACAACATGACCGAGCTACCTATAAATACCCCTACAGGGTGGGTGCAACAATACATGGCCGATCTCAATGTCTCTGTCACGATCATAGGCACAATGGTATGACCCTCCCTGAGAGCTCTCACTGCCATGATCACGCCAATGTCCAGCTCATCCATATACCGTGGCATGTATACATATGATAATACACACATCAGTAATACGTCTACTCTCGCTACAAATAAGAATAAACTAATAAGAATTAACAATGAATAAAAAGATTCAGTTCTTCAGTTTAGTATCACCTTTTTTATCATAATGGATTAATCAAGTCTAACATTATTTACCCTTCAATGAAACTAATAGCCCTAGGTAATAACAGGCTCTGCTACCTGAAACTCTCCTTAGATTGTCACTCAATGAAACAAACTCTTCACAAGATTATACCTATTATATAACCTTGAACAAGCTATCCAGATTTAATATAATAACATCATTAAGAACTAGGGAATTAGACTATTCCAAGCAACAAACACAAAAGCTTGAATTATTTAACTTGTCTTCTGATAATCCTACCAATACTCAAAAACTTATCCATAATCAAGTATTACTAATTACTACTTATGACTATGAACAATATAAATTACACGTAATACTATTCCTTAATCTAGTATATGATATTTGTTAACCAATTCAATACTGGAGAAATCAAATCAGTTAGACTGAATAGCATTCAGAAATAAAATTAGATTATCAAGAATGAATTTCACGTGAGAAGGAATAAATAATGAATACTCAATTAACCATTAATTATAAATAAGGTTCAACTTCCCTTCCGAACTCAAATAAGAACTTACTTTTCTATAAGCACAAATGAATGAATTTTAATGCTTTTTGTATCATTTTTTTTCTTTCTTGACATTTGAAATGTTTCCTTTTCTTAGGCTTTTCAGTGTTACCCATGTAGTGAACTTTCCACCAACGACTCCCAAACTAGATGGCTTTAGGGCGTTGGGTGTAGAGACACCCCTAGGGCTTACTTATTCAAGTAACAAAGGCCATAAAAGTCGACTAGTCAAGTTTCTTTTATCCATCACACTTTTCAGCTTGCATATCGATGCTTCCTTAGGCTTGGATACCCAGTTAATTCGTACAATGGACATTGAAGTAGATTTTTCAATCATCTTATATTTCTTGTTCCTCCTTTTTCTGTTTTTTTCATTCATCTCTTATTTTCAACTTTTTCTCCACATGGTTCTGCATAACATAAGCAAGTTAAATAGTTCTAAGTCATGAAATCAGTGCACATAGACAACTCCAAAAATAACTTAGCATTCAGAAATAAAATCAAATTATCAAGAATGAATTTCACGTGAGAAGGAATAAATAAGGAAGACTCAATTAAACATTAATTATAAATAAGGTTCAACATTCCTTCCGAACTGAAATAAGAACTTACTTTTCAATATTTTTCATAGAACTTTCTCTTTAGCACAGATGAATGACTTTTCATGCTTTTCTCATCTTTTTTTTCATTCTTTACATGTGAAATGTTTCCTTTTCTTAGGCTTTTCAGTGTTACCCATGTAGCGACCTTTCCACAAACGACTCCCAAACTAGATGGCTTTAGGGTGATTAGTGTAAAGACACCCCTAGGGCTTACTTATTCAAGTAATAAAGGCCACAAAATTTGACTTAGTCATGTTACTTTTATCCATCACACTTTTCAACATGAATATCGATGCTTCTTAAGGCTTGGATACCCAGTTAATTCGTACAATGGACATTGAAGCAGATTTTTCAATCATCTTATTTTCCTTGTACCTCCTTTTTTTTGTTTTTTTCATTCATCTCTTTTTTCAACTTTTTCGCCATATGGTTCTGTATAACATAAGCTGGTTAAATAGTTCTAAGTCATGAAATCAGTGTACATAGACAACTCCATAAATAACTTAGCCAAATAAGCATGTTTCTTATATTCAAGTACTCATGTATCCAAAATTCAATTCAAATCAATTACTATGGATCATGGCTTAGTTTTCCTCATCCATTAACCAATTAAGCACTAAACAGATTTTGAAATTTAGCATTAATTTTAATATTTGACTTTAACCTTTTTAATACTTAGTCAAATAGAATCATGAAATCAAAAATTTTGTTTTTAGAAATTTTCAAAAGCAATTTTTTTTCAACTTCCCATCAAATTTGGATCAAATTCAAATAATTAGCACAGTAGTAAACAAGGATCAATCCCACAAAGAGTGATTTGTTTTCTATTTATTCACTTATTTCCAATAAGATGTGGGTTTTGAATTGATTAAACAAAAATAAGCTAATAAGCATTAACAATGAATAAAAAGCTTCAGTTCTTTAGTTCAGTATCACCTTTTTACAATAATGGATTAATCAAGTGTAACATTATTTACCCTTTAATAGAACTAGTAGCCCTAGGTAACAACAAGCTCTGCTACATGAAACTCCTTTTAGATTGTCACTCATTGAAATAAGCTCTTCACAAGATTATAACCATTATATAACCTAGAATAAGCTCTCTATATTTAATATAACAACATCATTAAGAACTAAAAAATTAAACTATTATAAGAAACAAACACACAAGCTCGGATTATTTAACTTGTCTTTTGATAATCATAGCAATACTCAAAAGCTTGTCCACAATCAAGTATTACTAATTACTACTTGTGACTAGGAACAATATAAATTACACGTAATACTATTCCTTAATCTAGCATATGATATTCGTTAACCAATTCAATCCTGCAGAAATAAAATCAATTAGGCCAAATAGCATTCAGAAATAAAATTAGATTATCAAGAATGAATTTCACGTGAGAATGAATAAATAATGAATACTCAATTAACTATTAATTATAAATAAGGTTCAACATCCCTTCCGAACTAAAATAAGAACTTACTTTTCAATATTTTCATAGAACTTTCTCTTTAGCACAGATGAACGAATTTTCATGTTTTTCCCATCATTTTTTTTCTTTCTTGAAATGTTCAATGTCTCCTTTTCTTTAGGCTTTTCAATGTTACACATGCAGTGAACTTTCCACCAACGACTCCCAAACCAGATGACTTTAGGGCCTTGGGTGTAGAGACATCCCTAGGGCTTACTTATTTGAGTAATAAAGGCCACAAAAATTGACTAGTGAAGTTGCTTTTATCCATTATACTTTTCAGTGTGAATATCGATGCTTTCTGAGGCTTGAATACCCAGTTAATTCGTACAATGGACATTGAAGAAGATTTTCAATCATCTTATTTTCCTTGTTCCTCCTTTTTCTTTTTTTTCATTCATCTCTTTTTTTCAACTTTTTCTCCACATGGTTCTGCATAACATAAACAGGCTAAATAAATCTAAGTCATGAAATCAGTGCACATAGATAACTCCACAAATAACTTATCCAAATAAGCATGCTTCTCATATTTAAATACTCGTGTATCACAAATTCAATTTAAATCAATTACTATGGATCATGACTTAGTTTTCCTCATTCATTAACCAAATAAGCACCAAATAGATTATAAAATTTAGCATCAATTTTCAATCTTTGACTTTAACCTTTTTTATACTTAGTCAAATAGAATCATGAAACCAAAAAATTAATTTTTAGAAATTTTCAAAAGCAATTTTTTTCAACTTCCCATCAAAATGGTATAAAATTCAAACAATTAGTGTAGTAGTAAGCAAGGATCAATCCCAAAGAGAGTGATTTGTTTTGTATTTATTCACTTGTTTCTGATAAGAAGGGGGTTTTAAATTGATTAAACAAGAATAAACTAATAAGAATTAACAATTAATAAAAAGCTTCAATTCTTAAGTTTAGTATCACATTTTTACAATAATGGATTAATCAAGTGTAACATTATTTACCCTTTAAAACTAATAGCCTAGGTAACAACAAGCTCTGCTACTCGAAACTCCCCCTTAGATTGTCACTTAAAGAAACAAATTCTTAACAAGATTCTAACCATTATATAACCTAAAATAAGCTCTCTAAATTTAATATAACATCAACATTAAGAACTAGGGAATTAAACTATTCCAAGCAACAAACATATAAGCTCGGATTATTTAACTTGTCTTCTGATAATCATAGCATTACTTAAAAGCTTGTCCACAATCAGGTATTAATAATTACTACTTGTGACTAGGGACAATATCAATTACACGTAATACTATTACTTAATCTAGAATATGATATTCGTTAACCAATTCAATACTGCAAAAATCAAATCAGTTTGGCCAAAGAGCTTTCAAAAATAAAAATAGATTATCAAGAATGAATTTCATGTGAGAAGGAATAAATAACGAATACCCAGTAAACCATTAATTATAAATAAGGTTTAACATCCCTTCCGAACTAAAATAAGAACTTAGCTAATGTCTTCAATCCTCTAATGTTGTAGATGAGAGATGATAGAATAATAGTAGATGGTAGAATGAATAGTAGATGGTTGAATGAATCCCTAAAACCCAGACTATTACATCTATTTATAGTTCTAGACAAAGTCTTAAATCCTATGAGAACTAGAAATTCAAATCCTAAAAAGAATTATAAATCACAACTAATTTCCATAAAGAAATAGAATCTAATTTGGTAAGCAAATATCAATATAAAAAGGTCTAAATATAATATAAATATCAATCATATTTCATGTAGAAGTCTTCCATAATCTTGTTTTACAAAATCTCTAAAAATCCAAGATTTCCAAATTTTCTCTCTCAAATTCGCTGGGGCGAATTTCCTTTTCCTACTGTGACGTTCTTTGGTAAAATTATCACAACTTTTGATTCAGGAAGAGTTACGGGACATGCTACCTATCAAATCGAAGCTCTCAACGAGATCTACAACTTTCATTCTTTAAGAATTGACAAATTAAGGCTGGATCAAGGTCAAAATTGGGCTCTAAGTGACTGATTTGTAAATTATAACTCCAAACTTTGAGGTTCAACATCCATTTGGTAAAAAGATCATAACTTTTTCATTCAAGATGTTCCAAAAAGCTAAGAAATAGATCTACAATAAAATTCAAGTCCCAAGCCAAGACCATGCATCCATTTTAGCATTCAAAACACAACGATCTTCCCTTTTTCCTTATTTCAGCCCCAATTCTTCCTGAAATCATTAAACACCTTAATAAGATCATATACACATAAAACATGTAATAAACCTAAACATAAAGGAATTGAAATAAACGAATAATATGAACTCATTATCAATCAATACCAGCCAATTCTGGATCATCTCTTGAGGATATGTTTAAAGCTTTCATGAATTAAGCACACATGTTCAACAAAGAGACAACGACTTCCATTCACAATATGGAGAACTAAGTAGGTCAACTAGCTACCATAGTTGGTAGATTAGAAACTCAATGCTCAAGGAGGTTACCTTCTTAAACTGTTGAGAATGTAAGGGCAATTACTTTGAGAAGTGGTGCAGAGGTATGGCAGTCAGAGAAGTCAAAGCTTACTCCAGGAACAGACAGCGGTTGTGAGATCCCGAATTTTATGAAATGAAAGTATTCAATTTTCTTATAATTATTATGTTATTTAGTAAATGGTTAAATTGATAAAGGTTAAAATTAAGGGTGATATTTGAAAATTTTGCAAAGTATGCAAGTTGATATAAAATATTCGTTGTGTCGGGGAATATTCGATTGGTCGGGGAATATTCGTTTTAACAGAGAATATTCATACGACGGCACAATCATTGGTGGACCCCACAACAGAAGTATTGTCATAGTTAGAAAACGACAGAAATATCTTTTTATAAAAATAACTATGAAAGTTTTACCGTTAAACTGTTGAACTACCCGGTAGTAAAGTACGAAGAATACGCTGTGGTTGCATAAAGTGGCACACTAAGTATTAATTATTGATGCTTACGTGAGAAGTTACTCAGTTTTATTCAATTATTGTCACACTATTTTATATTATTAAATAAATAATTGAGATGACACAGTTATTCATATTATTATTTGCAATATTGATAATTTCTAGAATTTCTGTCAAGGAGAGGTTTGGTCACCTAATTGTGCGCCAATAAGGAGAAATACTTATCGAAAAGCCCTCTCTTTCCTGGAAACGACCTGGTTGTTAAATATTGTTATTTATAATATTAATGATGAATAAGTTCGTGTTGATTAAAGATGAAATTGATAGTTCCATTGTGTTGGGATTATTAGTGTTAGTGAAAATCAACATTTATTTCAAAAATAATTGATGTATGAAAGTTATACTGATCAATCGGGTAATTAATCGGATAAATTAGCAATTAATTGCTATTAAGTCACATGCTTATAACTATGTGATCACATGTGTGTACTATTGATTCACATTCATGTACTATTAGGGGAGTTGGTGCAAGATTGATAATACTTGCATAACTAAGTTAAAAATGGAGGTACTATACTGTAATTCATATTTTCACATGTATAGAACTATTGATTCACATGATTGAACTATTAATTCACATGATGTACTATTAGGGGAGGTGTTGCAAGTTTGATAATACTTGCAGGACTAAATTAAAAATGAAGGAAAAGATGAAGGTATTGTACTGTAATATTTTGAGCCCCAAAACGTGCAATTATTAAAACTATATTTTTCTATAAATAGAAGCTCATTCTTCATTCATTCTCACCAATTCACTAAGACTCACAAGAGCAATTATAGAGAGAGAAGCTATAGGGAGAAAGAAGAAGAATAGTCTGCTACTTCACTACTCCAGTATCCAGTCTTCTTCTGAGGTAAGGGGTATTATTTATTTCATATTCTGAAGAGATTATTTTTCATATTCGTATGAATATTATTTTTGTTCAATATTCGTAAGGAATATCATTTTCGTTCAATATTCATTGTCTTCGCTTAATATTCGTAAGGAATATTATTTTCATTCAATATCCATAAGGGATGTTATTTATTTCTTATTCGTAAGGGGTATTATTTATTTCATATTCTGAAATGATGTTATTTTTCGTATTCCTATGAATATTATATTTGTTTAATATTCGTAAGGAATATAATCTTCATTCAATATTCGTAGGAATATTATTTTCGTTCAACAGTCGTAAGGGGTATTATTTTTTCGTAAATGATATTATTTCTTTCAATATCATTATGCCGGAATATTGGTACGAATTTTATTGTGGAATTTCTACCTTTTTGTGTCGGGATTACTATTCACTCTAGTATTATTCACTCGAGTATTCGGGGCACTTTTTGTGCCGGAGTACTATGCATGAGTTACTATTCACAGGTTACTATTCACCCAGTTACTATTCACTCTAGTATTATTCACTCGGGTATTCGGGGCACTTCTCGTGTCGGAATACAATTCATGTGTTACTATTCACCTGGTTACTATTCACTCTAATATTATTCAGTCTAATATTTGGGACACTTTACATGCTAGGGTACTATTCATGAGGTACTATTCCCGAAGTACTATTCACAGGGTACTATTCATGGGGTACTATTTACCGGAAAAATTTATTTCTTTTCTGTCCAAATTATTTTTGGTATATGAATATTATTCTTGAATTTTACTCCACAAAGCAGTATCATGTTGACAATTTGGATATTTTTACACTCTGGATAAATTTAAAGTCTTTAATATTTATCCTTGATTTCGTTTGATTAATGCTTATATCATTGTCATCATCCTCATGCTTATATTATGATGAAAGTCATCTTTGGCTTACGTGCATAGATGGACTGTTGATTATTGATTTTACAGTTGTATATCTTTGGCTTACATGCAAAGATGGACTGTTGATTATTGGTTTTACAGTTGTATATCTTTGGCTTACGTGCAGAGATGGATTGTTGATTATTGGTTTTATAGTTGTATATCTTTGGCTTACGTGCAAAGAGGGATAGGTGTATGACATGATCATAACCACTGGTGATAATAATGAATATCCTTGGCCCGTAGTGCATGGATAATTCGATGATGTGATTGGCAGGATCATGACCATTAGTTAACAGTTGAATGTCTTTGGGTCGTAGTGCATAATTTGACGGAGTAATTGATTGGTATGATCATGACCACTATGGTTTTATAGTTGAATATCTTTGGCCCGTAGTGCAAAGATAGACAACTGATTGGTATGATCATTGTTATTACATTTGAATATCTTTAGCCTTTGGGGTAAGGATATTGAGTAAACATTCTATTAAGCCTTTGTGGCAAGGAGAAACTGTTGATTTACATGATTATAAATATGAATTATGGATTTAACTATAATCTTTGGTGGTTCAGGTGATGATAGTTCTTTTTGTCTTAGGTATAACAAAGAACTGTTGTTGAGTATTACAGGAATGAAATATTAACGATGGACTTTTAATCTAGAAGAGATAGTAGTCATTATGTTCTACTTGACTCTTCTAATGGATTGCTTGTTCCGCTGCAGTTAAACTTGATGTTTATTGTATTTTATCAGTTTAACACTGTTGAAGGCTAAAGATAATTTATTCTGCATTATCTTAGTCATAACATTTCTTACTGGGCTAGTTGAGCTCACCCTTTTCTTTCACTGTTCTCTTTAGGAAATGAGAATATAGCTGGGACGAGTCAGGAAATGGAGTGATGGTCTAGGATAAGAGGCTTTAGTAGTCCTCACTATTTTGTGAAATAGTGTGACAATAATTGTAATGAGGACTCCATTGAGAGTGGATATTGTCTAGAAGGCAATATTCTTGTTTAAACTCTCAACTATGTTTTGTCGTATATTACCCGACAGTTGTATAATTAAGTTTGTGAGTTATGTACCATGTATCTGGCGACCCAAGATGGGTGATGTATACCTATTTTGGGGGCGTCACAATAGTGCTATATGGGAAAATGTAGTGTCCAAAGCCAACACTAAATTTAATGAGGAGGAGCAAGAGGTAGAGGAGAATGAACTGATAATTTCTTTAGATTTTTACAAGGAGGATATGGATGATGGTACATCCCCATCTATGCAAACAATAAAAACACTGAGTGATAAACACCATAGAACCTTAACCATGGAATTGGATGATTTAAAGGTCCAGTTTAACATATATGTCGCTAAGAGGTATCTTGGTAGTGTTAATTTGGTTTTTGTTATTCATGATATTAACTATTCAGTGCAAGAATCTTTTGATCGAGAACAAATACAAAAGGAGGATTAAAGGTTGTAATGGAGCAGAATCAAAATGTGAAGGATGCTCCTAATTTAGAATTGAAACTGTTACCAGCTCACGTGAAGTACACAAGTTGAATTATATAGAGTGGGAAGGGAGTTATCGAGTTAATGACAATAAACAAAGGCAGCTACTTGGGAGGCAACCCATGACTCAAATTTAAATTTGTATCCCTTTTACTTTTACTTTTTATTTTTTAGTTGCATTATATTTAGTTACTCTATCTTTGCATGATTGTCTTACATTGGTTTGAGTGTGGAGGGAGGTTTAGGTAGGTTATGCTTTAAGTTTAATAGTCCAATCTAATCCGAGTATGTATTTTGTGGAAAAATTGAACAAAATTGATTTTCTTTTGTTGTGATTCTATGATTTTATTTGGCTAAGTTTTCAAAGGTTTCAAACATAAATTGAAAGTTGATGTTGATGGATAGAATTTGTTTGATGCGTACTTGGTTGATAAATGATGATAACTGAGTCAGGATCCATAGTTAACTGATTTTGATTGAATTTTTGTTGTATAAGTACTCGAATATTTGATATATGCTTACTTCGATAAGTTTTGTGTGGGATTTGACTAATGTGCACTGATTTCATAATTTGGAATTGATTAACTGCTTATCTAGTTTACAGGACCATGTGAAAGAAATTTTTTTGGAAAACTTGAAAAATAAGTTTAGAAAAAAAGAAGAAAAAAAGTGCATAATCATGTGGTGGGTATAGATGGAACGTAAAGCACACTCTCCCATAAACACATGCAGATAAGTGAGATGTAGTATAAAATGCACTCACTTACAAAAGAGTAGAATGTGAAAGCTGAAATAGAGCATAAAATGCATTCACCTAAAAAGGAAAAAAAAGAATTGTAGGCTCTATTAGATAAAAACATTAAAATAGCAGAAAAGCATGTTCTGGGTTGTGAATCAGTTGTGCACAGTTGTTTTTCCATATATACTTAGTTGGGTATGTGTGTTCATCGTAGGAAAGATATTTATGTGGATGTATTTTAATTTAATGATGTTTAGTGGTGAAGGACAATGTTGTTTTTGTGAGTTGATTCATAGAGTGTTGATCAAATTTCTGTTGGTTAGTATTGATATTCATGGTTGGAATTGAATTGAAACCTTCGAAAGGTTGGTTGATTAGAATTCATTTGATTTTAATATAACCTTTGTTTTTGTTTACATGAGGATGTGTAAAAGCTAAGTGTGGACGAATTTGATGAGTGCGTAATATTATATAATTTTAATTCCTTTATTCTTAGTTTTATTACATGTTTTATGTGTATATGGACTTATTAAGGTATTTATTGATTTCAGGAGGAATTGGAGTTGAAAAGAAGAAAAGAGGAAAAACATGTTGTTGAAGAGCAGAGTGGCGAGGCCAAACCACTGGACAGTACAAATGCAGCACGGTCTGAAGATGAGAAAAAGGCCTTTGGAGTTTGGGTCGGTTCCTAGTTTATTTTGGAAGCGGCCGTGCTGATGCAGAAACTTAGAAAATTATTTCAGCTTTGTATTTTATGGAATCCTACTAGGTCTTGGATTGTTATTTCTTTGAGATATATGATTTTATTCTAGGAGTATAAATAGGTCTCTCTAGTTATATTTTATATTATCTTTATACCAAAGTGAACCCTAGAAATGGAGGTAAGATGGAAGACGTGTCAATCAAAGTTCTTTATTTTCAGTTTTAAGGGATGTTGAACTATATTTACAGTTAATAGTATAATTGAGTTTCATTGTCTATTCCTTCTTATATGAGATTTATTCTGATAATGTGTTTTAATTGATTAGTTGATATTTTATCTGATTAATTTGATGTGGTCAGTTAGATTGATATGATTAATATAATATGATAGATTAAGATATAATATTAAACAAATGATGTTGTATCTGATCACATGTACTATTCAGTAATAATTCTTGATTGTATTACTGTGATTATCAGAAGATAAGTTAAATAATTCATGATTGTATGATTATTGCTTGGAATAACCTAATTCTCTAATTCTTAATTCTGTTGTTATATTTAATCTAGACTAAACATTCTGGGTTGTATAATAATTAGCGTGTAGTAGGGGTGATTGTCACATTAGATTTAAAATCTAAGGAGAATTTTGAATAATTAGATATTGCGGTTATCTAGGCTTATTAATTTCATTGAAGGAAGAGATAATGTTAACTTGATTTTGTTGTTACTACAAATTGGTGAAATTGAACTGAAGAACTAAAACTTTAATTTATTTGGTTATCTATATTAATTTAATTCTGTTAATTATAATTCACTCAAAACCCCCAAAACCTTTATTTATTATTTGTTGTAGAAAAATTAGGATAATTTCATAACAATATCATTCTCTGTGGGATCAACCTTTACTTGATAATGTTCTTATTATTCGAATTCGTAGAGTACCGTGAGGTTTAATTTTGGAGTGTTAAACGATAGCTCTTAGATCTCCCCACATTCCTTTAGTCTTGTTTGAATTTGATCGTGTCATGTCCTCATCAAGGCGTTCTCCAATAATAAGACCACCCATACATTTTCTGACCCAAGTGAATTTTTCCCCAATAAACCTAAGATCCAATGTATTATAATGTCTTATGCAAGAAGAAACTAAACTAACTTTATAGTTATTTATAGGGCGACATCTTCTTTTGTTTGCAAGGCATGCACATATAGGCCGCTTGGCCTAGCCTGGACTCAAATTAAAAAAAGGTCGGGCCAAGACGAGTATTTGAATTAAAATCCTAGTCTGTGAAGGCCTGCTGCACAGGCACAAGCCAAGGCCGGACCAAGTTAAGCCCGATCATGCTAATCTTTAAATTTTTTTACTTGAACAATCTTAATTTGAAAGATAAAATTGTTAACTAATGTGGGACTTTAAAAGTTTAAATGAAGAAACAAATATGACTTTCAAATTAATAATCTGTGAACATGTAGTTAAAATAGTTTAAGTTTGATGTGTGATGAAATTTTTTGTGGAACACAATTAAGTGATTTAAATTTTTGTGGAACACCCCAATGGAAAAACCTTTTTCACCAGATCATTGCCCATTCCCATTATCAAAACCATCACTATTCTGAATGAGATATAATGGGGTCTTAACAGATGAATTGCTAATTGTATTTAAGAGATGCCATATTTATAAGTAATTTCTCTGACTCTCTAAGTTAATGGCAATGTTGCACTTTCTTTTATAAAATGAAAGCCATTCTTTACTATCATTTTCCTTATTAGGAATGAAAGAAAAAGGGTTCATATCAAATCAACTTTTGAATGTACATTTACTAGGACGAACTTCTTAATTCTTAGAAGCATAAAGAAGTCTTTGATTATGTGTCTTCAACATACATTCAAAAATTGATTTGATATGAACCCTTTTTCTTTCATTCCTAATAAGGAAAATGATAGTAAAGAATAGCTTTCATTTTATTATATATATATATATATATATATATATATATATATATATATGTATATATTATTCTCGCATATTATTATAATTTAGAATTCACACAGTCTACCTCTTTCATCACAAACAAATAGATGGTGAGTGGGATTTATACCCACGAATCGGATCCTCTATTGCTTAAGAAGTTGATTGATCGTTGTAATTTATATCGCTTTTATATTATTTTGTTATTTTTTTTATTCATATATATTGTGCAGGGCTTATCGGGTTATTTCCAACTTGTAGGGGTATAAAGGTCAAATTCCCTACACCGACATTTCAAGAGAGCCTACATGAGCTTAAATCAATGCAGGCGCCCTACACGGCCAATAGTGACATCATCTCAGTGTTGCAGCGTACCAATTCCTTTATAAACTGGCGCTATAGCGCCACTTATTAACCTAGGATATTGACTCAATGCTGCAACGCCGTTGCAAGGCTAAATCTTGGCACTGCAGCGCCAGTTCTGGTTCCCAAGCAAACAAGAGCTGGATTTGACCTAGCAAAAGGGAAAGACACACACACACACACACACACACACACATATATATATATATAGACATAGAGAGTGGGGGCAACCTCCTTCATGGATGACATATCCCCTCTAGGATACTCTATCTCTCCTTCTCTTTTGCAATTTTTTTTCCATTTTCTAGTAGGTTATGTTTGTACATATAGTTTAGATAGATTAGGGAGATGTTTGGGTTTTCATGGAGCTCAAGAGCAATTAGCAACATGAATTGAAAAGCTTGAAAGGAATGGAATACTTAGAGACTGAAGAAGCTTTGACAGAGTTTATTCTTCTTTATTTGATTTCTCTAATTTTGTAATCCATAAATGTTGTTTATATTGTTAATTATGTTTAGTTTAAGAGCTATGAACTAATTATTGGCTCTAAGGTTATGATGAAACTCTTTGTTAATTTTAATTGAATATCTTATCTCTTTGGTTGGCACCATATGGATTGGATCAATATATTCATGCTTAATGATTCTTGCTAAGAAATTAGTGATGATTTTGGTAATCTATATGAAATTGAAAGAGGAATTGTAGATTTAAACCTTGATATATTGGCATGTGATTATGAGTTGTCTACTTGATTCAACTGCATAATTTGTGTATAGAATAGATGTGACACACCCAAATTCAGATCACACTTGTCTCAAATTTGGTTGTCACGTACTAACTCTAATAATAAATCAAAATCTCACACAACAGAATAATAGAATAAATTACATTGTTATAATATAATTATTCTTATCCCAAAGTCTCGCAACCGTTACCAATACAATATAACTTAAATTAAACATAGCTTAATATAAATAAGTTTTCTACAATAGAATAATAGTACATTCCTGGCACTATGGAAATAACTACTCCAAGGCCTTCTCTCTACCCTTGTGTAAATCTCCCAAATCCAGGTACTTGAAACCCGAACTCGGTGCTTCACAATACCATTTCTATGAGCGAAATAATACTAATACTAATAATAATAACAATAATATATATAACAAACTTAATTTACATAACTATCAGAGGCTAGCTCCCAAGTACGTAACCTTTAATCATTCATTACATAGCATGATAGATAATATATATCATTGTCTTAATAATATCAAACTATTACATAAACTACCACAAATCTTATTTGGTTAGCTTTCCTTTTCCTTTGTTTCTGCATGAGCCTTCTAGTTCTTCACACTTAGCTGAAAACATTTAAATTAAGCAAGGATGAGCATTTGAGTGCCCAACAAGTAATAGTAATTATATAAATTAGCTGAAAGAATTTAAATGTTTTCTTTATACTACCCTTCTACAACAAATCAATAGTTTTGAAGTAATCTGAACTGATAATAATAACATAACAACCCTCTTTCAAATTTTTGAAACTACGTACTGACTATAAATAGGGTTAAGGTGACATACTATGAACATTGTTTTCATTTTCAAAAAGGTTAAATAGAACTTCATCTGTAAACCGTCATAACTTATGGGCACGGGTGTGATCAGCCCGTTGTACCCTGTATTTATTAATACTACATGCAAGAACGATGTTATCATTCACTCTGTCCACCTTGGGTGCATAAAAAGTTTTCCCGTGTAAGAGATGTTCATACTTGTCGGGGTTCCAAACCAAAGCAATTCGGTTGGATAATAATAAGGTTTTATCTTGTTCAACAATAATCTATAATTCAACATATATATATATATATATGGGTAATTAACAAAGGTGTATCAACATGTGATTAAATACAATGATTATTCAAGTGGGGACACTTGTATAACCATTTATAGAAAGTAACAAACATAATATATATCTGAATTACCATATACTAACATGTTGATAATCAATGAGTGTATAAAATATATATATATATATATAACAATAAGGTTAATAATCTGTACAGTAATAATATAATTCTGAAACATTCTTACTCATGTCCATTGCATAAAGAAAATGCAAAGGTAGGATACTTGCATGTTCTGCTGCTTACAAAATGCAACTTAGTTTTATCTTTTATATCATGACCTATCATTAATCATATCATTCGTTCGATTAGAACAATATACTATAACACATAGTCTTTGCTTTTCGCGATCAAAGACATAACCTAATCACATTATCACACATGTTTACGATCGTATTGGATCACAAACAAACATTAACACAATCAAAATATCTAAGTCAGATCAATTTTGAAACATGTCGGAGATATCGAATGACTTTATTATCGGTAATTATCGAAGTCTAAGACTCTACAATCAAGTTCAATATAATTTAAACATCGGTCAAATTATTTTTAAACGACTTATAATAATTTTTAAACAATTATTATAATCTATCATTAATTTTCAAACACAGGAATCATTATTAAATCATTTAAATATCAAATAATTCTATTATCATTAACATTTAATTAATATTAAACAATTAATAAAACTATTGCCAAAATATTAAAGTTATTTATAATAACTTAGAATATTTTAAAGTATTAATATCGCCCTTAAATGATTTTTAAAATATTTAAAATTATTTTTAAATAATTACCATAAATATTAAAATATTAATGTATTATTTATCCAAATATTAAAAGTCATTAATTATAACTTAAAATATTTTTAATTTATTTATATCCTTTTAAATGATTTTAAATCAATAAAACTATTTTTAAACTATTTATTTAATATAATTATTAAATAAATTTAATATCATTAATGTTAAATTAATATCATTACTATTAAATTATTAATGAAATTATCCTTTAAATAATAAAAGTTATTTTTATAACTTAAAATATCTTTAAACACTTTATTTTCATTTAAAATGATTTTTATAATATTAAAATCATTTTTAAAGTAATTTATTTAATATAATTATTAAATAACCTTAATATCATTAATAATAATTAATTAATGAAATTTATCTTTAAATATTGTAAGTTATATTTTATAACTTAAAATATTTTTAAATGCCTTATTATTATTTAAAATAATTTTTAATATAATAAAATCATTTTTAATTTATTTATTTAATTCATTTATTAAATAACTTAATTATCATTAATATTAATTTATTAATGAATTTCATCACAAAATATTAAAAGTCATTAAAATAACTTAAAATATATTCTTATATCATTATATAATTTTAAATGATTTTTTAAATATTAAAATCATTTTTAAATAATTTATTTAATATAATAATTAAATAAATTAAATACCTTTAATATTTCAAAAATATTAAATATTTATGAAATATATTAAAAATAATTAAAAACTAATTTTCAGACTTTAAACTAATTTTTAATAATTTATTTTGTATTTTTTAATAATTAAAAACTAATTTTTTATAATTATTTAATAAAAATATAATTTTTTATATTGAAACTGTCGCTAAAGACCACCTATAGCGACAGAACCGTCGCTATAGGTGTTCCTCATGTTCATCTTCAAATCCCAGAACACCATGTCAGTTTCGAGGATGCTAGGTTTGACCATACTTAATTATATGATCCAATCGATTACTGGGCTTGAAACGATTTTAGAGTTGTAGTACAGATGTAGCACTAATGCCACAAACAGAGAGTATAGCTATAACATGCCACAACAGTAAGATATGATTAATCAAAAAGCTTGTCAGACATGTTCTTCATTTCTGGGTTACCCAGAAATGAAGAACAGTCTAAGGTTCCACTTTCCAGCCTCCACTACATTATAGGCTTGTAATGTTTTTATGATATAATGATTTCATGTTGTAGAAAGCATGTAACTTAATAGATCTATTACAAAATATTAACAAAACAACAACAAAATAACGAGATCTGGTCCGGTCAAACCATGTCAGAAGCCACGCTCATGAACTTTCTGGGTTACCCAGAAAGCTCATCCGTGGACTTTCTGCTTGGTTTGACCATCCCCCAATTCCAATATGTTTGTGATAAAAGCGATCTAAAAACATTAACATGTAGTATAACTACCATACAATAACCTTATCACAACAACAAACACAAATCAACAATAAACTGAAAGATCTAGCCGGTTTAAAACATTGTCAGGCCGGTTCTGGGCAGTTTCTGGGTGACCTAGAAACGCCCAATCATGGCCGGTCAACGGATTTTGACCACGATTATCTTACCATCTGTTCATGATATGAACTTAATTCAAGTTCCAGCTTAAAGAGCTCATACCATACTACATATTAAAAACATAAAATGACCAAAAATAGAAACCAAGAAAGATCTACAGCCTCTTACATTCATTGTCAGAACATAAAATAAACTTTTTCCAAATTTGCAAAAACACTAGATCTGAGCTTATAGATGTTATGGATCTAATATCTATCAACCCAGATCATCACTATATACTATAAACAACACATTTTAACACTTAATCATAACATCTAACATGCAGATCAAGATCAGATTATAGCTAGGGTTTTTATACCTTTCTAAGAACAAAATCTGATTCTAGCTTCTGATTTGATAGTGGTGTTAGTGGGGCTTGAATATGGGACTGAATAACTTATAATTTTCGTTGGTTTTGAGTGGAGAGGAAATGGTTGAATGCTTGTGTCAAATGGTCTAACAAATGGTAATTTCTCTCTCCCAATATATATATATATATATATATATATATATATATATATCAAGTTAGATGCATTGTATGGCTGATCTAGTGGCTGATACACATTAATGTAAGTTACATGGAGTGGGTAGATTTGGTAAACAACTTCACCTAAGGTCAAAACCTACCTATTAGCCTCAATAATGCACAAAAGGGTAAACATGTCATTTGGCTTATAATTTTAATGGCAACCTTTGTAATCTTGACAAACCCTTAGGGTTTGACCCTTAGGGTTTAACCCTAAGGTTTAATTAGCACAAAATGAATTTCTAGGTTTTCATTTAGGGTTTAAAATAAAAATGAAAATAAAATTAGTTTCTAAAAATAGAAATTTAGGGTTTATTAATTAGTTAAGTTTTCTAATTACCTTATACAGGAACATTAAGGTTTAATATCACTAATATAATTAACCTTGCTAATTTAGTAATTAGGGTTTTCAATTTTTACTAATTAGGGTTACCAAATTACAATTAAGATCTTCTATAATTAGGGTTTCCTAATTAGTATCAAATCTTTATAATATCCAGCATGCACCACTTAACACATTAACAGATTTTTAAAGTCTAATTTGACTTCAGAATTAGGGTTTAACAGTAATACTAGGGCTTTGCTGAAAGTAGTATGCACACAAGCCAATCATGTTTGATGATAAAGCATATACTTTGTAACAATCTTATTCATTTATTAATAAAAAGTATTAATTTATTAAAGGCTTTTAATTATCTACATGATGTTGTTTTATAATATGTGATAAACCCATAGTTTTAAGCAATGCTTTTAGAATAATGATGATGATCATTCTAATGAGATCTAAATTCTTAGAAAGCTTAAAACTAAAATAGTTCCCAATCATTGGATTACTAAATTGGGGATTAGTGAATCCGAATAGATTGGTACATACGTTGCTTGCTCATTGGATGAGGATGATTGATCTCATGATCATTTGTGTGGAGACACTAAAGCAAGTATGTAGGTTCTTATTAGAGAATAAGTTCACTGAACGTGGCTCGCTAAGGAATACCTAATGGAGTTTTATTTGCCTGTCAATAGGAATTCCTGTAGTGATAGTAGTACAAGTAATCCTTGGACTTGAGATCATCATAGTATCTTGTGTATGATGAATTATACTTTGACTTATTCCTTAAGACCCTTAGGGTATATCAAAGGGTATGCTTAGGTATAATAAGTTGTACATGGAGATAATGTATGATCAATAAAGAATCTACCACTTCTAATAAAGAAGAGAAATGTCTATGTGATTCGATAAATGACAACCCAAGAGTCCTTGGCCAAAGCGAGTAATGAAATTAGAAAGGAGTTTCTAATTTGTATTATTTGGAGTTGTGCATTTAAGGATCGAAATACATATAATTAAATAAAATAAGACTTGACAATAATTCCATGTCTTATATTTAATTGGGACATCAGATGGTGGAAGGATTGAATTATACAGTAACTATTTACTCAAAGGTTCTTTAATGATTAATGTTGAAATCTATATTATCCGGGAAAGTCGTTGATCGCTAGGGGAGGCTTATCCCTATTGTAGAATAAATATTATTTAAATAAATTAATTGTTTAATTTATTTATTTAAATAAGATTAGAATTGTTCTAATTGATTTATTCACAAATAGGTTTAATATGGAGAACCTAAAGGGTCACACCATAAAAGGAAGAATAATTATTTAAGAAGTTAATGGCATAATCGTAATAATATGTTATGTATATTTAATTTAATCTATGGTGATAGAATAAATTAAATAGCTTAATATTTATTATTTAATATTTTAGAAATATTAAATATAAATTAATAAGAGGAGTCTTATTAATATTATTATAATTATTATTATTTTAATTTCTAAAAGAGTTTAGGAATTAATTTAATATAAGTACTCTCATTTATTCCTAATTGGATTAGGAAGGAAAATTAGTTAAAGGAGTTTAATTAATTATCCCTAATAAGATTAGGGAGCTTAATTAATTAAAAGAATTTAATTAATTAAATAAAACTCAATCCCTTAATTGTTAAGGTGGGTTGCCCACATCTATAAATAAGAGGAGTCTTATTATGGGTGGTATGGGTTGTTGACTTTAACAACATACGTAATTCCAATAGTTGGGAGAGTACGCCCTTTTTCTATAGAGATAGGAAAAACTAGGGTTTGAGCCAATACCCCTTCTTCTTGAATTTTCTTCTTCCTTGGTGGATCACCCTCAGAGGCCAAACATTTGGGTGGCTAACGTTGATCAAAGGAAGGAACCAAACCCGGTGGATTCAAGATTGAACGCGAAAGGATTTGGAGGTGAACTTGTACCTGAGGAAGCTCGATCTTCAAGGGTATGATTTATTCTTTATCTTTTCGTTTAATTAATAATTATGCATAAAGGGTGATCCGGGTATATGGTTTGTAAAAATTTTAAACTCTGATTTTACCACGCTTAGCACTTTTTATGCAATTTGATTCGTTATGAATATTACAAACCTAATGGTGGCATCGAGCCAAACCTTTATGTAAATTATTAATTGTTCAGATTTGATATGTTTATTGATATGTGTTTAGAACAATTTAATTGGGCATAATTTTATTGTATAAAATTTAAAATAATAAAAAAAAAAGGACCGAAATTTTTTTTGGCATGGCTTGTTGCGCTTTCCGTGGGAAAGGGATGTGGTTCATTTTAGTTTTCATTCGTGGTAATCAAGTCATGCGAATTAAAAAAAAAAAAAAAAAAATTACGTGTATAGCAGCAAGAATTCCATGCCAAGCACGTGGCCCATTAAAAGTCAAGTGGCCAGGATCATTTTACTCCATAAATCGAGATGGCGGCAGGTTGTTTTCTTGAAAATAAGTGCACGGTTTATTTTTATTTTTTTGATTAAAAGGAACGCACGGTTATATATATATATTATTACCGTAATATTATATATATATTCTTAATTATTATATAATTAAAATAAAAGTTTATTTTAATTTTAAAATAAAAGGTTTATTTTAATATTAAAATATAAAGTTTTATTTTAATTTTAAATAATTTTATAATTAAAATAAAAGGTTTATTTTAATCTTAAAATAAAAGGTTTATTTTAATATTAAAATATAAGGTTTATTTTAATTTTAAAATTAGAATTTCATGCTAACTAATTAGAGTTGGAATTGGATTCCATGATAACTAATTGGAGTTGAAATTGATCTTTCCTTAAATAAAGGAGTTTATTTAGATATGAAATAAGATTTCATATTATTCAAAAATAAAAGAGTTTATTTGTGAATAGGAAAGAGAATCCTAATTTCCTTAAATAAAGGAGTTTATTTAAATATGAAATAAGATTTCATATTATTCAAAATAAAGGAGTTTATTTATGAATAGAAAGATATCCGTGTTTATTTTAATTAAAGATTTTTTTATTACATGGAATTGGATTCCATAATTAATTAAAATAAAGGAGTTTATTTTGATTAAAATTTTGATTAAAATAAAATAGTTTATTCAAAATTTGATAAATTAAAATAAAATAGTTTTATTTTGATTTAAATTTGGATTTAAATAAAGGAGTTTATTTTTATTCAAAAATAGATTTTATACTAACTAAATTTGCCCATTAAATGATATCAATATATATATTAAATGTTTATTATTCATGAGATGAATGTTATTTATTGATGCATATGGTGATGTGTATGATAATAAATGGGATTGATTATGGACTATTGACAATGTGATTGGATTTTATTTTAGTTGGATGCATGAATGTATGGGTTTTATTAAATGGGTCTCACGTACCTCGCCTTCTCTAATTTTTTCTTAATGTAAATTCTATCTCCTCCTATGTACTTCCCTCGATCACGATCAAGGTTTCTATTTATTTTAAATAATTTTGTAATAGGAATAGTTAGAATTAATTTTAGAAAATTAGAGATCAAGGAGCGCAGGAGCTTGAAGACCTGCTTTTGTAATGGAGCCCGGATTTAAATGTAATAGTTATATTTAAATATTATTTCTTGCACCCCTAGGGTTTGACCTTTTTGGTTCACTTGGTGGCTCTAGTGAATCAAACTAGAATAAAAGTCCATAATCAATCCGGGTAGAATATAGTATTCTATATGTGCATGCGTATACTATATATATTATATATTATGCAAACATGCTTCGCATGTTCATTAATATGACGCGTATTTTTATATATATATTTGCATGCGCGCTAAACAAGATGAGACAAATTAATAACAAACCCCTCAATTTTTTATATTAAGTCCTAAGCGTTCAAAGATATTTGGAATATCGAACGTCACCTTCTAGCATGATAAAATTAATAGAGTATTAAATATTTAATATGAGTTTGTTGTGTCACCACAAGGCAAGTATTAAGTATTTAAGATGTTAATTTATCACATTTGATGCTTATAAAGAAAATTGAACAATATTGTTTTGTTGTGTCACCACAAGGATGATATTTTTCTTTTTTGAATATATGGAGTGCTAGGTCGGACTTAACTTGGATAATTTTGATTCGGATGTGCCACCACTTGATCAAAATAATCTAAGAGGCAAAATACAAGGAGTTGCATAGTTGATGTAATTGATAAAAGTTGTCTACCTATTTATTTATATATAGTTTGTTGTGTCACCACAAGGCTATATACATTTGAAATGGGATCCTTATTCTCACTAGCAAATCTTTAATTAGATTTTTCCGAACTATATAAGTGAGGGTAATATAGTTTGAAGAAAATAGTGGGAGATACCAATTTAAAACAAGACCTAATTTATTTTGGTAATTAATAAAAGAATGTATGTTAAAATGTTGTTAATACAAATTCATTTACAAAATTTTACAATGTCTTAATTACTATCACTGCGAAGCATATTAGATGCTAAATTAACTGCATCAATTAAACGGATTGGTTAAGGAATTTGAGAATAGTTCTCATAGCTAAAAAGCTATCTTATGTCCTTAATACGCCTATCCTCAGAATGGTTGCGCATAATGCCTCGAGGAAGACATTGCTACTTTTAGAAAGTGGCAAGATGATGCACGATTGGCTCAATGCATCATGCTCGCATCTATGAGTAACGAGCTTCGTGTCAAGATGAAACTATGGATGCTTCTACTATATTCTTTCGCACATCAAGTAGTTGATGGTGAAGAAAGTAGAACTAATAGATATCAGATATCTAAGGAGCTCTTCCGATCTAGAATGGCCAATGGCACTCTAAAGATGAGATAAAAGTCCTTAACATAATCAATTTGATTGATCAATTAGGACAAAAGGTTTTGTCATGGATGGAGAGTTGAGCCAAGATTTGATCTTGCCTCACTCCCGGACTCCTTTCACAATTGTTGTGAATTTTCATATGAACAAGCTAGATATCGCCTCGGCCGATTTGCTTAACATGTTGAAAATGTTGAGAGTCACTTTCAACCAAAAAAGACCATGTCTTCTTGGTAGGGGCCAAAGAATCTTTCCGAAAAGAAGAACAATTCAAAGAAGGTAAGCGTAAAGGTGTAAACAAAGGATAATAAGAACAAAATCGACACTTGGATAGCAAAGGAGTTTGCTTCCACCGCAATAAGCTCGACATCGGAAAGAAAGCATGAGAAGCATCTTGCAGAGGTTAACCAAAGAAGCTTAGTGAAGTTTCGGTTACAAATACAAATTTGTTCATGATTTGAAATAAATTTTTCTTTAAGTCAATGTTCTACTTGGGTATTGGATACCGACTTTGGTTATCATAAATATAGATTTATGAAGGGACCAAACAGAAGTAGAAAGCTAAACAAATATAAGTAATCCTATGAGTGGAAAATGAAGCAAAGGTTGCTGCATTAGCTATAGAAACTTATAGTTTTAAGAGCGCTTACCGCAAATCTATTAAGTCAATAAGTTGTTATTGTATTCCAATTCTTGTTAGAAACATTATTTCTATTTTATTGTTGGACAATAAAATTTTTGGTATTATAATTAAGAACAATTGTTGTTCTATTTATAATAATAATGTCTTATATAGAACTGGAATATTACTTAATAAATTTTGTATACTTGACTTACGTGAAAAATATATTTTGCAAATTGAACAAACTAGTATAAGAAAAGGAGATGATCATTCAAAGAGTTGAATGTGTGTATTTGTAGAAATACAAGTGTGAATTATTTGAAAGGTTCAAAGAATTCAGAAGTGAAACAAATTGGCAATGTATTAAGATTCTTTGATTAGATCAAGGAATAAATACTTGTGCAATAAGTTTCTAGATCATCTCAAATGGTTTTCTCATAATGGACACATCCTGATAAGCAATAATTGATTGATGTATCTGAATGAAAAATTGTACCTTGTTGGACATGGTACGGTCCAAAATGATTTTAACGACATTCCAGTATCCTTCTAGAGTCATGTCCTAGAAATGGTTGCATATCTACGAAAATGGTAACCTCTAAATCCGGCCCCAAGACTCCATAAAAGTTATGGGATGTGGTGGATTCTAATCTTAAGTATGTTAAGATAAAGGGTTGTCCAACTTATGTGAAAAGGTTTCAAAGGATAAGCTTGGGACAAGATTTGACAAGTCTGATTTGTGGGACGTCCTAAAGTAAGTTTAGGGTAAATGTTCTATAATCCTACTTAGCAAAAAGGTGTTTGTTACTTAAACACGCTTCCTTCTAAGATAAAGGTGTTTATCATTAAAAGTGGCTAGTGGGAGGATAATAGATCTTGAAAAGTTCAAGAACCACAAAATACTATAAGTCAAATAAGAGGAACCTGTAGATAGACCTATTGTACCACAACCGAATCGTAAGTTTGGAATAGTACCAAAGATACCTAGAGGTATGGATTCATCATGGATGATGATGATGAGGTACACATCATAAAAAATGATGATCCAGAATTACATACCGATGAGGTAAGAGTTCTAGTGTGTACAAAAGGGGACGATTGGAGCTGCTTTGTGACATTCCTAATATTATATGTTGATATACTACGGATAAGGAATGACATACTAATGCTATAATCAGTAAAGATAAAGTTGTCTAAAAATTCCTCCACGAATGATTTGGGAAGAGTATCTTAATTGGGGATATAAATCTATATAGATAGATTTTAGAAGATGCTCGACTTAACCCAAGGAACGTATATTCATTTGATGCTAAAGTCGTTTAGCATGGCAAACTCCAAGAGATGTCTCATGTCGATGAGCCATGGAGTGTATCTCTCTTAATAGTCCCCACAGACTCCTGAAAAGAGAGGTCGCATGAGTGACAATCATGTATGCAATGAAATGTACGAGACCTGATGTTGATCAGTCATATTCTGGAGAAGTTCACTGTGAGTCAGTGAAAAACATCTTAAAGTTCTTAACCAGCACTAAGGATGTGATCATACATGATGTGTGTCTGAATTAAAACTAGAGGGCTTAATGAGACTCAAGTTTTTCGATGCACCAGATGATGTAAAATCCACTTTAAGGTAAAGTGTTACCATGAGCGGTGGTGCGTTGAATTGGAAAGGTTCCAAACAAAGAAAGAGTTGCTTTGGTTTAGTGATAAAGACAAAGTATATAGCTATAAATGAAGTCGCAAGTTGATTGTTTGGATTAAAAGTTCATTACGTAACTAGGAATAGTTCTAAGTCTCATCTTGGATCTAAACATGTGTTGTGGCACTTTCAATTGATTATTAGAATCATTGAAAGATGGGAAATCACTATAGAGATAGTGGACTCTCATGAACAACATTACATATCCATTAACTAAAGCTTATCCAACAAGCAGGATAATCGCCACTTACCAGAAGAAGGGTATGAGTTACCATGACGATTGGCTTTAGTGCAAGTGGGAGATTGAAAGTAGTATGCACACAAGCCAATCATGTTTGATGATAAAGCATATACTTTGTAACAATCTTATTCATTTATTAATAAAAAGTATTAATTTATTAAAGGCTTTTAATTATCTACATGATGCTGTTTTATAATATGTGATAAACCCATAGTTTTAAGCAATGCTTTTAGAATAATGATGATGATCATTCTAATGAGATCTAAATTCTTAGAAAGCTTAAAACAAAAATAGTTCCCAATCATTGGATTACTAAATTGGGGATTAGTGAATCCGGATAGAGTGGTACATACGTTGCTTGCTCATTGGATGAGGATGATTGATCTCATGATCATTTGTGTGGAGACACTAAAGCAAGTATGTAGGTGCTTATTAGAGAATAAGTTCATTTGAACGTGGCTCGCTAAGGAATACCTAATGGAGTTTTATTTGCTCGTCAATAGGAATTCTGTAGTGATAGTAGTACAAGTAATCCTTGGACTTGAGATCATCATAGTATCTTGTGTATGATGAATTATACTTTGACTTATTCCTTAAGACCCTTAGGGTATATCAAAGGTATGCTTAGGTATAATAAGTTGTACATGGAGATAATGTATGATCAATAAAGAATCTACCACTTCTAATAAAAGAAGAGAAATGTCCTATGTGATTCGATAAATGACAACCCAAGAGTCCTCGTTAAGGCGTAATGAAATTAGAAAGGAGTTTCTAATTTGTATTATTTGGAGTTGTGCATTTAAGGATCGAAATACATATAATTAAATAAAATAAGACTTGACAAGAATTCCATGTCTTATATTTAATTGGGACATTGTATGGTGGAAGGATTGAATTGTATTAAGTAACTATTTACTCAAAGGTTCTTTAATGATTAATTTTGAAATCTATATTATCCGGAAAGTCGTTGATCGCTAGGGAGGCTTATCCCTATTGTAGAATAAATATTATTTAAATAAATTAATTGTTTAATTTATTTATTTAAATAAGATTAGAATTGTTCTAATTGATTTATTCACAACCTGGGTTTAATATGGAGAACCTAAAGGGTCACACCATAAAAGGAAGAATAATTATTTAAGAAGTTAATGGCATAATCGTAATAATATGTAGTTTGTATATTTAATTTAATCTATGGTGATAGAATAAATTAAATAGCTTAATATTTATTATTTAATATTTTAGAAATATTAAATATAAATTAATAAGAGGAGTCTTATTAATATTATTACAATTATTATTATTTTAATTTCTAAAAGAGTTTAGGAATTAATTTAATATAAGTACTCTCATTTATTCCTAATTGGATTAGGAAGGAAAATTAGTTAAAGGAGTTTAATTAATTATCCCTAATAAGATTAGGGAGCTTAATTAATTAAAAGAATTTAATTAATTAAATAAAACCCAATCCCTTAATTGTTAAGGTGGGTTGCCCACATCTATAAATAAGAGGAGTCTTATTATGGGTGGTATGAGTTGTTGACTTTAACAACATACGTAATTCCAATAGTTGGGAGAGTACGCCCTTTTTCTATAGAGATAGGAAAAACTAGGGTTTGAGCCAATACCCCTTCTTCTTGAATTTTCTTCTTCCTTGGTGGATCACCTCTAGAGGCCAAACATTTGGGTGGCTAACGTTGATCAAAGGAAGGAACCAAACCCGGTGGATTCAAGATTGAACGCGAAAGGATTTGGAGGTGAACTTGTACCTGAGGAAGCTCGATCTTCAAGGGTATGATTTATTCTTTATCTTTTCGTTTAATTAATAATTATGCATAAAGGGTGATCCGGGTATATGGTTTGTAAAAATTTTAAACTCTGATTTTACCACGCTTCCGCACTTTTTTATGCAATTTGATTGCGTTATGAATATTACAAACCTAACATTTGCCATGTTACATTAAAAGTATTCCACACATTAACATTACACACATACAGTACATATTTATAGCACTGAAAAATCAAAATATAATTAATATTATATTGTGATTCTCATTCCTTGATCAAAATTCAAAATTAGGGTTTGGATTCCATATCTGATTTATCTGCCATACTTAACATTATTAATTAAGTTAAAATAATTAACTTAATAATTTGTACTAAAATTTATATAATAAAATAATTATTATAATTACTCTAAAAATCATTTCTTATATTATTTAAATAATATAATATTCATATTTTCATAGAAAATAATTAATAAAAATATTTCTACTATATTAATTATTATAAGAATATAATTTATAATAATCAATAATTCTAAAATAAAATTATTTAAAATTATTCATGTAATAAATATAATTTTATTTATAACATAAATACATACACACATTATCTTGGCACATATTCCGTATATTTATTTTAAAAAAAAATTTATACGCAAAATTTCTGATTTATTTATATAGAAAATATCGGGTTGTTACACCTTGTCCTTGCCAGAGGGTTCACCACATTCTGCCTTAACTGAAAGTTTTAGGGAAAGTAAGGATGAGCAAAAATTTTGCCCAGCAACTAATATTGCAAAAGGGTAATCAATGTACTTTTAAATTTCTCAAGGGTATATTAATAATGATAGTTCAAGATAGCAAGAAGTATTAATGATTATCAACAATAGTCGCTATGGACAGAAAATATCAATAATATTCAATGATTAATCAATTCAAGATTTCAAAGTAATAAATATTGAGTAGTCACTAAGGACTATGAACTTCTCCTAGAATTAACAGTAATAAAATGATAATTCTACAAAACGAGTACAATAGGTGATCAACCTAAAGTAACCTATGTCATGCATAATATTTAATCTTTCTCATGTGCGCACGTCGATTCCCCGATAAATATACAATTCCCCTATCAAGAGGGTTGTTCATCTCAGTTATAAGAGTCTGCACCAATTAATTTGGTTTGGATAGCTTTTGATCAAATATCAATAGTTTAGCCGAAGCAATGGCTTAGATAATTTTCTTCCACGGTATATATATGAACAATTATCATTCGAAATCAAGGTTTATAAACAATTTCATTTCTAGATTACAAAGTATTATACTTTCAAATTTCTACTTGTACGATCAATAATAGCACAAGTTCAAGTAATGTTCAATAAAGTGTAGGGTTCGAGTACTTGCCTCTAACAACTTCTATGTTCAAAAGATTTCTTAATTGTTCTCGAGGTAAATTTAGTCGACTAACGAATTCCTCAAACTCAAAAGAACAGGTGGCACCTAAATTAAATAATACATACGCGTTTATATAATTGATCAGGATGATACTTGACACAACGTCCTTCACAGCTACTGCATCCTGGACGGTCATATTAAATGTTCTGGAAGTTGGACAGTTGGATGGCGTCGGTCCGCCAATCATCAGTTTGTCGCTTCCTCCGTGTTGGTTGCTTCCTCCGCTACTTCCTTTCTTTGGGAAAGCTTTGATCAGGTGGTCCGTCGAACCAAAAGTGAAACATCCTTTGATCTTCTTCAGCTTCGGGCAGTTTGGTGCAATATGCCCCTCTTGGCCACAGTTGTAACAAATAATGTGCCCCTTCTAACACTCACCCTGGTGGTACCTTCCACACTTTGGGCACCCTTCTGCCTTCTTCTTAAACTCTCCTCAAAACTTCCCTACTTGATTGTTGAAATTCTTGTTGTTTTTGTTGTTGTTCTCCCATTTTCTCTTTCCTAAATTACTCCCTCCGCTACTACTTACTCCAGGACTATCTCTGCCTATATTCTTACTCTTCTTCTCTTTGTTATACAAACTCAAAGCTTCAGTTCCTCCATCTGTAATAATAGCCTTTTCTAATAATGTTGCAGAAGAATCAATCTGAAGAACCGATACCTTATTAAACAACCAAGGATTTAGTCCTTGTTCAAAACGCCTAGCTTTCCTTTCTTCACTCACTACTTGGTGTTCTACAAAATGTGCCAGTTCATTGAACTTAGCCGCGTATTGTGCCACCGTCGTATCTCGTTGCTTAAGCTCCAAAAACTTCACCTCCATCCTATTCTTCATGCTCTTTGGGAAATAATTCTCGAAGAACAGAGTCTTGAATCTCTCCCAAGTTACTATCTCTTCTTCTACTCTTTGTTGATTCGCCTCCCACCAGTAGTTCGCTTCACCCCTCATCATGTAGGTCGCAAACGCCGTCTTCTGGTCTTCACCCACACGAGCAATGGTGAACGCCTTCTCCATCTCTTTGATCCACATCTGAGTTACTATAGGGTTGGTAGTACCTACGAATTCAAGAGGTTCTATACTCTTAAAGTCCTTAAAGTTTGTAACTATAGCTACTTGGGGAATGGGTGGCACTGGTTCATTTCTTCCCTAAGAGCTTCCCCTAACAAATCTACAAGCCTCTGTATCAGGTGTACTGGCCTCTCTCATCATTAACCGACTCTTCCGGTGTAGCTGTCCTACGTCTGGGAGGCATTTTTCTGTATCACAAAATTTTCATTTTTACAATTATCTTATTATATTATTTAAACATTTCTCAAATAAGAATAACATTTTATAGCACATTCCTGGAACTAGATCATTTATATTCATATGCCAAATCGTTACAATTACATGATCCTCTCTAGCATACTTCTATAAATGACAACACATATCCCCTATTACCACAAAAGATGGGGACAACACCATCATACTACCCCTCTAACATTTTTCAAAATCTTAGGGATTTACAACTCTCTCACATCTTACACAAAAGACTGAGATTTCAAGAACAGATTAAATAACACATAAATAAATACAATACTACAACTACTACGCTTCTAAATCTAGACTCAATCTAACATTCCACGCTCCACGGCGCTATGATACTCTTTCTGAGTAATGTGCACCACTAAATCTCGGCTTATGGTGTGCCGGGTCTATCCCTGCTCTGCCGGGTAGTGATTCACCCCATCGATCAATCTCTCCATGGCCGTACGCAAAGCATAGCTCATCTTGTTCATCTTCCTTCTTTTACATCTCACCTCATCCTCCAAGTTATTAGCCCAATCATTAGCTTCTTCCCACTTCTCCTCGAAGTGGATCCTATCCATCACCTCTATCTCTAGCTGAGTACGAAGTGCTTCCTTCTCTGTCCTTTCACTCAACTCTCTCTGTTCCACCTCTTCTAACTTCCCTGCCAGCTCTAAATTCCTAGCCACTGACCTGTGGAACAAAGTCCCCATCTGGATCCCTGCCTCCTTCGGTGAGCAATCTCCACCTCCATCTCCTGCATCACTAATTTTCTCTGATGGTCCTTGTCCCTTAGTTTCTGGAACTCAGACTCCCTCTCTCTAGCCTCATCCTCTAACTCCTCCACTCTACATCATAACTCCAAAATCTGCTCCTCATACTCCGCCAACATACCATCCTCGAAAGTAGCCTCGTCGGAGTCCTCCATGGGCTCAAGCTCCTCCTCTAGATCCGACTCCTCATGTAATGGCTCCATCTCCTCCTCATCATCATCATCATCATCAATAGGGTCCACTCCTGATATAGGCTCCACTATCAATGGTGAGTCAAATACCACGTGTATGTCACGTGTCTCCTCCTCTACTACTTGGTTAGGTCCTCCCATGTCAGTCATCCTACAACCACCAACATAAGATAAACAAACAACAACTCCATCAGAAGGTTAAATAAACATAAGTTCATTGTATATAATGAAGTTATATTGCATAACACACTAAGTCTCTTTCTAAGAAAACTCTACATGAGTCTTCATCCCTCTCTATCTTCTAAGTTCTCCTTAGTTATAATCTAAGGACTCTCGCTCCTAAGGTTTATAACTACAGCTTTGATACCAACCTGTGATGCCCCCAAATTCAGACCACACTTGTCTCAAATTTGGTTGTCATGAACTAACTCTAATAATAAATCAAAATCTCATAGAACGGAATAATAGAATAAATTAATTATTATAACATAATTATTCTTGTTCCAAAGTTTCACAAATGTTACCAATACAATATAACTTAAATTAAACATAGCTTAATATAAATAAGTTTTCTACAACAGAATAGTAGTACATTCCTAGAACTATGGAAATAACTACTCCAAAGCCTTCTTTTTACCTTTGTCCTTTCCAGAGGGTTCACCACGTTTTGCCTTAATTGAAAGTTTTAGGGAAATCAAGGATGAGCAACAATTTTGCCCAGCAAGTAATATAGCAAAAGGGTAATCAATGTAGTTTTAAATTTCTCAAGGGTATATCAATAAGGATAGTTCAAGATAGCAAGAAGTATCGATGATTATCAACAATAGTCGCTATGGGCAGAAAATATCAATAATATTCAATGATTAATCAATTCAAGATTTCAAAGTAATGAATACTGAGTAGTCACTAAGGACTATGAACTTCTCCTAGAATTAACAATAATAAACTGATAATTCTACAAAACGTGTACAACAGGTGATCAACCTAAAGTACCCTATGACATGCATAACATTTAATCTTTCTCATGTGCACACGTCGGTTCCCTGACAAATATATAATTCCCCTACCAAGAGGGTTGTTCATCTCATTTATAAGAGTCCGCACCAAGTTAATTTTGTTTGGATAGCTTTCGATCAAATATCAATAGTCTAGCCAAAGCAATGGCTTAGACAATTTTCTTCCACAGTATATATAGCTTAGACAATTTTCTTCCACAGTATATATATGAACAATTATCATTCGAAATCAAGGTTTTTAAACAATTTCATTTCTAGATTATGAAGTATTATAATTTCAAAGTTCTACCTGTACGATTAATAATAGCACAAGTTAAAGTAATGCTCAATAAAGAGTAGGGTTCGAGTACTTGCCTCAAGCGTAGTTTACCAAAATATAGCTTATCAACACTCTTTCGAATCCTAACATAATATAGTTACGCATATAGGATATTCATTAGTTACATATGCGCATACATGATATGTAAGTTTAAACACACACATAAACATCTAACTTAGTCGTATACTCTACACATACTTCATCGTATACTTTTGCATACTTATAGCACAAATTAGTTTACAAGACATCATGAAGTCATCAACATAGTTTCTAATCGTTACTTTATAATTCGCAAGCATCTTTTGGACTTATCATTTGGAAGTTTACAATCAAACATTCAATTATATCACTTAACACATTACATAGAATACTGGTCATATAATACAAGTTAAAGTAACCATATAAGCATGCCTTAAACTTTAGACCACAAATGTAATCTGTAGACCGATCGCAAGATCGCTAAGCAATTTGTGTGCCTCGGCTAGCTTAGCGGCTGACGCATTGCTACTATCCTCTAGCCTGACCAGAGTTAAGCTTCTACTCTCTTGGTTTTAGTCAATTTCTTCACATACTAAGTCATTATTAACTATCATGTACACATGATAGAGGGCTTTACATAAGCATATGACCACTTCAAGATCAACCTTATATGTTAGGGACTTTAGTTTAGGATTTTCATGAAATCAAGGCAAAATAGGGTCATGTAATCACCATGCGTACCAATTAGCCTTATGTTCATATAAAAAGGTCACATAATCTGTACTACACATGCTCTTAAGTGTTCATATCATTTATTCATAGCTAGCAACGATTATCGCTTTAAAACATACTTAAACTCATGCTTGGTCTACTTCCATTTTAATATATAGGAATCATGTTTAGATACATAATGATCATAAATATGTCATCTTAAATCTTCAGAACTTAGCTACTCTTACTAATGCAATTTGGTTTGAAAAATATCCAAGTTTGCTTTTGAAATCATTTTAAACTTGAGCAATGCAATTTAACACATACAAGACAACTTTAAAGATCTTTTCATGTGTAGTTAAGTCATGTTAACATCTTCACAAGATCAGAACACACATCATGTAGTATTCATGCATATTTGCTTTGATGTGTCAAGCTTTTCTTTGAAAAATTACTCTAACACAAAGCCTAACAAGTTGGTTATGAACAAAGGAAATACAAACCACAATTTATGCTCATTTATGTTCAGATATCAGTCATGTGTGTATACTATTAAGCTCAAAATTTGTAGAACATGAGTTCCATCAAAGTTCGTTTATAAAACTTTAAGTTTTTGTTATAAATCTCCCACTAAATCATGTTGAGCAGTTCATACCCCATAAGAAAGGTTTATAAAACATGTTATACCTCTTTTTCATTTATATATAAGTCATAGAATCATTTTAGCAACAACTTATCCCAACAGAACTGAAAGTCGGGTTCTAGGGTCCAAGACAATTGCTTGCACTAGTGTAATAAATCAAGAATATGCGCCCTTCCCGGACTGCACCTGTAAAGGTACTGCATTTTGCGAGTCTTAACCCAATATAGATTTTCTCAGTTTAAACATACTCAAGTTCATTACGATATGTTCCTTACATCTATACTAATTTCATAAACACTTTGATAGCACAATTCCAAATCAATTTCACAAGAATCCAGTAGAATTTCCATAATTTGTAATGTGACGAACGAGAATTTTGTAATTAATTTTAATATTTATTGAATTAAATAAATATTTTTGATGATTTAATTATTAGATTAAATAATTAATCGATTTAATTGTGGTAGATTAATTTAATTATATGTGTTACATTTATTAAATTAATGTAGAGAGTTTTATTATCAAAGTATGTGATTATGTGAGCTTATTGTATTAAAAGAAATATTTAATAAGCATATTGGTATTTTAATTAATTTAATTATTAATTAGAGAATTAATAATTTGACATTATTTATTAATGAGTTATTTAATTATGTGACTGTGAATTTATGAGAAATTATTATATTTTATTTATAATAAATTAAATAAGATATGTGTTTATTTTATAAAGGAGTGTGACATTAATTAAACTATATGATAAAGGTTTTATTTAATTAAATGAGATTAAGTCTTTTGAAGCTAGCCAAACAAGGCCCTAAGAGGAGTTGGTGCAGTTAACCCATGATTGGGCCAACTGACCACTCTACGCTCAGTTATCTGATCATTATATACGACGTCTTCTTTTTCATTTTTTTCATTTTTGCCTAAGTCTAAGAAATATTCAGAGAGAGTCTGAGAATTTCCAAGAAGAATTAAGATACTGTGAAAGAGAATTGAGGAAACTAAGCCTACTAATTATATCCTACAGGGTAATCTCCTCCTTCCCAAATTCTATTTTATGTATTTAGTTTTCATAAAATGGGTTTCATAGTTTTGGCTTTCAAACCTCTCATTATGCTCTCTACGTAATTGAGAAATTGTGCTATTATATGGATATATGTAATAATAAGTGTAGCATAACATGTTTATATATATATATATATATATATATATATATATATATATATATATATTGCATGATTCCATATCATCAATTTCATAGTATTACATCGTATATGATTTCTACAAAATTACAGAGTTTGGGTTTTGGCCTTAAGGCCTTATACGTGATTTTAGTATGTCAAACATAAATGTTTTCGTAAAATTTACACTCGTATGATGTTATGCATGTTGATACTGAAGAGACCAAAGTTTAAATAAACGGATTCTAATTGTTATAACGAATCAGTAGTGACAATTTTCATGTTTTATTTTCAAAACCTTCAAGAACATCAAGAACATTGAAAGTAAATGTGTTGATTTTGCAAATTATGTGTTGTAACTTGTTAAAAATCATGCTAGATGGGTTAAGTAATGATTATATATGTATTACAATGATTGGGTAAGTCTAAATTCGTGTAAAAATAACTAATTGGAAGTTATGGCCATATTCATGTATAATTTTACGTGTGATTGATTTTGGCCTAACTTGGCCTTGTTATGTTCATGAATCGCAGAACTCAGAGTAATCGCAGTAAATCGCAGAAAATGAGCATGGGTAACCCCACCCATGCCATGTTACTAAACTAAATTACCATACTACCTATGCAACAAAAAATAAATAAATAAATAAAATAAAAAAAAATAATAATAATAATAAATAAATAAATATTTGATGAAAATTATTATTAAAATATTTATAAAATAAATTAAATATTTTAATTGAGATATTTATGAAATAAAATAAATATTCGATGAAAATTATTATTAAAATATTTATAAAATAAATTAAATATTTTAATTGAGATATTATGGAATAAAATAAATATTCGATGAAAATTATTATTAAAATATTTATAAAATAAATTAAATATTTTAATTGAGATATTATGGAATAAAATAAATATTCGATGAAAATTATTATTAAAATATTTATAAAATAAATTAAATATTTTAATTGAGATATTATGGAATAAATTAAATATTCGATGGAAATTATTATGAAATAATTTATTCGAAAGTGTAATAATAGTAAGAGAATGAAAATATTCTAATTTAATTAAGTAATTAAATTAGAAGGTAATGATTTGTTAAATAAAGTGGAGTTTATATTAAATAATTAAGTGAAAATGTAACTAATGAATGTCGTGAATACATATGGTATATGTGTGTAGGATTTGTGGTGAACCAAGTAGTAATCGTTTTTAGCCTATTGACGAGGCAAGTTTCCTAACCCTACTTGTCATTATTGTTCAAGTTTATTAATTAGCTCGAGTAAATTATCATTATTATTATTCATGTTCAAATGTTATATTAAAGATTGATTATCTTTTCAAAGCATGATTCAGGCTTATACAATAATTGTCCTATTGTATACTTCCCGAGATTATTATTCAATTTGAATATCATTATTATTAAACCTTATTAGACTAGCGAACCCTTATTGATTCGACTAGTCCATAGTTGATGAAGCGTTCTAAATTTCGAACCCTCGATGAATTGTCCAATCCAAACTTTCTTTTAGTGCGGACTCGAATGTCAAACCGAGATGAACAACCCGCAAAGGGATTTACTTATGCGTTAAGCGTTAAGATATTGTGCGATGTAGTGTACTTAAGGTCGATCCCCCAAGCACGCAGTAGAAAGGTCCATAGTCTTACGATTGTTAAAGGTTTCAAGTATAACCCTTGATAACCTAGGACATAGTTCAAGGTCTTATGACCCTCAGAATTCTTTTGTTTCTTGTTATTCATTCTTGATTCAAAAGTTGAGCTTTTATTCAGATGTCTTTGATTTACTCGCATGTTATTATACTGTTATTTCATTATTATACTTGTGGGCATTAGTGCTCACTCTTGCTTAATAATAACATTGCGATTATATGAACGAAAGAACCTGATTTAACCTTCCACTAGTAAAGGCAAGGGCAAAGTTAGCAAGTGTTGAAGACTTGTTATTTTATTTGATGATGTATTTATGTTAGACTTAAGTTAATGATGTTGTTTAAGACTTAATTGTTTATGATTCCAATATGGATGTTTAAGGTTAGAGTAACTGGATCAGTATTTATTATGTAGTTGATGTAAACCCATAAGGGGAGATTTATTATTATTTCTATCTATTGCATGGTTTGCATTTAATATAGGTAGATAGATAGATGATATTTGTACAGTGAACACCAAATCCCGTGGAATTGAAGTACCCGGATTTGGGGGTGTCACAAAGTTAGTATCGAAGTCATGAGGTTATAAACCTTAGGTGGGGAAACAACCTTAGGTAGTAGCCTTATAAAAAGAAGATAGTGATGGAAAACTCTTATCGAGTTATAAGAAATGAATTTATGTAATTCATTGAAGATAATAAAAGACCTTATGTGTTTATGTGTTAAAGTATGCGTTAGATGATACGACTTAGTAACTAAAACTTAAAATTTTGTGTCGGGGATGTCGAATGTTGGAGAAGCTAGTCAAGTCGGGAGGAAGAACCCCGTGTACCTATAAGATCGATAGAGGAGGAGCCCGAGACATTCATGTCGTTAGGGGGAGCAATGGTACAGAGGGAGTCATCTCCATTGATCACCGTTGTTGGTCAGGAGCATGAGCCCGAGATTGATCCTGAGGAGGATCCTGAGGAGGAATTTGTTGAGGAAGAGGAAGAGGAAGAAGAGGAGTTACCACGGTACACCGTTGATGCTTTGAGATGTATGACACGTTATCTGACCGTAACGTGGAGTTACGAGACGAGGTCCGAATTTGATCGAAAGCGAAGGTTATTCAAAGATATTGCTTCAGAAAGCGTAAGGAGAGGTAGATTTCAACTCTTCACTCTCGACTGGCAAATGTAGAATGAGATTTGGTCCATGAGAAGAGTCAAACTGAAGATAAGACCGAGGAGATAGAAAAGCTTAAGAAGGAACTGAAGGAAACCTCCGAAAGACTGAACATAGCAGAAGAGGGATGGGTAAGAGAATCGCGTCGAGCTGATCGTGCAGAAGATGATAGTCATGCAAAGAAGGAAAAGCTTGAAGAGACATATTCTACACTTAATCATGCAATGGATGAGGCCCAAGATCGAGTTTTGAGGTACCCCATTCGATTCAAGGACTTCCATCGATATATCTTTGGATCGCATTGACAATGTCTCTCGTATCATGGATGAGGAGCGTGGCAAGGCTATTCAGCACCTTGATAGACAATGATAGAATTTGTTTAATTATGTGAAAGACTTAATTAGTTTTTATATGTAAATTTCTGACGTGTTTATGAACGAAAGAATATTTGAATGTTTTAAATCCGTGGATTCTTTATTCCAGGATAGTTGATGTAAATAGCAGTTATGCTATCGTTTAATGTTAAAACTTTGATTTGAATGCAAATATATCAAGTTGTTTGAGATGATGTGTTAAGTGATATGTTAAATTGTTGAGTAATGCCTTAACTATTTAGAGAAATAAATAAAGTTCTAATAAAGCGTTTATTTAATGAAAAATGCCGCCAAGGAGAAGACAACAACGCTAATCTCGGCTGAGGAAGAGTCAACCAATAATAACAATTATGCTAACGCTAATCTCTCGCAAAAGCAGGTTGGTGAACTTACCGACCGGAGCCATGAATAACCAACCTCAAGCTCCACCAAACACAACGTTTAAGGATTTGGCGGTGGGACCGCCAGAGTTCAAAGGTTCCATGAATCCAATCGAGGCTCAAACGTGGATTATAGAAATGGAGAAGGTTTTCGACGTTGCTAGGGTTAGAAGAGACGGAAGACCGCTTTTACAACGCGTTTATGTCAAGTCCGAGGCTAGCTCTTTGGTGGCAAGCAAACAAAGTGCGAGAGGTGAAGGTATAATTATGTGGGAGAGATTTAAAGAGATGTTTATCGAAATGTATTTCCCAACTAGTTCACGTAACCGGATGGAGGTTCAATTTCTAGAGTTGAGCGCAGGAAATATGAGCGTGCTCGACTATGTGGCTAAATTCAACGAATTGGCAAGGTTTGCCCTATATCAAGTTCACACGGATGATGAGAGGAAGGCGAGACGGTTTGAGCAAGGACTAAAGCCTTGGGTACACAAAGAAGGTATCAATGTTTTCAATTAAACACGTTCATTGGAGTATCGAAAAGGCCATCTCATTTGAAGGAGGAAGCGATCGCGGTGACCAAGTACAATCAAGATCAAAAGAAGAAGAAGAGTGAAGGTGAAGGAAATAACAAGGTCGGTGGAAGTGGCACAGAGGTGGAAATTTTAATCGAGAAGAAAAGGTGGAACGACGGCTCATCATCGGGGAATCGCAAGGTAGTCAAGAAAAGAATCGAAGCATGCCCGACTTTGGGGAAAGCCCATCCGGGAGTTTGTATGAAAGGAAAAGAGTGTGCAATTGTGGATGATGAAGGCCACATAGCACCAAACCTATCCAAACCCAAAGAAGGGTGCTTGTTTTACTTGTGGTTCAAGGACCATCCGGCAAGAGATTGTCCCAAGAAGGGATCGGGAGGGTCGGGATCGAGAGAAAACCGGGAAATAATAAGTGGAAATGCCTTAACCATCATGGACCAATCGCAACAAACCCGACCAACCATGGGACTTTCAATATGATGGTGCAGGATGCAATCCAGTCTCGTGATGTGGTGTCGGGTATCATTCCGATCAATGAAATTAATGCTTATGTTTTATTTGATTCGGGTGTTACTTGTTCCTTTATATCCGAAGACTTTGCTAATAGTTTAGATTTGCGTATGGATGAGTTGGAATATCCCATGAATATAGAAATTGCAAATAAAGAGATAATTCCTGTTAAGTACGTGTTTAAGAACTGTAGAGTGGATATTAAGGGTAATATCATGAACGTAGATCTTATCCCTATTCGACTTGGGGAATTTGACGTTATTTTGGGAATGGACTGGTTATTCAATTACGGGGCTGTAATTGATTGCCAAAAGAAGCGTATTAACCTTATGACACCGTCAAAGGTTGTATTTTATGGTAGCAAGTCGCCTAGACAAGCGAGTTGTCTGACGATGATGCAGGCTAGGAAGTTATTGAGACAAGGCTGTGTAGGATACTTAGCTTACATAGTCGATAGTCGAAAAGAGAATCTGAAGGTAGAAGAAATATCGATTGTGAGGGACTTCGTCGACGTATTTCCAGAAGATTTACCAGGACTTCCACCAGATAGAGAGGTAGATTTCGTGAATCGATTTGGCGCCTTGAATCGCTTAAATATCGAAGGCACCATACCGAATGGCACCGAGAGAGATGAAGGAATAAATGGTACAACTACAAGAATTGTTGGACAAGAAGTACATTCAACCGAAAGCGTATCACCGTGGGGAGCGGTGTTGTTTTGTGAAAAGAAGGATGGATCGATGCGACTCTGCATCGACTACGAGAGAACCGAATAAGGTCACGATTAAGAACAGATATCCATTACCGAGTATCGACGACCTATTTGATCAATTGAAGGGAGCGAGATACTTTTCCAAGATAGACTTGAGAAGCGGTTATCATCAATTGAAGGTGAGGCCGGAGGATGTACCAAAGACTGCGTTCTCGTAACGCGATATACTGGCCTCACTGAATTTTTAGTAATGTCGTTTGGTCTTACGAATGCTCCCGCGGCATTTATGGGACTAATGAATGGTGTGTTCAAGCCGTTTTTGGACAAGTTCAGTAGTGACATTTATAGATGACATTTTGGTCTATTGAAAACCAAAGAAGAACACGAAGAGCATTTGAGATTAACGTTGGAAGTATTGAGAAGGAAAAGTTGTATGCCAAGTTTTGAAATGCTAATTTTGGATTGATCGAGTGCAATTTCTTGGGCACGTGATCGATAAAAATGGAATCTCGGTAGATCCATCCAAAGTCGAAGCCGTGATTAATCGGGATCGGCCGAGGACGCCGTCAAAAGTAAGTTTTCTTGGATTCAAGGGGATATTATAGAAGGTTCATACAAGACTTTTCCAAGATCGCAACTCTCCGTTAACGAATTTAACTCGAAAAAGTCGTGAAATTTGTTTGGACGGATAAGTGTGAGGAAAGTTTTCAAGAATTGAAGAAGAGGTTGAGTACGACCCGTGTTATCTCTTAGGAGGATAAGGTGAAATTTTGTTGTTTATAGTGATGCATCGCATAAAGGACTTGGGTGTGTCTTGTCGATGCAAAATGGTAAAGTCATTGTGTATGCATCACTTACGGTTGAAGGATTACGAGAAGGGTTACCCACCCATGATTTGGAGTTAGGCTGCAGATTGTTTTTGCTCTAAAAATTTGGAGGCACTATCTATACTGGGAGAAGTGTGAAATATATCTGGACCACAAGAGTCGAAATATATTTTTACACGTATGATTTGAACATGTGTCGAGAAGATGGTTGGAATTAATTAAGGATTACGACTGTGAGATTTTATACCATCCGGGGAAAGCAAATGTGGTTGCCGACGCCTTAAGTAGAAAGGGTCGTGAGAAATTGATGATGTTAACTGCTCAAGTGGAGCTAATTACAGAAATGGAGAAATTGGAGTTGGAAGTGAAGTATCCTATGGAGATTAATGAGAAGCTATTTCAGATGCAATCTGGTACAACTCTACTAGATAAAGTAAAGGAGGCTCAGCTTCAGGACGAAGAATGTAAAAAGGTGACAAAGAAGATATCTGAAGGAACCAAACCAAGATTTAAGATGGATAAGGAAGGAATACTAAGATTTGAAAATAGAATCTGGATTCCGCCAGTACAAGAAATTAAGGAAGAAATTCTGAGTGAGGCTCATAGTTTGAGATATTCGATTCACCTAGGTAGTACAAAGATGTATCAAGATCTTCGACAACATTTCTGGTGGCCGAATTTGAAACGCGATGTTGCAGAATGTGTTGCCAAGTGTCTGACCTGTCAGAAAGTAAAAGCAGAACATCAGAGACCGAGTGGATTTCTACAACCGTTAGAAATCCCAGAATGGAAATGAGAACATATTACAATGGACTTCATTGTTGGCCTTCCGACGACTCAGAAAGGCTACGACGCAGTATGGGTTATCGTTGACCGACTGACGAAATCCGCACACTTCCTTCCAATCAAAATCGATTCAACTTAGATCGGTTTGGCAAGGTTATATGTAAAGAGATTGTTTCGAGACACGAGTGCCGGTGTCAATTATTTCGATAGAGATCCGCGCTTCACATCAAATTTTTGGAAACGCGTCTTGAGAATGCATGGGTACGTAATTGCGAATGAGATGACTTTTACCACCCTCAAAACAGAATGACAGACGAGTGAGAGAACGATTCAAACATTAGAAGATATGCCGAGAGCCCGTGTGATGGACTTCAAAGGAAATTGGGATGATCACTTATCGTTAGTAGAGTTCGGCCACAACAACAGTTACCACGCCAAGATAGTACGCCGCTTTACTGAAGCGCTATATACTGGCAGAAAGTGCGAACTCCGCTTTCATGGGATGAAGTTGGTGAAAGACAATTATTAGGGCGTAATTGGTACAAGCAGACAACAGAAATAGTCAAAGTGATCCGAGCACGCATCGGTAGCGGCTCAAGATCGACAGAAGAAATATGTTGATCCACATCGTAAAAATATCGAGTTTGAATCAGGTAGTTATGTTTTCTTGAAGGTCTCTCCCTAGAAGGGAAAGATCAGTTCGGAAAGAAAGGGAAATTGAGCCCAAGATTTATTGGACCCTTTGAAGCATCGAGAAGAATCAGAGAAGTGCGATTGAGGTAGCCTTTACCTCCAAAGACTCGAGAATGTCCTAACGTCTTTCATGTTTCACGACACGACCCTACAAGGCCGATTACAAGCATGTAATTGAATATGAACCCCTACATTTTGAGAAAGACTTATCTTACAAAGAAATTCCTGTCCAAATTGTCGACCGAAAAGAACAAGTTCTCAGAAATAAAGTTATACCTTCTGTTAAGGTAATTTGGAGGAACCACAACGCTGACGAAAGCTACGTGGGAACTCGAAGAGAATATGATGAAGAATTACCCTCATTTATTTACTTAATTATGTGTAACCGATTCTGGGGACAGAATCTTTGTAAGGGGGGGAGAATGTAACGGGTCGAATTTATTGAGTCGTGATTCTGGGGACAGAATCCTTTTAAGGGGGGAAAGATGTGACGAACAAGAATTTTGTAATTAATTTAAATATTTATTGAATTAAATAAATATTTTTTGATGATTTAATTATTAGATTAAATAATTAATTGATTTAATTGTGGTAGATTAATTTAATTATATGTGTTATATTTATTAAATTAATGTAGAGAGTTTTATTATCAAAGTATGTGATTATGTGAGCTTATTGTATTAAAAGAAATATTTAATAAGCATATTGGTATTTTAATTAATTTAATTATTAATTAGAGAATTAATAATTTGACATTATTTATTAATGAGTTATTTAATTATGTGACTATGTGAATTTATGAGAAATTATTATATTTTATTTATAATAAATAAAATAAGATATGAGTTTATTTTATAAAGGAGTGTGACATTAATTAAACTATATGATAAAGGTTTTATTTAATTAAATGAGATTAAGTCTTTTGAAGCTAGCCAAACAAGGCCCTAAGAGGAGTTAGTGCGATTAACCCATGATTGGGCCAATGACCACTCTGCGCGCTTATTATCGATCATTATATACGACGTCTTCTTTTTCTTTTTTTTTCATTTTTGCCTAAGTCTAAGAAATATTCAGAGAGAGTCTGAGAATTTCCAAGAAGAATTAAGATACTGTGAAAGAGAATTGAGGAAACTAAGCCTACTAATTATATCCTACAGGGTAATCTCCTCCTTCCCAAATTCTATTTTATGTATTTAGTTTTCATAAAATGGGTTTCATAGTTTTTGGCTTTCAAACCTCTATTATGTCTCGTAATTATGTCTATTATATGGATATAGATAATTGTGCTATTATATGTTTTATATATATATAATAATATATATATATATAACATGTATTTATATATATATATATATATTGCATGATTCCATATCATCAATTTCATAGTATTACATCGTATATGATTTCTACAAAATTACGAGTTTGGGTTTTGGCCTTAAGGCCTTATACGTGATTTTAGTATGTCAAACATAAATGTTTTCGTAAAATTTACACTCGTATGATGTTATGCATGTTGATGATAAGAAGAGACCAAAGTTTAAATAAACGGATTGATTGTTATAACGAATCCAGAAGTGACAATTTTCATATTTTATTTTCAAAACCTTCAAGAACAAAGTGAAAGTAAATGTGTTGATTTTGCAAATTATGTGTTGTAACTTGTTAAAAATCATGCTAGATGGGTTAAGTAATGATTATATATGTATTACAATGATTGGGTAAGTCTAAATTAGTGTAAAAAATAACTAATTGGAAGTTATGGCCATATTCATATATATAATTTTACGTGTGATTGATTTTGGCCTAACTTGGCCTTGTTATGTTCATGAATCGCAGAAGCGCAGAATCGCAGAGACGCAGAAAATGAGCTCTGGTAACCAGCCCTAATGCATGTTACTAAACTAAATTACCCTACCGACTCAATCAAAAATAAATAAATAAATAAATAAAATAAAAAATAATAATAATAATAAATAAATATTTGATGAAAATTATTATTAAAATATTTATAAAATAAATTAAATATTTTAATTGAGATATATATGAAATAAAATAAATATTCGATGAAAATTATTATTAAAATATTTATAAAATAAATTAAATATTTTAATTGAGATATTATGGAATAAAATAAATATTCGATGAAAATTATTATTAAAATATTTATAAAATAAATTAAATATTTTAATTGAGATATTATGGAATAAAATAAATATTCGATGAAAATTATTATTAAAATATTTATAAAATAAATTAAATATTTTAATTGAGATATTATGGAATAAATTAAATATTCGATGGAAATTATTATGAAATAATTTATTCGAGTGTAATAATAGTAAGAGAATGAAAATATTCTAATTTAATTACGTAATTAAATTAGAAGGGTAATGATTTGTTAAATAAAGTGGAGTTTATATTAAATAATTAAGTGAAAATGTAACTAATGAATGTCGTGGATACATATGGTATGTATGTAGGATTTGTGGTGAACGGAAGTAGTAATCGTTTAGCCTACGCACGAGGTAAGTTTCCTAACCCTACTTGTCATTATTGTTCAAGTTTATTAATTAGCTCGAGTAAATTATCATTATTATTATTCATGTTCAAATGTTATATTAAAGATTGATTATCTTTTCAAAGCATGATTCAGGTTATACAATAATTTTCCTATCAGATACTTCCGAGATTATTATTCAATTTGAATATCATTATTATTGAACCTTATTAGACTAGCAAACCCTTATTGATTCGACTAGTCCATAGTTGATGAGCGTTCTAAATTTCGAAACCTTGATGAATTGTCAAAACAAACTTCCTCAAAAGTGCGGACTCGAATGTCAAACCGAGATGAACAACCCGCAAGAAAGGATTTTACTTATCGTTAAGCGTTAAGATATTGTGCACAAGAAGGTACTAAGGGTCGATCCCTAAGCACGAAAGTAGAAAGGTCCATATCTTACGATCGTTAAAGGTTTCAAGTATAACCCTCGATAACCTCAGACATAGTTCAAGTCTTATGACCCTCGTAATTCTTTTGTTTTTTGTTATTCATTCTTGATTCAAAAGTCGAGCTTTTATTCGAGATGTCTTTGATTTACTCGCATGTTATTATATCGTTATTTCATTATTATACTTGTGGGCATTAGTGCTCACTCTTGCTTAATAATAACATTGCAGATTAAGAACGAAAAGAACCCATTTAACCTTCCACTAATAAAGGCAAGGGCAAAGTTAGCAAGTGTTGAAGACTTGTTATTTTATTTGATGATGTATTTATGTTAGACTTAAGTTAATGATGTTGTTTAAGACTTAATTGTTTATGATTCCGCACAGATGTTTAAGGTTAGAGTAACTTGGGTTTGTATTTATTATGTAGTTGATGTAAACCCATAAGGGGAGATTTATTATTATTTCTATCTATTGCATGGTTTGCATTTATTATGGGTAGATAGATAGATGATATTTGTACAGTGAACACCAAATCCCATGGAATTGAAGTACCCGGATTTGGGGGTGTCACATGTAAACTTTGAAATTAAGTATCTAAAACAAGAGTTTACCTTTTGAGAAGCTTAATCTCGTTAGTTTCTACGTTTTGGGATTGCTAGACTTCACTTTGAACAACAAATACTCACACTCAATTTCTTAGGATTTCAACAGACAATTACAACAACGTAAAACTAAGAAATGAAGCTGCTATTTATAGAGTAATGGTGGACTGGGTATTGGGTTTATACTGAGGTTGGAGTTCATGGAGTATAAGAAAGAAACAATGGTTAATAAAGAGTGGTTTAACTACCACTTCCCAACCATCTCCATAGTCATTGGCTTAGCAATGATCACCTATACTTAGCTACTGAACTCAGCTTGGAAGCTACATAAATAGGTTACAGGTTACTGTTGGCCACTGTTGGAGCAACTGATGAGTTTTAATTCTTAGTAACGTGATTAAAATTTCTCAGTTTAGTTACTTTAATTCCCAAAATCTATATAATAAAATAGACCGGCTTCAACAAACAATGGCTCAAAATTCATCTGACTTAATCTTAAGGGTCAGATTTCATTTCACAAATAAAAAACAAAAGGCCCAAATCAAAACCCTCTGCACTACCCAAGTCTCGCTTCAAAAACCTCTCCTCCAAAATTGCACCTCTGTATACCCCCTCTTTGTTTCTGTATACCCTTTCGAAGAAGCAGAAGAAAGAAGCTCAACAACTTCATCAATGGCTTCTACTACCTGCAACGACAATGGCCTGTCTCCTCGGCCGAAATGGTAAAGCCCCTCCAACAAACAACGGCTCAGATTTCATCTAACTTAATCTTAAGGGTCAGATTTCATTTCACAAATAATAAAAAAAAAGGCCCAAATCAAAACCCTCTGCACTACCCAAGTCTCACTTCAAAACCCTCTCCTCCAAAATTGCACTTCTGTATACCCTCTCTTTGTTTCTGTATACCCTTTCGAAGAAGGAGAAGAAAGAAGCTCAACAACTTCATCAATGGCTTCTACTACCTGCAACGACAATGGCCTCTCTCCTCGGCCGAAATGGTAAAGCCCCTCAAAACTCAATTTCTTTTTTACCTCCATTTAATCAATTTTTAATCTCAACCCAACATTTCTTCTGAATTTGTATCTGAAATTTGCTCGGAAACAAATCATTTTATCTATAAATTTTCATGAAATTTACTCTTAGCAGGTTTTAGTTGTTTATCTTTGATTTCTTATTAGGTTCTTCTTGTTTGATACTTCAGTTAGACTTTTACTTTGTGTTTCCTTTGTTTAATCTTTGATGAAGTTTCTCAATTTAGAAGTATAAATCACTTCGAGATATGGGTTTTACTCACTTTACCATTTCCAAGTTAGTATATTTTGTTAATCTGGGAGCTCTGTTTCTTACACAAAATCTATAGATTTTTTATTATGGGATTATTTCCCACAAAAAGAAAAAATGGGTTCTGTTCATTTGGTGAGAATCAGTTAAAATTCTCATTAATTTTCTTTTCTTTGTTTTAGATGGGGTGGGAAAAGTCTCTCTTTCTTTTAATTATTTTTATACGAGGGGCAGTATTCCCTTTACTTTAAGGAAGCTTGGTTTGAAATTGCCAATTCTAAAGATTAATTAAGAAACTCAGAGGGATCAACAGGCTAAACATGAAGTAGATATCTGAATTCTTTTTTTGTTTATTTTTCTTTTGGTGATTATTTTTCCACATAAAAGTGGGATGTTGGAACTTTTGGATTATCGATTAACAGTGAAAAAACCGGTACAATATGAGAGAGAAACTGGTACTGGACCGGTTAACCGTTTCGGTAACCGGTATCAATATTCATGGGTTTATTCAATAACCGGTCCAGTTCGGTCCGGTCCGGTCCGGTCCGATTTTTTACCGATGAACAAGCCTAGCACTGACACGTCACTCTCCAGTTAAAATAATTAATGCCCGTGACGGAAATTCAAATTTTTGTTAGAAAACTAAAGTTCAGTGAGAGTTGACTGAAAGAAAAAAAGTTTAGTTAGTCGTTTATAAGTTGATCTAAAGTACGATAATAAAAACACATTTAACCCAAAAGTGTGAAAAGTTTAGGTGAAAGATAATTTGTAGTGAAAATTGGTAACCCACTAGAAATGAAGTAATGTATACTGGCCATATATAATATTTATCTATACGTGGAATATATGCTACTTGCCATAAGCTTCGCGGAATATTCAATTCTGCATTATAGTCTAGGCTCCAGAGTAGAGTCCTGATACCAGGCACAGGACAACAGACTGATAGTTTTGCAGAATTTATCAATTTAAGCGGTGCTTCCTATACCTTATCTTCTAGATTGTATTTGCATGTTTCTTCCTAGAATGTGCAGTTTGATAGTGACATTTATTTATTTTTGTTTGCAGGACAACTGGACAAGACTATTTCTTTAGACCATGGAATGATTGGTCCATCACTTGTGGCTTACTTTATTATTGTTAATTATTCATTGCAAGAAATCTCAAAGTGACATTAAAACACCCACTACATACAGCAGGAAAACAAGTATAGAGACGGGAGAAGTAAGGCAAAAATTTTCCTTTTCTTATGTTGCTCTTTTAGGGGATTCGATGCTCTGTTAGGGGATTAGGGCTTCATTTTTAAATAGGAGGAGGAAGCAATTGAAATCGGCAATTGAAATCATTCTTCTGATAATTTTTTCAGGCAAACCATAAATCGAATTCTCACGGTTACAATAAGAGCGTATATAAGGGAAATATGGGAAGAGGAAAGTTCTCTATATTTTTTATGAGTTATGACTGTATTTTTTATGTAAGTATGCAGATAGGGAAATATGGGAAGAGGAAAGTTCTCTATATTTTTTATGAGTTATGACTGTATTTTTTATGTAAGTATGCAGATTTACAGTGTTTATTTTATGTAATACGTAGACACAAGTGCCACTACAGCGACAATAATTGTTGTACAACGGGAAGGAGATAAGGAATACTGAGACATTGAGTGCTCTTAGTTTATCTGAAAGAGATGTAGTTATGATGGTTTCAAATTCTTCTTCTAGGTATTATAATTTATAATTTCATATTTTTTTTTTCAGTATTATCAGCTAAATGTTGCACAATATAACCCGGGAATACCAAATACCAAAACACCGAAACAAAACACTTTAAAATTTTTAGTTTTCAAAAACTTTCATAAATATAGTTGCTCCTCCTTTGTTTTATGGTATGATATTGAGGGCATCTTATTTTAATTATGGGAATAACTGTCTTTTATGTTCACGTTCAACTTAAAAATTGTCATAACATTTAGCAAAAAAATAAAAATAAATTGTCACAACCTCATTCATAATAATTTGTTATAAATTTCAATATAAAAAAATACTAGATTTATATTATTAACAATTAATAAAAAGCAATTTTTTGGTGAATAAATATGTTCAATACATTGCCCCTTCTAAATCCCTGTATAAAGAAGCCGAAAGGTAGCAACTACAGAGCGCCGGTCCCTTTTCCTACGTTTTCTCTCTCCAAAAATACCCATTTATTGTTCCCAGAGAGAGAAAATATGAGTTTTGTGAACCATAAATGTGAAAATTCCCAAGAAAATAAAGTAAACTAAGATAGCAGCAGCGACCCATTTGTCAAAATCTACGGACTAGTGGTTCCTCTCTCTCATGTTTTGGCTATGATATAATACCCCTTTTATTTTTATTCTGTTTGGTGTTGAACTGATTTATTTTAATTTGTTTGGTTGAATTTTATTTTAATTTTTTAATTTGTCAAGCTGATTTTTAATGATTTATATGGCTATGTACCCACATATATTTGTTGAATTAGAAGTTAATATTCAGTGGGTTCACTTATGAACTTATGAGGGGAAGAAGTAAGTACCTCTTTTGGTATGTAAAAAAAGATAGGTTGTTGCAAATGCAAAACCCACTAGAAGATTAACTTGAAATCAATTAAGGTAGATTGATTGCAATCTTTTGGTAAAATGTGTTTTTTTTTGTTTGTGTGTGTCCTCTACCAGCAAAAAAAAGGTTATCATTAATCTTATTTTAAATTTGATTACTACACCATTGTATTTTCTTCAATACAGAATTTTGGGGGACTTTCTAAGAGAATTACTATCTTATATATTACAGTCACTACTTGGGATTATGTAATTGCAAGTGAAACTTTTGTATTATGTTCTTAGCAGCTAATTCATAGAAGATGTGGGGTTTACTAGCTAAAATTTAATTTAATTTATATCAATTCATTAGCATTTCGTTTGAGTACTTCTATTGCCTCCAAGTGAATGAAATAAGCTATGATTTTTTTTATTTGAATAACTAAACGAAGGTTGTCGTGAAACCTGATAGTACTTTCAAATTACTTACATTAACCTACAAACTTTACATATACATCTTAAACAAATGCATATTGTAATCGGCTAATCGCATTGTTTTTATTTATTTATATATATATATATATATATATATATATATGTATTCTGGCTATACAATATTATTTATTGACTTGAGTTGTACATGTGGTGTAGGGGAAAGCAGATGTTGTCTTTAAGACGCCTGAAGCAGATTCAACTTTGAATTTGCAAGTAAAAATTGAAAATCATTAAATTCATGAAACTTTCCTATCAGTTATCTTCCTCAATAGATTCGACCCATCCTCTTTTATGTTTGCGTTGCCGCCACTACCTAGCATTACTTCTCCACACCACCATCCTCCTCCATGTTTGTTCAATTTCTTAACACACACAGAGAGAGGGTTAATTTCCTCAATGTTATTTTTTTCCTCTTTTCTAATTTTCCAAGGATCTTGATCCATCTATAATTTCAAAAATAAAATTAACACCTATAAAGATAACAATGTGTACTATTGTGGAGTTTTTCACACAAATCATCAAAGAACACTAATTAGTAGGTTTTGGCTTTTCACAGTAGTGGTAGAATCAATAGTGGTGTTGGAAGATGATGATGTTTTGGAACTCCTGTGGCACAAAATTTGGAGAAGATGGTGACATCGATGGTGAGATCTTTGCACGCAGATGATAGGTGGGGATTGCAGATAGTGTCGGCGAGTATGGTTTTCCAACTAGTTCAATGACATATGTGTTGAGTATCTACAATGCTGGGGTCTATCTTCAATCATGGAGTATGAGATGTGGAAGAGATTCTAATGTAGGGCAAGGCGAAAAGAATGAACAAGTGTATCTATCCCCACTGAGAATTGCTAGAGAAACACACAAAAGCATGAAGTTTTAATCTCAAATCAATATATTCAATAATTTGAGAAATAATAAACATTACACTCTTTGTATTAGAACACTCCTACTATAAAAAGCAAATAATCTTCTAACTAAGATCTAATTAAATCCAATATCCTAATTAAAATTTATTACTATAATTAAATGCGTTATTACTGCACAACAGTCCTAGAAATGCCTCGATCGATTTTCTAGATTACTTTATATAATCATTTATGACTTGAGATAGTTTTGGAATGCAGTTTGGATGTTATTTACTTTTCTTTGTATATGTTTTTTAAATGTTTTCTATATATATTTGTATTTGTTGCAGAATGGGAATGTTGCTCCTGAATCAAAGTCACGCATTCCTCAAATGGTTGTTAATACCTTGGGTTTTGGCCAAAAACAAGATGCAATTGTGGATATACCATTGGATGCCATGAATGTAATGACATTGCTATTTTTAATTTTGCAGGATCCGAAGAAAAAAGAGAAAGAACTCGCAGCTTGGGACGCAAATCTAAGGAGGATAGAAAGGGTTTGTCCTATTATTTCTATAGTTTCTACTTGAGTACTTGGTCCTAAATGTATCATAGCAATAATTCATTTATACGTCATCACTCATCAGTGTTTTGCTATTTACTCAAATTTTTGGTATCAATGGATGAATGTTATTTGTTGCCTTGTCATTTATTTTTTAGATAATTCAGGGTAAAGTAAGGGTTCTTATGTTTCAAATTTACAATTGTTTTATTTTGACTCACATATTTTGATAAATTTTATATTTCAAATATTTTCAGGTATACATTGAAGGATACTTGGTGTAAGCTATAAAATAATGGGTCTTATGCAACATGTTGTTTCTCTATTTTCTGCACGTTTGTATTTTTTGTGTTCCGTCTTTTGTAAAGTTAACTAATTATACATGGTTATGATGATTTTTGGGTATGGAATGATAGTTTTTTTGGTGGTTTGGATATATATTGATGATTGTAAGTTTTGTAGACAGATTTAGAATTTTTTGGATATTTATTTTTAAAGAAAATTTTGTCAAAATTTCTTGAAATTATACAGACTAGCTCGATGTTTTGGTGGTTGGATATGTATTGATGATTAAGTATGTATTAATTGTTGTGGTGGTATGTGTCTTTAGATAATGTAATATTTTTCAAATTTTAATTAAATTTTTTGTTACGTCGTGCCTTTAGGCACGGGTTATCGCTAGTGTACTTGTAATGTACAATTGTTACTATATTAGGAAAATTAAGGATTATTTATGTACTCATATCATATAATCCATGTACATTAGGTACACATAATTTAATATTTGTTGCAAATAAAATAACGCAGTTAGATATTATTGTCCGGGTATTTCCCATAGATATTTTTACTACTCACATAACCACATTATGGCATTATTCAATATTAAATGTCTATTTTAAACATTTAATTCCTTTCCCACTTTTTGGGATTCACAGTTACTTAATCATTTCTGTATTAAAATTTCACATATGATTTCATTATACTACTTGGTACCTTATATCATTAGAATGTACTCTTATCATATGATTTTATTAATGTCACATATTACAATAATGTCTCATTTAATTTCTACAGTAATAACCAACTTTTTTCCAGATGGCCATCAGGCGCAATTGCTTATTAGTTTGTATATTTGGGGGCTAGCTTGATTCTTCACTTGGTTCCTATGATGCTTAAACTGGTTTAGCTCTAAGCCAGTTCTGACCTCTACCACCACACTAGTTTTATATGACATGAATTAACTTCCTTATTAGTGATATTACTAGTTTAAGAGTTTATTCATTCCTTATATGGAATCATATAATTACACGTAATTAATCTTTCTTTTAATAAACTATTTCTCTTTTAATTCACTTAGTGAATTTCTCGTTCCTCATTATGCCACACAAGGCATTTCACAATTCTCATCATCAATTCCACACTTCTCGATTCTTATAAATTCAATTTGAATTAATTGAATTACTCATCTTCTAACACATCAATATTTATATTCAAATAAATATTCATTTTCTTATTATATCAAAATAATTATTTATTCATGAGATTCATGGTTCTTACAATATTCATATATATGTGCACCATGTGTGACCTAATTGAGAACTTATGCTTTAAATCCTTGTTATGGTTAATTTGCATAGAAATGTGTAGGATTACTTCCTAGCTTGGATGTTCTTTTTTGTTCTATTCCTGATCGGGTGGACCTAGAGAGGATAGGTATTGTACATATATCGAAAGAGGTGTACGGGCACTTGCGTGTTCACGATCGACAAACCGTCATGACAACTAAGACCATAGAGAGAAAGTTAGGAAGTTTGATGAAACATAGCACACCAAGTGTTTGACAAAGTGCTAGTGTGGGGTGTAGTTATGATCTTTAGCTTGTAGCGCCTTAGATACTAATCGTTATCCATTTACTTACTTTGATAATTAGATTAACTAGATTAATTACACATCTGTTATTCAGTTGTTCGAATAAGACTTAAGCGATATAAAGTCGGTATTTGGTAAATATTAATGATAATTCATTGTGGGTTCGACACTCTACTTTCATTATATTATTTGTTGACCGCGTATACTTGCGCGTGTTTTATTGATCATGAAAACGACCAACAATAGACCAGTCATTTCTTCGTTGGGGTATACGTGTAACGCATGAATTAATTGTGTTGTGATTCTAGAGGCAAAATCCTTTCAAAGAGGGAAGGATATAATGATTGTGAATTTTGTAATAATTAAAAATATTTATTGAATAAAATAAACATTTTGGTTGATTTATTTATTAAATAAAATAAGTATTTAATGGAAATTATTATTTAAGTATAGTAATATTGATTGAATTTGAGTTAAAAGATTTTATAATTAGTGTGTATATTATTACGCTTAATGTGTTGGTTAAGTCCCAATTTAATTAAATAATTAAATTAGAGGATTAGTGAATTGTTAAATAATTATAATATAATGTATCGGTGATATTCTAATTTAATTAATTAAATTAGAAAATTAATGATTTGATAATTAAAATTGTAATAATAAAGATTATGATTAAATTAAAAGAAGTGAGACATTTGGTGAAACTTATAATATGAATAATATTAAAATAAATGAAAAGAAGTTATTTGGGTTGTAAGACCCCAACTTTTATGAATAAAGATTTATTTTTCTCTAAATGTTACTTTAAATAATAAGGTATGGATTTGTTATAATGTTATAGTTGTGGGTAATATTTATAAATTTTACAAAGTAAGCAAGTTGTCATAAAATATTCGTTTGGTTAGAGAATATTCGTTTTATCGGGAAATATTTGCAGTACAACACAATCATTGGCGAATCCCACAACGAAATTAATGTCGGAGTTAAAAAACGACAGAAATAACTTTTTATAAAAATAACGACAAAACTTTTACCATTAACTGTTGAAATAACCGGGGATAAAAGTACAGTAATACGTGTGGTTGCATAGTAGCACACGATATTGTACAGTATCTTTTATTATTTATGCTTACGTGAGAAGTCACTTAGTTATACTCAATTATTGCAAAAATTGTTATTGTATAGTATCTCACATTATTGATTCAATTATTGTCACAGTATCATCTACACAATATTTTATATTATTAAATTAATAATTGAGACGACAAATTTATTCATATTATTATTTGCATTATTGACAATGTCTAGAAAGTTCTGCCGGGAAAAGGGGTTTGGTCACCTAATTGCGCGCCAATAAGGAGAAGTCTTTATCGGAAAGTCCCATCTTTCCTGTGAATGATCTGGTTGTTAATATTGTGAGTTATAATATGAATAATGAATAATTGTCGAAAGATTGTATTAATTAAAGATAAAAATAATTATTGATAAGTGGAAGATATTTGTTCAATTATCTTATTAAATTAGTATTTGTTCTATTTAATTTTGGAGGATACGAATTGATTACCTTCAAATAAGGTTATCTATTTGGCAGATTATGAAATTAATTGCAAAGATCGGATCATATTGGCCAAAATATTCAAATAGGAAATTCCTATTCGCTAACTTATGAATGAGAGTGCTCCCTCATTGGTTTAAAACTCCCATAGTCTAGTTACCTTCATGGGAGGGCACTCCCTTATTGGTTGTTGCAAATAACATGCTGATGAATTGCAAACCGTGATATAATCACATCAGAATCAGAGAATTCTTCTTCTATAATATTGAGCGTATTTCTTTTGAGTTTAAGGAAGCTTTGAGTGTAGAAAATAGTACAAATTTTCTTTAAGAATATCTCTGCCATACTAATCAGAAATACTCTCCTTTTAAGCTAAGGGATATTATTTTTGTTCAATATTCGTAAGAAATAATATTTTCTTCCATACTTTGTAGTATGTAAGTAATATTATTTTGTTTCATATTCATAATTTTACACTTATTTTGATAAGTATTGCTTCTATACTACTTGAAATTAGTGGAATATCCTTGAAATTTGTGCTTCATTTAGTATCTTTTCATGGAAATATTTTTTTGAACATTCTTGTTAAATTTTATAAAGGTACTATTCACAGGGTACTATTCATGAAGTACTATTCACGGGGTACTATTCATTCGGGTATTGTTCACCCGAGGTACTATTCACAACAAAAATTGATTTCTTTTCTGTCTAAATTATTTTTGATACATGAATATAATTCTTAAATTTTACTCCACAAAGCAGTTATCATGTTGACAATTTGGACAATCTTGAACTCTGGATGAATTGAATTATAAATCTTTAAAATTTATCCTTGCTTTCACTTAATTGAATTCTTATATCATTGTCATCATCCTCAAGCTTATATTGTGATGAAAGTAATCTTTGACCCGTAGTGCATAGATGGATTGTTGATTGGTATGATTATGACCAAGAATTATGTATTGGTATAATCATGACCTGTAATGTTACAAATGATGTCGTAAAAGTCCTCATTGACCCGTAGTCCATTTATGGACAGTTATTTGGCATGATCATGACCATTGGTGATAATAACGAATATCCTTGGCCCGTAGTGCATGGATAATTCGTGGATGTGATACTAACGAATATCCTTGGCCCGTAGTGCATGAATAATTTAGTGATGTGAATTATTTATTAAAATGTGTTTCAGAGATAAAATATTGATGATGAACTCTTAAATCATAGAAGATAGTAGATATCATGCTCTACTTTACTCTTCTAATGGATTATTTATTCCGTTATAGTTAAACTTATTGTCTATTGTATTCTATCAGTTTTACATTGTTGAAGGCTAACGATAATTTATTCTGCATTATCTTAGTCATAATATTCTTTACTGGGATAGTTGAGCTCACCCTTTGCTTTCATTATTCTCTTCAGGAAATGAGAACATAGCCGGGACTAGTCGGGGAATGGAGTGACGGTCCGAGATGGTGGCTGTAGTAGTCCTCACTATTCTATAAAATAGTGTGATAATAATTATAATGAGGACTCCATTTGAGTTTGGATATTGTCTACGAGATAATATTCGTGTTAAAACTCTCAGCTTATGTTTGTCATATTCTGCACGACACTTAATAGTTGTATAAATTAACTTTGTATTTGAATTATGTACCATGTATTTGGCCACTCAGAATGGGTTGTTTATACTTATTTTGGGGGTGTCACAGTTGGTATCAAAGCTTAGGGATATGATCCCTGGCTGAGATGTGAGGCTAGAACTAGGAGGGGAGAGACGGGTAGATCCTTCGCTAGTATGACCTACCTAAGTTTATTTGTTATTTAATTGGTCGATCAAAATATAGGGATAATATGTGGCATGTCAATTAACCCTTATTTTGTGGCAATGTTTGAAAATAGCATCTGAAAATTTTGAGATAAGCAATAGAGTACATGAGACCATTGAGTCACCACCGATCAATAACCAGGATAATGTGCATCAGGAAGGCAATAATCCTCAGGTAAACAACAACATCGACCAAATGATGAACGACGGGATGTTTAGGAGCCTTCTGCAATTCATGCAACATTAAGCGAGAGAGACTCCTATTCAAAATGTAGGTGAAAATAATGGCAACTCACGGATGGTCACTGGTAAGCAATTCAAGGAGTTGGGACCACCAGAATTTTTGGGAAAGCCAGAACCACTTAAGGTAGAGACGTGGATTAAGAAGATCACCAAGATATGTGATGTCTTGGGATGCTCCGAGGAGCAAAAGATTCCCTTTGCCACCTTCATGTTGCGAGGAGAGGCAGATTATTGGTGGGAATCAGAAAGCGTACTCAACCTTCCGTGATGAAGATGTCTTTGGAGAAGTTCTAAGAATTGTTCAACGACAAGTACTTTCCTGAAAGTATTCGTCACATGAAGGAGGTAGAATTCATCAAGCTTTAGCAAAATAATATGACTGTGTCGCAATACGAGGCTAAGTTTGCGGATTTATCCCGGTTTGCATCCCATTTGATAGATAATGAAGAGTGTATGACACGAATGTTTCTGCAAGGTTTGAAACCCAAAAGACGTCAATACCTCATTTCTCACAAACTTTACTTTTATTCAGATGTTGTGAATAGGGCTCAGTTATTGGAGCACGATAATAAGTCAACCCAACGAAAAGATAGCAGCCGACAAAATGATAATACCAGTGGTAGCAGTCATCGAAGCGGTCACAAAAAACGTGGAGGAAATCATCATGCCAGAAATGTTAACCACTTCAATGGTAATCCTGGATAAGATATTAGAAGTGGAAATTTTAAAAAGAGGAGATTCAATAATGATGAAAAGGCAAAGAAAGACCAAAGACTGTTTTTCGAGGAAGGAGAAGCGACCTTGGGTCAGTATGCTACAAATGCACTGGGGAGGAACACATCAGTCCAAACTATAATTAGCAACCCAAAGCGTGTTTCAATTATAGAAAAGAAGGTCACCTAGCCCGATTTTATCGTGTAGTGAAGTTAAGTCCAGCTGGGATGGAGACACCAAAGGCAGTCCCAGACAAGTCAAAGTTGGTAGTTCAAGGGAGAGCGTTTGTTGTGACCTCCCAAAAAGCAAGGAAACCGAATGAAGTTATCATGAGTAAGCGAATCATAAACTCTTGCAAAGTGTATACCTTATTTGATACCGGTTCTACCCATTCTTTTATTTCACCTACTTGCGCTCAACGTTTAAATTTAAATCTAGAGAAATTAGACTTTAACTTATTTATTGAAACTCTGTTGGGAGAAACCTTCATTACATCCACTGTTTATAAATCTTGTTTCATTTAAATCGGCACCCTCACATTACCTGTCGATATTATCTCTTTGAAAATACTTGCATTTTATGTGATTTTAGGGATTGATTGGTTAACTACTCATCATGCTAAAATTGATTATTTTCATAAGGTTATTAGATTTCATATTCCTAACCAACCTATTATGCGAATTCAAGCAACCAAACCACTAAATTTAATCACTGTCATATCAAGCCATAAAGCCATTCGTTTATTGAAAAATGGATGTCAAGCTTTCTTAGCCCATGTCACGGATTTAAACAAAAATACGTCAGATTTGAATGATATTTCTATTGTTAATAAATTTCCTGACGTATTCCCTGAAGAACTTCCTGGTCTACCCTCAAAACGTGAAATAGAGTTTTGTATTGATCTTGAACTCGGTACAAAACCCATTTCCAAAACCTCATATCAAATGGCTACTATTGAACTTCATGAGTTAGAAACCCAACTGCAGAAATTGTTAGACATCAGTTTCATTTGTCCTAGTACGTCTCCTTGGGGTGCTCCTGTTTTATTCATAAAGAAAAAAGATGGGAGTATGCGACTTTGCATTGACTATCTGGAGTTGAATCATGTGACCATCAAAAATAGGTACCCATTGCCTCTCATTGATGACCTATTTGACCAGTTGCAAGGTGCCAAATTCATTTCAAAGATCGATCTTCGTTTTGGATATCATCAGTTAAAGATTAAAACTGATGACATTCCAAAGACTGCTTTCATAACTCGGTACGATTATTACGAATTCCTCGTCATGTCTTTAGATTGACTAATGCTCCTGATGCCTTCATGGATATGATGAACCGAGTATTCTAGGAATATTTGGGTCATTTTGTGGTTGTCTTTATTGATGACATCTTCATTTACTCCAAAAGCCGTGAAGATCATGAGCATCACTTGAGTTCTGGCTTAAGGAAGTAGCATTCCTTGGGCACGTGATATCAAATCATAGAATATATATTGACCTAGTGAAGATTGAAGCAATACAAAGCTAGGAGACACCTAAGTTAGTAACTAAAGTACGTAGCTTTCTGGGCTTAGCTAGTTATTATCAGAGATTTGTGAAAGGTTTTTCTCAAATCGCCACTCCGTTAACTCAACTGACTCAAAAAGATACAAAATTCTGTTGGAGCAAGGAATGTGAGAAGAGTTTTCAAGAACTCAAGAGGAGACTCATTTCAGCACCTATTTTGACAATACCATCAGGTTCGGAGGGATTTGTCATCTACAGTGATGCTTCAGGCAGAGGTTTAGGATGTGTTCTCATTCAACATGGGAAAGTCATAGCCTATGCCTCACGAAAACTCAAAGAATATGAGAGGAATTATCCTACTCATGATCTAGAGTTAGCAGCAGTCGTTTTTGCACTAAAGATCTGGAGACATTACCTGTATAGGGAGAAAGTGGAGATCTATACAGATCATAAAAGTCTCAAATATTTCTTCACCCAAAAGGAACTCAACACGTGGAAACGACGTTGTCTCGAGCTATTGAAAGATTACTATCACACCATTCAATACCATCTTAGAAAAGCAAACGTGGTAGCTGATGCGTTAAGTAGAAGATCATATGTGGGTATGAGTGTGATGTTGTCAACGCAAAGGCCCATTTTATATGACTTAGAAAGGATGGAGATAGAGTTAAAGACTTCAGGGATCCACGTGATGATGTCAAGTATACGAGTAGAACTGACTTTAATTGATAAAGTTAAAGCTGCTCAAGCTACAGACTGGGAGCTAATGCGTATGAGGAAGAAAGTACAAGAAGGTGCTATTCTGGAAGCAAGAATCAATGAAGAAGGAATACTTCGAGTCAACTCCAGACTTTGTGTTCCTAACGACTCTGATTTTAAGTATAAAATCATGATGGAGGAGCACAACACACCATTTGTATTCCATCCTGGGAGTACCAAAATGTATTGTGATCTTTAACATACATTTTGGTGGAGCAATATAAAGAGAGAGATAACGGAGTTTATCTCAAGGTGTTTATCTTGTCGACGTGTTAAGGCGGAGCATCAAGTGCCAAAAGGTCCATTGTAACCACTTAAAATTTTAGAATGGAAGTGGGAGCACATTAACATGGATTTCGTTACTAGTCTTCCCAAGGTTTCTCAAGGCATAGATCCAATTTGGGTCATAGTCGATAGATTATCTAAGTCTGCTCATTTCTTACCTATACGAGAAACATATTCACTTGAACGACTTGCTCGTATATACATAAATGAGATTGTAAGACTGCATGTTATGCCAGTATCCATAGTTTCTGATCAAGACCCAAGATTCACTTCATGATTTTGGGTTAGTTTGCAGAAAGCTATAGGCAAGGATTTATTATTCAGTTCCGTATATTATCCTCAAATGGATAGGCAGTCGGAGAGGATGTGACACCCCCAAATCTAAGTACTCCATTCCCACAGGATTTGGTGTTCACTATTATAAACCATTACATCTAACTACTCATAATCAAAGGATAAAGACATAATTTAAATAACTTAAACAATAATCTTCCCATTAAAGGGTTACATCATCTCAAAAATAATCCTAGTAATCTAACCTTAAATTAATACATCAGTTTGCAAAATACATCATAAAATAAAACAAGTCTTATAATATATTTCATTTAAATAAATTTTCATAAATCTTCAACACTTAGATATCTTGCCCTTTCCTTTGCTAGTAGATGGCTCATCGACTCTTTCAACTTTAGCTGCAGTGTTAATTGCAAGAGTGAGCAAACAATTGCTCACTGATATAGAGAGTAGTAATGATAACAACATGAGAATGAACAACGAATGCTGAACATCAATGAACTTGTTCTATGAATCAACAATATAAAACAAGTTCGAATTTAATAATTGAGGGTCTTAAGACCACAAAATATGTCTCCGGTATTTCAGTATTATTACCTCAACCTTAACAGTCATTTAGACTATATAGACCCTTCTTAATGTACTTAGGGGGATCAGCCCTTTGTACCATGTATTGTGCACAAACATTTAGACTATATAGACCCTTCACTATCCCAAGCCTTGGAACCAAGCCAGTAGGCAAGGCCATCGCAGATTAAGTAGAAGGCCTACTGTAGCATAAGCACCATTTCTTCACTGTGGTGACGTGAAGACAAATTGCTTGCCACACCAGAATGTAAACTGCACTGACTGACTTTTTTTAGCACAATGATCACCAAAAATCAATTCCATACCACATAAATTCATGAAACCTAGCAACTAAAACTTTGCAATAACATAGATAAGCATGCTACTCTTCATTCTAATTACATAAACATTACATATACTCAAATTTGAAGAATAAAAACTATAATTTTTCCTAATTTCTTCATTTTTTACACTTTTAGCGAATTCTATCGCCACGACTTCATTTCTTAACCAATTGACATGATTCAAACTACGCCGCTTTCGTTTCTTAACATACTAACACATTCTAACATCAAATTGCATATTATAGCAAGTATTGATCATGAAATTTTGTACTTACCTAAGCTATTCTCTCAAAATAAACATTGTTATATACTTTTCTTCCTACCAACCAATTTACATGAATTTAAATCATCAAACAACACTCACATGTGATGATTAATAGAGTATAAACCCTACATAAATATATATGTATCAATCCAACATAATTATCAATAGAAATTCCAAACATAAGAGTTAAAATTGAAGTAAGTTATACCTTATTCTTTGATTGTTGGCTAGCAAAAGATGATGACTAGGTTTAGAAATTCCTCTCCTTGACAATCATAGAGAATCCAATTCACTATGTTTCCTCTCTTGCTCTCTCTCCAAGCTCTCTCTGTTCTTCACTGATAACTAGCCTTAGGGAAAAAAAATAAGACACGTAGAAATAAGCTGGCCACTCTCCCACGTACTCTTCTGTTAGAAAATAATACGTCTGCATCAGTTAGAATTAGCCAAAGGCCACAAGGCCTTGTTTGGCTACCACCTATTTTTCCAAACTAGATTATTTTTATATTATTTATATTATATGATTTCATGTGTTACACCATTAAATAAACTCATACTTATAATTATAATAATTATAATTCTCATTGTAATATACTTAATAAATCTTTACATATCTAATTTAATTAATAAATTAGATCATAACAACATTTTATTTAATTTATTTATTCCCTTTAAATTTAAACAATTTATTTAATTTAATTATTTCATTAAATTAAATCCTTAAATAATAAAATTACCATTCATTAATTTAGTTAGCACACATACTCAACTAAGTTATTACATCACAAATCATCAATTATTTATTTTCCTCAATAAATAAATTATTTAAAATATTTATTTAATTTAATAAATATTTAAATTAAATTATAAATTTTCTCGATCTTTACATCATTCCCTCCTTAAAAGGATTATGTCCCCAAAATCACAACTCAAAAAATTTATTCGTTACATTCTTCCCTCCTTAACAAGATTTTGTCCCCAGAATCGCTATACAAGATCAAACAAATAATTGAAGATAATTATTCATCATAATGCTTTCAAGTTCTCACGTAGCTTCTTCAGCATTGTGGTTTCTCCAGACTACCTTTACAGAAGGTATCACCTTATTCTTCAGTAGTTGCTCTTTTCTGTGTTTGAACATGGACTTCTTCATATGATAAATCTTTCTCAAACTGTAAGGGCTCATATTCTATCACATGCTTATAGTTAGGCTTATATGACCTCAACATCGATACATGAAAAATGTTATGAATATGCTCCAACTCCAGAGGTAAAGCTACCTCGTATGCCACTTCACCAACACGTCGAAGCACTTCAAAAGGTCTTATAAACCTAGGGCTCAATTTCCCCTTCTTGCCAAATCGAATTTTCCCCTTCCAGGGAGACACTCTCAAGAAAACAAAACTACCGACATCGAATTCCTAATTTTGTCGATGCTGGTCGGCATATTTCTTCTATCTATCTTGTGTAGCTATCAATCTCACTTGAATAACCTTAATGATCTCGACAGTCTGTTGTACCAATTTTGGAGCTAATAGCTAACGTTCACCTACCTCATCCCAGCATATCGGAGTTTTGCATTTTCTGCCGTATAACGCTTCGTAAGGCGGTATGCCAATACTCGTGTGATAGCTATTATTATAAGCAAATTCGGCAAATGGTAGATGGCCATCCCAATTTCCCTTGAAATCCATGATACATGCTCTGAGCATATCCTCCAGTGTTTGGATGGTTCTCTCACTCTGTCCGTCGGTTTGAGGATGGTACACTGTGCTCATTCTCAGCTGTGTTCCCAAGCATTCTTGTAATCGTTTCCAGAAATTAGATGTGAAACTTGGATCTCTGTCTGATACAATGGACACAGGTACACAGTGTCTTAACACAATTTCCTTCACGTACAGTTTTGCTAACCGATCTAGGGTAAATTAAAGCTTGATTGGCAAAAAGTGTGCCGAATTCGTCAGTCGATCGACAATCACACAATGGTGTCGTAACCTTGTTGGGTCGTTGGAAGACCTACCAAAAAATCCATTGCGATATGCTCCCATTTCCATTCTATTATCTCCAACGGTTGTAATAATTCTCTTGGCCTTTGATGCTTAGCTTTAACTTTCTAACATGTTAAGCACTTTTCCACGCACTCAGCCACATCATTTTTCATATTCGGCCACCAAAAATGATGTCTAAGATCCTGGTACATTTGTGTACTCCCAGGGTGAATCAAATATCTTAAGTTATGAGCTTCACTCAGAATTTCCTCTTTAACCTCTAGTACTGGTGGAACCCAAATTCTCCCTTCGAATCGAAGTAATCCTTCCGAATCGATTTTGAATTTGTTTTCCTCACCTTTAGATACTCTTTGTTTTATCTTTTCACAGTCTTCATCCTGAAGTTGTGCATTCTTCAGCTTATCTACCAACGTTGAACCGTTTCTCATCTAGAACAATTTTTCGTCGGATTCTGTCGGATATTTAATTTCCAACTCCATCTTAGCCATTTCCGACACTAGCTTCTCCTGAGAAGTTAACATCATTAACTTCTCCCGTCCCTTCCTACTTAACTCATCAGCAACAACATTCGCCTTTCCGGGATGATAGAAAATCTCACAGTCATAGTCTTTGATCAGCTCCAACCATCTTCTTTGTCTCATATTTAAATCTTTTTGTGTAAAGATATACTTCAGACTTTTATGGTCGGTATATATCTCACACCTCTCTCCATAAAGATAATGTCTCCAAATCTTCAAGGCAAACACCACCGCGGTTAACTCTAAGTCATGAGTCGGATACCCTTTCTCGTAATCTTTCAACTGACGTGATGCATACACAATAACTCTGTCATTTTGCATAAGCACACAGCCTAGTCCTTTATGCGATGCGTCACTATATACCACAAAATTCCCTGTATCATCAGGCAATGATAACACAGGTGCTGAACTCAACCTCTTCTTTAATTCTCGAAAACTTTCCTCACACTTCTCCGTCCAAACAAACTTAATCGCCTTCCTAGTTAAATTTGTCAATAGAGTCGCGATCTTGGAAAAATCTTGAATAAAATGCCTATAGTAACATGCCAATCCTAAGAAACTTCTTACTTCCGATGGTGTCTTCGGCTGATCCCAGTTTATTACAGCTTCCACTTTTGATGGATTTACCGAAATTCCGTTTTTATCAATAACATGTCCGAAAACTGTACACGTTCCAACCAAAATTCACATTTTGAGAACTTAGCATACAACTTCTCTTTTCTCAATGTCTCTAGCATTACTCTTAAATGTTCCTCCTTGGTTTTGGAATATACCAATATATCATCAATAAACACCACCACAAATATGTCTAAGAATGGTTTAAACACCATGTTCATCAAATCCATGAACGCTACAGGTGCGTTAGTTAAACCAAAAGACATAACCAGAAACTCGTAATGACCATACCAAGTTCTGAACGCTATTTTTGGTACATCCTCCGGCCTCACCTTTAGCTGATGATAACCACTTCTCAAGTCTATCTTTGAGAAATACCTCGCTCCCTTTAATTGATTGAATAGGTCATCAATTCTAGGCAATGGATACTAAATTTTGATCATGACCTTATTCAATTCTCGATAGTCAATACAGAGCCGCATCGATCCATCTTTCTTCTTAACAAATAACATCGGTGCTCCCCATGGAGACACACTCGGCTAAATATACTTCTTGTCAAGCAATTCTTGCAACTGCACCATCAACTCTTTCATCTCTACCAGGGCTATTCTGTATGGTAACTTAGATATCGGGGCCGTTCCTGGTTGCAAGTCAATGACGAAGTCGATTTGTCGATCCGTTGGAAGACCCGGCAAATCGTCTGGAAATACGTCTGCAAAATCTCTTATGATCGGTATCTCTTCTAACTTCGCAGTCTTCTTCTGTGTATCGACTATGTAGGCTAAGTATCCTACACATCCTTGTCTCAACAACTTTTTGGCTTGCATCACCGTCAGACAAGTTATTTGTCGAGGTGACTTACTACCATAGAACACAACCTTTGACGAAGTCATAAGGTTAACACACTTCTTTTGGCAATCAATTACTGCTCCGTAATTGAATAACCAATCCATTCCCAGTATAGCATCAAACTCACTAAGCCTAATTGGTATCAAATTTACCATAATCTCGTGACCTTTTATAACCACACTACAATTCCTATATATGAATCTAACAGGAATCACTTCTCTATTCGTAATCTCTATGCTTAAGGGAAATTCTAATTCTTCCTAAGGCAAATCTAAGTTCTGAGTAAATTCATCGGATATAAATGAACAAGTAGCACCCAAACCAAATAGCACATAAGCATTAATACCATTAATTGGAATGATACCTGACACCACATCTTTAGACTGTACAGCATTCTGCACAGTCATATTGAAAGTCCTCACAGTAGGTCGGCTTGACTGTGTTGGTTCAGTGATAGTCAATGCACCACCACCATTGTTGTTTCCTTTTCCACCACTTGCACTTCCCGCTGGCTTCTTAGGGTAGTCACGAGCCATGTGATCTTTCAAACCGCCAGTAAAACATGCTCCTTTATTTGGACTAAAGCAGTTTGGTGTAATGTATCCCTCCTGACCATAGTTGAAACACACCCGCTTTCCCTTCAAACATACTCCAGTATGATTCTTCCCGCACGTCGCACAAGCTTCAAATTTCTTCTTTGGTTGACTTCCTTATTATCCTCCCGTAGTCGAATTCTCGCCCCACTTCCTCTTCTGACTGTTACTTCCAATGTTACTTCCACCAGCCTTATTCTCATTCTTATTCTTCCTCTTTTCCTGTTCTTTATTGTACTTGGTCAAGGCATCGCTTCCACCTTCCACGATAATTGCCTTTTCCAGTAAAGCCGCAAATGTATTTAACTGGAACATTGAAACCTTGCTATACAGTCAGGGTTTTAATCCTTGTTCAAACCTTCTCGATTTACGCTCGTTGGTATTGACTTGATATGTGGCAAACCTTGCCAACTCATTAAACTTCGCAGCATATTCTGGCACCGTCATAGTTCCTTGTTTCAACTCCAGAAATTGCACCTCCAACTGATTTCGAGAACTCGCTGGAAAGTACATTTCGAAAAGTATCTCCTTAAATCTATCCCACGCTATCACTCCTTGTCCCCCACGAACCTTATTTGCCTACCACCAGTAGCTAGCTTCAGACTTTAGCATGAACATTGCGAATGCAGTCTTCTGATCCTCGTTAACTCTAACAACGTCGAACACCTTTTCCATTTCCATGATCCAGATTTGAGCTTCCACTGGATTCATAGACCCTTGAAACTCTGGTGGTCCAACCGCTTTAAATTCCTTAAAGGTCGTGACTTGAGCTTGCGGTTGATTCGCAAGTGCACCCGTCAACAGAGTTACCAACTGCTGAACCGGATTAGCGTTGGCCTCATTATTATTATTAGTAGACCCCTCAGGAGGTGGTTGTTGATGTGGTTGTCATCTTCTAGGAGGCATTTTCTATTAAAATATACGCTTATTAGTTCATTACTCAACTTCTTGATTATTTGAAGTTTAGCTTAAACATTCTAAGATTAAAGCTATAACACATAACATTTCAAATAAACTTTTATTCATTTATAACGTTTTAAAACATATTAAAGATAGCATAACCGCTATTAACATTCACTTTCCTAAACTAGATAAGTTTTAGGATTACATACTCATACTATCCCTTTATTCGTCTCAAAATAAAGGATTCACAGTTTATTTACTCACTTACTTAACCACACATTATTATTGTTATTATTATCTCTATCTAGACAAATTAAGACGTCATAAGGCTTCTCGACGCTCTTCCTCCATGATACGATATGCCGTTCTACGATCCATCACGAACCACGGCGAGTCTTCAAACTGAGGTGGATAATAAAATACTCGATCCCGGGCCCTATCAATCACAGAATTAAAGGCGTAATCCATCTCGTTCATCTCGGCTTTCTTCACTTGGACATTAGCCTCAACACGGTCTGCACGTTGAGTCGCCTTCATCCAAGCATCCTCTACTCTTTCACGCTTAGCTGATTCCTCTTTGAAGTCATCTTTTAATTTCTCCATGTCAGTCTTCATCTTCTCGTTTACTGCCAACAGATCTTCATGCTGACCCTTTATATGAACCAGGTCCCACTCCGTGTTTCCAAGGCATGAGTCGAGTTCTTGAATCTCCACATCTTTCTGCTCCATCGTAGCGTGATGCATCTCAACTAACTCCTTCAGCTCCTCAACCTTGTCTTGTAATTCTATGTTACGGTCGTACAGAGCATCATACATCTTAGCTGATATGGAGTTTGGTTGAAACTCCACAGGATCCTCTTCCTCATCTTCATCCTCTATCTCCTTAGAGCTATCCTCCTCGGAATCGGTTACAGGCTCATCCTCCTGAATCAACTGTTCCCGCATTACATGAATATCTCGGGGTTCATCATCTCTAGGTACCTGAGGTATCACTTCCCTAGCTGGACTGGATCCTACTTCGTTAGACATCCTGACAACAAAATATTTTAAGTTTTACTTAACATCCTTCGATACTCGCGAGCACATAAGTTATTAACACATAGCACATAAGGTCTTTTATTATTTAGCTTCAATGGATGCCTTAATCCATTCCTTAAAACTCGATAAGAGTTGGACACCTCTATATTTTTTGTCTCCTTAAAGGTTACTTCCTAAGGTTTCCCCACCTAAGGTTCATAACCTAAGGATTTGATACCAACTTGTGACACCCCCAAATCTAGGTACTCCATTCCCACAGGATTTGGTGTTCACTATTCTAAACCATTACATCTAACTACTCATAATCAAAGGATAAAGACATAATTTAAATATCTTAAACAACAATCTTCCCATAAAAGGGTTAAATCATCTCAAAAACAATCACAAGTAATCTAACCTTAAATTAATACATCAGTTTGCGGAATACATCATAAAATAAAACAAGTCTTATAATATAATTCATTTAAATAATTTCTCATAAATCTTCAACACTTAGACATCTTGCCCTTTCCTTTGCTAGTAGATGGCTCATCAACTCTTTCAACTTTAGCTGCAGTGTTAATTGTAAGAGTGAGCAAACAATTACTCACTGATATAGAGAGTAGTAATGATAACAACATGAGAATGAACAACGAATGCTGAACAACAATGAACTTGTTCTTCGAATCAACAATAGAAAACAAGTTCGAATTTAATATGTGAGGGTCTTAAGACCACGAACTATGTCTCCAGTATTTAGGTATTATTACCTCAACCTTAATAGTCATTTAGACTATACAGACCCTTCTTAACGTACTTAGGGGGATCAACCCTTTGTACCATGTATTGTGCACAAACATCTAAACGTTACACATACAAAATCCCCCATGTTAGGGTTTTTTGTCTTAGTTTGGATGTAGAAGTTTCGCACTAAAGTAAGTTTAGTTTGGAAATAGCTTATTAGTTGTTCTAGAATTTTAGAATACTATTCAATTATAAATCAATTCAATTCAATAAAAGTTTACTTGCTGTTTGAAGGTTCAACACAATGATATAGAATTGAACAACGTTACTTAAGTCAAAGATTTAATAACAACATTATACATTTGAATAGACATGGTGTATATATGCAAAGTACCATATCCAACAGAATTAGAACAACCTCATTTGAATCAATGTATTAGACCATCATATGCTTCGAATAACAAGAACAAGAAATAGAAATGTGAAACTAGTTCGATGTAACGAATTTAGGTTACAAGGGCTTATTCAACCATACATAAGGATAGAATAAATAGGCTTGCTCAATAAAAGTTTAGGAAACTTACATTCATTAATAAAAGAATGAAGTTAGAAAACTTGTATAAGTATAACATTACAACAAAAAATAAATCTTGCTGAATAATAAAGTAGCATAGGTTAGGGAACTTGCCTTGTATGTAAGCTACACAAGTATAATAATGTTCGCCAATTACCCTACACATATCATTGAAATCGCAATAACAATTAGTCGTACTAATATTAGCTTTAGGGGTTTAAACTACCATTTAGGTCATAACCTTAACTTAACATCTAACCATGTCGGTTAACATCCTTAACGAATCTGAAGTCACACTATAACCTAACATAAACCTTATCATTTCTCTTTAATGTTCATAAACATCACTTTTAGTTCCATTATATAGCTTATTCAAATAATCACTATAATCTCCATATTTAGGTATTATATTATACTACAACCTGTTATGATGCCTTAGGTTAGGATACAACATCATTATCATGCATGCCAAGCCAAATTAGACCCTTGTATAACCACCTACAAACAAACAGACTTCACTGCCTAGGCTCAGGACACGCAGCAAGTGCTTGACATCCCAAGCCCAAGCCTTTGAATCATTGTTCTGCTTGCTTTAGATTCATGAAGGCCTATGGTAAGATTAGTGCATCATTCTCACTGTGGTTTTAACAATTTGTGCCACACCAGATGTAAGAAGCAGCAATGACTTCATTTAATACTGTGAGTTATCAAAAATCAATTCCATACCACAGAAATTCATGAAACCTAGAAACTAAAACTTTGCAATAACATAGATAAGCATGCTACTCTTCATTCTAATTACATATACATTACATATACTCAAATTTAAAGAATAAAAACTACAATTTTTCCCAACTTCTTCATTTTTTTACACTTTTAGCAAAATTGATTGTCACGACTTCGTTTCTTAACCAATTGACATGATTCAAACTACGCCGCTTTCGTTTCTTAACATACGAACACATTCTAACATCAAATTGCATATTATAGCAAGTATTGATCATGAAATTCCGTACTTACCTAAGCCATTCTCTCAAACATAAACATTGTTATATACTTTTCTTTTGACAAACAAATTTACATGAATTTTAATCATCAATCAACACTCATATGTGATGATTAACAGAGTATAAACCTTATATACATGTATATTTATCAATACAACATAATTATCAATAGAAATTCCAAACATAAGAGTTAAAATTGAAGTAAGTTATACCTTATTCTTTGATTGTTGGCTAGCAAAAGATGATGACTAGGTTTAGAAATTCCTCTCCTTGACAATCACAGATAATCCAATTCACTATGTTTCTTCTCTTGCTCTCTCTGCTCTTCACTGAGAACTAGCCTTAGGGAAAAAAATTAAGACGCATAGAAATAAGCTGGCCACTCTCCCATGTACTCTTCTGTTAGAAAATAATACGTCTGCGTCAGTTAGAATAAGCCAAAGGCCACAAGGCCTTGTTTGGCTACCACCTATTTTCCCAAACTAGATTATTTTTATATTATTTATATTATATGATTTCATGTGTCACACCAGTAAATTAACTCATACTTATAATTATAATAATTATAATACCCATTGTAATATACTTAATAAATCTTTACATATCTAATTTAATTAATAAATTAGATCAAAACAACATTTTATTTAATTTATTTATTCCCTTTAAATTTAAACATATTATTTAATTTAATTATTTCATTAAATTAAATCCTTAAATAATAAAATTACCATTCATTAATTTAGTTAGCACACATACTCAACTAAGTTATTACATCACAATTTATCAATTATTTATTTTCCTCAATAAATAAATTATTTAAAATATTTATTTAATTCAATAAATATTTAAATTCAATTACTAATTTTCTCGATCGTTATAGAGGACTATTCAAACTCTTAAAGATCTATTAAGACTCTGTGTCCTAGACTTTAAAGGAAGTTGGGATAAGTTCTTGCCATTAGTGGAATTCTCCTACAACAACAATTATCAACCAAGTATAGGCATGGCTCCATTCGAGGCGTTGTATGGATGAAAGTGTCATTCTCTAGTATGCTGGGATGAGGTGGGTGAAGCAACGTTGTTGGGACCGAAATTGGTACGCATGACAACGAAAAAGATTCAAATGATCTGACAATGTATAATAACCTCACAAAATCGACAAAAGAGTTATGTTGATCTTCATCGAAGGGACGTGGAATTCAATTTTGGAGATCATGTGTTGTTACGTGTTGCTCTATGGAAAGGAGTTACGAGATTTGGAAAAAGAGGAAAGCTCAATCCTCGATTCATTGCTCCATTTAAAATCCTCGATCGAGTAGGAAGTGTGGCCTATAGACTTACCTTACCGCCAAGTATGTCTCGTGTTCATAACATTTTTCACATATCTATGTTACATAAATATGTGGAAGACCCGAACCACAATACTGAACTAGAACCAGACGAGATAGCGGAAGATTAAACGTATGAAGAGGTACCTGTTAAAATCTTGGATAAGAAGGAACATATTCTACGCTCCAAGGCTATACCTCAAGTTAAAGTTTTATGGAGAAACCACAATATTGAAAAAATAACCTGGGAGTTAGAATCTGAAATGAAAACAAGTTATCCTTACCTCTTCGACATACCAGGTACATACACCAATTTTGAGGATGAAATTTCATAAGAAGGGGAGGTTGTAAGACCCCAACTTTTATGAATAAAGATTTATTTTTCTCTAAATGTTATTTTGAATAATAAGGTATGGATTTTTTATAATGTTATAGTTGTGGGTAATATTTACAAATTTTGCAAAGTAAGCAAGTTGTCATAAAATATTCGTTTGGTCGGAGAATATTCGTTTTATCAGGGAATATTCGTACGACGGCACAATCATTGGTGGACCCCACAATGAAATTACTGTCGAAGTTAGAAAACTACAAAAATAACTTTTTATAAAAATAACAACAAAACTTTTACCGTTAACAATTGAAATACTCAATGATAAAAGTATAGTAATACGCGTGGTTGATTAGTAGCACGCGGTATTGTACAATATCTTTGATTATTTATGCTTACGTGAGAAGTCACTCAGTTATACTCAATTATTACAACAGTCGTTACTGCATAGTATCTCACATTATTGATTCAAATATTGTCATTGTATCATCTGCACAATATTTTATATTTCTAAATCAATAATTAAGACGACAAAGTTATTCATATTATTATTTTCATTATTGACAATGTCTAGAAAGTTCTGTCGAGAAAAGGAGTTTGGTCACCTAATTGCGCGCCAATAAGGAGAAGTCCTTATCAGAAAGTCCCCTTTTTCTGGGAATGATCTGGTTGTTATTATTATGAGTTATAATATTAAGAATGAATAATTGTTGAAAGATTGTGTTGATTAAAGATAAGAGTAATAATTGATAAATAGAAGATGTTTTTTCAATTATCTTGTTAAATTAGTATTTTTTTTCTATTTAATTTTAGAGTATACGAATTGATTACCTTTAAATAAGGTTGTCTATTTGGCAGATTATAAAATTAATTGCTAAGATCAGATCTTATTAGCCAAAATGTTCAAATAGGAAATTCTTATTCACTAACTTATGAATGAGGGTGCTCCTTCATTGGTTTAAAACTCCCAAAGTCTAGTTACCTTAATGGGAGGGCACTCCCTTATTGGTTGTTGCAAATAACATGCTGATGAATTGCAAAACGTGATATTTTTCCTGTACGAACATGATTTTTTTTCTTAAATAGTATCCTGCCATTCTCTTATAAATAGGATGTTTAGTTTAGAATTGAAAATCACACCAGAATTAGAGAATTCTTCTTCTATAATATTGAGTGTGTTTCTTTTGAGTTTAAAGAAGCTTTGAGTGTAGAAAATAGTATAGGTTTTCTTCAAGAATATCTCTGTCATACCAGTTAGAAGTACTATTCATGAAGTACTATTCATAGGGTATTATTCACTCGGGTACTGTTCACCTAGGGTACTATTCACAAAAAAAAATTGATTTCTTTTCTGTCCAATTTATTTTTGATACATGAATATTATTCTTGAATTTTACTCCACAAAGTAGTTATCATGTTGCCAATTTGGAAATTCTTGAATTCTGAATAAATTAAATTATAAATATTTAAAATTTATCCTTGCTCTCACTTAATTAAATTCTTATATCATTGTCATCATCCTCATTCTTATATTGTGATGAAAGTCATCTTTGATCCGTAGTGCATAGATGGACTGTTGATTGGTATGATTATGACCTAGAATTATGTGTCGATATAATCATGACATGTAATGTTATAAATGATGTGGCAAAAGTCCTCATTGGCCCGTAGTGCATTGATGGACAGTTGTTTGGCATGATCATGATCATTTGGTGATAATAACGAATATCCTTAGCTCGTAGTGCATGGATAATTCATGGATGTATACTAACGAATATCCTTGGCCCGTAGTGCATGGATAATTCGGTGATGTGGATTATTTATTAAAATGTATTTTAGAGATAAAATATTAATGATGAACTCTTAAATCATAGAAGATAGTAGCTATCATGCTCTACTTGACTTTTCTAATAGATTATTTGTTTCGCTGCAGTTAAACTTATTGTCTATTGTATTCTATCAGTTTTACACTATTGAAGGCTAACGATAATTTATTCTGCATTATCTTAGTCATAATATTATTTACTGGGCTAGTTGAGCTCACCTTTTGCTTTCATTGTTCTCTTCAGGAAATGAGAACATAGCCGAGACTAGTTGAGGAATGGAGTGACGGTCCAAGATGGTGGTTGTAGTAGTCCTCGCTATTCTATAAAATAGTGTGATAATAATTGTAACGAGGACTCCATTTGATTTTGGATATTGTCTACAAGACAATATTCGTGTTAAAACTCTCAGCTTATGTTTGTCGTATTCAGCACGACACTTAACTATTATATCCATTAAGTTTGTAATTGAATTATGTACCATATATTTGGCAACTTAGAATGGGTTGTGTATACCTATTTTGGGAGCGTCACATGGGTGTTTGCCAAATAAGGCATAGAGACCTTTTGTATTTTAAACTAATGAAACCTTTTATTTTATTAACTAATAACCCATGATTAAATCAATTGAAAAGCTATGTTAAGTTCACTATCAGTTTATTTGCGTTACTTTTCAAAAGTCTGAGAAAGAGAGAGTTTTGAGAGAAATTGAGAATGAGAATTATTTGTAATTTAAGAAGCAAGGTCTAAAAATCAAGGGAAAAAGAGGAAGGTTAATCAAGCAGTTCATATCATCTAGCTAATCAAAGGTAGTATTCTAATCCTAATTTATTGGTTTATGCTTTCTCAAAAATACTTCACTGTAATTGGTTTTGATGGTGAATTCGTTGAGAAATTCGATATATATATATATATATATATATATATATATATATATGTTAATGGGTAGGTATAATCTGTTTTATATCATCTAAAAGTGGTTTTAGAGTAATCAAATTCATGAAAATGTGTTGAAAGATGAAGATTTAAGTTTTGTTGAAATATATGTTATAGTCTATTTTGGAGTAAAAATTGGCCAGGAATTCATGTTGTAATATGAAAATTGATGATGGATGTTGTTAATACTTTGAGAAAAAAATAATGCAAGTTGAATGAATCAAATTGGTTAAAAAACGAATTCGTGGTGTTTGATTTCGCTAAGTATGTCGAAATATGAAAAAAAAACTAGCATAAATTTGGAATTAGAGTCTCTAATTTGATTGTTAAGTTTGTTTGAGTTGTTAGAATTATTTTATAAATGGTTAACATTGTGCTTGCAAAATTTGTAGAATCTGGTATTGGGTAGTTTGGTTCTATTAGAACAGAGTTTGAAACTAACTGACGCGCTGGTATGTAGGCTAGTTTGGGTGTGCTTGCTACCGTTTCTAAAGTTTTTTGTTCTTATACCACGCCAAATAAGCGATCCCGAACCATATGTGAATTCTTAGGGGGTGTTTGATAAAAACTGAATGAAACAGAATCTGAATCTAAATGAGCTAAATCTGAATTCGAATGAAAAAAGTTGTTTGATAATTGACATGTCTGAAACATCTGAATAACAAATTTTTAAAATTTTACCCCTCTGAAAAAATTCAACATTGTTGTAAATTTATTTAGTATTACTTAATATAATAGTTAATATTTTTTTAAAAAAAAAATCATTCAGCCCTCATTCAACCCATTCAGCCAAAAAAATGACACTAAACCATTTAGCCCAAATCGTCTAAATTGCTGACCGATGTAGCCATTCAGACGAATTTTTTTTCAAAACAAATGCACTAAATGGTTGACCGATTTAGCCATTCAGTCCTAAATAAACAACCCCTTAGTTGTTCAGTCTAGGGGATGAGTTTATAACCTCTTTAAATAGTTGTAACAAAGTGTAAAATATATAATAAGTTAACATCTCAAAATGTAATCATATAAATCGACATGAGATTATAATCAAAGATAGCTACCAAAGGAGATTAGTGAAGGTGATTGGTGAGTTGTATTTCATAGCTAATCTATGTTTGGTTATGACTGATGCATGTAGGATATTTCAAGAATGTGAATTATAATTTTGTAGCGAACGCACGAGGCAAGTTTCCTAACCTTTACTACTTTATAATTCAGCAAGGTTTCTTATTTTGATTCGTTATCTATGATTTGTAAAGAATTTTTCTAATTCTTTTGAGACCATTACCTCTTTAAATAATGTTTATTCGATTGTGAATCGTGTTTGTTAAATCATGACTTGTTTATGCATCATATTCGAGATAATGTTTTTATTAAACTTTAAAATGGATATCAAACCCTTATTGATTCAACTAGTCTGTAGTTGATGAGCATTCCAAAGTTCTAAAATATTTCAAAGCTATTCCAAACCAAACTTCCTTTGGTATGGATTCTAATGTCAAAGCTGAGATGAACAACCCTAAAATAGGGGATTACGTTACGCGATAACGTTAAACTGATTATGCACAATACATTGTACAAAGGGCTGATCCCCCGGAGTACGAGATAAATGGTCTATGTAGTCTATAAGACTATTAAAGGTTACGGTAGAGATACTTGTTAACCTAAGGCACAGTTCATGGTCTTGTGACCCTCAGTTATACTTTTGATCTTGATTTCTATTATTGATTTAAAAGCCGATTGTGAGCATACAGTTCTCAAGTATCATTGACTGTTTTCAGAGAAGGTTATGTTATTCAGTTAAAGCTTATCCATTGATGATTCATATATTGTTATTTTTTATGATTATCCTAGTGAGAAATTGCTTTGCTCACTCTTGCATAAAAACATTGCAGCTAAGATTGAGAAGCCTGATGAGCTGTCCACGAGTAAGGGCAAGGGTAAAATGCAAAAATAGCTTAAGTTTAATTTACTTTTATTTTGAGAAGCTTGTGTAATAAAACTTAATTATGTTTATGTTTTTTTTTTCCGATGATGTGATAAATTTATGATTAGATGACCTGGGATTTCATATTAATGATGTAACCATTTAATGAGATTTATTATTCTTTATTATGGGTAGTTAGATGTGATTATATTGGACAGTGATAACTAGATCTGTGGGATTTAAGTTCCCGGATTTGGGGGTGTCACAGTACATGTATAGTGATCACTAAAGCCTCTCATTTCAACTAGACCATTTTCCACTTACCACTAAAGCCTCTCTCTAGAATTGGAGCATTTGCACTAACCTCTCTATAAATCTCCAATAGTGGCAAGAAGGCATACATACATTTAAGCATTTACAACAACAAATTGCAGAATAACATAGACATTGTTAAATAAGAAAGAAGTCAAGTAAATGCAAGAACTTAAAACTACACAGGTAATATTAATGACAATACAAGCAGATGATTTCATGAATCCATCCTCTAAAGGGAAGCAAACACGGTAAATGAAGAAGAGTTATATATATATATATATACACACACACACACACATACATACATATACATGAAACTAGTTTAGATAAGGTTGGCTGAAATTTACTTGATTATGGCTTTTGTTAAGTCCCACATCACCTATCCACCAAATTTATACTAGGCCATTGGCTATATAAATAAGAAATGCATCCTATATTAAATGCAAAATGTCTGGTTGGGTCATTAGCCAAGTAGGCTAGGCTGGTTGCACTGGATCAGGCCAAGTTTATGCTGCAGCAAGGCCGTAGGTCGGTCCAGGTCAGGCTATTTGCTAGGCCAGGAAAGGTCGGATATTTTCCATAAATAAGAGGCCTTTTCGTAGCCTTCTAGGCCAGGCTTGTTCGGCCCAGTCCTTGACCAGGCCTGCCTTTGACTAGGTCGGGTCAAGCCCAGGCTTCAGACCTTTGGCAATTTATGCATCTCTATTTGTATTGCACAAAATCTCGTTGAAATCTTCCAATATTAGCGTGGAAATTATTTGCTACCTTTTTAATTTAACGGTTTGTTATAATTAATAAATAGGAATTTTAATTATGTGATAATTTGATTTAATGAGTGAAATTGGCTTTAGTTTAATTGAATTTAAATAATATAATTTGATTAATTAAAGTGTGACATTTGTACCATATAATAAGCGAGTTAATTAAAATAAACAAAAAGGAACCTTTTATGAGCTAACTAAACATGGCCTTGAGAACATGTGATTAGTTGAAGCCATGACGCGCTTAACTGATACTCGCGTTATTTTAGTTATACCATAATACGTAATATATTTCTTTAGGAATTTGCTAAGTCAGAGAAAACCAGAGAGAGCTTTGAGAGAAATTGGATTTGAAGAAGAAAAATTTGAGAATCAAGAGGAGTGTTCTATTATCTTTGTGCAATCTAAACAAGAAATCAAGGGTAAACTCTTAATCTTAAAGCTTTTGTTGTGTTCTTTATTGTTTAACTAAAAGTTGATTCTAAGTTCTCTATAATTGGTTTTCTTTGATTAAATTGTTGATAAATGAGTTTTATATATCAATTAACTCATTAATATGATATATTGATTATAGATGCATGTAGTGTGATTAGATTCTTGGAATTGTGTTTAAAAGTGAAGAAATTTAATTACAGGGATAAACATACGAATATGGCTTATATGTATAAAAATTGATGCTTAAATTGTATGTTAATCTATAAATTGATGATTGATTATGTTTATACATTAAGAAATGGAAAGAATGCAAGTCTAATGAACTGATTTTGTGTAGTAATGAATCTGTTGTGTGATTTTATTAAATTTGAAGAAACTTTGATAAAATGGCAAAAAAAACCTAATTTTGGATCCTTAAATTCATGATTTATGTGGTTTATGATGTTAGAAGCATACTAAAAATCATGGCTTATGATTCTATATGAATTATAGTGTCTGGGTACGCTTAACATGTTGTATGAACAAAGAAAATGGGGTTTATTGGTTTTGTTATGTGTTCTTCATGCTAGCTATACATTCCTCACATCGAGTGAGGCGCCGCAAAGACCGTCTCAAGTGTAAATGGTGTGTTTGTTGCCAGTTCGAAGCCGCAAAGGTTCGACTATAGGCTTAATAGCAGAGCTGTAGCGCCAGGTCCGCGCTGCAATGCCGAATCTGAAGCTATTGGGTAGTGCCACAGTGCCACTTGGCAGTTTTGCCCAAAAATGAGATTTTTATTGCTTAAGTCCAGAAAATATAATTGTAACCTAATCTAATGAGCATAAAAAGATGTTAATCATATTATATGTTGTTAAACCAGATTGTAATCACATTATAAGTCAAGTTTGATGATTGTAAGGTTGTGACTTAACAAATTGTTAATAATTGAGGTTTGATGTTGATAAGAATTGTAAATGTGGTTTAAATGCTACAACCTCATGTTACGTGCTAGTAAAGATTTTAGTTGTGCTATGTGGTTAGTATGATTAAACCTGGAGTTAAATAATGTAAATTAGATGTTTAACTAAGTAATTTGGTCGCGTTGTAGCTAATTAAGATTGTGGTTCTAAATGACATATATGTAGGATAATTGGAGAACGTGAATTATAATTTTATAGCTTACGTAAGAGTAAAGTTTCCTTACCCTAAGTTGTTTATTATTACACTAGTTCACTAACTCTAAACTTTCATTGAGCAAGTTCTTAAATCCTATTCATATATTGAGCAAGTATCATATTCTTATTTCTAGCTACTCAAAGCTTAATTTATTCAAGTTCATTATTCCAAATGAGATGTTCTAACTCTTTTGAAATAATACTTTGATTATGCAATGATTATTCAATTGTATATAGTTGAAATTCAACCTTTGATTTAAATACCGATTATATTATTATATTGAACCCTTGAATGGCTAGCGAACCCTTGCTGATTCGACTAGTCCATAGTTGACGAGTGTTCTAAATTATAGAACTTTTATTAAAGTTAATCCAAACCAAACTTCCTTTGGTGCAGACTCTTATATCAAAAGTGAGATGAACAACCCTATTATAGGGGATTATATTATGCATTAGTGTTAAGATGTTTGTGCACAATACATTATACAAAGGGTTGATCCCTTGAGTACGAGAAGAAAAGTTTATATAGTCTTGTGATTGATAAAGGTTTAAGTAGAGATACTTAATAACCTACGACATAATTCACGATCTTGTGACCCTCAGATGTACTTTTGATCTTGTTTTCTATTCTTAATTCAAAAGCCGATCTTTCTATTATTCAGTATCCATTGATTACTCTTATGTGATTCATGTTGTTATTGTTGTACTTGTGGGAAATTGTTTGCTCACCCTTGTATATAAAACATTGCAACTAAAGTTGATAAAGTTGACGAGCCATCCACTAGTAAGGGCAAAGGCAAGATGAATAAGTGATGAAGACTTGTCTAATTTGTTTAAAGATGTTATGTAAAAGACATATTTAATTATGTTATGTTTCTGCATTTGATGTTTTAAAGGTTTGATGACCTGGGATTATTTGTTTAAGACATTGTAACCCTTTAATAGGAGGATTTCTATTTAAGATGTGAGTTTTATTTATATCCTTTATTTATGGGTAGTTAGATGTGATTGTTTTATATAGTGAACACCAAATCATGAGGGAATGAAGTACCCGAATTTGGAGGTGTCATAACAAGTGATCCTTAGACTTGAGATCATCTTAGTATCTTATATATACTGAATTATGTTTTAACATATTCCTCAATACTATTCAATATGTCGTAGGGTATATATGCTATAATAATGTATATATGGAGATGGGTGAATGATCAACAAAGGATCTACCACTTCCAGTAAAAGGAGGGAATGTCCTATGTGTTTCGATAAAGTGACAACATGGAAATCCTTGGCCAGGGTTGAATGAAAATTAGAAAGGAGTTTCTAATTTACATTAACTATTGTTGTGCATTTTAGAATTGAAATACATAAAATAAAAGGAATAAAACTTGACAGTAATTTCATGTTTTATATTTGATTGGGACATTGTATGGTAGAAGGATTGAATTGTACGATAACTATTCAATGAATATGTTCTTTTTATTCTTTGTGATAATCTTTGTGATTTACATTGAATTTATATTATCCGAATAGTTATGATACATTATTTTTAAGGTGTCACTCATGATGAAGAATAAATAGTATTTATTTATATTTGAATTAAAGGAGTTTAATTCATTATAAATAATATTAGAATTGTTATAATTTATTTATTCTACTACTTGGTTTAATATTGAACCTAGAGAGTCACACCACAAAAAGAGAGTAATATAATTTTAGAATTGATTGACTTAATAATAATAAATTAAGTGTAATTAATTTATTAGTGGAATAAATTATATAGCTTAAGATTTATAATTAAGTATTTGGAGAAATACTAATATTATAAATTAATAAGACTAGTTATCTTATTATTATTAATATTAAATTGAATAAATAATAATAATATGTTATTTGGAAAATACTAATATTTATAATCAAGTATTTAGTGAAATACTAGATTATAAATAAATAAATATTATTATTATTATTATTATTATTATTATTATTATTATTATTATTATTATTATTATTATTATTATTTTATTTAGTTTCTAATTAGATTGAGAATTAAATTAAACCCTAATTTCTAAAAGGTTTAGGATTAGGGTTAATCTTTAAAACAAGAGTAGTCTTATTGTGGGAAAGACTTAATGCTAACACATCTTGCTTCTCTCTAACAAGTATTCTTAAAACCTTAAGTTGTTAAATAGAGATAATTAGGACTAACCATCTAAGATCTATTTAAGTCTAAAAATCTTTCTTCAATCTATTACTCTTGGTGGATACCTCTTGGGTGTTGCATACACTTTGTAACGAACGTGTAATCCGGAGATTGGAAAGACCATGAAGGATCAAAGGATTGGAATTTGAAGTCTTCATCAAAGGTTAACAAGCTTCAAAGGTATATCTTTATCCTTCCTCAATTAATGATGTAGACACTTGAAATTTTTCATTCCTGTTACTAACTATGCAAGAGCGCAAAATCATTTTTTATCTTCCAGAGACAACTATGATAGTCAAATCACCAAGTCCAACCCCGGGAGATCAAATTCAACCCCAGTGATAACCCCGGGAGATCAAATCAAGCCCTAGTGATAACCCCAGGAGATCAAGTTAAACCCCGACAACAACCCCAGGAAACCTCAAACCAACCTCAGAGATAACCCTGAGGACTGTCAAAAGTCAACAACAATCCAATCTCGGAGACAACCCTAAGAAAAGATAGCTACAACTGCATCAAGCTCAGAACCAACCCGGGAGGGGAAAAATATTAATTTTTCAAACTCAACATCAATTTAGCCTAAATCACTATAAAAGAAGTCATACAGAACCATAACATCAATCCCGAGTGAAAATAATATAAGATAGCTCAACAGGTGGACTACGAAGACTTGAAGATATGGTCATGGACCCATCTTCCCAGATTCAGAAAATGTCAAATCCCATATCATTGTGTAGCTCTCGTCAAGGGCTTTCCGAAAAGGTATAACACGCCTCAATCGGATTCCCGGATTGAAAGTTATGAAGGTTCGAGCAGACAACACGTTGATCTGAGTGCACATACTTCTAGACAACGAGACCCACAAGGCCCGAGCCCACCCGGGAAGCCGTAGGTAGACCCGCGGCTACTTTGGTCTATAATAGACCCCCCCATCAGCCAAAATAAAAAAAAGAGAAAAAAACATAGGGAATTTCGTTTATTTCAGCTCTTAACCCCTCCAATAGTGTTCCAAACTTTGAGATTCTTCTTTGTAGACACTTATATATATATATATATATATATATATATATATATATATATATATAATACAACATATCAAATTTTAACCAGTGAAAACGGAGTTTTCAAGCTTCAAAAGTGATTTAAAGCTCTCCTCGCTACACACTTTAAGATCCTTCTAGATCTGAAACTTTTACTCTTATATATATATATATATATTGTTTACAACTATTAAAATATTTTTTGTAACTATTTATTCAATGTAAAGTTGCGATATTAATGTTTGTGGACTAGATTTATCTAAATTTAGCCATATTTAACTTTTAACCAGTTCAAAAGTTATAAAACTGGAACCGTTGAGCTAGAATTGCTAAGATTTATTTAAATCTAGTTTTCTTTCTAGTCTTTTTTGTAAATATTACGCAACCACGCATCCCTAGATCTGTATCTAGAGGAAACGGGAAGCTTGACTACACGCATGCAGGGATTTAACTGATTAATCCTCTGTTTTGCGACGTTTAGATTAAATATAAGTTTTATTTTATTATGTTTGCTATGAAGGCTATACATGTCACATTATATGAGTCTAAGAGCTATGGGATCTAAGATCCAACTGACGGATCTAGATCTGGTTCCCATGATGGACCTTTTCAGTTGTACAGTTAGCTTATAAATCATATTTATGGGGCTCGGGTCACTTCGATGGATTTCATGCTCATAAGGAGCCCGACACTTATATGTATATTATTTTGTTTAAGATAATTTGCATCTCGAGAATAAAATCAAAACAAGCCGAATATGGAATAAAATGGAAATATCAAAGGCCTCAATTATTATGTGAACATAAGGGTTTGAAAACCTGTTTTCAAAACACCATTTTGTATATTTTCTTTAAATTGAACGTTTATATAAATCAAACCCTTTGTATATAGGTGCAAACGAGGCATAACACTACTTCCAAATAAAGCACTTAGGCCCAATTAATTACACACGCATACTTCAAATAAATTAGGGAATTGAAAAGATGCGGTAACTGTGTTTTCACGGAAGTTGGGGGGTGCCTAACACCTTCCCCCCACTTAATCAAGCCCCCAAACTCTATGAATCTCGGTTTTCAAGACCTGTTAAACAGAGTCCGATAATTGGCCTTTTTTGTAAACCTTTTCAAATTCAGTTGAGTTGGTACAACCATTTCACTACTACCAACTGGCGACTCTGAATTTTCAAAATCGTTGATATTTTATGTCGGACTCTTGTCAAACTTGCCCTTTCAAATAAAATTTAACACGTAGGGTAAGAGAAGTTTCAAGAAAGGAAATTTTTTCTGACATCGACAGGTGGAGACTCTGCTGGGGACAGTAGAAGGCTTAAGTCGCATTTCAAATCTTTTTAAAATCCCTTCTTATTTGCTTGTTTGTGAATATTATCTTTACATAGATGTGAATGAATGCTTTATTTACCACTTTTTAGTTCCTCGCATAATCTCTGTATTTTGTATTAGTGCATCGCACAATTTCATCATTTCATATGGTGAGACACGATGTATGTGAATGTATGTTGTGTGATTCCTCCACCAGGAGGCGAACCCGTCAGTGTTTAATTACTGGAATCAATGAAGAATAATCTCACGAGGCTCAGGAAAGGCACCACTTAGATCCCCTCCAATTAAAAGATCAGATTAACTTCCCATCTAGTAAATTGCGATGATCTGGGGACCTTCATGCCGAAAAGCATCGAGAGTAGCCTAAGATAGGTCAGCCTATGATAAACCAAACGCGAATGAGAGTCTCTTCATGCCTTTCCCTTTTCAATTCCATGTAAATATCAATTTAATGTAAATTATGGTTCTATGTAAATATAATTATAAAGAAAAGAAAAAGAAAAAGGTGAATATTGTTGGGTAAAATCTAGTTACGCACAACATGCAAGTATACGTGGTCAACAAGTAATACAGTGAAAGTAGAGTATCGTTCCCACTAGGAATTATTAATACAAATTACCAAGTACTAACCCTTAATCAAACTAATTTTATTTAAACAATCAATTTAATGTTATAAAGTAAATTACTTAATTAAACTAATTCTAATTACCACTAATTACAAATCAGATTATGGAGATTTAAGATCACAACTTCACTTATTGCTTCATTTAAGTTAACACACTTCTCATCAATTATTTTATATCCTGAATTGTTAATCAAGAACACTAAAGCAGATAAAACCACCTCTCGATGCATAATACCCATACTCACTTAAATCCATAATTGATAGAATTAAGTAAGACACCCTAATTAACTAATCCACTATATTTCTATGTGAATTACAATTAAAAAGGATTTAAAGCACAAGTTCTCTATAAGATTACATATGGGCGTAAAGGCATATCTACATCTAAATACTGAATCATGAATTCCATCTATGCAGAAATCACAAACACATGTTATCATGATCGGATCTAAATCTAAACTTCATCTCTCGAGTTCATATAGATTATCACGGTAATTGTTAGCTAGGCAATTAAACAATTAAGTCCAAATCACAATAGACAATCCACAATGATAGATCACAATAATTGATAAAGAAGCATATTAAAATAAACTACACAATAAGATCCATTGTAATCTCAAACAAAGAATTAGTTCATTAAATTAAAACTAAGAATCCACACTTGAATACACATTAAAAGATAAGAATAAGATTAAAGAAAAGAATTGAATACATTGTCACAAATCTCCATCCTCCTCAAGCTCACATTATTGATCTTGATGGTCTCCAAGTCGCTTGATCTCAAATCTCATAAGAACTAGGGTTTTGTCCTAATCTACTATAATCTAATTTAATCTAATGGAATCCTCCCAAAAACTTCCTCTAATCCTTGTAAATCTCCTCCTTTTATAAGCCTCTTTATATATCTTTAAGTCCTCTTGGAAGTCCTTGAATCAAACAGCTCGAATCAATCCTTCTTGAACTCAAATTCTAGTTAAAATTGCCTTTTTCTCGTGTACCCAAGCCCGGCTTGGTATTGCTTATAAATAGCAAGCCCTTGGCCATATACTTCTGATTTTGAACTTCGGGACCCCAAGCCCGGCTTGGGTATAAAACTTAAAAGAGCAAGCCCCGGCTTGGGTGGAAGCTGCTAATTATTTTTTCTACTGCAGTGTCCTCTGGTAAAATGGCCATAACCTTTGATCCAGGAGGAGTTACGGGGCCTACCACCTATCAAATTGAAGCTATCACCTAGCTCTACAACTTTCATTCTTTAAGAATTGAGAAATAACAAACGAATGAAGGTCGAAATTGAACTGGAAGTGACTGCTATGCAAATGACCACCCAAAACAGTGAAATTCAACGTCCGTTGGTACAAATATCATAACTCTTGCATCCGAACTCCGATTGGAATGATTCAAGATTTTTGGGAAAGCTAAGAAGAAGCTCTACAATATAGTCTAAGTTCCAAGCCAAGAACATGAAATGAACATGAAAGCCCAAACAATGTTCGGATTACTTTTCCTTGCGTTTTCATACCAATAGTCGCTCACACAGCTCCCAAACATATAATCTACAAAACGAACACAAAATGCATGAAAAGTAACTAAGAAACACTAGTTTAAGCAAATAATTCAAGTAATAGATACTGGATAAGTAGGTATAAAACCTACTTATCAAATACCCCCAAACATAAACCTTTGCTTGTCCCCAAGCAAAAACAAAACAAAAATGCAATGCAATGCAACTAATCTACATGCCTACGATTCCAGCAGTTTTGATAAACAAAAGTCTATTCAACCGACCTCAGCGAAATGAAATAAACATGACAATACTTCATATCAAAACCAATCAACAATTTCATAGTCAGTCATCAAATCTTAAACTATTATTACTGGTATAGTGCGTGTGTTCTCAACGTCCATGCTAACTGATATAATGCTAAATACAACACATAATAGATCTCTTTAAAGGCATCATATAGTGTAAACTCACAAAATACATGAACAAGATAGATCCAACTAAAGTCAAACATCCACTAAATTCAAGAGTCCAATCCGGGATACTTATGCTTTACTTTTCATTACGGGGGCTTTTTGCTCTTTTCGCGTTTTATTGATTTTTTTTTCAACCATGACTGTGCAATGTCTCATTCCATTAGGCTAACAGTGCTACCCCTTAGCGAGCTTTTGACCAACGACTCCCAGACCATAAAGACCTTAGGGCGCTAGGTGTAAAGACACTCCCTCGGGCGTACTTGCTCAAGTAACAAAGGCCCCGAAACAAGACTAGCCATGAAATTTTATTTTTCATCATTTTTTATTTTTTTTTTCTTTTTTTTTGAAGCTTATATATCCCAAATTCCCCCCCCCCCCCCAAACTTAAGTTTTTGTGTAAATTTAGCCATCTCCGCCTGTTCATGTCTTTCATTCATCCAAACTAGTATTATCCTTAAGAAGTCCATTATGTATTAATTTAAACTTAATCAATCAACATAGTTGTCATTACGTGCTAACCTTAATTATACCAGTTTCAAATAGAAAAAAATTTAATTCATAACAAGAAATCACATCAAAGCTCTAATAAACAGTACTATACTTGTCTACCTAATTCCAGTATCATCATTGCCCAAAATAGACTGTAACTATCTAACAGCTGGAATCATGAAGATGAACATAGTAACTAACTATTATTTTTAAATTTTTGAATTTTTTTTATAGATGAAATAAGAAACTGAATATAATGCTATTCAAATTATACTACTATACAACTACTTATGTAGTTGTACTACATGAATGTAAACATAATGAACCTAAACTAAATTAACAACATATGCAAAATAACATAACATAAACATGAAACTAAAAATGCAATAAAGAACTAAATTAAACTCCCCCAAACTTAGCAATTACAATGTCCTCATTGTAAGAATATAACGGTAAGTAGAAGAGAACTTCCCTATAATCAGTTAAGCGTGAGGTGATGGTGGCGATGGTACAAAGACTGAAAACTCCTCCACATCAAAATTTGAAGGAGGATACTGTGTCATAGGCTCAGGCTGGTGGCTTCCCTTTCCATAATCTTTTGCCTGTCCATTGAACCTCCAATAAATGCAATGAAGAGAGACAACATGGATTAGAATATCACTTTGGATTATAAGAGAACTAAATAAGCCAATTAATTCATATCTACTAAATAAACTAGTAAAGCATATAAATATAAAAATTCACAGGTTGCCTCCCCTGTCGGTAACTTGATTTCTGATCTTTCGGCTGACTTTATGCAGTCAACGCTATCCAATTCCTCGTAGATAGTTGAGGAACCCTCCATCCATCGGAAATAATGTAACATTTGGTAGGTTCCCATTTGTGATGGCTATCGAATTAAAGTCACCTAGCATGCTTTGTTTAAATGAGTGCCCAATTGAGAATGTTGAATAACTAGGTGTTTTTCCGTCCGTTGAGTCTATGATTAGATTGAGGCTTTGAGGTTTGGCAAGCACAACGAGCTCTTCTTCTATCTTCTCTTCTTCATCCCACCATGGCTTCACATTTGTACTAGCTCTCATGTCAAAAAAAGCCTTGCCGACGACATGACTACCAAGCAGACAAGGTCCAAATCACAATAGATAATCCACAATGATAGATCACAATAATTGATAAAGAAGCATATTAAAATAAACTACACAATAAGATCCATTGTAATCTCAAACAAAGAATTAGTTCATTAAATTAAAACTAAGAATCCACACTTGAATACACATTAAAAGATAAGAATAAGATTAAGGAAAAGAATTGAATCTGTTGTCAGCAAATCTCCATCCTCCTCAAGCTCCTGTTATTGATCTTCAATGGTCTCCAAGTCGCTTCAATCTCCAAATCTCATAAGAACTAGGGTTTTGTCCTAATCTACTCTAATCTAATTTAATCTAATGGAATCCTCCCAAAAAATTCCTCTAATCCTTGTAAATCTCCTCCTTTTATAAGCCTCTTTATATGTCTTTAAGTCCTCTTGGAAGTCCTTGAATCAAACAGCTCGAATCAATCCTTCTTGAACTCAAATTCTAGTTAAAATTGCCTTTTCTGCGTGTACCCAAGCTCCGGTTTGGGAATTGCCTTGTAAATAGCAAGCCCCGGCTTGCTATACTTCTGATTTTGAACTTAGGACCCCAAGCCCCGGCTTGGGTGGAAGCTGCTAATTATTTTTTCTACTGCAGTGTCCTCTGGTAAAATGGCCATAACCCTTGATCCAGGAGGAGTTACGGGGCCTACCACCTATCAAATTGAAGCTATCGTCGAGCTCTACAACTTTCATTCTTTAAGAATTTAGAAATAACGAACGAATGAAGGTCTAAATTGGACTGGAAGTGACTGCTATGCAAATGACCACCCAAAACTGTGAAATTCAACGTCCGTTGGTACAAATGTCATAACTCTTGCATCCGAACTCAGATTGGAATGATTCAAGATGTTCGAGAAAGCTAAGAAGAAGCTCTACAATATAGTCTAAGTTCCAAGCCAAGAACATGAAATGAACATGAAAGCCCAAACGATGTCCGGATTACTTTTCCTTGCATTTTCATACCAATAGTCTCTCACACAGCTCGCAAACATATAATCAACAAAATGAACACAAAATGCATGAAAAGTAACTAAGAAACACGAGTTTAAGAAAACAATTCAAGTAATAGCTACCGGATAAGTAGGTATAAAACCTACTTATCAAATATACATTCCATTCCCTATCAAAAACTGTGATGCTATCCTGTCATCAAATACCTAACATCTGTTTTACAGGAAAATATTAAAAAAAACTCCTAAAACAGACACATTGCATAGCATGCATACTATTACTGTTTACGAAGACTAAACTAAATAATATTTTTATAGGGAAATAATTGGTCTCGTTGTCCTATCCAAGTCTAAAAAGGTACTAAGCCCACCTTCAGACATAGCTACAAGTGCCCAACCTAAATATACTCCTGTTTCTCGAGAGAAGATCGAGGGACTAAGAAACCAGATAGCAGAATTAGTTATCTTTTTGAAAGAACAAAACAAAAAAGACTCGAGGTCAACATATACACACTCAAACAGAGTCCTTTGCACAAGGAGAAAGCCAGGATACAGACAAGAAAGAAAAGGAAGCACAGATACCTGAACCTCAAATCCATGAAAAATCCAACAAAACCTTTGAAATCACCAATCTTAAAGAAGATCGAAAACTAGTGATATTCGAAAGAAAGTACAGCATATGGAAGAAACCATCCAGTCAATCAAATGGACTGAAGCATATGGAAGTCTGAATTAGTCTGACCTTTATATCTTTCATGGGGTTCATTATCCAAACAAGTTCAAAACTCCTGATTTTAAGAAATATGACGGATTGGGAGATCCTTCCACTCATTTGAAGGTGTCTATTGGATAACTGGGGTCATATACCGAGGATGAAAAGCTAAGGATGCAGTTATTCCAAAAAAGTTTAACTGGAGAGGCCAGATCATGGTATTCCAAATTAGACAATTCCAAAATCCATTAATGGGAAGAGCTAGCCCATGCTTTTCTAAACCAATATAGTTTCCAATAATAAATGGCTCTAGATAGATATCAAATTACCAAAGTTAAAAAGCAAAATATGCCCAAAGATGGAGACGTCTAGCAGCTCAACTAATCCCATCAATGACAGAAACTGAGATGGTAATGACCTTCATTGACATATAAGAAGCTCCATTCTATGAGTGGGTCCTGACAAGCATAAGAAAACCATTCTAAAAATGATTAAACACAGAGAGATGGCTGAAATGGGGTTAAATTCTGGAAAAATTAAAGATCTCGTTGCTTTAGAAGCCGTGGCTAAGCACATTCAAGCTGGAAATTATGGGAATAACCCTCGTAGGGTTCATAAAAAGAAAGAAGAAGATGTATCCTTGGGTCTGAAAGGATAAACTCAGAGAGGCAATCAAAACTTGCCCATTCAAAGGAAAAATTATTCCCCTTTTCAAGCATCTGCACAATCCTCAAATTCTCCATTGCAAAAAGTTGGAGAGGTCGGACGTCTAAGAGTTTTCACACCCTAAGGGGACTCATTGGAAAATATACTGAAGCTTCTGACGGCACAAAAAAAAATTGTCCAACTCCTTCCTCCAGCCAATCCAAGTGGAAGGAATTTTAATACAAACAAGAAATGTGCTTATCATTCTGGAGCTCAGGGTCATGATACCCAAGATTGCTGGTCTCTCAAACACAAAATCCAAGATCTGATAGATAATAGGGAAATTGTGGTGACTACACAAGAGCAACTACATGTGTAAGATAATCCTCTGCCTCAACACAAGGAAGAGAATGTCAATATGATCAGTAGATAGAGTGGAGAAAGTTCTAATTACCTCAAATATGTAGGTGATTCTCCCCACAAAAAGAAAAGATAATTTTGATAAATGGGATTATTCAAAATGCTAGTTTATGATAGAGCGAGAAATGAAGTTTATCAAAAAATAGGTTGCTCAACTAGCAGAACTGGTGATACATCAGCATCAAGTAACTCGACAGCTGATCAGTTAGGGGCACACAAGTCTCCTCTCCCTTATCACAAGGAATCAACAACCAGTCCAAGAGAATGAAACTTTGGAAGAAAAACTTGCAAGAAAAATTAGAGTCCGGTCTCATCGGGACTATGCAGACCAAAGGAAGTTCACTCCTTTGGTCAACCAATGGAGAAGATTTTGCAGATGTTAATCAATGAAGGGAAGATCACATAACTATTATCCCAAATAAATCCATGTTCCAAGAGATTTGATGCCACTAGGGTCTGTCAATACCACTCCAATACTAAGGGTCATAGCACTGAAAGCTGCTGGCCACTTCGTCATCTAATCCAGAATATGATTGATAGTGGTGACCTACGAATGGCAAATAATAGTATTGTCTTACCTAAAAAAGAGAAGATATTCCCTCCAGGTACATAGAGATGGAAGGAAGTTATAGCAGTCATATCCTCTGAAGGAGACTTGTCTGCAACACCTCTTGCAATCCAAGGAATGAAGGTCAAAAGAATAAATAACCCTTTAAAAGTGGTTGCGCTCGAGCCTCTAATGTTACCCTTCAAATCGTAGTATCCTGTCATCAGCTTAAAAAAAGTCCCCTGGAACTATGCGAGAGATGAAGGATTAACTTCAAATCAAATTGCTGCTATATTAAAGGAAAACTCGTTGTATCTACCTTAGCGAGTAATAAAGCCAGTCTTTAAATCCGTAAGAAGAGTGTTCGAGGAAAAAGTTGAAGAATTACTTCACAAGTTGGGACATAATGAAGCCAAAGCGGTACAAGGATTAAATGAAGCACCCCTATAGATATCCATTCTGGATTTGGTTTTATCTTCGGAAGATCATCGCAAGGTCTTAGTGAATGTACTGGAAGAAGCTCACCTTCCAAAGTCGATAGATACCGAGAAGTTTCATCATTTGGTAGATCATATTTTAAACAGTAATATGATATCTTTCACTGATGATGACATACCACCTGAAGGGATAGGTCACTGCAAGTCATTGCACATAGCAGTGATGTCTTCAGGATATGTGGTAGAAGGTGTGTTGATAGATAGAAGATCTTCCTTGAACACCTGTCCCTACGACACATTGGAAAGAATAAAGATCAATCTCAATTGAATCCAAAGTAGCCATATAGTCATAAGAGCCTTTGACTGGTCTGGATGAAATGTTGTAGGAGAAATTGAACTTCCAGTGGAAATTGATCCACATACTTTCTATATATCCTTTCAAGTGCTAAACATCACCACATGATATAATTTGTTATTGGGAATGACATGGATCCATATGGAAGAAGAAGTTCCGTCTACCCTTTCATCAACAAGTCAAATACATCATTAACGGTAATCTGGTAACTATCAATACCGAGCCAGAATATCCTGTTTATACATAAAGCGATATGCCTCTAATCAATCTTAATGAGGGAATTGAGCCTGTCAATTTTCAAGCCCTTGAGGTGAGCAACATTCGGTACCAATCTATTATAGCCCCAGCTTTAAAGCCCAGAATTTACACCAAACTAATGTCGGCTAGTCAAGAAATGATATCCTTGGGTTTTTGGCCTGGAAAAGGGTTAGGGAAAAGTCAATAAGGAATCAGAAGTCCGGTTCAAATTCCTAGCCAGACAAGGAAGGTTGGATTAGGCTCTTCCTCTGGATCAGGTCATCAGAACCGGCATAAGTATCCACCGATTCCTTCCTCTACCATGCTGCTACCAAACCTTGCGGATGCAAGATTTGTGAAGCTTACAAGGAAAATCACTGTGGCTATATCAGGAATGTTAATTCCTAAGGTTAATCTGGCTAGTGAAAAAGAAATCCAGATTCCTATTAAGGAAGACAAGGAAAGGAACGAAGGGTTCCTGTAAGAAGTGCAAAACTGGTTGGAAAAGATGCATTTCTTAATATATACTGAGGGTAACAAGGATATCCCAGATGATGACTATCCAGAAGATGAAATCCTGACCCCTCACATAAATAGGGCTAAGGAGAACCGGTCAAAGAAAAATACTGACCCTAGTATGAATTCAGTTATGGTCATCATCAAAGAGGAGAATGACATCAATTATCCCTTCATCACAGCTGTCCATAAAGACTTGACCCTAGAAAACTGAAGCAGCGCTACTTACATCTGCCAAAAAGGGTAAAAAGGGCAGAAAGTCTATCTACCCTGAAGTGTAGATATTATTGACTGCTTACTTTGTTGCACAGCATTAGCAGTTACTTTTGTCATGTTTTTGCTAACGCTTTGTATGATCAAATAATCTTGTATATTAAGTGAAAGCATTTTTTTTAGGACTCTAGAGTTGGATCTGTCTAGCATTGCGGATGAAATGTCAAATCTTCACAATGACTACAACTTTGATGTATAGTTGGACTTTGACTTGATGGGGATTGAGCAAGAAGAGATAGATGACTATGAGGTACCTAAGGAGATCAAAGAATGGGTCAAAGACAAGCCTAAACCAAAACCCTGATCAAACCATTTCTGTAAATATCAGAACCTCAGAAAACCCTAAAGAAATCTAGATAGACATGGACCTTTATCCCAAACCAAAGAAAAAACCTTATTGCTCTACTAACTCAGTTCCAGGATGTGTTTGCATGGTCACATGAGGACATGATTGGTTTGTCTACTGATATTGTCATCCATCGATTGCCCATTAAGGAAGAATTCATGCCAATCAAACAGAAGCTTAGGCAACTAAAACCTGAGTGGAGTCTGAAAGTTAAAGAAGAAATTGTTAAACAATTCAAAGTCGACATCATTATGGTATCAACCTACCCTGAGTGGCTGTTTAATATAGTTCATGTGCCTAAGCCCGGAGGAAAGGTATAAGTATGCATGGATTATCGGGATTTGAATAAAGCTTGTCTCAAAGATAATTTCCCAGTACCTTTTATCCACATAATAATAGATAACACAGCTCAGTATGACATGTATTCTTTTGTTAACTACTTCGTTGAGTATCATCAGATCATGGTTGCTGAAGAGGACAGGGAGAAAATAGCTTTCATCACTCCCTGGGGAACCTTTTGTTACAGACATTTATCTTTCGGCCTTATCAATGTCGGTGCCACCTATCAGCGAGCCATGATGGCCCTTTTTCATGACATAATGCATAAAGAAATAGAGGTCTATATAGAAGACATCATCATTAAATCCCGAAAAGAGGATGACCATATTGACCACCTTAAAAAGCTTTTGAACCGATTGCGCAAATACAACTTGAAGCTGAATCTGGCCAAGTGTGCCTTCGGTGTCAAATTAGGCAAGTTATTGGGATTTCTAGTGAGCAATAGAGGCATTGAACTGGATCCCACCAAAATTAAAGCCATCACTGAGATGTCTGTGCCCCGAACAGAAAAGGAAATACGGGAATTTCTGGGGAGAATCAATTTCATAAGCAGATTCATATCTCAACTCACAGCAACGTGTAAGCCCATCTTTATGCTATTAAGGAAAAATTCCTCTATAAAGTGGAATGAAGAGTGTCAAAAAGCCTTCCTCTCCATCAAAAAGCAATTGGTGGAAGCTTCTGTCTTGGTACCCCCAAGGGACAAGATTCCCATGTGTAAGTACCTGTCAGTCAATGACAATGCCACGAGCTACATGTTGGGGCAAAAAGACGATAGAGGCAAGGAAAGAGCTATCTATTACCTCAGTAAAAGATTAAGTAGCGGCGAGTATAAGTACATTTTGATTGAAAAGACTTGTTGTGCGTTAGCATGGGTTGCCATGAGATTACAACATTATTTTCATGGACACACAACTTATCTAATATTCCGCATGGATCCTCAAAAGTACGTATTCAACAAACCTATGTTGAATTGCCGATTGTCCAAATAATAATTGATCCTCCAACAATTCGACATCATCTATGTGACTCAAAATTTCATCAAAGGTTAAGGAATTGTCGATCAATTGGCCGAAGCACCATCATGGAATTTCGAACCCTTAGAAACATAGTTCCCGGATGAAGGAATAATGATAATTTAATAAATCCATAAGGAAAATACAGTCTGGTCTCAAAAATTATATTTTGACGGAGCCGTAAACATGGAAGGTGTCGAAGTAGGGGCAGTTCTGGTATCTATTTTTGGAGAACAGTATCTTATGGCCATCAAGTTGCAGTTTGTCAACACCAACAACACAGCTGAGTATGAAGACTGTATATTGGGATTAAAACTGGCTCAATCCATGCACATCAAACGGTTATAAGTCTTTGGGGATTTCGTGATGGTCATCAAACAAACCACCAGGGCGTATCACACCAAAGAATTGCATTTGTTGCCTTACCATTAGCAGGTTATCAAGATGGCTATGGAGTTCAAAAAAATAGCTTTCATCCACGTCCGTCGGAATAGGAATGATTTTGCGTATGCACTAGCAACCTTGGCTTCCATGATTAACATATCTGAAAAGGGAGGCATCCCAGATATCAAATTTGCAAGCCAAAAAGCACCAACCTATGGAAATTATAGTGGAGAAATATCAGATAAACTGCCTCCCATCAAATAGCCCTGGTATTAAAATATTAAAGAATATCTTTGAGATGGGTCTATACCTGCTAGGGCATGTCAAGTTGAAAGAAAGCGAATCCATAAAATGGCCCTGAAATTCTATTTTAGCGGAGACACACTTTACAAATGGGATGATGGAATAGGCCTTTTAAGATGCTTGGACAAAGATAGAGCCCAAAGACTCATAGATGAAGTTTATGGTGGAGTATGTGGTCCACACATGAGCGGTCCTTTACTTGTCAAAAAGATATTAAGAACGGGGCATTATTGGATTTGTCTCAAAGTCGACTGTGACGATCACATCAAGAGATGCTATCAATGCCAAGTTCATGGAAATGTCATTCATGCTTCTCCAAATGAATTGCATTATATAAGCTCGTCATGGCCCTTTTTAATATGTGGTATAGACGTAATTGGGCCAATAGAACCCAAAGCCCGCAATGTTCATAGATTCATCTTTACCGTGATTGATTAATTCACCAAATGGGTTGAAGTGGCCTCTTTTCCCAAATTTACCAAAGAGGTAATCATTATTTTCATCAGAAGAAATTTTATTTATCGATATGGACAACCAGAGGTGATCGTATCGGACAATGCCAAGAATCTGAATAACAAGATGATGAAGGAATTGTGCAGCAAGTTCCACATTAAACATCTTAATTTCGCCAATTATCATCTAAAGATGAATGGTACTATTGAAGTAGCCAACAAGAATATCAAGAAAATTATCTAAAAGATGTTCGCCAATCACAAGGGATGGCCTGAATTGTTTCCTCTGACTCTGCTAGCCTACAGAACGTTAATGCGCACTTTTACTGGGGCTACCCCCTACTACCTGGTCTATGATATGGAAGCAGTACTCCCTATATCGTTGACTTTAACTTTGACTTGGTTTCGCTGCTGTACAATCTCGAGCGATATGTCCTTCCTTTCCACAATTATAACATACCTTGAACTGTTGTGGGCGGTTTGGTGATATGTCCCTCTTTCCGGCATTTATAGCATCTGACCGGTGGTCGTTCTCTCTCCTTACAACCGATTCTTCTTTGGTCTTTGGCGTCTTCGCATTGTCATTATTGAATCTCCTCTTTTTATAATCGCCCCCGACTCGCTTCTTCTATTTTTATGGCCATGATTACCACCAGAGTGGTTACCATTTTTGTTTGTATTTTGCTTTCTCCACTGGTTATCGTTGTTCTGATGACTGCTGTCACCAGTATGATCCTAGTTGTGGTCCCTCGATTGAACATACTCGTTATCTCGCTCTAATAATTGAGCCCTATTGACAACATCTGAATAGAGAGAAAATTTATGAGAAATGAGATATTGACGTATGTTGGGTTTCAAACCTCTCAGAAACATTCGCGTCATACGTTCCTCATTCTCCACCAAATGAGGTGCAAACCTGGACAACTCTGGAAACTTCACCTCGTACTAGGACACCGTCATGTTGTTTTGTTCCAATCTAATAAACTCTACTTCCTTCATATGATGAATACTTTCAAGAAAGTACTTGTCATTGAACAGTTTTTGAAAAGTCTCCCAAGACATGTTGAGTGCAGCTGGATGGATACGCTTCACAGATTCCCACCAGTAATCTGCCTCATTACGGAACATAAAGGTGACGAATGGAACCTTCTATTCCTCTGTGCATCCCAAGACATCGAATATCTTGGTAATTTGTTTGACCCACGTTTCTGCCTTAATCGGATCCAGTTTTCCCCAGAATTCTGGTGGTCCCAACTATTTGAACTGCTTGGCTGTGGCAAACTGTGCGTTGTAATCATTTCCACCTGTATTTTGTGCACGAGTCTCCTCCTAAATCGATTTTGCATGAACCGCAAAAAGCTTCTAAACATTAAAATCGTGCTCATCATCGTCGATCAATGGTGTTGTTTATAGGAGGAACATTGCCGACTGTTGCTGCAATACCAGTGTCTTCTTGTGTTTTAACCATAGAGTATTTCAACAAGATAATTTGTAGAATAACTACACCGTATTTATAAACAACTTATATTTGTCGTTTTCTTCATACAATAGCTTTTCAAGTTATGGGGCCCACACAAGGCGCATAAATAAATGCGAATATTCCCCGATAGTAAGAATATTCCACGACCAAACGAATATTCTCCGATAAAAATGAATATTTTATAACCACTTGCTTATTTGAAATATTTTCACATTTTACCCATAACTAACCACATTAATCAAATCAACCCTTACTATTTCAAAATAATAAATAGAGGAAATTTAATTTCATTTATAATAAGTTGGGGTCTTACAACAGTAATACGTGTGGTTGCACAGTAGCACACGGTATTGCACAGTATTTTTGAATTATTGATTCTTACGTAAGAAGGCTCTACTCAATAATTGTTACAGTAATTACTGTTCAATATTTTATTTTATTGATTCAATAATTGCTGCGTTGATAGTTTATATTATTGTTGTTTCAATAATTGTCATTTCCCATTATCAGATCAATAATTCATATTATTTGAATAATATTATTAGATAGCATTATTGGCAATGTCTAAAAAGTTCTGTTAATAAGAGGTTTGGTCACCTAATTGCACTCCAGTAAGGAGAAATCCTTATCGGAAAGCCCCCTCTTTCCTAGGAACTACCTGTTTGTCATTATTGTTATTTTGTAATATTATTTGTGAATAATTAATTATTGATAAGGAAATATTTATTTGATGTGGATATAAATGATGGATTTATTTATGTGGTTATAAATGAAGGAATTAATGTTGAGGTGTTTTATCAATATTTTTGTCGGAAATGAGGTATTAAAAATCAAACCAGTGTTCTTGTGATATATTGTGTACGTTATAATTTTTAATCCGACCGTTGGATCGTTGTGATTTTTGGATATGTTATACATATATAAGTTGAGTATATGTCCACAAATTTTGAACCGTTCAAAATGAATGTATAAATTGTTATGAATTTTAAGAGGTGACTGGTTCAGAAATTGTTGAAGTTTTGGAATTTATTATTTTGGTGGAAAATTCTAGAATGCGTGGGCCCCACCTATGGTTGGTAAAGAAATGTGTTAAAATTCTAATTCAAATGTGGTGGGTGGCAATAGTAGCAGGTAAAGCCATCAGGTAGCAGGTCAAGTCTGCTTCGGCGTGCTAACATTTTCCTATAAATAGAGAGCTAAGTTAGAATTGAAAATCACACCAGAAACATAAGCTTTCTCTCTTTCTCTCTCTATATTATCGAGCGTCTTCTGTGAGTATTTTGACACTTTGAGAGTTGCTAATGACTGCAAGTTTCCTTCAGCGTCATATCCGATATTCCAGTCAAAAATACTGCTCTTTTGAGGTAAGGGATTTTAAGGGTTATTATGTTTCTTCAGTTTCGTATTTTTTCTGACCTTCAAAAATTCTGAAAAAATTTGAAATGATATTTTGATGAGTTTTCTCGATTGTGTCCAAAAATGGCGATTTTTGGATGTATAGATTAGGAGTTATGGATTTTATGAGAAAATACTATTTTAAAAGTAAACCCTTATAACTCCTTGTGGTTAACTCCAAAATTGGTAAAATTTTTATTGGGAGTACATCTATATAACATCAGTATATTCTGTAAATTTTGGAATTTTTGGACAAAAGTACAATTTATGATAAATGTCTAAATATTCGGCAGTTTTGGCCATGTGAAAAATAGTAAATGAATTTTAAAAATTTTGAGAAAAATATATGTTCAATATGGGACTATATTCTGCTAAATCCCAGAAAAGAAATATTTTTGGAACTGATTTGGTATTTTTCATGAAAATGGACTAGTTATGAGTAAATGAATTAAATATGTTATGTGAAGTAACAAAATTGGAAAATAGGATTTTATGGCTTGGGAATCCTATATAAGGTATATGAAGATTTTTTATGAGGGTTTTGATTATTGGTGATGAAATTTTATGATTTTGGCATTTTAGGATGATTAAATGCATTAATTGGTAAAGTGTAAATAATTAAAATAAATTGTTTATAAGTTTAAGAAATGATTAAAATATTGTGGTAATATTAATAATATTAGATTATGAGATTATTAAGTGATTTATAACATTTGGATTAAGGTGTTATGAAATCATTGATTCATGAATATTACTCTTGAAATTAAATGCAGTTGTTGATCGTATTATTTTTATTATAATATATAACATTTTTATAATCCCGGTGATGAAAATTCTCTTTGACTTAAGTGTAAAGATGGGTAGATTATTGGTATGATCGTGACTATGGCTTCTCTTGGCCGATGGTAAAAGATGAATTGTCGAATTGGTATGATCATGACCATTGAATTTATAATTGAATATTTTTAGCTTAAGAGCAAAGGTGAATTGATCAACAAGGTTATAATTATTGTTTATATAAATTCTGAAATTATTATATATTTCTTTGAAATAGTAACATCTTTGGCCTGTAGTGCAAAGATGAATTGTTGATAAATATCTTTGGCGTGTAGTGCAAAGATGACCCGTTGTTGAATATCTTTGGCATGTAGTGAAAAGATGAACTGTTAATGAATATCTTTGGCCCGTAGTGCAAAGATGAACTTATTGGTATGATTATGAATAGGAACTGTGATTTGGTATAACCATGATCTTTGATGTTTCAGGTAAAGACATGTGATGAAAAATATCTTCATCTTGGATGAGAAGAGAAAATTAGAACTACAATTATGATTATGAGTTATTCACATGACGCGTGAGCGATTCATTGATTAATGTTCTTTGGGTTAAAGCATTGTTGGTGGACTTTTAACATGGAGAAGATAATAAACTTTATGGTCTATTTGACTCTTCTAATTGATTGCTCATTCCGCTGCATCTATGGTTGAAAAGTTATATCATCTACCATATGTTCTAAATCTCTGATTTATTACTGATGAAGGCTATTGATAATTTAATTAACTTTAGTCATAATATTCTTTACTGAGCTAGTTGTGCTCACCCCTTTTGCTTCACAATTCCTTTCAGGTAATAAGAGTGTATTTGAGTCGGCGGGGATAATGGGGAATAGTGTGGTGGTCAAGAGATCATCAAAGTTTCTCAACACATTATAAAGCGGCATTTATCTGATATATAATTGTATTGAGGACCTAAGATGTGTGTGTCGTATATTATACGTCACTTAATAATTGATTTTGGTGAACAACAATAGGGTGAGTGAACCCAACTTTGGAAGGGTGTTTTGCCACTATCATATAAGATGTCTAATGACATACAATCTCGTGTTATCGTAAAGGCGAGGTTGTGCACATCCACTTCTTGCCGAGTATATCTACGAGCACTACCTATATGATCTTGGAGTTTATTTGAAATATAATTTTCAACTGGAGACAGTGGAGATAGTTATATGTCAAGAGAAGACTCACCATTGGAAAGAAAATGATAGTAATCTTCTCCTTTTTTTTGGGGTCTATTGGGTCAACCAAGGATAATTCTGTGGATATATGATATCTATCATAACCAAGACGCATGGCCTCCCATGTACGAAGGTTTCCTTGAGCACTTCCCAAAGATTTTAATTTCTAAAACAGTTTTTGACTGTACCTTTATGTAAGATGCCATTGTGACGTGTTATCCAAGTTGGTGTCCAGAGTCATAGTTGGTATATATTTGTATCAAAACTCACAACATATGTGTTGTTATATTTTGCACGACAATTGTAGTAATAAAGTTGTAGTTATTTTTTGTACCATGTATTTGGTGACTCAGAATGGGTTGGATGGATTGGACCTATTTTGGGGGCGTCACAGTAAAACCTCTTTAAAATTTAAAGGATTAATATCCTTAAGCCTTGTTTGGCAAAATTAATTTAAACTCCTTTAATTTATTTTAATAACCACTATAAAAAAATTGGCCTTTAGAAATAATTTTTCAGTCAACGACTTTATAAGTCGTTGCTAAAAGTATATGTTTAGCAACGAAATTTGTCCTTCGTTGCAGATTGTGTCAGGCTTTCACTTTTTGCAACGAAATTCATAAGTTGTTGCAACATTTCGTTGCTAATTCATTGGCGGAAAAAAAAATCATTAGAAATTCGTTGCAAAATTTTCGGCAACTTGATTTCCCAAAATCGTGGGCAACGAAAGTTTTTTTGTTGCTAAAAATGGGGCTTTAGCAATGATTTTTTAGGCAATGACTTTATAAGTCGTTGCTAAAAGTGTATGTTTAGCAACGAAACTTGTCCTTCGTTGCAGATTGTGTCAGACTTTCACTTTTTGCAACGAAATTCATAAGTAGTTGCGAAATTTGGAAATAATATTCGTTAGAAATTCATTGCAAAATTTCTAACCACATGATTTCTCCTCATCGTGGGCAACAAAAGTTTTTTGTTGCTATATTTCGTTGCCTAATATAGACCATATTCATTGGCAACAATTTTTATTTTCGTTGCATATTTTATACAACTTTTTGCAACTACTATTAACATATTGCCTTAAATTAAGATAATAATAATAATAATAATATTAATATTAATAATAATAATAATAGTACTAATAATAATAATAATATTAATAATAATAATAATAGTACTAATAATAATAATAACAATAATAATAATAATAATAATAATAATAATAATAATAATAATAATAATAATATTAATAATAATAGTACTACTACTACTACTACTACTACTACTACTACTACGTTTGGATAAACCTGTTAAGTTAAACACAATTAAAATTTTAAATAAATTGCAACTTAGACATGACTTAACATCGAAAAATTGAAGCCTTAGAGACCAAAGAATTCTATAATGGTGGAACCATTCATCTTACTTCAGACATTATAGGAATTCTATAATGGTGGAACCATTCTGTTTGGATTCAACAATCTTGGAGTTACAAAATATTATACTCTCTTCTTCATCCCACGAAAATAATTTTTATTTATTTAATTTATAAATATTAAAATTATATTTTAATTGTAAGACCCCAACTTATTATAAATTAAATTGAATTTCCTCTATTTATTATCTTGAAATAATAAAGTGATAATTTGATATAATACTTTGGTTATGGGTAAAATGTGTAAATTTTACAAATTAAGCTAGTGGTTATAAAATATTCATTGTTGTCGGGAAAAATTCGTTTGGACGTGGAATATTCTTATTGTCAGGGAATATTCGTACGACGGCGCAACTATTTGTGAGCTCCATAACGGAATAACTGTCGGATGAAGAAAACGACAAGTTTGAGTTTTTATAAATAACGGCATAGTTATTCACTAATTAACCTTTGTTGGAATACCCAGTGGTTAAAATACGATGTACGCTGGCGCATAAAGAGCACACGGGTATGGTACAATATTTTTGAATTATTGATTCTTATGTAAGAAGGCACTACTCAATAATTATTACAGTAATTACTGTTCAATATTTTATTTTATTGATTCAATAATTGTTGCGTTGGTATTTTATATTATTGTTATTTCAATAATTGTCACTGCACAATATTTCCCATTATTAGATCAATAATTCATATTATTTGAATAATATTATTAGATAACATTATTGGCAATGTCTAGAAAGTTCTGTCAAGGAGAGGTTTGGTCACCTAATTGCGCGCCGGTAAGGAAAAATCCTTATCGGAAAGCCCCCTCTTTCCTGGGAACGGTCTGGTTATCATTATTATGATTGTGTAATATTATTTGTGAATAATTAATTATTGATTTATATGATAAGGAAATATTTATGTTTATGTGGATATAATTGAATGAATTAATATTGATGTGTTTTATCAGTATTTTGTCGGAATTGAGGTATTAAATAATCAAATCGGTGTTCTTAAAGCACTATTGCATGAGTTATAATTTTAATCCGACCATTGGATCGTTGTGATTTTTGGATATGTTATACATATATAAGTTGAGTATATGTCCAAAAATTTTGAACCGGTAAAAATTAACGTATGATTTGTTATGAATTTTAAGAGGTGTTAAAAATCGTCCGTTTGTGGAATTTAGATATTTTCTGTTTGGAATTTGGAAAAACTTAAAGCTAAAAAGTTGTAGAGAATTCGATTTTGTATGGAATGGACATAAAATTCGTATTTTTCTGATAAAAGGGCTATTTTTTATGAATTATTGAAGTATCAGAAATTAAAATAATTTTTTATTAAAATTGGGTGGGACCCACTTTTGTTTTTAAAACACGTGGGCTGCTATTTTTTCTTCCAAGATGGCTGCTCATCAATTCAATTGTAGCATGCATAGAAAGGAAAGAAAAGTATATTATTATTTTATTATTTAGTCTCCTATAGCGTTCTAGCATTTTCCTATAAATAGGCGCTTAGGTTAGAATTGAAAATCACACCAGAAAAAAGTTTTCTCTCTCTATATATTATCGAGCGTATTTTGTGAGTATTTAGATACTTTGAGAGTTGCTATTCAGTGCAAGTTTCCTTCGGCTGTACATCCGATATTCTGGTCAGAAATACTGTTATTTTGAGGTAAGGGATGTTATTTTCTTCCTAAATGATATTATTTTCTTCAATATCATTATGTCAAAATATTGATATAAGTTTGATTGTAGAGTTTCTACATTTTTGTGCCGGGGTTACTATTCACGTATTTGGCACTGTTCATAAATACGACACTCACAAATACGATACTATTCACCGAAAAATAAAATTTTCTCTTCTTTGTCCCAAATGTCTATTATGGTTACTATCTTTGATTGTATCCATGTTTTTGATCTTTATTCTTGAATTTAACTCCATTATGGTTTATTATGGAATATTTTTAAACTTGAGTTATCTAAAGTACGAATCTCTAAACATTATCCTTTTATCTCACTGGATTCATTCTCTAAAATGTTTTTCATCATCCTCAGTCCTTAATGGGGATACTTGATGAATATCTTTGGCCTGTAGTGCAAAGATGAATGATTACTCGATGAATATCTTTGGCGTAGTAGTAAAAGATGAGCAGTGTTGAGATGAACATGACCAACTAGTGATACAAATAAATATCTTTGGGCCGTAGTGCAAAGATGAATATTTGATGCAAGATGTATATTGATTGATGTTACATGGATAAAATATTGATGATGGACTTTTAAATTCATAGATGATAGTAGATTTCATTCTCTACTTAACTCTTCTAATGAATTGTTGTTTCACTGCGATTGTTGATCTAAAACTTGTTGTCTCATTATATTTCATCGCATTTTTTCCTGTTGAAGATTAAGGATAATTTGTTGTATATTATCTTAGTCATAATATTCTTTACTGGGCTAGTTGAGCTCACCCTTTTACTTTTTGTTCCATTTTTCTTCTCAGGAAGCGAGAACATAGCAGGAACCAGTCGAGGTATAGAGTGATGGTCCTACACATTTGTTTTAGCAGTCCTCACTATTTTTGTAAAATAGTGCATCAGTAATTGTAATGAGGACTTTATTTGGGTGTGAATATTGTCTAGAAGACAATATTATATTTAAACTCATAGTATGTGTTGTCGTATTTTGCACGACAATTGTATTAATAAACTTGTAGTTGTTTTCTGTACCATGTATTTGGCGACTCAGAATGGGTGATGTATACCTATTTTGGGGGCGTCACATTAATTTTATATAAATTCCTAACGATTATAACGGTAAATTTAAGAATGTGATATGAAAATAAAATGATAACGATAAACTTGAGAATATATTATATATTTTATATTACTATCAAAGAAAAATAAAAGTAGATTCTTTTTTTAAAAATAATTATTTTTCTTTTAGAAATGATATTTTTTTGTAGAACAATGGAAATTCCCCTCTTTCAAATTCACTTTTTTCTTGACTTGTAAATTTTTTTTATAAGAAAATATTAATTTCTCTTTATATCTTGAATTAGAGGGTGTTTGTCAATGACTTATAAGTTGGTCAAACTAACTTATAAGTCATTTGTTATTATTTAGTGTTTGATAATAACTTAAATTTTAACTTTTTTTTACTTATAAGGGGTTAAATGCAAAGTCGACCACTGAACTTTTCTGATATTTGGGTATTGAGCCCCTTTCTTCCGGTCAACGCAAACTGAGCCCCTTTTTATTCAAAAATTTAGACTTTGAACCCCCAGGCGCCACAAGTGCGTTGACCTACTGACGTGGCACACGTGGCACCTATGTGGCAGGCCTGACGTGGTATTTAATATTGTAATTTGACATGTGTCTGTTGCTGACAAGGCATCTTTTGAATTATTTCCAAAAATTGCCTCTCCAAAGATTTGAACTTGCAACCTCACATTTGAAATTTTGGTCATATGACCACTGGAGCAACATGAGTCAATTATTAATATTTTGCAAGGATTAATATTTATATCAAAATATGGGATTTCCCCCATATATTCCTTTTTTCGCCTTCACTACATACCATAACTAATTGTAATTATAATAATAATAAAATAATAATAATAATAATAATAACAATAACAACAATTATAATAATTATAGTAGTACTACTACTACTACTACTACTACTACTAATAATAATAATAATAATAATAATAATAACACCAATAACAATAACACCCTTCCCCCCCCCCCCCCCAAGATAACGACAACGAATCGGAGCTTCGATCGGACTCTAATGATTCAAGTCTCGTCCCAATCCTCAACAATCGTACTCTTTCCAAGGTAATTTATAATTTTTTTTTTGAGATTAATGATTAAGTAATTGATATTGAGCTTTGAGTAATTGTATAGCTATCATCCAACTCAATATTAGTTAAATGAAAGAAGGCCAACCCCATTTGGCATATGAAAATTGAGAAATCCTCCTCCATTCATGTTAGTTAGTTTATACGATCGATATATAAATGTAGACTGTTTTAGATGTGGATCTTCTGGATATGCTATTTTTGGTAACCTGAATTTGTTAGAGAAATTGGTCATGAAGACAGATGCTCGATATATTTTCGTGGTGGAGTAGGTATGCTTGTTCATTTTTGTTTGTGATGACTTTGATACTGATGCTTCAATATAATTTTGGACAAATGTCTCTTGTAGCATGCAATATTCCAGCGCCTGACTAAAGATCACGTATTTATCACAACAAAAAGATACCCTGATATTGACACAAGGTAGCGTAAAAGTTTAAACAGTTCAGGTGAACAATAAAGCTAGAATATTGCACGCTACAAGAGAGTTGTAATTGATTTGATCATCGATTTCATTCCCCCATCCCGTTTGTGACGCCCCCAAAATAGGTATACATCACCCATTCTGAGTCGCCAAATACATAGTACAGAATACAAATACAAACTTAAATATACAACATGAACTGTGAGTTTTAATACAAACATTGTCATCTAGACAATATTTAAACTCAAAATAAGTCCTTAATACATTTATTTTCACACTATTTCATAGAATAGTGAGCACTACTAATGCTATCATCTGGACCGTCACTCCGTTCCCCGACTAGTCCCTGCTACGTTCTCATTTCCTAAAGAGAACAATGAAAGCAAAAAGGGTGAGCTCAACTAGCCCAGTAAGAAATATTATGACTAAGATAATGCAGGATAAATTATCGTTAGCCTTCAACAATGTTAAACCGATAAATTATAACAAACATCAAGTTTAAGCTGCGGTATGAACAAGCAATCCATTAAAAGAGTCAGTAGAGAATAAAATTTACTATCTTTTATGATTAAAAAGGTTTTCATCACTTTTATCATTTGAGACTCATCTTAATAAATAATCCACATCATCCCCAGACTACTACGGACGAGGATATTCATTAGTATCGTGACCACAAATTATCCATGCACTATGGCGAGGATATTCGTGTATTCATCAATTGTCATGATCATGCCAACAACTGTCCATCAATGCACTACGGGCCAATGATGACTTTTACCACATCATTTATAACATTATGGTCATGATTATACCGAATAATCTCTGGTCATAATCATACCAAGTCCATCTATGCACAACAGGCCACATATAACTTTCAACATAATATAAGAATGAGGATGATGACAATGATATAAGAATTGATAAAACAAGTTCAAGAATTAATTTATCCGAGAATTCAATAACGTCCAAATTGTCAACACGATCATTGCTTTGTAGAGTAAAATTCAAGAATGCTCAGAAGAATATTTCCATGAAAAGATACTGGATGAAGCGCAAATATCAAGGATATTCCACTAATTTCATGGAGTATAAAAGCCAAAACTTTAACCAACTAATTATAATAAAGAATGAAATAACAAAAGAAATCACCAGGCATGTGATAGACAGCACAGACAGGTTATTCCAATAGAATAATAAATAATGAAACCAGGTTATGCGTAAACGCACGGTTATGATATTCCAACAGAATAATAAATAATGAAACCAGGTCATGTGTAAACGCACAGACAGGATATTCCAACAGAATAATAAACAACGAAACCAGGTCATGCGTAAACGCACAGACAAGATGTTCCAACAGAATAATAAATAACGGAACGAATCGTCACGCGTAATACACGCAGATGGGATGTTCCAATGAGAATAATAAAGAATGGAATAACGGAAGAATTTCACCATGTATGCGGTGATTGTGATGTAGATGCATATTATTCCAACATAATAATTAAGAATTGAATAACTGAAGTTCTCTTCATGAAGATGAAAGAAAGAAATAATACCCCTTACCGTAAAAGAAGAGTATTCCGACTGGTAGGGCGAGGATATTATTGAAGAAACTTGCACTACGCTCACAGCTTCTTAAGACTCTAAAGAAATACGCTCAAGATTATAGAATAATTCTCGTAACTTCTGGTGTGGTTTTTAATTCTAAATAAGCATCCTATTTATAGGAGAATTGAAGGGGTACTGTTTAGAAATTAATCACGGATGAAACAGAAAGAAATCAGACGAATCACTCATGGTTGAATTCATACGCCAAATTATCAACTAAATTTTTTTTAAATATATTTATATATATATAACACATGCTATATTAGACATCTACCACCCGTGAATCAATTCCACCATTTTTGTTTCCACCATTTTTGTTCGCCCCCTCAAAAATCAACAACACATGCCCCCGCCAAATATTATATATATATATATATATATATATATACCGAATAACTTTCTACCAATTATTTTGAAGGAATAGGTAAATGGGTGTCCATATAATAACAAAATTTACATCGAATACTTCATAAAAAAAATCCTCTTAATATTTTTAACAACATTTATTATCACTATTATAATTCACAATATTAATCGACCAGGTCGTTCCCAGGAAAGAGGGGGCTTTCCAATAAGGATTTCTCCCTATTGGCGCGCAATTAGGTGACCAAACCTCTCTTTGGCAGAACTTCTAGACATCGTTAATATTGCAAATAATAATATTAATAACTTCGTCGTCTCAATTATTGATTTAATAATATTTATAATATCGACAATAATTGAATCAAATAACATGAGATACTATGCAGTAATTACTGTAGCAATAATTGAACAAAACTGAGTGACTTCTCACGTAAGCATCAATAATCAATATCGTGTGCTACTATGCAACCACGCGTATTAGTGTACTTTTACTACCGAGTAGTTCAATAGTTTACGGTAAAACTTCCGCCGTTATTTTCATAAAATATTTTTATCATTTTCTCAATCCGACAATAATTCCGTTGTGGGGTCCACCAATGATTGTGCCGTCGTACAAATATTCTATGTTAAAACGAATATTCCTCGACCAATCGAATATTATATAACAACTTGCGTACTTTGCAAAATTTATAAATATTACCCACAACTATAACATTATATCAAATTCATTCCATAATATTTAAAAATGATATTTATAGAAAAATCATCTTTATTAAAAAGTTGGGGTCTTATACCGTTACTTTTCCATAGACATTTAAAGGCAGCTCTGATCAACATGAGACTTCAAGCTTTGGAATCAAAGGTGGTGCATCCTTATGGAGCTCAGTCAAGAAATTCCTGGGGTATGATAATTGGTGCAATTCCTTTTTCCTAGTACAAAACAGTAAATAGACAACACTTAAATAACAACGTTTTTCTAAAAAACGTTGTGGTATTTTTTTCACAATGTTTTTTAACAAAATGTTGCAGAAACATATGAAAAAACGTTATCTATTTATAAGGGCAATTTTTAGTTTTAAATAGATAATATTTTTTGTAAAAAAAACGTTATCTATGTCAAAAACACGGAGCTTAAAATAAATCACACGGAGCTTAAATCTTTATCAATTTAAAGAGTTTTCTTTTCTTTTTTAATATTTCATTCGTGTTACAAAAGCCTTAAACCCTCTTCTCATTCTTGCCCTCATTCTTACTAGGGTTTTGCAGAGAGAACCCCAAAATGGCTACTCAGATCCTTTCTCGAACTGTTCTCAACACCAAAGAATGTCTTTCTTCCGTATTTTCTCGCTCTTACGCATCCTTCTCCATCAAATCATCACCCTCTGCCCTCGCCTCTCTTCCTTATTTCTCATCCCTCCGCCTCCGTCCTCTCGTTTCCGCCGCCGCCAACTTTCGCCATCTATCCCCTGCGGCGGCCACCATCCGCGGTTTCGCTACCCGCCAAATAATGTCATCGCTTAACGATTCCTATAAATGATTGGAGAGCTGATAGCTATTATTGATGAATATCATGTGCAGAACTGAGGGATCTTCTTATCCAATCTATTTCTATACTGGTACAGTACAGGGATTTTTTGGTTGCTTTTGAGAGCAATGAAGCAGCTACCCTGAATATTCCTATACCATTGTTGTCAGCATTTGATACCAGATCCTGGATCCCCATAACAAATATACTTCTTCAGTTGTGCAAGGGTTCTGGCTTTGGTTCTTCCAAGCATGGGGAATCTTCAACATCGTCAGTTGCTTTTCAGGTGAATTGATGAACCTTGCGATGACTTCTGTTCTTTTTTTCCTTTTCCTGATCTAATTTATTCTAGAGGGACTTTGATATTTAAAGTTTGTGCATTTTGGGTTTTGATTTTAAAAGAAATTGCTGCGAAAGGCTTGCATCCAGGATGAAGAATTATTCTCATAACACCCTGAGCTGGGCAATGACTGAGTTCTCAGTTTCAATTCATGAAATCCAGGAGAAATACAAGGTAGGGTACTTATTAAAAATGTTAGTATGTTGCCAAGGTTACTATTAACACTAAATGGTGCATATTTTCATATATAAATCTATATTTTTCATGCTCAATAAAGATTTTGAAAGCATCTGGAAGTGAAGTTGTAGTTGTCATGTTTAATTTATGAGCGTTGTGATATTGATAGTCTACATGGTAGTTTGCTGGTGTAAGATGATGTGTTTGGCTAATTATGCTTGTTGTTCAACATATGTTGTGCCAAGATGGCAAATTACTGGATTGGCGACTACAGAAGCAACATTGGCAAACACATTCCAATGTTAATATAGTTCTGACATGGGTTGTGCTGTTAGTTACCATGTGAATATTTTTTATGCTTTTCTTTTTACCTGATTGGCCAACTAGGGATATTTCTAATTATTTTCCTATCAAATGATGGAACTGATATAAAAAGAGGATGTGTATCTACTTGGTGGGTCAATAACTGAACTGCACAATTCTCTTGTATGCTTCTCTATGCAAAGTCTGTGGTTATTTTAGAGGCTATGATTGATCTATACTCACATGTATCTAGTCAACTTCTCTGATGAAGGTCTGTCTTAGACTGAATCCGACTTTTCACTTACGATTTTCAGAACCACAGGTTCCATGTTGGTGTTACATCTATGAGGAAGGTGACAGTTAGTTGGGCAACCTGATTCATAAGATTTCTGAACTGTTTGAGATCTATAGTTTCAGTCTTTCCTGGGACTGTAAATTTGAGTTGGCAACTTCAGAGTCACGAATTAGTAATCACGAGTGAGGAGTCAGGTCTGGGAAGTATAGCTTCCTGGTATAAACTTTGTCCCATTTAAATGAGTCTATCCTATTTCAGGACGATCTTTGAATAATTAGAGTCCTTGTTAGGTTGTATGAAGTACCTTCATGTTGGGTAGCTCATTTGTGATACTTGGAGTTCTGATGTTTGTCACCAATGGTTATGCAATATGTTCAATTCTTGTTAATCTGTGTTGAACTGCTCCCTATATTTGGCTTATTCCGGATGAGATTAATGTAGATAATCAGAATTCTTAATTCATGTCTCTGATAATGATTTCATACGCTTCTTGTATGCTAGGGTTGGGATGATCCATATGTCCCTTGCATACATGAAGGACTCCTAAAGTGGAAATATCCAGAAATGAACTCGGTTGATTTTCTCTTTGAGGTTGTATCATTAACTCAGCTATAGTTATAGTAGATATGTTGTTGTGTATTGTTTCCTCTTTCTTCTCCCCTATTTGCTGCAATTTCCAATAGTTTGGCTTACTGTGGACAGATGGTTGACAATCGCCAGCTACTTTTTCTTCATGAACAGGGAAAGAAAAAACTGATGGATGGGAACAAGATTGTTTTCAATGGTTATTGTGTTTTTTTCTTTTCATTTATTATCTTCCTCTATTAGAGATTGGGTTAGAATTTTGGAAATATCTGCACTGTTAGGAATGCCCAGATTTGGGAATATCTACACATGCACCTATAAGAATGTGACATTGAGTATTGAAAAATCTATAAAATATGAGCCTGTAAACTACAGAACAACTTTAGAAGGTGATTTTCTTGAAAATTTAGAGCATCTGGTAACTACCAGGCTGCAGTTGTGATTTTTAATTGAGGGCTACCATCCATTTCACAAAGCCATGTATTGGGTAAGTTATGTAAGTCCAGACATAAGCCTGCACGGATACCTCTTGGAGTTGGCATGGTTCAATCATGTGGCTCCCCTCTTATTGAAGTGGAATACATGCCATTGACTCACTCCTTTTGAAGGTTATGGGAGAACTTAGGTACGGGGAGCTGTACCTGACGGTCATGAAATTTATCAAATTTGATAAGTATTTTTCAAGTTGTTAATTCTCTTCTAGGACCTCCTGTTTTTCATAATCTATACACTTGAGAATTCCCATGGTAACTAGGAGCTCTTATGTAAGACGCTCTATTTAAGACGTAGATAGAGGAAGCAACTTGGTAACTTGCATTATCGTACTTGTGAGAACACACCCCGGATAGAGCAATATAGAAATATAAGTATCTCGTTGCCAATTCGATAAACTGACCTTAAGAATTGTAGTCAGTTTTTTCTGGTATGTGCAAGTCCTTGTATTTTTATGATTTTTTTTATCGTTTCATTTATTTTTTCTTCTCCTGTAAATTGTAATTCAACAGGGTGAAGAAGTTGCCATTCTACACTTACATTTCTGAACTTTATTTGATATGCCTATTAGTTCGCTACCCCATGGGGTAATGTTACGGATTAAAAAAAAATACAAAGTAGCTTAACTGTAATTAGTTGATGATTCATCATACATGGGTGGTCCCAATGCTTATTATCAACCACAACCATACCCATCATTTTGTATTCACTTTTAGTAACCATTCTTTAGTCAACAAAGCACTATTGGCTGGCCATGTGCATACTGCTAGTACAAACTAGTTTATAAAACTATGTTAATTTATCTGTGGCTGAGGTTTCCCTCTTACGTTTGTATGGTGAAACTTCCCAAAATGATTGTTCTATTATTTAGTGTATGCCCTTCAATATCATCCGCAACCATCACCGATTTTCTACAACAAATCCTTGGCTGGTTCTGACTGGAATAGTTTTTTGGTCTATTATTATGTATGCAAAGTTAGGTCTGTTTGGGTCTTGTTGTCTGCAGCAGATGTTTTTGCTGTTGTAGACAGTTGTATGGGGTGCACTGCATGGGCTGGCATATGCAACCTCATTCTGTATGTGCTATGCTGTTAGCTCTTTTGGTAAAAGGATGTTGGGTCCTGCTTGTGGTTATGCTATGACGTAGTTGCTGCTCTGCTACTGCTCCAAATTTTTGTTGGACTCGTGGGCTGCTGCTCACTTTAAGGTTTGTAGCATTATGTTATTTTCAGTTTTTTGAAAGTTCAATTAAGTCACGTCATGTTCCAGAATATGTACGTGTGCACTCGTCTAAGATAATGAATTTATATCATTACAATATTGTTCTTTTACTCAATTTATTTTTATTACTCAATAAATGTCAGTTTTTCTCAATCTCTTGTCATTTTCTTAAGCATTCTAAAGCTTAGCTGACATTATTACTGGAACTGCTATGGTATTAATTACTAAAAAACATAATAAGGTTAAAATATTTAAAAATATTTGCCGCTGTGTTTTTTTTTTTTTTTTTTTAATTTTAAATTAAGGTATGTTAACATGTAAACTCTCCCATATATGAATTTGAAAAATAGGGGAAATTTGACTCAAAAAATCAGTCATAAATTTTAATCTTTTTATTGGCTTATATACATAAGTATCCTAATTTACAGTGTATATTAGTACCACGTAGCAACTCTATTGTCTTTTTCTGCTTATGAGCAATACGGTGTACATTAGTACCACGTAGCAACTCTATTGTCTTTGTGTATTGATTTTGGCACTAAGTGCCTCTGGTGTTCTATTTGCTTCATTTTTCTGACTTTGCTATTATTTTTAAATGTGCAGGTAGATTGCTTCTACGACCTGCCTTATAATACTGGGTATCAAATTTTCGTGTTACGTTTACGGAAGACAAGGGATGAAATTATGAAGTGTACTCTCTATATATGTAGATATATACTTTAATTGAAGAACTGTGGTTGCTTTAGATGGTTAATTGTAAAGATAATGAATGATTATGTAGTGGATGATTTTATTAAGTTAATAATATTTTAGTTTTTTGTATTTTTGCCATTATTTGCCATGGGGACATTGAGCCAGTCAAGTACACAAAAAGAATGTCAAATTTTGATTTGGCAACAATATAATTCGTTACCAAAACATTGAACAAGTTTTAATATAGCAACAATTTTTTATACATTTAGCAACAAATTTTCGTTGCTAATGGCATTAAAAATATAATATTTGGCAACGAAAAATTAACCTAATAACAACGGAGAGGATATTGTTGCTAATACTAACATAAAAGGCAACATTTTTTATCGTTGTAAATCATATTAACTTTCGTTGAACATATAAAGAAACGGCAACATATATTGTCGTTGCTAATTGACGATTTTCATTGCTATTGAAAATTAACCAGCAACAAACATTTTCGTTGCTGATTTAGCATAATGTCGTTGACAAATAATATAATCAGCAACGAAAATCGTTGCTAAAAAGTTTACATTCCGCAACGAAAGCAAGCTTAGGCAACAATTTTTATAATTTACTGCAACGAAAAATGTCGTTACAAAATGGTGTTAATTGCAAATAAAATGCATGGTCGTTGCAAAAAAAAAAAAAAAAAAGATTCATTTCGTTGCAAATTAGCAAGCTTTTGCAACGAAATAGGATTTTTAACAACGAAATTTTAATTATTCTGCAATAATATATTTTGTTGCTAAAGGATCGATGTCTCTGTACGAAAGCCAAATTTCATTATAAAATGTAGTACTTTTGGCAACGAAAAAAAATGTTCGTCATGAACAATTAGCGGCATTTCGTTCACAAGAACGAAAAGAAGTAACGACAGTAAAGTCGTTGCCAAAACTCTTTTGCAACGAAATTTGGCACCTTTAGCAACGAAAATTTGTTATTGCTGAAGCCCCATTTTTTTGTAGTGAACTCATTCACAACATAGTTATTTGTCACCCTTTTATTACCAAATTAAATTAAAAACCTTATAATAATCCATTTAATTCCTATCAACTCTCTAATTTAATTATTAAATTAAATTAGACTATAATCTCATAATAATTAATTTCCTTCACTCGTTAATTATTTATTTAACAAATAAATAATCAAATAAAATAAAATTTAAACAAATATATACTTAACAATAAACACATTAATTAAATATTTATATAATTCAATAAATATTTAAAATTACAATTTAAATTTTCAGATTGCTACATCCTTCCCTCCTTACAAGGATTCTATCCCCAAAATCACAACTTAAACAAATCATTCGTCACATTCTTCCCTTCTTATAAAGATTCTATCCCCAAAATCGAAGACACGAATTAAACAAATAACTCAGGGTAATTTTTCATCATTTCAACTTCGAGTTCCCACGTAGCCTCTTCTACATTATGGTTCCTCCATATTACCTTTATAGAAGGTATCACTTTATTTTTAAGCACTTGTTTTTTCCTGTCAACTATCTAGATAGGAACCTCTTCATAGGACAAGTCTTTATCGAACTGTAATGGTTCGTACTCGATCACATGCTTGTAATCGGGTTTATACGGTCGTAATACCGAAACATGAAAAACATTATGAACATGTTCCAACTCTAGAGGTAGAGCTACCTCATAAGCCACTTCTCCTACTTTTCGCAGCACCTCGAAAGGTCCAATAAAACTCGGGCTCAGCTTTCCCTTTTTACCAATACAGATTTTCCCCTTCCAAGGAGAAACTTTTAAGAACACGAAATTTCCTACGTCGAACACACGATCTTGTCTGTGTTGGTCAGCATACTTCTTCTGTCTATCTTGAGCAGCTACTAATCTTATCCTGATGTGTTTAACAACCTCAGCAGTTTGCTGTACCGGTTCTGGTCCTAACAGTTGGCGTTCACCGACTTCATCCCAGCATAGTTGAGTTCTGCACTTCCTGCCGTACAATGCTTCGTAAGACGATATGCTGATGCTTGCGTGGTAACTGTTGTTGTAGGAAAATTCCACCGATGGTAAATGTTCAACCCAACTCCCTTTTAAATCCATGATGCATGCTCTAAGCATATCTTCCAATGTTTGGATTGTTCATTCGCTTTGGCCATCTGTTTACGGATGATAAGCCATACTCATTCTCAACTGTGTTCCCATGGATTCTTGTAGTCTCTTCCAGAAGTTTGATGTGAACCGTGGATCTCTATCTGACACAATTGACACTGGAACTCCATGTCTCGAAATGATTTCTTTCACGTACAACTTTGCCAACTGATCAAGATTGAATCTAATCTTTATTGGAAAAAAGTGTGTTGATTTTGTCAGTCTACCCACTATCACCCAAATCGCATCGTATCCTCTCTGAGTGGTTGGAAGACCTACCATAAAATCCATTGTGATATTTTCACATTTCCACTCTGGTATTTCCAACGGTTGAAGTAATCTGCTCAGCCTTTGATGCTCGACCTTGACCCTTTGACATGTCAAGCATTTCGCAACAAATTCAGCGACATCTCTTTTCATGTTTGGCCACCAGAAGTGTCGTCGTAAATCTTGATACATCTACGTACTTCTTGGGTGTATCGAATATCTTGAGTTATGAGCTTCGGTCAAGATTTCTTCTTTAATATTTGGTACTGCTGGAACCCAAATTCTTCCCTCGAATCTTAGTAACCCTTCGGTATCGATCATGTATTTATCTTCACCACCCTCAACCACTTTCTTGTTGGTCTTCCCACATTCTTTATCTTGTAGTTGAGCATTCTTTACCATATCCACCAAAGTTGGACTAGCTTCTATTTGGAATAGTCATTCTTCGGAATTTTTTGGAAATTTTATTTCTAACTCCAGCTTTGTCATTGCTGAAATAAGCTCCTCCTTAGTGGTTATCATCATCAACTTTTCCAGACCTTTCCTGCTTAAAGCATCTGTAACCACATTCGCTTTACCTGGATGATAAAAGATCTCACAATCGTAATCTTTTATTAATTCCATCAATCTCCTTTGACGCATGTTCAGGTCCTTCTGAGTGAAAATATACTTCAGACTCTTATGGTTTGTGTAGACGGATATCCTTTGTCATAGTCCTTCAGTTGTCTTGATGCATATGCAATAACTTTGCCGATCTGCATAAGAACATAACCCAATCCTTTATGTGAGGCATCACTATACACCACAAAGTTTCCTGTATTATCTGGTAATGACAACACAGGTGCCACACTTAACTTCTTTTTCAAGTCTTAAAAACTCTCTTCACACTTCTCCATCCAAACAAATTTTACAGCTTTCCTTGTCAAATTTGTTAACGGCATGGCAATCTTGGAAAAATCTTGAATAAACCGTCTATAATACCCGGCCAGTCCCAAGAAACTCCTCACCTCTGAAGGTGTTCTTGGTTGTTCCCAATTGATTACGACCTCAACTTTTGATGGATCCAATGAATCCCATCTTTGTCAATCACATGCCCAAGGAATTGTACACGTTCTAGCCAAAATTCACACTTAGAGAATTTTGCGTACAACTTTTCCTTTCTTAGCATCTCCAACGTCAAATGTAAATGTTCCACGTGTTCTACTTGAGATTTGAAGTACACAAAAATGTCATCAATGAATACCACCATAAACTTATCTAAAAATAGTTTAAACACCCTATTCATCAAATCCATAAATGCAGCAGGGGCATTTGGCAATCCAAAAGACAACACCAGAAACTCTTAATGTCCTTACCGAGTTCAGAATGCCGTTTTTGGTACATCCTCCTTCCTTACTTTTAGTTGGTGATACCCACTTCTCAAATCTATTTTTGAGAAATATCTAGCACCCTTCAATTAATCAAACAAGTCATCTATTCTTGGCAATGGATATTTATTCTTAATAATGAATTTGTTTAATTCCCTATAATCAATGTAAAGACCCATTGACCCATCCTTCTTCTTCACGAATAACACTGGTGCTCCCCACGGTGACACACTCGGCTGAATGTACTTCTTCTCTAACAATTCCTGTAATTGTACCATCAGTTCCTTCATTTCTACCGGAGCCATCCTGTACAGGGCCTTCAATATCGGAGCGGTTCCTGGCGCTAAGTCGATCACGAATTCAATCTCTCGATCAGGCGGAAGTCCTGGCAAATCTTCTAGAAACACATCCATGAATTCCCTAACAACTGGTATCTCTTCCAGTTTCACCCCCTTCCTCTGAGTATCGACTATGTAAGCTAAATAACCCACACAGCCTTGATTCAACAACTTCTTGGCCTGCATAATCGTCAGACATCTCACATGTTTAGGCGATCTGCTACCAAAGAAAATTACCTTTGACAGAGTCATAAGGTTTACACATTTCTTTTGGCAATCAATTATAGCTCCATAATTGAACAACCAATCCATTCCCAAAATAACATCAAACTCTCCAAGTTTTATCGGAATTAAATCTACCATCATAACATTTCCCTTAATGTTCACCCTACAATTCTTGTATAAAAAACCTAACAGGAATCACTTCCCTATTCACAATTTCTATGTTTAAAGGGAAATTCAATTCTTCACTAGGTAATCCTAACCTCTTAGCAAATTAATCAGATATAAATGAGCAAGTAGCACCCAAATCAAATAATATATAAGCATCAATATCATTGATTGGGATAATACCTGACACAACATCTTTTAATTGCACTGCATCCTGCACAGTCATGTTGAAGGTTCTGACTGTGGGTCTGTTGGATGACGTTAGTCCCGCAATGGTCAATGTGACTACACTGCTAGCTCCCTTGTTTCCCATCATCTCTTCAGCTTTCTTTTTAGGGCACTCACGAGCAAAATGATCCTTTGACCCGCATGTGTAGCAAACATTCTTCTTGGGTTGACTGCAATTTGGGGTAATGTGAGCCTCTTGACCACAGTTAAAGCATACACACTTCCCCCTTAAGCACACACCCGTGTGAAACTTCCCGCATGTAGCACATGCTTCGAACTTTTTCTTCTGCTGGTTACCCTACTGGTTTCCAGAACCCACATTTCCATTCCATTTCCTCTTCAGGTTATTGCAACCATTTCCCCCACTATCACCACCATTCTTACCTTCACCCTCGTTCTTCTTCTTTCTTTGTTCTTGATTGTACTTTGTCACAGCCTCGCCTCCACCCTTAGTGAGAATTGCCTTCTCAAGCACCGCTGCGAATGTCTTCAGCTAGAACACGGAGACCCTACTGTACAACCAAGGCTTCAGTCCCTGCTCAAACCTCCTAGCCTTGTGTTCATCCGTGTTGACTTGATATGGCACAAACCTCGCCAATTTGTTAAATTTTGCGGCATACTCCAATACCGTCATTGTTCCCTGCTTCAGTTCCAGAAATTTAACCTCAATCTGATTCTTAAAACTTTTTGGGAAATAGGTCTCGAAGAATATCTCCTTAAACCTATCCCATGCCCTCACCCCTTGTCCTCCTCGAGTTTTATTGGCTTGCCACCAATAACTAGCCTCTGCTTTCAACATAAATATTGCAAAAGCAGTCTTCTAATTCTCCCCTACCTTAGCTACATCAAACACTTTCTCTATCTCCATGATCAAGGTCTGTGCCTCAACTAGATTCATGGACCCACAGAATTCTGGTGGTCCAACCGCCTTGAAATCCTTAAATGTCACGACTTGATTCTACGGTTGATTCTGTAACGCACCCGTCAGTAACGTCACTAACTATTGAACGGGGTTAACTTCAGCATTGTTATTGTTGGTAGATCCCTCAGGGGTTCTTTGTCGTGGCTGACGTCTTCTTGGAGGCATTTTCTGTTAAAATACACCCATTAGACTATTACTCAATTTCTTTAAGTATTTTCTACTTAACTTGCACCTTATAAAATATCATCACTTAACACATAACACTTTGAATAAAATAATAACTTTTATTCATTCATAATCTTTTAGAAAATATAAGAACAATAACATCACTGCTATTTATATTACTTTCCTGAACTATAAAGTTCCAAGATAACATCATCATCATATCCCATAGGTTACATAACACCTGGGATTTACATTTTATATATCATATCATTAATCACATATCAAGTACATTTATGACGACCTACTAAAATACTGCATAGCTTCACGACGCTCTTCTTCCATAATACGGAACATTGTTCGGCGATCTAATATATATGATGGCAGCGTCTTGAACTGAATCGGATAACCCATGACCCGATCCTGAGCTCGATTGATCACGGTGTTGAAAACACTATTAATCTCTTCCATCTTGATTTTCTTCACTTGTACATCTCTCTCTGCTACTCCGTCTCGTTTAAAAGCTTCTTCGCACGTGTCTTCGACTCTTGCTCTCTTAGTACATTCTTCTTTCAGCTTGTTCTTCAGGTCTGCAATCTCCTCTCTTAGTTGCTCGTTTCCTCCTTCAGTGTGGACCAGCTTCCCTTCGACATTGCTCAGATGTTCCTCTAGATTATGGATCTCGTCGTCCTTCTGTTCCATTGAGTTCTGTTTTTCAGCTACTATCTCTCTCAACTCCTCGATGCTATTCTAAAGTTCTACATTTCGATTGTATACTTTGTCTTACATACGTGCAGTGATCGAGTTAAGTGAAATCTCTTCCTCCTCGTCCTCCTCATCCTCATTCGACTGTGGCAGCTCCTCAAGGTCTTCCTCATCCGTCTCTATCTCATCATCCTCATCAGGTAACCTCTCCTGCTCAACTACTGTGACCAACAGAGATGATTCCCGTGGCGGTAGTTGTTCCCAAACAACTTGAATATCTCGAGGCTCCTCCTCTCTAGCCTGACTGGATTCCCCTACATTAGCCATCCTGACAACCTAAATTTTAAGTTTTAATTACTAATCATTACTACTCGACACTCATGAGAACATATGTTGTAATCACATAAGCACATAAGTGTTTTATTACTTCTTACTTAAAACTCGATAAGAGTTTATCACCACTATCTTTTCAAAGGTTACTTCCTAAGGCTTTTCCCCACCTAAGGTTCATAACCTAAAGCTTTGATACCAACGTGTGACACCCCCAAATCCGGGTACTTCATTTCCACCAGATTTGGTGTTCACTTGATAAAAAAATTCATATCTAACTACCCAAACATAATAAAGTTTAATAATAAACCTTCCCATTAAAGGGTTACATCAATAAGTCCAATAAAAATATCCCAGGTTATCTAACCTTTAAATACAAACATCATATGCGGAAAATTAAATAATTACATCACAAGTTTTAAAATAAAGTCTGACAATATAATAGTTAACAGTTTTACAAGTCTTCAAAACTTACTTATCTTCCCTTTCTCTTTACTGGTCGTAGTAGGTTCATCGACCTTCTCAACTTTAGCTGTAATATTTATATAAGCAAGAGTGAGCAAACAAAGTTCACTTATAATGATAATGAATAAAAATCATATCAATTGCCAAATGAATAGGCTCAATAGAAAATGAATAAGGTACTTCATCAATAATATTCATGAACAAAATTTGAAATATATAGCTGATGGTAAAAAGACCACGAACTGTGTCCATAGTTATAAGTATTCTTTCAACTTAAACTTTAACAGTCATAAGACTATAAGGACTCCTCGTACTTAGGGGATCAGCCCTTCGTACAATGTGTTGTGCACAAATATTTCAACGCTATGCGTAAATTATCCCCTATAATAGGGTTGTTCATCTCAGCATTTAGAATACGAGTCCACACCAAAGTATGTTTGGTTTGGATATGTTTTAAGGTAATTTAGAGTTTATGAACATCAACTAAGGATTAGTTGAATAAAAATATAATAACATTATGCTATAGAATAAATCATAAGTGAATCAACTTTGTATACTAAGGTCATGCTTTAGGAATAATCTAAGAGCATAAACATTGAATAACGTAACATACCTTGCTTGAATAATATTAAGCTAAGGTTATTTAGAATTGAGTATTGAGCATGCATAACAAATAGTAAATTGAACGACAAAACTTGTTCAATATCAGTGTATCAAAATTTAGAGACTTGCATGCTAAACAACAAGTTAAATATTTTAAAGACTGGTTCAATGTCAAAAGGTAAGATTTAGGAACTTGCACAATATAAATAGAGTTACGAAACTTGAACAAAGAAGTTTAGGTTTAGAAAACTTGCCTTGCGTATGAGCGAAACCGTAACAATTCGATTCATAATATCCTATACACATGTCATCACGACATAATTAGTTACTACCGCTGTATTCACATAAGTGTCTATTTCATGTATAGCTTAACTTTTAAGCACATAATCAAATTACACAAGAAAATTCGTTAACCACTAATAATACACTCATTTATAGCACTATAATATTACAATAAAAAAAAATTACATTTTTAACAATCATAATATTGCATCATATTAACTATTACAGACTCTGTGTATAAGAAAATAATTTTTGGGCCCCATCGCTAACTAACCATCATTTGGTATACGGTTTGAACTAAGGTTCAAGGCCATGACATGGTGTCATTTGCACTATGCAATATGGGTCAAGGCCCACTGGTGAGCTCTCACGATCCATGGGTGGCACTTTGGCACGAGGTTGGCGTTAGGCACTGAAGTTTTATGACAAGAACGCTTGAAGGTTGGGGCAGCGGCTCTATTTTTTTGTTGATGATCGCCAAATAATGAGAAACCACCATAAAAAAGCAGAACAAAGCAAAATTTTTTGATCATTTATTATCTGCTAGCACCTAAATTAACATATATAACTTACATAGATTATTGATTTCAAAACATTACCCATCATATATACTGATTTAAAAGCAACTAAACAATGACTTCAAAACAATTAAATCCTTGAACGCTATGTTTAAAACCAAAAATTCCATTTTTGATATTGTTTGACAAAAACTAACACTGTAATCCCAATTATACACCAAATTGATTCATTCTAACTATATTGTCTTTGTTTCTTACCAAATTAATACAATCCAGGCTTAATTTATCCATTAATTAAAAATTAAATATCAATTTTGGTAGTCTTACAAACCATGTTCATACATATATTCACTGTAAAACTAATTTCTTTATTATAAACGTAATTTAGCATACAATCACACACACACACACACACCAATATATATATATATATATATATATATATGCTAATTATGTCATCACAATTGCATATACACAAAATTTATTAAGCAATCATAAAGAAGCTTGGATTACAAACAATTTTTGTAAAGAATTTTATACTACAGTCAAGAACACAGAGACTCTAGGAACTATGCCATATAAACATATATACGTACATATAGACATCTATATAATATGGAGGTTATGAATAATACTTTCTTTTGCGTGCTTGCTTAATCCTTGTTAACCACAACAATCTCTCACCAGTCTCTCTTAAACTCTGACAAGTCTCTCTCAAAACTCTCTGTAACTTTTCTTTCTTCTCTCAGTATTAGCCTCGGCTACTAACAACAGTAAGCGTAAACTAAAATGACAGGCTAGCCAACGTAAAATAAAACTGATAGGTAATAATACGCCTACTAAATAATATCAGTTACAAAAATATAACGTATAGGTTATAAATATATTTTATATTTTATTTGTTTTATTTTATTTATTCTAATAAAATTTAAAATTTAAAATTCAAAAGCCATAATGCTTTGTTTGGAAAAACCTCTTTAAAATTTAAAGACTTAATATCTTTAAGCCTTGTTTGGCAAAACTAATCTAAACCCCTTTAATTTATTTTAATAACCCATTCACAACATAGTTATTTGTCACCCTTTTATTACCAAATTAAATTAAAACCTTATAATAATCCATTTAATTTCTATCAACTCTCTAATTTAATTATTAAATTAAATTAGACTATAATCTCATAATAATTAATTTCCTTCATACATTAATTATTTATTTAAAAATAAATAATCAAATAAAATCAAATTTAAGCGAATATTTACTCAACAATAAACACATTAATTATATATTTATATAATTCAATAAATATTTAAAATTACAATTTAAATTTTCGGATTGTTACAATAGTAATTGTTTACTACTATTAAAATATATGTTCTAACTTTTTATTCAATGTAAAGTTGTGATATTAATATTTGTGGACTAGATATATCTAAATCTAGTCATATCTAACTTTTAACTGGTTCAAAATTTGTAAAACTAGAACCGTTGAGCTAGAATGGCTAAGATTTAATTAAATCTAGTTTTCTTTCTAATTTTTTTTTTGTAAATATTAAGCAACCAGACGTCCCTAGATCCGTATCTAGAGGAAACGGGAAGCTTGGTTATGCGAATGCAAGGATTTAACTAATGAATCCTCTGTTTTGTGACGTTTAGATTAAATATATGTTTATTTTATTATGTTTTCTATACAGGTTATCCATGTCACATTATGTGAGCCTAGGAGCTATGGGATCTAAGATCCAGCTGACGGATCTAGATCTGGTACCCATGATGGACCTTTTCCGTTGTATAGTTAGATTGTAAATCATATTTGTGGTGCTCGAGTAACTTTAATGGCTTTCATGCCCATAAGGAGCCTGACACTTATATGTATATTATTTTATCGAAGATGCTTCACATCTCGAGAATAAAATAAAAACAAGCCGAATACAGAATAAAATAGAAGTATCAAAGACCTCAATTACTATATGAGCATAAAGGTTTGAAAACCTATTTTCAAAATATCATTTCTGTATATTTTAAAATTGAACTTTTATACAAATCAAACCCTTTGTATATAGGTGCAAATGAGGCATAGCACTACTTCCAAATAAAGAACTTAGGCCCAATTAACTGCACACACACTTCAAATAAATTAGGGAATTAAAAAGATGTAGTAACCGTGTTTTCACAAAAGTTGGGGGGTGCCTAACACCTTCCCCCCCACTTAATCAAGCCCCGAACTCTATAAATCTCGGTTTCCAAGGAATGTTAAACAGAGTCCAGTAATTGGGCCTTTTTTTAAATCTTTTCAAATTCGGTTGAGTTGGTACAACCAATTCATTACTACTAACTGACGACTCTGAATTTTCAAAATCGTCGACATTTTGTGTTGGACTCTTGTCAAACTCGCCCTTTCAAATAAAATTCAACACGTAGAAAACATAAAGGGTAAGAAAGACTAAAAGAGAAGTTCTGAGAAAGAAAATTTTTCTTGACGTCGACAATGAAGTTTACATAAGTCCATACATTGGGTTGCTAAAAATTTTAAATTGTTATTTCACATGCTTCCACTACTATTTCAATTCGATTTTATGCTTTAATTCGTTTTTAGCAATCCTACAGTGGTATCAAAGCCTACTTATGTAAATCATTGATTTTATTTGATTCAATATATGTGTTGATATGGTTTGGAACTAATTTTCTAGGCAAAAGAATGAATTGTCTGATTCTGCTACGCAGCGTGGCTGCACTGCTCCAAACCTAACTTGGAGTGCGGTCGCGTAAGCTACCAAAATCGACTCCAAACTTGCAGCGCGGCCGTACTGCTCCCTAGTATAAACTGGGCGTGGTCACGCCTATCACCAGGTTTTGAATTTTTTTTACTTTTCAATCCCACTTCAATTAAAATTAAAGGTTATTTTTAAATTGATTTAGTATTAAAATAAAGATGTTTATTTTAAATGGAATTGGATTCCATGTTGCTAAAAATAAACGAGTTAATTTTAATTTGGTTTTTGATTAAAATAAAGGAATTTGTTTTGTTTTCAAAAACTGAATTTCTAGCAAAAGTTTTATTGCCCATTAAATAATATCAACATATATACTGAATGTTTATTTTGTTGATGCATATGTTGATATGTATGATAGTAAATGGGATGATTATAGACCATTGACCAATGTGATTGAATTTAATTTTAATGGATTCTTGAATGAATGTGGTTTTTATAAATGGGGTTTGTGTACCTTGCCTTTTTAATATTCTAATGTAAATTCTATCTCCCTCTTATGTAAATCCTCGACAAGAGTTGTCTACCTTTTGAATAAATATGTAGTTTGTTGTGCACACACAAGACTATATATTTATTGCAATTGGATCTTTTCTCACTTGCAAATTTTACAAAGTCACCCATACAAAATCTGCCAAACTATATATAAAAGAGGGTTATATAGTTTGAAGATATAATGAGAGACACCATTTTAATAAAGAACTAAATTAATTTGGTGATTAATAAAAGAATATATGCTAACGTTATTAAATTTAATTCACCTGCATAATTTTACAAATGGCTAATTCACTATCACTATGAAACATAATTGATGCAAACAAATTAACCGGGCTAAATTACACGGATTGGTCAAGAAACTTGAGAATTATTCTCACAGCTTAAAAGCTGGTTTATGCCCTTAATTCGCTTGTACCTGCAACTGTTGCAGTAAATGCCTCCAAGGAAGAGCTAGCTACTTTTATGAAAAGGAATGATGATGCATAGGTGGCTCAGTGCATCATGTTAGCATCCATGAGTAATGAGTTACAACGTCAACATGAGAAAATGGATGCACCATCTATACTGCTTCACCTTAAGGAATTGTATGGTGAGCAAAGTAGATCGGCTAGATATGAGATATTTAAAGAGCTCTTCTGATCTAGGATGACCGATGGCACTACAGTGCAGACACATGTTCTAAAAATGATCAATCTGACTGAACAACTAGAACAACTGAGTTTTATCATGGATGATGAGCTGAGTCAAGATTTGATCTTGCAATCACTCCCTGACTACTTTTCACAATTTATTGTGAATTTTCACATGAACAAGCTTGACGTCAGTTTACCTGAATTGCTTAACATGTTGAAAACAACTGAGAGTCATTTTCCATTAAAGAAAGACCAAGTGTTGCTTGTAGATGATTCTTACAGGAAGTGGAAGAGGGATAAAGGATCTTCTGAAAAGAAGAAGAATTCCAAGAAGGCAAAAGGGAAGGCAAAACCGAAGGAAAAGTAAAAGACTAATGCTGATAGAAAAGGAGTTAGCTTTCACAGCAACATGTCGGGACATTATAAGAGAAACTGTAAGGAGTATCTTACAGAGCATAAGCAAAAGAAGCTTAAAGAAGCTTCAGCTACAGATTCAGGTTTGTTCATGATTGAAATAAATCTTTTTATAAGTCAAAGTTCTACTTTGGGTATTGGATACTAGCTGTAGTTCTCAAATATGTAATTCTTTGCAGGGACTAACCAGAAGTAGAAAACTGAACAAAGGAGAAGTCACCATGCGCTTGGGGAATGAAGCAAAGGTTGATGCATTAGCCATAGGGACTTATTATTTGGCACTACATTCGGGAAAGTCAATTAATTTAATAAACTGTTACTCTATTCCAGTTCTTGTTAGAAACATTATTTCTATTCTATTATTGGACGAGGAAGGTTTAAAAATTATAATTAAGAACAATAGTTGTTCTATTTATAATGCAAATGTTTTGTACGGAATTGGTAGATTAATCAATGGATTGTATGTAATTGACTTAAATGAAAATAATTTGCAAATTGAACAAACTAATAATGTGAGACCCCAAATTTTATGAATAAAGATTTAAATTTTTCGAAATATTTTTTTTTGAATACCCGGTGTTAAAAGTACAGTAATACGCATGGTTGCATAGTAGCACACAGTATTGATTATTGATGCTTACCTGAGAAGTCACTCAGTTTTGTTCAATTATTGCTACAATAATTGCTGCATAGTATCTCACGTTATTTGATTCAATTATTGTCGATATTTTATATATTATTAAATCAATAATTGAGTCGACAAAGTTATTAATATTATTATTTGCAATATTAACGATGTCTAGAAGTTTTGTCAAAGAGAGGTTTGGTCACCTAATTGCGCGCCAATAGGGAGAAATTCTTATTGGAAAGCCCCCTCTTTCCTGGGAACGACCTGGTCGATTAATATTGTGAATTATAATAATAATAATAAATGTTGTTAAATATATTGAGGTGTCTTTTTATGAAGTCACGGAAGTTTATATATATATATATATATTATATATATATATAAATCTTGTTTTATTAGTATTATTAATGGAATAAAAGCAGAAAAGCTTTTTTATATAAAACAAAATACTTTTATAAAGTTATTTGTTTTATTAGACTATAAATAGAATATATTATATTCTATTATGCATAGTATTTTGCATAGTAAAATCTTTTTATATAAAATAGAATACTTTTATAAAGCTATTTGTTTTATTAGACTATAAATACAATATAATATATTTTATTATGCATAGTGTTTTGTATAGTGCTACTGCATAGTGTTTGTATAGTAAAATCTTGTTATATAAAATAAAATACTTTTATAAAGTTATTTATTTTATTAGATTATAAATAGAATATATTATATTTTATTTAAAAGATTTTGTTTTAATAGAATATTTATTAATACTACATAGTAAATCAATATGGAAAATTCATTTAAAAGTAAATCAATCTGGACCGTTCATGAATTAGTTACTATTCAGTCCATTCTCTTAGAAATAGAAGCTCATTCCTTCATTATTTCTTATGAATTCACTGAAACTCTAGAGAGAGAAACTATAGAGAGAAAGAAGAAAAGTATTCGCTACTTCACTACTCCTATATCAGGTTTCTTCTAAGGTAAGGGTATTATTTCTTTCGTATTCATGAAGAGAACTTCATTATTCCATTCTTTATTATTACATTGGAAGAACTTGTATACGCTGGGCTACCCTATACTTGGTGAAATTCTTACATTATTCCATTCTTTATTATTATGTTGGAATAACTTTACATGTCTGTCAATCGCATACATGGTGAAATTCTTACATTATTCCATTCTTTATTATTCATTGGAATAACTTTGATATCTGTGAGTTACCCTATACTTGGTGAAATTCTTATGTTATTCCATTCTTTATTATTATGTTGGAATAACTTTGTTTATCATCACAATCTGCGCATCACGTGGTGAAATTCTTCTTTTATTCCATTCTTTATTATTACATTGGAACTTCACATAAATGCGTTTATGCATGACTGGTTACATTATTTATTATTCTATTGGAATATCTCGTATATATGCGTTTATCATGACTGGTTCCGTTATTTATTATTACATTGGAATATCTTGTACGTGCGTTACGCGTGACACAATTCCGATTATTTATTATTACATTAGAATAACTTTGTCTCTGCGGTCTATCGCATGCTTGGTGATTTCTTTTGTTATTCCATTCTTTATTATACTCAGTTGGTTAAAGTTTTGGCTTTTATACTCCATGAAATTAGTGGAATATCCTTGATATTTGCGCTTCATCCAGTATCTTTTTATGGAAATATTCTTCTGAGCATTCTTGAGTTTTACCCCACAAAGCAGTATCATGTTGACAATTTGGACGTTATTGGTTTATGGATAAATTAATTCTTGAACTTGTTTTATTGAATTCTTATATCATTTTCATCATCCTCATGTTTATATTATGTTGAAAGTTATCTGTGGCCTGTAGTGCATAGATGGACTTGGTGTGATTATGACCAGGGATTATTCGGTATAATCATGACCGTAATGTTACAAATGATGTGGTAAAAGTCCTCATTGGCCCGTAGTGCATTGATGGACAGTTGTTGGCATGATCATGACCATTGATAAATACATGAATATCCTTGGCCCGTAGTGCATGGATAATTTGTGGTTGTGATACTAATGAATATCCTTGGTCGTAGTGCAGGGATGACGTGGATTATATATTGTGACTCCCCCAAAATAGGTATACATCACCCATTCTGAGTCGCCAAATACATGGTACAAAATACAAATACAAACTTAAATATACAACATGAACTGTGAGTTTTAATACAAACGTTGTCCTCTAGATAGTATTTAAACTCAAAATAAGTCCTTAATACATTTATTTTCACACTATTTCATAGAATAGTGAGGACTACTAATGCTATCATCCGGAGTAGTCACTCAGATTACCCGAGTAGTCCTCGCCACGTTCTCATTTTCTCAAGAGAACAATGAAAGAAAAAGGGTGAGCTCAACTAGCCCAAAGAAGAAATATTATAACTAAGATAATGAAGGATAAATTATCGTTAGCCTTCAATGATGTTAAACCGATAAAATATAACAAACATCAAGTTTAAGCTGCGGTAGAACAAGCAATCCATTAAAAGAGTCAAGTAGAGAATAAAATCTACTATCTTTTATGATTTAAAAGGTTTTCATCACTTTTATCATTGAGACTCGACAATAAATAATCCACATTATCCAAGACTACTGCCAAGGATATTCATTAGTATCACGACCACAAATTATCCATGCACTACTACCGAGGATATTCGTGTATTCATCAATGGTCAGTGATCATGCCAACAACCGTCCATCAATGCACTACAGCCAATGAGGACTTTTACCACATCATTTGTAACATTACGGTGGCCATGATTATACCGAATAATCCACGGTCATAATCATACCAATTCCATCTACACACAATAGCCACGATGATTTTCAACATAATATAAGCATGAGGATGATGACAATGATATAAGAATTCAATAAAACAAGTTCAAGAATTAATTTATCCAGAATTCAATAACGTCCAAATTGTCAACATGATACTGCTTTGTAGAGTAAAATTCAAGAATGCTCAGAAGAATATTTCCATGAAAAGATACTAGATGAAGCGCAAATATCAAGGATATTCCACTAATTTCATGGAGTATAAAAGCCAAAACTTTAACCAACTAATTATAATAAAGAATGAAATAACAAAAGAAATCACCAGTCATGTGATAGACCGCACAGATAGGTTATTCCAATAGAATAATAAATAATGGAACCAGGTCATGCGTAAACGCATAGTCATGATATTCCAACAGAATAATAAATAATGAAACCAGGTCATGTGTAAAGGCACAGACAGGATGTTCCAACAAAATAATAAATAACGAAACCAGGCCATGCGTAACGCACAGACAGGATGTTCCAACAGAATAATACAGAATGGAATAAAAGAAGAATTTCACCATGTATGCGGTACTTCGTATAGACAGGTTATTCCAACATAATAATAAAGAATGGAATAACAGAAGTTCTCTTCATGAAGATGAAATAAAGAAATAATACCCCTTACCGTAAAAGAAGAGTATTCCAACTGGTAGGGCGAGGATATTCTTAAAGAAACTTGCACTTCGCTCAAAGCTTCTTAAGACTCTAAAGAAATACGCTCAAGATTATAGAAGAATTCTCTGAACTTCTGGTGTGGTTTTCAATTCTAAATAAGCATCCTATTTATAGGAGAATTGAAGGGGTACTGTTTAGAAATTAATCAAGGATGAAACAGAAAGAAATCAGACGAATCACTCATAGTTGAATTCATACGCCAAATTATCAACTAAAAACAAAATTTTAATATATTTATATATATATAACACATGCTATATTAGACATCTACCACCCGTGAATCAATTCCACCATTTTTCTTCCCCCCCCCTCAAAAATCAACAACACGTTCCCTCCCCCACCTAATATTATATATATATATACAGAATAACCTTTTACCGATTATTTTGAAGGAATGGGTAAATGGGGGTCCATATAATAACAAAATTTACATCTAATACTTCATAAAAAAAATCCTCTCAATAATTATAACAACATTTATCATCACTATTATAATTCACAATATTAATCGACCAGGTCATTCCTAGGAAAGAGGGGGCTTTCCAATAAGAATTTCTCCCTATTGGCGTGCAATTAGGTGACCAAACCTCTCCTAGGCAGAACTTCTAGACATCGTTAATATTGTAAATAATAATATTAATAACTTTGTCGTCTCAATTATTGATTTAATAATATATATAATATTGACAATAAGTGAATCAAATAACGTGAGATACTATGCAGTAATTACTGTAGCAATAATTGAACAAAACTGAGTGACTTCTCACGTAAGGATCAATAATCAATACCGTATGCTACTATGCAACCACGCGTATTACTGTACTTATACTACCGGGTAGTTCAACAGTTTACGGTAAAACTTCCGCTTCATAAAATATTTTTGTCGTTTTCTCAATCCCACAATAATTCCGTTGTGGGCTCCACCAATGATTGTGCCGTCATTCAAATATTCTCTGTTAAAACGAATATTCCTCGACCAATCAAATAGTATATAACAACTTGCGTACTTAGCAAAATTTATAAATATTATCCACAACTATAACATTATATCAAATTAATTCCATAATATTTAAAAATGATATTTATAGAAAAATCATCTTTATTAAAAAGTTGGGGTCTTACATATATTAAGATGAGTCCCAGCGATAAAAGTGATGAAAAACCTTTTAAATCATAAAAGATAGTAGATTTTATTCTCTACTTGACTCTTTTAATGGATTGCTTGTTCCGTTGCAGTTAAACTTGATGTTTGTTATATTATATCAGTTTAACACTATTGAAGGCTAAGGATAATTTATTCTGCATTATCTTAGTCATAATATTTCTTACTGGGCTAGTTGAGCTCATCCTTTTACTTTCATTGTTCTCTTCAGAAAATGAGAATGTAACAGGGACTAGTCGGGGAACGGAGTGACGGTCCAGATGATAGCATTAGTAGTCCTCACTATTCTATGAAATAGTGTGTTAATAAATGTATTGAGGACTTATTTTGAGTTTGATTACTGTCTAGAAGACAATATTTGTATTAAAACTCACATCTCATATTGTATATTTAAGATTGTATTTGTATTCTATACCATGTATTTGGAGACTCAGAATAGGTGATGTATACCTATTTTGGGGGCGTCACAGTTGGTATCAAAGCTTAGGGATATGATCCCTGGCTGAAATATGAGGTAAGAACTAGTAGGGGAGAGACGGGGAATTCTTTCGCTCGTATGACCTACCTAAGTTTATTTGGTATTTAATTGGTCGGTCAGAGTATAGGGATAATATGTGATATATTAATTAACCCTTATTTTACGGCAAGATTTAAAAATGACATCAAGAGAATGTTGAGAATAAAGAATGGAGCACGAGGAGACCGTTGAGTCTCCACAGAACAATAATCAGGATAATGTGCATCAGGAAGGCGACAATCCTCAGGCAAACAACAACACTAACCAGATGATGAACGATGGAATGTTCAGAGGCTTTATGTAATTCATGCAACATCAGGAAATAGCGGCTCCTATCCAAAATGTAGGTGGAAACACTAGCAACTCTCAGACGGTCACCGCTAAGCAGTTCAAGGAAATGGGACCACCGAAGTTTTTTGGAGAGCCAAAACCACTTAAGGCGGAGACGTGGATAAAGCAGATCTACAAGATATTTGATGTCTTGGGATGCTCCGAGGAGCAAAAGGTTCCCTTTGCCACCTTCATGTTGTTGCCTCTTTTATAATCCTAATAAAAGAGCTCTAACTCATGCAAGCATACATGTGTCAACAAGTAATATAGAGTAAGTAGAGTATCGATCCCATAGAGAAAGTTGTTAAATTTAAACTATTATGCATCAATTAACTCACTGTATTTATATGCTTAGACTAATGACTAAAAGTGTTGAATTAGACTAATTGTGAATACAAACTAAAAACAAGAATACAAATGGAATAGATATAATCTGGAAGTAATGGGACCCTAACTTCATTTAATATTTCATCTAATCTCCACTATCATGCAAGAAGTGTTCACATATCACAGGAAAATAGCCAAGAGCACAAATAGAGTTATAACCATTTTTCAATGCACTATAACCTTCATTTAGACTCCATGTAATCACCAATACAACCAAAATCACTATATGTCTATGTGAAATTGCAATTATATTGATTTTAAGCTCAAGCCCTTATTCTAGCTCATACGGTGAAACAATATATGTCTATCTGGTTCACAAAATACGCAAGCCATATACAATAGCCCCATATTTGCATGCTATCATGACTACAATCCATACTTGTATGTTCATTGTCAATTCCATACAAATACTGAGATGAATAGTGATTAAGCATTCATGCATGTAAAACAATCATGACAGATATTCAATATGATATGCAAAACAACCCTAGCATTTAAATGTGCAACAAACTACATATTAAAATCCGTTAAAATCCCATAATGGAGTTTAGTTCATGACTGAACCAAAAGCCATTATGGGATCAACGCTAAACATGATCAATAAGAAACAATTGAAATAAGAAAGATAGAACTATCAAACCCAATTGCTGAATAAAAACCAATGATAAACGCTTAAATCCTCATAGAAATCCAGTAGCTAATAATGAAAATCCACAATGACAGAGAATCCCAAGAAGAATTGGAGAAGTAGATGTTTTGGCTTCGTTCTACGTTGGAATCTCTCCCAAGGTGTAAACCCTAATTACTATGATGAAAATACGCTAAAAATTATTAAGTGTGTGTCTGACACCAGTCATAATCATTTTTAAAACCAATTACACATCATTTATTAAAATTCAAATAAAACAAAATCACAACATTAGCATCGCGCGCGACCGCACGCTTCTCTAGTATATGTCTCGTGCTGGTGCGAGACTTACAGAATGTCCTGCCCTGTCTAGCCGGCATCTCACGTGAGCGCATATCTCCTCCACTTGTTCCGCTTTCGTGGTAGCGTAACTTGCGATGAAGTCCTCATTGTCTTCACGGGCATTGCTCGTGTGGCGTGCGCGCTTCCTAACTTCATCATGTCGCAGCACTGCCGCAGCCACGATCTGCACTTTGTTTACGGTTACGTCATCATGTCTTGTTGCTACTACTTGTTCATTCATGCTTGATCTCCTTACTCCATTGCACCTCTATGCCATGCATTCCCCCGTTTATGCCTTGCCTTCATGCCTCCATTAGCCTTGTATCCTCTAATACCACCAAAATTAAGCCAATTCCAGCACTTATTCACCAAAAGGAGTTTTAAGTAAATGCAATGCAAAATAACATGAAATGCAACTAAAACACAATAAAATGTACTTGAGTTGGGCACAATTCGCATGAATTGGTATTTAATAAGTAGGTAAAAATACCATTTATCAAATACCCCCAAACTTGAACTGTTGCTTGCCCTCAAGCAATGAATACTAATGAAAAATGAAAATGCAACTACAAAACTATGCAACTACTCTATGATGCAAACTAACCTCACATAATCCCAACCATAACAGAATTTCAGCCCAAATTACCTCAGTGAATCATCAAGATCCAAGAATATAATTTCAAACCAAACTATAGACCTAACCTCATACACTCAGATAATTTCATATATGTTATAGAGATGCTGTGTGTGTGCGTGGTGTTCACCAAAACTTGATCTAAGCAAAGAATACATATGCTACACTGCTCCAAATAGAAAAATTATAGCGTAAATTAAGACTCATGTATACTCATGCAACACAAACTGTTTCAACATATTGACACAAACTAAGGTTCAACAATGGGTTTATTTCTTTATTGCTACTCACGAGGGCGATTTACGCATTTTTCCGCGTCATTTATTGCTATTTTTCTTTTCTTTCTCTCTCTTTTTTTTTCACACATGATTGTGCAATGTCTCAATCCATTAGACACACTGCTACCCCTTAGCGAGCTTTCAACCAACGACTCCCAGACCATGAAAGACCTTAGGGCGCTAGGTGTAGAGACAATCCCCTCGGGTGTACTTAGTCAAGTAGCCAGGGCCCCGAATTAAGACTAGCCACGTTATTGTTATTTGATTTTTTTATATATAGCAAACCCATGTTTTCCCAAAATTTGCATGTCAATGTTTCATACAGTCTAAGAGCACTTTCCACGTGTTTCTCTGTTTAAAGCTACATTTTCTATCAAGTAGTGCAACACATACTTCTTAAACCTACAAGTAATTGTGAACACGTTTGTGCAAATCGAAAGCATTTAAACAGCAACATGAATCTCATCGTATAAAACATTATATCTCAGCTCATGTTATCCCAAATATTCTAAAATCCTTCACAATTCACTATCATCACTGGCTAGGAAAAAATTTCTATTAATCAAGAATTTGTGTGAGACATGCAACTAAAACATACTAACACAATCAATAATGAATAAAAATTTAAAATTAAATGTTTTTTGCAGAAATTTATCTAACACATAAACATGCAAAATTAACTAAATATGCAACAATTAAATAAAACTAAACTACTATGCTATAACCCCCAATACCCCCAAACTTAAAATATTCAATGTCCCCATTAAATGAAGGTAAAGGGTACAGAAAACTCCCCTAATGATCGGCTTGACCACCCTCCTCGGGTGATGAATCTGGTGGTGGATATGGCACTGCGGTTCTAAACTGAGGCAACTCTAGGAATTGTTCCTTGCTGCGCGAAGGCTTTGGCCAAGGCTCTTGTGAGGCCTGTAGCAAACGTCCCAAAATTGTCATAAATGGCGTCGACTTTGCGCTCTAACCTTCGGAGCTATCGATAGCTAGGAACGATGTGTGCTCGGGTGGATGGGCCTGCCTCATCTGTCTGAGGGGGCTGCTGGGATGGCTCGGGAAATGTAGGCCTTAAAATGAATCCTCGTCCACGCGGGTGTGGTTCACCGCCTGCCCAGTCCCCAAATTTTGCAATGGTGGCGTGGGTGATGTCCTGACTTGGATATTGCATTTGTTCGTTGCCCCAATTTCACCCCTGATGTGCACATAGTATGGCTACCACTGAAGCATATGGAATGCTCCCAGTGGTAGTTCCCTTCAGATACTTCATAATATTTTGATGAATCAAATAACCTACATCAATGTACTCACTAGTAATTATGCCCCACAGTATTATGGCCCTTTTCGCCTTGATCTCGTGCTGATGCGATGAAGGTAATAGCTTGGCACAAATGAATAGATTCCACGCCTTTGCATATCGATTCAGTGCAGCTGCTGGGAATATGCGAGGCTGGGTCGTGCCAACTTTGTAAGTCCACTTCGTGCCTGGCACGCACAACTCAGCGATAACAAGCTCCAAGTCCGTTTCTAGATGTGCCCCTGTGATCCAATTGGCCGCCCCTGTTGGTGGTCTTACGGTGATTTTCAGGACGGTTCTGATGGCGGAAGGTCTATAGTCTATCTCGACACCACAAACCATAGCGGTATCGTTCATGGTGACTTTGGCATTGGCATAAAATTCTCGGACTATGCTCATCGAAATGGGCGTGGGAGATGCGGTCAGTCCACCCCAGCCTCGTACCTGGATCATGACACACAGCTGTCCATCCTGGCCTTCTAGTTTGAATCCTCTTTCCTTGATGAATGTTTTTGCTATTATTCGGTAGTACTCCAGCTAGGCTTCCAAACAGAAGAACTTGGTGTGGTCGACAATGTCCTCCTCGTGACTGCCGGAGGAGGATGAGGAAGATGAAGATGGTCGTGCTCTCTTTGGACCCATTTCCAGATAATTGATTGAGAATGCAAAGGAACTTACTGAGAGAGAATGAGACTCTGTGAGTTGATAATCTTCATACTTGTTTCTGCTAACCCAATTGGGAGCCCTAACTTTATAGAGTAGATGAGAGCGTGGGTAGAGCCTTGAACATAGAGAGAATCGTGGAGATTTGATGGAGAGATATACGGCTTCAATCTGCAACTGATAGAGAGATAGAGACGTGAGTTATGGAGAGTGAGAGAGTTTCGCGTCTATTATTATCGCAAATGAGAGTCTAAATGGTCCACAACTCTAATTTAAAATGTTTAGATCTGACTTGAATCGGTCTTAGAAACGCTTTGTGCCAGTGAGTGTGTAGTAATAAAATTTGGTATGCTGGAGCGCGAGACTTATGAGAATGACAATTGTTCTGAGTGGCTTGATGCACGAGCGCACGGGTTTGTACTACATAGACCTCACGGCCGCACGCTCCTCATGTCTGCAATGCTCAAATTTAATTTTTCTCTGCCTCTCAGTAATACTTTCCACTGCTCCTTGTTAAGACATGAATTTGCGGCCATATATTGCTACTCATCTTACAAATATTGTACCGACTCTGAGCTGATAGCACATTGATCCATGGAGTGTGACCCCGCACAAATCTCACAAACGAAGGCAACTGTTTTCACTTTGTTATCTGCCAAAGTATCAATTTTCTTAGCCATAGCTACCATCTGTGCCGACAACTAAGTAATCGCATCTACCTCCAATACACCTGCAACTTTGGGCTGTGACATCCGAGCTGTAGGATTCTGATAGTCATTTGCAGCCATAGTCTCGATAAGCATATAGGCCTCGTCATAGCTCTTTGCCCATAATGCCCCTCCTGCGACTGCATCCACAATCGGTCTCGACTGCCATCCCAAACCATTATAAAATAAGTTGATCACCATCCAATCTGGCATACCGTGATGCGGACATTTTCGAAGCATCTCTTTGTATCGCTCCCATGCTTCATATAAGGACTCACCCTGTTGTTGATCAAACTGAGAGATAGCCATCCTCATCTTTGCTGTCTTCACCATTGGAAAGAACTTGGCTAAGAATTTTTGTGCTAAGTCCTCCCATGTGGTTATTGACCCTGACGACAAAGAATGTGGCCAACTCCTAGCCTTATTTCTCAATGAAAATGGAAATAACCGTAGTCTAATAGCATCCTCCATCACACCATTGTACCTGAATGTATCACAGATTTCAATAAAGCTTAATAGGTGCTCATTCGGATCATCTGTAGCAGCACCCCCAAACTGTACTGAGTTCTTCACCATCTGAATAGTGCCCGATTTGATCTCCAAGGCATTAGCTGCTATCGCCAGTCTGACTATGCTCGATTATAGTCCATTTATGTTTGGCATGGAATACTCCCTTAGAGCCCGATGCTCTTCTCTTTGCTCAAGTCTCGGTTCTTCCGCCATTCTAGATGTTGTACTGTCTAACTGTGCTTGCAAATTTCTTCGCACACTAGCCTTCCACCCTCTTCCATTTATGTTGTCCTGTGCTGGTGTTAGTTATGAGTTGGATGATCGCGTGTGCATAAAAATCTACAAGTACCTGAAACTAAAAACAAAACAAAAATAGAGATGAAAACGATCAGAATTGTCTAAGTCATACAAGATAGCTTTAAACTAATGATAATTATTTAAATTCAACGCCTTTCCTCGGCAACGGCGCCAAAAACTTGTTGCCTCTTTTATAATCCTAATAAAAGAGGTCTAACTCATGCAAGCATACATGTGTCAACAAGTAATACAGAGTAAGTAGAGTATCGATCCCACAGAGAAAGTTGTTAAATTTAATCTATTATGCATCAATTAAGTCACTGTATTTATATGCTTAGACTAATGACTAAAAGTGTTGAATTAGACTAATTGTGAATACAAACTAAAAATAAGAATACATATGGAATAGATATAATCTGGAAGTAATGGGACCATAACTTCATTTAATATTTCATCTAATAGCCACTATCATGCAAGAAGTGTTCACATATCACAGGAAAATAGCCAAGAGCACAAATAGAGTTATAACCATTTTTCAATGCACTATAACCTACTTACACAGCATCTACAGATGTTAGACTCCATGTAATCACCAATACAACCAAAATCACTATATGTCTATGTGAAATTGCAATTATATAGATTTTAAGCTCAAGCCCTTATTCTAGCTCATACGGTGAAACAATATATGTTTATCTGGTTCACAAAATACGCAAGCCATATACAACAGCCCCATATTCAAATGCTATCATGACTACAATCCATACCTGTATGTTCATTGTCAATTCCATACAAATACTGAGATGAATGGTGATCAAGCATTCATGCATGTAAAACAATCATGACAGATATTCTATATGATATGCAAAACAACCCTAGCATTTAAATGTGCAACCAACTACATATTAAAATCCGTTAAAATCCCATAATGGAGTTTAGTTCATGACTGAACCAAAAGCCATTATGAGATCAACGCTAAACATGATCAATAAGCAACAATTGAAATAAGAAAGATAGAACGATCAAACCCAATCGCTGAATAAAAACCAATGATAAACGCTTAAATCCTCATAGAAATCCAGTAGCTAATAATGAAAATCCACAATGACAGAGAATCCCAAGAATAATTAAAGAAGTAGACGTTTTGGCTTCGTTCTACGTTGGAATCTCTCCCAAGGTGTAAACCCTAGTTACTATGATGAAAATACGCTAAAAATTATTAAGTGTGTGTCTGACACCAGTCAGAATCGTTTTTAAAACCAATTACACATCATTTAATTAAAATTAAAATAAAACAAAATCACAACATCAGCATCGCACGCGGCCGCGCGCTTCTCTAGCATATGTCTCGCGCGGGCGCGAGACTTACAGAATGTCCTGCCCTGTCCAGTCGGCATCTCACGTGGGCGCGTCTCCTGTACTTGACCTCGCCGATGGTCGCGTAACTTCGATAAGTCCTCATTATGCAGTTTGCATTGCTCATGTATGCGTTTCCTAACTCATCATCTTGCATGCGGCTCACGATCGCACTTTGTTTCTAGTTTTGTCATACTACTGCTGCTACTACTTGTTCATTCATTCTTGATCTCCTTGCTTCATTGCACCTCTATACCATGCATTCCCCCGTTTATGCCTTGCCTTCATGCCTCCATTAGCCTTGTATCCTCTAATACCACCAAAATTAAGCCAATTCCTGCACTTATTCACCAAAAGGAGTTTTAAGTAAATGCAATGCAAAATAACATGAAATGCAACTAAAACACAATAAAATGTACTTGAGTTGGGCACAATTCGCATGAATTGGTATTCAATAAGTAGGTAAAAATACCACTTATCAAATACCCCCAAACTTGAACTGTTGCTTGCCCTCAAGCAATGCATACTAATGAACAATGAAAATGCAACTACAAAACTATGCAACTACTCTATGATGCAAACTAGCCTCACATAATCCCAACCATAACAGAATTTCAGCCCAAATTACCTCAGTGAATCATCGAGATCCAAGAATATAATTTTAAACCAAACTATAGACATAACCTCATACACATATAATTTCATATATGCTATAGAGATGCTGTGTGTGTGTGTGGTGTCCACCAAAACTTGATCTAAGCAAAGAATACATATGTTACACTGCTCCAAACAGAAAAATTATAGCCTAAATCAAGACTCATGTATATTCATGCAACACAGACTGTTTCAACATATTGACACAAACTGAGGTTCAACAATGGGTTTATTGCTTTATTGCTACTCACGAGGGCGATTTACGCACTTTCCCGCGGCATTTATTGCTATTTTTCTTTTCTTTCTCTCTCTTTTTTTTTCACACATGACTGTGCAATGTCTCAATCCATTAGGCACACTGCTACCCCATAGCGAGCTTTCAACCAACGACTCCCAGACCATGAAAGACCTTAAGGCGCTAGGTGTAGAGACAATCCCCTCGGGTGTACTTACTCAAGTAGCCAGGGCCCCGAATTAAGACTAGCCACGTTATTGTTATTTGATTTTTTTATATATAGCAAACCCATGTTTTCCCAAAATTTGCATGTCAATGTTTCATACAGTCTAAGAGCACTTTCCACGTGTTTCTCTGTTTAAAGCTACATTTTCTATCAAGTAGTGCAACACATACTTCTTAAACCTACAAGTAATTGTGAACACGTTTGTGCAAATCGAAAGCATTTAAACAGCAACATGAATCTCATCGTATAAAACATTATATCTCAGCTCATGTTATCCCAAATATTCTAAAATCCTTCACAATTCACTATCATCATTGGCTAGGCAAAAATTTCTATTAAGCAAGAATTTGTGTGAGACACGCAACTAAAACATACTAACACAATCAATAATGAATAAAAATTAAAAATTTTTCTGCAAAAATTTATCTAAGACATAAACATGCAAAATTAACTAAACATGCAACAATTAAATAAAACTAAACTACTATGCTATAACCCCCAATACTCCCAAACTTAAAATATTCAATGTCCCCATTGAATGAAGGTAAAGGGTACAGAAAACTCCCCTAATGATCGTCTTGACCACCCTCCTTGGGTGGTGAATCTGGTGGTGGATATGGCACTACGGTTCCAAACTGAGGCCACTCTAGTATTGTTCCTTGCTGCGCGAAGGCTTCGGCCAAGGCTCTTATGAGGCCCGTAGAAAACGTTCCAAAATTGTCATACATGGCGTCGACTTTGCGCTCCAACCTTCAGAGCTATCAATCGCTAGGAATGGTGTGTGCTCGGTTGGATGGGCCTGCCTCATCTGTCTGAGGGGGCTGCTAGGATGGCTCGGGAAATGTAGGCCTTAAAATGAATCCTCGTCCGCGCGGGTGTGGCTCACCGTCTGCCCAGTCCTCAAATTTTGCAATGGTGGCGTGGGTGATGTCCTGACTTGGATATTGCATTTGTTCATTGCCCCAATTGCACCCCTGATACGCACATATCATGGCTACCACTGAAACATGTGGAATGCTCCCAGTGGTAGTTCCCTTAAGATACTTCACAATATTTTGATAAATCAAATAACCTACATCAATGTACTCGCTAGTAATTATGCCCCACAGTATTATGGCCCTTTCCGCCGTGATCTCGTGCTGATGCGATGAAGGTAATAGCTTGGCACAAATGAACAGATTCCACGCCATGGCATATCGATTCAGTATGGCTTTTGGGAATATGCGAGGCTAGGTCGTGCCAACTTAGTAAGTCCACTTCGTGTCTGGCACGCATAACTCAGCGATAACAAGCTCCAAGTCCGTTTCCAGATGTGCCCCTGTGATCCAATTGGTCGCCCCTGTTGGTGGTCTTGCGGTGATTCTCAGGACGGTTCTTATGGCAGAAGGTCTGTAGTCTATCTCGACACCAAGAACCATAGCGGTATCGTTCATGGGGACTTTGGCATTGGCGTAAAATTCTCGGACTATGCTCATCGGAATGGGCGTGGGAGATGCGGTCAGTCCACCCCAGCGTCATTCTTGGATTATGCCACACAGCTGTCCATCCTGGCCTTCTAGTTTGAATCCTCTTTCCTTGATGAATGATTTTGATACGATTCGGTAGTACTCTTGTTGGGATTCCAAACATAAGAACTTGGTGTGGTCGATAATGTCCTCCTCGTGACTGCCGGAGGAGGATGAGGAAGATGAAGATGGTCGTGCTCTCTTCGGACCCATTTGTAGATAATTGATTCAGAATGCAAAGGAACTTACTGAGAGAGAATGAGACTTTGTGAGTTGATAATCTTCACACTTGTTTCTGCTAACCCAATTGGGAGCCCTAACTTTATAAAGTAGATGAGAGCATGGGTAAAGCCTTGAACATAGAGATAATCGGGGAGATTTGATGGAGAGATATACGATTTCAATCTGCAACTGATAGAGAGATAGAGACGTGAGTTATGGAGAGTGAGAGAGTTTCGCGTCTGTTATTATCGCAAATGAGAGTCCAAATGGTCCACAACTCTAATTTAAAATATTTAGATCTGCCTTGATTCGGTCTTGCATGTAGCCTTGTGAAATGTGTAGTAAGTATGGCATGTGGTATGAGACTTGCGAACGATGGTTGTTACGAGTGGCTTGATGGTAGTGCAGTGGGTTTGTACTACATAGACCTCGCGGCCACGCGCTCCTCATGTCTGCAATGCTCAAGTTCAATTTTTCTCTGCCTCTTAGTAATACTTTCCACTGCTTGTTCCTGAATAGACATTAATGCTCCTTGTTAAGACATGAATTAGCGGCCATATAATGCTCCATATGATATACAAATTAACCCTAGCATTTAAATGTTCAACCAACTACATATTAAAATCCGTTAGAATCCCATAATGGAGTTTAGTTCATGACTGAACCAAAAGCCATTATGGGATCAACGCTAAACATGATCAATAAGGAACAATTGAAATAAGAAAGATAGAACGATCAAACCCAATCGCTGAATAAAAACCAATGATAAACGCTTAAATCCTCATAGAAATCCAGTAGCTAATAATGAAAATCAACAATGACAGAGAATCCCAAGAAGAATTAGAGAAGTAGACGTTTTGGCTTCGTTCTACGTTGGAATCTCTCCCAAGGTGTAAACCCTAGTTACTATGATGAAAATACGCTAAAAATTATTAAGTGTGTGTCTGACATCAGTCAAAATAATTTTTAAAACCAATTACACATCATTTAATTAAAATTAAAATAAAACAAAATCACAACATCAACATCAGCCTTGTGGCCACGCTGCGCTTCTCTAGCATATATGTCTCGCGGGCGCCGAGACTTACTGTAATATCTGCCTTGTCGGTAGGCATCTCTCACGCGGCTGCGCCTCTCTGACTTGACGCTTTGGTCACAGAATTTGCGTAACTGCGAAGTCCTCATTGTCCGTAGAGTACTCACGCAGTGCCGCATTTCCTAACTCATCATGTATAGCCTTGTGCTGCAGCACACGATCTGCACTTTGTTTCTAGTTTTGTCATACTACTGCTGCTACTACTTGTTCATTCATTCTTGATCTCCTTGCTTCATTGCACCTCTATGCCATGCATTCCCCCATTTATGCTTTGCCTTCATGCCTCCATTAGCCTTGTATCCTCTAATACCACCAAAATTAAGCCAATTCCTGTACTTATTCACCAAAAGGAGTTTTAAGTAAATGCAATGCAAAATAACATGAAATACAACTAAAATACAATAAAATGTACTTGAGTTGGGCACAATTCGCATGAATTGGTATTCAATAATTAGGTAAAAATACCACTTCTCACATGTTGCGAGCAGAGGCAGATTACTGGTGGGAATCTGTAAAGCGCACTCAACCTGCCGCACTAAAGATGACTTGGGAGAAGTTCCAAGAATTGTTCAACGACAAGTACTTTCCCGAAAGTATTCGTCACATAAAAGAGGTAAAGTTCATCAAGATGGGGTAAAACAACATGACTGTATCGCAGTACGAAGCCAAGTTTACCGAGTTGTCCCGGTTTGCGTCCCATTTGGTTGATAATGAGGAAAGAATGACGCGAATGTTTCTAAGAGGTTTGAAACCCGAGATACGTCAATATCTTATCTATCATAAACTGTGTTTGTATTCAGATGTTGTTAATATGGCTCAGTTATTGGAGCGTTATAATGAGTTAACCCAACCAAAAGAGAGCAGCCGGCAAAATGATAATACCGGTGATAGCAGTCATTGAAGCGATGACAATAAGCGTGGAGGGAATCAACATGCCAAAAATGGTAACCACTTCGGTGGTAATCATGGCCAAAACAATAAGAATGAACATTTTAAGAAGAGGAAATTCAACAATGATGGAAAGACGTCAGCATCAGCACCCGTTGTTAAGGAAGGAGAACGACCCCCTATCATATGCTTCAAATGCGGAGGGGAGGGACATATCAGTCCAAATTGCGCGATGCTGTCCAAAGCATGTTATAATTGTGGAAGAGAAGGTCACTTAGCCCGATTTTGTCATGCATCAAAGTAAAGTCCAGCTGGGACGGTGGCACCAAAGGCGGATACGGACAAAACAAAGTCGGTGGTTTGAGGAAGAGCATTTTTCGTGACTTCTCAAAAAGTAAGTGACCCAAACGAAGTTAGCACGGGTTAGTTAATTATAAATTTCTGTGAAGTCTATACCTTATTAGATACCGGTTCTACCCATTCTTTTATCTCTTTTGCTTGAGCTCACCGTTAAAATTTGACTTCAGAGAAATTAGACTTTGACTTATTGGTTGAAACTTCGATAGTAGAAACCTTCATTACCTCCACTGTTTATAAAGCTTGTTGATTCAAATCGACCCTTTCACGTTACCTGTTGATCTTATCTCTTTGAAAATACTTTCCTTTGATGTGATTTTAGGAATCGATTGGTTAACTACTCATCAAGCTTTTTGTAAGGTTGTTAGCATTCATATTCCTAACCAACCTGTTATGCGAATTCAAGAAACCAAACCACCAAAGTCAATCATTGTCATATCAAGTCATAAGTAAAGAGCCTCGAGTCTTTCGTTGGTGACTTCCTTGTGTGGAATGCATAGCAGCCAGACTTTCTATAGGCGACGTCGTGAATGACGATGACAAGTTGATAGGTATCAATGTGACATGCTATCCAAGTCTTGGATGAGAGTCTCAGTTTTGAATGATATTTCTATTGTTAATAAATTTCCTGACGTATTCTTGAAGACTTCTTAGCCTACCCCTAGAGCGTGAAATCGAATTTTGTATTGACCCCAGTACAAAACCCATTTCTTAAACCCTCAAATATTTTCTTCCCCTAAAATGAACGTATAATGTGCCAAAGACGTTGGCTCGAGCTTTTGAAGATTACGATCGTACCATTCAATACCATCGTGGGAAAGAGAACGTGGTAGCTGACGTGTTGAGTAGACGATCGTATGTGTTTATGAGTGCGATGTTGTTAACACAAAGATTCATTTCGTATAACTTAAAGATGATTAAGATAGAGTTAAAGACTCTAGGGACCCACATAAAGATAACGAATATACGAGTAGAATCGACTTTAATCGATAAAGTTAAAGGTCGCTCAAGCTACACACCCGGAACTGATGAATGTGAAGAAAAAGGTTCAAGAAGGCGTTACCTCAACCCTCGATTTTATTGGTCTATTTGAAATCCTCGATGGAGTAGGAACTGTGGCCTATAAACTCGTTTTATCGCCAAGTATGTCACGTGCTCATAACGTTATTCACGTATCAATGTTACGTAAATATGTGTGGACGACCTGAACCATATTATTGAATTAAAACTAGACGAGATAGCAGAAGATTTAGCGTATGAGGAGATACGTGTTAAAATCTTGGATAAGAAGGATCGTATTCAACACTCAAAGGTTATACCTCAAGAGTTAGAATCTGAAATGAAGTCAAGGTATCCTCATCTCTTCGTCATACCAGGTACGTATGTAAATTTCGAGGGCGAAATTTCATAAGGAGGGGAGATTGTGAGACCCCAAATTTTATGAATAAAAATTTAAATTTCTTGAAATATTTTTTTTTGAATATTATGGTGTGGATTTGATATAATGTTATAGTTGTGGGTAATATTTATAAATTTTACAAACTACGCAAGTTGTTATATAATATTCAATTGGTCGGGGAATATTCGTTTTAACAGGGAATATTCATACGACGACACAATCATTGGTGGACTCTACAATGGAATTATTATCGGATTGAGAAAATAACAAAAATATTTTTATGAAAATAACGGCGAAAGTTTTACCGTTAACTGTTGAAACACTCGGTGTTAAAAGTACATTAATATGCGTGGTTGCATAGTAGCACACGTTATTGATTATTGATGTTTATGTGAGAAGTCACTCAGTTTTGTTCAATTATTGCTACAGTAATTGCTGTATAGTAACTCACGTTATTTGATTCAATTATTATCGATATTTTATATATTATTAAATATGAGATGACAAAGTTAATATTATTATATTTGCAATATTGGCGATGTCTAGAAAGTTACATCGAGGAGAGGTTTGGTCACCTAATTGCGGCATGATAGGAGAAATCCTTATTGAAAGCCCCTCTTTCTCGGGAAGGAGCGACCAAGTCGATTAATATTGTGAATTATAATAATGATGATAAATGTTGTTAAATATATTGAGGTGTCTTTTTTTATGAAGTCACGGAGTTTATATATATATATATATATTATATATATATAAATTTTGTTTTATTAGTATTATTAATGTAATAAAAGCAGAAAAGCTTTTATATAAAACAAAATACTTTTATAAAGTTATTTATTTTATTAGACTATAAATAGAATATATTATATTCTATTATGCATAGTATTTTGCATAGCAAAATATTTTTATATAAAATGTAATACTTTTATAAAGTTATTTGTTTTATTAGACTATAAATACAATATAATATATTTTATTATGCATAGTGTTTGCATGGTAAAATCTTGTTATATAAAATAGAATACTTTTATAAAGTTATTCGTTTTATTAGATTATAAATAGAATATATTTTATTTAAATGATTTTGTTTTATCAAAATATTTTATTAATACTGCAGAATAAATCAATATGGACCGTCCGTTTAAAAGTAAATCAATCTGGACCGTTCATGAATTAGTTACTATTCAGTCCATTCTCTTATAAATTGAAGCTTATTCCTTCATTATTTCTTACGAATTCACTGAAACTCTAGAGAGAGAAACTATAGAGAGAAAGAAGAAAAGTATTATGCTACTTCACTACTCCTATATCCAGTTTATTCTAAGGTAAGGGTATTATTTCTTTCGTATTCATGAAGAGAACTTACATTATTCCATTCTTTATTATTACATTGGAATAACTCAGATCTGTGCTACCCTATACTTGGTAAAATTCTTCGTTATTCCATTCTTTATTATTATGTTGGAATAACTCATACATGCTAATCTACCGTATACATGGTGAAATTCTTCTGTTATTCCATTCTTTATTATTTTGTTGGAATAACTTTTGTATCTGCTGCTACTACCTATACTTGGTGAAATTCTTCCGTTATTCCATTCTTTATTATTATGTTGGAATAACCTATCATGTGAATACCGCATACATGGTGAAATTCTTCTGTTATTCCATTCTTTATTATTATGTTAGAACATCCTATCTGTGCGTTTACGCATGACCTGGTTCCGTTATTTATTATTTTATTAGAATATCACATCGTGTGTTTACGCATAACTTTGGTTAGATTATTTATTATTACATTGGAATATCCTATCCGTATGCGTTACGCATGACCAATTCCGTTATTTATTATTACATTGGAATAACTTTTATGCATCTGCGGTCTATCGCATGCCTGGTGATTTCATTTGTTATTCCATTCTTTATTATACTCAGTTGGTTAAAGTTTTGGCTTTTATACTCCATGAAATTAGTTGAATATCCTTGGTATTTGCGCTTCATCCAGTATCTTTTCATGTAAATATTCTTCTAAGTATTCTTGAGTTTTACCCCACAAAGCAATATCATGTTGACAATTTGGACGTTATTGGTTCCTTGATAAATTAATTCTTGAACTTGTTTTATTGAATTCTTATATCATTGTAATCATCCTCATGTTTATATTATGTTGAAAGTCATCTGTGGCCTGTAGTGCATAGATGGACTTGGTATGATTATGACTAAGGATTATTCTAAGGGTATAATCACTTAATAGTAATGTTACAAATGATGTGGTAAAAGTCCTCATTGGCCCATAGTGCATTGATGGACAGTTACTGGCATGATCATGACCATTGACGAATACATGAATATCCTTGGCCCGTAGTGCATGGATAATTTGTGGTTGTGATACTAATGAATATCCTTGGCCGTAGTGCAGGGATGATGTGGATTATATATTAAGCTGAGTCCCAGCCATAAAAGTGATGAAAAACCTTTTCAATTATTGAAGATAGTAGATTTTATTCTCTACTTGACTCTTTTAATGGATTGCTTGTTCCACTGCAGTTAAACTTGATGTTTGTTATATTGTACCAGTTTAACACTATTGAAGGCTAAGGATAATTTATTCTGCATTATCTTATTCATAATATTTCTTAATGGGCTAGTTGAGCTCACCCTTTTAATTTCATTATTCTCTTCAGGAAATGAGAACGTAGCCGGGACTAGTCGGGGAATGAAGTGACGGTCCAGATGATAGCATTAGTAGTCATCACTATTCTATGAAATAGTGTGTTAATAAATGTATTGAGGACTTATTTTGAGTTTGAATACTATGTAGAAGACAATATTTGTATTAAAACTCACAGCTCATGTTGTATATTTAAGATTGTATTTGTATTCTGTACCATGTATTTGGCGACTAAGAATAGGTGATGTATACCTATTTTGGGGGCGTCACAAATAAAATGAAAAGGGATGATGTGAATCATACCTTCATATGGCATTGTAGACTTTATATTAGTATAATAAAGAAGCATTCAAAGTTTGTATTGTAATCAATATTTTGTAAGATAGTAGTATGTTTAATTAAGAAGTTGTTATGTAAGACCGTTGTGATATATAAAATAAACAATATGTTGTATTGTATTATTCAAATTCTTATGTGAATTTAGGTTATTGTTTTATATAGAATCATGCCACCAACCAGAAGGCCCCAAAGAGAAATGAATGATGATAATTCTACCCAGCAGTTAGTAGACCTTATGCTAGGAGTTGTAAATTGACCTGTGAACCAAAACACAACTTTTAAAGACTTTAAATTAGTTGGACCACCTGAGTTTAAAAGTACATCAGAACCTGTAGATGCACAAATTTGGATTTCGGAGATAGAAATTTTTTTCCTAGTAACCAATGTTAATAATAACCAAAAGACAACTTTAACAACCTTTTTCTTGAAGGGTGAGGCTAATTATTGGTGGGAATCAACCAAAGGTCAGGTAGAAACTGAAATTATTCCTTGGGATAGATTCAAAGAGTTGTTCTTTGAAAACTATTTTTCCCAATCCTCGAAAAGACCAAATGGAAATAAAATTTACGGACTTGAAACAAGGGGATCTTTCATCAGTAACCCAAAGATCTGACTAAGTTTAATGAACTATCCAGGTTCGCTCCTCATCAAGTAACCACTGAACTTAGAAAGACTTGTAGGTTTTAGGAAGGTTTAAAACCTCAGATTCGGAGTAAGTTGTCAGTACTTCAAATAAAAAAATTCTCTGAAATACTGGAGAAGGCCACTATAGCCGAAAGTGAGAATGAAAGTCTTGCTAAGTTTCATCAGGACAAGAAAAGTCAGAATGAAAAAGGAAAAATTAGGACAGAACCCAATTCAGGTGGGTTTAATAACAAGTGTAAATGGGATAATACTTTTTCTAACAACCTAGGGAAAAAGATAGGAAATACTAATAACAACTTTAGTAATAATAATATTAAACCTTGTCCTACTTGTGGTAAGAAACATAAAGGAGAATGCTATCGTAACAAATATTTTAATTGTGGACAATTGGGACATTTTTCTCCACAGTGTCCTCTTCCAAATAAAAATAGATGTTTTAATTGTGGTTCATTGGACCATTTTTCTAAGAATTGTTCTAAACCCAAAAACCAAGGAGGAAAGGGGAATAGAGTACCCGAGAATAATCAATCAACCGTAGCTGCACTTGGGGTTCAGAATCGACCTACCGCGAGAACATTTAATATGTCGGTGAGGGATGTTGTTGCTTCACAGGATGTGGTGACATGTATCATCCCTATTAACACTTTAAATGCATATGTGTTATTCGATTCTGGTGCTACATGTTCTTTTGTGTCTAAAAATTTCTCTACAAACATGAATATACCTTGTGAAAATTTAGACAAACCATTTTGTGTAGAAATTGCTAATAATGAAAGAATTCCGGTTAAGACTATATACAGAAACTGTAGTGTGGTAATAAAAGGACATAATTTTAAGGTAGATTTGATCTGGAATTAGGTTGGGAGAATTTGATGTAATTTTAGGAATGGATTGGTTAGTTAATCATAACGTGATGATTGATTGTCATCAAAAACGATAAACCTTTTTGATCGCTTCAAGTCAAAGGTAGTGTCAATTCAACGAGAGTTGTTCACCTAAGCAATCTCGATGTTTGACTATAGTTCAGGCATAAAGATTACTTAGAAAGGGTTGTTTAGGATATTTGGCCTATATAGTTGATACTCGACAGGAAGGAGTAAAACTAGATCAAATACCTATAGTTAAGGATTTTCCCGATGTGTTTCCGGATGACTTACCAGGTTTGCCTCCAGATAGGGAAATTGAGTTCGTTATTGACCTTGCACCGGGAACGACACCAGTTTCTAAGGCACTATACAAAATGGCACCTATAGAACTGAAAGAGTTACTTATACAATTACAGGAACTCTTAGATAAAAAGTACATACAACCTAGTATTTCACCTTGGGGAGCACCAGTGTTGTTTGTAAAGAAGAAGGATGGAACTATGAGACTATGCATAGACTATAGGGAACTAAATAAATTAACTATTAAAAAGAAATATCCTTTACCAAGGATTGATGATTTGTTTGACCAATTAAAAGGGGCTGAACATTTTTCAAAATTTGACCTTAGAACAGGTTATCATCAATTAAAGGTAAGAAAGGAGGATGTGCCGAAAACTGCATTTAGGACACGCTATGGACATTATGAGTTTCTTCTAATGTCTTTTGGATTAACAAATGCACCAGCAACATTTATGGATTTAATGAATCGAGTGTTTAAACCATTCTTGAACAAATTTGTTGTAGTGTTTATCGACGATATTCTGGTATACTCAAAAACACGGGAAGAGCATACTGAACACTTGAGAGTCGTTTTGGAGATATTACGAAAGGAACAACTTTATGCAAAGTTTTCCAAGTGTGAATTCTGGTTGAAGAGAGTTCAATTTTTAGGTCACATAATTGACAAGAATGGAATATCTGTAGATCCAGCTAAGATCGAAACGGTTGTTAATTGGGAACAACCAACAACTCCAACAGAAGTACGAAGTTTTCTCGATTTAGCGGGTTATTACCGTCGGTTTATAAAAGATTTTTCAAAAATAGCTACCCCATTAACTAATTTAACTCGAAAGACAGTGAAATACGTCTGGACAGATAAATGTGAGGAAAGCTTCCAAGAGTTGAAGAAGCGATTGAGCATGGCTCCAATGTTATCCTTACCAGATGATACATGAGGCCTTGTAGTATATAGTGATGCATCACACAGAGGTTTAGGGTGTGTGTTGATGCAACATGGGAAAGTGATAGCTTATGTATCACGACAACTCAAAGATTATGAGAAGAGGTATCCTACTCATGATTTAAAGTTAGCCGCAGTAGTTTTTGCTCTAAAAATTTGGACATGTATGGGGGAAGTGCGAAATATATACAGATCATAAAAGTCTGAAATATATTTTTACACAAAAGGAATTAAATTTAAGACAGAGACGGTGGTTAGAACTGATAAAGGATTATGAATATGAAATCTTATATCATCCTGGTAAAGCCAATGTCGTAGCTGATGCGTTAAGTAGAAAAAATCAGGAAGAATTGAATGGATTAACCACCAATGATAAGTTAATAAAAGATTTTGAGAATTTAGAAATTGAGGTGGAATATCCAACTACCTCTACCCAAAAATTGTATATTTTAGAGGGAGTTTCATCTCTGCTTAACAAAGTCAAAGAGATACAGGAGAAGGATGAAGAGTGTCAGAAATACAAGTCTAATAAAACTCATAACAAGTATAACAAATTCAGAATAGATAAGAATGGAATAATAAGATATGAAAATAGAATCTGGGTTCCGTTAAACCAAGCTTTAAAAGATGAAATTTTAAACGAAGCTCATAATTCTAAATTTACCATACACCCTGGCAGTACAAAAATGTATAAGGATTTAAGTTGACACTTTTGGTGGTCGAACATGAAAAGAGAAATAGCTAAATGGGTAAGCAAATGTCTCACGTGTCAAAGGGTTAAGGCTGAGCATCAAAAGCCGAGTGGTTTACTTCAACCCTTACCAATTCCTGAGTAGAAGTGGGAACATATAACTATGGATTTTGTTGTTGGTCTTCCAGCTACACAAAAGGGCCATAATGCCATTTGGGTAATAGTTGACCATTTAATAAAATTAGCTCACTTTTACCTATTAAAATTACTCATAACCTAGATCACTTAGCCAAACTATACATCAATGAAATTATTTCTAGGCATGGAGTACCTGTTTCCATAGTATCAGATTGAGATCCACGTTTTACCTCTAATTTTTGGAAAAGCCTTCAAAAACACTTAGGAACACAATTAAGATTGAGTACAGCTTATAATCCTCAGACTGATGGACAGAGTGAGAGAACCATACAAACATTAGAGGATATGTTGAGAACTTGTATCATAGACTTCAAAAGAAATTGGGGGGATCAGTTACCTTTAGTTGAATTTACCTATAATAATAGTTATCATGCTCGCATAGGTATGCCACCCTATGAAGCTTTATATGGAAGGAAGTGTAGAACACCTTTATGTTGGGATGAAGTCGGGGAAAGACAAATGCTAGGACCTGAGATAATTCAACAAACAACTGAAACCATCAGAATTATTTGTCAATGATTACAAACATCTCAAGATCGACAAAGAAAATACGTCGATCCACATCGTCAACAACAAAACTTTAAAGTAGGAAGCCACGTATTCTTGAAGGTATCTCCTTGGAAGGGCAAGATACGTTTTGGCAAGAAAGGAAAACTAAGTCCTAGATTTATTGGACCTTTTGAAATTTTGAGGAGGGTTGGTGAAGTTGCTTATGAAATAGCACTACCTCCTGAGTTGAATCATATTCATAATGTGTTTCATGTGTCTCTATTACGACCATATAAACCTGATTATAAACACGTTATACAATATGAACCAATCCAAATAGAAGAAGATCTTTCTTATGTAGAAGAACCTGTGCAGATCGTCGATCGTAAAGAACAAGTCTTGAGAAATAAAGTGATAGCATCGGTCAAAGTAATCTGGAGAAATCAGAACGTTGAAGAAGCCACATGGGAACTTGAAGATAAAATGCGTGAGAATTATCCTCAATTATTTATTTGACTTGTACTGTAATTTCGAGGACAAAATTCTTACTAGTGGGGGTGAATGTCAAAACCCAAAACCCTAATAAGACTCGTATGTATAAAATCCTGTTATATAAATAAAATTTCTCCATTCTAATTGTGTTGTGTTAATATATACTTTGTTTAACAAATCTGACCAAATAAATTTTTGTCTGAAAAACGTCGTGCTTGACACCTCGTGCTTAATTTTTTTTCCCGTAATCGGACTTTTCGGTAAATTTTTTGGCGAGTTGCTTTGTCGTGCTTACATTAAAAAAACGCTTTGTCGTGCTTATTAGGATTAGTGAGAAATTTAGGTTAACAACCCTAGATTAACAAACCCTAACCCTAATTAGTAAAACCCTAACCCTAATTTGTAAACCTAACCCTAATTAGCTAAACTAACCCTAATTAGCTTATGTTAACACCTAATCATGGTTAGTAAACTTCAATTAGGTACTAATAAACATCACTTAACAATCCTAATCATTAGAAACAAAACCCTAATCAAGATTAGTAAAGATTAAAGCCTAATTAAGCTACTAAGCAAACCTAACTAGCTCACAAGTAGGTTAGGAGTCACCATTGCAAGTCCCTAGGCTACACATGACATGCTTGTAACTCCCAAGCATGACAATAGTCATCAGATCAGATATTTGTAGAGGCAAATTGCACAAAAATGACCAAAAAGCCAAGTTGAAGAATTCTATAAATAGTAATCTTAGGGCTAAGCAAACTCACAAAATTCCTAAGCCTAGATACACTTATAAACTTACCAAATCAAGCCTGGGTGATAACAACAACAATATCAGAAGCTAGAATCAAAAATCATTCAAGAAAAGGTACAAACCCTAGTTCATAATTAGCTCTTTGATCCTATGTTAGATTTATTGTTTAGATGTTTAGAATTATGTATTAGTATGTTAGAAAGTATGTTAGATTGGTAGAACACGTTTTCATAACATCTAGATGCCTTAATTAAGTGTTTTAAGAAAACTGGAAATTTTGAAAACTAAGTCTGAGAGCCGAATGTCAGGGCCTATAGATTCATATGTGTTTATGTTTTAGTCTGTTAATTATTTGGTATTTGTAGCCTGTTAGTAGGTCTTTAATCTGGAAAAGAAAACAGGTTCATTTGAACAATAGATTTCAAGTTATAAGCAGTCAAAGTGGGTTGACCGTTCACGGATTGCAGTTTTCAGGGTTACCCAGAAAACTCAAGAACAGTTGAATCGACTACTTTGACCAACCTTTTTAATCATGTTCTGTTTGTTATTTTTGTAAGGTTTTGTTATAGATCAATACCCTGTTATATGTACTACATATATATGATCTCAAATTGCTAAAACAACTTATAGGATTACTGGAATTAATGGTCAAAAGTCGTTGATCGAGCTTGACCAAGTTTTCTGGGTTGCCCAGAAAACTAAAGAACACGAAGAACAGCGTTTGGTTGTACTTTGACCAGCATAATTAGAGACCTTAGAGTTATGCTTTGTTCAAGTTAATGTTATATATATATGTACCCTGACATATATACTACATGTTACAACAAACATCACACATCTAATACACATAATCAAAGATATTCAAGCCACAAAACCGTTGATCACCATTTACTCACTGCTCGGGTTACCTGAAACTCAAGAAATGACTCGACAAATGACTTTGAGCCTCTATAACTTCTTGTTATATGTATGTTAAAGCCTAAAATTTGTTTCACGTTGTACTATTGTATGAGTACTACAACATCAACTCTAGACCAAACCAAAAATCATTATAAGTAGCATTTTAATTAGTGGTCAAATTGGTCACTCGACCATGACCGAACTGATCGCCCAGAACTTAAGAACACCTACAGCGACACTTTCTATCACTGAAGGGATTTAGCGACACACAAAAATTATTTTTCTAAAAATAAATTATAAAAATTAGAAATAATTAATAAATAAATATAAAAATAGTTTTAAAAATTATATTAAATAATTATAATTAAATTCTGATATTTTTACATAAATTTAATAATTATTTTATTTTATTTAGATATTATTAATAATTAACTTATTAATAAAGAAATTAGAATAATTATTTATAAATACTAAATAATTATGGAAAAATATTATTATTGATATAAAAATTATAATAAATGAATATAAATTATTTAATAATAATAATCAATATTTTTGTAAAATTTTAAGTAAATATTAATTACTTATAAATAGAAATAAATGATTTAAAAATCATTTAAAAGATAAATAAATGTTTTAAATACATTAAAATTTCTAAAAGGTATTATAAAGGATAATTAAATTTTATAAATAAAATTTAGTCCATTTATCAAAGGTGTTTAACACCGAAAACTTAATTAATCTAACCCGTTCATATGTAAATGATATAATTGAGTATTATTATAAATACAAACGTGTTGGAATTATATATATGAACATTGTAGGTATTTATTAACGATTGGATAACATAACTTGACTGATCTACGCTCAGGCAAGTTTCCTACACCCTAAACTTATTTCTTCATTATGCAAGTTTCCTATACCCAAGTTATTACTTATGCAAATTTCTTAAACCCTGTTTATTCATTGGACAAGATTTTTATCTTGATATGTTGTTAATATAATATACTACACCTACAATTGAATTACCATCTTAATGTAAAGTTATTGCTATAGCTTCAGCATAACTAAGAAATGAATTGTTTATTCATATGATAATGTTTATTGAGCATAAATTGTTGAGTCAAACCAAATTGTTTTGATAAGACATCCTATACTGAAGTTGGGTATCCCATAAGGGATCGAGATATGGTCAATGAATATATTGATACTAATGTTGGGTGCGTTTGAGCACTGGTAGGATGAAATGCATACTCCTAGGATGTTGAATAGGCTGATCCTCTATCTCATATCTAAACAAAATTTCTAAGTCTGTGTGACTGACACAAATAAAGAAAAATTCCAGAAATGGTTAAAATAAATAGACATCCAGAAATGGTAACAACTATCAGTCAAAATTTTGAATTGTTGTATTTCATCAAATCATATATTGTTATAAATACAAAACTTGTTGAGCATGTCATAGCTCACCCTTACAAACTATTCCTTTTGCAGTTTTAGATGGTAATCCTGGAACATCTGGAGTAGATAAAGGGAAGCGTCCCTACATAGATTAGATTATATTCTTGTCTGTTTGAATACCTTGTAATAAGAACTCGTTATGAGAATCATGTAATTGAATCTTAATATTATGATATATATATATATATATAACATCTTTTAATTCCGCAACCGTGTTTTCTTACATATATAGATGTAAAATTAAACTTCTTCGAATCTAGTTGAGATCCTTGGGAACTATTTATTTGAGTGAGGGTATTAATAGCATGGTATGTTCATGTTGTTATTGATACTCTGGATTTTGGATAGATAGTTACTATTGATATGATAGTATAAATTCGCTTGGCATAGACTATACATCTGGGTGAGGGTATTGGTAATATGGATTGTTCATGTTATTACTGGTACTCTGAATTTTGGATAGATAGACTCTATTCACAGATACAGTTAATATATCCAAGTGAGGGTATCCAAACACAGTAATAGTTCTCTTGAGAATTGACATCTGTTATGGGATACTATGAATTTTGGATATATAGGAATTATATCTAATAGTCCCTCTATTTAATGTAATCTTGTAATCAGATACCATGGGTGTATAGATTTAAATGCATTATGTTGATTTACTGTAAACACCATATCAGATACCGTGGGAGTATAGATATGGGGGTGTTACAAGTTTAAGAAGGTTAGTGGGAGCACTATGACATTCCTTGTATTCTATGTTTATGATATTTACTGATAGATAATGACATACCTATGCTACAATTAGTAAAGATATGGTTGTCTAAACACTTCTCCATGAAGGACTTGGGAGAAGCATTGTCGATATCAGGATTTTTATTTGTCCCTTTTCTGTTCTTGTTCTTTGGTGTTCTCATGTTATGTGAGATCCTCTCAAACTTGCAGAACTTTAACGTGCACGCGTGCAACGTGATATTCGCTCAAACTTGCAGAACTTCAATCCGAGCATCCGATTGAGGTGTATAAGACCTGTTTTGGATTGATGTTGTTGAGAACTATGCAATGACATGGGATTAGAGGTTGTATGAAGTCAGGAAGATGTAACCATATCCTATCTCTTTAAGCTTTCAATTCTATCTGGTGTGTTGCCTTTCGTAGTAGTTACTCGGGATTGCAACTCCTTGGTTCTTGTGGGACATTATTGTGTAGAATGTATGTTGATTGTTTTTTTTTGAGACAACGCCATGTGGGGTTTAGGTGGCAATTTGACTCCTTTGCCTTTCACCGGGGTTATCTTCAGGTTTGGCTGATAAAGCAGACGTTGCTCAAGGTTATCTCTGAGATTGGGCTGCTACAAGTGTTGAATGCCCTTAGGGTTGTCTCTGAGGTGTGTCTGTCCTCCCGAGTTATCTCTGGGTTTGTGAATTGAGTGCCTCGGTGTGAGTCCCGAGGTTGAAGCTAACTGCATGGGTTGAAACGAGCATCTCTGGGGTTATCTCTGGAACTGCAACTGCATTTCTTGGGGTTATCTCCAAGGTTGACATTGTCTTTCTCGATGTTGTTTCCAGGACTAAGACTGAACATCTCGGGGTTATCTCCAAGATGAAACATCCTTCTCCGATGGAATTTCTGGTATTTGCACTGCTATCCTCGGGGTTATCTCCAAGATGGGGAAAGGATACTCCGGTGTGTTTTTGGGGGTTGAAACTAAACTTCTGGTGGTATTTCTGGGATTAAGCTGAGTTATCTTCCAGGTTTATCTCTGAAAGAAGATTCCGCACTTCCTGCAATGTTAGTAATAGGTAGGCAGAAAAATTTGGAGTGTCTACAGATGCCCCTCTTTATTATATTCATGCAATGCATGGGCATGGATAGGATAAAGAATACTAGACACTTGAAATGCAACAAGATGATTATGATGCAATGCATGACAACATAATGCAAATGTATGTGGTTTGTTGGATTGTCCTCCAACATGATGGGATGATTATCGGCTCCCTGTTGCTTCTACCAAGGACGACAATAAATAACCAGCCTAATGAACTGTCTTGGATGCGTGATCCACAGCTACTAGGAATATCTAGGATTGTTGACGTTGGGGCTATCACCAAAGTCTTGAATCCTTGATACAAACTTTGTCCTGAAGATGTATCTCTCACGTACAAGAGACTCTATGGGGATGGGTTTTGACTTTTGAGGATGTGTATAATATATTCCATCATCGGTCCTCCCCGATGAGGATGTTTTTCCATGGTTTGTATCGCCAGGTCCGTCCGCTATTCTGTTGGAGTTACTACCAACAATTAGTGTTGTCAGGGTTGCTTGACCTTTATTAACATGTGTATCAACAGATGAGATCCCTGCTGAGGATAATGTCAAGGCTGCTTGACCTTCATTAACGTGTACATCAACGGTTGAAAAATGTGTGATACCCTCGCTAGGGACCGTGTCAAGGCTACTTGACCTTTATTGACGTGTACATTAATGGTTTAAAATGCATGACGCCCCCGCCGGGGACCATGTTTTAGGGCTACGACCATGTACTGATTGCATCAGACCTTTATGAGTTATTGCCGAATGTAGTTTACAATAACTGAGATCATTGGTATAGTGTACCATGTGTTTGGGTGAAGACTAATGAGTGTTATGTAAAGCCAGAGTTTGGCCCGTGAAAACCAGGATTTCAGGCTATTCCGTTTAATCGCGTAGCATTTTTATTCCTGATTTGGCCTTTTTAGCTTGTAAGAACTCCTTTACAACTTGAACTAGACCGAGCCGATGGGGCGGGACCCACTCTCACTATATCTTTTGATAGGCCTTTGTTAGACACTGGGTGGCTTTCCCCCATTCTTGCTATATCTTTTGATAGGGCTCTGTTAGATGTAGGGCATCTGTGCCCCATTTCCCTGTATTTCTAATTGTATAGAGATGTATTAGATGATGATATACTTAGGAATGTATGTATAATTTTACATTCCCTATATCATATTGCCATCTATTGTTCATCATGTATGTATTATGTTATACATATGTATATATGTCCAGAGATATCCAGCATTGACCCTTGGATGGTCTTATGACACGACCCGTACAGATGTCTTCTTCGACAGTTAGCCGTATTGATCATACCCCACCAGTGTTGGTGGCATCCCGTCTGAGATCGTGGTATGATAGTTTGTCACCTACAGACAGGGTGACTGTAGATCAATTGTTATAGCATACTATGACTCTCCTGATACTTCAGGTTTCTGCATGCTTTATAGAGGTTATGTTAGAGCATTGGATACCAGAGAGACAAGTCTTCCAGTTTGGCATCTACGAGTTAACTCCTACTTTGGAGGAGTAAACACAGTTGATGGCGCTGCCATTGGACAAACCTTGTGTGCATATGGCCATCGGCGATATGAGCTGACAGTTTATGACTCTCACCGGGCTGAGGCAAAGAGTTGTGCAGGATGAGATCACATCCAATCATGTTGTATCCTAGCATTTTTTGATGGACAGATTTGGCTCTGAGGATAGTTATGCATGACACTCTGGGGATTTTACCATGTCGGAGGATCATTGGCACTCAGCCAGAGTAGATGTCTTGCTAATGTACGTATTGTCATATGTATACATGCCACGATACATGGATGAGCTAGATATTGGCGTTATCATGGCAGTGAGAGCTCTCAGGGAGGGTCACACCATTGTACCGATGATCATCATAGAGATGCTGAGGTCAGCCACATATTACAACACTTACCCACCAGGGGTATTTACAGGCAGCTCGGTCATGTTGTACGTGTGGTTTATGTCACACTTGAGATCGATTTGCACTTTTAGATGGCATGTATATTGTTTCACCCATGATATATCCATGTCCTAATCCTTTCAGCCCGCGTAGTGTACATATCCTGCATCTTGGTCTGTTTTCTTGGCAAGGATCGGAGATCCGTTTGATATATTGTCATGTACAGGGCTCATCTCACCCTACAGCTTCATCACTAATGCTTCGTGCATGGATTATCTCCCTCTAGCTGGTTTGAGGGGCATGATTACTTACCACCCACTGGTCGTGATGTGTCAATTTGACCAGTTCCAGGACTTCCATCCTTTTGAGGGGGCATTGAGTCAGCGTTTACCTTCTCGCCACTTATCAGTAGAGGATAGATCTAGGTTGTATGCCTATTGGGATCAACGTGAGCTAGTTGAGTTTTTCGTCAGCCATCCGAGTTGTTCTGCAGAGTATTCCGCATTGATGGAGATAGAGACAACATTAACTATGGTAGTATCCATAGTGTAGAGGATTGATTCCGATGATGGGGAGCCTATGGAGGAGACTTATATTCCTATAGATGAGGATTTATCTGCTGGGTTGCCAGCAGTTGTGATGGATTCTCCCAATACGAGTGCTACTATGATTCAGCATTCAGCACAGTATCTAGAGCAGAGTCTATATCTGATGACCTTTGAGAGAAATCATGTTAGGGCCTTGATGTTGAGAGCTCTTGATAGGAGAGACACCGCTCTATTAGAGAGAGATGAGGCCAGATCAGTCAGAGATACATTGATTGTAGAGCAGGATACTGCCCTATCTGCCCGGGATGTGGTCATCACAAATAGTACTTCAGTGAGATCCCTTAAGACTGGTGTCTTTACTGATATGAGTGCATACATTGATGAGCATCATGCCACTATGCAGTTAGCCTCGGATCTGCTAGCTCATGTAGATACCATTGGGCAAGAGCTTGCAGCGTTACCTCTTTCTTCGGAGAGGGATGCTATGTTAGATCTGATAGTCCGTATACATACAGATCCGTAGATAGACTTTTATTTTCCTGCACAGACTAGCTTAGCCATTTTGTTATGTACATCACATATTGTATATATCAAACAGTATTATATATGGCAGGGAAATATATTTTGATTCACTTCCCTTTCAGTTGTGCCTTTATACTTGCTTGATATTTACCTGTTTCTTTAGGGCTTGTGATCTTGATGTATTCTGAACTCATCCTTGATGTGTGGACATTGAGACGTCACAGGATCTTTCAGAATGTATCATTGATCTGTGTATATCCCTACCATCTTTGGTATCTTGGGACTGGTTTCTGTATGTAGATGTGGAGAGGAGTGTGTCTTTTTCTCTTTGAGATTGACCGCACCACAGATGGTCGCCAGTACTCCTATTTAAGAGGAGCCCAGTTAATTCCATCTCTTATGGATTGATGTTGCTCTTTGAGGCACAACCGCAGCTTAGATGGTCGCCAGATATCCTATTTGTGAGGTGTAACGCCCGAGAAAATCGGATGTTTATGACAATTAAATTTTTATTTGATTATGTGAATTAAATGAATTTAATTGATTTCTTTGTGAGTAAGATATGTGAAGGTCGTTCTATGTCCTAGAATGTGCTAACGTGGTTAGTAAGCTATATGAATTTAATTTGGTTAGGATGTAGATATGAAATCTATGGAGAATTCCATGTGATTTGGCTTAGAGAACCCTAGTAACGAAGTTATGGCGAATTTTACGAAAATAGACGTTAAAACGTCGAAAATGTTAAATTCTGGATTAAGGGTCAAAAGTTGCTGTGAGACTTGAAAATGTTGGTTTTCAATGTCAACACGTGAGATAGGGTGATTAAGAGTTGTGGGTTCGAGAATCGTCGGATTCTGACTTAAAACGAAGAAAACGAGCATTGAACGCTTATTAACGTTTCCGAACGTTTAGAAAATGAACTCAATGGTCAATTTTGAGTTAACGGATTCGAAAGTGTCGAATTCTTATATGAACGCGTAGATTAAATTATTTGTGACGTGTAAGCTTTTGAACAGACCAAATCGGGCTTAAAACGAAGAAGTTACTACCGGGAATTTCGCAAAAAATTTTAAAAATTTTGAGATTCTCGGTATCGAGAAGTCGGCATCGCGGCGCGGACATAAGATAAATTGCCACGCCATGCATGTTGAGTCGAGGCTCTTGCCACTACTAACTAGCGTCGCAGCGCCAGTCTAGTACTATGAGGGTCGCGCCGCGGTGCGAGTGGTTAACCTTAGACAATAACTTAGGTTTTGAACTACATTTGTTCGGGGACCTAGAGGGATGATGTTTGTACACTTCATAAGTGTATTAAAGTTATTCCTATACTACCTATACTAAGGTATATGGTATGAAACTTAGGAATATTATGCAGGTTAGTAAGTTAACATCGATGAACAAAGTTAATACTTTATCAACAATATTCGAGTCCGGTTAATAAAAGACAGTTGAGTAATAAACCGGGATAAAGGGTAATAAGACTTGTTGACTTTAGTAAATGATATTAAGTTAACAAAGACATAGAAGAGAAAGAAACTTGTAGGAATAATTTGAATAGTTGTTTGATAGCTAATTACAGTGTGCTATGTAAATATATCATGTAGATTCTGTAAAGGCTATGGTCAGTTGAGTAAATTATTTGAAGATGCTGAAAGGCAAGTTTTCTTAACGCTTGTCTAACTTTCATGTTAGCCAAGTTGTATGTGATTCGTTGAACTGAATTGCATGACGGGTTTTAAAGAAAGGGTCAATGCCAGATTTTAACTCGGCTAGACTATTCGTAATATATAGATTGATTTTGATTCATATCTTTCTATATAGAAATATTAACGCTATCCTATGCCAAGTAATTGGTACGGACGTGAAGGTAAGGTTTGTCTATGAACAAACAAAAGTATTTTTCATCGATATTTTGATGGGCACGCGATTTCGCCAAAAATATTGAACGTAAATACGTTTAATGAATGAGTGTTGATCAACATAGAGTACTATAGGCTGATCACCTAGAAGTGCTCGTAAGTTATCGGATGAACGACCTTAGTGCTGTGGACTCCTTTTCAAGTATGAAAACTGAAAGTTATTGTTCACTTCGTCCATCGAATAGGTTCGTAATTCCTAATCTATTCTATACTTTGGGAATTGTTGTTATGAACCGTTAAAGTATTATTGATTCATAATACTTCATAACTATTGTTCAGTTATGTCTAAATTGTTATATAATTCACGAATGTGGTATTGCTGTTATCCTTGATTAAACTTGCTGAGCTGTCATGCTCACTTCTTGCTTGAATTATATAACTGCAGTTAAAGATGAACGTACTGTGAATGCCAAGAGAGATAAGGGCAAAGCTAAGATGGATGCTTAGGCATTGTGTAATAGTTTAGTAAGTTTATATGTATTATACATTATGAACAATGAACGATGTAACCGGTTTATGAACCTGAGAAGGATTTATACTTTGATTGTAATAAAAAGATAGTAATTACCTTCATTTTATTGTATTTCAATGGAATGATTATATGGATGTTAGTACAGTGGAGCACCATCTGTCGGGTTAAAAGGTACCCGAATTTGGGGGCGTCACATGAGGAGGGGTCAGGTAGTTCCACCCCTTTGGTCTGAAGCCAATGAAATCTGGTGGATTAAAATTTGATCCCAGTACCGTGTGATAAGTATTTATGTTCTGGTAGGGGGTTAGACCGAACCATAAATGGCTGCCTACGTACTCCAATTAAAGAGGAGATTAGGTCTGCGTAGTTCAAACCTGGTGTAAGAGGTTCAATGCTGAATGATGTAAAGGTATAAGAATGTTTTTGTTCTTTTTGTTTATGTAAAGAAACGGTAGAAGTGTTTTTGTTTTTGTAGAGAAAGGGCATAAATGTTTTTGTTTTTTTTATTGCGATCGGGCCATATAGAATATAGTTGCCTACGTTATGAGACCCCGAATTTTATGAAATGAAAGTATTCAATTTTCTTATAATTATTCTATTTAGTAAATGGTTAAATTGATAAAAGGTTAAAGTTAAGGGTGATATGTAAAAAATTTTCAAAGTATGCAAGTTGTTATAAAATATTCTTTTTGTCGGGGAATATCCGTAGGACGGCACAATCATTGGTGGACTCCACAACGGAAGTATTGTCGTAGTATGAAAATGACATAATTATCTTTTTATAAAAATAACAGCGAAAGTGTTACTGTTAAAACTGTTGAAGTACTCGGTAGTAAAAGTACAGTAATACGCGTGGTTGAATAGTAACACACGGTATTGATTATTGATGCTTACGTGAGAAGTCACTCAGTTATACTCAATTATTGCTATAGTAATTGCTGCATCATATCTCTCATATTATTGATTCAATTATTGTCACAGTATCATCTGCATAATATGTTATATTATTAAATCAATAATTGAGACGACAAAGTTATTCATATTATTATTTGCAATATTGACAATGTCTAGAAGTTCTGTCAAGGAGAGGTTTGGTCATCTAATTGCGCGCCAATAAGGAGAAATCCTTATCGGAAAGCCATTCTTTCCTGGGAACGACCTGGTTGTTAAATATTGTAAGTTATAATATTAATGATGAATAAGTTCGTGTTGATTAAAAATGAAATTGTTGAGAAAAATATTTCCATTGTGTTGGGATTATTAGTGTTAGTGGAAATCGACATTTATTTCGATAGTAATTGATGTCCGAAAGTTGAAGGTATTGTATTGTAATATTTCGATCCCCAAAACGTGCAATTATCGAAATTATATTTTTCTATAAATAGAAGCTTATTATTCCTTCATTTCTCACCAATTCACTAAATCTATAGAGCAATTATTATAGAGAGAAATTATAAAGAGAAAGAAGAGGGGAAGTCTGCTACGTCACTATTCCAAAGATACGCTTTTTTCTTCTAAGGTAAGGGATATTGTTATTATAGTAAGGGTATTATTTTGTTCAGATATATGAAGAGAGCTTGTTATTCTATTCTTTATTATTATATTGGAATAACTCCGCCTATGCTGGCACCGCATACATGGTGAAATTCTTCTCGTTATTCCATTCTTTATTATTATGTTCGAATAACTTTATCTACATGCAATCTTTAATCGCATACGTGGTGAAATTCTTACATTATTCCATTCTTTATTATTCATTTTGAATATCGTATGCATGCGGATTACGCATTTGAACTAGTTCGATTCTTTATTATTCTATTGGAATAACTCCTATGCATGATTCTATCGCATGAATGGTGAATTTCGTTGTTATTCAATTCTTTATTATTCATTGGAATATCCTTTACATGCAAGTTACGCATTATGACTGGTTCCATTCTTTATTATTCTGTTGAGAATAACTTGTTTGTGTGGTCTATCGCATGTATGGTGAATTATTCTGTTATTCTATTCTTTACTATTCTGTTGGTATAACCTGTATATGTGGATTACCACATACATGATGAATGATCCTTTGTATTCATTTCTGATTAAATTGTGGAAATGATCTGTCTACGTGGATTACCGCATGGCGGGTGAAAATCCATTTGCGTTTAAGTAATTTTTCGACCCTCAAAAATTCGGAAAAATTTGAAATGATAATTTGATGAGTTTTCTATATCGTGTCCAAAGATGGCGATTTTTGGATGTATAGATTAAGAGTTATGGATTTTATGGGAAAAAACTATTTTAAAAGTAAACCCTTATAACTCCTTGTGGTTAACTCCAAAATTAGTGAAATTTTTATTGGGAGTACATGTATATAACAGGAGTATACCTTGTAAATTTTGGAATTTTTGGATAAAAGTATAATTTATGATAAATGTCTAAAAATTCGGTTGTTTTGGCCATATGAAAAATATTAAATGAATTTTAAAAATTCCGAGAAATATATATGTTCAATATGGGACTATATTCTGCTAAATCCCAGAAAAGAAATATTTTTTGAACTGATTTGGTATTTTTCATGAAAATGAACTAGTTATGAGTAAATGAATTAAATATGTTATGTGAAGTAACAAAATTGGAAAATGGGATTTTATGGCTTGGGAATCCTATATAGGGTGTATACAAATTTTTGATGAGGGATTTGATCATTGGTGATGAAATCTTATGAGTATGGCATTTTTGAATGAATAAATGCATTATTTGGTAAAGTGTAAACAATTGAAATAAATTGTTTAGTAGTTTAAGAAGTGATTAAAATATTTTTTGAATATTAATAATATTAGATTATGAGTTTATTAAGTGATTGATAATATTTGGATAAATTTAAAGTCTTTAATATTTATCCTTGTTTTTGTTTGATTAATGCTTATATCATTGTCATCATCCTCATGCTTATATTGTGATGAAAGTCATCTTTGGCTTACGTGCAAAGATGGACTGTGGATTATTGATTTTACAATTGTATATCTTTGGCTTACGTGCAAAGATGGACTGTTGATTATTGATTTTATAATTGTATATCTTTGGCTTACGTGCAAAGATGGACATCTAATTATTGATTTTACAATTGTTTATCTTTGGCTTACGTGCATTGATGGACAGTTGTTGATATGATTATAACCAGAGATTATTCGGTATAATCATAACCATTGTTGAAAACACGAATATCCGTGACCCGTAGTGCATAGATAATTCATGGTCGTAATACTAGTGAATATCATTGGCTGTAGTGCAGGGATGATTCAATGATATGGATTATTTATTAAGCTGAGTCTCAGCGATAACATATTGATAATACACTTTTAATTCGTAGAAGATAGTAGATATCATGCTCTACTTGACTCTTCTATAATACAGTTGTATGTCTTTGGCCTGTAGTGCAAAGTTGAATTGTTAATGAATATCTTTGGCCGTAGTGCAAAGATGAATTTATTAGTATGATTATGAGCAGGAATTGTGATTTGGTATAACCATGAATTTTGATGTTTCAGGTCAAGATAGGTGATGAAAATTATCTTCGTCTTAGGTGCGAAGAGGAATTTAGAATCACAATTATGATTATGATTTATTCATATGATTGTGGACAAGAATTGTTGATTGATTTTACAGGGATAAAACATTATTGGTGGACTTTTAACATGGAGAAGATAATAGATCTGATGGTCTATTTAACTATTCGAATGGATTGCTCGTTCCGCTACAAATATGGTTGAAAATTTTTATCATCTACCATATGTTCTAAATCTCTGATTTATTACTAATGAAGGCTATTGATGATGTAAATTATCTTTAGTCATGATATTCTTTACTGGGCTAGTTGTGCTCACCCTTTTTGCTTCACAATTCCTTTTATGTAATAAGAGTGTAGATGGGTCGAGCGGGGGTAACAAAAGAATAGAACGGTGGTCTATAGCTGTTGAAGTTCTCCTTAAATAGTATGGAAATAATTTTATTGAGAACTTTAGATAAGTGTATCGTATTGTATACGTCATTTGATATTTAATTTTGGTGAACCGAATAGGGTGAGGTGAACCCAACTTTGGAAGGGTGTTTTGCCACTATCATACAAGATGTCTAATGACATACAACCTCGTGTTATCATAAGACAGGGTTGTGCACATCCACCTGCTGAGTATATCTACGAGCACTACCTATATAATCTTGGAGTTTATTTGAAATATAATTCTCACTTGGAGACAACGGAGATAATTATATGTCAAGAGAAGACTCACCATTGGAAAGAAGATGATAACAATCTTCTTGTTTTTCTTTGGGGACTATTGGGTCAACCAAGGATAATTCTGTGGACATATGATAGCTATCATAACCTAGACACATGGCCTCCCATGTACGAAGGTTTCCTTGACCACTTCCCAAAGATTTTAATTTCTAAAACAGTTATGGACTATACTTTTATGTAAGGTACCATTGTAAGGTTGTGGTCAAGGCACCATGAGAGTTACACACATTTGTATTAAAACTCACAGTTTAACTGTAGTCGCATTCTGCACGACAGTTCAACAGTTGTATAAATGAAGTTTGTATTTGATTTTTATAGTATGATATCTGGCGACTCAGAATGGGTCGTGTGGACCTATTTTGGGGGCATCACAAATGGTATCAAAGCTTAGGGATATTGTCGCTGGCGGAGATAAGAGTCTAGAACTAGGAGGGGAGAGACGAGTTATATACTTCGTTAGTGTGTGACTTACTTAAGCTGAAATTGTTTACTTGATAAGTTGACAAATTGTGATATGTCAATTAACCTTTGTTTTGAAGATATATTCTAGAATGATATATGAAATACAGGAGATGAGCAATGGAAAAATCATGATACAGAGGATATAACCGGGAAGGTACAATCCAAAAAGAAAGCAAGGTATTCTCATCTCTTTGAACTACCAGGTACGTAAATTTCGAGGGCGAAATTTTATAAGGAGGGGAGATTGTGAGACCCCGAATTTTATGAAATTAAAGTATTTAATTTTCTTATAATTATTCTATTTAGTAAATGGTTAGATCGATAAAAGGTTAAAGTAAAGGGTGATATGTGAAAATTTTTCAAAGTATGCAAGTTGTTATAAAATATTCTTTTGTCGGGGAATATCCGTAGGATCAAGACAATCATTGGTGGACTCCACAGCGGAAGCATTGTCGTAGTAAGAAAATGACATAATTATCTTTTATAAATATAACAAATGAAAGTGTTACCGAATTAAAACCGTTGAACTACTCGGTAGTAAAAATACGATGTCTGGCGTGGTTGCATAGTAACACAAGGTATTGATTATTGATGCTTACGTGAGAAGTCACTCAGTTATACTCAATTATTGCTACAGTAATTGCTGCATCATATCTCTCATATTATTGATTCAATTATTGTCACAGTATCATCTGCATAATATGTTATATTATTAAATCAATAATTGAGACGGCAAAGTTATTCATATTATTATTTGCAATATTGAAAATGTCTAGAAGTTCTATCAAGGAGAGGTTTGGTCATCTAATTGTGCGCCAATAAGGAGAAATCCTTATCGAAAAGCCCCCTCTTTCCTGGGAACGACCTGGTTGTTAAATATATTGAGTTATAATATTAATGATGAATAAGTTCGTGTTGATTAAAAATGAAATTGTTGAGAAAAATATTTCCATTATGTTGGGATTATTATTGTTAGTGGAAATTGATATTTATTTCGATAGTAATTGATGTCTGGAAGTTATATTTACCAACCGGGTAATTAATCGGGTAAATGAGCAATTAATTGCTATTAATTCACATGATTATAACTATTTTTTCACATGTGTGTACTATTGATTCACATTCTTGTACTATTAGGGGAGTTGGTGCAAGATTGATGATACTTGCATGACTAGGTTAAAAATGGAGGTATAGATGGAGGTATTATACTGTAATTCGTATTTTTACATGATTAGAACTATTGATTCACATGATTGAACTATTGATTCACATTATTTACTATTAGGGGAGGTGGTGCAAGTTTGATAATACTTATAGGACTAAATTAAAAATGAAAGAAAAGTTGAAGGTATTGTATTGTAATATTTCAATCCCCGAAACGTGCAATTATTGAAACTATATTTTTCTATAAATATAAGCTCATTCTTCCTTCATTTCTCACCAATTCACTATATCTATAGAGAAATTATTATACAGAGAAATTATAAAGAGAAAGTAGAAGAGAAGTCTGATACCTCACTATTCTAGTATCCAGTTTTCTTCTAAGGTAAGGGATATTGTTATCATAGTAAGGGATATTTTTATTATAGTAAGGGGTATTATTTCTTTTGTATTCATGAAGAGAGCTTCTGTTATTCCATTCTTTATTATTATGTTGGAATAACCTGTCTATGCGAAGTAGCGCATACATGGTGAAATTCTTCTATTATTCCATTCTTTATTATTATGTTCGAATAACCTGTCTATGCGAAGTACCGCATACATGGTAAAATTCTTTTGTTATTCCATTCTTTATTATTATGTTGGAATATCCTGTCTGTGCGGATTACGCATGACTTGGTTCCATTCTTTATTATTCTGTTGGAATAACTCAGATGCGCTGGATTCATCGCATGTATGGTGAATTTTGTTGTTATTCCATTCTTTATTATTACATTGGAATATCCTTTACATGCGGTTTACGCATGACACGGTTCCATTCTTTATTATTACATTTGGAATATCACATGCATGCGCTTTACGCGTGACATTGGTTCTATTCTTTATTATTACATTTGGAATATCGCAGCATGCGGTTTACGCATGACCTGGTTCCATTTTTATTATTCTGTTGAGAATAACATGTTTGTGCGGTCTATCACGTGCATGGTGAATTCTTCGGTTATTCAATTCTTTATTATTCTGTTGGAATAACACGTCTATGTGGATTACCACATGCATGGTGGATTACCACATGGTGGGTGAAAATCCATTTGCAGTTTCGTAATTTTTCTGACCCTCAAAAATTCTGGAAAAATTTGAAATGATGATTTGATGAGTTTTCTATATTGTGTCCAAAGATGGCGATTTTTGGATGTATAGATTAAGAGTTATGGAATTTAGGGGGAAAAGACTATTTAAAAAGTAAACCCTTATAACTCCTTGTGGTTAACTCCAAAATTGGTGAAATTTTTATTGGGAGTACATGAATATAACAGGAGTATACTCTGTAAATTTCGGAATTTTTGGACAAAAGTACAATTTATGATAAATGTTTAATATTCGGAAGTTTTGGCCATATGAAAAATAGTAAATGAATTTTAAAAATTCTGAGAAAAATATATGTTCAATATGGGACTATATTCTGCTAAATCCCAGAAAAGAAATATTTTTGGAACTGATTTGGTATTTTTCATGAAAATGAACTAGTTATGAGTAAATGAATTAAATATGTTATTTGAAGTAACAAAATTTAAAAATAGGATTTTATGGCTTGAGAATCCTATATAGGGTGTATACAGATTTTTTATGAAGGATTTGATCATTGTTGATGAAATCTTATGAGTATGGCATTTTTGATTGATTAAATGCATTATTTGATAAAGTGTAAACAATTGAAATAAATTATTTATAAGTTTAAGAAGTGATTAAAATATTGTTATAATATTAATAATATTAGATTATGAGTTTATTAAGTGATTGATAATATTTGGATAAATTTAAAGTCTTTAATATTTATCCTTGTTTTCGTTTGATTAATGCTTATATCATTGTCATCATCCTCATACTTATATTGTGATGAAAGTCATCTTTGGCTTACGTGCAAAGATGGACTGTGGATTATTGATTTTACAATTGTATATCTTTGGCTTACGTGCAAAGATGGACTGTTGATTATTGATTTTACAATTGTATATCTTTAGCTTACGTGCAAAGATGGACATCTAATTATTGATTTTACAATTGTTTATCTTTGGCTTACGTGCATTGATGGACAGTTGTTGATATGATTATAACTAGAGATTATTCGGTACAATCATGACCATTGTTGAAAACACGAATATCCTTGACCCGTAGTGCATAGATAATTCATGGTCGTAATACTAGTGAATATCCTTCGCTGTAGTGCAGGGATGATTCAATGATATGGATTATTTATTAAGTTGAGTCTCACCGATAACATATTGATAATACACTTTTAATTCGTAGAAGATAGTAGATATCACGCTCTACTTGACTTTTCTATAATATAGTTGTATGTCTTTGGCCTGTAGTGCAAAGATAAATTGTTAATGAATATCTTTGGCCGTAGTGCAAAGATGAATTTATTAGTATGATTATGAGCAGGAATTGTGATTTGGTATAACCATGATTTTTGATGTTTCAGGTCAAGATAGGTGATGAAAATTATCTTCGTCCTAGGTGCGAAAGGGAATTTAGAATCACAATTATGATTATGAGTTATTCATATGATTGTGGACAGGAATTGTTGATTGATTTTATAGGGATAAAACATTATTGGTGGACTTTTATTATGTAGAAGATAATAGATCTGATGGTCTATTTGACTCTTTTAATGGATTGCTCGTTCCGCTACAACTATGGTTGAAAAGTTTTATCATCTACCATATGTTCTAAATCTCTGATATATTACTGATGAAGGCTATTGATGATGTAAATTATCTTTAGTCATGATATTCTTTACTGGGCTAGTTGTGCTCACCCTTTTTGCTTCACAATTCCTTTCAGGTAATAAGAGTGTAGATGGGTCGGAATGGGGTAATGAAGAATAGAACGGTGGTCTATAGCTGTTGAGGTTCTCCTTAAATAGTATGGAAATAATTTTATTGAGAACTTTAGATAAGTGTATCGTATTGTATACGTCATTTGATATTTAATTTTGGTGAACCGAATAGGGTGAGGTGAACCCAACTTTGGAAGGGTGTTGTGCCACTATCATACAAGATGTCTAATGACATACAACCTCGTGTTATCATAAGACAGGGTTGTGTACATCCACCTGCTGAGTATATCTACGAGCACTACTTATATAATCTTGGAGTTTATTTGAAATATAATTCTCACTTGGAGACAACGGAGATAATTATATGTCAAGAGAAGACTCACCATTGGAAAGAAGATGATAGCAATCTTCTTGTTTTTCTTTGGGAACTATTGGGTCAACCAAGGATAATTTTGTGGACATATGATATCTATCATAACCTAGACGCATGACCTCCCATGTACGAAGGTTTCCTTGACCACTTCCCAAAGATTTTAATTTCTAAAACAGTTATGGACTGTACTTTTATGTAAGGTACCATTGTAAGGTTATGGTCATGGCACCATGAGAGTTACATACATTTGTATTAAAACTCACAGTTTAACTGTGGTCGCATTCTGCACGACAGTTCAACAGTTGTATAAATGAAGTTTGTATTTGATTTTTATAGTATGATATCTGGCGACTCAGAATGGGTCGTGTGGACATATTTTGGGGGCGTCACATACGTACTCCCAGGTATCAGGGAGATCAGGTCGACGTAGTTCGCCCCTCAGGACGATTTGCAGCCGAAGAGAAGTCTAAATCCCATGTGCAGGCTAAACTGCGGGGGGAAAGAAAGTTTGATCCCATGTTTGGGATAAACTATAGGTGTGAAAAAGTTTGATCCTAAGTTCAGGGCAAACTGCAAGCGTGAAGAAGTTTGATCCTAAGTTCAGGACAAACTGCAGGTGTGAAAGGTTCAATCCCTGGTGGGATAACCGAATTGTATGAAAGGTTTGAAATGAGGTGAAACTAGGCTGCTGGCTTGAAGAGTTTGTTTCCCTGAGGGGCAGAAGAGTATTTAAAAAGGGTTAGAAAACTGGAATAATTGGTGATCTGATGATCCAAAACCAGGATGTTTGCTTGATTGTAACCTCAGACATACTACTGTGTCACGGTGTCCGAGTTAATGAGCTGTGGAAATTCATCACCGTCCATTTCCTGTAGTCTGAGAGCACCTCTTGTCAATAACTCCTTGACAACAAATGGGCCTTCCCAGTTTGGAGAAAATTTTCCCTTAGATTGATCTTGTATGTCAATGTTCTTCTTCAAAACCAAGTCATGTTGTTTAAACTGCCATAGTCGGACTTTTCTGTTGTAGGATCTGGTAATCCTTTGTTGATATAACTGACCATAAAAGATAGCCAGGATTCGCCTTTCGTCTATTAGAGACAATTGGTGATATCTGTCTTGTACCCATTGGTCTTCATTCAGCAGAGCGTCCATCAACACTCTAAGGAATTCGATTTCCACCTCTATGAGGAGTACTGCTTCCATCCCATAGGCTAATGAGTAGGGGGTTACCCCAGTGGAAGTACGCATTGAAGTTCTGTAGGCTAATAAAGTTAGAGGCAAGAAGTCAGGCCATCCTTTGTGATTGGCGGACATCTTCTGCATGATCTTCTTGATGTTTTTATTATCTGCTTCAGTAGCACCATTCATCTTTGGACGGTAGATGACAGAGTTAAGGTGTTTGATGTGGAATTTACTACATAACCCCTCCGTTATTTTGTTGTTGAGGTTCTTAGCATTGTCTGACATAATTACCTTTGGTTGTCTATATCGACAAATGACATTGTTTCTGATGAAAGAAATGATGACTTCTTTGGTAACCCCGGGGAAGAGGCTGCTTCTACCCATTTGGTGAAGTAGTCAATCATGGTGAAGATAAACTGATGCCCATTACTGTCTTTGGGCTCGATAGGCCCGATCACGTCCATTCCCCACATTGAGAAGGGCTAAGGCCAACTCATATTATGGAGTTCCCTTGGAGGGGCGTGGATAGCATTTTTATGCAGTTGGTATTGATAGCACCTCTTGACGTGATCATCACAGTTAGCTTTAAGCATAAGCCAGTAATGCCCTGTTCTGAGGATTTTCTTAACGAGTAGGGGTCCGCTCATATGTGGGCCACATACTCCACCATGGATTTCATCCATGAGCCTTTGAGCTTGGTCTTTGTCCAGACATCTAAGGAGTCCTAATCTTGCTTCTCTTTTGTAGAGTGCATCTCCGCTCAAGTAAAATTTCATGGCCATTCGATGGATCCGCCTTTTTTCAGTCGGGATTGTCTCAGCGGGTGTAGATCCATCTCGTAGATACTCCTTGATATACTGATACTAAGGGTGTTGGATGGGAGGTAGCTCATCCGATATGTCTCCAATATAATTCCCATAGGCTGGAGCCTTTTATAGGGAAAATGGGATGCTTGGGATGTTTTCCTTGTAATGTATGTTGATCAAGGAGGCCAAAGTTGCTAGCGCATCTGCAAAATCATTCCTATTCCGAGGAATGTGGAGTAAGTGTACTTCTTCGAACTCTGAAGCCATCTGTAAAACTTGCCGATGGTATGGCAACAAATGTAGCTCTTTGGTTTTATAGATTCTCGTGGTTTGTTTGATTACCAACTTTGAATCACCAAAGATAGTTAACCGTCTGATACCAATTGATTGGGCAAGTTTGAGTCCCATGATACAACCTTCATACTCAGCTGTCAATGATTTAACTGTAAGAGTCGCCAATTGGTGTTTTTAACTGGTTGCACCAACGCAACCGAGAAAAGGTTTGCACATTGACCCAAAGAATGTGACTTCGCTAAATGGGTACGTGGGCAAGATTTATTTTGGGTTCGGGGGCTTGATTATGCGGAGGGAAGGTGTTAGGCACCCCCCGACATCCGTGTTACCACGGTGACCGTCATTTTTCAAGAAACTGTTATATGAATGTGTGTGTGTGTGTGGGTCAATGTGCTGTTATTTGGAAGTAGTGCGAGGCCTCGTTTGCACCTATATACAAAGGGTTTGAATTTGTATGAAAATTTTAGTTTTAAACATGATGTAGTAGTGAGGTTTTGTAAAAGAGGTTTTTCAAACCCTGTGCTCAATTGTAATTGAGACCTTTTCATACTTCCCTTTTATTATTAAATGTTCAGCTTGATTGCTTTTATTTTCAAGATGCGAAGCATCTTCGAGAAAATAATATATAGCAGTGTCGAACTCCTCATGGGCATGAAAGCCATCTAAGGAAATTCAAACACCGTGAATAATTTACAAGTCGCCATGTTGAAAATGTCCATCATGAGAATCGAATCTAGATTCAAGATAAATCGAATCTGTGATCACATGATTCCTAGGCTCACATGATGCTGCAATTTATATGAAAAGCAATAAGGAGTTATATATATAAAAGCTGTAAATATATATATACAAGCATGATCAACCACCACGAAGTACCTCCATGGGGGATCAAAAATGTAAAGATATAAAAGTGATAAATATATATATATATATATATATATATATATATATATATATATATATATATATATATATATATAGAGACATGATCAACCGCCACGAAGCACCTCCATGGGGGATCAGAAATGTAAATAAAGTAATAAATGCGATTAACAACCACGAAGTAAACTCCAGGCGGGATGGAAGGTAAATAAAGCAGTAAAAACGATCAACCGTCATGAAGTAAACTCTAGGAGGGACGGAATGTAAATAAAGCAATAAAAGGTCACGAAGTAAACTCCAGGCCTGACAGAAATGTAAATATATATATATAAGTGGTAAAAGCACATGATATATATTGATCCCGGCTCAGTTTATCATTTCAGCGATTTGTCGCTCTATATATATATATATATGTTTATATATATGGACTAACATTATCGAGTTATGCCTCGATTGAACCTGGACTCACGTCCGGAGTGTTTACTGCAAGTAAATGCTCCGGAGTAAACTAAAGTCCAGGCTCATCGAACAAAGTTTGACAACAGTTCATATATATAAGTGTATATATATATATAAGCAAGTAAATGCTCCGGACGTGAGTCCAGGTTCAATCGAGGCATAACTCGATAATGTTAGTCCATATAAATATATATATACAGACAGAAATGAAAACCACAGGCCGAAGTCCAGGCATACACACACAACACGACTCTCAATGTGAAGAAGAGTGTATGCGAAGATGAAGAGAAAGGCTTTATAATGTGTAAGAAGGCTTACAATGGGCTGCCAAAGAAGACTTCTATAACTTTAAGTGGATGAACACTTGGCTCCCACCGGTAAAAATATAGCTATATATGAGCTAACAAGTGTTTAAAATGAGAAAGCACTCAATATGGGGGGGGGTACAGAGAAAATTTGTGAGGCTTCCCGCTTTTTTTTCTCTTGAATATGGCCATCCCAAGCTCTATATTTATAGAGTTAGGAACTGCAGTGTACTGCGACAGACTTCTGAATGCACTGCGGTTGCCGGGGTGCCCAAGCTCGCAGTCCCATGCGGGTCTCTTTGTCTCTAAAAAGCACGTGCATGCTTGCAACGTAATGTCCGCTCAAAATTGCAGAACTTCAATCCGAGCATCCGATTGAGGTGTATAAGACCTGTTTTGAATTTCTGTTGTCGAGAGCTATGCAATGACATGGGATTAGAGGTTGTATGAAGTCAGGAAGATGGAACCATGTCCTATCTCTTCAAGCTTCAAAATCTATCCGGTGTGATTCCTTACGTAGTAGTCACTCGGGATTGCAACTCCTTGGTTCTTGTTGGACATTTTTATGTTGAATGTATGTTGATTGTTGTTTGGTGAGACGGCACCATGTGGGGTTGAGGTGGCAATTTGACGTCTTTTCCTTTCACCGGGGTTATCTCTGGTTCTGGCTGATAAAGCAGACGTTGCTCAGGGTTATCTCTGAGATTGGGCTGCTACAAGTGTTGAATGCCCTCAGGGTTGTCTCTGAGGTGTGCTTCTCCTCTCGGGGTTATCTTCGGGTTTGTGAATTGAGTGCCTCGGTGTGAGTCCCAAGGTTGAAGCTGACTGCATGGGTTGAAATGAGCATCTCCAGGGTTATCTCCGGAACTGCAAATGCACTTCTTGGGGTTATCTCCAAGGTTGACATTGTCTTTTCCGGTGTTGTTTTCGAGACTGAGACTGAACATCTCGGGGTTATCTCCAAGATTAAACGGCCTTCTCCGGTGGAATTTCTGGTATTTGCACTGCTATCCTTGGGGTTATCTCCAAGATGGGGAAAGGATACTCCCGGTGTGTTTTTGGGGTTGAAACTGAATTTCCAGTGGTATTTTCGGGATTAAGCTGAGCTGTCTTCCAGGGTTATCTCTGAAAGAAGATTCCGCACTTCCTGCAATGTTAGTAACAAGTAGGCAGAAAAATTTTGAGTGTCTACAAGCATCCTATGTATTGAGGATAAAAATCTATAGAGATAGTAAAAGGATGCTCGGCTTTACCTAAGGAACATATATTGAAACAATGCTAAAGAAGTTTGGCATGTCCGACTCCAAGAGAGGGCTCAAACCGATGAGTTTTAGAGTGAATCTCTCTAAGAAATAGTCCCCAAAGACATTTGAAGAGAGAGATCGCATGAGTAAGATTCCTTATGCTTCGACAATAGGATCTATCGTATATGGGATGATATGTACGAGTCCTGATGTTGCTTATTCATAACAAACATATATTAGTTTAATCTTGAAGAATAACACTAGAAAGTCGTAAAGAACATTCTAAAGTACTTAAGAAGGACTAAGGATGTGTTTCTAGTGTATGGTGGTGGGTCTGATTTGAAACTAGAGGGATATATAGACTCGTGTTTTCAAACTGAGCAAGACGACAACAAATCCACCTCAGGTTATGTCTTTATCTTTAATGGCGGTGCAGTGAATTGAAAGAGTTTCAAGAAGCAAACGATTGATGATTTAGTGAGAAAAGCGAAGTACATATGTACAAGTGAAGCTGAAAAGGAAACTATTTGGATGAAGAAGTTCATTGCTGAACTTGGAGTGGTTCCTAGCATACAAGGACCAGTGCATGTATACTGTGACAACAATGAGGCTTTTGCTTAGGCCAATGAACCCAAGTCTCATCAAAAATCCAAGCATGTATTGCGGCTCTTTAATCTGATTAAAGAAATTATTAAAAAGGGAGATGTCAACCTAGAGAGAGTCGACACTTAGAACAACATTGTAGATCCATTTACTAAAGTGTTAACTCAGCAGTAGTTTGATCGTCACTTAGAGAATATGGGTATGAGATACTAAGGCGATTAGCTTTAGTGCAAGTGGGAGATTGAAATTAGTGTTCTGTCAAGCCAATTACATTGGATGTAAGAAGCATTTACTTTGTAATCTTATTCATTTATTAATAAGAGAATTTATTTTATATAAGGCTTCTTTATCCATGTTAATTAGTTGAATTAATAAATGAGATAAACCCATAGTTATTGAGCAATGCTTTTAGAATCATGATATTAATCATGCTAATGAGATTTAAATTCTATGATAGCTCAAAAATAAAATGTTCCTAATCACTAGATCACTAATGTGGGGTTACTAATTCTAGATAGATTAGTACATACTATGCTTTCTCTGATGATGAGGATGATTGATTTCATTATCATTTGTGTGGAGACACTAAAGCAAGTATGTAGATGCTTATTGGAGAATAATTTCACTGAACGTGACTAATGAAGGAACCCTAATGGAGTTTTACTTACCTGTTAATAGGAATTCCTAATGTGATAGTAGTATCAGTGATCCTTAGACTTGAGATCATCATAGTATCTTGTATATACTGAATTATATTTTCACATATTCCTTAAGATTATTCAGTATGTCGTATGGTATGCTCGAATATAATAAAGTATAACTGGAGATAAGTGAATGATCAACAAAGGATTTACTGCTTCTAGTAAAGGGAAAGAATGTGCTATGTGATTCGATAAAGTAACAACATGGAAATCCCTTGCCAAGGTTGAATGGAAATTAGAAAGGAGTTTCTAATTTTCATTAACTATTGTTCTGCATTTTAGAACCGAAATATATATAATCAAATGAATAAAACTTGATAGTAATTTCATGTTTTATATTTGATTGGGATATTGTATGGTAGAAGGATTGAATTGTACGATAACTATTCACAAAATAGGTTCTTTGTATTTTTTGTGATAATTTGTGTGATTTTTGTTGAATTCATAGTATCCGAATAATCATGATACGTTATTTATAAGGTGTCACTCATGATGTAGAATAAATATTATTTATTTATATTTGAATTAAAGGAGTTTAATTCATTATAAATAATATTAGAATTGCTATAATTTATTTATTCTACTACTGCTTAATATTGAACCTAGAGGGTCACGCCACAAAAGGGAGTAAAATGATTTTAGAATTGATTGAGTTAATAAATTAAGTGTATTTAATTTATTAGTGGAAAAGTTAAATAGCTTAAGATTTATAATTAAGTATTTGGAGAAATACTAATATTATAAATTAATAAGATTAGTCATCTTATTATTATTAAATTGACTAAATGATAATAATATGGTATTTGGAGAAATACTAATATTTATAATTAAGTATTTGGAAAGATACTAGATTATAAATAAATAAGAGAAGTTTTATTATTATTATTATTATTTTATTTAGTTCCTAATTAGATTGGGAGTTAAATGAAACCCTAATTTCTAAAAGGTTTAGGATTAGGGTCAGTCTTTAAAATAAAAAGAGTCTTATTTTGGGAAAGACTTAATGCTAACGCATCTTTCTTCTCTCAAACAAGTATTCTCAAAACCCTAAGTTGTTAGATACAGAAAATTAGGACTAGCCATCCAAGACTTAGTTGAGTCTAAAAATCATTCTTCAATTTATTACACTTGGTGAATACCTCTTGGGCGTTGCATACACTTTGTAATGAACGTATAATCCAGAGATTTGAGAGATAGTGATGGATCAAAGGATTGGAATTTGAAGTCTTCATCAAAGATTGACACGCTTCAAAGGTATATCTTTATCCTTCCTCAATTAATGAAATTTACATAAGACCATACATTGGGATTGCTAAAAATTTAATTTGTTATTTTGCATGTTTCCGTTGCTATTTCAATTCGATTCTATACTTTGATTCGTTTTTAGCAACCCTACATTATATATATATATATATATGAGCATTTGTGTGTCGTGTATATGTGTATGTGCTTGTGTGTGCCGTGTAAATGTGTATGTGCAAGTGGGTGCTCGTGTGTTTGAAAGAAAAAGAACGCTAAGGCTTTATTGGCCTTAACTGAATGTCATTAGCATGCTTTTTCTTTAAATGAATGCCCAAGTAAAAGAAATAAATATGTAGACACTCAAAATTTTGTATTTCTGTTACTAACCTAGCAGGAGGACAGAATTGTCTTCTAGAGATAACCCTTGGAGTCAAATCAATTCAATTCTGGAGACAACCCCGGAATCCTTAGTTTTCCATCTCAAAGATAACCCCGAGATATCTAGCTCCAGTCCCGAAGACAGCCCCGGGAGTTTCAGTTTCAACCTCAGAGACAACCCCGAGGAATACAATTCCAGTTCCTGAAATAACACCGGAAAAGGTATTTCCATCTCGGAGACAATCCCGAGATACTCAGTTCCAGTCCCGAAAATAACATCATGATTTTCAGTATCAACCTCGGAGACAACCCAGAGGAGTGCAGTTGCAATTCCGGAGATAACCCCGGAAAAGCTCATTTCAACCCTGCAATCAGCTTCAACCTTGGAGATAGCCCTGAGGCACTCAGTCCCAAACCCGAAGACAACCCCAAGAGGTTAGGCACACCTCAAAGACAACCCTGAGGACATTCAGCACTTGCAGCAGCCTAATCTCTGAGATAACCCTGAGAAACGACTACTATATCAGCCCAAATCGGAGATAACCCTGGTGAGGGGCAAAATCATCATTTTGCCACCTCGATCCCACTTGCGCGTTGTCTCAACACATTTCAACATACATTCTATACAGCAGTGTCCTACAAGAACCAATAGCTCCAATCCCCAGTGACTACTACACAGGACAGCACACCGGATAGAATTTGAAGACTTGATGACCAAGAGCATGGTCCCATCTTCCTGACTTTGCACAACCTCTAATCCAATGTCATTTGTGTAGCTCTCAGTAATAGCACTCCAAAAAAGGTATTATACACCTTAATCGGATGCCTGGATTAAAGTTTTGAATGTTAGAGCAAACAACACGCTGCATGCATGTACGTACTTTGAGACGGTAGGACCCGCAGAGCCTAAGGCACACCGGGTAGCCGCAGGTGCACCTGTGGCTCCAAAAGGTACACCTGTGGCTCCCCCTCTATAAATAGAGGGCTTGGGGTGGCCATTTGGTAGAGAAAAAAGGTGAGGAAGCCCTGTCCAATTTGCTCTGTACACACTATAAACTGAGTGCTTTCTCATTTTAAACACTTGTGAGCTTATATATTGTTATATTTTACCGGTGGGAACCGAGTGTTCATCCATTTAAAGCTATTGAAGTCTTCTTTGGCAGCCCACTGTAAGCCTTCCTACATTTTTTAAAGCCTTTCTCCACTACTATGCAAACATCATTCTTCACGTTGAGAGTCATGTTGCGTGTGTATGCACGGACTTCGGTCCGTGGCTTTTTATTTCTTTTTGTATATATATTTATGTATATATATATATGTGTGTGTGTGTGTGTGTGTGTGTGTGTGTGTGTGTGTGTGTGTGGGTGGACTAACATCATCGAGTTATGCCTCGATTGAGCCTGAACTCACGTCCGGAGCGTTTATTGCTTTATATATATACTTATATATAAACTATTGTCGAACTCTGTTCGATGAGCCTGGATTTACATTCAGAGCGTTTATTACTTATATATATATATATATATATATATATATATATATATACAAGGTCCGGATCTTAAACTCACCCATTATCTAGCTCACCTTGCTCACCCCCTTTTTTGATGATCGGGCGACAAATCGATTAAAATCATTATATATAGAACCATCGATATATGTTTGTGCGTCGCTATATGTTATCTCGTCGCTAAAAGCAAAGATGGCGGTTCTATATATAGCGACGGACCGAATCGTCGCCCGGTCCATCGCTAAAGGAGGGTGAGCAAGGTGAGCTAGATAAGGGGTGAGCTTAAGATCCGGATAATATATATATATATATATATATATATATTTCTGTCAGGCCTAGAGTTTACTACGTGGCCTTTTACTGCTTTATTTACTTTTCCAATCCCCCATGGAGTTGCTTTGTGGTGGTTGATTATATATATATATATAACTTTTATATATATAACTGCTTACAGCTTTCATACAAACTGCTACATCATGTGATCCTAGGAATCATGTGATCATAGATTCAATCTCCTGAATCTAGATTTGGTTCTCGTGATGGATATTTTTAGTTGTAATCAGCTTGTACATTATTTACGGTGTTCGAATTTCCTTAGATGGCTCTTATGCCCATAAGGAATTCGGCATTGCTATGTATATTATTTTCTTGAAGATGTTTCGCATCTCAAAAATAAAAGCAATCAAGCCGAACATATAATAAAATGGAAGTGCCAAAGGCCTCAATTACTATTGAGCATAAGGGTTTGAAAAACTTCTTTTATAAAACATCATTGCTATATCTTGTTAAAACTAAACTTTTATACAAATTCAAACCCTTTGTATATAGGTGCAAATGAGGGATATCACTACTTCAAAATAACTGCACATTGACCCACACACACACACATTCATATAACAGTTTGATTGAAAAGTGGTGGTCACTGTGGTAACACGGATGTCGGGGGGGTGCTTAATACCTTCCCTCCGCATAATCAAGCCCCCGGACCCTAACGAATCTCGGTTTCACAAACCAGTATAGTAGTGTTACATCACTTGGTTAATGTGCAAACCTTTTCTCGGTGGAGTTGGTGCAACAATTTAAAAATACCAACTGGCGACTCTTACAGTCCAATCGTCGACATATAAATGTCGGACCTTTTCACAACTTGTTTTTTCAAACAAATCTCACCTAACATGAGAACACCAAAAGACAAGAACAGAAAAGGGATAATAAAAATCCCGACGTCGACAGGTGGCGACTCCGCTGGGGACACCAGTAAGAGGGCTTAAGCCGCTATTACAAAAGTTTCAAAACTATTATATGCTTGTGTATGGATATTGCATTTATATTTAAATGAACGTGTACAAATGCATTTACTTACTGCACTTAATGCTTTACAATATAGTGCTTCGCACATATCATCATTTCTATAACGGTGAGATACGTTGTATGTGAATGTATGTTGTGTGGTCCCTCCACCAGGAGGCTATCCCGTCGGTGTTTAATTACTGGACTCGTAGGTAGACTAATTCCAACGTGGCTCAGGAAAGGCACCACCCAGATTTTCTCTAGTTGAAAGATCGGATTAACTTTTCATCAAGTAAATTGCGATGATCTGGGAAACTTCATGCCAAAAATCCGCGAGAGTAACCTAAGATAGATAAGTCTCTGATAAACCAAACGTAGAGGGAAGTCTCTTCATACTTTCCTATTTCAATTAGTTATAAATTCAATTACTTGTAATTACATTCCATGTCAATCTCATTGTAATGGAAAGTATAAAGGAAAATGTGTACATGCATTCCTTTTTTACCATGCTATCTTACAAACAGCTAACATCCATTTTGCAGGATAATATTCCTAAAATGGACACATCACATATCATGTAAACATTTGTACATTCCCTAAGACTAAACTACATAAGTTTTTTCTAGGGAAACAATTGGGCCTGTTACTCGTTCAAAGTCCAAAAGGGCAACAAGCCTATAGCCAAGCATGGTTTCATTTGGTCAGTCTAGTCCTACTCTTGTTTCCTGCGAGGAGTTTAAAGGACTAAGCAAACAAATTACAGATTTGGCTATTCTGCTTAAAAAACTACATCAGTCTACTCAGGGTCCACGAATACCCATATATACGGAATCCTCTGCATAGGGAGGAACTCAAGGTCCGTACAAAGAAGCTCACATACTTGAGTTTTAGATGGATAAAACTAATAAAATTCTTGAAATCACCCATCTCAAAGAAGATCCAGACACTGGTGAGATCAGGAAGAAAGTCTTTTAAATGGAAGAGACCATTAGGTCTATCAAAGGGATTGGAACACACGGGAGTGTTTCATATACTAACCTTTGTATATTCCCTGGTGTTCATTATCTAGAAAAGTTCTAGACTCCTGACTTTGAAAAGTATGATTGGTTAGGAGATCCTTACACACATTTAAAGATATTTATTGAAGAACTCGGATCTTATGAAGAAGATGTAAAGCTCAGAATGCAGCTATTTCAAAAGAGTCTAACTGGAGAAGCCAGATCATGGTATACCATATTAGACAATTCTAAGATCCATAGCTAGGAAGAGCTGGCTTATGCCTTCCTCAGCCAGTACAGTTTCCAATCTCAGATGGCTCTAGACCGGTACCAAATTACAAAGGTCAAGAAACAAGCGAACGAGTCTTTCCGAGAATATGCTCAAAGGTGGAGGCACCTTGTTGCTCAAGTTACTCCCTCTATGACTGAGTCTGAAATGGTGATAACCTTCATAGACATACAAGAAGCTCCCTTTTATGAGAGAGTCTTAGCTAGCATAGGCAAGCCATTTTCTGAAATGATCAAACATGGAGAGATGGCTGAGATGGGATTGAAGTCAAGAAAGATTCAAGACCTAGCCACTTTAAAAGCTGTTGCTGAGCACATCCAGTCTAGAAGTTATGGAAACAACCCTAAGAGGGTCCATATAAGAAGAAAAAGGAGAATGTTTCCTTGATACTACAAGGACAAAAAGGCAGCCAGAGCATGCATATTTAGAGGAAAAACTACTCCCCTTTTCAAGCACAGTCTTCCAGCCCTACATTGCCAAGGAGTGGAGAAGTCTGACGCAACCAAGTGTTCACACTCCTAGGGGATTCAGTCGAGAATATTCTCAATCTTCTAACTACTAAGAAGAAAATTACCCATCTTCTTCTACCAGCCAACCCGAATTGAAAGGGTTTCAATGCTACTCGGAAGTGTGCCTATCATATTGGAGCTCCAGGCCATGATACTCAGGATTGTTGGGCCTTAAAACACAAGATCCAGGACCTAATTAACAACGGTGAGATTGTGGTGACTAAACTCGACTAACCTCATGTGCAAGACAACCCTTTTCCTTAACACAAAGAAGAAGATGTTGATATGATTAATTGGAGAAGTGGACAGAGTTCCAATTACGGTGTTGAATCCTCCAAAACCAACAAGGATGGTGCTGATAAATGGGATTATGCACAGTTCAAGTTTAAGATGGAACAAAAAAAGAAAGCTCTGTGTGAGAAATTTAATCAATTGCCAGAACTGGTGATCCATCAGCATCAAGTCACATGCCAATTAGTCAGGCAGGAGCATGCTAGTTTCCTTCCTCTTATTATGAATACTCCATCATCGCCTCCAAAAAGTGAAATACTGGAGGATAAAATTGGAATAAGAGCAAGTGCCAAAGCCCATCGAGATTTTGCCAACAAGAGGGAATTTACATATCTGGGCCAACCGATGGAGGATATATTTCAAATGTTTCTTAATGAAGGAAGAATCACATCTCTACTACCTCCAATCAATCCTCATTCAAGACAGTTCAATTCTAATGGATTATGTCAGTATCACTCCCATTCTCGCAGTCACAGCACAGAAGAATGATGGGCACTCCGCCATCTTATTCAGAATTTAATTGACAGCGGTGTCCTGCAGATAGCAGATGATGACACTTTGTTACTTTAGAGTGGGAACACATTTTCTACAAAGTGGAAGGAAGTCGTAGCAGTTATATCCGCTGACGATGATTTGGCTGCTAGACCACCCATAATACAGGCAATTCAACTCAAAGGTGTTGACAATCCTTTGAAAGTGGCTGCGCCAAAGCCAATCATCTTGCCATACAGACCATAATATCCTGTTGTCAGCCTACAAAAAGTGCCATGGAATTATGGAGAGGCTGAAGGATCCACATCCCACATAACTGCTATAGTGTTGAAGGAGAATCCAATATATCTTCCCCAACGGGTGATAAAGCCTACCATCAAATCAAAGGGAAAGTTCCCATTTAGAGGATTAAAGAGTTCCTCCATACTATGGGCCATAATGAAGCCAAGGTGGTTATAAGCTTGAGAGAAGCTCTACAATAAATTTCCATAATGGACTTGGTTTTCTCTTCCGAAGATCACAGGAAGGTCTTGCTAAAGGTTTTGGAAAAAGCCCATTTTCCGAAATCAGTGGATGTTGAAAAATTCTAACATTTGGTTGATCAACTTTTTAACAATAATGTGATATCTTTCACTGATGATAACATACCTCCCGAAGGGATTGGTCATTGCAAACCATTGCATATAGAGGTTTTGTCCTCTGGATACATTGTGGGAGGAGATCTGATAGATGGAGGGTTATCTTTAAATATCTATCCTTATACCACTTTGGAGAAGCTAAACATCAATCTCAAGAGGATCAAAAGTAGCCATACGGTTATCAAAGCTTTTGATGGATCTCGACGAAATGCTGTTGAGGAGATTGAACTACCGGTGGAGATCGGTCCACATACATTCACTGTATCCTTTCATGTGCTAAAAATTGCTACAGGATATAACCTGCTCTTGGGGAGACCGTGGATTCATATGGTCGGAGCCGTCCCTTCCACCCTTCACCAGTAAGTCAAACACATCATTAATAATAGCCTAATCACTGTCAATGCTGAGCCGAAATGTCCTGAACAAGGTTACATACCACTCATGAGCTTCAATTTAGAAGTTGAACCAATCAGTTTTCATGCCCTAGAGGTGAGCAACACTCACTACCATCCAATTGGGATGCCACTTCTCACACCCAAGATTTTTGTCGAGGTAATGTTGGCAACTCAAGAGATGATATCATTGGGTTATCAATTTGAACAAGGGTTGGGCAATGATCATCAGGGAATTAAGCACCCAATTTAAGTTCCCCGTCAAACAGGGACACCTGGATTAGGCTATTCTGCTAGCTCCAGTCACATGAATCCTCACAAACACAAACAGATTCCTTAATCTTCAGCCACACAGTGATTATCTTAACCTACAAATCCTAAGCATGTACGGTCTCCAGTAAAGGTCCCTGCCCATGTAATGGCTATGTTATTTCCTAAGCCGATACCAGTCAAAGGAAAAGAGGTCCGGATTCTAGATCCCGAAGTGGAAGAAAGGGAACGGAAACGTAAACAAGACATCGCCAGGCGGTTGTCAAACATACGCATCATTGTCCATACTGAGGGCATGAATAGGGACATCCCAGACGATGATTGTCCAGATATCATGGTCATCATTCGGGAGAAGGAGGACAATGACAACCCTTCATCACTGCCGTCCAGCAGGATTTCACCCTTGACAATTGGAGCAACACTCCTTGCATTTGTCAACAAGGGTAAAAAGGGCAGAAACTCCCTCTGCCTTGTAAATAGCCATAATTGCTTACTTTTCTGCACATTATTAGAATTTGTTTTGTCAGTACATGCTAACACTTTGTATAATTAAACAGTTTCATATATTGAGTGAAAGCATATTTTATTTTAGGACTCTAAATTTAGATGTACCTATACTTGCTGATGAGGTACCTTTTTTCAACAAGGACTGTAACTTTGATGTAAAGTTGGACTCAGACATGATGGAAATATAAGAGGACTATGAGATACCTTAGGAGATCAAAGAATGGGTCGAGGAAAAACCTAAACCAAATCTTGATCAAACCTCCTATTTCAACCTCGGAACGTTAGAAAATCCCAAACTAATCCAGATTGGTACGGACCTCAATCCAAACCAAAGGAATGACATGGTTGTACTATTAACCCAATTCCAGAATGTGTTTACATGGTCTCACGAAGACATGGTCAGTTTATCTACAAACATCATCATCCATCGCCTTCCCATTAAAGAGGGATTCAAGCCAGTCAGGCAGAAGCTCAGGCGATTAAAACCTCAGTGGAGTTTAAAGGGTAAAGAAGAAATAGTGAAACATTTTCAAGCAGGCATCACCATAGTGTCAACATACCCTGAATGGCTATCCAACATAGTCCCCGTGCCTAAACCAGGAGGAAAGGTGCGAGTTTGCGTGGATTATCGAGATTTAAATAAAGCTTGCCTTAAGGATAGCTTTCCCGTTCCATTTATCCACATTCTCATTGACAATACTGCTCAATACGACATGTACTCCTTTGTTGATTGTTTTACGGGGTACCATCAAATTATGGTTGCTGAAGAGGATCGTGAGAAAACTATATTCATCACGCATTGGGGAACCTTTTGCTATAAAAGGTTGTCATTCGACCTCATCAATGCCGGAGCTACCTATCAGCTAGCTATGATGGCTCTTTTTTCATGACTTAATGCACAAAGAGATAGAGATCGATATGGATGACATCATTATCAAATCCCGAAAGGAAGATGACCACCTAGACCATCTCAGAAAGCTCTTCAATAGGTTGCATAAGTACAACTTGAAGTTAAATCCAGCCAAGTGTGCCTTTGGCGTTAAATCAGACAAGTTACTAGGTTTCCTTGTCAGCCACAAAGGGATTGAGTTGGATCCCACCAAAATCCAGGCCATCACAGAAATGCCCATTCTTCAGACAGAGAAGGAAATACGAGGATTTTTGGGAAGGATCAACTTCATTAGCCGATTCATTTCCCAACTCAAAGCAACTTGTGAGCCTATCTTCAAGTTGTTAAGGAAGAACTCCTCAATGAAATGGAACGATGAGTGTCAGAAGGCCTTCCTTATAATCAAAGAGCAGCTAGTGAAAGCTCCTATTTTGGTACCACCTAGGGATGGTGTTCCCCTGTTCATGTACCTATCCATTAATGATAATGCCATGGGCTGCATACTGGGATAAAAAGATGATAGCGGCCAAGAGTGAGCTATCTACTACCTCAGCAAAAAGATTCAGCAGTAGTGAACACAAGTACACTCTGATTGAGAAGACTTGTTGTGCTTTAGCATTAGCTTCTATGAGGTTACAACATTACCTCCATGGTCACACAAGCTAGCTCATATCCCGTGTGGATCCTCTCAAGTACGCGTTCAGTAAACCCACATTAAATTGTTGGCTGTCTAGATGGCAGTTGATCCTACAACAATTTGACATCTTCTACGTGATGCAAAAGTCTATCAAAGGTATAGGAATTGTGGATCAACTAGCCGCCGCACCTTCAGGGGATTTTAAACCCTTGGAAACATACTTCCCCGATGAAGGGGTAATGATAGTCCAGCAACACCATCAGTAGGATGCATACCATATATGGAAAATGTATTTTGATGGAGCTGTAAACATGGAAGGTTTTGGGGCTGGAGCAGTTCTAGTAGCCGGTACGGGGGAGCAGTATCCCGTTGTTGTTAAATTATAGTTTGTTAGCGCCAACAACACAGTTGATTATGAAGGTTGTATCATGGAGCTAAAACTTACCCAATCAATAGGCGTCAGGCGGTTAACTGTCTTTGGAGATTACGAATTGGTGATCAGACAAACCACGGGAATCCATCACACCAAAGAACTACATTTGCTGCCTTACCATCGACAAGTTTTATAGTTGGCTTCGGAGTTTGAAGAAATATCTTTCCTCCATATTCCTCAAAATAGGAATGATTTTGCGGATGCGCTAGCAACTCTGGCCTCCTTGATCAATATACTTGACAAGGAAAACATGTCAAACATTCCAACACCTATTTTGGGGCGTCACAAATGGTATCAGAGCTTAGGGATATGGTCGTTGTTGGAGATATGAGTCTAGAACTAGGAGGGAGAGACGAGTAATATACTTCGTTAGTGTGTGACTTACCTAAGCTGAAATTTTTACTTGATAAGTTGATAATTTGTGATATGTCAATTAACCTTTGTTTTGAAGATATATTCTAGAATGATATTTGAAATACAGGAGATGAGCAATGGAAAAATCATGATACAGAGGATATAACCGGGAAGGTACAATCCAAAAAGGAAGCAAGGTATTCTCATCTTTTCGAACTACCAGGTACGTAAATTTCGAGGGCAAAATTTCATAAGGAGGGGAGATTGTGAGACCCCGAATTTTATGAAATGAAAGTATTCAATTTTCTTATAATTATTCTATTTAGTAAATGGTTAAATTGATAAAGATTAAAGTTAAGGGTGATATTTGAAAATTTTGCAAAGTATGTAAGTTGTTATAAAATATTCGTTGTGTCGGGGAATATTCGATTGGTCGAGGAATATTCGTTTTAACAGGGAATATTCGTACGAAGGCATAATCATTGGTGGACCCCAAAACGGAAGTATTGTCGTAGTTAAAAAACGATAGAATTATCTTTTTATAAAAATAACGGCGAAAGTGTTACCGTTAAAACTGTTGAACTACTCTAAGTAGTAAAAATACGATGAATCTGGCATGGTTACATAGTAGCACACGGTATTGATTATTGATGCTTACATAAGAAGTCACTCAATTATACTCAATTATTGTTACAGTAATTAATGCATCATATCTCTCATATTATTGATTCAGTTATTATCACAGTATCATCTGCATAATATGTTATATTATTAAATCAATAATTGAGGCGACAAAGTTATTCATATTATTATTTGTAATATTGACAATGTCTAGAAGTTCTGTCAAGGAGAGGTTTGGTCACCTAATTGCGCGCCAATAAGGAGAAATCCCTATCGGAAAGCCCCCTTTTTCCTGGGAACGACCTGGTTGTTAAATATTGTGAGTTATAATATTAATGTTGAATGTTATTAAAAATTGAATTTGAGTTCGGAGTTGAATTTGGAGACGCGGACGTGATATTTGAGTCTGGAACAATGAAATTAGTAGAAATAGACTATATACACAAAATTTGTTGGGGTTGACATTTTGGTCAAAAAAGTCAATAGTTGACTTTTTTAGAAAAAGTCAAACTTCGAAATTTCAAAAATGAAATTTTTGAGAAAAATATTTCCATTGTGTTGGGATTGTTAGTGTTAGTGGAAATCGACATTTATTTCGATAATAATTGATGTCTAGAGGTTATATTGGCCAATCGGGTAATTAATCGAATAAATGAGCAATTAATTATTATTAATTCACATGATTATAACTATTTGTTCACGTGTGTGTACTATTGATTCACATTCATGTACTATTAGGGGAGGTGGGGCAAGATTGATAATACTTGCATGACTAAGTTAAAAATGGAGGTATAGATGGAGGTCTTATCTCGTAATTCAGTATTTTCACATGATTATAACTATTGAGTCACATGATTGTACTATTGATTCACATTATTTACTATTAGGGGAGGTGGTGCAAGTTTGATAATACTTGCAGGACTAAATTAAAAATGAAGAAAAAGAGGAAGGTATTATACTGTAATATTTTGAGCCCCAAAACGTGCAATTATCGAAACTATATTTTCCTATAAATAGAAGCTCATTCTTCCTTCATTTCTCACTAATTCACTAAAGCTTTAGAGCAATTATTATAGAGAGAAATTATAGAGAGAAAGAAGAAGAGAAGTCTGCTACCTCACTATTCCAATATCCAATTTCTTCTAAGGTAAGGAATATTATTATTATAGTAAGGGGTATTATTTCTTTCGTATTCATGAAGAGAGCTATTGTTATTCCATTCCTTATTATTATGTTGGAATAACCTTTGCATACATGCATGGTAATCGCATACATGGTGAAATTCTTCTATTATTCCATTCTTTATTATTCTGTTGTAATATCCTGCCTGTGCGGATTACGCATGACCTGGTTCTATTTTTTATTAATTTGTTGGAATATCCTGTCTGTACGGATTATGCATGACCTGGTTCCATTCTTTATTATTCTGTCGGAATATCCTGTCTGTGCGTTATGTATGACCTGGTTCCATTATTTATTATTTTGTTGGGAATAACTTGTTTGTGCGATCTATCGCATGCACGGTGAATTCTTCTGTTATTCCATTCTTTATTATCCTGCTGGAATAACCTGTTTATATGGATTACCACATGCATGGTGAATGATCCTTTGTATTCATCCTTATTAAATTGTGGAAATGATCTGTTTACGTGGATTACCGTATGGCGGGTGAAAATCCATTTGCAGTTTCAAAATTTTTCTGATCCTCAAAAATTCTGGAAAATTTTGAAATGATAATTTGATGAGTTTTCTAGATTGTGTCCAAAAATGGTAATTTTTGGATGTATAGATTAAGAATTATGGATTTTATGGGAAAAGACTATTTTAAAAGTAAACCCTTATAACTCTTTGTGGTTAACTCCAAAATTGGTGAAATTTTTATTGGGAGTACATATATATAACATGAGTATACCTTGTAAATTTTGGAATTTTTGGACAAAAGTACAATTTATGATAAATGTCTAAATATTCAATAGTTTTGGCCATATGAAAAATTGTAAATGAATTTTAAAAATTCTGAGAAAAATATATGTTCAATATGGGACTATATTCTGAGAAATCCTAGAAAAGAAATATTATTGGAACTAATTTGGTATTTTTCATGAAAATGAACTAGTTATGAGTAAATGAATTAAATATGTTATGTGAAGTAACAAAATTGGAAAATAGGATTTTATGGCTTGGGAATACTATATAAGGTATATGCAGATTTTTGATGAGGATTTGATCATTGGTGATGAAATATTATTAGTATTGCATTTTTGAATGATTAAATGCATTATTTGGTAAAGTGTAAACAATTAAAATAAATTGTTTATAAGTTTAAGAAGTGATTAAAATATTATTATAATATTAATAATATTAGATTATGAATTTATTAAGTTATTGATAATATTTGGATAAATTTAAAGTCTTTAATATTTATCCTTGATTTTGTTTGATTAATGCTTCTATCATTGTCATCATCCTCATGCTTATATTGTGATGAAAGTCATCTTTGGCTTACGTGCATAGATGGACTGTTGATTATTGGTTTTCTGATTGTATATCTTTCGCTTACGTGTAAAGATGGATCTATTGATTATTGGTTTTCTGAGTTGTATATCTTTGGCTTATGTGCAAAGATGAACTATTGATTGATGAGTATCTTTGGCTTATGTGCATAGATGAATCATTTATTGGTATGATTACGCGACCGAGGATCATTCGGTATAATCATGACTGTAATGTTATAGATGATGTGGTAAAAGTCCTCATTGGCCGTAGTGCATTAATGGGACGATTATTGGTATGATTATTACCGAGGATTATTCGGTATAATCATGACCATTGATGATTACATGAATATCATCAATCAGTAGTGCGTGGATGATTCAATGATGTGGATTATTTATTGTCGAGTCTCAAATGATAAAATATTGATTATACACTTTTAATTCGTAAAAGATAGTAGATATCATGCTCTACTTGACTCTTCTAAAATACAGTTGTATGTCTTTGGCCTGTAGTGCAAAGAATAAATTGTTAATGAATATCTTTGGCTATAGTGCAAAGATGAATTTATTAGTATAATTATGAGCATGAATTGTGATTTGGTATAACCATGATTTTTGATGTTTCAGGTGAAGATAGGTGATGAAAATTATCTTCGTCCTGGGTGTGAAGAGGAATTTAGAATCACAATTATGATTATGAGTTATTCATTTGATTGTGGACATGAATTGTTGATTGATGTTACATGGATAAAACATTATTGGTGGACTTTTAACATGGAGAAGATAATAGACCTGATAGTCTATTTGACTCTTCTAATGGATTGGTTGTTCCGCTGCAACTATGGTTGAAAAGTTTTATCATCTACCATATGTTCTAAATCTCTGATTTATTATTGATGAAGGCTATTGATAATTTAATTATCTTTAGTCATGATATTCTTTACTGGGTTATTTGTGCTCACCCTTTGCTTCACAATTCCTTTCAGGTAATAAGAGTATAGCTGGGTCGAGCGAGGATAACAGGGAAATAGTTTGATGGTGCGAGACTGTCGAAGTTTCTCAATACATTATAAAACGGCATGACATGCAATAGATAATTGTATTGAGGACCTAAGATGTGTGTGTCGTATTTTATACGTCACTTAATAATTGATTTTGGCGAACAACAATAGGGTGATGAGAACCCGACTTTGAAAGCGTCAAAAGTGCACCTCATTAGAATGAATATGATAGTAATCTTCTCGTTCTTCTTTGGGGTCTTAAAATATTTGTTGTTGTATTTTATATGGCATTGTAACAATTTGAGTTTGGATACTATCTATCTTAGACAATATTGTATTAAAACTCATAGCTTATCTGTTGTCAGTACTACGCACAACGATTCAACAGATTAATATAAATGAAGTTTGTATTTGATTTTTATAGAGTGATATCTGGCGACTCAGAATGGGTCGCGTGGACCTATTTTGGGGGCGTCACATCTACTCTGGCTACACGCCGCTAATCCTCTGGCATGGTGAAATCCTCAGAATGTCGTGAATAACTGTCTGGTGAGCCAAATCTGTCTATCAGAAAATTCTAGGGCACCACATGATCGGATGTAATCTCATCTTGTACTACTCTACGTTGTAACCCAATGAGGGTCATAAACTGCCGGCTCACATCGCCAATGGCCATCCGAGTGTAAGGTCTGTCTAAGGGAAAAGCCGTCAATAGCTCGTACTCCTCTAATGTGGGAGTCAACTCCTGGGGTCCCAAATCGGAAAACCTGCCTCTCTGGTACCTAATGCTCCAGTATACCATCCACAAAGCCCACAGGAACTTGGAACATCAGGAGGGTCATGGAATGCTGTAATAAATGATCTACAGTCACCTTATCTGGAGGTGACAAACTATCATACCACGACCTCAGACTGGAGGCTTCCAATACTGGTGGGGTGTGATCAATACGACTAACTGTCGAAGAAGACATCTATGTGGGCCGTATCATAAGACTATCCAGGGGTCAATGCTGAATATCTCTAGACATACATACATATACATAACATAATACATGCATGATAAACAATAGATGTCAATATGATGTAGGGAATAACAGCACATACATTCCTAAGTACGTCATCATCTAATACATAGTCTCTGTACAGCTAAAAATACAGGGAAATGGGGCACAGACGCCCAACAACTAACAGAGGCCTATCAAAAGATATAGCGAGAATGGGGCACAGCCACCCAGTATCTAACAAAGGCCTATTAAAAGATATAACGAGAATATACATCAGAAGAAGACAATTGTGTCAATGTCTACATCATCAATCCTGTCCACCTGATGTAACTCCTCCTGAGTCACTGGATCTCCATCAACGGGGATGTCAGGCCTATACAATGGAGGATCTGCACTGGCAAAACCATATGGGTCACCTGAGGGGCCAGTGCCTGAGCTGAAAGGATCAAAAGTATCTGCCTTTGAAGGATCTCTGCCCAAGTGCTAGATGAAAAAATGTGCCCAGTCCAACTGCAAGGTCAAACTGTTAAACTATGTCAAATGAGTCAGATTTCGGACACAGGCCATCCAATCCATCATCAGCACGAATCTAGGAGCCATATCCCCTATAAACTGAGTGGCACAAGTCTGGGCTCCGATGGTACAAGGGGACCACCAACGATGGAACATCTCCTGAGTATATGGACCCTCTGATAGTGTAAAGCCATCAGCACCCATCAATGGGATATTACTAACAGGCGACTGCGATACAGGCCAATAACGCCTTGCATGAGGCAAGATCGGCACATGAATCTCTCCTGTAGTGATCCTAATAGCACGCTCTCCTAAATAGAGCTCTCATCCTCCATCTGTGAAGAGAGGAATCCGGCAGTTGGATATCACATACTCGACACCAGTCGGGAACCCATCCTTAAACCCAACGGTCAAATGTTCCCCAGAGTAGGGAATCCACGTGATAGCATCAGCTGTCAATAACTCTAACTGCAGATGACAATGGGTGAAACCCTCAGCTACAGGAACATCCTCCAGTATGGAGTGATGCCATCGTCATCCTCGTGGATAGGTCTCCAAACCTAACACACTCACAGGACGTAAATATGAGAGACTCTCATAGGCCCGAACTACCAACACAAAGGCAAACATCTACTGTCAGTCAACATTCTTAACATGTACAGGGGAAATCAAAAGATAAATACTCACCAACAGAAATGGGTAAAATCCTAACCAAACCTCTGTCAAGCCTTGCAAATGCATGCGCATGCCCCTGAGGAAATTGGCAAAGGTATAGGAACCCCAATCATACTCTCTAATACGGTCCATATCTCGTGTGGTGCTGACCAAAGCGAATGATACCATAGAAGAGTTATCCGCTATGAAGAAGCCCCTAATGATCATCTTGAATAATCGCTAAAGAATGCGATCCCTGACTCTCACATCATCGGGTATGGGCTCACTCAATAGTCCGCTCATAGCATCTACGCTGAAAGGATCAGTACGAACTGTCATGCCCTTTATGACCTCAGCCGGGACTCCTAACAAGGATCTGACGGCAGTCGGGGTACTATTCGCCGTACATGGCACTGACACCTCAGCAAACTCCATACCGGTGATAAATCGCCAATCCATCGACGTTATCATCACCTCACAGTCCAATAAATGGAGAGACTTAGTCTGGTGAAACCAGTGCTCAGACAACTCCTTGAGGTAACCCTAGGGAAACTGATGGGGGAGGATGGAAATGAACGCCTCAAAGCCCCAACCATGCACAATCTCTCGATAATCTGGATGTAGAGCCTGATACAGAAAGTGTATGCTGAACCAGTTCCCTCGAGACTGGGTAAAGCCGGGAACCTACATCACAAAGCAGATTAACATCATAACATTTGCTCCTCATCAATAGGGAAAAGGAAGATCAGATTCAACATATATCTGGTTTGCATGTAAGTAAATCGAGGGGTGTCAACTCAAATCACCCAGAAGCTCTGGGATTGTCACCAAAATGCCTAGAAAATCCCTACTGGGAATATAAGCAGTAGGAGCAGGGTCCGCAACAAGCACATCCTCCTCATCATCCTCGACATCCGGTGTGACGCCCCCAAAATAGGTATACATCACCCATCTTGAGTCGCCAAATACATGGTACAAAATACAAATACAAACTTAATTATACAACTATCGTGTAACATACGACAATACATAAACTGAGAGTTCTAATAGGAATATTGTCATATAGACAATATCCATACTCAAGGAGTCCTCATTACATTTATTGTCACACTATTTAACAAAATAGTGAGGACTACTAATGCTATCTTCTGGACCATCACTCCTTTCCCCGACTCGTCCCAGCTATATTCTCATTTCCTGAAGAGAACAGTGAAAGAAAGGGTGAGCTCAACTAGCCCAGTAAGAAATATTATGACTAAGATAATGTAGAATAAATTATCAATAGTCTTCAACAATGTTAAACTGATAAAATACAATAGACATCAAGTTTAACTGCAGCGGAATAAGCAATCCATTAAAGAGTCAAGTAGGGAATAAAATCTACTATCTTCTATGGTTTAAAATGTTTTCATCAATTTTTATCGTTGAGACTCAGCTTAATAAATAAAACACATCATCTAATCATCCCTGTACTACGGGCCAGAGATATTCATTAAATCATCAATGGTCATGACTATACCGAATAATCCCTAGTCATAATCATACCACAAACTGTCCATCAATGCATTTCAGACCACTGAGGACTTTTACCATATCATTTATAACATTACAGGTCATGATTATACCGAATAATCCCTGGTTATAATCATACTAAGTCCATCTATGCACGTAAGCAAAAGATGACCTTAAATCACAATATATGCATGAGGATGATGACAATGAAATAATAATTCAATAAAACAAGTTCATGAATTAATTTAACCAGGAACCAATAACGTCCAAATTGTCAACATGATACTTCTTTGTAGAGTAAAATTCAAGAATGCTCAGAAGAATATTTCCATGAAAGATCTTTGGATGAAGCGCAAATATCAAGGATATTCCACTAATTTCATGGAGTATAGAAGTTAAAGCTTTAATCAACCGAGTATAAGAGAATATATGAAGCGCAAATGGATTTTCGTCCCCATGCAGTAATCCACGATCTGAGATCACTTCCACAATTTAATAAGGAATGAAAACAAAGGATCATTCACCATGCATGTGGTACTCCACATAGACAGGTTATCCCAATAGAATAATAAAGAATGGAATAATAGAAAAAATCACCACGCATGCGATAGATCGTGACCGACAAAAGTTATTCTCAATGTAATAATAAAGAATGGAACTGTGTCCCACAGAACGCCAGATATGATATTCTCGGCGAGAATATTAAAGAATGGAATAACAACAGAAATCACCGGTATACCAGAATCCACGTATCTGAAAGTTATTCCAACAGAATAATAAATGGAACCGGTCAAAGAAATTACATGACCAAGCGAGGATATTAAACGAGAATAATAAAGAACGAAATAATAGAAGAATTTCACCACGTATGCGGTACTTCTCATAAATAGGTTATTCCAACATAATAATATAGAATGAAATAATAGAGGGATTTCACCAAGTATAGGGTATGCCACTTATACAGGTTATGTACAGGGTATGCCGCGTATACAGGTTATTCCAATAGAATAATAAAGAATGGAATAACATAAAGATTTCACCAAGTATAGGGTATGCCACTTATACAAAGTTATATATGAGGTATGTCACAGCGTATCTGAGTTATTCCAATGTAATAATAAAGAATGGAATAACAGAAATTCTCTTCATGAATAAGAAAGAATAACACCCCTTACCATAAAAGAACTGAATATAGAAGTAGTGAAGTAGCAGAAAACTCTTCTTCTTTCCCTCTATAGATTTTCTCTCTATAGCTTCTCTATATAATTTCTCTCTCTAGAGTTTCAGTGAATTCGTAAGAAATAATGAAGGAATGAGCTTCTATTTATAGAAGAATGGATTGAATAGTAACTAATACCGAAGCGGTCAGATTGATTTACTTTAAAGCGGACGGTCAGATTAAAACTTAAAGCAATGATTCATTCATACCGATTCACTATTAAAACTTAAACCAGCGATCCATACTGATTCACTATTAAAACTTTAAACCAGCGATCCATATTGATTTACTAATATAAATTCAACCAACGGTCTGAAAAATTAGCACATCTCGTCATGGAATAATATTGTACCCAAATACCCGAATGCACAATACTAGAGTGAATAGTAACTGGGTGAATAGTAACTCGTGAATAGTAACTCATGAATAGTAACTCGTGAATAGTAACTCGTGAATAGTAACTCGTGAATAATAACTCATGAATAGTAACTCGTGAATAGTAATTCATGAATAGTAACTCGTGAATAGTAACTCATGAATAGTATTCCGACACGAAAAGTTCCCCGAATACCCGATTGAATAATATAACCTCCAAACATCAATTATCATCGGAATAGATGTCGATTAACATAAATAATCTCAACATAATGAAACTATCAAATTCATCTTTAATCAACACAAACTTATTCATCATTAATATTATAACTCATAATTTTAACAACCAGGTTGTTCTTAGGAAAGATGGGGCTTTCCAATAAGGATTTATCCCTATTGGCGCGCAATTAGGTGACCAAACCTCTCATTGATAGAACTTCTAGACATTGTAAATATTGTGATTTAATAATATGAATAACTTTGTCGTCTCAATTATTGATTTAACAATATAATCATATAATGTAGATGATACTGTGACAATAATTGAATCAATAATATGAGAGATATGATGCAGCAATTACTGTAGCAATAATTGAGTATAACTAAGTGATTTCTCACGTAAGCATCAATAATCAATACCGTGTGCTATTATGCAACCACGCGTATTACTGTATTTTTACTACCGGGTAGTTCAACAGTTTTAACAATAACACCTCCGCCATTTTTTATAAAATATTTTTGTCATTTTTTCAATCCAACAATAATTCCATTACAGGGTCCACCAATGATTGTACCGTCATACGAATATTCCTCTACAAAAAGAATATTCCCCGACCAATTGAATATTTATAACAACTTGCATACTTTGAAAAATTTTCAAATACCACCCATAACTATAACACTATCTCAGATCCACACCATAATATTAAAAAAATATTTCAAGAAATTTAAATCTTTACTTTCTACACAGCAGTGTCCGACAAGAACCAATAGCTCCAATCCCGAGTGACTACTACACAGGACAACACACCGGATAGAATCTGAAGACTTGAAGACCAAGGGCATGGTCCCATCTTTCTGACTTCGCACAACCTCTAATCCCATGTTATTTGTTTAGCAGTCGATAACAGAACTCTAGAAAAGGTCTTATACACCTCAATCGGATACCCAGATTGATGTTCTAAAAGTTCGAGCGGATAACACATTGTATGCGTGCATGTACTTCGAGACGGCAGGACCAGTGGAGCCCGGGGCACCCCGAGTAGCTGCAGGTGTACCTACGACTCCCCCCCTCTATAAATAGAGGGCTTGGGGTGGCCATTTGGTAGAGAAAAAAGGCGAGGAAGCCCTGTCTAATTTGCTATATACACAACAGAATTATTGTCGGATTTATTGGTGGACCCCACAATGGAATTATTATCGGATTGAGATAACGACAAAAATATTTTTATGAAAATAACGGCGGAAGTTTTACAGTTAAAACTGTTGAACTACTCGATAGTAAAGTACAAGAAATACGTGATTGCATCAGTAGCAATACGGTATTGATTATCGATGCTATACATGAGAAGTCACTCGCTTTTGTTCAATTATTGCATCTGTAATTGCCTTGACAAGATCTCACATTATTTGATTCAATTATTGTCGATATTTTATATATTATTAAATCAATAATTAAGATAACAAAGTTATTAATATTATTATTTGCAATATTAACGATGTCTAGAAGTTCGCCAAGGAGAGGTTTGGTCACCTAATTGTGCTACTAATAGGAGAAATCCTTATTGGAAAGCCCCTCTTTCTGAGGAACGAATTGGGGAGTTAATATTGTGAATTATAATAATGATGATAAATGTTGTTAAATATATTGAGGTGTCTTTTTATGAAGTCATTTAAAGTTTATATATATATATATATATATATATATTAATTTTGTTTTATTAGTATTATTAATATAATAAAACATAAAGCTTTTAATATAAAAAATGTAATACTTTTATAAAGTTATTTGTTTTATTAGACAATAATTAGAATATATTATATTTTATTATGCATAGTGTTTGCATAGTGTTTTTGCATAGTAAATTTTTTTTATATAAAACAAATATTTTTATAAAGTTATTTATTTTATTAGACAATAATTAGAATATAATATATTTTATTATGCATAGTGTTTGCATAGTACTGCGATAGTGTTTACATAGTAAAATCTTTTTATATAAAACATAATACTTTATTTTATTAGATTTTAAATAATATATATATATATATATATATTATATTATATTTTATCAGTATAGTATCCTATCTATTTTCCTATAAATAGGATGCTTAGTTAGAATTGAAATCACACCAAAAGTTCAGAGAATTCTCCTTCTATAATCTTGAGCGTATTTCTTTAGAGTTTTAAGAAACTTTGAGCGTAGAAAGCAGTATAAGTTTTCTTCAAGTATATCCCCGCCTTACTCATCAGAGTACTCTTCTTTATAAGGTAAGGGATATTATTTGTTGTACTCGTAAGTTGTATTATTTCTTTCGTATTCATGAAGAGAACTTCTGTTATTCCATTCTTTATTATTCTGTTAGAATAACCTGTATATGAGAAGTACCGCATACACGGTAAAATTCTTCTGTTATTCCATTCTTTACTATTCTGTTGGAATAACCTGTATATGAGGACTACCCTATACTTGGTGAAATTCTTCTGTTATTCCATTCTTTATTATTATGTTGGAATAACCTGTCTATGCGAAGAACCGCATACATGGTGAAATTCTTCTATTATTCCATTCTTTATTATTCTGTCAGAATATCCTATATGTGCGTTTATGCATGACCGGGTTCCATTATTTATTATTCGTTTGGGAATAATCTGTCTGTGCGATCTATCGCATACATGGTGAATTCTTCAGTTATTCCACTCTTTATTATTTTGTTGGAATAACCTGTCTATGTGGATTACCACATGCATGGTAAATTCTTCAGTTATACCATTCTTTATTATTCTGTTGGAATAACCTGTCTATGTGGATTACCATATGCATGGTGAATGATCGTTTGTATTCATTCCTTATTAAATTATGGAAATGATCTGTTTACGTGGATTATGATGAAAATCATAATAAAAGCATTGGACTGATGAAAATCATTGGGTATATGTAGTATTAGTAAGTGTTATGATGAGTTATGTTGGTTATTATGTGAAAACATGAAAGTTTCTTAGAAATCACAAAGGGTTAAAAATTAGATTTTGGTGAAAATGGAACATTAAATTCAATTAACCATATCTCCTATTATATTTTGAATTTTTGAGCATGGTCAAGTTTTAGAGTTAGATCTATGAGTTTTCTAACTTATCCAAGTGGAATCACTGGAAAAAGGTTTTGTAGATTTTCATATGGACTGATTTTAGCAAAGGAGTCAAAAACTGCAAAGTACCAAAAAGCTACTGCCCAGTCATATCCTACCAAGATTTGGGAATTTCTGGAGTTAAACTTGAGGTAGCTAATTTCTTAAGGAATTAATTAGAAATAAATTTTTGAAAAATACTTGAGGGAGTTGAAAAATTATAAAAAAATACTTGTTGTGTATGAAATATATGTATATATATTTGGACAAAGGATAGAAAAAATAATAAGTTGAGTTGGTAATTTTTAATGAAAATGGTTTAGTTAAAAACATATGAGTTAAATATGTTATGTTAAGTAACGAAATTGGAAAATAGGATTTTATGGCTTGAGAATCCTAATAGGGTACATGCAGATTTTTGATGAGGGATTTGATCATTGGTGATGAAATTTTATGAGTATGACATTTTTGAATGATTAAATACATTATTTATAAATTGTTTATAAGTTTAAGAAGTGATTAAAATATTGTTATAATATTAATAATATTAGATGATGAGTTTATAGTGATTGATAATATTTGGATAAATTTAAAGTCTTTAATATTTATCCTTGTTTTCGTTTGATGAATGCTTATATCATTGTCATCATCCTCCTGCTTATATTGTGATGAAAGTCATCTTTGGCTTACGTGCATAGATGGACATGGTATGATTATGACCAGGGATCATTCGGTATAATCATGACCTGTAATGTTGTAAATGATGTGGTAAAAGTCCTCAGTGGCCTGTAGTGCATTAATGGACAGTCTTTGGTAGGATTATGACCAGGGATTATTCAGTATAGTCATGACCATTGATGATTTAATAAATATCTTTGGCCCGTAGTGCAGGGTTGACTCGATGATGTGGTTTATTTATTACGCTTAGTCTCTGCGATAAAATTGATGAAAACATTTTAAATCATAGAAGATAGTAGATATCATGCTCTACTTGACTCTTCTAATGGATTGCTTATTCCGCTGCAGTTAAACTTGATGTCTATTGTATTTTATCAGTTTAACATTATTGAAGGCTAATGATAATTTATCTTGCATTATCTTAGTCATAATATTTCTTACTGGGCTGGTTGAGCTCACCCTTTTGCTTTCATTGTTCTCTTCAGGAAATGAGAACGTAGCGGGGACTAGTCGAGGAACGGAGTGACGGTCCAGAGGATAACATTAGTAGTCCTTACTATTGTATGAAATAGTGTGTTAATAAATGTATTGAGGACTTATTTTGAGTTTGAATACTGTCTAGAAGACAATATTTGTATTAAAACTCACAGCTCATGTTGTATATTTAAGATTGTATTTGTATTCTGTACCATGTATTTGGCGACTCAAGATGGGTGATGTATACCCATTTTTGGGGATGTCACAGTTGGTATCAAAGCTTAGGGATATGATCCCTGGCTAAGATGTGAGACAAGAACTAGGAGGGGAGAGACGAGGAATTCCTTCGCTAATATGACCTACCTAAGTTTATTTGGTATTTAATTGGTCGGTCAGAGTATAAGGATAATATGTGATATGTTAATTAACCCTTGTTTTGTGACAGTGTTTGAAAATGGCATCTAAAAATGTTGAGATAAGAAATGGAGAAAAATAATATGACCGTATCGCAGTACGAGGCTAAGTTTGCGGAGTTATCCCGTTTTGCATCCCATTTGGTCGATAATGAGGAGCGAATGACGCGAATGTTTCTAAGAGGTTTGAAACCCGATATACGTCAATACCTCATTTCTCATCAACTTTGTTTATATTCAGATGTTGTGAATAGGGCTCAGTGAAAGTAATATGCACACAAGCCAATCATGTTTGATGATAAAGCATATACTTTGTAACAATCTTATTCATTTATTAATAAAAAGTATTAATTTATTAAAGGCTTTTAATTATCTATACGATGATCTTTGTTTTATAATATGTGATAAACCCATAGTTTTAAGCAATGCTTTTAGAATAATGATGATGATCATTCTAATGAGATCTAAATTCTTAGAAAGCTTAAAACTAAAATAGTTCCCAATCATTGGATTACTAAATTGGGGATTAGTGAATCCGGATAGATTGGTACATACGTTGCTTCTTTCATTGGATGAGGATGATTGATCTCATGATCATTTGTGTGGAGACACTAAAGCAAGTATGTAGGTGCTTATTAGAGAATAAGTTCATCGAATGTGGCTCGCTAAGGAATACCTAATGGAGTTTTATTTGCTGTCAATAGGAATTCTGTAGTGATAGTAGTACAAGTGATCCTTGGACTTGAGATCATCATAGTATCTTGTGTATGATGAGTTATACTTTGACTTATTCCTTAAGACCCTTAGGGTATATCAAAGGGTATGCTTGGGTATAATAAGTTGTACATGGAGATAATGTATGATCAATAAAGAATCTACCACTTCTAATAAAAGAAGAGAAATGTCCTATGTGATTCGATAAATGACAACCCAAAGAGTCCTTGGTTATAGGCGTAATGAAATTAGAAAGGAGTTTCTAATTTGCATTATTTGAGTTGTGCATTAAGGATCGAAATACATATAATTAAATAAAATAAGACTTGTGTAATTCCATGTCTTATATTTAATTGGGACATGTATGGTGGAAGGATTGAATTATGACGGTAACTATTTATTCAAAGGTTCTTTAATGATTAATGTTGAAATCTATATTATCCGGAAAGTCGTTGATCGTTAGGGGAGGCTTATCCCTATTGTAGAATAAATATTATTTATTTAAATAAATTAATTGTTTAATTTATTTATTTAAATAAGATTAGAATTGTTCGAATTGATTTATTCACAACTGGGTTTAATATGGAGAACCTAAAGGGTCACACCATAAAAGGAAGAATAATTATTTAAGAAGTGAATGGCATAATCGTAATAATATAAAGTTATGTATATTTAATTTAATCTATGGTGATAGAATAAATTAAATAGCTTAATATTTATTATTTAATATTTTAGAAATATTAAATATAAATTAATAAGAGGAGTCTTATTAATATTATTACAATTATTATTATTTTAATTTCTAAAAGAGTTTAGGAATTAATTTAATATAAGTACTCTCATTTATTCCTAATTGGATTAGGAAGGAAAATTAGTTAAAGGAGTTTAATTAATTATCCCTAATAAGATTAGGAGCTTAATTAATTAAAAGAATTTAATTAATTAAATAAATCCCAATTCCTTAATTGTTAGGTGGGTTGCCCACATCTATAAATAAGAGGAGTCTTATTATGGGTGTGGGGGTTGTTGATTTTTACAACGACATAATTCCAATTTGTGGAGAGTACCCTTTTCTATAGAGATAGAAAACTAGGGTTTGAGCCAAATACCCTTTTTCTTGAATCATTATAATTCTTGGTGGATCACCCTCAGAGGCCAAACATATGGGTGGCTAACGTTGATCAAAGGAAGGAGCAAAACCCCGGTGGATTCAAGTTGAACGCGAAAGGATTTGGAGGTGAACTTGTACCTGAGGAAGCTCGATCTTCAAGGGTATGATTTTATTCTTTATCTTTTCGTTTAATTAATAATTATGCATAAAGGGTGATCCGGGTATATGGTTTGTAAAATTTTTAAACTCTAATTTTTACACGCTTCCGCTTAATTTGTGCAATTTGATTGCGCCCATGAATATTACAAACCTAACACTCAGTTATTGGAGTGCGATAATGAGTCAGCACAACCAAAAGGCAACGACCAACAACACGATAATAATCGTACCGGTGGCAACAACCATCGGAACAATGATAACCATCGTGGGGGAAATTATCATGCCAAGAATGGTAACCACTTCGGTGGTAATCATGGCCAAGATAATAGGAGTTGAAATTTCAAGAAGAGAAGATTTAACGATGATGGAAAGACGTCAGCACCAGCACCTGTTGTTAAGGAAGGAGAACGACCACCGGTCGTATGTTTCAAATGCGGACAGGAGGGACACATCCCATCCAAACTCAGACGCAAAGAATCCAAAGCGTGTTTCAATTACGGAAGGGAAGGTCACCTAGCTCGATTTTGTCGTGTAGTGAAGTCAAGTCCAGTTGGGATAATGATGCTAAAGGATGTCTCAAACAAGTCAAAGCCGGTAGTTTAACTGAGAGCGTTTGTCAAGGAACCCGAACGAAGTTATCACGGGTAAGTTAATCATAAACGCTTATGAAGTCTATAACTTATTCGATACCGGTTCTACCTATTCTTTTATCTCTCTTGCTTGCGCTTAACGTTTGAATTTGACTCCTGAGAAATTAGACTTTGACTTATCTGTTGAAACTCCGTTAGGAGAAACCTTCGTTACCTCCACTGTTTATAAATCTTGTTTGATTCAAATCGACATTTTCACGTTACCTGTCGATCTTATCTCTTTGAAAACACTTGCCTTTGATGTGATTTGAGGAATCGATTGGTTAACTACTCATCAAGCTTTTCGTAAGGTTGTTAGCTTTCATATTCCTAACCAACCTGTTATGAAAATTCAAGCAACCAAACCACTAAAGTTAATCACTATTATATCAAGCCATAAGTAAAGAGCCCTGATCCTTTCATTGTTGACTTCCTTGGGTGGAATGCACCGAAGCCAGACTTTCCATAGGGGACGTTGTGAATGACGATGGAAAGTTGATAGGTATCAATGTGACGTGTTATCCAAGTCTTGGATGAGAGTCACAGCTTTGAATGATATTTCTATTGTTAATAAATTTCCTGACGTATTCTTGAAGACCTCTTAGCCTACCCCTAGAGCGTGAAATTGAATTTTATATTAACCCCAGTACAAAAACCCATTTTATATAACTTACAAATAATGAAGATATAGTTAAAGACTCTAGGGACCCACGTGAAGATAACGACTATACGAGTAGAATCGACTTTAATCGATAAAGTTAAAGCCGCTCAAGCTACATACTCAGAGTTAATGAATGTGAAGAAGAAGGTTCAAGAGGGCGTTATTCTAGAAGAAATAATCGACGAAGAGAGGAAATCTTAATCCTCAATTCATTGGCCCATTTTTAATCCTCGATCGAGTAGGAACTGTGGCCTATAGACTCGCTTTACCGCCAAGTATGTCTCGTGTTCATAACGTTTTTCACATATCCATGTTACGTAAATATGTGGAAGACTCGAACCACAATATTAAATTAGAACTAGACGAGATAGCAGAAGATTTAACATATGAGGAGATACGTGTTAAAATCTTGGATAAGAAGGATCGTGTTCAACACTCAAAGGTTATACCTCAAGAGTTAGAATCTGAAATGAAGTCAAGGTATCCTTACCTCTTGAGATACCAGTGCGTCACGTAAATTTCGAGGGAAAAATTTCATAAGGAGGGAGATGTAAAACCCCAAATTTTACTTAATAAAGATTTAATTTTCTCAAAATATTTTTTTGAATATTATGGTGTGGATTTGAGATAATGTTATAGTTGTGGGTAGTATTTATAAATTTTTCAAAGTATGCAAGTTGTTATATAATATTCGATTGGTCGGGGAATATTCTTTTTATCGGGGAATATCCGTACGACGGTACAATCATTGGTGGACCCCACAACGGAATTATTGTCGGATTGAGATAACGACAAAAGTATTTTTATAAAAATAACGGCGGAAGTTTTACCGTTAAAACTGTTGAACTACTCGGTAGTAAAAGTACTGTAATACGCGTGGTTGCATAGTAGCACACGGTATTGATTATTGATGCTTATGTGAGAAGTCACTCAGTTTTGTTCAATTATTGCTACGAAGAATTTCACGCATAGTATCTCACGTTATTTGATTCAATTATTGTCGATATTTTATATATTATTAAATCAATAATTGAGATAACAAAGTTATTAATATTATTATTTGCAATATTAACGATGTCTAGAAGTTCTGCCAAGGAGAGGTTTGGTCACCTAATTGCGCGCCAATAGGGAGAAATCCTTATTGAAAAGCCCCTCTTTCCTGGGAACGACCTGGTCGATTAATATTGTGAATTATAATAATGATGATAAATGTTGTTAAATATATTGAGGTGTTTTTTTATGAAGTCATATTTATATATATATATATATATATATATATATATATATATATAAATTATGTTTTATTAGTATTATTAATGTAATAAAAAAGAAAAGCTTTTATATAAAATGTAATATTTTTATAAAGTTATTTGTTTTATTTAGACAATAATTAGAATATATTATATTTTATTATGCATAGTATTTGCATAGTGCTCGTATAGTGTTTTCGTAGTAAAATCTTTTTATATAAAAGAAAATACTTTTATAAAGTTATTTGTTTTATTAGACAATAATTAGAATATAATATAATTTTATGCATAGTATTTGCATAGTACCAGATAGTACTGCATAGTATTTCAGATAGTAAAATCTTTTATATAAAACATAATACTTTTATAAAGTTAATTATTTTATTAGATTTTAAATAAAATATATAAATATATAAATATATATATATATATATATATTATATTTTATTGTATAGTATCCTTTCTATTTTCCTATAAATAGGATGCTTAGTTAGAATTGAAATCACACCAGAAGTTCCGAGAATTCTCCTTCTATAATCTTGAGCGTATTTCTTTAGAGTTTTAAGAAGCTTTGAGCGTAGAAAGCAGTATAAGTTTTCTTCAAGTATATCCCCGCCCTACCCGTTGGAGTACTCTTCTTTATAAGGTAAGGGATATTATTTGTTGTACTCGTAAGGGGTATTATTTCTTTTGTATTCATGAAGAGAACTTCTGTTATTCCATTCTTTATTATTATGTTGGAATAACTTGTATATGCAAACTACCGCATACATGGTGAAATTCTTCTTTTATTCCATTCTTTACTATTCTGTTGGAATAACCTGTATATGCGGACTACCCTATACTTGGTGAAATTCTTCTGTTCTTTATTATTATGTTGGAATAACCTGTCTATGCGAAGTACCGCATACATGATGAAATTCATCTATTATTCCATTCTTTATTATTCTGTCTTAAATATCTCCGTCTCGTATGCTTACGCACGACACGGTTCCGTTATTTATTATTCTGTTGGGAATAACCTGTCTGTGTGATCTATCGCATGCATGGTGAATTCTTCAGTTATTTTATTCTTTATTATTTTGTTAGAATAACCTGTTTATGTGGATTACCACATGCATGGTGAATTCTTCAGTTATTCCATTCTTTATTATTCTGTTGGAATAACCTGTCTATGTGGATTACCACATGCATGGTGAATGATCCTTTGTATTCATTCCTTATTAAATTGTGTAAATGATCAGTTTACTGGGATTATGATGAAAGTCATAATAAAATCATTGGACTGATGAAAATCATGGGTATATATAGTATTAGTAAGTGTTATGATGAGTTATGTTGGTTATTATGTGAAAACATGAAAGTTTCTTAGAAATCACAAAGGGTTGAAAATTAGATTTTGGTGAAAATGGAACATGAAATTCAGTTGACCATATCTCCGATTATATTTTGAATTTTTGAGTGTGGTTAAGTTCTAGAGTTAGATCTATGAGTTTTCTAACTTATCCAAGTGGAATCACTGGAAAAGGTGTTGTAGATTTTCGTATAGATTGATTTTAGCAAAGGAGTCAAAAACTGCAAAGTACCAAAAAGCTACTGCCCAGAAATTTAAAAGGGCATTTTCGGCCACTTAATTTGTGAGAAAAATTCTAGCCTTTTGGGAGGAAATATATGGTATAAAGTACCTCCTGTCGAAAAATGAGCTCATTCCGACTTAAAATGAGCAAGTTATGACTATTTCAATATTTAGGTTTTTCCAACGAAAAATGCTATAACCAAAGTTCTATAACTCTGATGACCATGAAATTTAAATTAGAAGCTCACGTTAACATGTGTAAGATCCTGCCAAGATTTGGGAATTTCTGGAGTTAAACTTGAGGTATCTAATTTCTTAAGGAATTAATTAGAAATTAATTTTTTAAAAATACTTAAGGGAGTTGAAAAATTATAAAAAAATACTTGTTGTGTATGAAATATATGTATATATATTTGGACAAAGGATAGAAAAATAATAAGTTGATTTGGTAATTTTTCATGAAAATAGTTTAATTACAAACATATGAGTTAAATATGTTATGTGAAGTAACGAAATTGGAAAATAGGATTTTATGGCTTGGAAATCCTATATAGGGTACATGCAGATTTTTAATGAGGGATTTGATCATTGGTGATGAAATTTTATGAGTATGGCATTTTTGAATGATTAAATGCATTATTTGGTAAAGTGTAAATAATTGAAATAAATTGTTTATAAGTTTAAGAAGTGATATCATGCTCTACTTGACTCTTCTAATGGATTGCTAATTCCGCTGTAGTTAAACTTGATGTCTATTGTATTTTATCAGTTTAACATTGCTAAAGGCTAATGATAATTTATCCTTCATTATGTTAGTCATAATATTTCTTACTAGGCTAGTTGAGCTCACCCTTTTGCTTTCATTGTTCTCTTTAGGAAATGAGAACGTAGCAGGGACTAGTCGGGGAACGGAGTGACGGTCCAGAGGATAACATTAGTAGTCCTCACTATTCTATGAAATAGTGTGTTAATAAATGTATTGAGGACTTATTTTGAATTTGAATATTGTCTAAAAGATAATATTTGTATTAAAACTCACAGCTCATGTTGTATATTTAAGATTGTATTTGTATTTTGTACCATGTATTTGGCGACTCAGAATAGGTGATGTATACCTATTTTTGGGGGCGTCACATTTTATATATATAAATACTTATATATTATTATCATCAAACTCTGTTTGATTGAGCCTGGGTATAATATCTGGTGCGTTTATCTCTTATATATATATATTTATATATATTTACTATTGATGAACAGTAAAACAGTGCTAACTTTTTACTATGCATGGATGCTTTCGACAAATTTTGACAAAATGGCCGAATCTTTTGACTTAGTGGATGCTTTCGGTGGAAAAGCTAGAGCACGCGTATGTGACTCTGAGATGCTTTTGGTGGAAGAGCATCTTTTGACTGGAAGGCTACTTTTGGTGAAAAGCAAGAACAATAAATAACTGAAACGTCAGGTAAATGGGTCCTGAGCATCATGCAGGTTAATGGTCCTATATGGGTCATCATCATCCTACTCGCCATTACCAGCAGTGGAACCATGAGAAGAAGAAGATCACTCCGATGCTTCTACCTCTTCAGGTAACTGAGAAATTCTATCTTGAATGGTCTGAGCCATGACTTTCAAATCTTTAACTTTGGAATTTTTTATATTAGAGATATCAAGGGAGCATGAAGAACATGTTGGACTAACTCTTGACTCTGTTGTTTTATTGGAAGATCCTTTGTCCTGGATTAATTTAACTGGCACAACATGAAGAGGGACAGAAGGAAATTCTTTCTGAACTTGACCTACAATCCTATTAACATCAAATTTATCCCATCACTTAACAAAGAATTGGCGGACAACCATAGTTACTGGAAAAACTTCGGTAGTTATAATAAGATGTGTATAAGCAGGAGATTGATGGATTATTTCTTTGACTGGAGTGAGAAGGTCGTGCTGCCATTTAAGAATCCAAGGAATCTTATATTTACTAATAAATTGTAACAGTACTGGGATACCTTCATACCTTTACTGATATTTACTATGGTTATAGAAATGACTAAGTTGAGCTCTTAGTGGAGAGGGAAGGAGGTCAAAAGAGGAACCAAATCTTAACAACCAAAGAGAAAACCAAATTGGAAATTAACTTTTTAACTTGTGGTCAAATTGTTCAAACCACGAATAAATGTGACTGGTTTTGATAGAGGAAGATCTTGTTCCATGCTTCCGTATAATCATAATAACAAAATGAGTTATTTTGATTAGAAATCTATTGAAGATCAGATGGATTATTACCCCCAATCAGTTTTCGGGATAATATGCTTAATGTATAAAGAGTGATAAAGGACTTTAGTTTCATCATCCCTAGCAGAAATGGGCTTGATGAAAACTGACTTGGTTTCAAATAGGACATCCTTATAATACGCAAGGGATTTATAAGGAACAAGAGGAATGAAATGCCATCGCAGAGGAAAAAACTGGGAAACAAGTTTAATGGGATTATCTTTGGGTTTCATATGGGGTTTAATATGAAATAGGTTGTTTTCCCAATTGAATTTGTATTGGGAAAAAGGATTAGTAACTATAGTTGAGGCTGCTTCTTTGGAAGGGTTACAGAATGGATCAATGGGTTTGGGATTACTTGCAAGAACTGAACTAAAAGGCCTAGGAAAAGTTCCAAGAACCTGGAATTTATTAACTGGGTTAACTGAAGGGATTGGGTTAACTGGGTGTGGAACCAAAGTTCCTTTAGGTTTATTACTTGGGCCTGAAGGGTGGCCCGAACCGCGAGAAGAAGAACCTCCTCTCACACTCATTCTGACTAAAGGGTATATATATATATATATATATATATATATATATATATATATATATATATATATATATATATACGAATTCTGCTCAAAAGCAATCCCCTTAAATGACATTACTCCCTTAAAGAGCATTCCTATTTAAAGGCTCGCTCCGTGTTTTTTTTTAAAAGGCTCACTCCTTGGTTTTTCATTCTCTCTCCTCATGACTGAGCTCTCAAACTATTCCCCTTTAGAAAATAAATTGCTGCAAAATCGAAGCCCTTAAAATCGATTGCTGCAAAATCGAAGCAAAACTTCTCCACAGAAATCGAAGTCGAAGCCCTCGAATCGGAAGCCCGTCGCCACCGAAGCCAAGCCCTAGAAATCTCAGTTCCCTTCTCTCTACCGCCGTCTTCGCCCTTTGTCTCCTCCTGTCGTCCAGCTCTAACTCAGCCGCAGGTCTGTCTTCTATCAAAATATGTAATATTATATATATACACACATATAATCAAATTGTTCCTCTGTTCTTCTCATCATAAGGTTATTATTGAAGTATTCATTGAGATTTAGGAAACTTTGTGCCTCGCATAGCACTAATTCGTAACATTATGCTCTTGCCTTTTTTGCTTCAATATAAGATTTAGTCTATTATGACCTGCACTCAGTATGCAATATCTTTGTTGTATGGTAAAAGGATATCATAATAACTGGAGACTATGTAATGGAGATAATGAATTTTTTTAGGAGAAAATTGGAGATAACTGGAGAATTTTGTTAAATTTATTTTTAACATTTTTAACCATCCAAGTATTGTACAATGAATAAAGATAGTCATGAGAGGCAACTTTTGAAAATAGGAGAAAAAAGTACTACGCTTGTAATGGGCATCTACTGCCCATTACTATAATCCCACTACACCTAAATTTTTTTTTGTAGTGATTTGGATTTTGGGCATTCTGGGTTTGTTATAGTTTTCAAGAATTGATTTTTTTTTGGGGGGTGTTTGTGATTTATTGGGAATGGTTGGTTTATTGTGATTAAAGTTTAGTTTGTTATTGTGATGTATTTAGTTTGCTTATAACATAAACTCCTTGATTAGGCCAACAAACTAACATCGAATCCTCGATTGTAATTTACTTATGCCCTGAAAACATAAAAATGTTTGATTTCTTTAATTCTCGGGTCTTGCTACTTGCTAGAGAGAGCTATATGTATTATCTTTGGAATGTTGTTTTGTTAATTGACTGTTTTATATTTTCACTTTTTCTTTTATAATGACTAGAAATCTTTTATATAATCTTTGAAGGATGGTTGTTACTTTTTGTTTCCTAAAAAGAAGCTCATTAGATTTTGTTTGGTATTATCTTACAAATGTCCCTTGAACATTTAACTGATCTTCTAATTGAAGTAATAAGCTTGGTATTCTATTGTTGTTGCCTAGAGATTTGATTTGTGTTCCTCGTGCTAGTAAAGCAAAGATTGCACCATTATCATTGGTGGCATGATATTCTGAAAAATGGAAAAAAAAATTCACTACATTTGAAACCTTTATTATATATTTGAGCAGAAGATCTCTTTTAGCACATACTAGTTTCTCACATTGCTCAAGGAGACACCCGTGCGTATCTATACATTAATGGCACGCAATTAGGTGACTAAACTCCTTTCCTAGATAGAACTTCCTTAGACATTGCCAATAATGTTATCTAATAATATTGTAGGTTACGCCATCTTTGTACATTGACAAACTAATAGGTATCAATGTGAGGTGCTATCCAAGTAAAGGGATGAGAGTCTAAGTTGGATTTGTCATCTACAGCGATGCTTCAGAGGTTTAGGATGTTTTCTAATGAAATATGGAAAAGTCATAGCCTATGCCTCTCGATAACTCATAGAATGTGAAAGAAATTATCCTACTTATGATCTAGAGTTGGTAGTAGTCATTTTCGCGTTAAAGACCTGGAGATACTACTTGTATGGGTAGAAAGTGGAAATCTATGTAGATCATAAGAGCCTTAAATATTCCTTCACTCAAAACAAACTTAACATGCGCCAAAGACTTTGGCTCGAGCTATTGAAAGATTACGATCATACCATTCAATACAAACTTAAAATAACGAACGTGCTAACTAACGCGTTGAGTAGAAGATCATATGCGGTTATGAGTATGACGTTGTTAACACAAAGACCCATTTCGTATGACTTACAAATGATGGAGATAGAGTTAAAGACTTTAGGGACCCACGTGATGATGTCAAATATATGAGTAGAACCGACTTTAATCGATAAAGTTAAAGCTACTCAAGCTATAGACCTAGAGCTGATAAATATGAAGAAGACCCGAGCCACATTATTGAATTAGAACCAGACGAGACAGACAAAGATTTAACGTATGAGGAAGTACCTGTCAAGATCTTGGATAAGAAGGAGCATATTATACGCTCAAAGGTTATACCTCAAGTCAAAGTTTTGTGGAGAAACCACGATATTGAGAAAATGACCTGGGAGTTAGAATTTGAAATGAAAACAAGGTATCCTCACCTCTTCGACATACCAGGTACGTAAATTTCAGGGACGAAATTTCATAAGGAGGGGATATTGTAAGACCCCGAATTTTATGAAATAAATGTATTTAATTTCTCTATTCAGTAAATGGTTAAATTGATAAAAGGTTAAAGTTAAGAGTGATATGTGAAAAATTTTCAAAGTAAGCAAGTTGATATAAAATATTCGTTGTGTTGGGGAATATTCGTTTGGTCAGGAAATATTCTTTTTATCGGGGAATATCCGTATGACGACACAATCATTGGTGAACCCCACAACGGAATAACCGTCGGATATAAAATGCGACAGAAATAACCTTTTTATAAAAATAACGGCAAAACTTTTACCATTAACTATTAAAATATTGGTGATAAAAGAACAATAATACGCGTGGTTGCACGGTAGCACACTGTATTGTACAGTATCTCTGATTTTTGATGCTTACATAAGAAGTCACTTAGTTTTATAATTATTACAACAGTAGTTGCTGCATAGTATCTCATATTATTGATTCCATTATTGTCACAATATCATCTGCATAATATTTTATATTATTAAATTAATAATTGAGATGACACATTTATTCATATTATTATTTATATTATTGACAATGTCTAGAATGTTCTGTCGACAAAAAGGGTTTGGTCATCTAATTGCATGCCAATAAGGAGAAATATTTATCGGAAAGCCCCCTCTTTTCTGGGAATGATCTGGTTGTTAATATTGTAAGTTATATTATTAATGATGAATAATTGTTGAAGTATTAAGAATTTGTTTATTGAAGATAAGTGAATTACAAAAGTTAAAGGGGAATAATGCAAACTTGGAAAACTTTAGGGGTACCAAAGTGTAATAAGTAAATCAATCTAGACCACAGGTGGTGGTTTTAATAGTAAATCAATCTAGACCGTCGGTGGTGGTTTTAATAGTAAATCAATCTGGACCTTCAGTGGTGGTTTTAATAATAAATCAATCTGGACTGTCGGTGGTGGTTTTAATAGTAAATCAATCTAGACTGTCGGTTGTGGTTTTAATAGTAAAACAATCTGGACCATCGGTTGTGGTTTTAATAGTAAATTAATATGGACCGTCAATTTTAATAGTAAATCAATCTGGACCATCCGTGAATCAGTTACTATTTAGTCCATTTCCTTATAAATAGAAGCTTAATTCTTCTTTCATTCTCACCAATTTACTAAGACTCACAAGAGTATCGGTAGAGAGAGAAACTATAGAGAGAAAGAAGAAGAGTATTTTGCTACTTCACTATTGCAGTTTCCAGTCTTCTACTAAGGTAAGGGGTATTATTTCTTTCTTATTTATATTGAATATTATTTTTTGTATTCATCCTTTAATATGTGGGAATAACCTATCTACGCGGATTACGTATCGCATGACAGGTGAAAATCCATTTGTAGTTTCGTATGTTATTTCTTTTCATATTCTTAAATCTAAACTTATTATGGTAAGTATTGCTTCTATAATTCCTGAAATTAGTAGAATATCCTTGAGTTTTGCGCTTTATCTAGTATCATTTCTTTAAAATATTGGTATGAACTTTCTTATTAAAATTCAATAATTTTAGTCAGGATACTATTCACAGGTTACTATTCACTTGAGTATTATTCACTCAAGTATTATTCACTCGGAGATTCGGGGTACTTTTTATGTCGAGTTACTATTCACGAGTTACTATTCAATCAAGTACTATTCACTCAGGTATTATTCACTCGGGGATTTAGGGCACTTTTCATGTAGGGGTACTATTTATGAAGTACTATTCACTTTAGTACTATTCACCCGGGGTACTATTCATGACAAAAATTGATTTCTTTTCTGTCCAAATCATTTTTGATACAATATTATTCTTGAATTTTACTCCACAAAGCAGTATCATGTTGACAATTTGGACATTATTCAATTCTAGATAAATTGAATTATAAATCTTTAAAATTTATCCTTGCTCTCCTTTATTTGAATTCTTATATCATTGTCATCATCCTCATGTTTATATTGTGATGAAAGTCATCTTTGGCCTGTAGTGCATAGATGGACTATTGATCTGTATGATTATAACTATGTATCGGTATAATCATGACCTTTAATGTTACAAATAATGTGTTAAAAGTCCTCATTGGCCCGTAGTACATTGATGGATAGTGGTTGGGATGATCATGACCATTAGTGATAATAACGAATATCCTTGGCTCGTAGTGCATGGATAATTCATGGATGTGATAATAATGAATATCATTGGCCCGTAGTGCATGGATAATTCAGTGATGTGGATTATTTATTGAGCTGAGTCTCAGCGATAAAATATTGATGATTAACTTTTAAATCATAGAAGATAGTAGATATCATGCCGTACTTAACTCTTCTAATGGATTGTTTGTTCCACTGCAGTTAAACTTGTTGTGTATTGTATTCTATCATATTTTTCCATTTTGAGGACTAAGGATAATTTATTCTATATTATCTTAGTCATAATATTCTTTACTAGGCTAGTTGAGCTCACCCTTTGATTTCATTGTTCTCTTCAAAAAATGAAAATATAGCCGGGACTAGTCGGGGAATGGAGTGATGGTCCGAGATGGTGGCTATAGTAGTCCTCACTATTTTATAAAATAGTGTGATTATAATTATAATGAGGACTCTATTTGAGTTTGGATATTATCTACGAGACAATATTCGTCTTAAAACTCTCAGCTTACGTTTGTTGTATTGTATTAATGAAGGTTGTATTTGAATTTTTTACCATGTATTTGGCAACTCAGAATGGGTTGTTTATACCTATTTTTGGGGCGTCACATAACGTCTTTTGAACGAGCCAATTCCGACTTATAATAAGTAAGTTACGAGCCCAAAAAGGATTTGTATTGAAAAAACTTTAAAAAAATTCAAAGGCTTAGGGCCGGCGCTGTAAGACACCAACTTTTATGAATAAAGATGAATTTTCTATAATTATCATTTTTGAATATTATGGAATGAATTTGATATAATGTTATAGTTGTGAGTAATAATTATAAATTTTGCAAAGTGCACAAGTTGTTATATAATATTCGATTGGTCGGGGAATATTCATTTTAATAGGGAACATTCGTACGACGACACAATCATTGGTGGACCCCACAACGGAATTATTATCGGATTAAGAAAATGACAAAAATATTTTATGAAAATAACGACAACAGTTTTATCGTTAACTGTTGAAACACCCGGTGTTAAAAGTACAGGAATATGCGCGGTTGCATAGTAGCACACGGTATTGATTATTGATGCTTACGTGAGAAGTTACTCAGTTTTATTCAATTATTGCTTCAGTAATTGTTGCATAGTATCTCACGTTAATTGATTCAATTATTGTCGATATTTTATATATTATTAAATCAATAATTGAGACGACGAAGTTATTAATATTATTATTTGCAATATTAACGATGCCTGTAAGTTACGCCAAGGAGAGGTTTGGTCACCTAATCATACGCCAATAGGAGAAATACTTATTAGAAAGCCCCTCTTTCCGGGAACGATTCGGTCGATTAATAGTGTGAATTATAATAATGATGATGAAGTTTTGTTTTATTAGTATTATTAATGTAATAAAACAGTAAAAAAACTCTTTATATAAAATGTAATACTTTTATAAAGTTATTCGTTTAATTAGACTATAAATAGAATATATTATATTCTATTATGCATAGTGTTTTGCATAGTAAAATCTTTTTATATAAAATAAAATACTTTTATAAAGTTATTTGTTTTATTAGATTATAAATAGAATATATTATATTTTATTTAAAAGATTTTGTTTTATTAGAATATTTTATAGTAAACCAAACTGGACCGTCTGCTTAAAAGTAAATCAATACGGACCGTTCAGAATTAGTTACTATAGGTCCATTCTCCTATAAATAAGCTCATTCCTTTATTATTTCTTACTTAATTCATTTGTAACTCTGAGAGAGAAACTATAGAGAGAAAGAAGAAAAGTATTTCGCTACTTCACTACTCCTATATCAAGTTTGTTCTAAGGTAGGGGGTATTATTTCTTTTGTATTCATGAAGAGAACTTCGTTATTCCATTCTATATTATTCATTGGAATAACTCAGATATGTGGACTACCCTATACTTGGTGAAATTCTTATGTTATTCCATTCTTTATTATTATGTTGGAATAACTTTGCCTATATGAAGTACCGCATACATGGTGAAATTCTTACGTTATTCCATTCTTTATTATTCTCATTGAATAACATCATCGCAAGCACCGCATACATGGTGAAATTCTCGTTGTTATTCCATTCTTTATTATTCTCGTTGAACATCGTGGTATGCAATGCGTTACGCATGACCTAGTTCCGTTATTTATTATTCTCGCTGGAACATCCCTGTTGGTGCGTAATTTTGCTGACGACGGTTCCATTATTTATTATTTCATTGAATATCTCGTGCGTGCGTTACGCAGAGAGTCGGTTCCGTTATTTATTATTCATTGAATAACTTTGTTTGTCTTGGTCTATCGCATGCCCGGTGATTTTTTTTGTTATTCCATTCTTTATTATACTTAGTTGGTTAAAGTTTTGACTTTATACTCCATGAAATTAGTGGAATATCCTTGATATTTGCGCTTCATCCAAAGACTTTTCATGGAAATATTCTTCTGAGCATTCTTGAATTTTACTCTACTAAGAAGTATCAAGTTGACAATTTGGACGCTATTAGTTCCTAGATAAATCAATTCTTGAACTTGTTTTATTGAATTCTTATATCATTGTCACCATCCTCATGTTTATATTATGTTGAAAGTCATCTCGTGGGCTTCAGAGTGCATAGATGGACTTGGTATGATTATGACTGTGGATTATTCTTAAGATAATCATGCACCGTAATGTTACAAATGATGTGGAAAAAGTCTTCATTGGCCCGTAGTGTATTGATGGACAGTTGTTGGCATGATCATGACTATTGATGAATACACGAATATCCTTGGCCCGTAGTGCATGGATAATTTGTGGTTGTGATACTAATGAATATCCTTGGCAGAAAAGTGCGGGGATGATGTGGATTATTTATTAAAGTGAGTCCCAAATGATAAAAGTGATGAAAAACCTTTTAAATCATAAAAGATAGTAGATTTTATTCTCTACTTGACTCTTTTAATGGATTTCTTGTTCCACTGCAGTTAAACTTGATGTTTGTTATATTGTATCAATTTAACACTATTGAAGGCTAACGATAATTTATTCTATATTATCTTAGTCATAATATTTCTTACTGGGCTAGTTGGGCTCAGCCTTTTACTTTCATTGTTCTCCTCATGAAATGAGAACGTAGCAGGGACTTGTCGGGGAACATAGTGACGGTCCAGATAATAGCATTAGTAGTCCTCACTATTCTGTTAAATAGTGTGATAATAAATGCAATGAGGACTCAATTGAGTGTGGATATTGTCTAGATGACAATATTTCTATTAAAACTCACAGCATATGTTTTGTCGTATTTTACATGACTGTTGTATAATTAAGTTGTATTTAAATTTTGTACCATGTGTTTGGCGACTCAAGATGGGTGATGTATATCTATTTTGGGGGCGTCACAGGCACCGCAGCGCCTCCCAAGCCTATGAAAGTGGAGCCGTAGTGCTAGAATGGGGGACAAGACGTTGGATTGTTGCGTTGCAGCGCAACTTATAACAAAAGACACGGCGTCGCAGCACCGGTCCTAGACCAAAGGCATAAAAGAACAAAAATAAATACAAAAGAAATGGAAGTTGATTGAAGGTGAATTATGACCTTAATTAAACTTAAAGTATCATCTTAAAAGATTATTAAAACCTTATGTTTAACAATTAAAAGTTAACAAAAAGTTACGAAAACGTAAACACAAAGTAAGTTTAATAATACATACGGTAAACCATACGCACGTTAAATGGATGTTTGAGATTGCTTGAAATGTAATTACTTAAACATGGAATATGTAAGGTTACTTATAACAATAAAATGTTTTAAAACCATAATGAACGTTAACTAACCTAACGAATGTTAGTAAGTTAAGAAAACGGATAGTTAGACCGAGAAGAATGAGAAGATAGGTTAATGACAATACTTATTGATTGTTATGACCTAACATGATATGATATGTGACTATGTATGTAGAAACTTTAAAGACTCACAAGTAAAGTGAATTAACACTAGACGACGTTGAAGGTAAGTGTTCTGAATCCTTGTCTATACTTATTTTGGACAAGCTTTATGATTCATATATCATAGGCATGAATTGACATGCAAAGAAGTCGAAGCCATTCCCTTCGGCTAGACTAAACTTAGAGTATTTTGTAGATTTCATTATAATCTATCAAAATATTATTAATATTACTATTTTGTGCCAACTATTTTGGTATGAATTTAAAGAAAGGATGAGTGTGAATAAACAAATATTTTGTCGTAAAGCGACTAGCACATGAGGTTGCCAAAAATTAAACGTAGATACGTTTAATGTAGTAGTGTTGTACAACATAGAGTACTATAGGCTAATCACCTAGACGTGCTCGTAAGAAATGTCAAACTTATGGACTTGGTGCCGAGTTGTCCTTTTCAAAGAAAGAATGAAATGCTCAAGGTCTTTGACCAAACTCAAGGTTTAACTGATGATGTTCATCATTAAACATTTTAAAGAAAAGAGAAGTGCTATTTTGAATTATCTATAGTACTTCATAACTATTGATTTAGTTATAGAAGATATATATTTTTATGATTCATGCATGTTGCTTGATTATAATTGTTACACTTGTTGAGCTAGTTATGCTCACCCTTGCTTGAATCATATAAATGTAGCTAAGAATGAACGGATCGAAGGATATGGTAAAGAAAAAGGGAAGGCCAAGGAGGACAAGTAGTTATCTTTATAATAGAATAGTAGTACTTTTGTATTAATTTGATACTATGACGAAGAACATATGTAATGGTTATAAAGAACCTGGGAAGAGAAATATTATTATGTAATACATAGAAGAAATATTCACTCTATTGATGTATTTCGATTGAATGTATGTGTGAACAATAACACCGTGTAACACCATCTATCGGGTTGGAAGATACATGGATTTGGGGGCGTCACATGTAAGACCCCAACTTTTATAAATAAAGATGAATTTTTCTATAAATATTATTTTTGAATATTATGGAATAAATTTGATATAATGTTATAGTTGTGGGTAATATTTATAAATTTTGCAAAGTAAGCAAGTTGTTATAAAATATTCGTTTGGTCGGGGAATATTCTTTTGTTAGGGAATATTCGATAACTACTCAATCATTGGTGGACCCCATAATGTAATTATTGTCGGATTGAGAAAACGACAAAAATATTTTATAAAAATAACTACGGAGGTGTTACCAATTAAAACCGTTGAACTATCGGTGGTAAAAGTACGAAGAATACGCGTGGTTGCATAAGTAGCACACCAGATTGATTATCGATGCTTACGTGAGAAGTCACTCAGCTATGCTTAATTATTGCTACAGTAATTGCTGCATCGTATCTCTTATATTATTGATTCAATTATTGTCACAATATCATCTGTATAATATGTTATAGTATTAAATCAATAATTGAGACGACAAGTTATAAATGATTAATAATTGTTGAAAGATTAAATATGTGTTGATGAAAAATAAAATGATTTGTGGTAAGTTTGATTATTTTTGGGGGCTCATATGTCATCATCTAAGAGTCTCTTCGTCAATAGTAATTACCTTTGTGAATAGTAATTACCTTCGCCAATAGTATTTACCTTCATCAATAGTAATTACCTTCGTCAATAGTAATTACCCTTGTGAATAGTAATTACCTTCATCAATAGTAATTACCTTTACCGCAGACGTCGAACCACTTGTCGCTTTTCACATTACAAAGGCCGAATCACTTGTCGTTTCACATTACAAAAGGCCGAACCACTTGTCGTTTCACATTACATGTACGCCAAACCACTTTTCTTTTCACATTATTAGTCGTCAAGCCACTCGCCTTTTCACACAAGAAAAGTGCTAAGCTAGAAATCTTCTATAAATAGAGGCCTAGTGCTTCATTATTTTCACTTAATTCATTCAAGCTATAGAGAGAGAAAGTATAGAGAGAATAAGAGAGAAAGAAGAAGAGTATTTTGTTACTACACCTTCCGTAAAGATTCAATCTCCTACCAAAAGTAAGGGGTGTTATTCTTTCTTATTCATGAAGAGAACTATTGTTATTCCATTGCTTATTATTCTCGTTGGAATAACTTATATACGTGGTTTACCCTATACTTGGTGACATTCTTCTATTATTCTCATTGGAACATCACGTCGTGTGTTTTTAGGACTGACCGGTTCTTTATTATTCTCGCTGGAACATCCCGCTCATGTGTTTTACACGGGACCGGTTAAAATCTTTTTATTATTCTCATTGGAACATCCCGTCTCATGTGTTTTACACAGGACTGGTTCCGCTTCTTTATCATTCTCGTTAGAATATCCTATCTCGTGTGTTTTACACCGGATCTGGTTCCATCTTTATTATTCTGTTGGAACATCCTGTCGGTGTGAATTTCACCTGACCTGGTTCCGTTATTTATTATTCTATTGGAATAACCTGTCTGTGCGGTCTATCGCATGTATGGTGATTTCTTTTGTTATTCCATTCTTTATTATACCCAGTTGGTTAAAACTTTGACTTCTATACTCCATGAAATTAGTGGAATATCCTTTATATTTGCGTTTCATCCAGTATCTTTTCATGAAAATATTCTTCTGATCATTCTTGAATTTTACTCTACAAAAGCAAGATCATGTTGATAATTTGGATGTTAATAATTCCGGATAAAATAATTCTTGAACTTGTTTTATTGAATTCTTATATCATTGTCATCATCCTCATGTTTATATTATGTTGAAAGTCATTTGTGGCCTGTAGTGAATAGATGGACTTGGTATGATTATGACTAGAGACTATTCGGGTGTAATCACGACCGTAATGTTGCAAATGATGTGATAAAAATCCTCAAATGGTCAGTAGTGCATTGATGGATGCTTGTTGGCATGATCATGACCATTAATGAATACACAAATATTCTTCGCCCGTAGTGCATGAATAATTGTGGTCGTGATACTAAAGAATATCCTTCAAAGTAAAAGGGGGTTGATTCGATGATGTGAAATATTTATTAAAAGTCGAGTCTCATCTATAACAAATGATGAAAAACCTTTAAAACCTAAAAGATAGTAGACTTTATTTTCTACTTGACTCTTTTAATGGATTGCATATTCAGCGCAGCTTAAACTGGTTGTCTATTGTAATTTATCGCTTAACATTGTTGAAGACTATTGATAATTTATTCTGCATTATCTTAGTTGAGCTCACCTTTCTTTCTTTCACCGTTCTCTTCGTGAAATGAGAATATAGTGGGACGAGTCGGGAAAACGAGTGATGGTCTGAAGATAGCATTAGTAGTCCTCACTATTCGTGAAATAGTGTGATAATAATTGTAATGAGGACTCCTTTTTGAGTTTGTATAATATCTAGTAGATTTATATTTGTATTTAAACTCACAGTTTATGTCGTATTGTACACCTACGCTTATGTTAGTAAGTTGTATTTAAATTCTATACCATGTAAGTGGCGACCCAAGATGGGTGATGTATACCTAATTTTGGGGGCGCCACGCTTGGTATCGAGCTTAGGATATGATCCTCGCTAAGATGTGAGAATAGTACTAGAGGGGAGAGACGGGAATACCTTCGCTAGTATGAGCTACCTAAGTTTATGTGCTATTTTATTGGTTGGTCGGAAGATAGGGATAATTTGTTACATGTCAATTAACCTTTTGTTTTGTGGCGAGATTCGAAAATGACATCTGAGAATGTTGAGAATAGCAATGGAGCGCAGGTGATCGTTGATTCACCACATATCAATAATCAGGATAATGTGCATCAGGAAGGCGACAATCCTCATGCAAACAACAACACTGACCAAATGATGAATGATCAAATGTTTAGAGGCTTTATGCAATTTATGCAACAAAGAAAGTAGAGAGACTCTGCCCAAAACGTAGGTGGAAACACGGAAAACTCTCGAGCGGTCACCGCTAAACAATTCAAGGAGCTGGGACCACCGAAGTTTAAGGGAGAGCCAAAACCACTTCTGGCGGAAGCATGGATAAAGCAGATTACCAAGATATTTGATGTCTTGGGATGCTTCGAGGAGCAAAAGGTTCCTTTCACGCTTTTATGTTATGCGAGAGAGGCGATTCTTGGTGGGAATCAGAAACGTACTCAACCTCTTCAGATCAAGATATCTTGGGAGAAGTTCCAGAGTCGTTTCAACGACAAATACTTTCCCGAAAGTATTCGCCACATGAAGGAGGTGGAGTTTATCAAGTTAGAACAAAACAATATGACCGTATCGCAATACGAGGCAAAATTTGCGGAGTTATCACGATTTGCGTCCCACTTGATGGATAATGAAGAAAGAATGGCTTGGATGTTTTTAAGAGGTTTGAAGTCGGAGATACGTCAACATCTTATTTCTCATAAACTGTGTTTGTATTCAGATGTTGTAAATAGGGCTCAGTTAGTGGAGCGCGATAACGAGTCAACGCAACTAAAAGAGAGCAGCCGGCAAAATTATAATACCAGCGAGACTAGTCATCGAAGCGGTGACAACAAGCGTGGAGGGAATCAACAGGCCAGATATGGTAACCACTTCGGTGGTAATCAGGGCCAAAACAATAAGAATGGACATTTTAAGAAAAGGAGATTCAACAATGATGGAAAGACATCAAGACCAAAGACCCGTTGTTAAGGAAGCAGAAAGACCACCTATCATATGCTTCAAATGCGGAGGAGAGGGACACATCAGTCCAAACTGCGCCATGCCGTCCAAAGCATGTTATAATTGTGGAAGAGAAGGTCACTTGGCTCGATTTTGTTGCCATCAAGACAAATTCAACTAGGATGGAGGCACCAAAGGTCAGTCCAGAAAAGTCAAACCTAGAAAGGCAAGGGAGGGACGGCGTTTGTTGTGACCTCCCAGAGAGCAAGGAACCCGAATGAGGTCATCACGGGTAAGCTTATCATAAACTCTAATGAAGTCTATACTTTATTTGATACCGGTTCTACCCATTCTTTTATTTCTCCTACTTGCGCGCCATCGATTAAATTTGACTGGAGAAATTAGACTTTGACTTATCTGTGGAAACTCCGTTGGGAGAAACCTTCATTACATCCACTGTTTATAAGTCTTGTTTGGTTCAAATTGGTACCCTCACATTACCTGTCGATCTTATTTCATAAAAAATACTTGCATTTGACGTGATTCTAGGGATTGATTGGTTAACTACTTGTCATGCAAAAATTGATTGTTTTCGTAAGGTTGTTAGCTTTCATATTCCTAATCAACCTATTATGCGAATTCAAACGACCAAACCATTAAAATCAATCACGGTCATCTCAAGCCATAAAGCTATTCGTTTATTGAAAAACGGATGTCAAGCTTTCTTAGCTCATGTCACAGATTTAAACAAAAATACGCCGCTTTTGAACGATATTTCTATTGTTAATAAATTTTCGACGATTCCCGAAGAACTTCCCCGGCCTACCCCGAGGCGTGAAATTGAATTTTGTATCGACCTTGAACCCGGTACAAAACCTATTTCCAAAGCCCCATATCGAATGGCTCCTATTGAACTTCAGGAGTTAAAGACCCAACTACAGGAATTGTTAGACATTGGCTTTATTCGTCCTAGTACTTCTCCTTGGGGTGCTCCTGTTCTATTCGTGAAGAAGAAAGATGGGAGTATGCGACTTTGTATTGATTATCGGGAGTTGAATCATGTCACCATCAAAAATAGGTATCCATTGCCACGTATTGATGACCTGTTTGACCAGTTGCAAGGAGCCAAATTCTTTTCAAAGATAGATCTTCGTTCTAGGATATCACCAATTGAAGATTAGAACCGCTGACATTCCAAAGACGGCTTTCAGAACTCGGTACGGGCATTATGAATTCCTAGTCATGTCCTTTGGATTGACTAATGCTCCTGCTGCCTTCATGGATATGATGAACCGAGTATTCAAGGAATATTTAGATCACTTTGTGGTCGTCTTTATTGATGACATCCTTATTTATTCCAAAAGCCGTGAAGATCACGAGCAACACTTGAGGCTGACACTCCAAAAGCTTCGTGAATATAAGCTTTATGCCATGTTGAAGAAGTGCGAGTTCTGGCTTGAAGAAGTAGCATTCCTTGGGCACGTGGTATCAAGTTATGGAATATCTGTTGACCCAACAAAGATTGAAGCTATTCAAAGTCGGGAACAACCTAAATCGATGACCAAAACGTAGCTTTCGGCTTAATTTGGTTATTATAGGAGATTCGTGGAAGGATTTTCTCGAATCGCTACTCCATCGACTCGGTGACTCGAAAAGATACAAAGTTCGGTTGGAGCGAAGAATGTGAGAAGAGTTTTCAAGAACTCAAGAGGAGACTTATTTCAAAGACTGTTCGACAATACCATCCGCTCGAACGGATTTGTCATCTCTGGTGATGCTTCGGGCAAAGGGTTGGGATGTGTTCTCATGCAACATGGAAAAGTTATAGCTTTATGCCTCGCGACAACTCAAAGAATATGAGAGGAATTATCCTACTCATGATCTAGAGTTGCAAATTTGTTGTCTTTGCACTTAAAATTTGGAGGCATTACTTGTATGGGGAGAAAGTGGAGATCTTTACGGATCATAAAAGCCTCAAATATTTCTTCAATCAAAAGGAACTCAACATGCGACAACGACGTTGGCTTGAAGTGTTGAAAGATTATGATCATACCATCCAATACCATCCTGGAAAAGCGAACGTGGTAGCTGACGCATTGTGTAGAAAATCATATGCAAGTACAAGTGCGATATTGTCAACGCAAAGGCCCATTTTGTGTGACTTGCAAAGGATGGAGATAGAGTTAAAGACTCCAGGGATGCATGTGTTAGGTTTGTAATATTCAAGAACGCAATCAAATTGCATAAATTAGCGGAAGCGTGTAAAAATCAGAGTTTAAAATATTTACAAACCATATACCCGGATCATCCTTTATGCACAATTATTAATTAAACGAAAAGATAAAGAATAAATCATACCCTTGAAGATCGAGCTTCCTCATGTACAAGTTCACCTCCAAATCCTTTCGCGTTCAATCTTGAATCCACCGGGTTTGGTTCCTTCCTTAGATCAACATTAGCCACCCAAGCGTTTGGCCTCTAGAGGTGATCCACCAAGGAAGAAGAAAATTCAAGAAGAAGGAGTATTGGCTCAAACCCTAGTTTTCTATCTCTATAGAAAGAGTGTACTCTCCCAACAATTGGAATTATATCGTATGTTGAAAAAGTCAACATCCACACTCACCCATAATAAGACTCCTCTTATTAATAGATGTGGGCAACCCACCTTAACAATTAAGGAATTGGGTTTTATTTAATTAATTAAATTCTTTTAATTAATTAAGCTCCCTAATCTTATTAGGGATAATTAATTAAACTCCTTTAACTAATTTTCCCTCCTAATCCTATTAGGAATAAATGAGAGTACTTATATTAAATTAATTCCTAAACTCTTTAAGAAATTAAAATAATAATAATTGTAATAATATTAATAAGACTCCTCTTATTAATTTATATTTAATATTTCTAAAATATTAAATAATAATATTAAGCTATTTAATTTATTCTATCACCATAGATTAAATTAAATATACATAACATATTATTACGATTATGCCATTAACTTCTTAAATAATTATTCTTCATTTTATGGTGTGACCCTTTAGGTTCTCCATATTAAACCTGGGTTGTGAATAAATCAATTAGAACAATTCTAATCTTATTTAAATAAATAAATTAAACAATTAATTTATTTAAATAATATTTATTCTACAATAGGATAAGCCTCCCAATGATCAACGACTTTCCAGATAATATAGATTTCAACATTAATCATTAAAGAACCTTTGAGTAAATAGTTACCAGACAATTCAATCCTTCCACCATACAATGTCCCAATTAAATATAAGACATGGAATTCTATGTCAAGTCTTATTTTATTTAATTATATGTATTTCGATCCTTAAATGCACAACTCCAAATAATGCAAATTAGAAACTCCTTTCTAATTTCATTACTCGCCGCCAAGGACTATTGGGTTGTCATTTATCGAATCACATAGACATTTCTCTTCTTTTATTAGAAGTGGTAGATTCTTTATCGATCATACATTATCTCCATGTACAACTTATTATACCCAAGCATACCCTTTGATATACCCTAAGGGTCTTAAGGAATAAGTCAAAGTATAACTCATCATACACAAGATACTATGATGATCTCAAGTCCAAGGATTACTTGTACTACTATCACTACAGAATTCCTATCGACAGCAAATAAAACTCCATTAGGTATTCCTTAGCGAGCCAACGCTTAGTGAACTTATTCTCTAATAAGCACCTACATACTTGCTTTAGTGTTCCACACAAATGATCATGAGATCAATCATTCTCATCCAATGAGCAAGCAACGATGTACCAATCTATCCGGATTCACTAATCCCCAATTTAGTAATCCAATGATTGGGAACTATTTTAGTTTTAAGCTTTCAAAGAATTTAGATCTCATTAGAATGATCATCATCATTATTCTAAAAGCATTGCTTAAAACTATGGGTTTATCACATATTATAAAACAAAGATCATGTAGATAATTAAAAGCCTTTAATAAATTAATACTTTTATTAATAAATGAATAAGATTGTTACAAAGTATATGCTTTATCATCAAACATGATTGGGCTTGTGTGCATACTACTTTCAATCTCCCACTTGCACTAAAGCCAATCGCCATGGTATCTTATACTCTTCTTCTCTAAGTGACGATTATCCCCTTGTTGGATAAGCTTTAGTTAATGGATATGTAATGTTGTTCATGAGAGTCCACTATCTCTATAGTGATTTCCCATCTTTCAATGATTCTAATAATCAAATGAAAGTGCCACAACACATGTTTAGATCCAAGATGAGACTTAGGAACTATTCCTAGTTCTCAGAATGAACTTTTAATCCAAACAATCAACTTGCAGACTTCATTTATAGCTATATACTTTGTCTTTATCACTAAACCAACAACTCTTTGTTTGTTTGGAACCTTTCCAATTCATCGCACTAATTATTCAAGGTAACACTTTACCTTAAAGTGGATTTTCGATCGTCTTGGTGCGTCTCGAAAAACTTGAGTCTCTGCAAAGCCTCTAGTTTTAATTTAGACCCACCATGTATGATCACATCCTTAGTCTTGGTTAAGAACTTTAAGATGTTTTTCATCGACTCACAAAGTGAACTTCTCCGTAATATGATCGATCAACATCGGTCTCGATATTTCATTGCATACATGATTGTCACTCATGCGACCTCTCTTTCGTGAGTCTGTGGGGACTATTAAGAGATACACTCCATAGCTCATCGACATGAGACATCTCTTGGAGTTTGCCATGCTAAACGACTTTAGCATCAAATGAATATACGTTCCTTGGGTTAAGTTGAGCATCCTTTTAAATCTATCTATATAGATTTATATCCCCAATTAAGATACTCTTCCAAATCATTCATGGAGGAATGTTTAGACAACTTTATCTTTACTGATTGTAGCATTGGAATGTCATTCCTTATCCGTAGTATATCAACATATAGTACTAGGAATGTCACGATGCTCCCACTGTCCCTTTTGTACACACTAGAACTCTTACCTCATCGTATGTAACTCTGGATCATCACCTTCTATGATGCGTACCTCATCATCATCATCTATGATGAATCCATACCTCCTAGGTATCTTCGGTACTATTCCGCATTTACGATTCGGATCCAGGTATACAATAGGTCTATCTACTGTGTTCCTCTTATTTGACTTATAGTGTTTTGTGGTTCTTGAACTTTTCAAGATCTATTATCCTCCCACTACCTCCTTCAATGATAAACGCCTTTATCTTAAGGCGCGCGTGTTTCGTAACAAACACCTTTTGCTAAGTAGAATTATAGAACATATACCCTAAACTTACTTTAGGATGTCCCACAAATCGACACTTGTCAAATCTTGTCCCAAGCTTATCCTTTTGAAACCTTTTCACATAAGTTGGAACCCCTTATCTTAACATACTTAAGATTAGGAATCCTCCCTGTCCATAACTTTTATGGAGTCTCAAATGGATTTTGAGGTTACCATTTTTTCGTAGATATGCGACCATTTCTAGGACATGATCCTGTAATGATACCGGAATGTCAGTAAAATCATTATGGACCGCACTATGTCCAACAAGGTACGATTTTTCCTTTCGGATACATCAATCAATTATTACGTATCATGAGGTGTCCATTATGAGAAAACCATTTGAGATGATCTAGAAATTTATTGCACAAGTATTTATTCCTTGATCTAATCAAAGAATCTTAATACTTTGTCAATTTGTTTCACTTCAATTCTTTGAACCTTTCAAATAATTCACACTTGTATTTCAAACAAATACACACATTCAACTCTTTGAATGATCATCTCCTTTTCTTATACTAATTTGTTCAATATGTAAAATTATTTTCATGTAAGTCAAGTATACAAAATTTATTAAGTAATATTCCATTCTATACAAAACATTATTATTATAAATAGAACAACAATTGTTCTTAATTATAATACCAAAAATTTTATTGTCCAACAATAAAATGGAAATAATGTTTTAACAAGAATTGGAATACAATAACAACTTATTGACTTAATAGATTTTTCAGTAGGCATTGCTAAACTATAAGTTTCTATGGCTAATATGGCAACCTTTGCTACATTTTCCATATAGGATTACTTATATTTGTTTAGCTTTCTACTTCGCTTGGTCCCTTCATAAATCTATATTTATGATAACCAAAGTCGGTATCCAATACCCAAGTAGAACCTTGACTTAAAGAAAAATTTATTTAAATCATGAACAAAATTGTATTATAAATAGAAACTTCACTAAGCTTCTTTGGTTAGCCTCTGCAAGATGCTTCTTGCAGTTTCTTTCCAGTGTCCAGGCTTATTGTAGTGGAAGCAAACTCCTTTGCTATCCATATCAGTTTTGTTCTTATTATCCTTTGTTTATGCCTTTCTATTTACCTTCTTTGAATCGTTCTTTATTTCAGAAGATCCTTTGGCCCCTACCAGTAAGACTTGATCTTTCTTGGTTGGAAAGTGACTCTCAACATTTTTCAACATGTTAAGCAAATCAGCAAAGCTGATATCTAGCTTGTTCATATGAAAAATTCACAACAATTGTGAAAGGAGTCCGGGAGTGAGTGCAAGATCAAATCTTGGCTCAACTCTCCATCCATGACAAAACCCAGTTGTCCTAATTGATCAATCAAATTGATTATGTTAAGAACTTTTTATCTGCATTTATAGTGCCATTGGCCATTCTAGATCGGAAGAGCTCCTTAGATATCCGATATCTATCACCCTACTTTCCTCACCATCAACTACTTGACGTGTGTGCGGGAATATAGTAGAAGTATCCATAGTTTCATGTCGACATCAAGCTTGTTACTCATGGATACGAGCATGATGCATCGAGCCAATCAGTGCATCATCTTGCCACTTTCTAAAAGTAGCAATCTCTTCCTCAGAGGCATTATTCGCAACCATTGCGAGGATAGGCGATTAATGACATAAGATAGCTTTTCAAACTATGAGAACTATTCTCAAATTCCTTAACCAATCCATTTAATTGATTCGTTAATTTAGCATCTAATATGCTTCGCAGATGATAGTAATTTTAGACATTGTAAAAATTCAGTAAATGAATTTGTAATTAACAACATTTTAACATACATTCTTTTATTAATTACCAAAATAATTTAGGTCTTGTTTTAAATTGGTATCTCCCACTATTTTCTTCAAACTATATTACCCTCACTTATATAGTTCGGCAAAATCTAATTAAAGATTTGCTAGTGAGAATAAGGATCCCATTTCAAATGTATATAGCCTTGTGGTGACACAACAAACTATATATAAATAAATAGGTAGACAACTTTTGTCAATTACATCAACTATGCAACTCCTTTTCTTTTTGCCTCTTAGATTATTTTGATCAAGTGGTGGCACATCCGAATCAAAATTATCCAAGTTAAGTCCAACCTAGCACTCCATATATTCAAAAAGAAAAATATCATCTTTGTGGTGACACAACAAAATAATATTGTTCAATTTTCTTTATAAGCATCAAATGTGATAAATTAACATCTTAAATACTTAATACTTGCCTTGTGGTGACACAACAAACTCATATTAAATATTTAATACTCTATTAATTTTATCATGCTAGAAAGGCGACGCTCGATATTCCAAATATCTTTGAACGCTTAGGACTTAATATAAAAAAATTGAGGGGTTTGTTATTAATTTGTCTCATCTTGTTTTAGGCGCATTGCACATATATATATAAAATACGCATTATATTAATAAACATGCGAAGCATGTTTGCATATATATATATATATATATATATATAAGCATGCACATATAGAATACTATATTCTACCCGGATTGATTATGGACTTTTATTCTAGTTTGGTTCACTAGAGCCACCAAGTGAACCAAAAGGTCAAACCCTAGGGGTGCAAGAAATAATATTTAAATATAACTATTACATTTAAACCCGGGCTCCATTACAAATGGGTCTTCATGCGCTTCTTGTCCCTTGATCTCCAATTTTTCAAAATTAATTCTAACTATTCCTATTACAAAACTATTTAAAATAAATAGAAACCTTGATCGCTAAGAAATAAGGGAAGTACATAGGAGGAGATAGAATTTACATTAAGAAAAATTAGAGAAGACGAGGTCTGTGCAGTAACCCCATTTAATAAAACCCATACATTCATGCATCCAACTAAAATAAAATCCAATCATATTGGTCAATAGTCCATAATCAATCCCATTTATTATCATACACATCACCATATGCATCAATAAATAACATTCATCTCATGAATAATAAACATTTAATATATATATTGATATCATTTAATGGGCAAATTTAGTTAGTATAAAATCTATTTTTTGAATCAAAATAAACTCCTTTATTTTAATCCAAATTTAAATCAAAATAAAACTATTTTATTTTAATTTATCCTATTTTGAATAAAATAAAATATTTTATTTTAATCAAAATTTTAATCAAAATAAACTCCTTTATTTTAATTAATTATGGAATCCAATTCCATGTAATAATAAAAAAAAAAATTATTAAAGGAAACATGATTCTCTTTCCTATTCATAAATAAACTCCTTTATTTTGAATAATATGAAATCTTATTCCATATTTAAATAAACTCTTTATTTAAGGAAATACGGATTTTCTTTCCTATTCACAAATAAACTCCTTTATTTTGAATAATATGAAATCTTATTTCATATCTAAACAAACTCCTTTATTTAAGGAAAGATGGATTTACTTCCCTATTCACAAATAAACTCCTTTATTTTAGGAAAAATAAAATCCAATTTCAACTCCAATTAGTTATTATGGAATCCAATTCCAACTCTAATTAGTTAGCATGAAATTTAATTTTAAAATTAAAATAAACTTTTATTTTAATATTAAAATAAACCTTTTATTTTAAATTTAAAATAAACTTTTATTTTAATTATAAAATAATAATATATATATATATATATATATATTATATTAACCGTATAATATATATATATATATATATAATATCCATATATAATAATTAATATATATATATATATATATATATATATATATATTATATATATATATATATATATATATATATATATATATATATATATATATATATATATATATATAACTGTTCCTTAAAACCGAAAGTTCTTGTATGTCTCAAAAAAAAATGTTGCGGTAGGGTTTTTTTTTTTGGTTTTTCTTGAAATCATATACGTTAACTATATATATATATATATATATATATATATAATCATTATCTAATGATTAGATAATCATTAGATAATCATTAGCCAACATTTCTCTTTTTCCCGTATATGCATCAAAAAAAAGCATATGATCAATCATCAATGATGAAAAAGGTATGAAATCATGGCTAATAATTGGTAAAAATACAGAGACGGAATCGAGGCAAATTTTTTTTTTTTTAGAGATCGCCTTTTAAAAAAAAAATTAAAATTCATTAGGTTTTTTTTTTTTTTTTTTTATTTAAATTTTATACAATAAAATTATGCCCAATTAAATTGTTCTAAACACATATCAATATAATATCAAATTAAAATAATTAATAATTCGCATAAAGGTTTGGCTCTGATGCCACTGTTAGGTTTGTAATATTCAAGAACGCAATCAAATTGCATAAATTAGCGGAAGCGTGTAAAAATCAGAGTTTAAAATATTTACAAACCATATACCCGGATCATCCTTTATACACAATTATTAATTAAACGAAAAGATAAAGAATAAATCATACCCTCAAGAGATCGAGCTTCCTCGTACAAGTTCACCTCCAAATCTTTTTTCGCTCAATCTTGAATCCACCGGGTTTGGTTCCTTCCTTAGATCAACATTAGCCACCCAAGCGTTTGGCCTCTAGAGGTGATCCACCAAGGAAGAAGAAAATTCAAGAAGAAGGAGTATTGGCTCAAACCCTAGTTTTCTATCTCTATAGAAAGGGTGTACTCTCCCAACAATTGGAATTATATCGTATGTTGAAAAAGTCAACATCCACACTCACCCATAATAAGACTCCTCTTATTAATAGATGTGGGCAACCCACCTTAACAATTAAGGAATTGGGTTTTATTTAATTAATTAAATTCTTTTAATTAATTAAGCTCCCTAATCTTATTAGGGATAATTAATTAAACTCCTTTAACTAATTTTCCCTCCTAATCCTATTAGGAATAAATGAGAGTACTTATATTAAATTAATTCCTAAACTCTTTTAGAAATTAAAATAATAATAATTGTAATAATATTAATAAGACTCCTCTTATTAATTTATATTTAATATTTCTAAAATATTAAATAATAAATATTAAGCTATTTAATTTATTCTATCACCATAGATTAAATTAAATATACATAACATATATTACGATTATGCCATTAACTTCTTAAATAATTATTCTTCCTTTTATGGTGTGACCCTTTAGGTTCTCCATATTAGCAGGTTGTGAATAAATCAATTAGAACAATTCTAATCTTATTTAAATAAATAAATTAAACAATTAATTTATTTTAAATAATATTTATTCTACAATAGGATAAGCCTCTCCTAGCGATCAACGACTTTCCAGATAATATAGATTTCAACATTAATCATCAAAGAACCTTTGAGTAAATAGTTACTGCGACAATTCAATCCTTCCACCATACAATGTCCCAATTAAATATAAGACATGAATTATCACAAGTCTTATTTTATTTAATTATATGTATTTCGATCCTTAAATGCACAACTCCAAATAATGCAAATTAGAAACTCCTTTCTAATTTCATTCTCGCCGCCAAGGACTACCGGGTTGTCATTTATCGAATCACATAGGACATTTCTTCTTTTATTAGAAGTGGTAGATTCTTTATCGATCATACATTATCTCCATGTACAACTTATTATACCCAAGCATACCCTTTGATATACCCTAAGGGTCTTAAGGAATAAGTCAAAGTATAACTCATCATACACAAGATACTATGATGATCTCAAGTCCAAGGATTACTTGTACTACTATCATCACACAGAATTCCTTCCTATCGACAGCAAATAAAACTCCATTAGGTATTCCTTAGCGAGCCAACGCTCAAATTGAACTTATTCTCTAATAAGCACCTACATACTTGCTTTAGTGTCTCCACACAAATGATCATGAGATCAATCATCCTCATCCAATGAGTTAAGCAACGATGTACCAATCTATCCGGATTCACTAATCCCCAATTTAGTAATCCAATGATTGGGAACTATTTTAGTTTTAAGCTTTCAAAGAATTTAGATCTCATTAGAATGATCATCATCATTATTCTAAAAGCATTGCTTAAAACTATGGGTTTATCACATATTATAAAACAAAGATCATGTAGATAATTAAAAGCCTTTAATAAATTAATACTTTTATTAATAAATGAATAAGATTGTTACAAAGTATATGCTTTATCATCAAACATGATTGGCTTGTGTGCATACTACTTTCAGCATGTGATGATAGTGAGTATACGAGTAGAATCGACTTTAATCGATAAAGTTAAAAGTCGCTCAAGTTCTGAGACACGGAGTCGATGCTGTATGAGGAAGAAAGTGCAAGAAGGTGTTATCGAAGCAAGAATCGATGAAGAAGGAATACTTGAGTCAACTCCGGACTTTGTGTTCCTAACGACACGATTTAAAGTATAATATCATGATGGAGGAGCACAACACACCATTTGCAATCCATCCTGGGAGTACCAAAATGTATCATGATATTCGTCATACATTTTGGTGGAGCAATATGAAGAGAGAGATAGCGTTGTTTATCTCAAGGTGTTTAACTTGTCAACGAGTTAAAGCGGAGCATCAAGTACCAAAAGGTCCATTGCAACCACTTGAAATTCTAGAATGGAAGTGGGAGCACATTACCATGGATTTCGTTACCGGTCTTCCTAAGGTTTCTCAAGGCATTGATGCGATTTGGGTCATTGTTGATAGATTGACCAAGTCTGCTCATTTCTTACCGATACGAGAAACTTATACACTTGAACATCTTGCTCGTATGTACATAAACGAGATTGTAAGATCTGCATGGTATGTTGCAGTATCCATAGTTTCGATCAAGACCCAAGATTCACTTCACGATTTTGGGTTAGTTTGCAAAAAGCTATGGGCACAGACTTACGATTTAGCTTTCAAGATATCATCCTCGAGACGGACGGACGATCGGAGAGGACTATTCAAACTCTTGAAGATCTATTAAGACTCGTGTCCTTGATTTCAAGGGAGTTGGGACAAGTTCTTACCATTGGTGGAGTTTTCCTCACAACAACGGTTATCAAGCAAATATTGGCATGGCTCCATTGAGCGTTGTATGGAAGAAAGTGTCGTTTCCAAAGATCTTTGGGATGAGGTGGGTGAAGCAACGTTGTTGGGACCGGAGTTGATACGTATATGACTACGGAAAAGATTCAAACGATCCGACAACGTATAAAAACCTCACAAAATCGACAAAAGAGTTATGCTGATCTTCATCGAAAGGACGTGGAATTCGATATAGGAGATCATGTGTTATTAAGAGTTGCTCCATGGAAAGGAGTTACAAGATTTGGAAAGAGAGGAAAACTCAATCCTCGACTCATCTGGTCCATTTTAATCCTCGATCGAGTAGGGCGTGGCCTATAGACTCGCTCTACCGCCAAGTATGTCTCGTGTTCATAACGTTTTTCACATATCCATGTTACGTAAATATGTGAAAGACCCGAACCATATTATTGAGTTAGAACCGGACGAAATAGCGGAAGATTTGACATATGAAGAGGTTCCTGTTCAAATTTTGGATAAGAAGGAACATATTCTACGCTCCAAGGTTATACCTCAAGTCAAAGTTTTGTGGAGGAACCACGATGTTGAGGAAATGACTTGGGAGTTAGAATCTGAAATGAAATCAAGGTATCCTTACCTCTTCGACATACCAGGTACGTACCCTAATTTCGAGGGCGAAATTTCATAAGAAGGGGAGGTTGTAAGACCCCAACTTTTATAAATAAAGATGAAATTTTTCTATAAATATTATTTTTGAATATTATGGAATAAATTTGATATAATGTTATAGTTGTGGGTAATATTTATAAATTTTGCAAAGTATGCAAGTTGTTATAAAATATTCGTTTGGTGGGAATATTCTTTTTGTTAGGGAATATTAAATAACAACTACTCAATCATCGGTGGACCCCACAATGTAATTATTGTTGGATTGAAAACGACAAAATATTTTATAAAAATAACTACGGAGGTGTTACCGTTAAAACTGTTGAACTACCCTTGGTAAAAAATACGATGAATGGCGTGGTTCGTATAGTAAGACACGGTATTGATTATTGATGCTTACGTGAGAAGTCACTCACCTATGCTTAATTATTACTACAAGAATTCTTTGCGATCGTATCTCTTATATTATTGATTCAATTATTGTCACGAAGATCATACGTATAATATGTTATAGTATTAAATCAATAATTGAGACGACAAGTTATAAATGATTAATAATTGTTGAAAGATTAAATATGTGTTGATGAAAAATAAAATGATTTGTGGTAAGTTTGATTATTTTATAGGGGGCTCATATGTCATCATCTAAGAGTCTCTTCGTCAATAGTAATTACCTTTGTGAATAGTAATTACCTTCGTCAATAGTATTTACCTTCGTCAATAGTAATTACCCTTGTGAATAGTAATTACCTTTACCAGACGTCGAACCACTTGTCGTTTCACATTACAGGCGTCGAATCACTTGTCGTTTCACATTACAGGCGTCGAACCACTTGTCGTTTCACATTACAGACGTCAAACCACTTTTCTTTTCACATTATTAGTCGTCAAGCCACTTGCCTTTTCACACGGCAGGTGCTAAGCAAGAAATCTTCTATAAATAGAGGCCTAGTGCTTCATTATTTTTCACGAATTCATTCAAGCTATAGAGAAAGAAAGTATAGAGAGAATAAGAGAGAAAGAAGAAGAGTATTTTGTTACTACACCTTCTTTGCAAAGATTCAATCTCCTACCAAAAGTAAAGGGTGTTATTATTTTCTTATTCATGAAGAGAACTATTGTTATTCCATTGCTTATTATTCCATTGGAATAACTTCGTGATATCGTGGTTTACCCTATACTTGGTGACATTCTTCTATTATTCTGTTGGAACATCCTGTCTGCATGTGTTTTACAGGACTGGTTAAAATCTTTATTATTCTGTTGGAACATCACATGTCATGTGTTTTACACGGACTGGTTCCGTCTTTATTATTCTCGTTGGAACATCACGTCTACATGTGTTTTACAGGACACGGTTAAAAGTCTTTATCATTCTGTTGGAATATCCTATCTCGTGTGTTTTACACCGGATCCGGTTCCATCTTTATTATTCTGTTAGAACATCCTCGCGGTGTGAATTTCACGACACCGGTTCCGTTATTTATTATTACATTGGAATAACTCATGCTGTGCGGTCTATCGCATGCATGGTGATTTCTTTTGTTATTCCATTCTTTATTATACCCGGTTGGTTAAAACTTTGACTTCTATACTCCATGAAATTAGTGGAATATCCTTGATATTTGCGTTTCATCCAAAGATATCTTTTCATGAAAATATTCTTCCGATCATTCTTGAATTTTTCTCTACAAAACAAAAGATCATGTTGATAATTTGGACGTTAATAATTCTGGATAAAATAATTCTTGAACTTGTTTTATTGAATTCTTATATCATTGTCATCATCCTCATGTTTATATTATGTTGAAAGTCATCGTGGCTCAGTAGTGCATAGATGGACTTGGTATGATTATGACGAGAGACTATTCTTGTAATAATCATGGTAGTAATGTTACAAATGATGTGATAAAAATCCTCAAAGGGTAGTAGTGCATTGATGGACGATTGTTGGCATGATCATGACCATTAATGAATACACAAATATTCTTGGCCCGTAGTGCATGAATAATTGTGGTCGTGATACTAAAGAATATCCTTGGTAGTAGTGCGGGGTGATTCGATGATGTGAAATATTTATTAAAGCTGAGTCTCAGCTATAACAGTGATGAAAAACCTTTCTAAAACCTAAAAGATAGTAGACTTTATTTTCTACTTGACTCTTTTAATGGATTGCATATTCTCTCTGATTAAACCGGGTTGTCTATTGTAATTTATCGGTTTAACATTGTTGAAGACTATTGATAATTTATTCGCATTATCTTAGTCATAATATTTCTTCTTGGGCTAGTTGAGCTCACCCTTTCTTTCACTTTGTTCTCTTCGTGAAATGAGAATATAATTTGGGATTTAGTCGGGAAAATGAGTGATGGTCACGAAGATAGCATTAGTAGTCCTCACTATTCGTGAAATAGTGTGATAATAATTGTAATGAGGACTCCTTTTTGAGTTTGTATAATATCTAGTAGACGATATTTGTATTTAAACTCACGGTTTATGTCAGATATTATACCTACGCAGTTATGTTAGTAAGTTGTATTTAAATTCTGTACCATGTAAGTGGCGACCCAAGATGGGTGATGTATACCTAATTTTAGGGGCGTCACATCACAGGTTGGTTTTAGAGTTGTAGGTTATAAAACTTATTGGGGAAAGAACCTTAGGCCATAACCTTAAGAAGATTTGAAGAAGTTAGTAGTAAATAAATTTACATTGAGATTTTAAGAGGTGAATTATGGAAATTCATTTCAAAAAGAATTAAAAGATGAAGTTAACCTTAAAATGCATTAAATGTGACATGTGTTTATAATATTCTAATGTTGTGTACTAATCAAGTTAATTTGTTTTATTTTAGATGTCAGGAGATAACATGATGTATGGAGATATACATGTTGTTAATGAAGAGTTCGTGAATCAGATAAAGATTTTACCGACACCCATAGCTGAGATGCCGATAGTGGTGGTGGTGGAGTCAGAAGATTCTCAGAACTTAGGGTTTACATCCTTGTTCGATGGAATGTCCGAGGAGGAGGTAGAGGTAGTATCGTTTAACACGGTAATACCTACAGAGGAGATGACTCCGGGGGAGTCAATGAAGGCGTTGTTCATGACCGTGTTATATAGGAATATCCAGGTAGGCAAAGAAGTAAAAGAATTGAAGGAGGAGATCATTGACATCTTGGAGGACAAGAGGGACATGGAGACATTGTGGAAGGTGGAACATGATGAGAAAGTTTTGGCGAAGGACAAAGTCCATGAGGTAAAACATGAGGCCTTTGAGCTTAGGGGGGAGCTAAAGGCCAAGAAGCAGAAGATTTGTAAGATGTCCTATATTCATAGGAATTCTCATGAGAATTATCAGCGACAAGTTGCTGAGTATCCCATAGAGATAGGGCAGACTCGACATATGATCAGTCGTGATATGGTGGCCAGTCTTGCCAATGCAGATTATACAAATGCCATTAGGCAAATGTAACCTAGTTAAGAACTAGAGCATGTTTAGATATGTAAATATTGTGTATCTATGTAGTGGCGTAAAACCCTCTTTTGTATAATCAATAGGTAGTCTTTTGTAAATTCAAATTTTTGGAAAGTAATTGCGGGAAAGTAATGTAATTAGTTAAGGCTATGTAATGATGAACGATGTAGTATTATGCTACAAATATGAAAGGATATAAATATAAACACTTTATTGAACATGTTTTGCAATGAGATTGATTTATTGTCAAAAATGAATAATGACTAATTAATAAGAAGAAAGTAATAATGAAGTCTTATTCATTTTAACACAAAGATGCCGCCAAGAAGAAGACAGCGAAATTCAGAAGCTAATCAACCCAAAGGGGGATAGATTAACCCGATGCAGGAGTTTGTTAATTTATTAATAGTCGCCTTTAATAGAAATGGTGCAAATATACCGGTCAATCTGGCGGTAGTACGTGCTACTACATTTAAGGATTTTAAGAGTGTAGGTCCGCTAGAGTTCAAAGGAACTACGGACCCTATCGAAGCCCAAACTTGGGTAAAGGAGATTGAAATGGCATTTATAATTGCAATTGTCGAAGAGGGGCATAAGACTTCTTTTTCCAGCTACATGATGAAGGGAGAGACCAACTTCTGGTGGGAGGTAAACCAGGCCAGGGCTAGAGTGGAGAATGTAACGTGGACACGGTTCAAGGAGATATTCTTTGAGAACTATTTCCCCACAAGTATGCAGGGTATGATGGAGATGAGATTTTTAGAATTGAAATAAGGGAATATAACTGTTCCCCAATACGCTACCAAGTTCATTGAACTTGCGAGATTTTCACCACACCAGGTGGATACAGAGGTGAGAAAGGCGCGAAGATTCGAGCAAGGCTTGAAACTCTGGCTCTACAGCCGGATATCAGTGTTTCAAAGCAACTTCTTTTGAACCATTATAGAGAAGGCAATAATCGCAGAGGGTGGTAGCAAGGCTTTAAGCCAATACCACATAGAGAAGAAAAATAAAAGTAAGGTAGATGGGAGAATGAAAATCGAGGGAGCCAGGGGAAGTGGCAACGGGCAGAAGAGGAAGGATTTTAACTCTGGGAATACCGAAGTAAAATAAGGAGATCCTAAGAAGAGGATGGAGGCGTGTAAGAACTGTGAGAATTCTCATTTAGGAGTCTGTCTCAAGGTTAAAGTCGTGTGCTACAACTGTGGAAAAGAAGGGCACATTTTGCCTAACTGTCCAAGTCCGAAGAAGAATCATGGATGCTTCGTACGTGGATCAATTGACCACATGGAAAAGAATTTCCCGAAGAAGGGGATGGATGGTAATAAGGGCACTAATAGTGATAAGTTAGCTATTAGTGGTCCAGCTCAGTCGAGTAGACTGATGGCCCGCACCTTTAATATGACAGTGCAAGATGCAGTTGCATCAGGAGATGTATTTGCAGGTATTATCCCAATCCACAATATAAATGCTTATATGTTGTTTGATTCGGGTGCTACTTGTTCTTTTATAGCATGTGATTTTGCTAGACAGTTAGGATTACTCCCTGAAAGATTGCCTATACCTTTAAATATTAAAGTAGCAAATGAAGAAATAATTCATGTTGAATATATTCATAGGTGTTGTTTTGTAGAAATAAGAGGTTACAAATTGTCGGTAGATCTAATACCGATAAAGTTAGGAGAATTCGATGTAATTCTCGGGATGGATTGGTTGTTTAACCATGGTGCAATTATAGATTGTCAAAAGAAATGTATAAGCCTTCGAACTTTAAAGCAACCTAATGTAGTCTTTTATAGTAACAAGTCGTTGGGACGTTCGTGTTGTCTTACCATGACATAAACTAGGAAATTACTGAGGAAGGGATGTGTAGGTTATTTGTGTCATGTTGTTGATACCCAGAGAGTGGGAGCAACGATGGAACAAATACCTATAGTAAAAGAATTCATGGATGTATTTTCAAGTGAATTACCAGGTCTTCCACCAGATAGGGAGATCGAGTTCGTAATAGATATTGTCCCAGGAGCGGCACCAGTTTCAAGGGCATCATATAATATGCCGCCAGTAGAAATGAAGGAGTTGATCATTCAACTACAAGAACTGTTGGATAGGAGATACATTCAACAGAGTGTTTCGCCATGGGGAGCACCGGTACTATTTGTAAAGAAGAAGGATTGATCGTTAAGACTTTGTATCGACTATCAAGAGTTGAACAAGTTAACGATAAAGAATAAATACACATTGCCTAGGATCGATGATCTTTTTGATCAATTAAAAGGGGAAAATATTTTTCTACGATAGATTTGAGAATGAGGTATCATCAGTTAAAAGTAAGGAAGGAGGATGTACCTAAAACGGCGTTCAGGACTCGTTACGACCATTATGAGTTTCTAGTAATATCGTTTGGGTCGACGAATGCACCAGTTGCATTCATGGATATGATGAACAGAGTGTTCAAACAATATTAGGACAAGTTTGTTATAGTGTTTATTGATGATATTCTAGTCTACTCTAAGATTCTAGAAGATCACACTGAACACCTAAGATTAGTGTAGACACTCAAAATTTTGCATTCCTGTTACTAACCTTGTAGGAGGGTAAAATCGTCTTCCAGAGATAACCCTGGAAGTTAAATCAGCTCAATCCAGGAGACGACCCAGGGATACTCAGTTTTCAGCTTTAGAGACAACCTCGAGATATTCAGTTTTAGTCCTGGAGACAACCCCAAGATACTAAGTTTCAAATCTCAAAGATAACCCCGAGAGATGCAGTTCCAATTCCGGAGATAACCCGGGAGAAGTCAGTTTTAACCTCGGAGACAACCCCGAGGCGCTTAGTTCCAACCCCAGAGATAACCCAGGGAGGTCAGGCACACCTCAGAGATAACCCTGAGGACATTCAACACCTATAGCAGTCCAATCTTAGAGATAACCCCGAACAATGATTGCTACATCAGTACAAAGCTAGAGATAACCCTGGTGAGGGGCAAAATCATTATTTTGCTACCTCGATACTTCATTTACGTCGTCTCAACATCAATTTAACCCACATTTCATACAGAAGTGTCCCACAAGAACCATAGTTCAAATCCCGAATACATACTACGTAAGACAGTACACCAAATAGAATTTGAAGACTTAAAGATTTGGTCCTGGACCCATCTTCCCAGTTTTATACAACCTCTTATCCCATGTAATTATGTAGCTCTCGACAAAAACATTCTAGAAAGGTATAGCACGCCTCAATCGGATGCCCAGATTGAAAGTTATGAAGGTTCAAGCAGACAAAGCATTGCACGAGTGCATTTTCTTCGAGACGACGGGACCCACATAGCCCGGGGAAACCCAGGCAGCCGCAGGTATACTCGCGACCAATTGGTCTATAATGGGGTGGCCATTTTAAGGAGAGAAAGAGCGATGAAACCCTATCTATTTCACTCTATACACACTTCTATAGTGCTCCAAATTAAGTGCTTCCTTTCTCAAAACACTTGTGAGCTCGTGTTTTACAACATACTGAAATTTAACCGGTGGAAACCGAGTTTTCAGGCATCAAAAGCTATCTGAAGTCTTCTTGGTAGCCCACTATAAGATATTTCAGATTTTTAAGCTTTTTCTCACTTCTATACATACATATCTACTCACATTGAGAGTCGTGTTGTGTGGATATACTCGGATCGTCGATCCGTGGCTTTTATTGCTTATATATATATATATAGATTCGGTTCCTGTGATGGACATTTTCAGCTACAGTCAGCTTGTAAATTATTCACGTTGTCTGAATATTCTTAGATAGCTCTTATGCCCACAAAGAGTTCGACGTTGCTATATATCTTATTTCTGAAAGATGCTTCACATCTCAAAAATAATAAAAGCAATCCAACCGAACACATAATAAAATGGAAGTATCAAAGGCATCAATTACTATTGAGCACAAGGGTTTGAAAACCTGTTTTACAAAACATTATTGACAAATCTCGTTAAAATTGAACTTTTATACAAAAGTCAAACCCTTTGTATATAGGTGCAAACGAGGCATAGCACTACTTCCAAACAATTGCACATAGACCTACACACACACATTCAGATAAAAGTTTAAATTAAAAAGTGGTTGTAACCATGTTATCACGTAATTGGGGGGTGCTTAACACCTTCCCTCCGCTTAATAAAGCCCCCGGACCCTAACAAATTTTGGATTTGCAGACCAGTTAAATAGTGTCACATCACTAGGTCTTTGTGCAAACCTTTTCTCGGTTGAGTTGGTGCAACCATTTAAAAATTACCAACTGGCGACTCTTACAATCAAATTGTCGACATATACTTTTCGGACCTTTTCAAACTTATTTTTTCAAACAAATCTTACCTAACGTGTGAACACCAAAAGACAAGAATAGAAAGGGACAAATAAAAATCCCGACGTTGACAGGTGGTGACTCTACTTGGGAGATCCAATAAAAGGGCTTAAGCCGCTATTCAAAAGCTTTTCAAAACTTTTATCTGCTTGTGTATGGATGTTGCATTTACATTTGAATGAGTGTATACTAATGCTTTACTTACTACACTTAGTGCTTCACACCATATCTTCCTGTGATATTAGTGCTTCACACATGTCATCATTTCCAAATAGAGAGACGCAATGTATGTGAATGTATATTATGTGGTCCCTCCACCAGGAGGCTATCCTGTTGGTGTTTAATTATTGGACTCGTCGGGAGACTAATTCCACAAAGATCAGGAAAGGCACCACCTAGATTCGCTACAGTTAAAAGATCATATTAACTTCCCATCGAGTAAATTGCGATGATCTTGTAACCTTCATGCCAAAAAGCCACGAGAGTAGCCTAAGATAGGTCAGCCTCTGATAAACCATACGCAGAGGGAAGTCTCTTCATACCTTCCCATTTCAATTACTTGTAATTTCATTTCCATGTCAATCTCAATGTAATGGAAAATATAAAGGAATATGTTAACATGAATTCCCTTTTTATATCAAAACCTGTCATGCTATCCTGTCATTAAAACAGCTGACATTCGTTTTGCAGGATAATACTCCTAAAAAATGGACACATTATATAGCATGTAACATTTCCACATTTCCCTAAGACTAAACTACAAAAGTCTTTTATTGTAGGGAAATAATTGGTCCCATTACTCGTTCAAAGTCCAATAAGACATTAAGCCTATAGCCAAACATGGCTACATCTGGTCAGTCTAACCCTACTTCTGTCTCTCGGGAGGAGTTCGAAGGATTAAGCAATCAAATTATAGAGTTGGTTGTTCTACTCAAATAATTACACAAATCAACTCAGGGTGCACATATACCCATCCACACAGAATCCTCTGTACATGGAGCAACCCAGGGTCTGGACAAAGAAGTTCCAGCACCTGAGTCTCAATCTGATAAGACCAACAAAACCCCTGAAATCACCCATCCTAAAGAAGATCAAGACATCGGTGATATTCGAAAGAAGTTTCTACAAATGGAAGAGACCATTCGGTCCATCAAAGGGATTAGAACACACGAGAGTGCTTCATATTCAAACCTTTGCATCTTCCCTGGGGTTCATTATCTGAAAAAATTCAAGTCTCCCAATTTTAAGAAATATGATGGATTAGGAGATCCTTATACCCATTTAAAGGTGTTCATTGGAGAGCTCGGATCTTATGCCAAGAATGAAAAGTTTAGAATGCAGCCATTTCAGAAAAGTCTAACCGGAGAAGCCAAAGCATGGTACACCAGATTGGATAACTCCAAAATTCACAGCTTGAAGGAGCAAGCCCATGCTTTCCTCAGTCAATACAACTTTCAAACTCAGATGGCTCTAGACCGGTATCAAATTACCAAGGTCAAGAAACAAGTCAATGAGTCATTCAGGGATTATGCCCAAAGATAAAGGCGTCTGGCTGCCAAGTTATCCCGTCTATGACCGAGTCTGAAATGGTGATAACCTTCATAGACATTCAAGAAGCTCCATTTTATGAGAGAGTCCTAGCCGGAATAGGCAAGCCATTCTCCGAAATGATCAAGCACGAGAAATGGCTAAAATGGGATTGAAATCAGGGAAGATTCAAGACCTTGCCACTTTAAAAGCCGTAGTTGAGCACATCCAATCTGGATGTTATGGGAATAACCCCCGGAGGCTCCATAAGAAGAAAAAAGAGGATGTTTCCTTGATACTAAAATTATAAAAAGGCAATCAAAACGTGCCTATTCTGAGGAGAAACTACTCCCCTTTTCAAACACAGTCTTCAAACCCTCCCTTGCCAAAAAGGGGAGAAGTCAGACGTACAAGAGTGTTTACACCCTTAGAGGACTCACTCGAAAACATTCTTAAACTTCTGACAGCTTTGAAGAAAACCATTCATCTCCTTCCACCAGCCAACTCGAGTGGAAAGGGTTTCAATACAAGCAAGTAGTGTGCTTACCATATTGGAGCTTCAGGCCATGACACTCAGGATTGTTGGGCCCTTAAGCATAAGATCCAGGATTTAATTGACAATGGTGAGATTGTTGTGACCAAGCCCGACCAACCACATGTTCAAGACAACCCTTTCCCTCAACATAAGGAAGAGGAGGTTAACATGATCAATAAAGGCAATGGAGAATTCTACAAGGATAATTCTGACATATGGAATTATTCACAATTCCAGTTCATGATGGAACAAGAGTTAAATTCTCTTGGCAAACAAGTCAATCAATTGGAAAAATTGGTGATTCACCAACACCAAGTTACACGTTAATTATTCAGTCAGGAGCATGCTAGCCTCTTTTCTCTTCTTACAAATACTCCACCACTTACTCCATAAAGTGAAACCTTAGAGGAAAAGATTGCTAGAAAAGAAAAATCTAAAGCCCATCGGGACTTTGCTAACAAATGGGAATTCACCCATTTAGGCCAATCGATGGAAGAGATATTGCAAATGTTGATTAATGAGGGAAAAATCACAGCACTGCTACCTCCAGTTAACCCACGCTCAAAATGGTTTGATGCTAATGGAGTATGTCAATACCACTCTCACTCTAGCGATCACAGTAGTGAGGAATGCTAGGCACTCCGCCATCTTATTCAAAACATGATTGACAGCGGTGACCTGTAAATGGTAGATAACGATGTTGTATCATTTAAGAGTGGGGACACATTTCCTCCAGGATGGAAGGAAGTTATAGCAGTTATATTCTCTGAGGGAGATTTGGCTGCCACACCACTTGCAATTTAACCAATTTAGCTCAAAGGCGTTGGAAACCCTTTGAAAGTTGTTGCACCAAAGCCAATCATATTATCGTTTAGGCTATAGTATCCTGTCATCAGCCTCCAGAAAGTGCCATGGAACTATAGAGAGGCTGAAGGATCTACATCCAATACAACTGCTGTAGTGTCTAAAGAAAATCCATTGTATCTTCCTCAATGAGTGATGAAGCCTATCATCAGATCTAAGGGGAAAGTGCCCAGGGAGAAGATTAAAGAATTCCTCTGTAAGATGGGACACAATAAAGACAAGTGGTTCAAAGCTTGAATGAAGCTCCACAACAGATCTCTATTCTAGACTTGGTTTTCTCTTCAGAAGATCACCAGAAGGCCTTACTAAAAATATTAGAAGAAGCCCACTTGCCAAAGACAGTGGATGTTGAAAAATTCCATCATCTGGTTGATCACATTTTCAACAGTAATGTGATATCCTTCACCGATGATGACATGCCTCCCGAACGGACGATCATTGCAAACTGTTGGACATAGCGATTATATCTTTCAGATATGTGGTCGGAGGAGTGCTAATAGATGGAGGATCATCCCTAAACATCTGCCCCTATGCCACATTGGAAAAAATGAACATTAATCTCAACAGGATTTGAAGCAACCATACAATCATCAATGCCTTTGATGGATCTCGGTGAATACTGTTGGAAAGATTGAATTTCCTGTGGAGATCTGTTCACATACATTCTATGTATCCTTTCAAGTGCTTAAGATCACTATAGGATACAACCTACTTTTAGGAAGACCGTGGATTCATATGGCAGGAGATGTCCCATCCACTCTTCATCAACAACTCAAATATATCATTAACAGGAGTCTGGTCATTGTCAGTGCTGAGCTAGAATGTCCTGTTCAAAGTGATATATCCCTTATCAATTTTGTAGACACTCGAAATTTTTACATTCCTGTTACTAACCTTGCAGGAGGGCAGAATCATCTTCCAGAGTTAACCCTGGAGGTCAACCCAGTTTAATCCCAGAGATAACCCCGAGATACTCAGTCTTTTCCATCTCAGAGATAACCCCGAGATACTCAGTTCTAATCCCGGAGATAACCCTGGGAGTTTCAGTTTCAACCTCGGAGACAACCCCGAGGAATACAATTCCAGTTCTAGAGATAACACCGGAGAAGTTAGTCCCAGAGATAACCCCAGGAGATTCAGTTCCAACCTCAGAGACAACCCCGAGGAATGCAGTTGTAGTTCCAGAAATAACCTCAGAAAAGCTCGTTTTAATCTCCAGAAGTTAGCTTCAACCTCGAAGATAACCCCGAGGCACTCAGTTCTAACCCCAGAGATAACCCCTAGAGGTCAGCCAAACCTCAGAGACAACCCTGAGGACATCCAACACTTACAGCAGCCCAATCTCAGAGATAACCCTAAGCAACGACTGCTAAATCAGTCCAGAATCGGAGATAGCCCCGGTGAGGGGAAAAATCATCATTTTTCCACCTCGATCCCACATTCACGCCGTCTCAACACACATTATACACAAAAGTTTCCTACAAGAACCAGAGCTCAAATCTCGAGTGACTACTACACAAGACAGCACACCGAATAAAATTTGAAGACCTGAAGATCTGGGCATGGACCCATCTTCCTGACTTCATACAACCTCTTATCCCATGTCATTGTGTAGCTCTTAACAATATCATTTTGGAAAGGTATTATACGCCTCAATCGAATGTCCGGATTAAAAGTTATGAAGGTTCGAGCGGATAACCCATTGTATGCATGCACGTATTTTGAGATGGCGGGGCCCACAGAGCCCGGGGAACCCTGGGTTACACCTGCGGCTCCCCCTTCTATAAATAGAGGGCTTGGGGTGGCTGTTTTCAAGAGAGAAAAGGTGAAGAAGCCCTGTCTATTTTGCTTTGTACACACTTTAAACTGAGTGCTTTCTCTTTTCAAACTCTTGTGAGCTAGTGCTTTGCTATATTTTATTGGTGGAAACCGAGTATTCAATCATTTAAAGCTATTTGAAGTCTTCTTGGCAGCCCACTGTAAGACTTCTCATAATTTTTAAGCCTTTCTCCACTTTCATTCACACACAATTATTCACGTTGAGAGTCGTGTTGTGTGCATATTCCCGGACTGTCGGTCCATGGCTTTTTATTGCTTTTATATATATATATATATATATATATATATATATATATATATATATATATTACTATCGAGTTATGCCTCGATTCATCCTGGATTTATATCCGGAACGTTTACTGCTTTTATATATATATATATATCCTCGAATTAACGATTGAGCCTAGATCGATATTATGACACCCCCAAATCTAGGTACTTCATTCCCACAAGATTCAGTGTTCATTATCCATTCATTCATATCTATCTACCCAAGTATAATAAAATTAAATCATAAATCCTCCCTTTAAATAGGGTTACATCATTAAATCCGAAAACATCCCAGGTTGTCTAACCTTAGCTACATATAAGTGCGAAAATAAAATTATTACATCACATCATTAAATAAAAGTCTATCATCAAATTAAAAGTCTAATCATCATAACAATAATCAAAATTACAAGTCTTCATCACTTGTATATTTTTACCTTTCCTTTGCTAGATGTAGGTTCATCTACCTTCTCAACTTTAGCTGGAATAATAATATTTATGCAAGAGTGAGCAAAACAATTGCTCACTAGATATAGCAATGAATCAATAGGAGAATAGTAATAAAAACTATAAGACCCCAACTTTTATGAATAAAGATGAATTTTCTAAAATTATCATTTTTGAATATTATGGAATGAATTTGATATAATGTTATAGTTGTGGGTAATAGTTATAAATTTTACAAAGTACACAAGTTGTTATATAATATTCGATTGGTCATGGAATATTCATTTTAATAGGGAATATTCGTACGACGACACAATCATTGGTGGATCTCACAACGGAATTATTGTCAGATTGAGAAAACGACAAAAATATTTTATGAAAATAACGGCAGAAGTTTTATCGTTAACTGTTGAAACACCCGGTGTTAAAAGTACATGAATACGCGTGGTTGCATAGTAGCACACGGTAATGATTATTGATGCTTACGTGAGAAGTCACTCAGTTTTGTTCAATTATTTCTTCAGTAATTGTTGCATAGTATCTCACGTTAATTGATTAAATTATTGTCGATATTTTATATATTATTAAATCAATAATTGTGACGACGAAGTTATTAATATTATTATTTGAATATTAACGATGTCTAGAAATTTTTCCAAGGAGAGGTTTGGTCACCTAATTGCGCGCCAATAGAGAGAAATCCATATTGGAAAGCCCCCTCTTTCCTGGGAACGACCTGATCGATTAATAGTGTGAATTATAATAATGATGATAAAGTTTTGTTTTATTAATATTATTAATGTAATAAAATAGAAAAGCTTTTTATATAAAACAGAATACTTTTATAAAGTAATTCGTTTTATTGGACTATAAATAGAATATATTATATTCTATTATGAATAGTGTTTTGCATAGTAAAATCTTTTTATATAAAACAGAATACTTTTATAAAGTTATTCGTTTTATTAGATTATAAATAGAATATATTATATTTTATTTAAAAGATTTTGTTTTATTAGAATATTTTATAGTAAACCAATCTGGACCGTCCGTTTAAAAGTAAATCAATCTGGACCGTTCAAGAATTAGTTACTATTCAGTCCATTCTCCTATAAATAGAAGCTCATTCCTTTATTATTTCTTATGAATTCCTTCATAATTTATGGTTGTGATACTAATGAATATCCTTGGCCGTAGTGCAGGGATGATGTGGATTATTTATTAACTTGAGTCCCAGCGATAAAAGTGATGAAAAACCTTTTAAATCATAAAATATAGTAGATTTTATTCGCTACTTGACTCTTTTAATGGATTGCTTGTTCCGTTGTAGTTAAACTTGATGTTTGTTATATTGTATCAGTTTAACACCGTTGAAGGCTAACGATAATTTATTCTGTAGTGTCTTAGTCATAATATTTCTTACTGGGCTAGTTGAGCTCACCCTTTTCTTTCACTATTCTCTTCAGGAAATTAGAACATAGCCGGGACTAGTCGGGGAACGGAGTGACGGTCTAGATGATAGTATTAGTAGTCATCACTATTCTGTTAAATAGTGTGACAATAATTGTAATGAGGACTCCTTTGAGTGTGGTTATTGTCTAGATAACAATATTATTATTAAAACTCTCAATTTATGTTTTGTCATATTTTACACTACAGCTGTATTATTAAGTTGTATTTGTATTCTGTACCATGTTTATGGCGACTCAGAATAGGTGATGTATACCTATTTTGGGGGCGTCATAATAACTGCCAATGAATAGGCTCATCCAAACTGAATAGTACTCTATCAATGATAACCAAACACTGGAATCAAAATATGGAATGTATATCTGAGGGTCATAAGACCACGAACTATGTCCACAGTTCCGAGTAATCTTTCAACTCCAACTTTAACAGTCATAAGACTATAAGGACTCCTCGTACTTAGGGGGATCAGCCCTTCGTACAATGTATTGTGCACAAACATTTCAACACTAAGCGTAAATTATCCCCTAATAATAGGGTTGTTCATCTCAGTATTTAGAGTACAAGTCCACACAAAAGAAAGTTTGGTTTGGATAAGCTTTCAAGGGTAATTTGAAGTTTAACGATCATCAACTAGAGGACTAGTTTAATCAATAGTGTTTGATAACATAACAATTGATCAATAGTAACATAATATGGAACAATGAATAACTGTAAGCGAACTAACTATATCTTGAACTCATGCTTAGAAACAACTATAGAGCATAAGTATTGAATGAAAATACCCATTGCTTGAATAATATTAAGCTAGGACTATGAATTATTGAATATACATTAAGTAATAGAAATCTAAAAATAAAGCTTGCTCATTATGAGAATAGCTTGTGTCAAGTAAATGAACTAAGATTATTTTACATTAGAAATTAAAATTCAAGAAAATTGCATTCATAGTACATGAAGGACAATAAAGAAACTTGTCTAACAATAAACAAGTGAGAATACATCAATAAATATTGGAATTCAAAACTTGCTCGAATAAAGTTAAAGTCATAGCTAGCTTATTCAAATAATGATTAGGAATACAAGAGTTCGCCTAATGAAAATTTAAAGTATGAAATTTGCTCAACGTAAAGGTAGAGTTAGAAAACTTGCCTCGAGCGTAAGCTATAATATTAAACTCATGTTCACCTACACATAGGTTTAGAACCACAATATCTCTTAGACATACTGAAATATCACAACATATGCATTTTTAGTTAGACTTGTTATTTCCATAAAAGTCTTATACTACCATATACAATTCAGAATTTCCAAGTGTTAACATCACAACACTTATCTAACATTCGTTATATAAACTAACCTAAAACATAACACGTTCATAGCTTACAATCATTTCAAACTTTGAAACTACTAACCACCTAACACGATTCTATTTTGACCATGTTATTACATGTTTAACACTTTAACTCAACCTTAGACCAAGCTATAGGGGTGTTACAAGGTCTGCAGTAGCAGCATAACAAACTTTCTCAGATTGGGGTATGTATGCAGCGAAATTGGCTTGTACATGAGAAGAGGAAGAGCGACTATGAAAACGATGGTGACTTTAACCCAATAAACATAAATTTTACCCACTAGACAGTAATATTAACATGTACAAATGATATAAAACCACCCCAAATATATTTGCTAACATATTCAACCAATTAAAATAATTTGACATCAACTAAAACTAGTTTAATTTCTCAAATTTCAAGTTTTCATATAAAACCCAATTTTTGATATCCTTCAGGAAAATCAACACTGTAAACACAATTCTTATCCAAATTGCTTTGTTCAAATTACGTTATCTTCATTTCTTAACAAACTAGCATAAAGAATACTCAATTTGCATATTAACATACAACTTGACAACTAAAAATTGATACTTCATAAGCCATATGAGAAAACATACACTATAATAATTTTTTCCCTACTTTAAACTGGAATTAGCATACAATTTCTTGTTTATATACAAACTAAAACCTCACCAATCATGAATAATCATCACAAATCATTTGTATAGCAACACTTAAAAAAATATGGAATTCACAGTGGATAGAATTTTATGCCGTAAATTCATATATATATATATATATAATATGGAGATTATGGAGAATTACCTTCAATTAGCTTGCACAACCTTGCTAAACACAGAATTTGTTATGAAAATTCTTAAGACTCCTCTCCAATTCCTCTGAAAACTCTCTTCCCTTCTCTCTTCTCAGTGGACTAAACTCTTAGTTAAGCGTAAACAAATAAACTAATAAGCTAGCCATAATACGTATACTTAATATAATGACAGTTACAAAAATAAACATATATATTATAAATATATTATATTTATTATTTTAATTTATTTTATATATTCTATTTATATTATTAAAATTCAAAATTTAAAAATCCAAAAGCCATAAGGCTTTGTTTGGCAAAACCCTTTAAAAATTTAAAGACTTAGTATATTAAGCCTTGTTTGGAAAAACTAAATTAAACTCCATTAATTTATTTTAACAACCATTTAATTTATAATATATAATTACATCCTATTTACTTGGATTTCTATATCCAACATTAATCAAATAAATCAATCACATATTAAATTTTAAATAAATTTACCATTTAAACAAATAAGCACCAAATTAAAATTTCATTATAATTTTATTTAATAATTTAACATACCATTTTAAATTATTAATCAACAACATAACACCTCATGTCATACTACAACTCTTGAAATTATAAATTAATTTAATTCAGAATATTATCTAATAAATTTAGATTCATAAATATTTACTAACAACCATCACATCAACAAAATATTTAGTCAACAATAAACACCTCAAATAAATATTTATATAATTCAATAAATATTTAAAATTACAATTTGAAATTCCGGATTGTTACATCCTTCCCTCCTTACAAGGATTTTGTCCCCAGAATCACAACTCAAACAATCAAATCGTCACATTCATCCCTCCTTACAAAGATTTTGTCCCCAGAATCGAAGACAAAGACTAAAGAAATAACTCAGGATAATTCTTCATCATTTCCACTTTGAGTTCCCACGTAGCCTCTTCGACATTGTGGTTCCTCCATATCACCTTCATAGAAGGTATAACTTTATTCATGAGCACTTGATCTTTCCTGTCTACTATCTGGATAGGAATCTCTTCATAAGATAAATCTTTACTGAACTGCAACGGTTCATACTCGATCACATGCTTGTAATCGGGTTTATAAGGTCGCAACACCGACACATGAAAAACGTTGCGCACATGTTCTAATTCTGGAGGTAAAGCTACCTCGTAAGCCACTTCTCCCACTTTTCGTAGAATCTTGAAAGGTCCAATAAACCTTGGGCTTAGCTTTCCCTTCTTGCTGAAATGAATTTTCCCCTTCTAAGGAGAAACTTTCAGGAGCACAAAATTTCCTGCTTCAAATTCACTATTCTGCCTGTGTTGATCAACATACTTTTTCTGTTGATCTTGAGCAGCTACTAATCTTGCTCTGATGAGATTGATAATTTCAGCGGTCTGTTGTACCAGTTCTAGTCCTAGCAGTTGACATTCACCAACTTCATCCCAGCATAGTGGAGTTCTGCACTTCTTGTCGTATAATGCCTCGTATGGCAGCATACTAATGCTTGCATGGTAACTGTTGTTGTATGCAAATTTCACCAACGATAGATGATCATCCCAGTTTCCTTTGAAATCCATGATGCACGCTCTAAGCATATCTTCTAGCGTCTGGATCGTTCGTTCTCTTTGCCCATCGGTCTGCGGATGATATGCAGTACTCATCTTTAATTGCATTCCCATGCATTCTTGTAGTCTCTTCCAGAAATTTGATGTGAACCTCGGGTCTCGATCTGATACTATTGATACTGGAACTCCATGCCTCATTACGATTTCCTTAACATATAGCTTTGCCTGCTGATCAAGATTAAATCTAATCTTTATTGGTAAAAAGTGTGCAGATTTTGTTAATCTGTCCACTATCACCCATATCGCATCGTATCCTTTCTAAGTCGTAGGAAGACCTACCAAAAAATCCATTATGATATGCTCCCATTTCCATTCCGGTATCTCTAACGGTTGAAGTAATCCGCTTGGACTTTGATGTTCTACCTTTACTCTCTAACATGTCAAGCACTTTGCAACGCATTCTGCAACGTCTCTTTTCATATTTGGCTACCAAAAATGTCGCCTCAAATCTTGATACATCTTCGTACTTCCTAGATGAATAATATATTTTAAGCTATGAGCTTCTGTCAAGATGTCTTCTTTAATATCTTGTACTGCTGGAACCCAAATTCATCCTTCGAATCTTAGTATTCCTTCAGTATCAACGTTGTACTTCACTTCTTTACCCTCGACATCACTTTCCTTTATTTTTCTGCATTCTTCATCTAGTAGTTGTGCGCTCTTTACCTTGTCCACCAAAGTTGGACTAGCTTACACCTGGTATAACTTTTCATCGGATTCTTTTGGAAATTCGATTTCCAACTCTAGGCTTGCCATTGCTGAAATGAGCTCCTCTTGGTTGGTTAACAACATCAACTTCTCCCGACCTTTCCTACTTAAAGCATCTGCAACCACATTCGCTTTGCTGGGATGATAAAAGATCTCACAATCATAATCTTTTATCAATTCCATCCATCTTCTTTGACGCATGTTCAGGTCCTTCTGAGTGAAAATATACTTTAGACTCTTATGGTCTGTGTATATCTCACATTTTTCTCCATAGAGATAGTGCCTCCATTTCTTTAGAGTAAATACCACTGCAGCCAACTCTAAATCATGAGTCGGATATCCTTTCTCGTAGTCCTTCAATTGTCTTGACGCATAAGCAATAACTTTGTCTTTCTGCATAAGAACACAACCCAAACCTTTGTGTGAGGCATCAGTATACACCACAAAGTTTCCTGTATTATCTGGTAATAACAACATAGGTGCCATACTTAATTTCTTTTTCAATTCTTGGAAACTTCCTTCACACTTCTCCATCCAAACAAATTTTACAGATTTTCTCGTCAAATTTGTCAACGGAGTGGCAATCTTGGAAAAATCCTAGATAAATCGTCTGTAATACCCTGCCAATCCCAAGAAACTTCTTACTTTTGATGGAGTTCTTGGTTATTCCCAATTGATTACAGCTTCAACTTTTGATGGATCCACTGAAATCCCATCTTTGTTAATCACATGCTCAATAAATTGTACACGTTCTAGCCAAAACTCACACTTAGAGAATTTTGCGTAAATTTTTTCCTTTCTTAGCATCTCCAATGTCAAACATAAGTGTTCCACGTGTTCTTCTTGAGATTTAAAGTACACTAGAATATCATTGATAAATACCACCATAAACTTGTCTAAAAATGGTTTAAACACCCTGTTCATCAAATCCATGAACGCTGCAGGGGCGTTTGTCAAACTAAAAGACATCACTAAAAATTCGTAATGTCCATAGCTAGTTCAGAATGCCGTCTTCAGTACATCCTCCCTCCTTACTTTCATTTGGTGATACCCACTCCTCAAATCTATTTTTGAGAAATATCTCGCACTCTTCAATTGATCAAACAAGTAATCTATTCTTGGCAATGGATACTTGTTTTTAATAGTGACTTTGTTAAATTCCCTATAATCAATGCAAAGACGCATTAACCCATCCTTCTTCTTCACGAACAACACCGGTGCTCCAAACGGTGATACACTCAGCTGAATGTAATTCTTATCTAACAGCTCTTACAGTTGCACCATTAGTTCTTTCATCTCTACTGGAGCCATTCTGTATGGGGCCTTCGATATTGGAGCGGTTCCTGGCATTAAGTCGATCACGAACTCGATTTCTCTATCAGGCGGAAGTCCTGGCAAATCCTTCAGAAATATGTCCATGAATTCCCTAACCACTGGTATTTCCTCCAGTTTCACACCCTTCTCCTCTTCAGTATCGACTATGTAAGCTAAATAACCCACACAGCCTTGGCTCAACAACTTCTTGGCCTGCATCATCGTTAGACATCTCATTTGTCTAGGCGATTTGCTACCATGAAAAATTACCTTTGATGGAGTCATAAGGTTTACACACTTCTTTTGACAATCAATTATCGCTCCATAATTGAATAACCAATCCATTCCCAATATAACATCAAACTCTCTGAGTTTTATCGGGATTAAATCTACTTTCATAACATTCCCCTTAATGTTTACCCTATAGTTCTTGTATACGAACCTAACATGAATCACTTCCCTATTTGTATTTTCTATGTTTAAAGGGAAATTCAACTCTTCACTAGGTATTTCTAACTTATTAGCAAAATCATCAGATATAAACGAACAAGTAGCACCCGAATCAAATAATACATATGCATTTATATCATTGATTTGGATAATACCTGACACGACATCTTTTGATTGCACCGCGTCCTGCACCGTCATGTTGAAGGTTATTGTTATGGGCTTATTTGTTGATGTTGGTCCAACAATAGTCAGTATACCTCCACCAACATTTCCCTTGCTTCTATTTGCCTCACCAGATCTCTTTTTATGGTATTCACGAGCAAAGTGATCCTTGGACCCGCATGTGAAGCAAATGTTCTTCTTAGGTTGATTGCAATTTGGGGCGATGTGACCCTCCTGGCCACAGTTGAAGCATACTCGTTTCCTCATCAAACACACACCCTTGTGAAACTTCCCGCATGTAGCACATGCTTCGAACTTCTTATTTTGCTGATTACCCTGCTTATTTCCTGAACCCATATTTCCAATCCATTTCCTCTTCAGGTTACTGCTACCACTTCCACTGTTACCACCTCCACCATTTTTAACTTCGCCCTCATTCTTCTTATTTCTCTGCTGTTGGTTATGTTTTTTTATTCGCCTCGCACTCCTCTCGGTGAGAATTACCTTCTCCATCACATTGCGCAAAAGTCTTTAGTGGAACAGGAGACTCTCTTCATACAAACCAGGCTTTAGTCCCTGTTTAAACCTCTTCGCCTTACGTTCATCTGTACTGACTTGATATGGCGCAAACCTCGCCAACTCATTGAATCTTGTGGCATACTCAGATATCGGCATCGTTCCCTTCTTCAGTTACAAAAACTGCACTTCTAGCTGACTCTTTGAACTTTCTGGGAAATAGGTCTCGAAGAATATCTCCTTGAACCTTTCCCAAGACATTACCCCTTGACCTCCTCGGGTTTTATTGGCTTGCCACTAATAACTCGCCTCTGCTTTCAACATAAATGTTTCAAAAGCAGTATTCTGATTATCCCCTACCCTAGCAACATAAAAGACCTTCTCTATTTCCATGATCCAGGTTTGTGCCTCAACTAGATTCATGGACCCATGGAATTCTGGTGGTCCAACCGCCTTGAAATCCTTAAACGTTGAACTTTGATTCCGAGCTTGATCCTGCAATGCTTCTGTTAGTAACATAGCTAGTTGTTGAACGGGGTTAGCTTCAACATTATTATTTTTGGTTCCTTCAGTAGTTCTCTGTCGGGGTGGTTGATGTCTTGGAGGCATTTTCTGTTTAAAAAAATACACTCATTAGATTATTACTCAACTCTTTTAAGTAATTACTACATAACTTGCCCCCCCCCCAACAAAAGGAATAATCACATATCACATAACACTCTGGAATAAAATAAAAACTTTTATTCATTCCTAATCTTTTAAAAACATCAACACAATAGCATCACTGCTATATACATTACTCCCCTGAACTATAAAAGTTATAGGATTACTTTATCATCATCACATCCCATTGGTTGTATTATACACGGGATTTACATCTTATTTACTCATCAATCACATAATAATTACATATCAAGTACATTCCCTACGATGTCCTACTAAGATGCTGCGTAGCCTTACAATGCTCCTCCTCCATAATTCGGAACATTGTTCGGCGATCTAATATGTATTATGGTAGCATCTCGAACTAAATTGGATAACCCATGACCCGATCCTGAGCTCGGTTGATCACGGTGTTGAATACGTTATTCCTCTCATTCATCTTCATCCTCTTTGCTTGTGCGTCTCTCTTTGCTATTCCAGCTCGTTGATAAGCTTCATTGTACACATCTTCAGTTATTGCCCTCTTAGTAGATTCCTCTTTCAACTTGTTCTTCAATTCCGCAATCTCTGCTATCATTCACTCGTTCTCTCCTTCAGTGTGGACCAGTTTCTCTTCATCGTTATTCAGACGTTCCTCTCAATCCTGGATCTCATCGTCCTTCTGTGCCATCGAGTTCTGTTGTTCAGCTACTATCTCTTGCAATTCCTCGACGGTATCCTTAAGTTCCACATTACGGTCATACACCTCATCATACATACGGGCGACAATCGAATTAAGTGGAATCTCTTCCTCCTCATCCAACTATAGCAGCTCAACAGGGTCGTCCTCATCCGTCTTTATCTCATCCTCCTCATCAGGTATTCTCTCCTGCTCAACTACTGTGACCGACGGAGTTACTTCCCGTAGCAATAGTTGTTCCCAAATCACCTGAATATCTCGAGGCTCCTCCTCTCTAGGCATCTGGGATCCTTCTTCCCTAGCCTAACTGGATCCTCCTATATTAGCCATCCTGTCAACCAAATTTTAAGTTTTAATTACTAATCATTACTATTCGACACTCACGAACACATAAGTTGCAATCACATAAGCACATAAGTGTTTTATTACTTCTTCCTTAAAACTCGATAAGAGTTTATCACCACTATCTTTTCAAAGGTTACTTCCTAAGGCTTTTCCCCACCTAAAGTTCATAACCTAAGGCTTTGATACCAACCTATGACACCCCCAAATCTAGGCACTTCATTCCCACAAGATTCGGTGTTCACTATCCATTCATTCATATCTATCTACCCAAGTATAATAAAATTAAATCATAAATCCTCCCTTTAAATAGGGTTACATCATTAAATCCAAAAACATCCCAGGTTGTCTAACCTTAACATCATATAAGTGCGGAAATAAAATTATTACATCACATCATTAAATAAAAGCCTATCATCAAATTAAAAGTCTAATCATCATAACAATAATCAAAATTACAAGTCTTCATCACTTGTACATTTTTTCCCTTTCCTCTGCTAGATACAGGTTCATCTACCTTCTCAACTTTAGCTGCAATAATAATATTTATGCAAGAGTGAGCAAAACAATTGCACACTAGATATAGCAATGAATCAACAGGAGAATACAAATAATAACTGCCAATGAATAGGCTCATCAAAACTGAATAGTACTCTATCAATGATAACCAAAGACTGGAATCAAAATATGGATTGTATATCTAAGGGTCATAAGACCACGAACTATGTCCACAGTTGTGAGTAATCTTTCAACTCCAACTTTAACAGTTAAAAGACTATAAGGACTCCTAGTACTTAGGGGGATCAGCCCTTCGTACAATCTATTGTGCACAAAAATTTCAACGCTAAGCATAAATTATCCCCTAATAATAGGGTTGTTCATCTCAATATTTAGAGTACAAGTCCGCACCAAAGAAAGTTTGGTTTGGATAAGCTTCCAAGGGTAATTTGAAGTTTAACGATCATCAACTAGAGGACTAGTTGAATCAATAGTGTTTGATAACATAACAGTTAATCAATAATAACATAATATGGAACAATGAATAAGTGTAAGTGAACTAACGATATCTTGAACTCATGCTTAGAAACAACTACAGAGCATAAGTATTGAATGACAATAATCCTTGCTTGAATAATATTAAGATAGGACTATGAATTATTGAATATACATTAAGTAATAGCAAGCTAAAAATAAAGCTTGCTCATTATGAGAATAGCTTGTGTCAAGTAAATGATCTAAGATAATTCAACATTAGAAATTAGAATTCAAGAAAATTGCATTCATAGTACACGAAGGACAATAAAGAAACTTGTCTAACAATAAACAAGTGAGAATACATCAATAAATATTGGAATTCAAAACTTGCTCGAATAAAGTTAAAGTCATAGCTAGCTTGTTCAAATAATGATTAGGAATACAAGAGTTCGCCTAATGAAAATTTAAAGTAAGAAACTTGCTCAACGTAAATGTAGAGTTAGAAAACTTGACTTGAGCGTAAGCTATAATATTAAACTCACGTTCACCTACACATAGGTTTAGAACCACAATATCTCTTAGACATACTAAAATATTATAACATATGCATTTTTAGTTAGACTTGTTATTTCCATAAAAGTCTTATACTACTATATACACTTCAGAAATTTCCAAGTGTTAACATCACAACACTTATCTAACATTCGTTATATAAACTAAGTTAAAACATAACACGTTCATAGCTTATAATCATTTGAAACTTTGAAACTACTAACCACCTAACACGATTCTGTTTTGACCATGTTATTAGATGTTTAAAACCTTAACACAACCTTAGACCAAGCTATAAGGGAGTTACAAGGTCTGCAGTAGTAGCAGAACAAACTGTCTCAAGATCTTGGGTATGGTATGCGCATTGCCATACATATGCACTCGGGACCGTGAAAGTAATTGTTTTTTTTGCCTTGCCACACGGTCAAAGAAAGAAATGCTATTGTGTACATGACAGAGAGGCGAGAGACGACTATGAGCGATGGTGACTTTAGCCCAACAAACACAAATTTCACCCAGTAGACAGTAATATTAACATGTATAAATGATATAGAACCACCACAAACATATTTGCTAACATATTCAACAAATTAAAACAATTTAACATCAACCAAAACTAGTTTAATTTCTCAAATTTCAAGTTTTCATATAAAAACCCAATTTTTGATATCCTTCACAAAAATTAACACTGTAAACACAATTCTTATCCAAATTGCTTTGTTCAAATTACGTTATCTTCGTTTCTTAACAAACTAGCATAAAGAATACTCAATTTGCATATTAACATACAACTTGACAACTAAAAATTGATACTTCATAAGCCATATGAGAAAACATACACTATAATAATTTTTTCCTACTTTAAACTGTAATTAGCATACAATTTCTTGTTTATATACAAACTAAAACCTCACCAATCATGAATAATCATCACAAATCATTTGTATAGCAACACTTAAAAAAAATATGGAATTCACAAAAGGATAGAATTTTATGTCAGAATATATATATATATATATATATATATATATATAATATGGAGATTATGGAGAATTACCTTTAATTAGCTTGCACAACCTTGCTAAACACAGAATTTGTTATGAAAATTCTTAAGACTCCTCTCCAATTCCTCTGAAAACTCTCTTCCCTTCTCTCTTCTCAAGAGACTAAACTCTTAGTTAAGCGTAAACAAATAAAATCGATAAGCTAGCCATAATAACATTATACTTAATATAATATAAAGTTACAAAATAAACATATATATTATAAATATATTATATTTATTATTTTAATTTATTTTATATATTCTATATATATTATTAAAATTCAAAATTTAAAATCCAAAAGCCATAAGGCTTTGTTTGGCAAAAACCCTTTAAAATTTAAAGACTTAATATATTAAGCTTTGTTTGGCAAAACTAAATTAAACTCTATTAATTTATTTTAACAACCATTTGATTTATAATATATAATTACATCCTATTTATTTGGATTTCTATATCCAACATTAATCAAATAAATCAATCACATACTATATTTTAAATAAATTTACCATTTAAACAAATAAAACCCAAATTATAATTTCATTATAACTTTATTTAATAATTTAACATACCATTTTAAATTATTAATCAACAATATAACACCTCATGTCATATTACAACTCTCTAAATTATAAATTAATTTAATTTAGAATATTATCTAATAAATTTAGATTCATAAATATTTATTAACAACCATCACATCAACAAAATATTTATTCAACAATAAACACCTCAAATAAATATTTATATAATTCAATAAATATTTAAAATTATAATTTGAAATTAGGATTGTTACGTATATATATCCAAATCGTTTACTACTTATATATATATATATATATATATATATATATATATATATATATATATATATATTACATTTCCATCCCACTTTGAGTTTACTACCTTGAGTTTACTATATATATATATATATATATATATATATATATATATATATATATATATATATATATTATCGACGTCGGGATTTTTATTTGTCCCTTTTCGTTACTTGTTCTTTGGTGTTCTCATGTTAATATGAGATTTTTTTGAAAAAGCAAGTGAAAAAGGTCCAACATGTGTAATGTCGACGATTTGACTTTAAGAGTCGCCAGTTGGTGTTTTTAACTGGTTGCACCAACGCAACCGAAAAGGTTTGCACATTGACCCAGTGATGTGACACTGCTAAACGGGTCTATGAAACCGAGATTCATTTGGGTTCGGGGGCTTGATTATGCGAAGGGAAGGTGTTAGGCACCCCCCGACATCCGTGTTGCCACGGTGACCACCACTTTTCAAAGAAACTGTTATATGAATATGTGTGTGTGTGTGTGGATCAATGTGAAATTATTTAAAAGTAGTGCGAGGCCTCGTTCGCACCTATTTACACAAGGTTTGAATTTATAGAAAACTTCAGTTTTAACCAAGATATATCAATGAAGTTTTATAAAAAGCTATTTTTAAAACACTGTGCTCAATAGGAATTGAGACCTTTTCATACTTCCATTTTATTATTAAAATGTTCGGCTTGTTTGCTTTTATTTTCGAGATGTGGAGCATCTTCGAGAAAATAATATACAGTAGTGCCGAAATCCTTATGGGCATGACAGCCATCCAAGGAAATTCGTACACTGTAAATAATGTACAAGCTGCTTACAGTTGAAAAAGTCCATCACGGGAACAGAATCTAGATTCAATAGACTGAATCTGTGATCACATGATTCCTTGGCTGACATGATATCTGCGGTTTGTATGGAAACCGATAGCGTTATATATATATAAAAGTCAGAATATATATATATATATATATATATGTGTGTGTGTGTGTGTGTGTGTGTGTGTGTGTGTGTGTGCATGATCAGCCACCACGAAGCAACTCCATGGGGGATCAGAAATGTAAATAAAGCAGTAATTGCTATCAACCACCACGAAGTAAACTCCAGGCAGGACTTGAATGTAAATAAAGCTGTAAAAGCGATCAACCGCCACGAAGTAAACTCAAAGTGATTGAAAATATATATATATATATATATATATATATATATATATATATATATATATATAAAATCATGTAAATGCTCCGGATATAAAATCCAGGCTCATCAGATATGTCTGACAACAATTACATATATATATATATATATATAAAAGTAAGTAAACGCTCCAAACATAACTCTAGGCTTAATCGAGGCATAACTCGATAATGTTAGTCCATATATGAAATATATACATATATATGTATATAATACAGGCAAAAATGAAAACCATGGACCGAAGTCCGGGCATACGCATACAACACGACTCTCAATGTGTATAACAGTGTGTGCAAATATGAAAGGAAATGCTTTATAGAGTGTGAGAAGGCTTACAGTGGGCTATCAATGTAGGCTTCTATGACTCTATATGGAAAAAAACTTAGCTCCCGCCAGATAAAAATATAGCTATACATAAGCTAACAAATGTTTAAAATGAGGAAACACTTAATATTGGTGTCTACAGAGAAAATTGGACAGGGCATCCTCGCCTTTTCTTTTTTTAAAATGGCTAGCCCAAGCTCTATATTTATAGATTTTGCTAGTCAGAAAAGTTCCCGCGGCGGTTGCAGATGCACTGCTTGTTGCCCAGTTGCCCGTGGTTCCGCGGGTCCCGTCGTCTCAAAGTACGTACACTCGTGCACTGTAATATCCGCTCGAACTTGCAGAACTTCAATTCGAGGATCCGAACGAGGTATATATGACATTCTTCGAACCTCTTGTGTTGAGAGTTACGCAATGATCTGGATTAGAGGTTGTACGAAGTCAGGAAGAGGGGACCATGCCCATAGTCTTCAAGCTTCAAATTTTATCCGGTGTGCTACCACGCGTAATAGTCACTCGGGATTGTAACTTCTCGGTTCTTGTGGGGCATTGTTGTATGTATGTATGGATGAAGTGTTGAGATGATGCGCAGGTGTTGAGGTGGAAAGATGACGTTTGACTCTTCACCAGGGTTATAGCCGATTTGAGTTTAAAGCAAACGTTGCTCAGGGTTACATCTTAGATTGGATACTTGTTTGTATGCCGCAATGTCATCTGTGAAAATGCATATCAGCCTGGTGTTAGCTCCGGGTCTGAGGTATGAATGCCTTGGTAGGAGGTCTGATCTTGAAGCTGATAGCATACATTTGAAAAAAGCATTTTTGGAGTTATCGTTGGAACTACAACAACATTCTTTGGGGTTATCGCCAAGGACAAAACTTGGGGTTATCTCTGAGGTTGGAAATGATCCTCCTGGTGTGTGTTCCGGGGTTGGAAATAAGGTTCCCGGTATGTGTTTTGGTTTTGGGACTGAACTTCCGGTAGTATCCAGAATGGATGTGAGCTGTCTTCCAGGGTTATCTTCGAAAGATGAATCTGCCCTCCTGCAATGTCAGTAACAAGCGTGCAGAAAATTTTGAGTGTCTACAGATGCCCCTCTTTATCATATTCATGCAATGCAAGGAATAGATAGGATAAAGAATCCTAGACACTTGAAATGCAAGTGAGATAAACATGATGCTATGTTCAGCAACATGATGCAAATGTATGATGAATGATGGAAATAAATGTCGGTTCCCTGCTAATCCTGCCGAGATGACAATCAATGATGGTTTGGACATGTGATCCAAGTCTTCAAGAATGTTGACGTTGGGGCTATCACCAAAGTCTCGAATCCTAAACACTGGCTCTATTCTGCAGATGTGTTTCTCGTATTCAAGAGATTTGTGGGGATAAAGCTTTGTCTATTTGAGGATGTGTATAACATATTCCCTCATCCTGTCAGAGTTATTGCCAATAGTCTGTCATTGTCAGGGTTTCCCGACCTTCGCTGATGTGTGTATCACCGAATAGATCCCTGTTGGGTGCATTGTCAAGGTTGCTTATGTAGGGGTTCAGAACATAAAACGCAGGGAAAATATAAAAATTCAAAGCAATTTCCAAAACCCAAAAACAGGATCCATGCGAAAAATAATTAACTCAGTTGTTTAGAGATTATACCGAATATGAAAAACGAGAATCTAAAATTGGTGCGCTCGAATCCTTAACGCAATTCCTCACGAAACTACGTCTCTATGGTATCCACACGAACGCCGCACGAACCGTCGAACGATTCTGCAATAAGAGGGACTTGCGGTACTAGCCACCAAAGGAACCATTATGAAACTGTATGTTTTCTCTCTAGTCTCTCTCTAAGAGCGGCTAGGGTTTTCAAGTTATGAAATTAACCCTAAGTAGCTGCTATATATCCTATATATAGTAGTTAAAAGGAATTAATCAAAACCTAATTTCATAAAATCTGAATTTATATATATATATATATAATTTAATTAAGTCTTACTTAATTAATATACATATATACAAATTTTCCTTTTAATTTAAATTCGTGATTTAAATACTATTAATCATATTAATATATTTAAATCCTTAAAATTTAAATTTATTCCCTTTAAATTACGTTTCATGTGTGTGACCCTATAGGTTATTATTACGTTGGCAATAATTTTAAAATCATATTATAAAATTATAAACAGTGAGCGGCATCTAGTAATGCATCACTACTACCCAAGTAATAATAAGAGCGATGATTCGATGCAACCTTTTTGTGACCAATGTTTCAATGTAATTTAATCCTTTTAACCTTAATATCCTAGATTAAACTCGAGTCATGGAATGTGTCATACTCTTCATAATTTAATCTGAGTTTTTCTTGATCAATGAGTAGACTATATGAAACAAATCACTATTTGAGCATGGCCATACATTTCATAGCCCTACTCAATCAAGAGGCCTATGGATATCATCCCTAATATATAGGAAGATTAAATTCCATCTAGATCACTCATATTCCTCACACGATTCATGATGTACCCAATAATCACCTTTATAGTCCACCCTATTAAAGGTGACATTTGATGATATCAAAGTACATAAATTCCCGTGTAGTAATATAGTGATTTCAGGTTAGAGGACCATTACATCATTGTCACTATGAGAATTGCTAATGACACTCCGCATAATGCTCCACATAGAATTCTCATGGTGGGTCTATCCAGTACATTGTTCTCTAACATGTACCTATGCATTGACTTAATATCTCATATATTTATGACCAATGAGATTTGGTCATCAGTCAATCCACATACTAGTCTCAATGCATCATTGTTGTCCCATCAACAATGATACTCGACTAGGGACATTTAAGAACAATGATACTAATTATAATTATATAATCTCATGTTCAAGTCACATACTTGAAACTATATAATTTGTATCACTATTCTAAGGATTTTTTTATTATGTTAACATTTATATAACGCAGTAAATAAAACCATAATAAAATCATTCATTTATTCAATCAAATATAATATCAAAACGTTAAGCAATTATATCAAATAATTGGCCTCTAGGGCATAAACTCTAACAGCTTGACCTCCATTTATGTATGTGTCAATGGTTACATTGCGTTGTAACCCCCATCGGGGAAGGTTGCTATGATGGGTTTACTTGTCATCGGTTGACATGACGTCAAGGCTGCTTGACCCTCATTGATGTATGTATCAATTGTTAAGTTACATTGTAACCCCCGCCGGGGATACATGGATGCTTAAAATATTGCGTTGTGACCCCTGCCAGGGATACTTAATCAGTTCATAACTTCGGCATTGTAACCGCCACCGAGGATACATTAGCATGTTGTGACTTCGACGTTGTAACCCCCGTCGGGGAAGGTTTAGGGTTGTGCCCCTGCAATGACGGCATCCGACCTTTGTGGGGTATTGCTGAGCATGATTTGTGAAAGCTGAGCTCATTGGTTTAGTATACCCTGCATTCAGACGAATACCAATGAAATGGCGGGAGTTTAATTCTGACCCATAAAAACCAGGATTCCAGGCTATTTCGCTCAATCGCGTAGCATTTTTATTCCTGATTTGGCCTTTTCAGCTTGTGAGACCTCCTTTACAACTCTAACTGGAGCGAGCCAGAGGTGTGGGACCCACGTAAGAGTGTCGCAGGTACACCTATAACAGCCGCAGGTGGACCTGTGGCCAACTGTGGCTATACAAATCCTACGGGTTGCTTTCATAGGTCATTTTCAAGTTGCGTGACGAAGGAAATCTGAGAGCTTCTCTTCAGACCTGTTGAGTTCGGGCAACTTTCTGCATATTTTTCCACCATACAAGTGTTCTTCACTATCCTGGAAACATATGCATGTATTTTTTTCCAATTTCTATCCGTTGGAAAATGACTTATCACATGAAATGCATTTAGACACATAGTGGTGAATATTCATGCTGATATGACTTGATAAAAAATATTCAACATAGCAAATGTTAGTATTAAACCATGCTGAACATAATGATGTGAAAAATTTTAACTTTTGAAATAGTCAAATAGGGACTTTTTACTGTCATTTCTTATCCTATTTGAGGACAAATGAGTAAAGGTAGAAAAGCAAAATAATCCTGGTAATTAGACTACACTTATAGATTTTTTACTGTGATGTATTAATGCATGTAGGGTGTATATGACTGTGTATAGGTGTGCTACTGAATGGCCACCTAGTCATGCCTATGTGCATGTGGATAGTCCTAGTTACAAAGGGGGCTATGGCAAAAATTTTCCAAAATGTAGGCATTGGGTAGTCATGCATTTTTAACTCTACTATAGATGTATGTTAAAACAATACATGCATGCATGTAATCATACGATGCATTTTGAAAAGCTCCAGGTAAGAATTTACCACACCCTTTCTGAGGTGATTTAGAAACTTGTTGTCCAGATATTATGGATCCGGATCAGCCGAGTAGTTTCCTCAGGACCACTTCTGGTGTACGGAGGAGGGCTTCCGAAGTACCTCGACCCTGTTCTGTTAGAAAACCTCATCGTTTGGTGGATGCGGTGATACATCCTATCCGGGTTGAAGTGCCGGATGTTGAGGACGAGGAGGAGGATGTACCAATTTAGGTTCCTGCTCCTGCTGCACGTGTTCCCCGTAGGGAGTTGCCAGGCATTCAAGTGGCAAACCCAGATCTTCTAGGTGACTTGAGTCGGCATCCTTCAGTATACCTGCACATAAACGAGGTATAAAGTTAGATCTTAATCTTCCTTGTTTTCTATTAATGAGGAATAACGGATTCTAATGTTGATATGCATTTGATGTAGGTTCATGGCTTTACACAGCCTCGAGGAAACTGGTTCAACATCCACTCTATTTATCAGGCTTTGCATGATGATTGTAGAGAGATTGTACATGGCTAGGGATTCGGGACGTTCTTCTCCATTCTTCCCGTCATTTGTCCACAGGGTTACCTCGGGGCATTGTCTAGTTATTTGGTTTAACTGGACTTCGATCACTCCATTTTTGGATCGTGAGGTGATGATGACGCCGATGGATTGGTGATTTATCACAGGTATAGAGTTTAGAGGGGATCAAGTGCCTTGCACGGCAGATATTACCCATATTGCAGTCAGATCCTTGTTGGGAGTCCCGACTGAGGCGCTCAAGGGTAGGACTGTTCGTACAGGTCCTTAGAGCGTAGATGCTATGAGTGAGCTATTAAGTGAGCCTATACCCAATGATGTGAGAGTCAGGGATCGCATTCTTTGGCGATTGTTCCTGATGATCATTAGGGGCTGCTTCATAGCAGATAACTCTTCTACGGTGTCCTTCGATTTGATCAGCGCCACTCGACACGTGGACTGTATAGGAGATTATGATTAGGGTTCCTACACCTTTGCCTACTTCCTCAGGGGAATGCGCATGCGATCGCAGGGCTTGACCGAGGTTTGGTTATGATTTTCCCCATTTCGGCTGGTGAGTATTTCTCTTGTCTTTTCCCATGTACAAGTTAAGAGTGTTGACTGACAGCAGATGTTTGCCTTTGTGTTGGCAGTTTTGGGCCTATGAGAGGCCTCCATGTTTGTGTCCTATGAGGGTGCTAGGTTTAGACACCTATCAACGAGGACGGAGATGGCATCATTCCATACTGGCGAAGGTCCCTGTAGCTAAGGTGTGACGCCCCCAAAATAGGTATACATCACCCATCTTGAGTCGCCAAATACATGGTACAGAATACAAATACAAACTTAATTATACAACAGTCGTGTAATATACGACAAAACATAGCTGAGAGTTTAAACAGGAATGTTTCTTTCTAGACAATATCCACTCTAAAATAGAATCCTCATTACATTTATTGTCACACTATTTTATAGAATAGTGAGGACTACTAATAAACCATCTCAAACCATCACTCCACTCCCCGACTAGTCCCGGCTACGTTCTCATTTCCTGAAGAGAACAATGAAAGCAAAAGGGTGAGCTCAACTTGGCCAGTAAAAATTATTATGACTAAGATAATGCAGAATAAATTATCATTAGTCTTCAATAATGTTAAACTGATAAAATACAATAGACATCAAGTCTAACTGAAACGGAATAAGCAATCCATTGGAAGAGTCAAGTAGAGCATGATATCTACTATTTTCTATGAGTTAAAATGTTTTATTTAATTTTTATCGCTGATACTTAGCTTAATAAATAAACCACATCATCGAGTCATCCCTGTACTACGGGCCAAGGATATTCATTAAATCATCAATGGTCATGACTATACTGAATAATCCCTGGTCATAACCATACCAAAAATTGTTTATTAATGCACTACAGGCCACTGAGGACTTTTACCACATCATTTATAACATTACAGGTCATGATTATACCGAATAATCCCTGGTCATAATCATACCAAGTCCATCTATGCACGTAAGCCAAAGACGACTTTCATCACAATATAAGCATGAGGATGATGACAATGACATAATAATTAAATAAAACAAGTTCAAGGATAAATTTTAAAGATTTATAAGTTAATTTATCCTGAAATCAATTACGTCCAAATTGTCAACATGATATTGCTTTGTGGAGTAAAATTCAAGAATGCTCAGAAGAATATTTCCATGAAAAGATGCTGGATGAAGCGCAAATATCCAGGATATTCTACTAATTCCATGGAGTATAGAAGCTAAAATTTTAACCAATTGAGTATAATAGAATATATGAAACTACAAATGGATTTTTTCCCGCCATGCGGTAATCCACGTAGACAGGTCATTTCCATAATTTAATAAGCAATGAATACGAAGGATCATTCACCATGCATGCGGTAATCCACATAGACATGTTATTCCAACAGAATAATAAAGAATGGAATAACAGAAGAATTCACCAGCCATGCGATAGACCGCATAGACATGTTATTCTCAACAGAATAATAAAGAATGGAACTAGGTTATGCGTAATCCGTACAGACAGGATATTCCAACAGAATAATAAAGAATGGAACCAGGTCATGCGTAATCCACACAGACAGGATGTTCTAACAGAATAATAAAGAATGGAACTAGGTCATGCGTAATCCGCCGCAGATGCGGGATGTTCCAACGAGAATAATAAAATGGAATAACAACGAGAATTCACGGTATGCGATGAAGATAGCATGCAGACGAGTTATTCAATAGAATAATATAGAATGGAATAACAGAAGAATTTCACCATGTATGCGGTACTTTGCATAGACAGGTTATTCTAATATAATAATAAATAATGGAATAACAACTCTCACGAGTATTGAAAAAAAATAACTCTCTTCATGAATACGAAAAAATAATACCCCTTACCTTAGAAGAAGATTGGATACTAGAATAGTGAGGTAACAGACTTCTATTCTTATTTCTCTCTATAATAATTGCTCTATAGCTTTAGTGAATTGGTGAGAAATGAAGGAAGAATGACCTTCTATTTATAGGAAAATATAATTTCGATAATTGCACGATTTGGGGCTCAAAATATTGCAGTATAATATCTCCCCCTTTTCCTTCATTTTTAATTTACTCCTGCAAGTATTATCAAACTTGCACCACCTCTCCTAATAGTAAATCATGTGAATTAATAGTTCTAGACATGTGAAAATATGAATTACAGTATAGTACCTCCATCTATACCTCCATTTTTAACTTAGTCATGCAAGTATTATCAATCTTGCACCAACTCCCCTAATAGTAAATGAATGTGAATCAATAGTACACACATATGAACAACTAGTTATAATCATGTGAATCCATAGCAATTAATTGCTCATTTATCTGGTTAATTATCTGATTGGTCAATATAACCTCCAGACATCAATTATTATCGAAATAAAAGTCAATTTTCACTAACACTAATAATTCCAACACAATGGAACTATAAATTTAATCTTTAATCAACACGAACTTATTCATCATTAATATTATAACTCACAATATTTAACAACCAGGTCGTTCCCAGGAATGAGGGGACTTTTCGATAAGGATTTCTCCTTAATGGCGCACAATTAGATGACCAAACCTCTCATTGACATAACTTCTAGACATTGTAAATATTGCAATTTAATAATATGAATAACTTTGTCGTCTCAATTATTGATTTAATAATATAACATATTATGCGAGATCATCTGCGACAATAATCGAATCAATAATATGAGAGATATGATGCACCAATTCATCGTATGCAATAATTGGATATAAGCGAGTGACTTCTCACGTAAGCATTAATAATCAATACTGGTGTGCTACTATAGAACTACGCAGTATTACTATACTTTTACTACCGGGTAGTTCAACGGTTTAACGGTAAAACTTCCACCGTTATTTTTATAAAAAGATAATTACATCATTTTCTAACTACGACAATACTTGGTTGTGGGGTCCACCATTGATTGTGTCGTCAATGCGAATATTCCCTGTTAAAAGCGAATATTCTCCGACCAATCGAATATTATTTAACCACTTGCTTACTTTGCAAAATTTGTAAATATTACCCACAACTATAACATTATATCAAATCCACACCATAATATTCAAAAAAAATATTTTGAGAAATTTAAATCTTTATTCATAAAATCTGGGGTCTAACAATCTCCCCTCCTTATGAAATTTCTCCCTCAAAATTTACGTACATACCTGTTATGCCGAAGAGGTGAGGATACCTTGAATACCTTTATCGTCAAAAACATTACACGTTGCATACGTGCATACCCGATGTCCTCCGATTGCCTCTGAATGCACATCAGCCCCTAAAATAGCCATTATAAGCCTTGATACCGACCTCAAATCTCAAAATATAACGAATGAAAGTTTTAGGTCTACTAGTTATCTTTTCGAATCATCCTGAATCACCTCAATCAGAGTTTGTATAAGAACGTTATGCCCAATTTACTAAAGGACGTCCGGACAGATTTTGGCTTAACACTTGACCAGCGCCTAGGCGCCCAGATTTAGCCTTGGGCAAGCGCCTAGGCGCCCAAGAACAGATTCTAAGCACTGAGCCTAGTGCCTAGGTGCTCGACCTTTGGCACTTAACTCCAATTTTCCAGATTTTGCAACTTTTGACACACATACTTTAAATCTTCATAACTTTTTCATCCATTTTCGGAATTAGTCTGTTTTCGAGGCTTTGGAAAGCTTGTAACATGCTCTATAAAACCCCCATGATTTCATAATTTTTTAGATTCATTAATTATTCCAAAAGTTGGCTCCAAAGTCCCCTAAGACTAAGTTTTTACTAACAACGATACGTGAAAAACGTTATGAACACGCGACATACTTGGCGGTAAAACGAGTCTATAGGCCACAATTCCTACTCGATCGAGGATTTCAAATGGGCCAAATAAATCGAGGGTTGAGATAACGCCTTCTTGAACTTTCTTCTTCACATTCATCAGATTCGGGTGTGTAGCTTGAGCGGCTTTAACTTTATCGATTAAAGTCGATTCTACTCGTATATTCGTCATCTTCACGTGGGTCCCTAGAGTCTTTAACTCTATCTTTATCATTTGTAAGTTATACAAAATGGGTTTTTGTGTTAACAATATCGCACTCGTAAACGCATACGATCTTCTAGTCAACGCGTCAGCTATGACGTTCGCTCTTCCACGATGATATTGGATGGTATAGTCGTAATCTTCAACAGCTTGAGCCAATGTCTTTGGCGCATAATAAGTTCGTTCTAGGTGAAGAAATATTTAAGGGTCTTAGAAATGGGTTTTGTACTGAGGTCAATACAAAATTTGATTTCACGCTCTAGGGGTAGGCTAGGAAGTTCTTCAAGAATACGTCAGGAAATTTATTAACAATAGAAATATCATTCAAAACTGTGACCCTCATCCAAGACTTGGATAACAAGTCACATTGATACCTATCAACTTGCCATCGTCATTCACACCGTCGCCTACGGAAAGTCTGGCTTCGGTGCATCCTAAGACTTGGAAGTCACCAAATGAAAAGGCTGGGTACATTTACTTTATGGCTTGATATAACAGTGATTAACTTTAGTGGTTTGGTTGCTTGAATTTGCATAACAGGTTGGTTTGGAATATGAAAGCTAACAACCTTACGAAAATAATCAATTTTGGCAATGATGAGTAGTTAACCAATCGATTCCTAAAATCACATCAAAGCCATGTATTTTCAAAGAGATAAGATCGACAGGTAATGTGAAGGTGTCGATTTGAATCAACAAGATTTATAAACAGTAGAGGTAACGAAGGTTTCTACTAACGAAGTTTCAACCAATAAGTCAAAGTCTAACTTCTCTGGTGTAAGACCCCGAATTTTATGAAATAAATTATTCAATTTTTCTTATAATTATTATTTAGTAAATGGTTAAATTGATAAAAAAAGTTAAAGTTAAGGATGATATATATAAAATTTTCAAAATACGCAAGTGGTTATAAAATACTCATTTCTATTGGGGAATATTCGTTTGGTCGTGGAATATTCTTGTTGTCGGGGAATATTAAATGACAGTATGACAATTTCTGGGCCCCATAACAGAATAACTGTCGGATGAAGAAAATGAAAAGTTTGAGTTTTTATAAATAACAGCGTAGTTATTACCGTTAACACTGTTGGAATACCTGGTGGTTAAAATACGAATGTCTGGCGTGGTTGCACGCGATAGAACACGGTATTGTTACAAAGATTTTTGAATTATTGATTCTTACGTGAAGGCACTACTCAATAATTGTTACGATAATTCTTGTTCAATATTTTATTTTATTGGTTCAATAATTCTTGCGTTGATATTTTATATTATTGTTGTTTCAATAATTGTCATTTCACAGTATTCCCATTATCAGATCAATAATTTATATTATTTGGATAATATTATTAGATAGCATTATTGGCAATGTCTAGAAAGTTCTGTTAAGGAGAGGTTTAGTCACCTAATTGCGCGCCAGTAAGGAGAAATCCTTATTGGAAAGCCCCCTTTTTCCTGAGAACTGCCTAGTTGTCATAATTGTGATTCTGTAATATTATTTATGAATAATTAATTATTAATTTATATGATAAGGAAATATTTATTTGATATGGATATAAATGATAGATTTATTTATGTGGTTATAAATGAAGGAATTAATGTTGAGGTGTTTTATCAGTATTTTGTCGGATTTGAGGTATTAAAAACTCAAATCAGTGTTCTTAAAGCTTTATTGCGTGAGTTATAATTTTAATCCGACCGTTGGATCGTTGTGATTTTTGGATATGTTATACATATATGAGTTGAGTATATGTCCACAAATTTTGAACCGTTGAAAATTAACACATGATTTGTTATGAATTTTAAAAGGTGTTGAAACGGTGTTGAAAATCGTCTGTTTGTGGATTTCGAATACTTTTTGTTTGGAATTTGGAAAAACTCGAAGCTACAAAGTTGTAGAGAATTCGATTTCATGCGGAATGGACATAAAATTCATATTTTTCTGATATACGGGCTATTTTCTATGAATTATTGAAGTTTCAGAAATTAAAATATTTTTATGAAATTTTTGGGTAGGCCCCACTTTTTATTTTAACATGTGGGCTACCAAAAATATTCAGAAGTGGCTGGCTTGATTGCTTGATTCAACAAAGGAGGATGGCGTGGAAGGAAATAAAATAAATAATATTATTTTATTAATTTAGTTTCCTTTGGCGTTCTAGCATTTTCCTATAAATAGGCGCTTAAGTTAGAATTGAAATCACACCAGAAACTGAAGTTTTCTCTCTCTATATTCTTGAGAGTATTTTTGTGAGTATTAAGATACTTGGAGAGTTGCTATTAGGTCTGCAAGTTTCCTTGACTTTTCATCAAACATTCAGTCGTGAAATCTTTGCTCTTTTGAGGTAAGGGATTTTTAAGGGTTATTATGTTTTTTCAGTTTTGTACTTTTTCTGGACCTTCAAAAATTCTGGAAAACTTTGAAATGATAATTTGATGAGTTTTCTTGATTGTGTCCAAAAATGGCGATTTTTGGATGTATAGATTAGGAGTTATGGATTTTATGAGAAAAGACTATTTCAAAAGTAAACCCTTTTAACTCCTTGTGGTTAACTCCAAAATTGATGAAATTTTTATTGGGAGTACATCTATATAATATTAGTATACCATGTAAATTTTGGAATTTTTGGACAAAAGTACAATTTATGATAAATGTCTAAATATTCGGCAGTTTTGACCATGTGAAAAATAGTAGAAAAATATATGTTCAATATGGGACTATATTATGCTAAATCCCAGAAAAGAAATATTTTTGGAATTGATTTGGTATTTTACATGAAAATGGACTAGTTATGAATAAATAAATTAAATATGTTATGTGAAGTAACAAAATTGAAAAATAGGATTTTATGACTTGAGAATCCTATATATGGTATATGCAAATTTTTGATGAGGTTGTTGGTTATTAGTGATGAAATTTTATAAGTTTGGCATTTTAGTATGATTAAATGCATTAATTAGTAAAGTGTAAACAATTAAAATAAATTGTTTATAAGTTTAAGAAATGATTAAAATATTGTGGTAGTATTAATAATATTAGATTATAAGATTATTAAGTGATTTATAACATTTAGATTAAGGTGTTATGAAATCATTGATTTATGAATCTTACTCTTGAAATTAAATGCAGTTGTTGATTGTATTGTTTTTATTATCATATATAACATTTTTATAATCCCGGTGATGAAATTTCTCTTTGACTTAAGTGTAAAGATGGGTAGATTATTGATATGATCGTGACTATGGGTTCTCTTTGGCCAGTAGTGCAAAGATGAATTGTTAACTGGTATGATCATGACCATTGAATTTACAATTGAATATTTTTAGCTTAAGTCCAAAGGTGAATTGATCAACACGGTTATAATTATTATTTATATAAATTCTGAAATGAGTATATATTTCTTTGAGATATAAATATCTTTGGCCTGTAGTGCAAAGATGAATTGTTGATGAATATCTTTGGGGTGTAGTACAAAGATGACCTGTTGTTGAATATCTTTGGCCCATAGTGCAAAGATGACCTGTTGTTGAATATCTTTGGCATGTAGTGCAAAGATGAACTGTTAATGAATATCTTTGGCCCGTAGTGCAAAGATGAACTTATTAGTATGATTATGAACAGGAACTGTGATTTGGTAAAACCATGATCTTTGATGTTTCAGTTAAAGACATGTGATGAAAAATATCATCGCCTTGGATGAGAATAGAAAATTAGAACTACAATTATGATTATGAGTTATTCACATGACTGTGAACAGGATCTGTTGATTAATGTTACAGGGTTAAAGCATTGTTTGTGGACTTTTAACATGGAGAAGATAATAGACTTTATGGTCTATTTGACTCTTCTAATGGATTGCTCGTTCCGCTGCAACTACGGTTGAAAAGTTTTATCATCTACCATATGTTCTAAATCTCTGATTTATTACTGATGAAGGCTATTGATAATTTAATTATCTTTAGTTATGATATTCTTTACTGGGTTAGTTGTGCTCACCCCTTTTGCTTCACAATTTCTTTCAGGTAATAAAAGTGTAGCTGGGTCGAGCGAGGATAATTGGGGAATAGTGTGGTGGTCCGAGACTATCAAAGTTTCTCAACACATTATAAAACGACATGACATACAATATATAATTGTATTGAGGACCTAAGATGTGTGTTTTGTATATTATACGTCACTTAATAATTGATTTTGGTGAACAACAATAGGGTGAGGTGAACCCAACTTTGCAAGGGTGTTTTGCCACTATCATACAAGATGTCTAATGACATACAATCTCATGTTATCATAAGAAAGGGTTGTGCACATCCACTTGATGAGTATATCTACGAGCACTACCTATATGATCTTGGAGTTGGGTTAAAACATAATGTTCAATCGCAGACGGTGGGGATAGTTATATGTCAAGAGAAGACTCACCATTGGAAGGAACATGATAGTAATCTTTTCATTTTTCTTTGTGGTCTATTGGATCAACCAAGGATAATTCTCTGGACATATGATATCTATCATAATTTAGATTCATGGCCTCCTATGTACGAAGGTTTCCTTGAGCACTTCCCAAAGATTTTAATTTCTAAAACGGTTCTAGATTGTACCTTTATGTAAGGTATCACTGTGAGGTACTGTTCATAGTTGGGACATGAGTCACAGTTGGTATTAAAACTCACAATATATGTGTTGTTATATTTTGCACGACAATTGTAGTAATAAAGTTGTAGTTATTTTCTGTACCATGTATTTGGCGACTCAGAATAGGTTGGATGGATTGGACCTATTTTGGGGGTGTCACATCTAGGGTCAAATTTAAACGTTGAGCGCAAGTAGGAGAGATAAAATAATGGGTAGAAGCGGTAGCTAATGAGGTATAGACTTCACAAGAATTTATAATTAACTAACCCGTGATAACTTCATTTGGGTTCCTCAGTTGTTGGGAAGTCATAACAACCACTCTCCCTTGAACTACCCGGCTTTGACTTGTCTGGGGTAGCATTTGGTGTCATCACTACCGTTGAAATTGACTTTTCTATAGGGCATATTCTACCCTCAACTGCTTCATCGTACTCCTGTTTCATGATCTGAATCATTAATCTTCGATCCATATCAAATTGGGGTTGACCGCCATGTAACTGGTAATTCAAAACTCGATGTTGGGTTCTCTCAATTGCTGTCAAAAAAGAGAAATACATATCATCTATTTTAGCGTTCTTAGATCGAACATCTCTTTCCACAATATCAACGCGTCGTGCGACTTTTACCCATGCATCACTCAATCTCACTCGTTCAGTTGTTTCTTCTTTCAACTTTCGATTCGACTTTTTATCTTATACTCGCTTAAAGAGTGTCGCTATTCAAGCATCACATATCGGGTAACCAAGCTTGAATTGTTACATCCTTTTGTTCCACTGACCTTTCTTGGTTCTTGACTGCTCTTCTAACTCATGAACACGATTTTTCAATTCTAAATTTCGATCATAAAATTCTTCTAATAAATTCTCCTCAGGTTTCTCTTCTTCCTCTTCTTCCTCACTCTCAACTGCTACCTCTGCGACTATCTCGGGTGCAACTATCAATTCTTCACTCACCACATGGATATTTCTAATTCCTTCTTCACCTGACATCACATTATTCTGGTTGGTGATTAGAGGTGTCTAAACGATCTCATTCACTACATTATTAACATTTTCAGCTGCTATTTTCTAATACTTCCACAAAACAAGGGTTAATTAACATATCACATATTATCCCTATACTCTAACCGACCAATTAAATACCAAATAAACTTAGGTAGGTCATACTAGCGAAGGAATTCCCCGTCTCTCCCCTCCTAGTTCTTGTCTCACATCTCAGCCAGGGATCATATCCCTAAGCTCTGATACCAACTCTGACGCCCCCAAAATAGGTATACATCACTCATCTTGAGTCGCCAAATATATGGTACAAAATACAAATACAAACTTAATTATAAAACAGTCGTGTAATATACGACAAAACATAGCTGAGAGTTTAAACAGGAATGTTGCCTTCTAGACAATATCCACTCTCAAATAGAGTCGTCATTACATTTATTGTCACATTATTTTATAGAATAGTGAGGACTACTAATACACCATCTCGGACCATCACTCCGTTCCTAGACTAGTCCCGGCTACGTTCTCATTTCCAGGAGAGAACAATGAAAGCAAAAGGGTGAGCTCAACTAGCCCAGTAAGAAATATTATGACTAAGATAATGCAGAATAAATTATCAATAGTCTTCAACAATGTTAAACTGATAAAATACAATAGACATCAAGTTTAACTGCAGCGGAATAAGCAATCCATTAGAAGAGTCAAGTAGAGCATGATATCTACTATCTTCTATGATTTAAAATGTTTTCATCAATTTTTATCATTTGAGACTCGACTTAATAAATAAACCACAACATCGAGTCATCCTCGCTTTTCTGAGCCAAGGATATTCATTAAATCATCAATGGTCATGAATATACCGAATAATCCCTGGTCATAATCATACCAAAAACTGTCCATCAATGCACTACAGGCCACTAAGGACTTTTACCACATCATTTATAACATTACATGTCATGATTATACCGAATAATCCTTGGTCATAATCATACCAAGTCCATCTATGCACGTAAGCCAAAGATGACTTTCATCACAATATAAGCATGAGGATGATGAAAATGACATAATAATTCAATAAAACAAGTTCAAGGATAAATTTTAAAGATATAAAAGTTAATTTATCCTAAAATCAATTACGTCCAAATTGTCAACATGATATTGCTTTGTGGAATAAAATTCAATACTGCTCAAAAGAATATTTTCATGAAAAGATACTGGATGAAGCACAAATATCCAGGATATTCTACTAATTTCATGGAGTATAGAAACCAAAACTTTAACCAACTGAGTATAATAGAATATATGAAACTGGAAATGGATTTTCACCCGCCATGCGGTAATCCACGTAGACAGATCATTTCAACAATTTAATAAGGAATTAATACGGAGGATCATTCACTATGTATGCGGTAATCCACATATACAGGTTATTCCAACAGAATAATAAAGAATGGAATAACATAAGAATTCACCAGGCATGCGATAGACCACACAGACAGGTTATTCTCAACAGAATAATAAAGAAGGGAACCTGGTCATGCGTAATCTGCGCAGACAGGATATTCCAACAGAATAATAAAGAATGGAACCAAGTCATGCGTAATCCGCACAGACAGGATGTTCCAACAGAATAATAAAGAATGGAACCAGGTCATGCATAATCCACACAGATAGGATGTTCCAACAGAATAATAAAAATGGAATAACAACAGAATTCACCAGGCATGCGATAGACCTCATAGACAGGTTATTCCAATAGAATAATAAAGAATGGAATAACAGAAGAATTTCACCATGTATGCGGTACTTAGCATAGACAGGTTATTCCAACATAATAATAAAGAATGGAATCACAACTCTCATGAGTATTGAAAGAAAATAACTCTCTTCATGAGTATGAAAGAATAATACCCCTTACCTTAGAAGAAGACTGGATACTGGAATAGTGAGGTAGCAGACTTCTCTTCTTCTTTCTCTTTATAATTTCTATTTATAATAATTATTCTATAGCTTTAGTGAATTGGTGAGAAATGAAAGAAGAATGAGCTTCTATTTATAGTAAAATATAGTTTCGATAATTGCACGATTTGAGGCTCAAAATATTACAGTATAATACCTCCCTCTTTTTCTTCATTTTTAATTTAGTCCTGCAAGTATTATCAAACTTGCACCACCTCCCCTAATAGTAAATCATGTGAATCAATAGTAAATCATGTGAATCAATAGTTGTAGACATGTGAAAATATGAATTACAGTATAGTACCTCCATCTATACCTTCATTTTTAACTTACTCATGCAAGTATTGTCAATCTTGCACCAACTCCCCTAATAATAAATGAATGTGAATCAATAGTACACACATGTGAACAAATAGTTATAATCATGTGAATCCATAGAAATTAATTGCTCATTTATCTGGTTAATTATCTGATTGGTCAATATAACCTCCAGACATCAATTATTATCGAAATAAAAGTCAATTTTCACTAACACTAATAATTCTAACACAATGGAACTATAAATTTAATCTTTAATCAACACGAACTTATTCATCATTAATATTATAACTCACAATATTTAACAACCAGGTCGTTCCCAGGAATGAGGGGACTTTTCGATAAGGATTTCTCCTTAATGGCGCACAATTAGATGACCAAACCTCTCATTGACATAACTTCTAGACATTGTAAATATTGCAATTTAATAATATGAATAACTTTGTCGTCTCAATTATTGATTTAATAATATAACATATTATGCAGATCATACTGCGACAATAATCGAATCAATAATATGAGAGATATGATGCACCAATTACTGTAGCAATAATTGGATATAACTGAGTGACTTCTCACGTAAGCATTAATAATCAATACCGTGTGCTACTATAGAACTACGCGTATTACTATACTTTTACTACCAGGTAGTTCAACAGTTTAACGGTAAAACTTCCGCCGTTTTTTTTTATAAAAAGATAATTCTGTCATTTTCTAACTACGATAATACTTTCGTTGTGGGGTCCACCAATGATTGTGCCATCGTATGAATAATCCCTGTTAAAATGAATATTCCCCGACCAATCGAATATTATATAACCACTTGCTTACTTTGCAAAATTTATAAATATTACCCACAACTATAATATTATATCAAATCCACACCATAATATTCAAAAAAAATATTTCGAGAAATTTAAATCTTTATTCATAAAATATGGGGTCTCACATAAGGGTTTCACTCATTGCCGCCTACAGCTAGAGTTGTTGACAGCGGATGTCATTACATGGGTTCCCTATTCTGTGGAACACTTGAGTGTTGGATTTGAGCATGGGTACCTGACTAGATTTGAGTACGTTATGTCCACCCGTAGGATTCCTCTCTTCACAGATGGAGGATGGGAGCTCTATTTAGGAGAGCGTGCTATCAGGAGCACTACAAGAGAGATTCACATGCCGATCTTGCCTCCTGCAAGGCGTTATTGGCCTGTTTCGCAGTCACCCGTCATTAACATCCCAGTGTTAGGGATTGACGATTATACATTGTCAAAAGGCCCCTGCACTCAGGAGACGTTTCAACATTGGCGATTCCCTCGTACCATTAGAGCTCAGACCCGCGCCACACATTTTATAGGGGATATGGTTCCAGGATCCGTGATGATGATGGATTGGCTAGCTTGTGTCAGAGATCTGAATCATGTGACACAGATTGACAGTTTGACCCGACAGTTGGACCGGGCACATTTCTTTATCCGGCACTTGGGTAGAGATCCTTCAAAGGCAGATACTTTTGATCCTTCTAACTCTGGTGCTGGCCCCTTAGGTGACCCATATGGTTTTTCCGGTGCAGATCCTCCCTTATATAGGCTTGACATCCCTGTAGATAGAGATCTAGTGACTCAGGAGGAGTTACATCAGGTGGATAGGATTGACGATGTAGACATCGATACCATCGACTTCTTCTGATGTATATTTCTCGTTATCTCTTTTGATAGGCCTCTGTTAGATGTTGGGTAGCTTCGCCCCATTCTCACTATATCTTTTGATAGGCCTCTATTGAGATGTTGGGTAGATTCGCCCCATTTACCTGTATTTTAGTTGTACAGAGATGTATTAGATGATGATATACTTAGGAATGTATGTACAGTTTTCCATTCCCTATATCATATTGCCATTTATTGTATCATGCATGTTATTATGTTATGCATATGTATGTATGTCAAGAGATATTCAGCATTGACCCCTGGATGGTCTTATGACACGGCCCGTACAGATGTCTTCTTCGAAAGTTAGCCGTATTGATCATACCCCACCATTTTTGGTGGAATCTGGTATGCGCTCATGGTATGATAGTATGTCACCATCAGACATGGTGACTGTAGATGATTTGTTGTAGCATACTATGACCCTGTTGATGTTTCAGGTTCCCACATGATTTATAGAGGGTATGCTAGAGCACTGGTATTGGGGAGGCAAGTTTTCCAATTTGGGACCCAGGAGTTGACTCCTATTTTGGAGGAGTATGCACGGTTGACGATGCTGTCGCTGGACAGACCTTGCGTGTATATGGCTATCAGAGACATGACTAAACAGTTCATGACCCTCTCCGGATTGAGACGTAGAGTGGTACAGGAAGAGATTACATCCGGCCACGTGATATCCCAGCGTTTTTTGTTTGACAGATTTGGCTCTGAGGATAGTTATGCACAACATTCCGGGGATTTCACCACACCGGAGGATCATTGGCGTTCAGCCAGAATGGATGTACTATTGTTGTGCGTATTGTCATACGTCTACATGCCACGGTACATGGATGAGTTGGATATCGGCATCATTATGGCAGTGAGAGCTCTCAGGGAGGGTCATACCATTATACCAATGATCATTGCAGAGACTTTGAGGTCAGCTACATATTGCTACACTTATTTGGCAGGAGTGTTTACAGGTAGCTCGGTCATGCTGTACGTGTGGTTTATGTCACACTTGAGACCGATTGGCACATTCAGACGGCAGGGATATTGTTTCACCCATGATATAGCCATGTTATACTCCTTTCAGCCTGTAGAGTGCACAGATGCTGTATCTTGGTCAGCTTTCCTAGCAGGAATCGGAGATTCATTCGCTATATTGACGTGTACAGGGCTTATCTCACCCTACAGCTTCATTACTCATGCTCCGGGCATGGATTCTCCCACCTCGAGTGCCACTGTTACTCAGTATTCAGCATAACATTTGGAGCAGAGCCTACATCTGATGACCTATAATAGAGATCATGCTACGGCCGCGATGTTGATAGCTCTTGATGGGAGAAACGCCGATCTGTTAGAGAGGGATGAGGCTAGATCAACCAGGGATGCATTGATTATGGAGTGGGATGCCGCCCTATCTGCTAGGGGTGTGGCCATTGCTGACAGTACTTCAGTGAGATCCCATATGAGTGTTATTCTTCCCGACATGAGTGCTTACATTGAAGAGCATTATGCCACCATGCAATTAGCCACTGATCTGCTAGCTCGTGTAGATACCATTGGGCAGGAGCTTGCAGCATTACCTCCATTTTCAAAGAGGGATGTCATGTTAGATATGATAGTCCACATACATACAGATCTGTAGATAGCTTTGTATTTTCCTGCACAGACTAGCTTAGCCATTTTGTCATGTACAACACATATGTATATATCAAATAGTATTATGTATGGCAGGGAAATATATTTTGATTCACTTCCCTTTTAGTTATGCCTTGATACTTGCTTGATATTTGCATGTATCTTCAGGGCCTTGTGATCTTGATGCATTTTGAACTTATCCTTGATAAGTGGACATTGAGACGTCTCAAGATCTCTCAGAACGGATCATAGATCTGTATGTATCCCTACCATCTTTGGTGTCTTGGGACGGGTATCTGTATGGAAATATGGAGAGGAGTGTGGCTTTTTCTCTCTAAGATTGACCGCACCACAGATAGTTGCTAGTACTTCTATTTGTGAGAAGCCTAGTTAATTCCATCTCTTATAGATTGGTGTTGCTATTCAAGGCATAACCGTAGCTTAGATGGTCACCGAATCTTCTATTTGTGAGAAGAGGTTAGGTAATTCCATCCCTTTGGTCTGAAGCTGATGAAATGTGGTAGATTAAAGGTTAATCCCAGTACCGTGTGACAAGCATTTTTTGTGAGATCCCGAATTTTATGAAATATAAATATTCAATTTTTCTATTTTGGTAAATAGTTAAATTGATAAATATTTAAAGTTAATGGTGATATTTGAAAATTTTACAAAGTAAGCAAGTTGTTATAAAATATTCATTTTGTCGGGAAATAATCGATTACTCTGGGAATATTTGTTTTAACAGGGAATATTCGTATGATGACATAATCATTGGTGGACTCCACAACAGAAGTATTGTCGTAGTTAGAAAATGATGGAATTATCTTTTTATAAAAATAATGACGAAAGTATTACCGTTAATGTAACAACCCGATATTTTCTATACAAATAAATTAGATATTTTGCGTATAATTTTTTTTATTATTATTATAAATATGGGGAATATGTGCCAATATAATGTGTGTATGTATTTATGTGATATATTTATTACATGAATGATTTTAAATAATTTTATTTTAGAATTATTGATTGTTAATAACTATATTATTATAATAATTAATTTTATAGTAGAAATGTTTTTATTAATTATTTTCCATGAAAATATAATTATATATTATTTATATAATATATGAAATGATTTTTTGAATTATTATAATAATTATTTTATTATATGAATTTGTTCAGATTATTAAGTTAATTATTTTTTTAATTTAATTAATAATGTTAAGTATGATAGATAAATCCGATATGGAATCCAGACCCTAATTTTTGGATTTTGATCAAGGCATGAGAATAATAATATAATATTAATTATATTTTAATTTTTCAATGCTATAAATATGTACTATATATGTGGACCGATAAGGGTTGGTCAATTATGGTATTATGTGACAAACCCTTGTATTAATGTGTGAAACGCTAATTTAAAATACAAATTGGAGTTCAAAATTGTTAGGTAATCGTGATAATATGATCAATGTCTGATATTATAAATATAAATGCTAATTAGGCAAACCCTAATCATTGACTCGAAACCCTAATGTTCATGCATAATGTGATTAGAAACCCTAATTATTAATTTTAAACCCTAATTGATAAATTCGGCACCTTAATTACTAAATTTGAATGCTTAATAATAATTAGTAAATGTTAAATCCTATCATGCAAGACCTAGGTGGTTAGGTAAACTAATTTAATTAGGAAACCCTAATTACAAATTTTAGAAACTAATTTTATTTTATTTTAAACCCTAAATGAAAGCTTCGTAACCTAATTATACATTAGGTGAGACAATTAAATAACCTAAGGGTTATGGTAATAAGGAAGAGTTTTTAATATGTATATTAACTTAAGTGGATAATCTTGTTATTTCAAGTGACTAATAATTTTAAACCTATTTCTAGTAAACCTAATTAGGTTATGAGCTAAAGTCACGTGTATAAGTAATTAAATTTCATAAGATTGGGAATGAAAACCCTAAATAAACAATTTGGGTAGCATATATTAAAATTGTTAGACTATGTTTATTACATGGCCCAAAATAATTAAAGGAGAAACCCAAAAGAAATAAAATGCAAACCAATACATAGCCCACTTGATTAACGGTATTTTAGACTTTTGATTAATCAAATTTGTGCATTAAAATAAAAGCAAAATGGAGGAGATAATGGAGCATAGTGACCGGCCCCATTAGGCCTTTTAAGGAAACAAATTATGCTAATCAAGTTCCTTAAATAGTAAGTCTTACACAGAAGGACAAGTGTGTCATGCTCCCATTAGTGGAAAGCTTAATTAGCACCCTTAATCACATGATTAGGCTTAATTGGAAGAGATAAGGTGAAGCCTTTTATCCAAGGGACAATAAAATTATGGGGGATAGTAGTTAATCACCCCATTTCATTTGCTAGATCATTTCATTTCTCCTATTATCCTTCATCTATTTTTTTCTCCCAAGCTAGCAAACTTCAAGAGAGAAAGCAGAGAGAGGGTTTGGTTTTCTTGAGAGGGAGAGAAGTTATTGTTCATGCTTCCTAAATTCATAACCTACTTTGGAAGAACAAGAAGGATAACAAAGAAAACTAGGTGAGGTTCTCTTCCATTCTTTTTCTTATTCTTCTTTTATTTCGATTTTTACCTCATCATATATGGGGGTTATGATCTAATACTCAAAGTACCCTAGTTCTACATGTCTCATGTGTAGGACTAAGTATCTTGTGTATTAGAATATAGATTTAGAGGAAGGAAATGAGGATATGTTCTCTAAGGGGTGAAACCCTTGTTTTTCTTCCACTAAATTTTGTGTAACTAATGTTTTACAACTTGGATTTGTGATCCATCGATGGGGGGTGCTAGATACATGAGTTATCTAGTAAATCCAAGTGGTAGAACACAAATCTAGCAAGTATTGAAGCCATGGGGATTGTTTTCCCCATAATAGTCCACATAGGGTATTAAAGTTTTAAAACCCTAAAAAGCTACTATCCCCGTTTTTCTTAAGGCTGTTTTGGATAGTTTCAAGTATTCTAAAAATCCAGCAAAAATCACAGAGGTACCTTAAGAAGTTATCTACGTTTAGGAAAAAAGAACGGACACGTTTCGATTTATAGGTTGGGCGTAATGGCTATTTCTGTAAAGGACTCCTAAATATTAACACCCGTATTTCTCATAGTGTGTATATGGGAAAAATCCGAAATGTTTATAGTATGTTCATATATGCTATGGGAGTATACCCTGAAAATTTTAGAATTTTCTGAGCAAAACTAGATTTATGAAAAATGAAGCAAGATCCGAGTGTTTTGGGCACTTTAAAATTAGTAAATCACTTTCTAAAATTCTAGAAATATTTGGGGATCATTGTTGGGTCATATACTGTCTAAACCTAGAAAAGAAGAATTTTTGGAATTAGTTTGGTATTTTTCCTAAAAATGATGAAGTTATGAATAAAAAGAAATAAATAGTTAAATGACGTCTTAAATAAGAAAAATGTGATTTTAATGCTTGAATACTCCTAATATATAATATTATGATTATTTTAGGGCATTTTGGTACTTTATAATAAGAAATATTATTTATGACCTTTTATGAATATTAAATAAGTGGTTTTGTAAAGGGTGAACAATTAGAATAAATTGTTTATTGATCAAACAAATTATTAAAATATTATTATGATATTAATAATATTAGAATATGATATTGTTAAGTAAATAAAAATATTAAGATAAAAGCTTCATTAAAATATTATTAAATAATTAATCTTATATTAAAATATTATTAAAAGATTAATAATATTAAATTAAAGTATTATTGGATGATTAAAATATTATTAAGTAAATAATAATATTTGAGATTTAATAAAATATTATTAAAAATGTAATAACATTAGTAAAAGAATAAAATATTATTAAATGATTAATAATATTAGTAAATGAATAAAATATTAATACGATTGGTAAATGAATAAAAGTATTATTAATTGATTAATGATACTAAAGCATAAGTAAGATATTATTAAAGTAATAATATTAATGCATGATTAAAATATTATTAAGAGGATTAATAATATTAGTAAAGTATTAAAATATTATTAAGATGTTAATAATATTAGTAAGCGAATAAAAGTATTATTAGTGAACTAATAATACTAAGAATTAATTAAATATTATCAAGATTAATAATATTAAGTGAATTAAAAATATTTTAAGTTATACTTAATGACTTTTAATATTTTAAGAAATAGTATATTAATATATTTTAAAAATCATTTAAGGGTAATATAAATGTTTTAAAATATTTTGAGTTAGTATAAATAACTTTAATATTTTGGCAATGGTTTCATTAATAGTTAAATAATAATTAAATGATAATAGAATTATTTGATATTTGAATCATTTAATAATGATTTTGGTGTTTGAAAATTTATGATAAATTAATAAATGTTTATTGTGTCATTTAAAATAATATGGTGATATTTCTGAGATATTGAGTTCTGAGATAGAGTCTTAGATTCGATAATTGCGATAAAGTTGAATTTTACAATCGGCATATTTTAGAAAATTGATCCGGACTTAGATATTTTGATGTATTAATGTTTGTTTGTGATGCGATAAGCTGTTGAATATGTGTGATAATGTGATTAGGTTATGTGTTGATGCGAAATCTTGATTACTATATGTTATAGTATATTGTTCTAATAAGCGAATGATCCGATTAATGATAGTCATGATATAAAAGATAAAACTAAGTTCACGTATTGTAGCGGTAGCATCGTGTAAGTATCCTACCTTTGCATTTTCTTTATCTGATGGACATGAGTATGAATGTTTCAAAATTATATTATTATTGTACAGATTATTAACCCTATATTATATACACTCATTGATTATCAACATGTTAGTATATGGTAATTCAGATATATATTTTGTTCGATAATTTCTATAAATGGTTATACAAGTGTCCCCACTTGGATAATCATTGCATTTAACCACATGTTGATCGCCTTTGTTAATTACCAGTATATATATATATATATATATATATATATATATATATATATATATATATATATATGTTGAACAAGATAAAACCTTATTATTATCCAACCGAATTGTCTTGGTTTGGAACCCCGACAAGTATGAACATCCCTTACACAGGAAAAACTTTTATGCACCCAAGGTGGACAGAGTGAACGATAACATCGTTCTTGCATGTAGTATTGATCAATACAGGGTACAACGGGCTGATAACCCCCGTGCCCGTAAGTTATGATGGTTTATAGATGAAGTTCTGTTTAACCTTTTCGAAAATGAAAACAATGTTCATAGTATGTCCCCTTAACCCTATTTATAGTCACTACGTAGTTTCAAAAATTTGAAAGAGGGTTGTTATGTTATTATTATCTGTTCAGATTACTTCACAACTATTGAATTGTTGTAGAAGGGTAGTATAAAGAAAACATTTAAATTCTTTCAGCTTATATATATATAATTGTTATTACTTGCTGGGCACTCAAATGCTCATCCTTGCTTAATTTAAATGTTTTCAGTTAAGTGTGAACAACCTGAAGGCTCTGCTAGAAACAAGGGAAAGGGAAAGGTTTCTGAATGATTTCAATGTTATCTTATGTAATAGTTTAATATTATTAAGATAACGTTATATATTTATTATCATGTATTGTAAGGAATGATTAAAGGTTATGTACTCGGGAGCTAGACTCTGATAATTATGTAAATTAAGTTTAATATTTATATTATTGTTATTATTATTATTAGTATTATTCCGCTCATAGAAATGGTATCGTGAAGCCTTTGAATTCGGGTTTCAAGTACACGGATTGAGGGCTTCTGATTAAAAGCTGTTGAACTACCGGTAGTAAAAGTACATTAATATGCTTGGTTGCATAGTAGTAGTACACGGTATTTATTATTGATGCTTACGTAAGAAGTCACGCTTGAGTTATACTCAATTATTGCTACAGTAATTGCTGCATCATATCTCTCATATTATTGATTCAATTATTGTCACAGTATCATCTGCATAATATGTTATATTATTAAATCAATAATTGAGACGACAAAGTTATTCATATTATTATTTACAATATTGATAATGTCTAGAAGTTCTATCAAGGAGAGGTTAAATAATCTAATTGCGCGCCAATAGGGAGAAATCCTTATCGAAAAGCCCCCTCTTTCCTGGGAATGACCTGGTTGTTAAATATTGTGAGTTATAATATTAATGATAAATAAGTTTGTGTTGATTAAAGATGAAATTGATAGTTCCATTGTGTTGGGATTATTAGTGTTAGTGGAAATCGACATTTATTTCGATAATAATTGATGTCTGGAGGTTATATTGACCAATCGGGTAATTAACCGGATAAATGAGAAATTAATTGCTATTGATTCACATGATTATAACTATTTGTTCACATGTGTGTACTATTGATTCACATTCTTGTACTATTAGGGGAGGTGGTGCAAGTTTGATAATACTTGTTTGACTAAATTAAAAATGAAGGAAAAGATGAAGGTATTATACTGTAATATTTCGAACCCCAAAACGTACAATTATCGAAACTATATTTTCCTATAAATAGAAGCTCATTCCTTCATTATTTTTCACCAATTCACTAAAGCTATAGAGCAATTATTATAGAGAGAAATTATAAAGAGAAAGAAGAAGAGAAGTCTGCTACCTCACTATTCCAGAACCCAGTTTTCTTCTAAGGTAAGGGATATTATTATTATAGTAAGGGGTATTATTTCTTTCGTATTCATGAAGAGAGTTATTTCTTTCAATATTCGTAAGGGTTGTTATACCATTCATTATTATTCTGTTAGAATATCCTGTCTATTCAGATTACGCATGACCTGGTTCCATTCTTTATTATTCTGTTAGAATATCCTATTTCTGTGCGAATTACTCATGACCTGGTTCCATTCTTTATTATTACATTTGGAATATCACATGCATGCGATTACGCATGACTTGGTTCCATTCTTTATTATTACATTTGGGAATAACTCGTTATGCATGCGATTCTATCGCATGCGTACGGTGAATTTTTGGTTATTACATTCTTTATTATTCATTGAATAACTTTTCTATGTGGATTACAGATGCATGGTGAATGATCCTTCGTATTCATTCTTTATTAAATTGTGGAAATGATCTATCCACGTGGATTACCGCATGGCGGGTGAAAATCCATTTGCAGTTTCGTATATTCTATTATACTCGTATGAGATATCATTTCGTTTGTACTCGTTATGGAATATCATTTTCTTTGGTATTTTTTTACGAGTTACTGTTCACGGGTTACTATTCACCCAGTTACTATTCACTCTAGTATTATTCACTCGGGTATTCGGGGCACTTTTCGTGTCGGAGTACTATTCATGAGTTACTATTCATGGGTTACTATTCACCCAAATTACTATTCACCCAAATATTATTCACTCGGGTATTTGGGGTACTTTTCATGTCGGGGTACTATTCATGAGGTACTATTCCCGAAGTACTATTCATAGGGTACTATTACGGGGTACTATTTACCCGAAAAATATATTTCTTTTCTGTCCAAATTATTTTTGGTACATGAATATTATTCTTGAATTTTATTCCACAAAGCAGTATCATGTTGACAATTTGAAAATTTTTAAACTCTGGATGAATTTAAAGTCTTTAATATTTATCTTTGATTTCGTTTGATTAATGTTTATATCATTGTCATCATCCTCATGCTTATATTATGATGAAAGTCATCTTTGGCTTACGTGCAAAGATGGACTGTTGATTATTGGATTTACAGTTGTATATCTTTGGCTTACGTGCAAAGATGGAATGTTGATTATTGGTTTTATAGTTGTATATCTTTGGCTTACGTGCAAAGATGGACTATTGATTATTGGTTTTACAGTTGTATATCTTTGGCTTACGTGCAAAGATGGACCGTTGATTATTGGTTTTACAGTTGTATATCTTTGGCTTACTTGCAAAGATGAACTATTGATTGATTAATATCTTTGGCTTATGTGCATAGATGAACTGTTTATTGGTATGATTATGACCAGGGATCATTCGGTATAATCATGACCCGTAATGTTATAGATGATGTGGTAAAAGTCCTCATTGGCCCGTAGTGCATTGATGGACAGTTATTGGTATATTATAACTAGTGATTATTTGGTATAATTATGACCATTGATGATTACATGAATATCCTTGGCCGTAGTGCAGGGATGATTTGAGGATGTGAATTATTTATTAAGCTGAGTCTCAACGATAAAATATTGATTATACACTTTTAATTCGTAAAAGATAATAGATATCATGCTCTACTTGACTCTTCTAAAATACAGTTGTATGTCTTTGGCATGTAGTGCAAAGATGAATTGTTAATGAATATCTTTGGCCGTAGTGCAAAGATGAATTTATTAGTATGATTATGAGCAAGAATTGTGATTTGGTATAACCATGATTTTTGATGTTTTAGGTGAAGATAGGTGATGAAAATTATCTTCGTCCTGGGTGCAAAGAGGAATTTAGAATCACAATTATGATTATGAGTTATTCACATGATTGTGGACAGGAATTGTTGATTGATGTTACAGGGATAAAACATTATTGGTGGAATTTTAACATGGAGAAGATAATAGATCAGATGGTCTATTTGACTCTTCTAATGGATTGCTCGTTCCGCTGCAACTATGGTTGAAAAGTTTTATCATCTACCATATGTTCTAAATCTCTGATTTACTACTGATGAAGGCTATTGATGATGTAAATTATCTTTTGTCATGATATTCTTTACTGGGCTAGTTGTGTTCACCCTTTTTGCTTCACAATTCTTTTAGGTGTAATAAGAGTGTATTTGAATTGCGGGGTAACAATAATAGAACGATGGTCTATAGTTGTTGAGGTTCTCCCTAAATAGTATGGAAATAATTTTATTGAGAACTTTAGATAAGTGTGTTGTATTGTATATGTCATTTGATATTTAATTTTGGTGAACCGAATGGGGTGAGGTGAACCCAACTTTAGAAGGGTGTTTTGCCACAATCATACAAGATGTCTAATGACATATAACCTCGTGTTATCATAAGACAGGCTTGTGCACATCCACTTGCTGAGTATATCTATGAGCACTACCTATATGATATCGGAGTTTGTTTGAAATATAATTCTCAATTGGAGAAAACAGAGATAATTATATGTCAAGAGAAGACTCATCATTGGAAAGAAGATGATAGTAATCTTCTTATTTTTCTTTGGGGACTGTTGGGTCAACCAAGGATAATTCTGTGGATATATGATATCTATCATAACCTAGACGCATGGCCTCCCATGTACGAAGGTTTCCTTGAGTATTTTCCAAAGATTTTAATTTCTAAAACAGTTATTGACTGTACTTTTATGTAAAGTACCATTGTAAGGTTGTGGTCAATGCACCATGAGAGTTACATACATTTGTATTTAAACTCATAGTTTAACTGTGGTCATATTCTGCACGACAGTTCAACAGTTGTATAAATGAAGTTTGTAAATGATTTTTATAGTGTGATATCTGGCGACTCAGAATGGGTGATGTATACCTATTTTGGGGACGTCACATTTTTGTTTTGGTAGGGGTAGACTGAACCATAAATGGCTGCCTACGTACTCCTATTGAAGAGGAGATCAAGTCTGCGTAGTTTGAACCTGGTGTAAGAGGTTCAACACTGAATGGGAAAGGCAGATGGGTGTAGAAATTTTTTGTGGTTTTTGTTTTTTATAGAGGAAGGGCAGAAATGTTTGTTGTTTTTTGTTTTTTGCGACCGGGCCATATAGAATATGGTTGCCTACGTACTCCCAGGTATCAGGGAGATCAGGTCGACGTAGTTCGCCCCTCAGGACGAATCGCAGCCAAAGAGAAGTGTGAATCCCATGTGCAGGCTATACTGAGGGGAGAAAAAAGTTTGATCCCATAATGGGGATAAACTACAGGTGTGGAAAAAGTTTAATCTCGTCTTCAGGATAAACTACAAGCGTATAAAAGTTTAATCTCGTCTTCAGGATAAACTGCAAGCGTGAAAGGTTCAATCCCGTCTTCAGGATAACCGAAATTGTATGAAAGGTTTGAAATGAGGTGAAACCAGGCTGCTGGTTTGAAGTGTACGTTTCCCTGAGGAGAAGAAAAGTATGTAAAAAGGGTTAGAAATCGGAATGACTGGTGATTTGATTATCAAAACCAGGATGTTTGTTTGATGGTAACATCAGACATAAAACCTTTACCTGTTATGCGAGTTGATAAGTCGTGGAAATTCATCGCCATCCATTTCACGCGTAATCTGTGAGCACCTCCTGTCAATACCTCCTTGACAACAAATGGGCCTTCCCAGTTAGGAGCGAATTTTCCCTTAGATTGATCTTGGTTGTCAATGATCTTCTTTAAAACCAAGTCATGTTGTTTGAAATGCCGAAGCCAGACTTTCCTATTGTAGGATCGTGCGATCCTTTGCTGATATAACTGACCATGGAAGATAGCCGCGGTTCACCTTTCGTCTATTAGAGACAATTGGTGATACCTGTCTTGTACCCATTGGTCTTCATCCAATTGAGCATCCATCAAAACTCTGAGGGATTCCATTTTCACCTTTGCGGGAAGCACTACTTCCATCCCATAGGCTAATGAGTAGGGGGTTGCCCCAGTGGAAGTACGCATGGAAGTTCTGTAAGCTAATAAAGTTAGAGGCAAGAGGTCAGGCCATCCTTTATGATTGGCGGACATTTTTTGCATGATCTTTTTGATGTTTTTATTAGCCGCTTCAATAGCACCATTCATCTTTAGACGGTAGATGACGAAGTTAAGGTGTTTGATGTGGAATTTACTACATAACTCCACCATCATTTTGTTGTTGACGTTCTTAGCATTATTTGACACAATGAACTCTGGTTGTCTATATCGACAGACGACATTGTTTCTAATGAAAGCAATGATGACTTATTTAGTAACCCTGGGGAAGGAGGCTGCTTCTACCCATTTGGTGAAGTAGTCGATCATGGTGAATATGAATCGATGTCCATTACTAGCTTTGGGCTCGATGGGCCCGGTCACGTCCATTCCCGACATTGAGAAGGGACATGGCTAACTCATATTATGGAGTTCCCTTGGAGGGGCATGGATAGCATTCCCATGAATTTGGCATTGATAACATCTCTTGACGTGATCATCTTATTGAAGGCTAATGATAATTTATTCTGCATTATCTTAGTCATAATATTTCTTACTGGGCTAGTAGAGATCACCCTTTCTTTCATTGTTCTATTCAGGAAATGAGAATATAGTTGGGACGAGTCAGGAAAATGAGTGACGGTCCAGATGATAGAATTAGTAGTCCTCACTATTCTGTTAAATAGTGTGACAACAAATGTAACGACGACTCCATTGAATATGTGATATGTTAATTAACCCTTATTTTGTGGCAGTATTGGAAAATGGCAGCTGAAAATGTTAACAATGGAGTGAATGAGATCATGGAGACACCTCTAATCACCAACCAGAATAATGTAATGTCAGGCGATGAAGGAATTAGAGATATCCATGTGGTGAGTGAAGAATTGATAGTTACACCCGAGATAGTCGCAGAGGTAGCAGCTGAGAGTGAGGAAAAAGAGGAACCTGAGGAGAATTTATTAGAAGAATTTTATGATCGAAATTTAGAATTGCAAAATTGTGTTCATGAGTTAGAAGAGCAGGCTGAAGAACGGCAGGCGGTCGTGGAACAAAAAGATGCAACAATTCAAGCTTGTGTTACCCGATATGTGATGCTTGAACAGAAGTACTCTTTGGCAGAGTAGAAGATGATAAAGCTGGAATCTGAGCTGAAAGAAGAAATAACTGAACGAGTGAGAATGAGTGATGTATGGGTAAAAGTCGCACGACGCGTTGATATTGTGGAAAGAGATGTCCGATCTAAGAAGGCTAAAATAGTTGATATGTATTTCTCTTTTTGGATAGCAATTAAGAGAACCCAACATCAAGTTTTGAATTACCCGGTACATGGCGGTCAACCCCAATTTGATATGGATCAAAGATTAATGATTTAGATCATGAAATAGGAGTACGATGAAGCAGTTGAGGGTGGAATATGCCCTATAGAAAATTCAATTTCAACGGTAGTGATGACCCCAAATGCTACCCCAGACAAGTCAAAGCCCGGTAGTTCAAGGGAGAGCGGTTGTTATAACTTCCCAACAAGTGAGGAACCCAAATGAAGTTATCACAGGTTAGTTATTTATAAATTATTACGAAGTCTATAACTTATTAGATACCGGTTCTACCCATTATTTTATCTCTCTTATTTGCGCTAAACGTTTAAATTTGACCCCAGAGAAGTTAGACTTTGACTTATTGGTTGAAACTGAAAGTATTATGCATACAAGCCAATCATGTATGATGATAAAGCATATACTGTGTAATCAATCTTATTTATTTATTAATAAAAGAATTATTTATTAAAGGCATTTATTATCTACATGGTGCTGTTTTAATAATATGTGATAAACCCATAGTTTTAAGCAACGCTTTTAGAATAATGATGATGATCATTCTAATGAGATCTAAATTCTTAGAAAGCTTAAAACTAAAATAGTTCCCAATCATTGGATTACTAAATAGGGATTAGTAAATCCGGATAGATTGGTACATCGTTGCTTGCTCATTGGATGAGGATGATTGGTCTCATGATCATTTGTGTGAGACACTAAAGCAAGTATGTAGGTGCTTATTAGAGAATAAGTTCTTTGAGCGTGACTCGCTAAGGAATACCTAATGGATTTTTACTTTTGTCGAATAGAATTTCTGTAGTGATAGTAGTACAAATGATCCTTAGACTTGAGATCATCATAGTATCTTATATATAATGAATTACACTTTGACTTATTCCTTAAGACTCTTAGAGTATATCAAAGGGTATGCTTGGGTGTAATAAGTTATATATGAAGATAATGAATGATCAATAAAGAATCTACCACTTCTAGTAAAAGGAGAAATGTCATATGTGATTCGATAAATGACAACCCAGAATCCTTGGCGAGGTGGAATGAAATTAGAAAGTAGTTTCTAATTTGCATTCATTGGGAGTTATTCATTTAGGAATCGAAATACATATAATTAAATAAAATAAGACTTGACAAGTAATTCCATGTCTTATATTTAATTGGGACATAGTATGGTGGAAGGATTGAATTGTGTGACGGTAACTATTTACTCAAAGGTTCTTTTATGATTAATGTTGAAATCTATATTATCTGGAAAGTCGTTGATCGCGCTAGGAGGCTTATCCTATTGTAGAATAAATATTATTTATTTAAATAAATTATTTGTTTAATTTATTTATTTAAATGAGATTAGAATTGTTCTAATTGATTTATTCACAACTTAGGTTTAATATGGAGAACCTAAAGGGTCACACCATAAAAGGAAGAATAATTATTTAAGAAGTTAATGGCATAATTGTAATAATATGTTAAGTATATTTAATTTAATCTATGGTGATAGAATAAATTAAATAGCTTAATATTTATTATTTAATATTTTAGAAATATTAAATATAAATTAATAAGAGGAGTCTTATTAATATTATTATAATAATTATTATTTTAATTTCTAAAAGGTTTAGGAATTAATTTAATATTAGTACTCTCATTTATTCCTAATTGGATTAGGAAAGAAAAATTAGTTAAAGGAGTTTAACTAATTATCCCTAATAGGATTAGGGAGCCCATTTAATTAAAAGAGTTTAATTAAATAAATAATACCTTATTTTAATTAAAATAGGGTTATATAATATCTTTATAAGAGGAGTCTTATATTAGATATGAGAAATACGTAATTCCTAAGTTTTGAGAGTACACCCCTTTTTCTTATTCAGATAGGAAAAACTAGGGTTTGAGCCAAATCCCTTCTTCTTGAAAAATTCATCTTCCTTGGTGGATCACCTATAGAGGCCATACACTTGGGTGGCTTACATTAATCAAAGGAAGGAATCTACCCGGAGATTCAAGAAGATCGCGGAGAAGTAGGAGGTGAACTCGTACCTGAGGAAGCTCGTTTCTACAAGGGTATGATTTCATAATTTCTTATTCTTCGTTTAATTAATAATATGCATAAAGGATGATCCGGGTAATTGGTTTGTGAAAAATTTTAAAATCTGATTTTATCTCGCTTCCGCTATTTTTGCAATTTTGATTGCTACTTTGATTTTCATTAAAACCTAACAGAAACTTCATTAGTAGAAACCTTCGTTACCTCCACTGTTTATAAATCTTGTTGATTCAAATTGACACTTTCACATTACATGTCGATCTTATCTCTTTGAAAATACTTGGCTTTGATGTGATTTTAGGAATCGATTGGTTAACTACTCATCATTGCCAAAATTTATTATTTTCTTAAGGTTGTTAGCTTTCATATTCCTAACCAACCTGTTATACAAATTCAAGGAACCAAACCACTAAAGTTAATCACTGTTATATCAAGCCATAAGTAAAGAGCCCCGAGCCTTTCGCTGGTGACTTCCAAGTCTTGGGATGCACCGAAGCCAGACTTTCCGTAGGCGACGGTATGAATGGCGATGACAAGTTGATAGGCATCAATGTGACGTCTTATCCATGTCTTGGATGAGGGTCATAGTTTTGAATGATATTTCTATTATTAATAAATTTTCTGGCGTATTCTTGAAGGCTTCTTAGCTTAACCCTTGAGCGTGAAAATCGAATTTTGTATTGACCCCATACAAAACCCATTTCTAAAACCCTTAAGTATTTCTTCAACTAAAATGAATGTAACATGCGCCAAAGACGTTGGCTCGAGCTGTTGAAGATTATGATCATACCATTCAATATCATTGTGGAAAAGAGAACGTGGTAGCTGACGCGTTGAGTTGAAGATCGTATGCGTTTACGAGTGCAATGTTGTTAACATAAAAACCCATTTCATATAACTTACAAATGATGAAGATAGAGTTAAAGACTCTAGGGACCCACGTGAAGATAACGAATATACGAGTAGAATCGACTTTAATCGATAAAGTTAAAGCCGCTCAAGCTACACACACGAATCTAATGAATGTGAAGAAGAAGGTTCAAGAAGGCATTATCTCAACCCTCGATTTAATTGGCCCATTTTAAATCCTCGATCGAGTAGGAACTGTGGCCTATAGACTCGTTTTACCGCCAAGTATGTCGTGTGTTCATAACGTTTTTCACGTATCGTTGTTAGTAAAAACTTAGTCTTGGGGGACTTTGGAGCCAAATTTTGGAATAATTAATGAATCTAAAAAATTATGAAATCATGGGGTTTTTATAGAGCATGTTACAAGCTTTCCATAGCCTCAAAAATGGACTAATTTCGATAACGGATGAAGAAGTTATGAAAATTTGAAGTATGTGTGTCAAAAGTTGCAAAATCTAGAAAATTGGTGGTAAGTGCCAAAGGTCGAGCACCTAGCACGGCGCTTAGAATCTGTTCCTCGGTGCCTAGGTGCTTGTCCAAGGCCAAATTTGGGCGCCTAGGCACTGGTCAAGTGTTAAGCCAAAATCTGTCCGGACGTCCTTTAGTAAATTGGGCATAACGTTTTCATACAAACTTCGATTGAGGTGATTCGGGATGATTCGAAAAGATAACGAGTAGACCTTAAACTTTCATTCTTTATATTTTGAGATTTGAGGTCGGTATCAAGGCCTAAAATGGCTATTTTATGGACTGATGTGTATTCAGAGGCAATCGGAGGACATCGGGCATGCACATATGCAACGTGTAATGTTTTCGACGATAAAGGTATTCAAGGTATCCTCACCTCTTTGGCATACGAGGTACGTACGTAAATTTCGAGGGCAAAATTTTATAAGGAGGGGAGATTGTGAGACCCCAGATTTTATGAATAAATATTTAAATTTCTCAAAATATTTTTTTTGAATATTATGGTGTGGATTTAATATAATGTTATAGTTATGGGTAATATTTACAAATTTTGCAAAGTAAGCAAGTGGTTATATAATATTAAATTGGTTGGGGAATATTCGTTTTAACAAAGAATATTTATACGACGGCACAATCATTGGTGGACCCCACAACGGAAGTATTATCGTAGTAAGAAAACGACAATATTATCTTTTATTAAAAATAACGGCGAAAGTGTTACCGTTAAAACTGTTGAACTACCCTAGTAGTAAAAATACGATGTCTGGCGTGGTTGCATAGTAGCACACGATATTGGTTATTGATGCTTACGTGAGAAGTCACTCAATTATACTCAATTATTGCTACAGTAATTACTGCATCATATCTCTCATATTATTGATTCAATTATTGTCACAGTATCATCTGTATAATATGTTATATTATTAAATCAATAATTGTGATGGCAAAGTTATTCATATTATTATTTGCAATATTGACAATGTCTAGAAGTTCTGACAAGGAGAGGTTTGGTCATCTAATTGCGCGCCACTAAGGAGAAATCCTTATCGGAAAGCCCCCTCTTTCCTGGGAACGACCTGGTTGTTAAATATTGTGCATTATAATATTAATGATGAATAAGTTCATGTTGATTAAAGATGAAATTGATAGTTCCATTGTGTTGGAATTATTAGTGTTAGTGGAAATCGATATTTATTTCGATATTAATTGATGTGTGGAAGTTATACTGACCAGTCGGGTAATTAACTAGATAAATGAGCAATTAATTGCTATTAATTCACATGATTATAACTATTTGTTCACATGTGTGTACTATTGATTCACATTCTTGTACTATTAGGGGAGGTGGTGCAAGATTGATAATACTTGCATGACTAAGTTAAAAATTAAGGTATAGTTGAAGGTACTATATTGTAATTCATATTTTCACATGATTATAACTATTGATTCACATGATTGAACTTCTGATTCATAATATTTACTATTAGGGGAGGTGGTGGAAGTTTGATAATACTTGCAGGACTAAATTAAAAATAAAGAAAAAGAGGATGGTATTATACTGTAATATTTTGAGCCCCAAAATGTGCAATTATCGAAACTATATTTTCCTTTAAATAGAAGCTCATTCTTCCTTCATTTCTCACCAATTCACTAAAGTTATAGAGCAATTATTATAGAGAGAAATTACAGAGAAAAAGAAGAAGAGAAGTCTGCTACCTCACTACTCCAGTATCCAGTCTTCTTCTAAGGTAAGATATTATTATTATTATAGTAAGGGGTAGTATTCTTTCGAATTCATGAAGAGAGTTATTTTCTTTCAATACTCGTAAGGGTTGTTATTCAATTCTTTATTATTATGTTGGAATAACCTGTCTATGCGATGTACCGCATACATGGTGAAATTCTTCTGTTATTCCATTCTTTATTATTCTGTTGGTATAACCAATCTCTGCGGACTATCGCATGCCTGGTGAATTCTGTTGTTATTCTATTCTTTATTATTATGTTGGAATATCTTGTTTGTGCGGATTACGTATGACCTGGTTCCATTCTTTATTATTCTGTTGGAATAACCTGTCTTTGCGGACTATTGCATGGCTGGTAAATTATGTTTTTATTACATTCTTTATTATTCTTTTGGAATATCCTGTCTGTGCGGATTACGCATGACTTGGTTCCATTCTTTATTATTATGCTGGAATATCCTGTCTGTGTGGGTTACGCATGACCTGGTTCCATTCTTTATTACTCTGTTGGAAAAACCTGTATATGCGGATTACACACGCTTGGTGAATTCTTCTATTATTCCATTCTTTATTATTCTGTTGGAATAACCTGTCTATGTGGATTACTGCATGCATGGTGAATGATCCTTCGTATTCATTCCTTATTAAATTGTGAAAATGATCTGTCTACTTGGATTACCACATGGCGGCAAAAAAAATTCCATTTGCGATTTCATATATTCTATTATACTCAGTTGGATAAATTTTTGGCTTCTATACTCCATGAAATTAGTGGAATATCCTTGATATTTGCGCTTCCTCTAGTATCTTTTCATGGAAAATTTTTTCTGAGCATTCTTGAATTTTACTCCACAAAGAAGTATCATGTTGACAATTTGGACGTTATTGATTTCTGGATAAATTAAAATTATAAATCTTTAAAATTTATCATAAAACTTGTTTTATTGAATTATTATGTCATTGTCATCATCCTCATGCTTATATTGCGATGAAAGTCATCTTTGGCTTACGTGCATAGATGGACTTGGTATGATTATGACCATGGATTATTCGGTATAATCATAATCGTAATGTGACGAATGATGTGGTAAAAGTCCTCATTGGCCTGTAGTTCATTGATGGACAGTTGTTGGTATGATTATGACCAGGGATTATTCGGTATAGTCATGACCATTGATGATTACATGAATATCCTTGGTCGTGATGCAGGGATGATTCGATTTTATTAATTAAGCTGAGTCTCAATGATAAAGTTGATGAAAAACTTTTTAAATCATAGAAGATAGTAGATTTTATGCTCTACTTGACTCTTCTAATGGATTGCTTGTTCTACTGCAGATAAACTTGTTGTCTATTATATTCTATCAGTTTAACATTGTTGAAGGCTAATGATAATTTATTCTGCATTATCTTAGTCATAATATTTCTTACTGGGCTAGTTGAGCTCACCTTTTCTTTCCTTGTTCTCTTGTGAAATGAGGATATAAATTGGGATGAGTCGGAAGCGGAGTGATGGTCCAGATGATAGCATTAGTAGTCCTCACTATATTCATTAAATAGTGTGACAATAAATGTAACGAGGACTCCATTGAGTGTGGATATTGTCTAGATGACAATATTCTTATTAAAACTCTCAGTTTATATTTTGTCGTATTTTACACGACAGTTGTATTATTAAGTTGTAGTTGAATTTTGTACCATGGATTTTCTGGCAACCCAAGATGGGTGATGTATACCTGTTTTGGGGGTGTCACAGTTGATCATTCATATATATGTATTTACAACTTTTATATATATAACTGTTTACAACTTTCATACATACTGCACCATAATGTGAGCCTAGGAATCATGTGATCACATATTCAGTGTCCTGAATCTAGATTTGGTTCCCATTATGGACATTTTCAACTGCAACCAGCTTGTAAATTATTCACGGTATTTGAATTTCCTTCGATGACTTTCATGCCCACAAGGAGATTGGTATTGCTATGTATCTTATTTTCTCGGAGATAACTCGCATCACAAAAATAAAAGCAACCAAGCCGAACACATAATAAAATGGAATTATCGAAGGCCTCAATTACTATTGAGCATAAGGGTTTGAAAAACCTCTTTTACAAAACATCATTGCTATATCTTGTTAAAATGGAACTTTTGTGACGCCCCGAATCCAGGTCCCTTCGAACCTCGAATCCGGTCTGCCACGATACTACTATCGTCAAACTATTATATCTTTTATTCATAACTTAAATAATATAACCTTGCTTATTATGATTTAGAACGTAAATTCTTTCCATTTCCAGGATCTATGTATAATGACCCCAAACTATTATAAGTTTCAAATATTGGTCATTTACCATTCCTTCCTTACATCATATTCGATGTTATAAAAATATGCAGAATAATTTAAACTTTTTCAATCTCCTTTGAAAAATAAATCTTTTATTGATATCTTAACTCGAATCAATTACAAATCCCTGAATCAAATTATTCTAATATTCACTTTATTAATATCCGTAAAAATCTTTACATCTCGATTCGACTTTTTTTATGTATCACATAATACAACTTTGCATCGCAACATGTATTACACCTCGTAAACTACTATCTTGTATGACTCCTAGAACATAAACATGGTTCAAGAGTATATATTTAAACACATAAACCAATCTCCTTCAATTACTATTGAACTCTATCAATCAAGTAGCACATAATCTTTCTAGTGAATCCTTAACTTTGCAAAAAGTGGTTATTTGCAAGGGTGAGCTCGATGACCAAACAATTTAACAATTTTCATGCAAAGACATAGCATATATAATAGCATATTCAGTCCATGCATTCATAATCAATTAATATTTACTACGCATATTACTTCACACATAGAGATTTGCCAACATAAGCATATCATCAAAGATCAACTTTCACATTTCATACATATCTCATATGCATTTCATATATATACATCAACATTTGCATAGCATAATATAGTTCAACTAATGAGTTATAGAATTCATATATCAAATAGGGCCCTGAAGACTTGCACGATTAAGTAGTTTATCAACTACTACTTAACTGCTTAAAGCTTATCTGCACTGCGTATATTCCTACATAGTTATATAATCATGGATTCGTATCCATCAGTAACATATTTCATACGCTCTTAATATAAGAACAAATATTATTTCCTAACTAGGTATGTAAAACCTACACTTCACTTTCTCATCATACTCTTAGAATAGCTAGGTATGTATAGGTATACCTTAACCACTCGTACTTGACATCAACCTTCATATATATCTATCACACACTTGACTCGCTATGTGTTCGACACATTTAAAACTCATATAGGTAAGTTCAAACGTACACATAAACGTCTAACTTAGTTGTAACTTCATATATACCACATCACAAATGCATATCCTATATTTTCATAGCACAAATCAGATCACAAATTCAAACAATGTATCATTGCTTTATACCTTCAAAACATTCCTTTGGACTTTACATTTGAATGTCATAACTTAACATTCATCTCTACCACATAGCATATTTGTAATAACCCAATATTTTCAATAAGAAAATTTTGCGAATAATTTTTTATTTTTTTATATATAAGGGTGGGAATATGTGCAAAGTAAAGTATATGTATATATCCGATAAATAAAATTATTTATTAGATGTAACTAATTTCTTTTTAGAACTATTGATCATTATAGATTATATTCTTATAATAAAATTATGTTGTACTAAAAATATTTATTATTTATTTTCCATGAAAATATGATTATTGTATATATGATATGGATTTTATGATATGTATTTATTATATTAATTAAGTTAATTCTTTTAACTTAATTAATACTAAATATCTATGAAGGTTATGTCATATATGAATTCAAAACCCTAAGTCTGGATTTTGAATAAGGAATGAGAATAATAATATAATATTATATTTCTGTAATATAAACATGCCTGATATGTGTGTAATGTTAATGTGTGGAACAGTTATAGTAAAACAGTACAAAATCCTAGCATTATTGATAAACTGTAGTACAAATTCAACTATGACTGTAAGGTTTGTTAAGTTATGTGTTATGTAATTAATGACAATTATTATGTTTAATGTTAATTAGGTAAACCATAATTAATATTTAGAAACCCTAATTACTAAATCAAAACCCTAATTGCTAAGTTATAAACCCTAATTATTAATTTAGCAAGCTTATGGTGATTAGTACATTATAAAGCCTAACTTATAAGTCATGTGTGATTAGGAAACTTAATTTAATTAAGGAACCCTAATTCACCTTTTTAGAAACTAAGATTCCTATTTTGCCCTTATTACACAAACTTAGATAATGAGTTTAAGAAACCTTAGGGTTAAACCCTAAGGGTTAAACCTTGAGGGTCAAACTCTAAGGGTTAGAAATGAATTGACAACTTTGCCACTAAAAGTAAGTACCAAATGACCAAATTGCCCTTCTTGCATTATTTAATAGATAACTTGTAAAACTTGCCATAACTTTAGTTGGTGACCAACTTTAGCTAGCCATGTGGTCTAGTAATAGCCTTTAATCAATAAAAAATCTGATAGACATGATCAACCATAAGCATTACACCATATTATATAAGATCAAAGAAAGAGAAATGTTACTAACTTGCTCATTTATACACTAACACTCAACCAAGACTCTCAACTTCAAACCTCTGGAATTACCTTGTTAGACCAATCCCCAATCAAGCCCAACTATCACTTATAGCAGATCAGAAGTAAGATTCAAGGATCAAAGCTAAAAAGGAGGTATAAACCCTAAATTTTAAAATCTTATGATCTAATGTTAAATGTTGGTAATGATTAGTTAGATATGTGCTAGAGGGTGTCTTTTAATGATCTGGGTTGCTAAATAGTGGATCCATAACATTTATATGCTCGAATTTAAGTTTTTGCAAAATTTGGGAAATTTTCAAAAGTGGTTTGACAATTGAATGTCAGACCATGTAGATCTTTATCTAGTTATCATTTTTGTTGTTTAGATGTTGGAACTTGTATTATGCTAGAAGGACTTTGATCTAGACTTGAAATCATGCGTAAATCATGTGTAAACTTCGTGTTATTAATGGTCAAACCTCGTTGACCAAGCATGACCAAGGAGTTTCTGGGTAACCCAGCAACTCATTATCCAAGTCTGACAAGATTTTCAAAGACTAATAACTGTCAGGTTTTTGTTGTTTTCCTCTTGTTGTTGTAATAGAATTGTAGTATGTTATATGAACTTTAATATCATGCCTTTAGATCACTAAAATATCAAACACATTTAACACAATGGCCGGTCAAAGTAGGCCAGATGATCACGACTTGTGTTTTCTAGGTAACCTAGAAAACTAAAGACCGTGATCTCTGACATGGTTTGACTGGCATGGATCTTGATCGTGTATGGTTGTTGTATGTATATTATGTAATAGATCTGTACCTCTACATGTTAGCTGTGACGCCCTTAAAATAGGTATACATCACCTATCTTGGGTCGCGCCAAATACATGGTACTGAATACAAATACAAACTTAATTATACAACATGAACTAAGAGTTTTTATTGACACACTTTTTTATAGAATAGTGAGGACTACTATAACACCATCTCGGGCCATCACTCCGTTCCCCGGCTAGTTCCGGCTACGTTCTCATTTCCTGAAGAGAACAATGGAAGTAAAAGGGTGAGCTCAACTAGCCCAGTAAGAAATATTATGACTAAGATAATGTAGAATAAATTATCATTAGCCTTCAACAATGTTAAACTGATAGAATATAATAGACAAGAAGTTTAACTACAGCGGAACAAGCAATCCATTAGAAGAGTCAAGTAGAGCATGATATCTACTATCTTCTATGATTTAAAAAGTTTATCATTAACTTTATTGTTGGGACTCAGCTTAATAAATAGATCACATCATCGAATCATCCCTGCACTATGGGCCAAGGATATTCATTAGTATCACGTCCACAAATTATTCTTGCACTACGGGCCAAGAATTATTCGTGTAATCATCAATGGTCATGACTATACCGAATTATCCATGGTCATAATCATACCAATCAACAGTCCATCTATGCACGTAAGCCAAAGATGACTTTTATCACAATATAAGCATGAGGATGATGACAATGATATAAGAATTTAATTAAAAGAAATTAAAGGATAAATTTTTAAAGATTTATAATTTAATTTATCCAAAATTCAATGATGTCCAAATTTTCAACATGATACTGCTTTGTAGAGTAAAATTCAAGAATAATATTCATGTATCAAAAATAATTTGGACAGAAAAGAAATAAATTTTTCGGTGAATAGTACCCCGTGAATAGTACCCTATGAATAGTACTTCGGGAATAGTATCCCGTGAATAGTAACCCGACATAAAAAGTGCCCCAAATACCCGAGTTAACAATATTTGAGTAAAGTAATCAGGCGAATAGTAATCCCGTGAATAGTAACTCGTGAATAGTACCCCGGCATGAAAAGTGCCCCAAATACCCGAGTGAATAATATTATAGTGAATAGTAACTGGGTGAATAGTAACCCGTGAATAGTACTTCGGGTGAAAATATTGATATTTAATAAAAAAAATCTCATATCAATATTCTAATAAAATGATACTGGATGAAGCACAAAACTCACGGATATTCCACTAATTTCAAGGATTATAGAAGCAATACTTACCATAGTAAGTTTAGATTTAAGAATATGAAAAGAATTAACATCTAAAGCGCAAATGGATTTTCATGTCATACGACTAAGACGTAATCGCGTAGGCGGAGTTATTCCGACATACTAAAGGATGAGTACAAAAAATAGTATTCCTTATGAATACGAAAGAAATAATACCCCTTACCTTAGTAGAAAGCTGGATACTGCAAAAGTGAAGTAGCAGAATACTCTTCTTCTTGCTCTCTATAGTTTCTCTCTCTATAGTGTCTCTTGTGAATCTTAGTGAATTGGTGAGAATGAAAGAAGAATTAAGCTTTTATTTATAGGAGAATGGACTAAATAGTAACTAATTCACGAACGGTCCAGATTGATTCACTATTAGAACAGACGATCCATATTGATTACTATTAAAACCACAACCGATGGTCCAAATCGATTTACTTTTAAAACCACCACCGACGATCCAGATTGATTACTTTTAAAACAACCATCAACGGTCAAGATTGATTACTTTTAAAATCACAATCAATGGTCCACATTGATTTACTATTAAAACCACCATCGATGGTCCAGATTGATTTACTATTAAAACCACCACCGACGGTCCAGATTGATTTACTATTAAAACCACCATCGATGGTCCAGATTGATTTAACTTATTACACTTTGGTACCCCTAAAGTTTTCTAAGTTTGCATTATTCCCCTCTAACTTTTGTAAATCACTTATTTTCAATAAACACATTCTTAATACTTCAACAATTATTCATCATTACTATTATAACTCACAATATTTAAGAACTGGGTCGTTCCTAGGAAAGAGGGGGCTTTCCGATAAGGATTTCTCCTTATTGGCGCGCAATTAGGTGACCAAACCTCTCTTTGACAGAACTTCTAGACATTGTCAATATTGCAAATAATATTATGAATAACTTTGTTATCTCAATTATTGATTTAATAATATAAAATATTATGCAGATGATAATGTGACAATAATTGAATCAAATAACGTGAGATACTATTCAACAATTACTGTAGCAATAATTGAGTATAATTGAGTGACTTCTCACGTAAGCATCAATAATCAGTACAGTGTGCTACTATGCAACCACGCATATTACTGTACTTTTACCACCGGGTAGTTCAACAGTTTAATGGTAAAACTTCCGCTGTTATTTTTATAAAAAGATATTTATCTCGTTTTCTAACTACGACAATACTTTCGTTGTGGGGTCCACCAATGATTGTGTCGTCATACGAATATTCCCTGCTAAAACGAATATTCCCCGACCAATCGAATATTCACTGACATAACGAATATTTTATATCAACTTGCTTACTTTGCAAAATTTTCCAAATATTACCCACAACTATAATATTATATCATATGCACACCATAATATTCAAAAATATATTTCGAGAAAAATTATTCTTTATTCAAAAAAGTTGAGGTCTTACATTAGCTACACACTACAACTCTTAGATCACATAAACATTACACGAGCAACATGTAGTGGAAGCCCAAAGTAGGCTAGTCAAACTGTTCTTCATTTCTGGGTAACCTAGAAAATGAAGAACAACTCTGATGACTACTTTGAAGACTTAGATCTTTTAATTGTGATGCAATTTATTCATGATTGTTGTTGGATCTTGTAGTATTATACTAGTACTACAAGATCAAGGTATTAGCTTGCCCCGAATCACACTGAATCAGTGTTTAATGTTTGGTCAAAGTGAGACCCTTGAACACTGACTGTCAGTGTTCTTGGTGCTTAAGAACACTTTAGGTGACGGTTTCTGTCGCTAAAAGCTATAGCGATAGATTAATAAATTTTAATTAATTAAATTTCTAAAAATCATTTAAAAATAGTAAATAAATTCTAAAAATTACAAAATCAGTTTTAAAAATTATTTTAAGTTATAAAAATTAACTTTTAATAATTTGACATATTTTCATAAATATTAGTAATTATTTGAATATTATTGATATTTAATTTATTTAATAAATGCATTAAATAAATTAACTAAAAATAATTTTATTATATTAAAATCATTTTAAATGATAATAAGGTATTTAATAATATTTTAAGTTATAAAATGGAACTTTCAATATTTTAATATAAATTTCATTAATTATTTAATATTAATGATATTAGTTTTATTTAATAATTATATTAAATAAATTAGTTTAAAAATGATTTTAATAATATAAAAAATCATTTTAAATGAAAATAAAGAGTTTAAAGATATTCTAAGTTATAAAATATAACTTTTAATATTTTAAAGATTAATTTCATTAACTATTTAATATTAATGATGATAGATTTATTTAATAATAATATTAAATAAATAGATTAAAGATGATTTTATTGATTTAAAAATCATTTAAAAAGGATATAAGTGGTTTAAAAATATTTCAAGTTATTATAAATGACTTTTAATATTTTAGTGAATAATACCTTAATATTTAAATATTAATGGTAATTGTTTAAAAATAATTTTAAATATCATTTAAGGTTAATAATTAATACTTTAAAAATATTTTGAGTTATTATAAAATAACTTTGATATTTTGACAAGGGTTGCATAAATATTTTAATATTACTTTAATATTAATGATAATAGAATTATTTAATATTTAAATTATTTAATAAATGATTTGAGAGTTTGAAAAATTATGATAAATTATAATAATTAATTATAAATTATTATAAGTCATTTATAAATAATATGATTGATATTTAAATTATCCAGAAAAATATTTGAGTTACAGATTAGAGTTTTATACTCGGTAATTACTCGATAAAGCCGCTCTAAGACATTGTTAAAATGCTCTGAATTTGATTCAAACCTGTATAGTTTGACTGTATAAGTGTTTGTTTGTGTCTTAATGACTGATATAACTATATGACAATGTGATTAGTATATGTATTAATTGTAAATAACAGTATGATGTGTTATGATATGTTATTCTAATCAATAGAATAATCTTATAAATGATAGGTTGTTAAATTAAGGATAGAACTAAGTTGTGTAAGTAGCAGACCAGGCAAGTATCCTACCTTTGCATTTTCTTTATGCAATAGACATGAGTAAGAAAATTTTAGAATTATATAATTATTGTACTAGATTATTAACCCTATTATTATATATGTTACATCCGATCATTAATTATCAACATGGTATTATATGGTAATTCAAATATATATATTTTATTCATAAATTTCTAAATGTGGTTATTCAAGTGTCCCCACTTGGATAATCATTGTATTTAATCACATGTTGATATATATATATATATATATATATATATATATATATATATATATATACACACCTATTGACCCCCCCAGTATGTATACAATAAGTAAAAGTCGTCTAAGCTATTTTACTAACTAGACACAGATTTAGAAATATTGTTGAATATGATAAAACCTTTTTGTATCCGATCAAATTATTTTGGTTCGGATTCCCGCCTAAGCATGAACATCCCAAAAATGGAAAAAACTTTTATGAGCCCAAGGCGGATAGAGTGAACGATAATATCGTTCTTGCATGTAGTATTGATCAATACAGGACATAACGGGCTGATCACCCCCCGTGCCCGTAAGTTATTACAGTTTGAGGATGAAGTTCTTCTAAACCTATTCGAAAATTAAGAACAATGTTCATAGTATGTCACCTTAACCCTATTTATAGTCAGTACGTAGTTTCAAAAATTTGATAGAGAGTTGTTATGTTATTATTATCGGTTCAGATTACTTCACAACCATTTATTTGTTGTAGAAGGGTAGTACAAAGAAAACATTTAATCCTTTCATCTAATATTTATAATTGTTATTACTTGCTGGGCACTCAAATGCTCATCCTTGCTTAATTTAAATATTCTCAGTTAAGTATGACCAGCTAGAGGCCTCTGCCAGGAATAAAGGGAAAGGAAAGCTGTCAGAATAAGTTTGTGTTATCTTATGTAATAGCTAGACTTAAATAAGATAATGTTATTTATTATCTATCATGTAATGAAATGTTTTAAGGTTGCGTACCTGGGATTTAGAAAACTCTGATATGTAAAATAAGTTTGATATTTATGACATTATTATTATTCCGCTCAAAGAAATGGTATCGTGAAGCACTAAATTCGAGTTTCAAGTACCTGAATTTGGGGGCGTCACAATGCTTCTTACTTATTACATAACATATTGGGCACATAATACAAGTTAAAGAAATCATATAAGCATGCCTTGAACTTCTGATTAAAGACAGAACTTATTCAAAACTGTAGGATGGGCGTTTACTCTGTAGTAGCTAAGCTTTAGGGATGGCGCATTCTGTCTGTCCCCCTAGCTGCACTGTGGTGAGCCTTACACTTCCTATTTCTGTCCAAAATTTAACACACTTAGACTCTTATACTTCTTATGCGTACACACTAGAGGTCTTCATATAGTTGTATGACCACTTCAAGTTCAACCTTATATGTTAGGGACTTTAGTTTAGGATTTTCACAAAATCAAAACCAAATAGGGTTATGTAATCACTAGGTGTATTAATTAGCCTTATGTTCTCCTAAAGAGATCACATAATCTGTGCTACACATGTTCATGCATATTCATATCTTTTACTCATAGCTAGCATCGTTTAATACATTAAAACATGCTTTAACCTCATGCTTGGTTTACTTCCATTATGTTTAACATATACAACTTATGTTTAAAGACATAATGAAAAATAACATGACATCTCGAGCCTTTCAAAATCTAAATACTCATATAATGCAACTTAAGTTCAAAAACATGCTCGAGGTTGCCTTTGAAATCATTTTTCATGAATGATGCAATATAGTACATATAAATCATATCTAGGGATATTATAGACATAACATGACTTATAAATTCTTTAGAATCTAGATATCCATGTGATGCAACTAGATTTTGATAATATGATCAAGTTTACTTCTAAAACCGCTTTAAACTTGAATAATTCCATTCAACACATACAAGATAACTTTAAGGCTCTATTCATATGTAATCAAGTCATGTTAACATGCTCGTAAGGTTAGTATATAAATCATGTAGTGGTCATGCATGTTAGCTCACTATACTAAGCTTTTTCTTGAAAACTTCATTAACACGAATCCTAATAAAGCGATCATGAATAAAGGAACTATGAATCATATGTCATGCTCATTTATGTGTGAAATCAGTCATGTGTTTAGACCATTAAGCTTAAATCTGCAGAACATGATCTTTAACAAAGTTTGTTTTCAAAACTTAAAGTCCTTGCTAAAGATCTTATACCAACTCATGCTAATCTTAGTAAAACATGCTCACATTAGGTTATTATACTTATATATACACATTACACATGTTTGCATGCTAGTTTATGTCATAGTACTTTACCCACGCTGATCAGACTTTAAAACAGAAAGCAAAACTAAAACACGAGAGGTCGGTAGCAATTTTCTTATAGCTTAATTGTTAATCCGTAGCAATTGCACGTATGTCCGATTCGAGCCAGAATAGTTTGTTTCGCAGTAAAAACTAGCCCAACCATAGAAATTACTCACGAATTTGATTCTAAACAGTCATATAATAGTTTAAACATACTTATATGGTCATATAACAACTATATAACCATTACCCAACCTCATTAACATCCAACTCCACAAAAACAAGAAATTGATTTTCAAGAATGGAAATTTTGACAGAACCAACAATGAAGAACAAGAAGAATGCTTATACCTCTTTGAAGCTTAGTTCACTTAATTTCTCCCTTCTAAGATTACTAGACCCTTCTTTGAACCACAATTCACTCACTCTCAAATTATCAGTGTTTCAATAGCCAAGAACAAAACAACGTAACTGAGAATTTGGTCTGTTATTTATAGAAGAAGCTTAGACTGGACATTAATTTAGAATCCATGGTGTTGAAGGAAAAAGACAATGATTTAACAAGAGTGGTTCAACAACCACCACCCATCCATCATCACCTAAGCATAGCCATTTGAAATATACGCAAACTAGCCTTTTGATCACTATTCATGTACTTTTGTGAGACCCAATTTGGGATAAGAGCAAATATCTCAACATTTGGTCATGTAAGACTTGGTTTGGTTCTTTTAATTCCTATAATGTAATATTAAGGTACAATTGTTACCATATTAGGAATTTAAAGATAAATTTTATACTCACATCATATAATCCATGTACCTTAAATACATGTAATAAAATAACGCAGTTAAATATTATTGTCCGGGTAGTTCCATAATTATCTCTACTACTCATATAACCACATTATAACCTTATTTAATATTAATGTTTATTTAAATATTTAATTCCTTTATCAGTTTCTAGAATACCCAGATATTTAATCATTTATGTATTAAAATTACATATGATTCCACTGTACCACTTAGAACCCTATATCATTAGTCCCAATTAAATGTCATACTTCATGTATTCTTAGGCCATAGGTATTATATACTACTACTACTCACATTTTTCCCATATCACACATTATAATACTATTAATATTTTAATTGGGCTACATATTATTCAGTTGGGTACTTTCAACCCATTATCACATTTTAATATCACAACGATTAATCAATATTAATCATTTATCTTTTAAATATCAACCCTTTGATATATTACAAAACTATGTAATATATTAAAATATCAAATATTAATTAACATATTTCTTTCATCCTCTTATGTTCAACGCATATGTTAACTCACCATCTTATACAAGTGAACTAACCCTTTTTCATTTAATTTATTATCACGCCATTTCCATACAAGGATTATAATCTAATATTCCATAATATCTCTTAATTAACCATATTTATTATGGGTTAATTAATTAAATCTTTATTCAAGTCATGTTTTGCTAACTAAATTTCTTCATGAACACTTAGTCACCATTCACGACCTTATAAGAGTTATTAGTATATGTGGCTTGCAAATCACATTTTCATAAACCCGACTCGAGTTTTCTCTGATGAATGCACATAATTGCGCTTAGTCATAGGCTTGGAAATGGCGTAGCTGCACCATACCAAATTCCCAGGCAGACAAGTTCTGCATTAGCAGAAATGAAACCTACGCTTCTAAATACTTTACACATCCTTCTTAAGTGTTAGCTCGTCTAACATTAATCCCCTCTTTAGTTTCACCATTGGTTACTATTTTCCATAACAATTTAAGAATCACACTTCGAGTTCTAAAACTCTATTTTCCCTTATTAGTTTAACCAACTATACAACTCCTTTACGATTTCATACCAGCAAAATCATAAAACTCGAATATAACACATACATACATTCCTTTAATCTTCACTTCTCGCCGTGTATCAATTCACTCAATAATTCTCTAACCACTTTAAAGGTATATCGATTTCCTTCTCTCATCAACAACGTACACACATACAAGTCTAAACATATCATGCGTCGAGTCTTTAATAGTATTCAATATAGTACACTAAGTGGTTTCCCACAAACAACCAACAAATTAGTTTTCGTCTCGTCTACACTGTTTTCACAATAAGTTAGATCGGTTACCGATTCGTATATACATCAACCATTAAAGAGTACGGTTGCACTACCTTAGACTTGATACTTACTCGTACATATACTCATGAAATTGGTGATTATCAAAGTTATTTAATGTCGCCAACTTACTATTATAAAATATTTTCACATAAATTATTTAATATCAATAGATAAATCTTATCCATCTTTATATTAATTCATCTCTACAATTTATAACAAATATATAATAACGATATATATATACATATATTAAACACATCCTTACCTATTATATAGCACATATTACCCTATGTAACACAATACCACATACCTCGTAACACATCATATATTCTTGTTCAAACCCTTCTCATGCTTTAAGAATTTTATTCACTAAATTCTTATTTTAATATTTTCTGAAAATTCGGGTTCTTACATCCTCTCCCCCTTACAAGGATTCCGTCCTCGGAATCACCGAAACCTCCTCTACTCGATGCTATTTTGAATATTACATATTCTTTTGAATAATTTTATCCATTCTCTTTTCAGAAGTTTCATTATAACTTTCTCACTTGCATTCTACCACATTCTCCTTTCTAAGGAACATTCCACTCCCTACATTGATCACACAGAAGATTAAGAGTCTTCCACGATTTTTTAATAATCGGGAAGTAGTATGAATAACTAAGATTCCAAATTATGCTGAGGGGTCACAGGACCGTGAACTCTTCTCTAGGTTTACTAGTGCTTCAACAAAATCCTTCACACTGCAAACCAGAGTGTTTATCAATAACAAAGACTGAAAACACCCTCCACACGTACACTAGGTGGCCAGCCTATTGTACCACTAAATTGTGCCGCAACGTAGTGTTTTGTAACGACTACATATGTTACGCTTGGAACCATTGTCCCCGAAAACATGTCCCCTTATAGGGTTCTTCACCGCAGCTTTTCCACATCTGAATCCGTACCAGAGCAATCTAGTTTAGCATAAATACTCAAGAATGCTTGAATTCCATAAATATTTTTTAACGGCCGTCTAGTCGAATCAAATAGCTTAGACTTGTATCAATAACTCGGACATCAATCGAAATAATTTAGCCAACTTAATTGATCTTCTTCATAATTTAAAAGAAAACCAAAAATTCTTTTATGACATCATGATAACATACCAGATTAGTAGTACGTTGAGGATTCCGTCATTATGTGACTTTGTCATACTAAATCATACCATAGTGGGCAGACGATCTCTCGATCACAACCAACACTAGGTTCAACTGCATTGATGACTCCATCGTTTACCATTTCTACATCATATCAAATGATGCAAATGGTCAGAAATACATTTTGAAAATTTTCAAATCATTTTTGTCTTAGCCGAAACAATTAGTATAGACATAAGAATAACGGTATTGTTTTTAAACATCATTGGTTCAATCACATGATCCAAAGTTTTTCGAGAAAATAGAGGGTGTGAATTTCAGGACGAATTCAATAAATTTTGAAAATTTAAGCAGAGCTAGAAGATTTAGAAAATCCATGTTTCTCCGTCAACTTCAATCTTTACTCCATTGCTTCATTTTAACACCATCAATGCTTACTATACCAAAATTTCTAATTTCATAACATATATATACCCTATATAGTTCATCAAACTTACCACACTTTGGAAATCCAGGAACTTGCCATAATCATATGAGTTTAGGAACTTACCCTAGTCAGACCATAGGCACCCATTCGCTGAGGGGTTCAAAAACATTTCAAATAATTATGAGTCACGAACGTACCATAAGTATGAGTTTTAAGAACTCACACCTTAACCTTATATTTTCTAAATATAACTTATCTATCTATTATACACATGAGAAAAGAATCACCTTCTCAACAGGTGTATAGCAAATAGCGCGACACAAACATTTCAATGATTATCAGTGCGAGAAACTAAGTGGTTTTTACACCAAGTACAATTCCCTGCCCATAACAAGGAATCATACAACTCAGCTGCTGATATGGGTCCACAATTAAAATCCCCACCTAAATTTTTCTCACATTTAACTTTCTCTTTGCTGGATATGAATTCTTCATATCTCATCATATACAACACCTCATAAGTTCATATCGTACCATTTTATAGTACATTCACTTATAGCATCAAGCTATACACACTTAGTCATTACAGACTATTTATCACATCATAGCTCAATCCGATCACGTCGTGATCATCAATTTACCTTAGGGTTCTTTCCCTATTATCAATAAAACTCCACTCAAGTTCATTCTCATTATTTTTGTCATATTTATCTTATAGAGATCATCTTAACATTTTTATTACCAGAGTTAGGAAACTCCTAAATTCTCATTTTCTAGATACTTCAAGATTCTTCTTTGAATCTTCACTTATATATATTTTAATCTTTATCTTTCTCTCTATCAGGTTATAGCCTAAGGTACACTTACCTAAAGTTTATAACCTACAACTTTGATACCAACTTGTGACGCTCCCGAATCTAGGTCCCTTCGAACCTCGAATTCGGTCCGCCATGATACTACTATCGTCAAACTATTATATCTTTTATTCATAACTTAAATGAATATAACCTTACTTAATATTATTTAGAACGTAAATTCTTTCCATTTCCAGGATCTATGTATAATGTGTGACACCCCCAAATCCGGGTACTTCCATTTCCGCAGGATTTGGTGTTCACTGTACAAATATCATCTATCTATCTACCCATAAATAAAAGCAAACCATGCAATAGATAGAATTAAATAAATAAATCTCCCCTTATGGGGTTACATCATCTGCATAAAATACAATCCCAGGTCACTCTAACCTTAAACATATGTGCGGATTCATAAACAAATAACAAGTCTTAAACAACATCAAGTCTAAATATCATTACACAATAACAACAAGTCTTCTTCATTTGTTAACCTTGCCCTTGCCTTTACTAATGGAAGGCTCGTCTGATCTTTTGTTCTTAACTACAATGTTATTATTACGCAAGAGTGAGCATGATTGCCCACAAGTATAACAATATAACAAAGAAATAATAACATGCGAATAAATCAAAGGCTTCTGAAATATGAAAACTTAGCTTTTGAATCAAGAATGAATAATAAGAAACAAAAGAACTTTTGAGGGTCATAAGACCTTGAACTATGTCCTAGGTTGTCAAGTGTTTATACTTGAAATCTTTAACAGTCATAAGACTATGGACTCTTCTTCTCGTACTTAGGGGGATCAACCCTTAGTACCATATTGTGCACAATATTTTAACGCTAACGCATAAGTAATCCCCTATACATGGTTGTTCATCTCAGTTTGACATTAGAGTCCGCACCAAAAGAATTTTGGTTTGGATAATTCATCTAGGGTTCCAAAATTTAGAATGCTCATCAACTATGAACTAGTCGAATCATTAAGGGTTCACTAGTCTAACAAAGTTCAACAGTAACTGATAATTTAAAATTTAATAGCAATCTCAAAAGGTATACAATAGAATAATTATTGTATAGCAGAATCATACTTTTAAAGATTAATACATTTTAATATAATAAAATGTTCTTGATCAATAATAACGAGAATTTTCTCGATGTAAAGAGACAACTTATAAGCTCATATAAAGATAACGAGTAGGGCTAGGAAACTTGCCTCGTGCATAGATTACACGTTTATTATACTCGTTCCTTGATTTAAATCCTACATATCATTTACGTTCACAATACCAGTCAATTATAATGTACTAGTCATCATACGTTCATTCTTTTTGTCTAACTCGAATTATGACTATACTTAGTCAACTACTATACTCATTGTCACATAATTTACACTTCATGAACAATAAGCTAACTATGCGTTCAATCATTCAATTTACACATAAATGTGTTATTGACATGTTAAGAATTTATTTTAACATCTCATTATACGTCTAACATGTTTTTTATGTTCATTATATTAAGTACCTAACACATTGCTAAACTTGAGCATTTTAAAAATTTATTTACGGACCATTTCGCTAAGTAATGGTATTTCATTGGCGCCATTGTTATATTGATTCTTGGCGGCATGCTACGTGCAAGGCTGATTGACTTGAGACATGGAGATGCGGCGCGGTGGCGCTGCGACGCGGGAATTAGGCATGGAGTTGGCGCCGCGGCGCGAAACTCCGATTTCTGAATTTCCAGTTCACGAAGAACACAAAATCAGGCGAAATTATCATTACATGATCATTAAATCCGTCAAATTAAACATACCCACATACTAGAATTCGTACATAATCATTACCCAAACTTTATAGAGTGATTTTAACCAATTAAAACACATAATTACAGAATTAAAACATGCAATTTCACTGTTCTTGATGTTCTTGAAGGTTTTGAACACAAAACATAAAAATCAACACTACGGATTCGTTATAATACCAAATCCATCCATTCAAGGTTTGTTTTCTTCATTTTAACATGCATAATTATATACGAGTGTGAATTTTACAAAACAATATATGTTTGACATATTAAATTTATGTATAAGGGCCATATGGCCATATTCTATACTCTATAACTTTTGAAGCAATAATATACGTTATAATATTATGAAACCGATGATATGGAACCATACAATATATAGGAAAACACATAGCAACATCTTATCCCATATATGCACATAATCCTTACTCTTTCCAATTACACGAATTTAACAGAACTTCAAAGCCAAAACTTAAACAACGTAAATTTGAAATTTGGGGAAAAAGAGATTACCCTTGATTACTCTGCTTGGATTACACAAGGTGATAACAAGTTAACAACTCCCAATTTCCATACTTCTTCTCCTTTAATCTCACTGATTCTCAAAACTCTCTCTTCCTCTCTGTTTTGCTTTTCCAAACTTAGCAAATAATAAAACAAAAGGAAGACGTATATAATAAAGAACTAACACGTTGTGGAGGTCAGTTACCCATCATGGGTTAACTGCCCTCAACTCCCACTAAGACCATGTTTGGTTAGGTTTAAAAAAACTTATACCCATTTAATTTAATTAACTTTTATAATATAGTTTAAATCATGTCACATCCAATTAGATAATAAATCAAACATCTAGTTTAATTTAATTCAAATAACATATAATAATTTCTCATTAATTCACAAAGTTACATAATTAAATTTCTCATTTATTAATTATGTCAAATTATTAAATCTCTAATTAATTATTAAATTAATTAAAATAACATTAAAGCTTATTAAATATTTCATTTAATTCAATAAGCTCACATAATTACATACTTGAATAATAAAATTTCTCGCATTAATTTAATAAATATAACACATATAATTAAATTAATCTACCACAATTTTATCAATTAATTATTTAATCTAATAATTAATTCATCGAAAAATATTTATTCAATTCAATAAATATTAAAATTAAATTACAAAAATCTCGGTTGTCACATCTTTCCCGCTTAAAAAGATTCTGTCCTCGAAATCATAACTTAAATAATTCGTCCCGTTACATTCTCCCCCTTACAAAGATTCTGACCCCAGAATCGCTTATAATACTCCAACTAAATAAATGAGGATAATTCTTCATCATATTCTCTTTGAGTTCCCACGTTGCTTCATCAGCGTTGTGGTTCTTTGTAAGATAAGTCTTTGTCAAAATGTAGGGGTTTATATTCAATCATGTGCTTGTAATCGGGTTTGTAAGGTCGTAGAACTGAAACATGGAAAACGTTGTGGACACTCTCTAGAGCTGGAGGTAAGGCTACCTCATACGCAACTTCTCCGACCCTTCGCAGAACTTCAAAGGGTCCAATGAATCTTGGGCTTAATTTCCCTTTCTTTCCGAACCTGATCTTTCTCTTCTAGGGAGAGACCTTTAAGAAAACATAACTACCCAATTCAAATTCAACAATTTTACGGTGTTGATCGGCGTATTTCTTCTGTCTATCTTGAGCTGCTATCAATCGTGTTCGGATCACTTTGACAATTTCTGCTGTTTGTTGTACTAATTCTGGGCCTAGTAATTGTCTTTCGCCAACTTCATCCCAGTATAGCGGAGTTCTGCACATTCTGCCGTATAACGCTTCATAAGGCGGCATGCCAATACTAGCGGGGTAACTGTTGTTGTATCCGAACTCTACGAGTGGTAAATGGTCATCCCAATTTACTTTAAAGTCCATTATACAAGCTCTTAACATGTCTTCTAATGTCTGAATTGTTCTTTCACTCTGTCCATCTATCTGAGGGTGATATGCCGTGCTCATTCGCAACTGTGTACCCATGCATTCCTGTAGACGTTTCTAGAAGTTTGACGTAAAGCACGGATCTCTATCTAAGACAATTGACACCGGGACTTCGTGCCTCAAAACAATCTCTTTCACATATAACCTTGCCAACTGATCTAAGTTGAATCTGATTTTGATCGGAAGGAAGTGTGCGAATTTCGTCAATCGATCAACAATAACCCATACTGCGTCATAGTCTTTCTGAGTTATCGGTAGGCCAACCACGAAATCCATCGTAATATGTTCCCATTTCCATTCTGGAATCTCTAAAGGTTGTAGTAACCCACTCAGCCTTTGATGTTCTGCTTTCACTTTCTGACATGTCAGACACTTGGCAACACATTCTGCAACCTCTCGTTTCAAGTTTGTCCACCAGAAATGTTTTCGAAGATCTTGGTACATCTTGGTACTACCAGGGTGAATCAAATATCGTGAGTTATGAGCCTCGCTCAAAATTTCTTCCTTAATCTCTAGTACTGGCGGTACCCAAATTCTATTCTCAAATCTCAGTATTCCTTCCCTATCCATCTTGAATCTTGATTCGGTTCCTTTGGATATCTTCTTTTTAACCGTTTTACATCCGTCATCCCGAAGTTGAGCCTCCTTAACTTTATCCAAAGATGCAGCTTGTTATGCATTGCATCTCAAAGCGACTTCTCATCAATCTCCATAGGATACTTTACTTCCAATTCCAGCTTTTCCATTGCTAAAATTAGCTCCTCCTAAGCAGTCAATATCATCAGTTTCTCCCGACCATTTCTACTTAAGGAGTCGGCAACTACGTTTGCCTTACCCGGATGGTATAGAATCTCACAATCATAGTCCTTAATTAACTCCAACCTCCTTCTTTGGTGCATGTTCAAGTCTTTCTATGTAAAAATATATTTCAGACTCTTGTGGTCTGTATATATTTCAAAATTCTCCCCATAGAGATAGTGCCTCCAGATTTTCAAAGCGAAAACCACTGCAGCTAACTCCAAGTCGTGGGTTGGATACCCCTTCTCATAATCCTTCAATTGTCATGATGCATACGTAATGACTATACCATACTGCATAAGCACACAGCCATGTCCTTTATGCGATGCATCACTATAAACCACAACATTTCTTGTATCATACGGAAGAGATAATACAGGTGCTGAACTCAACCTCTTCTTTAATTCTTGAAAGCTTTCCTCACACTTCTCCGTCCAAACAAATTTCACCGATTTTCTAGTCAAATTCGTCAACGGAGTCGCAGTCTTAGAAAAGTCCTAAATGTATCTTCTATAATAACCTGCAAATCCAAGAAAACTTCTTACTTCTGATGGCGTCTTCGGCTGATCCCAGTTAATCACTGCTTCGACTTTGGAAGGATCCACCAAAATTCCGTCCTTATCGATCACATATCTAAGAAATTGTACTCTTTCAATCCAGAATTCACATTTTGAAAGCTTGGCATACAACTTCTCCCTCCTCAATGTCTCTAACGTCACCCTCAAATGCTCTTCATGTTCTTCTTTGGTTTTCGAATATACCAAAATGTCATCTATAAATACCACTACGAATTTGTCCAAAAACGGCTTGAACACTCCATTCATTAAGCCCATAAATGCTGCAGGAGCATTCGTTAGACCAAATGACATTACCAAAAATTTGTAGTGATCGTATCGTGTTCTGAACGCTATCTTCGGTACATCCTCTGGTCTCACCTTCAGTTGATGATAACCACTCCTCAAGTCTATCTTTGAAAAATATCTTGCTCCCTTTAACTGATCAAACAGATCATCGATTCGCGGTAATGGATATTTATTCTTTATCGTGACCTTATTCAATTCTCTATAGTCGATGCAGAGCCGTACTGTCCCATCCTTCTTTTTCATGAATAAAACCGGCGCTCCCCACGGTGATACGCTTGGTTGAATATTCTTCTTGTCTAGTAATTCTTGTAGTTGAACCATCAGCTCTTTCATCTCTACCGGTGCCATTCGGTACGGTCCCATCGATATTGGAGCCGTTCCTGGAGCCATATCGATCACAAATTCAACTGTTCTATCAAATATCATCTATCTATCTACCCATAAATAAAAGCAAACCATGCAATAGATAGAATTAAATAAATAAATCTCCCTTTATGGGGTTACATCATCTGCATAAAATACAATCCCAGGTCACTCTAACCTTAAACATCTGTGCGGAATCATAAACAAATAACAAGTCTTAAACAACATCAAGTCTAAATATCATTACACAATAACAACAAGTCTTCTTCATTTGTTAACTTTGCCCTTGCCTTTACTAGTGGAAGGTTCATCTGATCTTTCGTTCTTAACTGCAATGTTATTATTACTCAAGAGTGAGCACGATTGCCCACAAGTATAACAATATAACAAAGAAATAATAACATGCAAATAAATCAAAGGCTTCTGAAACATGAAAACTCAGCTTTTAAATCAAGAATGATTAACAAGAAACAAAAGAACTTCTGAGGGTCATAAGACCTTGAACTATGTCCTAGGTTGTCAAGTGTTTATACTTGAAACCTTTAACAGTCATAAGACTATAGACTCTTCTTCTTGTACTTAGGGGGATCAGCCTTTAGTACCATACTAAAGGGTTTCAACACAGAAACGCACAGCGGAACTAGAACAGTTTAAAACAAATTCAAAACCCTAAACAGGATCCATGCGAAAATAATTTATTCAGTGGTTTAGATATTATACCGATTATGAAAGATTTTTGAAACGGCTTCAAATCCTTTACGCAATCCAATCAGAACCGCGCCTCTACGGTATCCACACGAACGCCCATGAATCGCCATACGATCTGCAGTAAAGTGAAGAGTGCAGACTAACCACCATGGATTAGGTTTTTTAAAATTTTTCTCTAGTCTCTCTCTAAGAGAGGCTAGGGTTTTTGGTTATGATTAACTTCCCTAAATGCCAATATATCATATATATATATATAGCAATAAATTGGAATTAATCAAAACCCTAATCTAATTAAAATAAAATCCGAATTTATATATATATATATATATATAAATCATACTTTTAATTTAAATTCGTGATTTAAATAGTATCAATCATATTGATATATTTAAATCCTTACAATTTAAATTAATTCCCTTTTAATAACGTTCTATGTGTGTGATCCTATATGTTATTATTACGTTGGCAATAATTTTAAAATCATATTATAAAATTATAAACAGTGAGCGGCATCTAGTAATGCATCACTGCTACCCAAGTAATAATAAGATCGATGATTCGATGCAACCTTTTCGTGACCAATGTTTCAATGTAATTTAATCCTTTTAACCTTAATATCCTAGATTAAACTCGAGTCATGGAATGTGTCATACTCTTCATAATTTAATCTGAGTTTTCTTGATCAATGAGTAGACTATATGAAACAAATCACTATTTGAGCATGACCAAGCATTTCATAGTGCTACTCAATCAAGAGGCCTATGGATATCATCCCTAACATATAGGAGGGTTAAATTCCATCTAGATCACTCATATTCCTCACACGATTCATGATGTACCCAATAATCACCTTTATAGTCCACCCTATTAAAGGTGACATTTGATGATATCAAAGTACATAAATTCCCATGCAGTAATATAGTGATTTCAGGTCGGAGGACGATTAAATCATTGTCACTATAAGAATTTCTAATGACACTTCGCATAATGCTCCAATAGAATTCTCATGGTGCGTCTGTCCAGTACATCGTTCTCTAACATGTACCTATGCATTGACTTAATATTTCATATATTTATGACCAATGAGATTTGGTCATCAGTCAATCCACATACTAGTCTCAATGCATCAATGTTGTCCCATCAACAATGATACTTGACTAGGGACATTTAAGAACAATGATACTAATTGTAATTATATTATCCCATGTTCAAGTCACATACTTGAAACTATATAAATTGTATCACTATTCTAAGGAATTTTATTATGTTAACAATTATATTACGCAGTAAATAAAACCATAATAAAATCATTTATTTATTCAATCAAATATAATATCAAAATGTTAAGCCATTATATCAAATAATTGGCCTCTAGGGCATAAACACTAACAGTCTCCCACTTGCACTAGAGCCAATCACTCATGTATCTAATTCCCATGGAACTAGTGTGATGATCGTCGGTTTCGCCATGACAAAGCCTTGGTCGATGGATCGCAACATTATCATCTGTTGGCACTCTTCCTATATGTACATCTCCTCTATCAATGATTTCAGGGATGAGATGGTACCGTCTAAGTATATGCTTGGATCATTGGTGAGATCTGGGTTCCTTAGCATGTGCAATGGCTCCATTGTTATCACAGTATAGCTTAACCGGATCAACAATGGTTGGAACAACACCTAGTTTAGCGATGAACTTTTTAATCCATATAGCCTCCTTGGCCGCACTAGAAGCAGCAATATACTCAGCCTCTGTTGTAGAATCGGCTACTGTCTCTTGCTTTGAGCTCTTCCAGCTAACAGCACCACCATTAAGGCAAAATACAAAATCAGACTGAGACTTATAATCATCATTATCAGTCTGGAAACTAGCATCTATGTAACCCTTTACTGCTAGTTCGTCTTTACCTCCATATACTAAGAATGAATCCTTAGTCCTTTTTAGGTACTTGAGGATATTCTTGACTGCTGTCCAGTGACCTTCACCTGGATTCGACTGGTATCTGTTCGTCATGCTCAAAGCATACGAGACATCCGGACGAGTACATATCATTGCATACATGATAGATCCAATTGCCGAAGCATAAGGGATCTTTCTCATATGCTCCTCATCATCTTGTGATTTAGGACATTGGGCCTTAGAGATCTTTACACCATGAGTCATGGGTAAGTGTCCTCTTTTTGCCTCTTGCATGTTGAACTGTTTCAGCACTTTATCAATATATGTACTCTGACTTAGGCCGATCATTTTTCTCGATCTATCTCGATAGATCTTGATACCTAAAATGTAGGCTGCATTGCCTAAATCTTTCATGGAGAAACATTTTCCTAACCATGTTTTTACAGCCTGTAATGAAGGAATGTCATTCCCAATAATTAATATGTCGTCAACATATAATATCAGGAATACAATGTGACTCCCAATAACCTTCTTATATACACAAGGTTCATCTTCATTTTTAATAAAGCCAAACTCTTTGACTACTTCATCAAATCGAAGATTCCAACTCCGAGAGGCTTGCTTCAATCTGTAAATGGATCGCTGCAGCTTACATACCTTTCCAGCATCCTTTGGAGTGACAAATCCCTCAGGTTGTGTCATGTACACATCCTCAAGGAGATTTCCGTTAAGGAAAGCAGTTTTGACATCCATTTGTTAGATTTCGTAATCGTAAAAGGCTGCAATAGCAAGTAAGATCCTGATGGATTTAACCATTGCCACTGGAGAGAAGGTTTCATCATAGTCAACACCTTGAACTTGTCTGTAACCATTTGCTACCAGTCGACCTTTGTAGGTTTGTACATTACCATCCATATCGATTTTCTTCTTGAAAACCCACTTGCACCCGATTGGTTTTACCCCTTTGGGTGGATCAACCAAAGTCCATACTTGGTTAGTATACATGGAGTCCATTTCAGATCTCATGGCTTCAAGCCATCTCTCAGAATCTCGTCCATTCATTATTTCCTTTAGAGGCAAATTCTCTTTATAAAAAAATAACAGTTTGAGCAACAAACACTTTGTTCTCAAAAGATTTGTAGAAATAATACCATTTTGTTTCCTTTGGGTATCCCACAAAATTACATTTGTCAGATTTGGGTCCGAGCTTGTCAGAATCCAGACGTTTTATACATGCCTCGCAACCCCAAATCTTCATGAACGACATACTAGGACATTTCCCAGTCCACATCTCATTTGGTGTCTTCTGAACCGTTTTTGTAGGAACACGGTTAAGTGTGAATGCAGTTGTCTTTAGGGCATGACCCCAGAAGCTTATTGGAAGATCTGCATGACTCATCATTGATAGTACCATGTCCAACAAGGTTCGATTCCTCCTCTCAAACACACCATTCCATTGTGGTGTTCCAGGTGGAGTGAGCTGTGATATAATACCACACTCCTTTAGAAGGTCATCAAAGTCTCGGCTTAAGTATTCACCTCCTCGATCGGATCAAAGGGATTTTATGCTTTTGCCAAATTGCTTTTGAACTTCATTCTTGAATTCCTTGAACTTTTCAAAGGATTTGATTTGTGTCTCATAAGATACACATATCCATATATTTGAAGTCTTGAAGAAATGTAATGAAGTAATTAAACCTACCTCTCTTGTTAACGAACTCATGGGTCCACATACATCACTATGTATAAGTCCCAATATATCACTCTAGCTTCGCTTCATTGTGTCCAAAGTGAAAGGGCTTTAATCATCTTGCCTAATAAACAAAATTCGCATTTTCATATGATTCAAAATCAAATGAATCCAAAATCCATCTTTATGAAGTTTTGATATCGTTTCTCATTTATATAGCCCAAACAGCGGTGCGGAGATATGTTGATTTGAATCATTTGATTTAAATCGTTTTGTATTTATGTTATAGATAGGCATTTCCAAATCAAGAATATAAAGACCATTAAACAATTGTGCAACACCATAGAAAATATCATTTAAGTAAAACGAACAACGATTGTTCTTGATTATAAATGAAAAACCTTTCTTGTCCAAACAAGAAACAAAAATAATGTTTTTGCTTATAGCATGCACGTAATAACAATCCTCTAATTCTAATACTAGCCCAGTGGGCAAAGATAAATGATAAGTTCCTACGGCCAGTGTAGCAACTTTTGCTCCATTCCCAACTCATAGGTCAACCTCTCCTTTTGCCAAAGTCCTACTCCTTCGAAGTTCCTGTATATTAACACAAATGTGAGAACCACATCCAGTATCCAATACCCATGATGTAGAAGTAGACAAGTTGACTTCTATAACATATATACCTGAATCAGAAGTCACACTTCCTTTCTTTTTCTTCACTTCTTCCAAATAAGCATGACAATTCCTCTTCCAGTGTCCAGGTTTTCCACAGAAGTGACAATCACCTTCTTTAGCCACCCCACCTTTAGGTTTTAAAGCCTATTTGGTTTTGGAATTAGGTTTGGCACCAGAATTAGATCTAATCTTTTTCTTGCCTTTCCATTTTCCCTTAGCATTCCCCTTTTGCACCATCATTATGGGAGCGGGTCCTGCCTTTTTTATGTTGTTCTCAGTAGTTCTTAACATGCTCAACAACTCAGTAAGGGGTTTCTCAATTTCATTCATTAGATAATTCATAACAAATTGAGAGTAGTTGTTGTTCAATGATTGTAAAACAAGATCAGTTTGGGCTTTCGAAGTGATTGGAAAACCCAACCTATCAAGGAACTCAATATACCTAATCATTTTCAGCACATGTGGACCAACTGGATCACGTTCACCCATCTTGCAGTGACACAACGCCTTGCTTGTATCATACCTCTCCTGTCGAGCATGCCCTTCGAACAATTTCTTGAGATGCTCGATCATCTCATAAGCATCCATCAACTAATGTTGCTTTTGAAGCTCAGCGTTCATGGTTGCTATCATGAGACAATTCACGTCCAGAGCATCATCTTGATGCTTCTTGTAAGCATTATGCTCTGCACGTGGTGCAGTGATAGCTGGTGCTGCAGGAATGGGCCCATTAAGGACATATAGCTTGCGCTCTTGTTTGAGGACAATCCTCAAGTTCCTGTGCCAGTCAAGGAAATTAATTCCACTCAGCTTGTCCTTCTCAAAGACTAATCGTAGTGAAAGACTACTTGTGTTGTTGTTGTTTTCCATTGATATCTACAATTTATAAGTGCCAAAATAATAAGTCAAATTGCAGAGTTGATATTATGTAATTGATAATAGTACATTCAAAATATACCTCCCACTATTTTATTCAAATTAATAGCCCTCACCATTAATTTGGAAAGCATTTTTATTAAATCTTTCTAGTGAGACAAGATCCATATTTCATTATGACTTAAGTTAGCTTTGGCTAATCTCTTAAAACATAATTATTTAGGTAGACAACCCTTTTGTCAATTATATCATATATAACTCTTGGATAGTTTGGTAAACAACAATTGTTTCTAGTCCATCTAATGGTACCTACCAAACTCTATGCCTCTAAGTCCACAATCCTATTGAGATAACTTAGTTAAGTCGGGCCCAATGATTTTAACAATTTGGATATCACAATTATCCTATCGCATCTTACCTAGATAATTAGGGTACTTTACTTTGGCAAACCTACATCTATTGATCAAGGTCTTGATGAGTGTTATTCATTGGAAGGCATCTGATTTAGACTTAATAATTTAATGTGGGATTTTATAAATAAATTTAGATCTCACCAATTCTTAATCTTATTAAGCATGCACATTATTTATCATATCATATCACATACAAGCATAAATAAAGTGCGAAATTAAATGTGTCACAATTATGGCCTAATCCACTGTCAATCTTTTCAAGCTAATGAAAGATTGAAGGTCAATCTAAGGTGGTAAAGGATCTTAAAATAAATAGCTTCCTTGGACCTTCCTCAAGCATATGCCTCCTCTCCATCATCATCTTTCCATCGTGTTCTCCATCTTGACATCTTCATCGATTATAGATTATTACATGACATAAAGAAACCTCGAGTTACATTCGACGGGATTTAGATGAGAAGAGAATATTACATTAGAATTTATAGAAAGGCACGACATGCAAGCTGTATTTCAAAACCAAAAACCACTAACCTATGGGTCAAAAAGCCATAACTGTGCACCATGCATATCACAATAAACAAATAAAAATTTATATATAATTAAAGAAAACTATATATAACATATATGGGACACGACCATCGTATGCCTGACGGGGGTCCATGGGGGTCTCTTTCCTGGCACAGTGGGTCCAAATCGGTGATCATATATTTAATCCACCAAAAAAGTCATAATAACAATGTACCCGACACATATCATATATGTCTAGTTTCAATTAATCATATTAAACTGAATCTACATACTTCTAGTCCAATTAGAACATAAGTTGTATACTGTTATTACGCCATATAAGATACAATTAACAGAACATCATATACATGCATATCTATTACTAATATTCATAATACCAGAATATGTTGATTACAGAATATCATATACTCAATTTCAATTCAGTAAAATTGTATCATCACATATCATATATATCAAAAAAAAATTTAACACGTTATATGAATTAATCGTTTCGCAAGTAGCTCTGATACCATAGAAGGGTTTCGACACAGAAACACACAGCGGAAATAGAACAATTTATAACAAATTCGAAACCCTAAACAGGATCCATGCGAAAATAATTTATTCAATGGTTTAGATATTATACCGATTATGAAAGATTTTTAAAACGGCTTCAAATCCTTTATGCAATACAATCAGAACCGCGCCTCTACGGTATCCACACGAGCGCCCCGCGAATCGTCGCACGATCTGCAGTGAAGAGAATTGCGGTACTAGCCACCAAGGATTAGGTTTTTTGAAATTTTTATCTAGTCTCTCTCTAAGAGCGGCTAGGATTTTTGGTTATGATTAACTTCCCTAAACGCCAATATATCACACATATATATATATAGCAATAAATCGGAATTAATCAAAACCCTAATCTAATTAAAATAAAAAATAAATATATATATATATATATATATATATATATATATATATATATATATATATATGCAAATCATCCTTTTAATTTAAATTTGTGATTTAAATACTATCAATTATATTGATATATTTAAATCCTTACAATTTAAATTAATTCCTTTAATAACGTTCTATGTGTGTGACCCTATAGGTTATTATTACGTTGGTAATAATTTTAAAATCATATTATAAAATTATAAACAGTGACCGGCATCTAGTAATGCATCACTGCTACCCAAGTAATAATAAGATCGATGATTCGATGCAACCTTTTCGTGACCAATGTTTCAATGTAATTTAATCCTTTTAACCTTAATATCCTAGATTAAACTCGAGTCATGGAATGTGTCATACTCTTCATAATTTAATCTGAGTTTTCTTGATTAATGAGTAGACTATATGAAACAAATCACTATTTGAGCATGGCCATGCATTTCATAGTCCTAGTCAATTAAGAGGCCTATGGATATCATCCCTAATATATAGGAGGGTTAAATTCCATCTAGATCACTCATATTCCTCACACGATTCATGATGTACCCAATAATCACCTTTATAGTCCACCCTATTAAAGGTGACATTTGATGATATCAAAGTACATAAATTCCCGTGTAGTAATATAGTGATTTCAGGTCGGAGGACGATTAAATCATTGTCACTATTAGAATTTCTAATGACACTTCGCATAATGCTCCACATAGAATTCTTGTGGTGGGTCTATCCAGTACATTGTTCTCTAACATGTACCTATGCATTGACTTAATATCTCATATATTTAGGACCAATGAGATTTGGTCATCAGTCAATCCACATACTAGTCTCAATGCATCAATGTTGTCCCATCAACAATGATACTCGACTAGGGACATTTAAGAACAATGATACTAATTGTAATTATATAATCTCATGTTCAAGTCACATACTTGAAACTATATAATTTGTATCACTATTCTAAGGAATTTTATTATGTTAACAATTATATACGTAGTAAATAAAACCATAAGAAAAACATTTATTTATTCAATCAAATATAATATCAAAATGTTAAACAATTATATCAAATAATTGGCCTCTAGGGCATAAACACTAACACATACTGTGCACAATATCTTAACGCTAACGCATAAGTAATCCCCTATATAGGGTTGTTCATCTCAGTTTGACATTAGAGTCTGCACCAAAGGAAGTTTGGTTTGGATAATTCATCAAGGGTTCTTAAATTTAGAACGCTCATCAACTATGGACTAGTCGAATCATTAAGGGTTCACTAGTCTAACAAAGTTGAACAGTAACTGATAATTTAAAATTTAATAGCAATCTCAAAAGGTATACAATAGAATAATTATTGTATAGCAGAATCATACTTTGAAAGATTAATACATTTTAATATAATAAAATGTACTTGATCAATAATAACGAGAATTTGCTCGATGTAAAGAGACAACTTATAAGCTCATATAAAGATAACGAGTAGGGTTAGGAAACTTGCCTCGTGCGTAGATTACACGTTAATTATACTTGTTCCTTGATTTAAATCCTACATATCATTTACGTTCACAATACCAGTCAATTATAACGTACTAGTCATCATACATTCATTCTTTTTTGCTAACTCGAATTATGACTATACTTAGTCAACTACTATATTCATTGTCACATAATTTACACTTCATGAACAATAAGCTAACTATGCGTTCAATCATTCAATTTACACATAAATGTGTTATTCACATGTTAAGAATTTATTTTAACATCTCATTATACGTCTAACATGTTTTATGTTCATTAGATTAAGTTACTAACACATTGCTAGACTTGAGCATTTAAAAAAATTCATTTCTGGACCATTTTGCTAAGTGGCTAATCATGGCGCCATCTGTTATAATCTTGAGTTCTTGGTATTTGGCCGTGGCGTGGTGTTCTGACTTGACACATGGTATGCTGCACATGGGAATTAGGCATGGAGTTGGCGTCATGTGCATAAACTCCGATTTTTGAATTCGATTCATGAAGAACACAAAATCAAAGTAAATTATCATTACATGATCATTAAATCCATCAAATTAAACATACCCATATACTAGAATTCGTACATAATTATTACCCAACCTTTATAGAGTGATTTTAACCAATTAAAACACATAATTACATAATTAAAACATGCAATTTCACTGTTCTTGAAGGTTTTGAACACAAAACATAAAAATCAACACTACGAATTCATTATAATACCAAATCCATCCATTCAAGGTTTGTTTTCTTCATTTTAACATTCATAATTATATACGAGTGTGAATTTACGTATAAGGGCCAAATGGCCATATTCTATACTCTGTAACTTTTGAAGCAATAATATACGTTATAATATTATGAAACTGATGATATGGAACCATACAATATATAGGAAAACACATAACAACATCTTATCACATATATGCACATAATCATTACTCTTTCCAATTACACGAATTTAACAGAACTTGAAAGCCAAAACTTAAACAACATAGATTTGAAATTTGGGGAAAAAGAGATTACTCTTGATTTCTTTGCTTGGATTACACAAGGTGATAACAAGTTAACAACTCCTAATTTCCACACTTCTTCTCCTTTAATCTCGCTGATTCTCAAAACTCTCTCCCCCTCTCTGTTTTTCTTTTCCAGACTTAACAAATAATAAAACAAAAAGAAGACGTATATAATTAAGAACTGACGCGTTGTGGAGGTCAGTTACCCATTATGGGTTAACTGCCCTCAACTCCCACTAAGGCCATGTTTGGCTAGCTTTAAAAAAACATATACCCATTTAATTAAATTAACTTTTATAATATAGTTTAAATCATGTCACATCCAATTAGATAATAAATCAAACATCTAGTTTAATTTAATTCAAATAACATATAATAATTTCTCATTAATTCACAGTCACATAATTAAATTTCTCATTTATTAGTTATGTTAAATTATTAAATCTCTAATTAATTATTAAATTAATTAAAATAACATTAGGCTTATTAAATATTTCATTTAATTCAATAAGCTCAATAATTACATACTTGAATAATAAAATTCTCCACATTAATTTAATAAATATAACACATATAATTAAATTAATCTACCACAATTTCATCAATTAATTATTTAATCTAATAATTAATTCATCGAAAAATATTTATTCAATTCAATAAATATTAAAATTAAATTACAAAAATCTCGGTTGTCACATAATGACCCCAAACTATTATAAGTTTCAAATATTAGTCATTTACCATTCCTGCCTTACATCATATTCGATGTTATAAAAATATGTGGAATAATTTAAACTTTTTCAATCTCCTTTGAAAAATAAATCTTTTATTGATATCTTAACTCGAATCAATTACAAATCCCTGAATCAAATTATTCTATGATTCACTTTATTAATATTCGTATAAATCTTTACATCTCGATTCGAATTTTTCTATGTATCACATAATACAACTTTGCAACGCAACATGTATTACACCTCTTAAACTACTATCTTGTACGACTCCTAGAACATAAACTTGGTTCAAGAGTATATATTTAAACACATAAACCAATCTCCTTCAATTACTATTTAACTCTATTAATCAAGTAGCACGTAATCTTTACCGTGAATCCTTAACTTGCAAAAGTGGTTATTTGCAAGGGTGAGCTCGACAGCCCAACAATTCTAACAGTTTTCATGCAGCACATAGCATATAATAGCATACTCAGTTCATGCATTCATAATCAATGAATATTTACTACGCATGTTACTTCACACATAGAGATTTACCAAAATAAGCATATCATCAAAGATCAACTTTCACATTTCATACATATCTCGTATGCATTTCATATATATACATCAACATTTGCATAGCATAATATAGTTCAACTAACAGTTATAGAATTCATATATCAAATAGGAACTGAAAGACTTTCCTGATTCGTAGTTTATCAACTACTACTTAATTGCTTAAAGCTTATCTGCGCTGTGTATATTCCTACACAGTTATATAATCATGGATTCATATCCATTAGTAATATATTTCATAAGCTCTTAAAATAAGAACAAATATTATTTTCTAACTAGGTTTGTGAAACCTACACTTCACTTTCTCATCATACTCTTAGAATAGCTAGGTATGTATATGTATACCTTAACCACTCGTACTTGACATCAACATTCATATATATATCTATCACACACTTGATTCGCTATGTGTTCGACATATTTAAAACTCATATAGGTAAGTTCAAACGTACACATAAACGTCTAACTTAGTTGCAACTTCATACCACATCACATATCCTATATTTTTCATAGCACAAATCAGATCACAAATTCAAACAATGTATCATTGCTTTATATCTTAAAAACATTCCTTTGGACTTTACATTTGAATGTCACAACTTAATATTCATCTCTACCACATAGCATGTATCATACTTATTACATAACATATTTGCCACATAATACAAGTTAAAGAAATCATATAAGCATGCCTTAAACTTCTGATTAAAGAAAGAACTTATTCAAAACTACAGGATGACACAGCTGCTCCATGGCTAAGCCTAGGGATGGCGCAGCTGCGCTGTCCCCTGGCCAGACCAGGGTTGACCTTTGCACTTCCTATTTCTGTCCAAACTTTAACACACTTAGACTCTTATACTTCTTATGAGTACACACTAGAGGTGTTTACATACTTGTATGACCACTTCAAGTTCAACCTTAATGTTAGGGACTTTAGTTTAGGATTTTCACGAAATCAAAACCAAATAGGGTTATGTAATCACTAGGTGTACTAATTAGCCTTATGTTCTCCTAAAGAGATCACATGCTCATATATATTCATATCTTTTACTCATAGCTAGCATCGTTTAACACTTATAACATGCTTTAACCTCATGTTTGGTTTACTTCCATTATGTTTAACATATACAACTTATGTTTAAAGACATAATGAAACATAACATGGCATCTCGAGCCTTTCAAAATCTAAATACTCATATAATGCAACTTAAGTTCAAAAACATGCTCGAGGTTGCCTTTGAAATCATTTTTCATGAATGATGCAATATAGCACATATAAATCATATCTAGGGATATTATAGACATAACATGACTTATAAATCCTTTAGAATCTAGATATCCAAGTGATGTAACTAGATTTTGAAAATATGTTCAAGTTTTCTTCTGAAACTGCTTTAAACTTGAACAATGCCATTCAACACATACAAGATAACTTTAAGGCTCTATTCATATGTAATCAAGTCATGTTAACATGCTCGTAAGGTCAGTATATAAATCTTGTAGTGATCATGTATGTTAGCTCACTATACTAAGCTTTTTCTTGAAAACTTCATTAACACGAATCCTAATAAAGTGGTCATGAATAAAGGAACTATGAATCATATGTCATGCCCATTTATGTGTGAAATCAGTCATGTGTGTAGACCATTAAGCTCAAATCTACAGAACATGATCTTTAACAAAGTTTGTTTTCAAAACTTAAAGCCCTTGCTAAAGATCTTATACCAACTATGCTAATCTTAGTAAAACATACTCACATTAGGTTATTATACTTATATATACACATTACACATGCTTGTATGCTAGTTTATGTCATAGTACTTTACCCACAATCGATCGGACTTTTAAAAAATGAAAGCAAAACTAAAACTCGGAGCAAATTTGTGCCTCGGTGTTAATCCGGTAGCAATTTGCAAGCATTATGTCTAGTTCGAGCCAGGAATAGTTTACTTCGGTAGAAAACTACCCCAACCATAGAAATTACTCACGAATTTGATTCTAAATAGTCATATAACAGTTTAAACATACTTATATGGTCATATAACAACTATATAACCATTACCCAACCTCATTAACATCCAACTCCACAAAATCAAGAAATTGATATTCAAGAATGGAAATTTTGACAAAACCAACAATGAAGAACAAGAAGAATGCTTATACCTCTTTGAAGCTTAATTCACTTAATTTCTCCCTTCTAAGATTGTTAGACCCTTCTTTGAACCACAATTCACTCACTCTCAAATTATCAATGTTTCAATAGCAAAGAACAAAACAACGTAACTGAGAATTTGGTCTGTTATTTATAGAAGAAGCTTAGACTGGACATTAATTTAGAATTCATTGTGTTGAAGGAAAAACACAATGGTTTAACAAGAGTGGTTCAACCACCACCTCCCAGCCATCATCACCTAAGCATAACCATTTGAAAAATACGCAAACTAGCCTTTTGATCACTGTTCATGTTCTTTTATGACACCCAATTTGGGATAAGAGCAAATATCTCAGCATTTGGTCATGTAAGACTTGGTTTGGTTCTTTTAATTCCCATAATGTAATATTAAGGTACAATTGTTACCATATTAGGAATTTAAAGATAAATTTTATACTCACATCATATAATCCATGTACCTTAAATACATGTAATAAAATAACGCAGTAAAATATTATTGTCCGGGTAGTTCCATAATTATCTCTACTACTCACATAACAACATTATAACCTTATTTAATTTTAATGTTTATTTAAACATTTAATTCCTTTATCAGTTTCTAGATTACTCAGATATTTAATCATTTATGTATTAAAATTACAAATGATTTCGTTGTACCACTTGGTACACTATATCATTAGTCCCAATTAAATGTCATACTTCATGTATTCTTAGGCCATATGTATTATATACTACTACTCACATTTTTCCCATATCACACATTATAATACTATTAATATTTTAATTGGGCTACATATTATTTAGTTGGGTACTTTTAACCCATTATCACATTTTAATATCACAACGATTAATTAATATTAATCATTTATCTTTCAAATATCAACCCTTTGATATATTATAAAACTATGTAATATATTAAAATATCAAATATTAATTAACATATTTCTTTCATCCTCTTATGCTAAACACATATGTTAACTCACCATCTTATACAAGTGAACTAACCATTTTTCATTTAATTTATTATCACGCCATTGCCATACAAGGATTATAATCTAATATTCCATAATATCTCTTAATTAACCATATTTATTTTGGGTTAATTAATTAAATCTTTATTCAAGTCATGTTTTGCTAACTAAATTTCTTCATGAACACTTAGTCACCATTCATGACCTAATAAGAGTTATTAGTATACATGGCTTGCAAATCACATTTTCATAAACCCGACTGGAGTTTTCTCTGAGACCCGGATATAAACACCGGTGTCATAGGCTTGAAAATGGCAATGCTGCATATACCAAATTCAAAGCAGACAAGTTTTGCATTAGCAGAAATGAAACATACGCTTCTAAATACTTTACACATCCTTCTTAAGCGTTAGCTCATCTAACATTAATACCCTCTTTGGCTTCACACCATTGGTTACTATTTTCCTTAACAATTTAGGGATCACACTTCGAGTTCTAAAAGTCTATTTTCCCTTATTAATTAAACCAACTATACAACTCCTTTACGGTTTCATACCACCAAAATCACAAAACTCGAATGTAACACATACATACATTCCTTTAATCTTCACTTCTCACCGTGTATCAATTCACTCAATAATTCTCTAACCACTTTAAAGTTATATCGATTTCCTTCTCTTGTCAACAACGTACACGCATACAAGTCTAAACATAGCATGAGTCGAGTCTTTAATAGTATTCAATATAGTACACTGAGTGGTTTCCCACAAACAACCAACAAATTAGTTTCCGTCTCGTCCACACTATTTTCACAATGAGTTATATCGGTTACCAAATCTGATATACCTCCTCTCTCTGAAGGAATCGTTTAGCCCAGCTCTTATACATCAACTATTAAAGAGTACGATTGCACTACCTTAGACTTGATACATACTCGTACATATACTCAAGAAATTGGTGATTATCAAAGTTATTTAATTTCACACAAATTATTTAATATCAATAGATAAATCTTATCCATCTTCATATTAATTCATCTCTACAATTTATAACAAATATATAATAACGATATATATATATATATTAAACACAACCTCACCTATTACATAGCGCATATTACCCTATGTAACACAATACCACATACCTCGTAACACATTATATATTCTTCTTCAAACCTATCTCATGCTTTAAGAATTTTATTCCCTTAATTCTTATTTTAATATTTTTTGAAAATTCGGGTTCTTACAACTTTTATACAAAAATTCAAACCCTTTGTATATAGGTGCAAACGAGGCATAACACTACTTCCAGATAATTGCACATTGACCCACACACACACACACATATTCAGATAACAGTTTAATTGAAAAGTGGCAGTCACCGTGTCACCAAGGATGTCAGGGGGTGCCTAACACCTTCCCTTCGCATAATCAAGCCCCCGAACCCTAACGAATCTCAGTTTCATAGACAAGTTAAGTAGTGTTACATCACCAGGTCAATGTGCAAACCTTTTCTCAGTTGAGTTGGTGAAACCATTTAAAAATACCAACTAGCGACTCTCACAGTCCAATCGTCGACATATACATGTCGGACCTTTTTAAACTTATTTTTCAAACAAATCTCACCTAACATGAGAACACCAAAAGACAAGAACAGAAAGGGATAAATAAAAATCTCGACGTCGACATGTGGCGACTCTACTAGAGACATCCAGTAAGAGGGCTTAAGCCGCTATTACAAACTTTTCAAAAATTTTATCTGCTTGTGTGTGGATGTTGCATTTATATTTGAATGAATGTGTACTAATGCATTTACTTACTACACTCAGTGCTTCACACCATATCTGTCTGTGATATTAGTGCTTCGCATATGTCATCATTTCCATATGGTAGGACGTGATGTATGTGAATGTATATTATGTGGTCCCTCCACTAGGAGGCTATCCTGTCGGTGTTTGATTACTAGACTCGTAGGGAGACTAATTCTAACGAGGCTCAGGAATGGCACCACCCAGATTCGCTCCAATTGAAAGACCAGATTAACCTCCCGTCGAGTAAATTATGATGATCTAGTAACCTTCATGCCAAAAAGCCACGAGAGTAGCCTAAGATAGGTCAGCCTTTAATACGCCAAACGCGGAGGGAAGTTTCTTCATACTTTCCCATTTCAATTACTTGTAATTTCATTTCCCTGTCAATCTCAATGTAATGGAAAATATGAAGGAATATGTGTACATGCATTCCCTTTTATTTCAAAACCTGACATGCTATCTTGTCATACAAACAGTTAACATCCATTTTGTAGGATAATACTCCTAAAAATGGACACATCACATAGCATATAACATTTCCACATTCCCTAAGACTAAACTACATAAGTCTTTTTGTAGGGAAACAATTGGACTTGTTACCCATTCAAAGTCCAAAAAGGCAGTAAGCCTACAGCCAAACATGGCGACATTTGGCCAGTCTAATCCTACTCTTGTCTCTTGCGAGGAGTTCGAAGGATTAAGTAACCAAATTATAGAGTTGGCTATTCTACTCAAAGAACTACACAAATTCACTTAGGGTCCATAAATACCCATACATACAGAATCCTCTGTACATGGAGGAACCCATGGTCTGGATAAAGAAGTTCCAGTACATGAGTCTCAGTTAGACAAAACCAACAAAACCCCTGAAATCACCCATCTAAAAGAAGATCTTGACATTAGTTATATCAGGGGGAAAGTCCTACAAATGGAAGAGACCATTCTGTCTATCAAAGGGATTAGAGCCCACGGGAGTGTTTCATAGTCAAACCTTTGCATCTTCCCTGTGATTCATTATCCAAAAAAATTCAAGACTCCTGATTTTGAAAAGTATGATGGATTGGGAGATCCTTACACACATTTGAAAGTATTCATTGGAGAACTCAGATCTTATGCCGAAGACAAATAGCTCAGAATGCAGATGTTTCAAAAAAGTCTTACTAGAGAAGCTAGAGCTTGGTACACCAGATTAGACAATTCCAAGAATCATAGCTGGGAGGAGCTAGCCCATGCTTTCCTCAGTCAGTACAGTTTCCAAACTCAGATGGCTCCAGACCAGTACGAAATTACCAAGGTCAAGAAACAAGCTAATGAGTCTTTCAAAGAGTATGCCCAAAGATGGAGGCATCTGGCTGCTCAAGTTATTCCCTCTATGACTGAGTCTAAAATGGTGATGATCTTCATAGACATTCAAGAAGCTCCCTTCTGTGAGAGAGTCTTAGCTGGCATAGGCAAACCATTCTCTGAAATAATTAAACATAGAGAAATGGCTGAGATGGGATTGAAGTCAGGAAATATTCAAGACCTTACCGCTCTGAAAGCTGTCGCTGAGCCCATTCAGTTTGGAAGTTATGGAAATAACCCCCGAAGGGTCTATAAGAAGAAAGAGGAGGATGTTTCCTTGATACTACAAGGATAAAAAGGTAGTCAGAACATGCCTATACATAGGAAAAACTATTCCCCTTTCCAAGCACAGTCTTCAAACCCTCCATTCCCAAAAAGTGGAGAAGTTTGACGCACTCGAGTGTTCACACCCTTAGGGGACTCACTCGAGAAAATTCTCAATCTTCTGAAAGCTCAGAAGAAAATTACACATCTTCTTCCACCAGCCACAACCCGAGTGGAAAGGGTTTCAATGCTAACAGGAAGTGTTCTTATCATGCTGGAGCTCCAGGCCATGGCACTCAGGATTGTTTGGCCCTAAAGCATAAGATCCAGGATTTAATTGATAATGGTGAGATCGTGGTGACTAAACCCAACCAACCCCATGTGCAAGATAACCCTCTTCCTCAACACAAAGAAGATGTTCACTTAGTCATATTCCATCCTTGAGTTTTGATGATGAATTATTCATATACTAAATTATTTTATGGCATTTCAAGTATATTGATGATGAGGAACTTTGATTGAATATTTAAGTGGTTGAAGAATTTTTCTTTACTAGGAAACAAGTGTAAGGTCAATTGCATAATAATTGATTTTTCATTTAAAGGCTCTAGGACATATCATGTGCATTGTGTTATATGTCTTAAATGAAAAATCATTTAAAAAATCTAATGAAAAAGGTTTTTCTAAAAATAAAATGAGATCAGATTAATATATATCATCAAGTACAAAAAGGGATTGATATTTTATTTGATATATATTACATGTGTATATCACTTAATATATGTTTCACATGCATTAGTCTGTGGGTTATATCCTGAACTCAGTTGTGTTCATATATGTGGATATATGTTAATATATGCCTAGAAACTAGAAAGGAGGTTAGCATTGTGATACATGTGCATGCTTAAATAAATGTTTAATTGATATCCTTGGGACATTTTCATTTTTGCTACACGTGGATATCTATGTAATTATGATTTCCTAGAAAGTCTAAAGGACGACATCTATACTTCATTATGATTTGGAGCATATACGGTTTTCAAGGAAAAGTAATTATGATTATCTTGGAACTTTAAAGACCTTGAGTCTTGGAAAATAGAAGTGGTGTTACACACCACTTTTACACGCTACTTGATGTTTGGAGAGATAAAGTCAAAGTTGTTTAGTGGATTATCTTTTTAATAGGTCTTTTGATTTATCCAAACTGAATAACTAACAAAGAGATTGATTTGCTAAACTGGATAAATATTGACTTTCATTTCCTTAACGATGTGAGTATTCTTTGATATTTTCATACCGATTGACTTGAACAAATTGAACATATCTATAATTAACGGTAATATCTTGTTGCCTATAAAAATAGTATTTTCATGTTTGGAAAAGATAGAACTCACGAAATTATTCTTGCTCTAATTACTGTTATTTACGAGTAATTTGATTTATTCAGTGCAACCTTTGAGTAGCTAAGCAATTAAATTTCTGATATTCTTTGAGCTGTTATTTGGTACGATTTAAAGTGTTTATCCTTTTATGCTAATTGATCATTGCATATAGTTGAGCATTTAATTGTTAAATTGATTATTCCTACATTGATCATAGACCTCTATAGTTGTATTTAATTTTCTGTTTAGACTAAGTGTAGTCTAAAGGTGTTAATACTAGTGGATTAGAGAAAAGGGTTACAAACAGGTTCAAGGAGGAAAAGGTGCTTGAAGAGTGCATAGGTGCACAAGGAGTAAGAGTGCTCAAGTGAAGTTAATTGTTAATTAATTTTTGTAAGAATTTGTCTTGTAATCAGTGTTTATTTATAAAGAAATAAATAAAGTGAGTCTCCAATACTAGTTGGTATTGGACATGGACTAGGCTATTATTATAGAGGGTAATAGCTGAACCACGTAAAAATCTTGGTGTTGATTTTATTATTTGCTTTACTTTAATTCTAAAACCACATAAGCTATTTAATTATCTTAATAATTAAAATTTGAATACTTGCATTGTATTAAGATAATTCTTTAACACCAAGTATATTATTTAAGTTATAAATCCAGCTGGATATTTTCTTAAAATAATCAGTTAATTCAGTAGGACATATTAATTCAGTAAGTTGAATTCATCAATATAGTATCCTGAAATTAATAGTTTAATTTAAAGTTTAAAAATTGGTCATAGATTGCTCCCACACTTATTTAACCCCCCTTCTAAGTGTGCCTAGATAAATTTCATTTCGTATCAGAGCTTGGTTCTACTTATCTTGGTCTTAAAGGTGACTTGTAAGGAAAGATTCTGACATGGTACAGTTCGGGAACAACAATCAAGAAGGACAATCAACCAATAGACCTCATTTGCTATTTGGAACGGAAAATTACAACTTTTGGAAGTTCCGAATGAGGATCTATCTTAAAAGAGATCCTTGGGAATGGTGGGTTGTGGAGAACGGACCAGTTATTCCACGAAGAGATGATGGGACACCAAAGACTCTGCTAGAAATGGATTCAACTGAAACCTACATGGTCTCATATCATTCAAGGGCAATGAATACACTTCTCAGCAGTATGGTACAATCTGAGATTGACAAAGTCTCCTCATGCAACACAGCTAAGGAAATTTGGGATACTCTAGTGGTAAGTCATGAAAGAACATCTAAAGTACGAGAAGTCAAGCTAAGCATGCTTATGCACGATTATGAAATATTCAAGCTCAAAAAGATGAAACTATTAAGCTAGCTAAAGCAAGATTTCTAGTCCTTATAAACTCCTTGAAATTACTAGACAAGACTATTCCTCAAAGTGAGATCAACCGTAAGTTGCTTCGGGCTATGCCCAAAAGGTTTGCTTCTAAAATTACCACACTACAAGATTCTGCTACTATTTCTTCCATGGATACTTTAACTTTATTTGGTGAATTAGAAGAATATGAACATCAGTTCAAGAGATATAATGATGAGGAGGAAACTCCTCGAAGAAAGGTCTTAGCTCATACTCCAGATAATGAAGAAGAGCTTGATGATGACTTGTTGGGTAAAATCTAATTACGCACAACACGTAAGTATACGTGGTCAACAAGTAATAGAGTGATGAGTAGAGTATCGTTCCCACAGAGACTAACTAGCAATAATCTTAACTTAAAATTACCAATTTCTTATTAATCCTAATTTTATTAAACCAATTAACTCAATAATTAAAATTAAAGACTCTGAATTAAAGAATAATTGAACTGTCACAAAAAAAACACAAATATCAAAATCTGGAATTTTCAAATAATTAATGGAGAATTAGACTTATGATTTCACCTTAAGCTTCACTCTGATGTTAACACCTTTATTCCAATTCAATTCACTATCCTAGTTTATTAATCAAGAACACGAACGTAGTATTAACCACCTCTCGATGCACTAATATCGTATTAACTTAAATCCATAATTAAGATAGAAACAAGTTAAACACCTTAATTAACTAACTCACTATATCTCTATGTGAATTACAATTAAAGAAGGTTTAAGATTAAGTTCTCTTTCCGATTACATGCGATGTCAAGCATATCTCTACCTTAACATTCATCAAGATTCTGCTATTCACAAAATTCATGAACACATGCTATATTAATTAGGTCTAGATTTGAATATCCTCTCTCGATTCCATACAAATCCACAAAGAATTGTTTATCAGGCAATTCATAAATTCAAGCTCAAATCAATATAGATAAACTGGAAATAGATTATTGAAATGGAAATCAAAGTTTACAAAATCATCGTTTCACTTAAAGATCCATCATAAGCCTAAAAAATGAATTAGTTCATCATAAACGAAATAAACACTGAATAAATCATAGAAAACATTCTATCAATTACAAATAATAGCCTAAGATGAAGAATATTGAAAAACACCCTTCTCGTAGCCTAGAATCGCAATCGTCTCGAAAATCTCTTCGAAATACTCCTCCACAGCTTGCCTAGAAAAACTGAGCTTAATATTCGTAATATGCATTGCGTGTTGTTGAATTTCTTGTTAATTCAAAAAATATATGTCCAATACACAAGTCCCAGCCAAAAAATCTCCATCAAGTAGAGTCCATGTGTAATTCAATCTGTTAAAAATCAATTCCAGCAAGAGTTTCAATCAAAACATAACACAAAGACAATGACACTTTTTAGCCGGTACGGGTTCATAAAGTAAAACAAGCCCGCCCTAGCGGGCTACCTTTCTGCTAACTGACAAAGAAGACCCCCCGCCCTAGTGGGGGTATACAGTATAAACATGCCCGCCCCAGCGGGGGTGTAATTTGCTAACTGACTTGCTGAACTTCATGGCTTTTTCTAATTTTGCTCCAATTGACTTCAAATCATCCCAAATGATTCCACATATCCGTTAAATGCCACAACAACCATCCTATACATGAAATAACATAAAACAAGTAAAAACAAACATGATCACAAGAATTTAGCAATAATTACGAATGAAATGGACATTGATTCGCGTATATAAAATCCACTTATCAAAATCCCCCAAACTTAAACTGTGCTAGACCTTGAGCACAAAACACTACATACAATGTAATGCAATGAGATGAAATGAATATAATCTAACTCATATTCTTTCGAATCCATCAAAATCGCAGAATCAAGATTATCTAAACGGCCTCAGCGAAAACAAGCAACTATTCAATATCAATCACCAAGACTAATCTACCATTCCGTTTAATCCTCAAATCTTAAACCATCATCACTGGTATAGTGTGCGTGTGTGATCAACAACCATGATAACTGATTCAGACTCAAATTCAATACATAATCAATCTCTTAGAAGGAATCATACAATGCAAACTTAAAAATTCCAAACATAGACAACTTCAACTAAAACTAAACAATCACAAATCTCGGGGGTTCAAACAGGGTACTTATACTTTATTCATATATATATATATATATATTATTTTATTTTTCACGGGGGCTTTTTGCTCTTTTCCCGTTTTATTCATATTATTATTTTTATTTATTTTTATATATACATACATGACTGTGCAATGTCTCATCCCATTAGGTGTGATCTTTACCCCTAGCGAAGCTTTCAACCAACGACTCCCGGACCATAAAAGACCTTAGGCGCTAGGTGTAAAGACAATCCCTCAGCGTACTTTTCAAGTAACAAAGGCCCAGAAACAAGACTAGTCGCGATATATATATATATATATATATATATATATATATATATATATATATATAAAGCTTATATACCCCACATATCATCCCCCAAACTTAGGTTCTTGCCTAGTTTCCGCCTTTACTGTCTATCCTTGTCGTTTTCTCATTTACTCTAGCATTATCCTCTAGAGACCATTTATGTATCAATTTGAACTGACCATTCAACAAAGATGTTTATAATCGTGCTAACCTTTTTTATACCAGTTTCAAACGAGCTCAAGATTTGATTTATAATGAAAATTATATCACAGTTCTAGTAATCAACGCTATATTCGTTAACCTATTATCAATCTCATTATTGGCCCAAAAACAATATGAACTACAACATTGCTGGACTTACGCAAACACAATATTTAACTAACTAATTTTTTTTATATATTTTTTTTATAGATAACAAAATGCACTATTTACAAACTAAAACAATGCAAAGATAAAAATAACCTAACTACTATGTATGCACCTAAGCTAGTATGTAGTCCTTCCTACATTACTATGCAACATTGAAATTAAAGTGAGAAAATGCAAACATAAGCCTAAGTACTCCAAATGCATGCAAACACGAATTTAAATCGCCCAAACTTAAGGAATACAATGTCCTTATTGGATGAATAATCAAAATAAGTACGCGAGGACTTCCCTGCTATCGCTTATGTCTGAGGAGGTAGTTGTTGTAACGATCTAAAATTTTAAAGTGTAATTTTAAATATTTATTTAAATATATAAATATTTATTTGAGGTGTTTATTGTTAAATAAATAATTATTGATGTGGTAGTCGTTAATAAATATTTGTAAATCTGAATTTATTAGATAAATTTCTAATTAAATTGATTTATAATTTAGAGAATTGTGGTATAACATGAGATGTTATATTATTGTTTTGATTTAATAATTTAGATGATATGTTAAATTATTAAATAAAGTTATAATGAAAATTATAATTTTTGATATTGGCTAAATGGCTATATTTAATTAAAATATAGTATGTGATTAATTTAATGGGTTAATGTTGGATATGAAAATAATATGTGATTATAGTTTATAAACTAAAGTGTTTATTAAAATAAATTAAAAAGAGTTTAAATTAGTTTTTGTCAAAAACAAGGCTTAAGTATTTTAATTCTTTAAAATTTTAAATGGTTTGCCAAACAAGCCTTATGGCTTTTGATATTTCTACTTTTTGAAATTTAAAATAAATAATATAATTAAAATAAAATAAATAATAAATATAATGTATTTATGTTATAGACGTTATTTTGATAACTGATGATGGCTATTAAGGCCATATCAGTTTGTGTTATTTTATGTTATGCATTCTATTTCTTTCAAGTGTGAGAGTACTTAGTTCTGAGAAAATTGAGAACTTGAGAGGTTAGTAGAGAAAATTGAGAGAGAGTTACGAATTTTCACAGCAAGTTTAAGTTATTAGCAGTGTTTGCATTTGTAGTTGAAGGTATATTTTACAACTTTAATATTATATGTAAGACCCCAACTTATTATAAATAAAATCAAATTTCCTCTATTTATTATTTTGAAATAGTAAGGGTTGATTTGATTAATGTGGTTAATTATGGGTAAAATGCACAAATATTTCAAATATGGAAGTGGTTATAAAATATTTATTTTTATCGGAGAATATTCATTTGGTCGTGGAATATTCTTACTGTCGGGGAATATTTGTACGACGACGCAGCCTTGTGTGGGCCCATAACGGAAAGCGATTGGATGAAGAAAACGACAAGTATAAGTTATTTATAAATAACTTGCGTAGTTATTCAGATTATCTTGTTGGAATACGGTGGTTTAAAACACGGTGTATTGCGGTATTGCATCGATTATTGATTCTTACGTGGGAAGGCATTACTCAATAATTATTACGATGTATTCTTATTCAATATTTTATTTTATTGATTGATAATTGCTACATTGATATTTTATATTATTGTTGTTTCAATAATTGTCACTGCACAGTATTTTTATTATCAGATCAATAATTCATACTATTTGAATAATATTATTAGATAACATTATTGGCAATGTCTAAAAAGTTCTGTCTAAGGAGAGGTTTGGTCACCTAATTGCGCGCCAGTAAGGAGAAGTCCTTATTGGAAAGCCCCCTCTTTCCTGGGAACTGCCTGGTTGTCAGTATTGTAATTTTATAATATTATTTGTGAATAATTAATTATTAATTTATATGATAAGGAAAATATTTATTTTATGTGGATATAGATGGAGAAAATTTTTAATGTGACAATTGTTGAAAAATTATTATTTTATCTTTTCTGATAAATAATTTATTTAAATATATTATTATATTTTAATAATATAATAATGGTGGCATTTTTACAATGAATGTGGGATATATGAGTATATGAGGAGGAGGAGTATTTTTGTTACAATTAATGTTTAAAACATGTTAAACATGTCTGTGGGCCCATTTCTTGATTGAAATTTGATTATAGCTTGTAAAATCGTCCGTTTGTGGATTTCGGTCAGTTTCTGTTTGGAATTTGGAAAAACTTTCTTCTGTAAAGTTGTAGAGAATGAAATTTCCTATAAAAAGAACACAAGGTTCGAATTTTTCTGACAAAAGGGCTATTTATTATGAATTATTGAAGTTCTGAAGTTCCGAAATAATTGATTTTTGGAAGTTTTAATTATTTTTTAATATGAAAAACGTTTTTGTCATTAATTGTGGGTCTTGCATGTGATAAAAATTGCTGAATTCAGATCTAAGAAAGTGGGCGTAAGAAATTTGTTAATTATATTATTATTTTATTAAATTTTCTACTTTGGTGTTCTAAGTATTTTTCCTATAAATAAGGTACTTAGGTTAGAATTGAAAATCACACTAGAAACTGAAGTTTTCTCTCTCTATATTATCGAGCGTATTCTTGTGAGTGTTTTGATACTTTGAGTGTTGTTATACGGTGCAAGTTCTTTCAGCGTTATATTTGATATTCCAACCAGAAGTACTATTCTTTTCAAGGTAAGGGATGTTATTTTTTTAAAAAAATGATATTATTTCTTCTAATATCATTATGTCGGATTATTGGTAAGATTATTCTTGTGAAATTCTTGTCTTTTAGTGTCGGGGTTACTATTCACATATACGGCACTATTCACGTATACGACACTATTCCCGAATACGGCACTATTCACAGAAAAATTAAATTTTCGTTTTTTTTCTAAAATATCGATTATGGATACTAGCTTTGATTGTATCCATGTTTTGATCATTTTTGAATTTTACTTCACTATGATTATTTATGAAGTATTTTTGAACTAAGATTGTTTAAAGTACGAATCCTTAATATTAATTCTTTTGTTTCACTGTATTCATTTTCTTTAAAATATTTTTCATCATCCTCAGTCCTAAATGATGATATTACTGAATATCTTTGCCTTGTAGTGCAAAGATGAATGAATATCTAATGAATATCTTTGGCATAGTGCAAAGATGAACAGGTGTTGAGATGAACATGACCAACTGATGAATATCTTTGGCCTGTAGTGCAAAGATGAATATTTGATTCAAGATGAATTTTGATTGATGTTACAGGGATAAAATATTGATGATAAACTTTTAAATTCATAGATTATAGTAGATTTCATTCTCTACGTAACTCTTCTATGAGTTATTATTTCCGCTGCGAATATTGATCTGAAACTTGTTGTCTATTGTATTTTATCAGATTTTTCCCTGTTGAAGACTAACGATAATTTGTTCTATATTACCTTAGTCATAATATTCTTTACTAGACTAGTTGAGCTCACCCTTTTCCTTTTTGTTCCATTTTTCTTCTCAGGAGGCGAGAATGTAACGAGTTCTAGTCGGGGTGTGGAATGATGATTCTAGAAAGTTGTTTTAGTAGTCCTCACCATTTTTGTAAAATAATGTACCAATAATTATAATGAGGACTTATTTGGGTGTGAATATTGTCTAGACGGCAATATTTGTATTTAAACTCATAGTTTTCATGTTATATTAATAAAGTTGTAGTTATTTCTGTACCATGTTATTGACGACTCAAAATGGGTGATGTATACCTATTTTGGGGGCGTCACATGATAAGCATATATATGAATATTACGACAACAATTTTCATACTCTATGAATTTCAAATTGTTGAATTTTTGCTATATTATGAGATTACTTGTGATTATATAAGTATATGATAACTGGAGATTTTGTCTTAAATGAGAAATTCATGCTAATTTCGGATATCTGTAGAAATTTTGTCAGTATATATATGTTTTCATATGTAATCATGTAAGTATCAATTTTAGTAGCCAATTTGTATGTTAAACTATAAATTGAAGCTTGTATATGTTAGTTCTATGTGATACGTGAAAGTAGTATGCACACAAGCCAATCATGTTCGATGATAAAGCATATACTTTGTAACAATCTTATTCATTTATTAATAAAAAGTATTTATTTATTAAAGGCTTTTAATTATCTACATAATGCTGTTTTATAATATGTGATAAACCCATAGTTTTAAGCAATGCTTTAGAATAATGATGATGATCATTCTAATGAGATCTAAATTCTTAGAAAGCTTAAAACTAAAATAGTTCCCAATCATTGGATTACTAAATTGGGGATTAGTGAATCCGGATAGATTAGTACATACGTTGCTTGCTCATTGGATGAGAATGATTGATCTCATGATCATTTGTGTGGAGACACTAAAGCAAGTATGTAGGTGCTTATTAGAGAATAAGTTCTTTGAAGCGTGGCTCGCTAAGGAATACCTAATGGAGTTTTACTTACTGTCGATAGGAATTCTGTAGTGATAGTAGTCAAGTGATCCTTGGACTTGAGATCATCATAGTATCTTGTGTATGATGAATTATACTTTGACTTATTCCTTAAGACCCTTAGGGTATATCAAAGGGTATGCTTGGGTATAATAAGTTGTACATGGAGATAATGTATGATCGATAAAGAATCTACCACTTCTATTAAAGAAGAGAAATGTCTATGTGATTCGATAAATGACAACCCGGTAGTCCTTGGTTAAGGCGAGAATGAAATTAGAAAGGAGTTTCTAATTTGCATTATTTGGAGTTGTGCATTTAAGGATCGAAATACATATAATTAAATAAAATAAGACTTGACGATAATTCCATGTCTTATATTTAATTGGGACATTGTATGGTGGAAGGATTGAATTATGCGGTAACTATTTACTCAAATGTTCTTTAATGATTAATGTTGAAATCTATATTATCCGGAAAGTCGTTGATCGCTAGGAAGGCTTATCCTATTGTAGAATAAATATTATTTATTTAAATAAATTAATTGTTTAATTAATTTATTTAAATAAGATTAGAATTATTCTAATTGATTTATTCATAATTGGTTTAATATGGAGAACCTAAAGGGTCACACCATAAAAGGATGAATAATTATTTAAGAAGTTAATGACATAATCGTAATAATATGTTATGTATATTTAATTTAATCTATGGTGATAGAATAAATTAAATAGCTTAATATTATTATTTAATATTTTAGAAATATTAAATATAAATTAATAAGAGAAGTCTTATTAATATTATTACAATTTATTATTATTTTAATTTCTAAAAGAGTTTAGGAATTAATTTAATATAAGTACTCTCATTTATTCCTAATTAGATTAGGAAGGAAAATTAGTTAAAGGAGTTTAATTAATTATCCCTAATAAGATTAGGAGCTTAATTAATTAAAAGAATTTAATTAATTAAATAAATCCCAATTCCTTAATTGTTAAGGTGGGTTGCCCACATCTATAAATAAGAGGAGTCTTATTATGGGTGTGTTGGTTGTTGACTTTTACAACATACGTAATAATTCCAATAGTTGAGAGTACTCTTTTTCATAGAGATAGAAAAACTAGGGTTTAGCCAACCACCCATCTTCTCGAATTCTTCTTCTTCCTTGGTGGATCACCTCTAGAGGCCAAACACTTGGGTGGCTAACGTTGATCAAAGGAAGGAACCAAACCCGGTGGATTCAAGTTGAGCGCTGAAAAGGATTGGAGGTGAACTTGTACGAGGAAGCTTCGGATCTTCAAGGGTATGTTTCTTATTCATCTTTTCGTTTAATTAATAATTGTGCATAAAGGGTGATCGGTATATGGTTTGTAAAATTTTTAAACTACGATTTTTTACATCGCCGCTTATTTATGCAATTTGATTGCGTTCATGAATATTACAAACCTAACAGTGGTATTAGAGCCAAACCTTTATGTGAATTATTAATTATTTTAATTTGATATGTATATTGATATGTGTTTAGAACAATTTAATTGGGCATAATTTTGTTATATAAAATTGATTTTAAAAAAAAAAAAAAAAATTTATTCATTATGTAATTAAATTTGAATCAATGATTATGTAGCACGGTTTTTTTTTATATAATATATCAATATATATATATTGGTTACAGGTGATACATAAGATAAGGGATTTCAAGAATTATATATATATATATGAGGTGTATAAACTTGGGCCACGTAAATCTTTTTTTAAGATACGGATATTATATATATATATATTATATGGTTAATATATATATATATATATATATATATATTAATTATTTTATAATTAAAATAAAAGTTTATTTTAATTTTAAAATAAAAAGTTTATTTTAATATTAAAATAAAAGGTTTATTTTAATTTTAAAATTAGAATTTCATGCTAACTAATTAGAGTTGGAATTGGATTCCATAATAACTAATTGGAGTTGAAATTGAATTTTATTTTTCTAAAATAAAGGAGTTTATTTGTGAATAGGAAGTAAATCAATCTTTCCTTAAATAAAGTAGTTTATTTGGATATGAAATAAGATTTCATATTATTCAAAATAAAAGAGTTTATTTGTGAATAGGAAAGAGAATCTAATTTCCTTAAAATAAAGGAGTTTATTTAGATATGAAATAAGATTTCATATTATTCAAAATAAAGGAGTTTATTTGTGAATAGGAAAGTGAATCCATATTTCCTTAAATAAAGGAGTTTATTTAAATATGAAATAAGATTTCATATTATTCAAAATAAAGGAGTTTGTTTGTGGATAGAAAAAAAAAAATTCGTGTTTCCTTTAATAATTTTTTTTTTACATGGAATTGGATTCGTAATTAATTAAAATAAAGGAGTTTATTTTGATTAAAGATTTTGATTAAAATAAAATAGTTTATTTTATTCAAAATTGGATAAATTAAAATAAAATAGTTTTATTTTGATTTAAATTTGGATTGAAATAAAGGAGTTTATTTTGATTGAAAAAAATATATTTTATACTAACTAAATTTGCCCATTAAATGATATCAATATATATATTAAATGTTTATTATTCATAAGATGAATGTTATTTATTGATGCATATGATGATGTGTATGATAATAAATGGGATTGATTATGGACTATTGACAAATATGATTGGATTTTATTTTAGTTGGATGCATGAATGTATGGGTTTTATTAAATGGGGTCTGCGTACCTCGTCTTCTCTAATTTTTCTTAATGTAAATTCTATTCCCCTCCTATGTACTTCCCTCGACTTGGCTAGCGATCGAGGTTTCTATTTATTGTAAATAGTTTTGTAATAGGAATAGTTAGAATTAATTTTGAAAAATTGGAGATCGAGGAGCAAGAGCGCTTGAAGACCCGTTTGTAATGGAGCCAAAGTTTAAATGTAATAGTTATATTTAAATATTATTTCTTGCACCCCTAGGGTTTGACCTTTTGGTTCACTTGGTGGCTCTAGTGAACCAAACTAGAATTAAAGTCCATAATCAATCCGGTAGAATATAGTATTCTATATGTGCATGCTTATACTATATATATTATATATTATGCAAACATGCTTCGCATGTTCATTAATATGACGCGTATTTTATATATATATGCATGCGCGCTAAACAAGATGAGACAAATTAATAACAAACCCCTCAATTTTTATATTAAGTCCTAAGCGTTCAAAGATATTTGGAATATCGAACGTCGCCTTCTAGCATGATAAAATTAATAGAGTATTAAATATTTAATATGAGTTTGTTGTGTCACCACAAGGCAAGTATTAAGTATTTAAGATGTTAATTTATCACATTTGATGCTTATAAAGAAAATTGAACAATATTGTTTTGTTGTGTCACTACAAGGATGATATTTTTCTTTTTGAATATATGGAGTGCTAGGTTGGACTTAACTTGGATAATTTTGATTGGATGTGCCACCACTTGATCAAAATAATCTAAGAGGTAAAATACTGAGAGTTGCATAGTTGATGTAATTGACAAAAGTTGTCTACCTATTTATTTATATATAGTTTGTTGTGTCACCACAAGGTATATACATTTGAAATGGGATCCTTATTCTCACTAGCAAATCTTTAATTAGATTTTTTAGAACTATATAAGTGAGGGTAATATAGTTTGAAGAAAATAGTGGGAGATACCAATTTAAAACAAGACCTAATTTATTTTGGTAATTAATAAAAGAATGTATGTTAAAATGTTGTTAATTACAAATTCATTTCTGAGAATTTTACAATGTCTAAATTACTATCATTTGCGAAGCATATTAGATGCTAAATTAATCGAACCAAGAATTACTCGGATTGGTTAAGGAATTTGAGAATAGTTCTCATAGTGAAAAGCTATCTTATGTCCATAATACGCCTATCCTGCAATAGTTGCGAGAACAATGCCTCCGAGGAAGAGATTGCTACATTTAGAAAGTGGCAAGATGATGCACAGTTAGCTCAATGCATCATGCTCGCATCCATGAGTAACGAGCTTCAGCGTCAGTTTGAAACTATAGATGCTCTTACTATACTCCTGCACATCAAGTAGTTGATGGTGAGGAAAGTGGGACTGAAAGATATCAGATATCTAAGGAGCTCTTCTGATCTAGAATAACCGATGACACTACAGTATAGACAAAAGTTCTTAACATAATCAATTTGATTGATCAGTTAGGACAACTGGTTTTGTCATGGATGGAGAGTTGAGCCAAGATTTGATCTTGCACTCACTCCCGGACTCCTTTCATAATTGTTGTGAATTTTTCATATGAACAAGCTAGATATCGACCTCATTGATTTGCTTAACATGTTGAAAAATGTTGAGAGTCACTTTACAATCAAGAAAGACCAAGTCTTCTTGGTAGGGGCCAAAAGGATCTTACGAAAGAAGAATGATTCAAAGAAGGTAAATAGAAAGGCAAAAATAAAGGATAATAAGAACAAAAGCGATACGGATAGCAAAAGAGTTTGCTTCCCTTTGCAATAAGCACTGGACCTTTGGAAAGAAGCTGCAAGAAGCATCTTGCAGAGGCTAACCAAAGAAGCTTAGTGAAGTTTGGTTACATAATCTGATTTTTGTTCATGATTGAAATAAATTTTTATTTAAGTCGAGGTTCTACTTGGGTATTGGATACCGAGCTTTGGTTATCATAAATATAGATTTATGAAGGGACCAAGCGAAGTAGAAAGTTAAACAAGGTAAGTAATCTATGTGTGGGAAATGAAGCAAAGGTTCTTTGCATATTAGCCATAGAAACTTATAGTTTAGCAATGCCTACGGGCAAATCTATTAAGTCGATAAGTTGTTATTGTATTCCGATTCTTGTTAAAATATTATTTCCATTTTATTGTTGGACAATGAAATCTTTGGTATTATAATTAAGAACAATTGTTGTTCTATTTATAATAATAATGTTTCGTATAGAACTGAAAGATTACTTAATGGATTTTGTATACTTGAGTTACGTGAAAAATTATTTTATAAATTGAACAAACTAGTATAAGAAAAGGAGATGATTATTCAAAGAGTTGAATGTATGTATTTGTTGAAATACAAGTGTGAATTATTTGAAAGGTTCAAAGAATTCAGAAGTGAAACAAATTGGCAAAGTATTAAGATTCTTTGATTATATCAAGGAATAAATACTTGTGCAATAAGTTTCTAGATCATCTCAAATGGTTTTTCTCATAATGGACACCTCATGATACGTAATAATTGATTGATGTATCCGAAAGGAAAAATCATACCTTGTTGAACATGGTACGGTCCAAAATGATTTTCTGAGCATTCCGGTATCCTTACAGGATCATGTCCTAGAAATGGCTGCATATCTACGAAAAGGTAACCTCAAAATCCATTTCAAGACTCCATAAAAGTTATGGACGGGGGAGGATTCCAAATCTTAAGTATGTTAAGATAAGGGTTGTCCAACTTATGTGAAAAGGTTTGAAGGATAAGCTTGGGACAAGATTTGACATGTATGATTTGTGGGACATCCTAAAGTAAGTTTAGGGTATATGTTCTATAATTCTACTTAGCAAAAGGTGTTTGTTATGAACACGTTGCCTTCTAAGATAAAGGTGTTTATCATTGAAGGGGCTAGTGGGAGGATAATAGATCTTGAAGAGTTCAAGAACCACAAAACACTATAAGTCAAATAAGAGGAACACATAGATGACCTATTATTCCTGTTGAATCGTAAATCTCGAAATAATCTTGAAGATACCTAGGAGGTATGGATTCATCATGGATGATGATGATGAAGGAAACGCATCATAGAAGATGATGATCGAGTTACATGATGATGAGGTAAGAGTTCTAGTGTGTACAAAAGGGTCGATTGGGGTGTTATGATATTTCTAGTATTATATATTGATATACTACGGATAAGGAATAACATGCCAATGCTACAATCGATAAAGATAAAGTTGTCTAAACATTCCTCCATGAATGGTTTGGGAAGAGTATCTTAATTGGGGATAAAATCTATATAGATAGATACAAGAGGATGCTCGACTTAACCCAAGGGCGTATATTCATTTGATGCTAAAGTCGTTTAGCATGGCAAACTCAAGAGATGTCTCGTATCGATGAGCTATGGAGTGTATCTCTTAATAGTCCCCACAGACTCACGAAAAGAGAGGTCGCATGAATGACTATCATGTATGAAATAAAATATCTGAGACCTAATGTTGATCGGTCATATTACGAGAAGTTCACTATGAGTCGGTGAAAAACATCTTAAAGTGCTTAACAGGCACTAAGGATGTGATCATATTCATGGTGGGTCTAAATTAAAACTAGAGGGCTTAATGGACTCAAAGTTTTTCGAGGCAGACTAAGATGACGAGAAAATCCACTTTAAGGTAAAGCGTTATCTTGAGCAGTGGTGCGGTGAATTGGAAAGGTTCCAACAATGAAAAGAGTTCTTTGGTTTAGTGATAAAGACAAAAGTATATAGCTATAAATGAAGCGCAAGTTGATTGTTTGGATTAAAAGTTCATTTGAGAACTAGGAATAGTTCTAAGTCTCATCTTGGATCTAAACATGTGTTGTGGCACTTTCATTTGATTATAAGAATCATTGAAAGATGGGAAATCACTATAGAGATGGTGGACTCTCAAGAACAACATTACATATCAATTAACTAAAGCTTATCCAACAGCAGGATAATCGTCACTTAGAGAAGAAGAGTATAAGATACAATGACGATTGGCTTTAGTGCAAGTGGGAGATTGAAAGTATTATGCACAAAAGCCAATCATGTTTGATGATAAAGCATATACTTTGTAACAATCTTATTCATTTATTAATAAAAAGTATTTATTTATTAAAGGCTTTTAATTATCTACATGATGCTGTTTTATAATATGTGATAAACCCATAGTTTTAAGCAATGCTTTTAGAATAATGATGATGATCATTCTAATGAGATCTAAATTTTTAGAAAGCTTAAAACTAAAATAGTTCCCAATCATTGGATTACTAAATTGGGGATTAGTGAATCCGGATAGATTGGTACATACGTTAACTTGCTCATTGGATGAGGATGATTGATCTCATGATCATTTGTGTGGAACACTAAAAGCAAGTATGTAGGTGCTTATTAGAGAATAAGTTCCTTTGAGCATTGGCTCGCTAAGGAATACCTAATGGAGTTTTACTTGCTGTCGATAGGAATTCTGTAGTGATAGTAGTACAAGTGATCCTTGGACTTGAGATCATCATAGTATCTTGTGTATGATGAATTATACTTTGACTTATTCCTTAAGACCCTTAGGGTATATCAAAAGGTATGCTTGGGTATAATAAATTGTACATGGAGATAATGTATGATCAATAAAGAATCTACCACTTCTATTAAAAAAGAGAAATGTCCTATGTGATTCGATAAATGACAAACCCAGTAGTCCTTGGCAAGGCCAGAATGAAATTAGAAAGGAGTTTCTAATTTGCATTATTTGGAGTTGTGCATTTAAGGATCGAAATACATATAATTAAATAAAATAAGACTTGAGAGTAATTCCATGTCTTATATTTAATTAGGACATTGTATGGTGGAAGGATTGAATTGTACGGTAACTATTTACTCAAAGGTTCTTTCTTTGATTAATGTTGAAATCTATATTATACGGAAAGTCGTTGATCATTAGGAGTCTTATCCTATTGTAGAATAAATATTATTTATTTAAATAAATTAATTGTTTAATTTATTTATTTAAATAAGATTAGAATTGTTCAATTGATTTATTCACAATAGGTTTAATATGGAGAACCTAAAGGGTCACACCATAAAAGGAAGAATAATTATTTAAGAAGTTAATGGCATAATCGTAATAATATGTTATGTATATTTAATTTAATCTATGGTGATAGAATAAATTAAATAGCTTAATATTATTATTTAATATTTTAGAAATATTAAATATAAATTAATAAGAGAGTCTTATTAATATTATTACAATTATTATTATTTTAATTTCTAAAAGAGTTTAGGAATTAATTTAATATAAGTACTCTCATTTATTCCTAATTGGATTAGGAAGGAAAATTAGTTAAAGGAGTTTAATTAATTATCCCTAATAAGATTAGGGAGCTTAATTAATTAAAAGAATTTAATTAATTAAATAAATCCTAATTCCTTAATTGTTAAGGTGGGTTGCCCACATCTATAAATAAGAGGAGTCTTATTATGGGTGTGTTGGTTGTTGACTTTTACAACATACGTAATAATTTCAATAGTTGGAGAGTACGCTCTTTTCTATAGAGATAGAAAAACTAGGGTTTAGCCAACCACCCATCTTCTCGAATTCTTCTTCTTCCTTGGTGGATCACCTCTAGAGGCCAAACACTTGGGTGGCTAACGTTGATCAAAGGAAGGAACCAAACCCGGTGGATTCAAGTTGAACGCGAAAAGGATTGGAGGTGAACTTGTACCTGAGGAAGCTTGGATCTTCAAGGGTATGTTTCTTATTCATCTTTTTCGTTTAATTAATAATTGTGCATAAAGCGTGATCCGGGTATATGGTTTGTAAAATTTTTAAACTCTGATTTTTACACGTTTCCGCTTATTTATGCAATTTGATTGCGTTCATGAATATTACAAACCTAACAATACGTGCATAACGTAATTTGAGTGGACTGATTTGGCCAACTAATGAATTCACAGTGTTGATTTCTAGAATGAATATCAGAAATGGTGTTTTATATGAAAAACATAAATTTTGAGAAATTAAAATAGCTTTAGTTGGTGTTAAATTGTTCCAATTGGTTGTAAATGTGAGCAATCATGTTTATGATTGTGGTATATTTATTTTACGTGTTAATTTCACTGTTTGGTGGGTGAAATTTGTGTTTGTAGGAATAAAATTGCCATCTTGTTCATTAGCCTCTCTCTCTGTCTGTGCGAACACGTAGCATTTTGCTTGGTGCGTTAAAAAAAAAAAATGGGCGAATAGCTTGCGGTCCCAAACCTTTTTGTATGCGCAATTGCGCCATACCACAGTTTGAGATTCGACTTCTAGCATTCATGCTGGTCTTGGGATAACATCATGGTATGGCACGAAATTGTGTTAGCATGTTAAATGAGTAATGTTAAGGATAACATAACATAGTGAATTGGGGTTAGTAAGTTCAAAGTTGCAAAAATGTTTAGTAAGTCGAGAACGTGTTATGTTGCAAGTTAGTTGGACAATGAACATTAGTTAAGTGTTGCGAAGTAGAACACTTAGAGTTTCTGAAATGTGAATGGTAATGATCATGTTATGATATGTTGGCATATCTAATAGGTATTGTGGTTCTAAAATTATGTGTAGGTGATCGTGAGTTTAATTTTATAGCTTACGCTCAAGGCAAGTTTTCTAACTCTATATTTACATTGAGCAAGTTTCTAAACTTCTCTTTTTACATTGAGCAAGCCTTTTATCCTTACATTTATATTGAACTAGTTCTTACTTTAAAGTTTCGTTAAACGAACTATTGTATTCTTAATCATGATTTGAACAATCTAGCTATGACATTATTGTATTCAACCAAGTTTGAAGTTCAATACTTATTGATGCATTCTACCTTGTTTATTGTTAGACAAGTTTCATTATTGTTATTCGGATATTATGAATGCAGTTTTCTTGAATTCTAATTTCAAATGTTGAATCATTATAGTTCATTTACTTGACACAAGTCATTCTCATGATAAGTGAGCTTTATTTTCAGCTTACTATTACTTAATGTTTATTCAATAATTCATAGTCCTATCTTAATTTTATTCAAGCAAGGTTTATTATTGTCATTCAATACTTATGCTTTGTAGTTGTTTCTAAGCATGAGATCAAGTATAGACATTTGCTTACATTATTCATTGTTTCATATTATTATTGATCAACTGTTGTATTATCAAACACTATTGATTCAACTAGCCCTTTAGTTAATGTTCGTTAAACTTCAAATTACCCTTGAAAGCTTATCCAAACCAAACTTTCTTTGGTGTGGACTTGTACTCTAAATACTGAGATGAACAACCCTATATCAGGGGATTATTTTAGAGCTACGCAATTGCGTTAAAATTTTGCGTAATACATAGTACAAAGGGGTAATCACCTGGAGTATGGAATGATGGTCCATATAGTCGTTTAGACTGTTAAAGGTTATAGTAAAAACACCTGTGAACCTAGGACAGAGATGATGATTATAGTCTTCTAGACTGTTAAAGGTTAAAGTAGAAATACTTGAAAACCTAGAATAGAGTTCATGGTCTTATGACCCTCAGTTATGTTTATTCCATATTTTGGATTTCAGTTCCTGATTATCATTGTTAGAGTACTATCCAGTTTTTGACAAGCCTATTTGTTGGCATATATTATTGTTACTCTCCTGTTGATCCATTATTATATCCAGTGAGCAATTGCTTTGCTCACTCTTGCATGTTTATAAACTCATTGCAGCTAAAGTGGAGAAGGTAGACGAACCTTCGACTAGCAAAGGAAAGGGAAAATTGTACAAGTGATGCTGATTTGTACTTTTATTTATTATGATGATCTCAGACTTTTTAATAATGATGTTATGTAATAATTTAATTCCGCACTTGAATGATGTTTTAAGGTTAGATAACCTGGGATGATTTTGAAGTAATTGATGTAACAATTTTTGAAGGGAGGATTATGGTTTAAATAATATTTTATTTGGGTAGATAGTATGATTGTATGGATAGTGAGCACCAAATCTTGTGGGAATAAAGTACCTAGATTTGGGGGTATCACAGGTTGGTATCAAAGCCTTAGGTTATGAACCTTAGGTGGGGGAAAAGCCTTAGGAAGTAACCTTTGAAAAGATAGTGTTGATGAACTCTTATCGAGTTTTAGGAAAGAGAAAGTAATAAAACACTTATGTGATTATGTGATTACAACTTATGTGCTTGTGAGTGTCGAGTAATAATGATAAGTAATTAAAACTTAAAACTTTGATTGACAGGATGACTATTATAGAAGGATCCAGTCAAGCTAGAGAGGAGGAGCCTCGGGATATTCAGGTGATTTGGGAACAACTACTGCCATGGGAAACAGTTCCGCCGGTCACAGTAGTTGAGCAGGAGAGGGTACTTAACGATGATGATGAGATAGAGACAGACGAGGAGGACCCCGTGGAGCTGCCACAGTCGGAGGATGAGGAGGACGAGGAGGAAGATCTTCCACTCAACTCGATAGTTGCCTGTGACGCCCCCAAAATTAGGTATACATCACCCATCTTGGGTCGCCACTTACATGGTGCAGAATTTAAATACAACTTATTAACATAAGCATGAGTGTACAATACGACATAAAGCGTGAGTTTAAATAAAAATATAAATCTACTAGATATTATACAAACTCAAAAAAAAAGTCCTCATTACAATTATTATCACACTATTTCACGCAGAATAGTGAGGACTACTAATGCTATCTTGAGGACCATCACTCGTTTCCCGACTCATCCCGGCTATATTCTCATTTCACAAGAGAACGGTGAAAAGAAAGGGTGAGCTCAACTAGCCCGAGAAGAAATATTATGACTAAGATAATGCGAGAATAAATTATCCATAGCCTTGTGATGTTAAAGCGATAAAATATAATGAACATCAAGTTTAACTACTGGTAGGAACCAACAATCCATTAAAAGAGTCAAGTAGAAAATAAAATCTACTATCTTTTATGATTTTAAAAGGTTTTTCATCTTTGTTATAATTTTGAGACTCGACTTTAATAAATATTCCATATCATCGAATCACCCCTCGCACTCTGGCCGAGGATATTCTTTAGTATCACGACCACAATTATTCATGCACTACGGGCGAGAATATTTGTGTATTCATTAATGGTCATGATCATGCCAACAAGCTGTCCACCAATGCACCACGACCCATCGAGGATTTTTATCACATCATTTGTAACATTACGGTCATGATTACAATGAATAGTCTGCAGTCGTAATCATACCAAATCCATCATGCACTACGGGCCACACGATGACTTTCAACATAATAAAAACATGAGGATGATGACAATGATATAAGAATTCAATAAAAACAAGTTCAAGAATTATTTTATCCAGGAATTATTAACGTCCAAATTATCAACATGATACTGTTTTGTAGAGTAAAATTCAAGAATGATCAGAAGAATATTTCCATGAAAAGATACTGGATGAAACACAAATATCAAGGATATTCCACTAATTTCATGGAGTATAGAAGTCAAAGTTTTAACCAACTGGGTATAATAAAGAATAGAATAACAAAAGAAATCACCATGCATGCGATAGACCGCTTGCAGGTGAGTTATTCCAACATAATAATAAATAACGGAACCGGTCCGGCGTAAAAAACGCATGCAGACGGGATGTTCCAATGAGAATAATAAAGAATGGAACCCGGTCGGCGTAAAACACACATGAGAACACGATGTTCCAGCGAATAATAATAAAAAACAGAACCAGTCAGGTGTAAAACATACAGACGAGGATGTTCCAGCAGAATAATAATAAAGGCGGAACCAGTCGGGTGTAAAACACACAGACGAGGATGTTCAACGAGAATAATAATAAAAAGGCGGAACCGAGTCGGTGTAAAACATCTGACGAGGATGTTCCAATAGAATAATAGAAGAATGTCACCAAGTATAGGGTAAACCGCATTATCTGAGAGTTATTCAATGAGAATAATAAGCGATGGAATAACAGCAGTTCTCTTCATGAATAAGAAAGAATAACACCCTTACTTTTGGTAGGAGATTGAATATCGCAATAGCGGTGTAGTAACAAAATACTCTTCTTCTTTCTCTCTTATTCTCTCTATACTTTCTCTCTCTATAGCTTGAATGAATTAAGTGAAAATAATGAAGCCCTAGGCCTCTATTTATAGAAGATTTCTAGCTTAGCTTTTCTTTGTGTGAAAAGCAAGTGGCTTGACGACTAATGATGTGAAAAGAAAAGTGGTTTGGCCTTTTGTAATGTGAAACGACAAGTGGTTCGGCCTTTTGTAATGTGAAACGACGAAGTGGTTCGACGTCTGGTAAAGGTAATTACTATTAACGAAGGTAAATACTATTGACGAAGGTAAATACTATTCACAAGGGTAATTACTATTGACGAAGGTAATTACTATTTGACGAAGGTAAATACTATTCACAAGGGTAATTACTATTGAGCGAAGGTAATTACTATTGTGAAGGTAAATACTATCGAATGAAGAGACTCTTAGATGATGACATATGAGCCCCCATAAAATAATCAAACTTACCATAAATCATTTTATTTTTCATCAACACATATTTAATCTTTCAACCATTATTAATCATTTATAACTTGTCGTCTCAATTATTGATTTAATCTATAACATATTATCTGAGATGATCTTTGTGACAATAATTGAATCAATAATATAAGAGATATGATCACGACAATTCATGTAGCAATAATTGAGCATAGGTGAGTGACTTCTCACATAAGCATCGATAATCAATCTTAGTGTCTTACTATGCAACCACAGCGTATTCTTTGTACTTTTACCATAGGGTAGTTCAAGCGGTTTTAACGGTAACACCTCCGTAGTTATTTTTATAAAATATTTTTGTCGTTTTCTCAATCCGACAATAATTACATTGTAGGGTCCACTAATGATTGAGTAGTTATGCGAATATTCCCTAAAAGAATATTCCCTGACCAAACGAATATTTTATAACAACTTGCATACTTTGCAAAATTTATAAATATTACCCACAACTATAACATTATATCAAATTTATTCCATAATATTCAAAAATAATATTTATAGAAAAATTCATCTTTATTTATAAAAGCTGGGGTCTTACATTGCCCGTATGTACGATGAGGTGTATGACCGCAATGTGGAACTTCAAGACACCGTCGAGGAGTTGCATGAGATAGTAGCTGAACAACAAACCTCGATGGCATAGAAAGACGATGAGATCCAGGATCGAGAAGAATGATGAACAACGTTGAAGAGAAGTTGATTCACACAGAAGGAGAGAATGAGCAAATGATGGAGAAGATTGCAGAACTGGAGAATAAGTTGAAAGAAGAATCTACAAAAAGGGCAAGAGCCGAAGACGCATACAGTGAAGCTTATCAACGAGCCGGAATAGCAGAGTGATGCACAAGTCAAGAGGAGGAAGATGGAAGACCCCAACTTTTATAAATAAAGATGAATTTTTCTATAAATATTATTTTTGAATATTATGGAATAAATTTAATATAATGTTATAGTTGTAAGGTAATATTTATAAATTTTGCAAAAGTATGCAAGTTGTTATAAAATATCGCTCTGGGAATATTCTTTTGTTAGGGAATATTCGTGATGAATCATAACTCAATCATCATGGTGGACCTACAAATGTAATTGTTCAGTTGTTTGATTAAGAAAAGACAAAAATATTTTATAAAAATAACTACGGAGGTGTTACCGTTAAAACTATTGAACTACCATTAGTGGTAAAGTAGAATATATATCGTCGCATAAGAGCACACTCAGATTGATTATTGATGATTGAAGTCACCAAATACGCTTAATTATTGCTACAAAGAATTGCCGTGATCATATCTCTTATATTATTGATTCAATTATTGTGCAAGATCATCCGTATAATATGTTATAAAGTATTAAATCAATCATTGAGATATAAGTTATAAATGATTAATAATTGCCGAAAGATTAAATATGTGGTTGATTAAAATAAAATGATTTGTGGTAAGTTTGATTATTTTATGGGGGCCCATATGTCATCATCTAAGAGTCTCTTCACAATAGTAATTACCTTTGTGAATAGTAATTACCTTCGCCAATAGTATTTACCTTCATTAATAGTAATTACCTTCAAGTTAATAGTAATTACTCTCGTGAATAGTAATTACCTTCGCTAATAGTAATTACCTTGTGAATAGTAATTACCTTCAATAGTAATTACCTTTACTAGGCGTCGAACCACTTGTCGCTTCACATTACATAAAAGGCCAAACCACTTTTCTTTTCACATCATCGTAAACCGTCAAGCCACTCGCCTTTTCACACTAAGCAGTGTTAAGCTAGAAATCTTCTATAAATAGAGGCCTAGTGCTTCATTATTTTTCACGAATTCATTCAAGCTATAGAGAGAAAGAAAGTAGAGAGAATAAGAGAAAAAGAAGAAGAGTATTTTGTTACTACATCGTCGCAAAGATTCAATCTCCTACCAAAAGTAAGGGGTGTTATTCTTTCTTATTCATGAAGAGAACTCATTTGTTATTCCATTGCTTATTATTACATTGGAATAACCTATATATCGTGGTTTACCCTATACTTGGTGACATTCTTCTATTATTCTATTGGAACATCCTGTCTGTATTTTTTACGGACTGGTTCCGCTCTCTTTATTATTATTACTGTTGGAACATCCATCTGTGTGTTTTACACGGACCTGGTTCCGCCTTCTTTATTATTATTCTGCTGGAACATCCATGCTCGTGATGTTTTACGGACCTGGTTCTGCTTCTTTATTATTATTCATTGGAACATCATGTCTGTGTGTTTTACGCCGGACTGGTTCCATTCTTTATTATACGTTGGAACATCCCATGCATGCGTTTACTGGGACTGGTTCCGTTATTTATTATTATGTTGGAATAACTTTTGCTGTGCGATCTATCGATGCATGGTGATTTCTTTTGTTATTCTATTCTTTATTATACCCAGTTGGTTAAAACTTTGACTTCTATACTCCATGAAATTAGTGGAATATCCTTGATATTTGTGTTTCATCCAAGATCTTTTCATGGAAATATTCTTGATCATTCTTGAATTTTACTCTACAAAAGCAAAGATATCATGTTGATAATTTGGACGTTAATAATTCTGGATAAAATAATTCTTGAACTTGTTTTATTGAATTCTTATATCATTGTCATCATCCTCATGTTTTTATTATGTTGAAAGTCATCATGGCCCAGAAGAGCATAGATGGATTTGGTATGATTATGACGAGAGACTATTCGATTGTAATCATGACAGTAATGTTACAAATGATGTGATAAAAATCCTCGGTGGCCGTGGTGCATTGGTGGACGGATTGTTGGCATGATCATGATTATTAATGAATACACAAATATTCTTGGCCAGTAGAGTATGAATAATTGTGGTCGTGATACTAAAGAATATCCTTGGCCGTAGATGCGAGGGTGATTCGATGATGTGGAATATTTATTAAAGTCGAGTCTCAAATATATAACAATGATGAAAAACCTTTTAAAACCTAAAATATAGTAGACTTTATTTTCTACTTAACTCTTTTAATGGATTGCATATTCCACCGCAGATTAAACCGGTTGTCTATCGTATTTTATCGGTTTAACATTGTTGAAGACTATTGATAATTTATTCTCGCATTATCTTAGTCATAATATTTCTTATCGAAATTTGGTTGAGCTCACCCTTTTCTTTCACCGTTCTCTTGAAATGAGAATATAATTTGGGACGAGTCGGGAAACGAGTGATGGTCCCGAAGATAGCATTAGTAGTCCTCACTATTCTGTGAAATAATGTGATAATAATTGTAATAAGGACTCCTTTTTGAGTTTGTATAATATCTAGTAGACGATATTTGTATTTAAACTCACGATTTATGTCATTATTGCATACCTACGATTATGTTAGTAAGTTGTATTTAAATTACGTACCATGTAAGTGGCGACCTAAGATGGGTGATGTATACCTAATTTTGGGGCGTCACGGTTGGTATCGAGCTTAGGATATGATCCCAGCTAAGATGTGAGAATAGTACTAGGAGGGGAGAGGCGGTGAATACCTTCGCTAGTATGACCTACCTAAGTTTATGTGCTTTTTTATTGGTTGAGTAGGAAGATAGGGATAATTTGTTACATGTCAATTAACCTTTTGTTTTGTGGCGTGATCTCGAAAATGACATCCGAGAATGTTGAGAATAGCAATGGCGCGTGCGATCGTTGATTCACCACATATCAATAATCGGATAATGTGCATCAAGAAGGCGACAATCCTCATACAAACAACAACAACGACCAAATGATGAATGATCAAATGTTCAGGAGGCTTTATGTGATTTATCTGACAAGAAAGAGAGCGACTCATGTCAAAAACGTAGGTGGAAACACGGAAAACTCTCGAAGGTCACCGCTAAACATTTCAAGGAGCTGGGACCACCGGAGTTTAAGGGAGAGCAAAACCACTTACGGCGGAAGCATGGATAAAGCAGATTACCAAGATATTTGATGTCTTGGGATGCTCCGAGGAGCAAAAGGTTCCACTCACGCCTTTATGTTTGCGGAGAGGCGATTCTTTGGTGGGAATCGATAGAAAGCGTACTCAACTTCGGGCCAGATGAAGATATCTTGGGAGAAGTTCCAGAGTCATTCAACGACAAATACTTTCACGAAAGTATTCGCCACATGAAGGAGGTGGAGTTTATCAAGTTGGAACAAAACAATATGATCGTGTCGCAATACGAGGCAAAAATTGCATGAGTTATCACGGTTTCGGCCCCACTTGGTGGATAATGAAGAGAGAATGGCGAATGTTTTTAAGAGTTTTGAAGCGGGAGATACGTCAACATCTTATTTCTCATAAAGCGTGTTTGTATTGGGATGTTGTAAATAGGGCTCGATTAGTGGAAGCGCGATAATGAGTCAACGCAACTAACTAAAAGAGTAAGACAAAATTATAATACCAAACGAGAGTAGTCATCGAAGCGGTGACAACAAGCGTGGAGGAATCAGCGGGCCGGATATGGTAACCACTTCGGTGGTAATCGTGGTCAAAACAATAAGAATGGACATTTCAAGAAAAGGAGATTCAACAATGATGGAAAGACGTCAAAGACCAAAGACCGTTGTTAAGGAAGGAGAAAGACCACCTATCATATGCTTCAAATGCGGAGGAGAGGGACACATCATCAAAGCTGGCCATGCTTAGTCAAAGCATGTTATAATTGTGGAAGAGAAGGTCACTTAGCTAGATTTTGTCATTTCATCAAGACAAATTCAGCTAGGATGGAGGCACCAAAAGGTAGCCCCAGAAAATTCAAAATCGGTAGTGGAAGGAGGCGTTTGTTGTGACCTCCGAGAGAGCAAGGAACCCGAATGAGGTCGTCACGGGTAAGCTTATCATAAACTCTAATGAAGTCTATACTTTATTTGATACCAGTTCTACCCATTCTTTTATTTCTCCTACTTGCGCTCATCGATTAAATTTGACTTGAGAAATTAGACTTTGACTTATCTCTGTGAAAACTCCGTTGGGAGAAACCTTCATTACATCCTTTGTTTATAAGTCTTGTTTGGTTCAAATCGGTACCCTCACATTACTGTCGATCTTATTTCATTAAAATACTTGCATTTGACGTGATTCTAGGGATTGATTGGTTAACTACTTATCATGCAAAATTGATTATTTTCATAAGGTTGTTAGCTTTCATATTCCTAATCAACCTATTATGCTTGAATTCAAACGACCAAACCATTAAAATCAATCACGGTCATCTCAAGCCATAAAGCTATTCGTTTATTGAAAAATGGATGTCAAGCTTTCTTAGCTAATGTCATGATTTAAACAAAAATACGCGATTTTGAGCGATATTTCTATTGTTAATAAATTTCTGACGTATTCCCAGAAGAACTTCTGGCCTACCCCAGGGCGTGAAATTGAATTTTGTATCGACCTTGAACCCGATACAAAACCTATTTCAAAGCCCCATATCGAATGGCTCTATTGAACTTCGAGGAGTTAAAGACCCAACTGCAGGAATTGTTAGACATTGGCTTTATTCGTCCTAGTACTTCTCCTTGGGGTGCTCTGTTCTATTCGTGAAGAAGAAAGATGGGAGTATCGACTTTGTATTGATTATCGGGAGTTGAATCATGTCACCATCAAAATAGGTATCCATTGCCACGTATTGATGACCTGTTTGACCCGATTGCAAGGAGCCAAATTCTTTTCAAAGATTGATCTTTGTTAGGATATCACCAATTGAAGATTGAAATCCGTGACATTCCAAAGCGGCTTTCCGTAACTTCGAGACGGGCATTATGAATTCCTAGTCATGTCCTTTGGATTGACTAATGCCCCGCACGCCTTCATGGATATGATGAACCGAGTATTCAAGGAATATTTAGATCACTTTGTGGTCGTCTTTATTGATGACATCCTTATTTATTCCAAAAGCCGTGAAGATCATGAGCAACACTTGAGGCTGACACTCCAAAAGCATCGTGAATATAAGCTTTATGCCAAGATGAGGAAATGTGAGTTCTGGCTTGAAGAAGTAGCATTCCTTGGGCACGTGGTATCAAGTCATGGAATATCTATTGACCCAACAAAGATTGAAGCTATTCAAAGTCGGGAACAACCTAAATCGATGACCAAGTACTTAGCTTTCTCGGTTTAGGTGGTTATTATCGGAGATTCGTGGAAGGATTTTCTCGAATCGCTACTCCGATGACTCGGTGACTCGGAAAGATACAAAGTTCGGTTGGAGCGAAGAATGTGAGAAGAGTTTTCAAGAACTCAAGAGGAGACTTATTTAAGACTGTTACGACAATACCATCGGCTCGGAGGATTTGTCATCTCTGATGATGCTTGAGCAAAGGGTTGGGATGTGTTCTTATATAACATGGAAAAGTTATAGCCCATGCCTCGCGACAACTCAAAGAATACGAGAGGAATTATCCTACTCATGATCTAGAGTTGGTAGTCATTGTTGTCTTTGCACTTAAAATTTGGAGGCATTACTTGTATGGGGAGAAAGTGGAGATCTTTTACGGATCATAAAAAGCCTCAAATATTTCTTTCCTCAAAAGGAACTCAACATGCTGACAACGGCGTTGGCTTGAAACATTGAAAGATTATGATCATACCATCCAATACCATCCCTGAAAAGCGAACGTGGTGGTGGCGCATTGAGTAGGAAATCATATGCAAGTACTGAGTGCGATATTGTCAGTATAAAGGCCCATTTTGTGTGACTTGCAAAGGATGGAGATAGAGTTAAAGACTCGGGGACGCGTGTGATGATAGCAAGTATACGAGTAGAACCGACTTTAATCGATAAAGTTAAAGTTTGCTCAAGCTACGGACACAGGAGATGATGAGTATGAGGAAGAAAGTGCAAGAAGGTGCTATCTTGGGAAGCAAGAATCGATGAAGAAGGAATACTTGAGTCAACTCCGGACTTTGTGTTCCTAACGACCACGATTTAAAGTATAATATCATGATGGGCGCACAACACACCATTTGCAATCCATCACAGGAGTACCAAATGTATCATGATATTAAATAAATACATTTTGGTGGAGCAATATGAAGAGAGAGATATTTGTTTATCTCAAGGGGTCTAACTTGTCAACGAGTTAAAGCGGAGCATCAAGTACCAAAAGGTCCATTGCAACCACTTGAAATTCCGAATGGAAGTGGGAGCACATTACCATGGATTTCGTTCTGGGGTCTTCCTAAGGTTTCTCAAGGCATTGATGCGATTTGGGTCATTGTTGATAGATTGACCAAGTCTCCGCTCATTTCTTACCGACACGAGAAACTTATACACTTGAACGTCTTGCTCAGATATGTACATAAGCGAGATTGTAAGGCGCATGGTATGCCGGTATCCATAGTTTACGATCGAGACCCAAGATTCACTTCACGATTTTGGGTTAATTTGCAAAAAGCTATGGGCGCAGACTTACGATTTAGCTCAAGATATCATCCTCGACCAGACGGACGATCGGAGAGGACTATTTAAACTCTTGAAGATCTATTAAGACTCGTGTCCTTGATTTCAAGGGAGTTGGGACAAGTTCTTACCATTGGTGGAGTTTTCCTACAACAACAGATTATCAAGCAAGTATTGGCATGGCTCCATTGAGCGTTGTATGGAAGAAAGTGTCGTTCTCGGTATCTTTGGGATGAGGTGGGTGAAGCCACGTTGTTGGGACCGGAGTTGGTACGTATGACTACGGAAAAGATTCAAACGATCAAACAATGTATAAAAACCTCACAAAATCGACAAAAGAGTTATCTTGATCTTCATCGAAAGGACGTGGAATTCGATATAGGAGATCATGTGTTGTTAAAAGTTGCTCCATGGAAAGGAGTTACAAGATTTGGAAAGAGAGGAAAACTTAATCCTCGATTAAATCGGTCCATTTTAATCCTCGATCGAGTAGGGCGTGGCCTATAGACTCGCTTTACTGTAAATATGTCTCGTGTTCATAACGTTTTTCACATATCCATATTACGTAAATATGTGAAAGACCGAACCACATTATTGAGTTAGAACCAGGACAAAATAAGCGGAACATTTGACGTATGAAGAGGTTCTGTTCAAATCTTGGATAAGAAGGAACATATTCTACGCTCCAAGGTTATACCTCAAGTCAAAGTTTTGTGGAGGAACCACGATGTTGAGGAAATGACTTGGGAGTTAGAATTTGAAATGAAATCAAGGTATCCTTACCTCTTCAACATACCAGGTACGTACCCTAATTTCGAGGGTGAAATTTCATAAGAAGGGGAGGTTGTAAGACCCCAACTTTTATAAATAAAGATGAATTTTTCTATAAATATTATTTTTGAATATTATGGAATAAATTTGATATAATGTTATAGTTGTGGGTAATATTTATAAATTTTGCAAAGTATGCAAGTTGTTATAAAATATTCGTTTGGTGGGGAATATTCTTTTGTTAGGGAATATTCGTATAACTACTCAATCATTGGTGGACCCCTAAATGTAATTATTGTCGGATTGAGAAAACGACAAAAATATTTTATAAAAATAACGGCGGAGGTGTTACCGTCAAAACTGTTGAACTACCGGTGGTAAAAGTGCAAAGAATACGCGTGGTTACATAAGTAGCACACCGGTATTGATTATTGATGATTACGTGAGAAGTCACTCACTATGCTTAATTATTGCTACAAGAATTGTCGCATCATATCTCTTATATTATTGATTCAATTATTGTCACAAAGATCATCATCGTATAATATGTTATAGTATTAAATCAATAATTGAGACGATAAGTTATAAATGATTAATAATTGTTGAAAGATTAAATATGTGTTGATTAAAAATAAAATGATTTGTGGTAAGTTTGATTATTTTATGGGGGCTCATATGTCATCATCTAAGAGTCTCTTAAATCAATAGTAATTACCTTTGTGAATAGTAATTACCTTCGTCAATAGTATTTACCTTCGTCAATAGTAATTACCTTCGTTAATAGTAATTACCCTTGTGAATAGTAATTACCTTCGTTAATAGTAATTACCCTTGTGAATAGTAATTACCTTCGTCAATAGTAATTACCTTTACCAGACGTCGAACCACTTGTCGTTTCACATTACAGGCGTCAAACCACTTTTCTTTTCACATCATCAATCGTCAAGCCACTTCCTTTTCACACGGCAGGTGCTAAGCTAGAAATCTTCTATAAATAGAGGCCTAGTGCTTCATTATTTTCACTTAATTCATTCAAGCTATAGAGAGAGAAAGTATAGAGAGAATAAGAGAAAGAAGAAGAGTATTTTGTTACTACACTCGCCAGCAAAGATTCAATCTCCTACCAAAAGTAAGGGGTGTTATTCTTTCTTATTCATGAAGAGAGGCATTGTTATTCCATTGCTTATTATTACTGTTGGAATAACTTTTGTATATGTGGTTTACCCTATACTTGGTGACATTCTTCTATTATTCATTGGAACATCCTATTCGTGTTTTTACCTAACCTGGTTTCCGTCTTTATTATTATTTTGTTGGAACATCTGCCTCGTATGTGTTTTTACCGGATTCGGTTCCGCTCTTTATTATTATTACATTGGAACATCCTGTCTTTGTGTTTTACACCGGACTGGTTCCGTCTTTTTTATTATTATTCATGCTGGAACATCACGTCATGTGTTTTACGTGGGACTGGTTCCATTCTTTATTATTTCATTGAAATCATCACATGCGTGCGCTTTTACGTGGGACCGGTTCCGTTATTTATTATTCTCATTGGAATAACTCCTTGTGCGTGTCTATCGCATGCATGGTGATTTCTTTTGTTATTCTATTCTTTATTATACCTAGTTGGTTAAAACTTTGACTTCTATACTCCATGAAATTAGTGGAATATCCTTGATATTTGCGTTTCATCCAGTATCTTTTCATGGAAATATTCTTCTGATCATTCTTGAATTTTACTCTACAAAACAGTATCATGTTGATAATTTGGACGTTAATAATTCCTGGATAAAATAATTCTTGAACTTGTTTTATTGAATTCTTATATCATTTTCATCATCCTCATGTTTTTATTATGTTGAAAGTCATCTGTGGCCTGTAGTGAATAGATGGACTTGGTATGATTATGACCTGAGACTATTCGGTGTAATCATTACCTTAATGTTACAAATGATGTGATAAAAATCCTCAGTGGTCGTGGTGCATTGGTGGACAGTTATTGGCATGATCATGACCATTAATGAATACACAAATATTCTTGGCCCGTAGTGCATGAATAATTGTGGTCGTGATACTAAAGAATATCCTTCAGAAGTAGTGCGGGGTGATTCGATGATGTGGAATATTTATTAAAAGTGAGTCTCAAATTTATAACGATGATGAAAAACCTTTAAAACCTAAAAGATAGTAGACTTTATTTTCTACTTGACTCTTTTAATGGATTGCATATTCGCCGCAGCTTAAACCGGGTTGTTCATCGTATTTTATCGGTTTAACATTGTTGAAGACTATTGATAATTTATTCTCGCATTATCTTCGTCATAATATTTCTTCTATCGGGTTGGTTGAGCTCACCCTTTCTTTCACCGTTTCTCTTGAAATGAGAATATAAATGGGGACGAGTCTGGGAAACAGTGATGGTCACGAAGATAGCATTAGTAGTCCTCACTATTACGTGAAATAGTGTGATAATAATTGTAATGAGGACTCCTTTTTTGAGTTTGTATAATATCTAGTAGACGATATTTGTATTTAAACTCACGATTTATGTCAGTATGCATACCTACGATTATGTTAGTAAGTTGTATTTAAATTCTGTACCATGTAAGTGGCGACCTAAGATGGGTGATGTATACCTAATTTTGGGGGCGTCACAGTTGGGCCACCAGAATTCTAAGGTTCCATGAATCCAGTTGAAGCACATACTTGGATCATGGAAATCGAGAAGGTTTTTGATGTTGCTAGGGTAGAGGATAACCAGAAGACTGCTTTTGCAACGTTTATGTTGAAAGAGGAGGCTAGTTATTGGTGGCAGGCCAACAAAACTCGGGAAGGACCAGGAGTGATGACTAGGGAAAGGTTCAAAGAGATATTCTTTGAGACCTATTTTCCAGAGAGTTCGAAGGGTCAGCTAGAAGTACAGTTTTTGGAATTGAAGAAGGGAACAATGTCGGTGTCTGAGTATGCTGTAAAATTCAACAAGTTAGCGAGGTTTGTGCCATATCAAGTCAGTATAGACGAGTGCAAGGAAAAGAGGTTCGAGCAGGGACTGAAACCCTGGTTGTACAGTAGGGTTTCCCTATTCCAGTTGAAGACGTTTGCAGTGGTGATGGAGAAGGCGATTCTCGCTAAAAGTGGAGGCGAGGCAGTAACAAAACATAACCAAGAACAGAGGAAGAAGAAAAGTGAAAGTGAGGCTAAAAATGGTGGTGGTGGTAACGGTGGAAATGGCAATAACAACCTGAAGAGGAAGTGGAATGCGAATGGAGGAGCTGGAAATCAGCAAAGAAACCAGCAAAATAAGAAGTTCGAAGCATGTGCTACATGCAGAAAGTTTCATAAGGGAGAGTGTTTGTGGGAGAAACGAGTATGCTTCAATTGTGGCCAGGAGGGTCACATCGCCCCAAATTGCACTCAAACTAAGAAGAATGTGTGCTTCACGTGCAGATCCAAGGATCACTTTGCTCGTGAATGCCCTAAGAAGAGGTCTGGTGAGACAAATGGGAGCAAGGGAAATGCTAGTGGAGGTGCGTTGGGTATTGCTGGACCAACAACAACAAATAAGCCCACAGCTAGAACCTTCAACATGACAGTGCAGGACGTGATGAAATCAAAAGATGTCGTGTCAGGTATTATCCCAATCAATGATATAAATGCATATGTATTATTTGATTCGGGTTCTACTTGCTCGTTTATATCTGATGAATTTGCTAAGAAGTTAGAAATACCTTGTGAAGGGTTGAAATTTCCTTTAAACATAGGGTGATTCCTGTTAGGTTCGTATACAAGAACTGTAGGGTGAACATTAATGGAAATCTTATGGCAGTTGATTTAATCCCGATAAAACTCGGAGAGTTCGATGTTATTTTGGGAATGGATTGGCTATTCAATTATGGAGCGATAATTGACTGCCAAAAGAAGTGTGTAAACCTTTTGACTCTGTCAAAAGTAGTTTTTCATGGTAGCAAATCACCTAGACAAATGAAATGTCTGATATTGATGCAGGCCAGGAAGTTGTTAAGTAAAGGCTGTGTAGGGTACTTAGCCTACATAGTTGATACTCAAAAAGAGAAGGGTATGAAATTGGAGGAAATAACAGTGGTTAGGGAGCTCATGGACGTGTTTCCGAAAGATTTTCTAGGACTTCCACCTGACCGAGATATCGAATTCATAATCGACTTAACGCCAAGAACCGCTCCTATATCGAAGGCCCCGTATAGAATGGCTCCGGTAGAAATGAAGGAACTAATGGTGCAACTGCAAAAACTGTTAGATAAGAAGTATATTCAACCGAGTGTGTCACCGTGGGGAGCACCGGTGTTATATGTGAAGAAGAAGGATGGGTTGATGCGTCTTTGCATTGACTATAGGGAATTGAACAAAGTCACTATTAAGAACAAATATCCGTTGCCGAGAATAGATGACTTGTTTGATCAATTGAAGGGTGCTAGATATTTCTCGAAAATAGATTTGAGAAGTGGGTATCATCAATTGAAAGTGAGGAAGGAGGATGTACCGAAGACGGCATTCCGAACTAGGTATGGACATTACAAATTTTTAGTGATGTCATTTGGTTTGACAAATGCCCCTGCAGCATTCATGGATTTGATGAACAGGGTGTTTAAACCATTTTTGGACAAATTTGTGTTGGTGTTCATCGATGATATTCTGGTGTACTCTAAAACTCAAGAGGAACATGTGGAACACTTACGTCTGACATTGGAGATGTTAAGAAAATAAAAGTTGTACGCGAAATTCTCTAAATGTGAATTTTGGCTAGAACGTGTAAAATTTCTTAGGCATGTAATCGATAAAGATGGGATTTCTGTAGATCCATCAAAAGTTGAAGTTGTGATAAATTGGGAACAACCAAGAAATCCATCAGAAGTAAGAAGTTTCTTGGGGTTGGCAGGATATTACAGACGATTTATTCAAGATTTTTCCAAGATTGCTACTCCGTTGACAAATTTGATAAAGAAGTCTGTAAAATTTGTTTGGACGTAGAAATGTGAAGAAAGTTTTCAAGAATTAAAGAAGAAGCTCAGTGATGGCACCTGTGTTGTCATTACCGGATAATACAGGAAACTTTGTCGTGTATAGTGATGCTTCACACAAAGGATTGGGTTGTGTTCTTATGTAGAACGGCAAGGTTATTGCGTAGGCATCAAGGCAACTGAAGGACTACGAAAAAGGATATCTGACTCATGACTTAGAGTTAGCAGCGGTTGTGTTCGCACTGAAGATATGGAGACACTACCTCTACGGAGAAAAATGTGAGATCTACACAGACCATAAAAGTCTAAAGTATATTTTCACACAGAAAGACCTGAACATGCGACAAAGGAGATGGATGGAATTGATAAAGGATTACGATTGTGAGATCTTTTATCATCCAGGCAAAGCAAACGTGGTTGCAAATGCCTTGAGTAGGAAAGGCAGAGAAAAGTTGATGTTATTAACAGATAAGGAGGAGCTTATTAAAGCAATGGCAAGGATAGAGTTGGAAATCAAATTTCTAGAAGAGTGCAATGAAAAATTATTCTAGATAAAAACTAGCCAAACTTTGGTGGACAAAGTGAAGAACGCGTAACTACAGGATGAAGAATGCAAGAATATAAAGCAAAGTGTAGTCGAGGGTAAAGAAACAAAGTATAAGGTTGATGCTGAGGGAATGCTAAGATTCGAGTGACGAATTTGGGTTCCAGCAGTCAGGATATTAAAGAAGACATCTTGACAGAAGCACATAGCTCAAGATATTCGATTCATCTGGGAAGTACGAAAATGTATCATGATTTACGGCGTCATTTTTGGTGGCCGAACATGAAAAGAGACGTTGCAGAATGCATTGCAAAGTGCTTGACATGTCAGAAAGTGAAGGTCGGGCATCAACAACCAAGCAGATTACTTCAACCGTTGGAGATACCAGAATGGAAGTGGGAGCATATCACAATGGATTTTGTGGTAGGTCTTCCAACGACTCAGAAAGGATATGATGAGATATGGGTAATAGTGGACAGATTGACAAAATCTGCACACTTTTTGCCAATAAAGATTAGATTTAATCTTGATCAGCTGGCAAAATTATACGTTAAAGAGATCATCACAAGACATGGAATTCCAGTATCAATTGTATCAGATAGAGATCCGAGATTCACATCAAATTTCTGGAAGAGATTACAAGAATGCATGGGAACACAATTGAAGATGAGCACACCGTATCATCCTCAAACCGATGGGCAAAGCAAAAGAACGATCCAGACGCTTGAAGACATGCACTACAAGAAAAAGGTTCATCAGCGACCGCCTATCAGTGATTGCACGCAGTCGCTGATAGACGTCGCATAAAATCTAGTCGCGGGGATGCACATCAGCGACCACTATTAGCGACCGCCTCATCTGCGACCGATATGAGCGACCGAAATGACAAATTCGGTCTATAAGATGAGTCAGCATGGTCCCAACACACATACACAACAAGATAAACAACATACACAACAATATAAACATCCATCGTCCACCAACACATACACCAAACTAGTATATAAACCTTTAAAAACCAATTTGATTTAAATAAATACTTATGAACATTTCAAAACCTGTTTAAGTAACATATAAACATCCAAAGAATGAATATACAAGTACAAGCTTATACTATAACTACAAAACTAATCTAAAGTAGGTACGTCAAGCATCATCGCCTCCTTGATCACCCTTTAATTAACAAAATAATAAAACAAGTTACAAATATATACTAACTATGTTAATATTGGTATATTACGACAATATATACAATAAATGGATTTTATACCTCGTCGCTATCCCCATGTTGTGATGTTGCTGCTGCCGCTACTGCTTCAGCTAACTCCTCAGCACTCAGAGCCCCCAAATGCCCGCCCAATATCTTAAGAAGATCGTGATCTCGACATATAGCTCTCACACAGTCAGTCGGAGTATGAACAGCTGGATGGCTCGATGACTATGTAGACTGGGTAGAAGGGCAGCCTGAGCCACTGAAGGATGGGCGTCGTCGTTGTCCTTGACCTTTAATGTAGTTCTTCTTCACAACAGACGCCCTCTCCCACAACTCTTGATCAATAGTCGGACGTGGAGTGCCTTCAGGATAGCACTCATTCAATAAACGCTTATAAGTATCCTATCATCATGTTAACAATTAAATAGTTAAAAATAAATTTATTCTGTAAGCATTGATAAACAAGATCAAGTTGTTAAAATTTATTACCGCTATCTAGATAGCTTCAGGCAGACCATCACGGGTGGCCACGTACACATCCAGCCAATGGATAGGCTGACCTTGAGACTGAGACTCCTATACAAAAAATAGCATAATATTACTAAGTAAAAATGTGATATATTTTCTACAATTCATGATTGTAAACATATTAAAACTTGTAAATATGTACCATGGCAGTGATATGCTACAATTGTGAAATACTACTGCCCTTGTATGTCCCTTTAGCCTTTTAAGCCATCGGCACACCCGAGGATCATTAGTGGCAAGTAGTCTTTCATCTTTTCACCCAGCTCTCAGCTTTCCATTGGGCACACATATCAGCCCATATAGACTGGGTGCACCACTAGGGGCTATGCTCGTGCATGTAATCTTCTCTCTGGCCTGGATGGTCGATCTCGGCATTGTGAAGGGCTTTTTATCTTTCTTTGTTCAAATTGTCTTTGGTGCGGACCATGTACTTCTACCAGAATAATGTATGTATCACTGAAGCCTGCGCGTCCTCCCATCTATACCGTTTCTGCAAATAAAACAACAATAATAACATTACTAAATAATTATCCTTTGAATATTATATTAATATTATCTATCATAATTAAAAAAAACATACCTAAAATTCTGCCCAAACAACATCCTTATGGGCGATAGGTGTGCTCGCCCAGGTAATCACAAGTGTAGGCCAATTCTGTAAACACAATTGTGATATGCACTTGACGATCTTATTATCTGAAAAATCACTATAATATACAACATCAATTAGCATATATTAAAGCAATTTACATCTAAGTTATAATACTTATGAACATTTTTCAAACTTATACTTATAATACTTAAAAAAAATTCGCCAGAGTCTCCCCTACAATATAGACTAGCCACATGCACGATGGCATGCATTTATGGACGTTTCTAGGCACCTAAAACACAAACCAAGAGAAATATACAAATTTTCATGACACAAACCAAGAGAATCTTAAATGATATACTTGATTTTTTGTAGTCACACCCTCTTTATTAGGCCTAAACCGATCATGACTGCAAAAATGCACCTTGTCATCTGTTCATTTTCCTTATAAAACAACATGCAATCGTTGGGACATGCATCAATTTTTTGGTATCCAAGACCCAACTTCTTCACCATTTTCTTACAAAAGTAATAGTTACCAGGTAATTTCTCATCGTCAGGCAATATACTCTTAATGGCCTTCAAGAGCGACTCAAAACACTCATGGCTCATGTTGTGATCAGCCTTGATGTTAAGTAATGTCGCCACTGCAGACAATGTAGTGTGTTTGGTGCAACCATGCCACAATGGCTCGCTACTCTTGTCTAACAACTTAAAGAAGTCTCTGGCATCAGAATTCATAGGTTGCTCTCTGCCTTGCTCCCAATCAAAATCTGGCCCTGCAATATCATGAACCATTTCATTCATACGATGAGTACTACTTCCCGAATTGTGTACTTGTGTGATGCCACCATCTCTTCTCTGCCCATGTGCCCACCAGCATTCTTCGTAATTTCTCATGAACCCAGAAACAAGTAAATGATAGTTTACCATGTCTCTGTCCATATAATTTACATTCTTACACTTCAAACATGGACATCTTATCTGCGACTTACCATTCATACATTCCGGGTGACTATACGCATACTCCAAAAACACTTGGTAACCAGCTCTAAATTCAGCTGTACCACCTATCTGGGCACTTGACTTTCATCGTGCCATCCAACTACGGTCTGAATAGAGGTCCGTGATTCAACGGTACCTACTACAGACAACATGAGCTTACTAATCATATGACTTGAGCATACTTGTAACCATATGATTGACATTTCAGCATACTTGTAAGCATATGACTTGAGCATACTTGTAACCATATGACTTGAGCATACTTGTAAGCATATGATTAACATTTAAGCATACTTGTAAGCATATGACTTGAGCATACTTATAAGCATGTGATTATAACATTTAAGCATACTTGTAAGCATATGACTAGAGCATACTAGCCAGTAAGCATATGACTTGAGCATACTAGTAAGCACATAAATAGCTCGTTAATATTATAAATGATCGCAACTACCCGACCAATAAATTTTTTTTGCCAGAGTCTCCCCTATAATATGGACTAGCAACATGCACGACGGCATGTATATAAGGTCATTTCTAGGAACCCAAGACACAAACCAAGAGAAATATACAAATTCCCAATATAATAAGACCAAAACAATAACGATTGAATGCAAATTAAAGCAGTAAAAAGTTCAGGAGTATACTACAAATTCAGAGTTCCAAAAACTCGCGCTTTCATTTTTGCAAGCTTCTATCTTTACTTTACACATGAGCGCAATAATTAACTTACTTCTGATTAGGGCACTTATCTCTTAGTTCTTTATTCCATTGGAATGTGTGGTTGTTTATTTTCTGAAATGATCACCAAATACATTGAAGATCATTTCATTCCTTCCTCAATTAAATTTATTCAATCTAAATGGAATAGAGATGCCATCTTTTGGGGATACTGATTTTAAGCTGTTCAAAATGGGCAGGTGGTCTAATTGAGCAGTTTATAGAAATTAGTTGTATTTTTATAGTTTGCATTCTAGATAACTTTTGTTATACAAAAAAAACTCTCCTGTACAATGCAACCAATTTATACAACTGTCCAAATGAATGTTTCGATTAGTTTAGATCAGTTTTTCTTTTTAAGCTGTCCAACTGTCCAAATCTCAATCCTGATAGCCTAGCGATTAGCATAAACTGTCAAATCTCAATCCTTGATTTGTTACACTTGCAACTGCCATTTTATAGGATGAAATGAAGTAGTTCATTCAGAAATAATACTAAAAAGCCTAGTAAATCAATAAACCAACACCATTTTGGGTAAGGAGGAATAACAATTGATAAGACTACTAAAATTACCCAGCTGGTATTCTTCAAAATCCTACAAACCATAAAGGGGTCTCTTCCCAAAATCCCTATCTCATGTAAAAATCTACCCAGCATTACATGTAATCCGACTTCAACAAAATTAACATTTGCATCAAAGATTCAATATTTCAATCACACATTATCAATTAGATACTAAACTCAATCCTCTCGTAATATTTACCATATAATTTATGTTCAATGTAGGTATTTATGCCTTCATCTATGCACATATAGCAGATACATAATTCCATGCCAAGCAGTATGCAAGCAAAAAGCAATGACGATACACATATGTAAAAAATCAGTTCAGTTAAGAAAATTAGTCCCGAAGAAAAGAAAAAAAGTCAACATTCAAACAAAAAGTCAACGCCATTGTCAATTTAAACCAAAATAAAAATTAACAAAACACAAAATTCACATTTAAGTAAATTTAGCCCTAAACTGAAGAAACAAAAGGGTTTGTTTTCATCTTCCTTACTTGTCCCTTGTTTATATTAGAACTGGGATTCAATCCACACCCAAATACTTAGAACTGAAATTCAATCCACACCTAAATACAAGTAAATGCCTAATGTTTGAGAGACATTATACAGATGAGCATAACTCAAATCCCATTTGGAAATACATATATGAATTATAAGTAGAGAATTATCAGTATGTATGAGAGGAGAGAGAGAAAATATGTGGATGAGATCGGCTATGAAGAAGAAAAACCCACCGGTCGCGCGAGGAGTAGCGAACACCAATTGAAGGAATAGCAGCAACCAATTGAAGGAGTAGCAACACTAATCGCGCGAGGAGTAGCGAACTCTTCTCTTCTCTTCTCCCCCTTCTCCCTCTTCTCCTTCTTCTGTCGCCCTCTTTTTTTTTTTCTTTCTGCTGAGTCGATAGAATGCCTGAGCCTGAATCTGTTTAAGAAGATCAGCAAAACCACGCAAAAAACCACGCCAGGGTTTCATACCAAATTTTTGGGGGGAAAATTCATATCAGCGACCGATCAGTGACCGCATGCGGTCGCTGATATCTACTAGCGACTAGAATTTATCTTGGTCGCAAATAGCGGTCGCTAACACTATTATCAGCGATCGGATATGCGGTCGCTGATATTATTGGTCGTAGATAGGCCTTTTTTTTGTAGTGATGCTCAGAGCGTGCATCATGGATTTCAAAGGAAACTGGGATGATCATCTACCGTTGGTGGAATTTGCATACAACAACAGTTACCACGTAAGCATTGGTATGCCGCCATACGAGGCGTTATACGGTAGAAAGTGCAGAACCCCACAATGCTAGGATGAAGTTGGAGAACGTCAACTGTTAGGCCCAGAACTGGTTTAGCAAACCGCTGAAGTAGTCAAACTCATCAGAGCAAGATTGGTAGCTGCTCAAGATCGACAGAAAAAATATGTTGATCAACACAGACAAAGTCGTGAATTTGAAGCAGAAAGTTTCGTGTTCCTGAAAGTCTCTGCTTGGAAGGGGAAGATTCATTTCGGCAAGAAAGCCAAGCTTAGCCCGAGGTTTATTGGACCTTTTGAAATTCTATGCAGAGTGGGAGAGGTGGCTTACGAGGTAGCTTGACCTCCAGAATTAGAGCATGTGCACAATGTTTTTCATATGCCAGTGTTACGTCCGTATAAACCCGATTACAAACATGTAATTTAGTATGAACCGTTGAAGTTCAGTAAAGATTTGTCTTACACAGAGATTCCTATCCAGATAGTCGACAGGAAAGAACAAGTGCTCAGGAATAAAGTGATACCTTCTGTGAAGGTGATATGGAGGAACCATAACGTCGAAGAGGCTACGTGGGAACTCGAATCTGATATGATGAAAAATTATCCTGAGTTATTTGTTTAGTCTGTGTCTTCGATTCTGGGGACAGAATCTTTGTAAGTAGGGGAGAATGTGACGACTTGATTGTTTGAATTGTGATTCTGGGGACAGAATCCTTGTAAGAAGGGAAGGATGTAACGATCTGAAATTTTAAAGTGTAATTTTAAATATTTATTTAAATATATAAATATTTATTTGAGGTGTTTATTGTTAAATAAATAATTATTGATGTGTTGGTCGTTAATAAATATTTGTAAATCTTAATTTATTAGATAAATTTCTAATTAAATTGATTTATAATTTAGAGAATTGTGGTATAACATGAGATGTTATATTATTGTTTTGATTTAATAATTTAGATGATATGTTAAATTGTTAAATAAAGTTATAATGAAAATTATAATTTTGTGATATTTGTTAAATGGCTATATTTAATTAAAATATAATATGTGATTAATTTAATGGGTTAATGTTGGATATGAAAATAATATGTGATTATAGTTTATAAACTAAAGTGTTTATTAAAATAAATTAAAAAGGGTTTAAATTAGTTTTTTGTCAAACAAGGCTTAAGTATTTTAATTCTTTAAAATTTTAAATGGTTTGTCAAACAAGCCTTATGGCTTTTGATATTTCTACTTTTTGAAATTTAAAATAAATAATATAAATAAAATAAAATAAATAATAAATATAATGTATTTATGTTATAGACGTTATTTTGATAACTGATGATGGCTATTAAGGCTATTACAGTTTGTGTTATTTTATGTTACGCATTCTATTTCTTTCAAGTGTGAGAGTACTTAGTTCTGAGAAATTGAGAACTTGAGAGGTTAGCAGAGAAAATTGAGAGAGAGTTACGAATTTTCACAGTAAGTTCAAGTGATTAGCAATGTTTGCATTTGCAGTTGAAGGTATGTTTTACAACTTTAATATTATAAGCATATATATGAATATTACGACAACAATTTTCATACTCTGTGAATTTCAAATTGTTGAATTGTTGCTATATTATGGGATTACTTGTGATTATATGAGTATATGATAACTGGAGATTTTGTCTTAAACGAGAAATTCTTGCTAATTTCGGATATCTGTAGAAATTTTGTCAGTATATATATGTTTTCATATGTAATCATGTATGTATCAGTTTTAGTAGCCAATTTGTATGTAAAACTATAAATTGAAGCTTGTGTATGTTAGTTCTATGTGATACGAGCATAACGTAATTTGAATGGACTGATTTAGCCAACTAATGAATTCATAGTGTTGCTTTTTAGAATGAATATCAAAAATGGAGTTTTATATGAAAAACATGAATTTTGAGAAATTAAAATATCGTTAGTTGGTGTTAAATTGTTCCAATTGGTTGTAAATGTGATCAATCATGTTTATGATTGTGGTATATTTATTTTACGTGTTAATTTCACTATTTGGTGGATGAAATTTGTGTTTGTTGGGCTAAAGTCGGCTACTGTTCATTAGCCTCTCTGCGTCTGTCTCGAACAAATAGTAGCAATTGCCACTTGATCCCAAGCCTGTATATGTGACTTACCTTACCATACCACAGTTTGAGATTCGACTTACATTATTGTTATCGATCTTGGGATAGCATCATGGTATGGCCTGAAATTGTGTTAGCATGTTAAATGTGTAATGTTAAGGATAACATAACATAGTGAATTGGGGTTAGTAAGTTCAAAGTTGTAAAAATGTTTAGTAAGTCGAGAACGTGTTATGTTGCAAGTTAGCTGGACAATGAACGTTAGTTAAGTGTTGCAAAGTAGAACACTTAGATTTTCTGAAATGTGAATGGTAATGATCTTGTTATGATATGTTGGCATATCTAATAGGTATTGTGGTTCTAAAATTATGTGTAGGTGATCGTGAGTTTAATTTTATAGCTTACGCTCAAGGAAAGTTTTCTGACTCTATATTTACATTGAGCAAGTTTCTAAACTTCTCTTTTTACATTGAGCAAGCCTTTTATCCTTACATTTATGTTGAACTAGTTCTTACTTTAAAGTTTTGTTAAACGAACTATTGTATTCTTAATCATGATTTGAACAATCTAGCTATGACATTATTGTATTCAACCAAGTTTGAAGTCCAATACTTATTGATGCATTTTAACTTGTTTATTGTTAGACAAGTTTCATTATTTTTATTCGAATATTATGAATGCAGTTTTCTTGAATTCTAATTTCAAATGTTGAATCATTATAATTCATTTACTTGTCACAAGTCATTCTCATGATAAGTGAGCTTTATTTTCAGCTTACTATTACTTAATGTTTATTCAATAATTCATAGTCCTAGCTTTATTTTATTCAAGCAAGGTTTATTATTATCATTCAATACTTATGCTTTGTAGTTGTTTCTAAGCATGAGATCAAGTATAGACAGTTGCTTACACTTATTAATTGTTTCATATTATTATTGATAAACGGTTGTATTATCAAACACTATTGATTCAACTAGCCCTCTAGTTGATGTTCGTTAAACTTCAAATTACCCTTGAAAGCTTATCCAAACCAAACTTTCTTTGGTGCGGACTTATACTCTAAATACTAAGATGAACAACCCTATATCAGGGGATTATTTTAGAGCTACGTAATAGCATTAAAATGTTTGTGCAATACATAGTACAAATGGCTGATCACCTGGAGTATGGAATGATGGTCCATATAGTTGTTTAGACTGTTAAAGGTTATAGTAAAAACACATGTAAACCTAGGACATAGATGATGATTATAGTATTCTAGACTGTTAAAGGATAAAGTAGAAATACTTGAAAACCTAGAATAGAGTTCATGATCTTATGACCCTCAGTTATGTTTATTCTATATTTTGGATTTCAGTTCCTGATTATCATTGTTAGAGTACTATCCAGTTTTTGATGAGCCTATTTGTTGGCATATATTATTGTTACTCTCCTGTTGATCCATTATTATATCCAGTGAGCAATTGCTTTGCTCACTCTTGCATATTTATAAACTCATTGCAGCTAAAGTAGAGAAGATAGATGAACCTTCGAATAGCAAAGGAAAGGGAAAATTGTACAAGTGATGCTGATTTGTACTTTTATTTATAATGATGATCTCAGACTTTTTAATAATGATGTAATGTAATAATTTAATTTCGCACTTAAATGATGTTTTAAGGTTAATAACCTGGGATGATTTTGAAGTAATTGATGTAACAATTTTTGAAGGGAGGATTATGGTTTAAATAATATTTTATTTAGGTAGATAGTATGATTGTATGGATAGTGAGCACTAAATCTTGTGGGAATAAAGTACCTAGATTTGGAGGTGTCACAGTTGTTGTTCATCTTCGTCAGAATCACTTGGTGGAAACCTCGGCATTGGTCCGGGCTGCTGATATGGAAATTGGGTTGCCGGGTTGAAGTTCTGAAGGGTTGTGTTGAGTGCGGCGAAAGATGCATTCATAATATCAAACATATGATCTTGCCTCATTACCAATCGCTGCATTTCCTGCCGTGCTACTTTGCTGTGCGCATTCATTTGATTTTGAAAATCAGGAAACTGAGGACAGGATATGGCCTCGACCTACAGTACCTGCTCGACCCCTTGATCTCCCATTGCTTCATCATCATCCCCCGATGTCTCTGTAGCATCAACTTCGTCTTTCGAAGCCAAAGGAAAAATAAAGCCCAGACCACGTGGATGTGACTCGCCACCTGCCCATACGGAATACCGCGCTATCATCCTAGAATCAAGCAACGCAAGCGGAATTTGCGTGGGCTCATCGTCGAACCATCTCACCCCTGCATTGCGACACAACCCACAAATAAGTGATGGGTGTGGCAAGCCGCCTGAAAAATTTCCACGTAAACACCAGCGAATAGAGAAACAAATAATGGCCCCGACATCGATAATGAAATCTTGCACAATGGCGTACAACAGTATCGCCTTCTCTTTGGCGACGTTTGAGGTATGATGGGATGGAAGCAATTTAGCGCAATGGAATGCGTACCAGATTTTTCCATACCGGCTAAGGTCCTTGCTATGGAACACGGTGCCTCCCTTCCGACCTTTCATCCAAGATGTTCTCGGCTTTGTCATCTCCGTGATTATAGCATCATAGTCCGGATCAGAATTTCGTAGATGAGCATAATGGCAGTGGCGAGGTACCCACAGTTGATAGTAGGTGTTGATTGCATCGACACTAAACGGAACCAACTGACCTCGAACAAACGCGTGGAATGGTTCTTTGTCCTTAGCGTTTGCATAGAATTCCTTGACAATGTTGACCACAGCGGGTTTTGGCTCTTTTGTGAATTTCGTCCACCCCTTTTGATAAATTTGAGGCATCATCTCCCCATCGTTAGGATCCGGTGCCAACCCCCGCTCCGGTGTAAGGGCTTTGGTTATCATGTAGTCATCTCATACTGGCAAATGGCAAAGACTCTCAATTTTCTACGATCGAAGGTTTGGGTTGGTTGAGATGGCCGTGAACTCTCTCCTCTTTGGCATTTAGAAGATGATTGTGAAGCCATGATTTCTCTCTAGTGCTTGACTTGCCTTAGCTCTCCCCCAAACTTTTCAATTTGCTCCTCTCTAGCTCTCAGGTGTCCTCTATGGATGCCTTATATCAATTGTTGTGAGAAATATGGTATGAGATGTAGTAATATATATAGAGGATGTGGAATGAGGTCTATTGGTGGATTGAAGAGGTGGGGAGAAGTAATGGAGTATTGGAAGTAGTGGGGTAAAACTGAGTGTAGTGGGTAGTAGATGGAGTTATGAAGTAGTGGGGAAGTGGGAAAGTGGTGTATTGTTGGGAAGGGCAGAAGCCTGCGTGTAACTGCCAGAATCAGTTAAGTTCCAGGACCCCTGCCCCGGCGGAGGTACTAAGCTTGAAAAGCCCGCCCCGACGGGCATGTTTGATGTTAAAATTCTGGGGACCCCCACCCCAGCGGGGGTTGTAGTGCAAAAGGAGCCCGCCCTGGCGAGCATGCCTACTCACCATATTATCCTTTGTTCATCCTGCATGATGCAAAATATGAGAGTTAATGAGTTGTTGATAACATGATGCATTATGGAGAGATTAACGAGACTTTTAATGTATGATACTACCTAATATTTTAATGAAAACTATATTGTAACGACTATGAATGAAAAATACGAGAAATAAACTAGAGATTGGGCTGCCTCCAATTAGCGCTTGATTTTAAGTTGTTCAGCCTGACTATTTCCTGTTCATGTTGTTTCCGCCAATGTGATGGCGATCACATTAGTGTTAACTTCTCCAACCCAATAATGTTTTAGACGCTGACCATTGACCTTGAATGATTCTAACGGATTGCGACTGTAGAGTTCAACTGCGCCATGAGAGAATACTCGCTTGATAGTGATTGGTCCCGACCATCTTGACTTAAGCTTTCCTGGGAACAATCGCAGCCGTGAGTTGAACAAAAGGACGGATTGTCCCGGCTCGAATGTTCGATGTATAATTTTCTGGTCGTACCATCTTTTTACTTTTTCCTTGTATATTTTGGAGTTCTCATAGGCGTGAAGGCGAAATTTGTCGAGTTCATTCAATTGAAGTAGTCTTTTTTCCCCTACAGCTGCTTGATCAAAATTGAGTTTTTGAACTGCCCAATAAGCCTTATGCAGTAGCTCGACCGGTAAATGACATGCCTTTCCATACAGTAGTTGGTATGGTGACATCCCGATTGGTGTTTTGTATTCAGTCCGGTATACCCATAATGCATCATCAAATCGAAGCGACCAATCTTTTTGACTCGGATTCACCACTTTCTCTAATATCTTTTTAACTTCTCTGTTTGATACCTCAGCCTGTCCACTTGTTTGAGGGTGATAAGTTGTAGCCACCTTATGGTTGACCCCATATTTGGCCAAAAGAGCTGTAAAGGACTTGTTGCAGAAGTGACTACCTTCGTCACTGATTATTGCTCTCGGCGTGCCAAACCTTGTGAAAATATTCTTCTGCAGAAATTTGAGGACCACCTTGGCATCGTCGGATGGTAGTGCTACAGCTTCAACCCACTTCGATATGTAATCCACTGCGAGTAGAATATACTGATTATTCAAAGATGTCGGGAATGGCCCCATGAAATCGATACCCCACACATCAAATATTTCTACCTCCAGAATCGTTTGTAAAGGCATCTCATTCCGTTTCGAAATGTTGCCCACCCTTTGACACCTATCGCATTGTTTGACAAAATGGTGGGCATCCTTAAATAATGTGGGCCAATAAAACCCAGATTGCAACACCTTCGTTGTTGACCTCTCACTCCCATAATGTCCTCTATACGCAGATGAGTGACACTCATGCAGAATATTCTTCACTTCACTATAGGGGACGCACCGTCTAATTATTTTGTCGGCGCACTGCTTGAACAAATATGGTTCGTCCCACATGTACCATTTCATGTCATGAAGAAACTTCTTTTTTTTGTTGTCTTGTGAGGTCAGGTGGTAGAATGTTGCTCACAAGAAAATTTGCATAATCCCCATACCATGGAATCTCTGCAGAAATCCCAAACAGTTGCTCATCTGGGAATGACTCATTAATTTCACATCTGTCGTCTTTCACTTTCCCTTGGTTTTCCAACCTAGACAAGTGATCGGCTACTTGGTTCTCCATCCCCTTTCTATCCTTTATTTCTAAGTCAAACTCTTGAAGTAGGAGAATACATCGGATAAGGTGGGGCTTAGCATCTTTTTTCGCTATCAAGTATCGAATCGCCGAATGGTCTGTGTAGACAATAACCTTAGTCCCGATCAAGTAAGCCAGGAATTTGTCAAACACATACACCACTACAAGCAATTCCTTTTCTATAGTTGTATAGTTCATTTGAGTCTCTGTGACTGTTTTTCTTGCATAGTATATGGCGTGAAACACCTTCTCTCGGCGTTGGCCCAAAACAGCCCCAACTACGTAGTCACTCGCATCACACATTAGTTCGAATGGTATGTTCCAATCTGGTGCAACAATCACGGGGGTTGTAGTTAATTTCTTTTTCAATAATTCAAACGCTGACTTGCATTCCTCATCAAAACTGAAAGTAGCATCCTTCTCTAAAAGACTGCATAGAGGTTTTGCAATTTTAGAGAAGTCTTTTATGAACCTCCTGTAGAACCCTGCATGTCCCAGGAAACTCCTAATACCCTTAACTGAGCTCGGAGGAGGCAGTTTCTTTATTGTTTCCATCTTTGCTTTGTCAACCTCCAATCCTTGAGCCGATACCTTATGGCCCAAAATTATGCCTTCTTCAACCATGAAGTGGCATTTTTCCCAATTAAGTTCGTATCCTTACATCACTGCAACACCATGACCAGATTCTTTAAACAAATATCAAAGTTGTCCCCATAGACCGAAAAGTCATCCATGAAGACTTCAACATTTTTCTCCACCATATCTGAAAAATGGCCATCATACACCATTGGAAAGTCGCAGGTGCATTGCATAACCCTAATGACATCCTCCTGAATGTAAATGTGCCGTAAGGGCACGTCAATGTCGTCTTTTCTTGATCCTCCGGAGCGATGACTATCTGGTTATAGCCCGAGTACCCATCCAACAAACAGTAATATGAATGTCCCGCCAATCTATCCAACATTTGATCAATAAAGGGCAGTGGGAAATGGTCTTTTTGGGTTGCCTTGTTCAATTTTCTATAATCCATGCACACCCTCCAACTTGTTACTATTCTAGTTGGTATTAACTCGTTGTCCTCATTCTGCACCATAGTCATTCCTCCTTTTTTCGGCACGCATTGGACCGGACAAACCCACTTACTGTCGGAAATTGGGTAGATGATACCGGCATCTAACAACTTCAAAATTTCCTTCTTCACAACTTCCTTCATGATAGGGTTAAGTTGTCGTTGTTTCTCCACCGTTGGTTTTGCCTCATCTTCCATCAAAATCTTGTGCATGCAAAATGAAGGGCTAATTCCCTTTATGTCCGCAATCGTCCACCCAATAGTTGATTTGTGTTCCCTAAGTACCCTCATCAACTTTTCTTCCTGCAATTCGTTAAGTGCAGCTGAAATAATAACAGGTAAAGAATTTAAATTGCCTAAATACACATACCTGAGGTGTTTAGGGAGTGGCTTAAGTTCCAACTTTGGCGGCTCTTCCAATGACGATTTCAATTTTTTTGCGGCTATTTCCTCCGTGTGTAACGGTTCAAACGGTGTTCTGAATCTGGAAACTCGTGGCAATGAGTCTAGCATTTGTAAGTAATCCACAAATTCCAAATTATCAAACTCTTCATCCCCCAATAAAGTTATTTTTAACGGATCGTTGACCAAACTCTTGCTCATATCTTAACTGATGATTTGCTCAATTAAATCCATCCGAAAACATTCTTTCTCATCTGTTGGGAATTTCATGGCCTTGAACACATTAAATTTTATTTCTTGATCTTGGACCCTCATAGTCAGTTCTCCTTTTTGTACATCTATGAGTGTCCTACCAGTGCCCAAAAATGGTCTCCCTAGGATAATTGGGATGTTCTTGTCCTCCTTAAAATCCAGAATGATAAAGTTCGCGGGGAATATAAACTTATCCACCTTCACCAAAATATCCTCTACTATGCCTCTCGGATATGTGACTGACCCATCTGCCAACCGCAATGAAATATTCGTAGGTCTTGGCACGAGCAAACCCAATTCTGTGTATACTGACAATGGCATAAGGTTTACACTTGCCCCTAAATCACATAAACACTTGCTAAAATGCATGTTTTCGATCGTGCATGGGATAGTGAAACTCCCCGGGTCCTTAAGTTTTGGTGGTAATTTTTGCTGTAATACTGCACTACACTCCTCTGTTAGTGCAACTGTCTCAAAATCTTCCCAATTATTCTTCCTTGACAGAATCCCTTTCATAAATTTCGCATAGCTCGGCATTTGCTCTAGGACTTCTGTAAATGGGATATTAATCTGGAGTTTCTTGAACACTTCTAAAAACTTTGTGAATTGTTTGTCTAATTTCTGTTTTTGGACCCTCTGCTGAAACGGTGGTGGTGGATAAACAATTTGCTTCTTGTTTAGCTTTATTTCCTCACTCTGCTTATCCTCACCCTTGCTTCCTTCAATCACGTTACTATCATCAACTTTTTCATCTGGAGTCATTGAATTTTCTGCATTAGTACCCTCGAGATGTTTTCCACTCCTCAATGTAATTGCCTGACACTATTCATGGTTACCCTTCGGATTTCTCTCTGTATCACTTGGTAGGGTCTCTTGTGGCCTGTTATTTACTGCTAAGGCTATTGCTTGAGTTTTCATTACTTCCTCATTACTCGTTATATACTTCGACACCAATTCCTCAAAATCTGATTTCCTTTTATGATGTTGAGCAGGTTGTTGGTTAGTCTGAAACCCTAGGGGATATGACTATCGTGGAGCTTGATGTTGCTGATTATTGTTCCATGAGAAATTTGGATGATTCCTATTCCCTTGATTGTACGTATTCTGGTATGTATTCTGCGGAATTCTGTTATAATTTCCCACAAACTGCACAGATGTTGGATTAATCGCGCATTAATCTGTTGGGTGCTCTCCCGCGCATAACTCACATATAGCTGCCACTTGTTGTGCTTGTTGTGCCTGTACCCCTGTCATAGAATCCAACTTTTTTGAAAGTGCAGAAATCTGTGCTTGTATAGTTGTCACACCATCCACTTCTAACACCCTAGCTGCCTTTGCCTATGTCATTCTAGCGGTGGGCCACTGGAAGTTATTAGCCGCCATGGTTTCAATCAAATCGTAGGCTTCCTTATAACTCTTGGCCATGAATGCTCCGTCCGACGCTGCATTAATACTTATTCTAAGATTCCCATGTAGTCCGTTGTAAAAAGTGTTCATTTGCAACCACTTTGGCAATCCATGATGTGGGCATTTTTTGAGCAATTCTTTATATCACTCCCATGCCTCATATAACGACTCCATATGTTGTTGTTCAAACATCGTTATCTCGTTCCTCATCTTTGCAGTTTTTGCTGGTGGGAAGAATTTGGCGAGGAATTTTTGAGCTATGTCTTCCCATGTAGTGATTGATCCGGGTGATAGAGAATGCAACCAACTCTTCGCCTTGTCCCGTAAAGTGAATGGGAACAAGCGAAGTCTAACCGCATCATATGACACCCCATTGTACCTAAAGGTGTCGCAAATCTCCAGAAAGCTAACTAAATGTTCATTCGGATCGTCATTTGCCAATCCCCCAAACTGAACTGAATTCTAAATCATTTGAATCGTTCCAGGCTTGATTTCAAATGTGTTAGCAGCTATTGCGGGCCTAGTGATGCTTGACTGCAGTTCAGTCACCTTGGGTGTGGTGAAATCCCTTAACGCTTTCTGATCTTCGGCTGCCATTTCCTCTTCCTTCTCAGATGTTTCAAATTCTTGCCTTGCTTCCTTGATCCACTTACTCAACCTCTGAAACCTTTTCTCAATGTCGTCCTCAAAAGGTAGCAAGTCTGGATTTTTGGACCGAGTTTGCATAAACTGCTTCAAACACCTGAAATAGAAGGAACAAAACAAAAATAAAAATGTCTAAGTAAAACTGGATTAATTATACTGATATTCTAAAACATTTAAGATTTATACTAAATTGTCCCCAGCAATGGCGCCAAAAACTTGTTAGGTAAAATTTAATTACGCACAACACGCACATATACGTGGTCAACAAGTAATAGAGTGATGAGTAGAGTATCGTTCCCACAAAGACTAACTAGCAATAATCTTAACTTACAATTACCACTTACCTATTAATCCTAATTTTATTAAACCAATTAACTCAATAATTAAAATTAAAGACTCTAAATTAAAGAATAATTGAACTGTCACAAAACAATCACGAATATCAAAATCTGGAATTTTTAAATAATTAATGGAGATTTAGACTTATGATTTCACCTTAAGCTTCACTCTGATGTTAACACCTTTATTCCAATTCAATTCACTATCCCAGTTTATTAATCAAGAACACAAACGTAGTATTAACCACCTCTCGATGCACTAATATCGTATTAACATAAATCCACAATTAAGATAAAAACAAGTTAAACACCTTAATTAACTAATTCACTATATCTCTATGTGAATTACAATTAAAGAAGGTTTAAGATTAAGTTCTCTATCCGATTACATGCGATGTCAAGCATATCTCTACCTTAACATTCATCAAGATTCTGCTATTCACAAAATTCATGAACACATGCTATATTAATTAGGTCTAGATTTGAATATCCTCTCTCGATTCCATACAAATCCACAAAGAATTGTTGATCAGACAATTCATAAATTCAAGCTCAAATCAATATAGATAAACTGGAAATAGATTATTGTAATGGAAATCAAAGTTTACAAAATCATCGTTTCACTTAAAGATCCATTATAAGCCTAAAAAATGAATTAGTTCATCATAAACGAAATAAACACTGAATAAATCATAGAAAACATTCTATCAATTACAAATAATAGCCTAAGATGAAGAATATTGAAAAACACCCTTCTCGTAGCCTAGAATCGCAATCGTCTCAAAAATCTCTTCGAAATACTCCTCCACAGCTTGCCTAAAAAAACTGAGCTTTATCTTCGTAATATGCCTTGCGTGTTATTGAATTTCTTGTTAATTCAGTAAATAGATGTCCAACACACAAGTCCCAGCCGAAAAATCTCCATCAAGTAGAGTCCATGTGTAATTCAATCTGTTAAAAACCAATTCCGGCAAGAGTTTCAATCAAAACATAACACAGCACAGTCGACACTCCCCCGCCTCGGCAGGGGCTCATGAGTAAAACAAGTTTCGCCCGTGGCACCCTTCTCGTTCAAACGATATGAAGACCCCTCCCGACGGGGTTTATAGCCAAATACACCCGCCCGGTGGGCTACCTTTTCGCTAATCGATAAAGAAGACCCCGAATCTCGGAGGGTATACAATATAAACATGCGCCTTACGTGGGTGTAATCTGCTAACTAACTTGCTGAACTTCATGGCTTTTTCCAATTTTACTCCAATTGACTTCAAATTATCCCAAATGACTCCACATATCCGTTAAATGCCACAACAACCATCCTACACATGAAATAACATAAAACAAGTAAAAACGAACATGATCACAAGATTTTAGCAATAATTACGCATGAAATGGACATTTATTCGCGTATATAAAATCCACTTATCATGACTCAGATGAAGAAATAGCCATGATGTCAAGAAGACTCAAAGGGCTACTACAAAGGAAGAATAAGAGAAGAAATACTTTCAATTCAAATAAACTCAAAGCAAAGCAAGCTGAAGAGACGTGCTTCGAATGTGAACGTCCTGGTCACTTCAAGAAAGATTATTTTCAATTAAAGAACAAAGGGAAGACAAACTACAAAGACAACAAGAAGAACAAAGCCCTTGTGACTTGGAGTGATGAGGAATCCGAAATGGAGATCGATGCTAAAGACGAGATAGCACAAGTATGCTTTGTGGGAATTGAAGGTGAATCTAATCAGGTATGTTTCAAGGCAAGAGTTCCATCTCAAAAATGGATTCTTGATAGCGGATGTTCTCGGCACATGACAGGTGATAAATCAAAATTTGTAGAACTAAATATTAAGAAGAAGAATAGAGCGGTCACGTTTGGAGACAATAAAACTTGCGAGATAATTGGAAAAGGTAAAATTGGTAATGGCATGGTAAGTATAAATAATGTGCACCTCGTTAATGGTCTTGAATTCAATTTAATTAGTATTAGTCAATTAATGGATAATGGCCATCAAGTTAACTTTGAAAAAGATAAATGCATAATATTTCATGGTACTAACAATACTACTCTAGTTGCACAAAGAGAAGGAAATATATATACTCTTGATTTTGAGCTACAGGATGAAGAACTATGTCTTACTTCAGTACAAGATGAAGCTTATCTATGGCATAAAATGATGGGACATGTTCACATGGACGTAATCAAGAAATTATCCTCAAAGAATCTCGTCAAAGTGTTTCCAATAATCAGGTTTAAAAAGAAAGGAATATGTATTCCTTGTCAACTGGGAAAACAAGTAAGAACTTCTTTTACGACAAAGAATATAGTAACAACCTCTTCTCCTTTGCAACTACTTCATCTTGATTTATTTGGACCGGAAAGATATTCAAGTATTAATAGTAAATTTTATGCATTTGTCATAGTTGATGACTTTTAAAGATACACATGGGTATTATTTTTGAGAACTAAGGATGAAGCATTTAAAGAATTTGAAAAATTAATAAGGAATCTTGAAACTAAGTATAGCTACAAACTTATTAGAATTAGAAGTGATCATGGTACTGAATTTCAAAAAGATTTTATAACTTTTTGTGATCAAAGGGGTATTAGCCATGAATTTTTAGCCCCAAGGACTCCTCAATAAAACGGGGTGGTGGAAAGGAAGAATAAGACTCTACAAGAGACGGCAAAAACTCTACTGTAAGAAAGTAAGCTTCCAAAGAAATTTTGGGCTGAAGTAGTAAGTACATCATGTTATGTTTTAAATAGAGTACTCATTCGTCCTATTATTTTAAAAACACCTTATGAGCTTCTAAATAATAAAATTCCAAACATAAGTTATTTCAAAGTGTTTGGTTCTAAATGTTTCATCTTAAATACAAGTGATAATTTGATGTTAAGTCATATGAAGGAATATTCATTGGTTATTCTCAAAATAGTAAGGCTTATCGTATTTTCAATATTAGAAAATCATGTGTAGAAGAGTCTGTTCATATCACTTTTAATGAAACTAACAATGTTTGTGACGCCCCAAAAATAGGTATACATCACCCATCTTGAGTCTCCAAATACATGGTACAAAATTTAAATATAACTTAATTATACAACTGTCGTGTAAAATATGACAAAACATAATCTGAGAGTTTTAAAACGAATATTGTCATCTAGACAATATCCACACTCAAATTCAATCTTATTACAATTATTATCACACTATTTCACAGAATAGTGAGGACTACTAATGCAACCATTTGGATCGTTAATCCATTCCCCGACTAGTCCCAGCTATATTCTCATTTTTTGAAGAGAACAGTGAAAGAAAGGGTGAGCTCAACTAGCCCAGTAAGAAATATTATGACTAAGATAATGCAGAATAAATTATCCTTAGCCTTCAACAGTATAACAAATGATAGAATATAATAGACAACAAGTTTTAGATCAACAACTACAGCGGAATAAGCAATCCATTAGAAGAGTCGAGTAGAGCATGATATCTACTATCTTCTATGATTTAAAAAGTTTATCATCAATTTTATCGCTGAGACTCAGCTTAATAAATAATCCACGTCATCGAATCATCCCTGCACTACGGGCCAAGGATATTCTTTAGTATCACGGCCACGAATTATCCATGCACTACGGGCCAAAGATAATCGTGTATTCATCAACGGTCATGATCATGCCATAAAATAATTCATGCCGAAGAGAATCCATGGCCATAATCATACCAAAAGCTATCCATCAATGCACTACGGGCCAATGAGGACTTTTACCACATCATTTGTAACATTACGGTCATGATTATACCGAATAATCCCTGGTCATAATCATACCAAGTCCATCTATGCACTACAGGCCAAAGATGACTTTCATAACAATATAAGCATGAGGATGATGACAATGACATAATAATTTAATAAAACAAGTTTAAGGATAAATTTTAACGATTTATAATTTAATTTATCCAGAAATCAATAACGTCCAAATTGTCAACATGATACTACTTTGTGGAGTAAAATTCAAGAATAATATTGTAACAAAAAATAATTTAGACCAAAAACGAATCAATTTTTATCATGAATAGTACCCCGAGTGAATAATACTCGAGTGAATAGTACCCCGTGAATAGTACTTCGAGAATAGTAACCCTGTGAATAGTACTCTGGCACGAAAAAGTTAAAACTTATCAAGAATGCTCAAAATAATATTTCCATGAAAATATACTGGATGAAGCGTAAATATCAAGGATATTCTACTAATTTCATGGAGTATAGAAGCCAAAACTTTAACAAAATGAGTATAGAATTCGAAATCTGAAATGAAATAATATTACTTACATACTATAGAATATGGAAGAAAATATTATTTCAAGCGAATACTGAACAAAAATAACATCCCTTACGAATATTAAACGAAAATAATATTCATTGCGAATATTAAACAGAAATAATATTCATTACGAATATTAAACAAATATAATATTTCTGGCGAATATTGAACGAAATAAAATTTCTTATGAATATTGAACGGAAATAATATTCATACGAATACGAAAAATAATATCTCTTCAGAATGTGAAATAAATAATACCCCTTACGAGTATTGAAAGAAAATAATTCTCATCATGAATACGAAAGAAATAATACCCATTGCCTTAAAAAGAAGAGTATTCCGACTGGTAGGGGCGGAGATATTCTTGAAGAAAACTTTCACTATTTTCTACACTCAAAGCTTTCTAAAACTCGAAAGAAATACGCTCAATATTATAGAAGAAGAATTCTTTGATTCTGGTGTGATTTTCAATTCTAACTAAGCATCCTATTTATAGGAGAATATAAAGGATACTATTTAGAATTTTTCACGGACTGCACAGTTGTTAGAAATCACGGACACAACTTTTTAAGCCATCCATTGCTTTTTCTTTGTCCGTGATTCCCCCTCCCCCACCAAAACATTTAGCATATATATAACATCAGTACCCCCACCAAAATAAAAGCTCTAAAAAATCCAAAAACAAAAATAGCAAGATTACTCTAAGTCTGGGCCAATTCTAAATCATTAGCCTAAAATAATAGCAAAAACACTTTAGTAAAAATCACCCCATGCAATTATCAAATAACTAATTGTCAAGTGGTGGAGGATGTCCACCATATACACTATAGTCCAATATTTCATATTAATTCCACAAAAGTATTAGTTTTCTAAGTTAAAAGAGAGTGAAACAGTATAGCAGAATGTAGGTGAAAAAAGAACATGCACATACGCGCACTTTATTATATATATATATATATATATATATATATATATATATATATATATATATATATATATATATATATATATATATATATCTTGAATAACTATTTACAAATTAGTTTGAAAAATAGGAAATTGGAGGGTCCAAATAATAAGCCAATTTACAACTAAAACTTCATAAAAATCACCTCAATATTTTTAACAATATTTATCATCATTATTATAATTCGCAATAGTTAACAACCAGGTCGTTTCCAGTAAAGAGGGGGCTTTCCAATAAGAATTTCTCCTTATTGGTGTGCAATTAGGTGACCAAACCTCTCCTTGACAGAACTTCTAGACATTGTCAATATTGCAAATAATAATCTGAATAACTTTATTGTCTCAATTATTGATTTAATAATATATAAAATATCGACAATAATTGAATCAAATAACGTGAGATACTATGCAGTAATTACTATAGCAATAATTGAACAAAATTGAGTGACTTCTCACGTAAGCATCAATAATCAATACAGGTGCTACTTATGCAACCACGCCAGACATCGCATTTCTTTAACACCGATTATTTCAACAGTTTAACGTTAAAACTTTAGCTGTTATTTTTATAAAAATATATTTTTGTCATTTTCTCAATCCGATAATAATTCCGTTGTGGGGTCCACCAATGATTGTGCCATCGTACGAATATTCCCTGTTAAAATGAATATTCCCCTACCAATCAAATATTTTATAACAACTTGCTTACTTTGCAAAATTTATAAATATTACCCACAACTATAACATTATCTCAAATCCACACCATAATGTTCAAAAAAAAAAAATTCGAGAAAACTAAATCTTTATTCATAAAATTTGGGGTCTTACAATGTTCTTCCAAAAGAAAGTGAAGATGATGCAGGAAATTTGGAGATAGTTAAGAATTCAGCAAACCAAAAAGAACAAAATAGGAGATCGAATTAACAGTTTCAGGAAACTAAAATTGATAACCAGCATGAACGTGAACCTGAACATTTGCAAGATGCTGAAGATTTATCTCATGATCAAGAGGAAGTTATACTTGATATCCAAATGCCAAAAATAGCTAGATATATCAAGAATCATCCTCCGAAGAATATTATTGGAGATATCAACAAAGGAGTAACCACACGAAGAGGTCTAGAAAATCATTGTGCATTCCCTGCATTTTTGTCACAGGTTAAGCTAAAGAATGCAAAGGATACAGTTCTGGATGAAAACTGGTTATTGGCAATGCAAGAAGAACTTCAACAATTCGAAAGATGCCAAGTATGGGAACTTATGCCTCCTCCAAAAGATGTTTCCATTATTGGTACTAAATGGGTATTCAAAAACAAGCTTGATGAGCACAGAACAATCATTCGTAACAAAGCAAGGTTAGTAGCTCAAGTATACAACCAACAAGAGGGGATCGACTATGAAGAAACCTATGCACCAGTGGCAAGGTTGGAATCGATTCAAATTTTGTTAGCTTTTGCATGCTACAAGAAGTTTACACTTTATCAAATGGACATAAAAAGCGCTTTTCTAAACGGATACATCAATGAAGAGGTATATATAAAATAGGCTCCTAGATTCGAGCATGAAAAGTATCCTAATCATGTTTACAAATTAAAGAAAGCTCTTTATGGCTTGAAACAAGCTCCAAGGGCTTGGTACGAAAGGTTAAGTAAGTATCTCTTGTCAAATAGATTTATTAGAGGTAAAATAGACTCTACATTATTTATTAAGCATAAAAATATAGATATCATTATTGTTCAAATATATGTAGATGATATAGTATTTGGTGCTACTAATGATCATCTTTGTGAGTGGTTTTCTAAGTGCATGCATAAAGAATTTTATATGAGCTTAATGGGAGAACTTAACTACTTTTTGGGACTTCAAATCAAGCAAACGAAGGAAGGAATTTATATTCATCAAACCAAATACACAAAAGAATTACTCAAGAGATTTGGCTTTGAAAGATCTAACTCAAAAGGTACACCCATGAGCACATCAATAAAGCTCACTACTGATGAGAAAGGTATTGATGTTGATATAACAAAATATTGAGGTATGATTGGATGATTACTATACTTAACTGCTTCTAGACCTGATATAATGTATAGCATTTGTTCGTGTGCAAGATTTCAGGCTAAACCCAAAGAATCACACTTAAATGCTGTTAAAAGAATTTTGAAATATTTAAGTGGTACAATTAACTTAGGATTATTTTATCCAATTTCCAATCATTTTAAACTAATAGGTTATTCAGATGCTGACTATGCAAGGTGTCAAATCGATAGAAAAATTACGAGTGGTGCTTGTACTTTCTTGGGACAAAGTCTCGTATCATGGCATAGTAAAAAGCAAACCTCATTGGCTCTTTCAACTACTAAGGGTGAATACCTAGTTGCAGGAAGTTGATGTTCTCAGATTTTATGGATGCGGTAAACTCTATGTGATTTTGGTATATTATGTGATTGTGTGCCTATATATTATGATAATTCTAGTGCTATAGATATATCTAAAAATCCCGTATTACATTCACGTACAAAACACATAGTGATTGGAATGTGTATCGCATAACTCTTTTTAAATCTGCATTATCATTATCCTAGTCTGCATGTATATCTTACCAACTGCTAAAATTTAGGATCATTGATTTTTTGATTTATTTTGGTTGCCCATTTAAGTCTTTTATTCATGTACGCAATATATATCATAATGATTTTTGGAAAACCAAAAAGACGGGACTACAAGGGTTTCTCGGGAGATGTAAGTGAACATGAGTGTACATACATACATGCATCCATTCCTTTTCTTTTACTCTGTATCTCTCTTCATTCTCTGTACATCTCAACTTTGTTTCTAACTTCTTTTCTATTTCTGTCTATACATTCATCCTCTGTATTCTCACAAACAACCCTAAGAACTATGAGAACTCGTACTCACAAGAGATCGCTGATCGATTCTGACGACGATCAGGCACCGATTCCACCCCAATCTTCTGTCGGTCCGTCACGCAAACAGAGAAAACTGAAGAAGGTGGTGTCTGTCGAAACGGAATGTCAGACCCCAAATTTTATGAATAAAGATTTAAGTTTCTCAAAATATTTTTTTGAATATTATGGTGTGGATTTGAGATAATGTTATAGTTGTGGGTAGTATTTATAAATTTTTCAAAGTATGCAAGTTGTTATATAATATTCGATTGGTCGGGGAATATTCTTTTTGTCGGAGAATATTCGTATAACGGTACAATCATTGGTGGACCCCACAACAAAATTATTGTCAGATTGAGAAAACGACAAAAATATTTTTTATGAAAATAATGACAGAAGTTTTACCGTTAAAACTGTTGAACTACTCGGTAGTAAAAGTACAATAATACGCGTGGTTGCATAGTAGCACACGGTATTGATTATTGATGCTTACGTGAAAAGTCACTCAGTTTTGTTTAATTATTGCTATAGTAATTATTGCATAGTATCTCACGTTATTTGATTCAATTATTGTCGATATTTTATATATTATTAAATCAATAATTGAGATGATAGAGTTCTTAATATTATTATTTGCAATATTAACGATGTCTAGAAGTTCTGCCAAGGAGAGGTTTGATCACCTAATTGCGCGCCAATATGGAGAAATCCTTATTGGAAAGCCCCCTCTTTCCTGGGAACGACTTGGTCGATTAATATTGTGAATTATAATAATGATGATATATGTTGTTAAATATATTAAGGTGTCTTTTTATGAAGTCACGGAAGTTTATATATATATATATATATTATATATAAATTTTGTTTTATTAGTATTATTAATGTAATAAAACAGAAAGCTTTTTATATAAAACAGAATACTTTTATAAAGTTATTTATTTTATTAGACTATAAATATAATATATTCTATTCTATTATGCATAGTGTTTTGCATAGTAAAATCTTTTTATATAAAATAGAATACTTTTATAAAGTTATTTGTTTTATTTGACAATAATTAGAATATATTATATTTTATTATGCATAGTGTTTTGCATAAGGTTTATGCATAGTGTTCAGATAGTAAAATCTTTTTATATAAAACTGAATACTTTTATAAAGTTATTTATTTTATTAGAATATAAATAGAATATATTATATTTTATTTAAAAGATTTTGTTTTATTAGAATATTTTATTAATATTGCATAGTAAATCAATATGGATCGTTCGTTTAAAAGTAAATCAATCTAGACCGCTCATGAATTAGTTACTATTCAGTCCATTCTCCTATAAATAGAAGCTCATTCCTTCATTATTTCTTATGAATTCACTAAAACTCTAGAGAGAGAATCTACAAAGAGAAAGAAGAAAAGTATTATGCTACTTCACTACTCCTATATCCAGTTCCTTCTAAAGTAAAGGATATTATTTGTTATACTCGTAAGGGGTATTATTTCTTTTGTATTCATGAAGAGAACTTCTGTTATTCCATTCTTTATTATTCTGTTGGAATAACCTGTATACGCGGACTACCCTATACTTGGTGAAACTCTTCTGTTATTCCATTCTTTATTATTATGTTGAAATAACCTGTCTATTCGAAGTACTGCATACTTGGTGAAATTTCTTCTGTTATTCCATTCTTTATCATTATGTTGGAATAACCTGTCTATGCGAAGTACTGCATACATGGTGAAAATCTTCTGTTATTCCATTCTTTATTATTCTGTTGGAACATCCTGTCTTGCGTTTACGCATGACCTAGTTCCGTTATTTATTATTCTATTGGAATATCCCGTCGGTGCGTATTACGCCTGACCTGGTTCCATTAATTATTATTCTGTTGGAATAACCTATCTGTACGGTCTAGCGCATGCATGATGATTTCTGTTGTTATTTCATTCTTTATTATTCTGTTGGAACATCCTGTCTGTACGTTTAGGCATGACATTCTTCTATTATTTATTATTCTGTTGGAATATCCTGTCTGTGCGTTTATGCATGACCTGGTTCCATTATTTATTATTCTGTTGGAATATCCTGTCTGTGCGTTTATGCATGACTGGTTCCATTATTTATTATACATTGAATAACCTTGTATATATGCGGTCTATCGCATGCCTGGTGATTTCTTTTGTTATTCCATTCTTTATTATGCTCAGTTGGTTAAAGTTTTGGCTTTTATACTCCATGAAATTAGTGGAATATCTTTGATATTTGCGCTTCATCCAATATCTTTTCATGGAAATATTCTTCTGAGCATTCTTGAATTTTACTCCACAAAGCAGTATCATGTTGACAATTTGGACATTATGGGTTCCTAGATAAATTAATTTTTTGAACTTGTTTTATTGAATTCTTATATCATTGTCATCATTCTCATGTTTATATTATGTTGAAAGTCGTATGTGGCCTGTAGTGCATGGATGGACTTGGTATGATTATGACCAGGGATTATTCGGTATAATCATGACCGTAATGTTACAAATGATGTGGTAAAAGTCATTATTGGCCCATAATGGAATGATGGATAGTTGTTGGCATGATCATGACCATTGATGAATACACGTATATCCTTGGCCCGTAGTGCATGGATAATTTGTGGTTGTGATACTAATGAATATCCTTGGTCGTAGTGCAGGGATGATGTGGATTATTTATTGTGAATCTCAAATGATAAAAGTGATGAAAACCTTTTAAAATCATAAAAGATAGTAGATTTTATTCTCTACTTAACTCTTTTAATGGATTGCTTGTTCTGATGCAGTTAACACTATTAAAGGCTAACGATAATTTATCCTACATTATCTTAGTCATAATATTTCTTACTGGACTAGTTGAGCTGACCCTTTTACTTTCATTGTTCTCTTCAGGAAATGAGAACGTAGCATGGACTAGTCGGGGAACGGAGTGACGGTCCGGATGATAGCATTAGTAGTCCTCACTATTCTGTTAAATAGTGTGACAATAAATGTAATAAGGACTCCTTTGAGTTTGGATATTGTCTAGATGACAATATTCTTATTAAAACTCTCAGCTATGTTTTGTCATAATTTTACACGACGTTTGTATAATTAAGTTGTATTTATATTTTGTACCATGTATCTGGCGACTCAAGATAGGTGATGTATACCTAATTTTGGGGGCATCACAGTTGGTATCAAAGCTTAGGGATATGATCCCTGGCTTAGATGTGAGACAAGAACTAGGAGGGGAGAGACGGGGAATTCCTTCGCTAGTATAACCTACCTAAGTTTATTTGGTATTTAATTGGTCGGACAGAGTATAGGGATAATATGTGATATAATAATTAACCCTTATTTTTGTGGCAGTGTTTAAAAATGGCATCTGAAAATGTTGAGATAAGCAATGGAGCAAAATAATATAACCGTGTCGCAATACGAGGCTAAATTTGCGGAGTTATCCCGGTTTGCATCCCATTTGGTCGATAATGATGAGTGAATGACGCGAATATTTCTAAGAGATTTGAAACCTGATATAAGTCAATACCTCATTTCTCACAAACTTTGTTTATATTCAGATGTTGTGAATAGGGCTCAGTTATTGGAACGCGATAATGAGTCAGCACAACCAAAAGGTAACGACCAATAACACGATAATAATCGTACCGGTGGCAACGGCCATCGGAACAATGATGACCATCGTGGGGGAAATTATCATGCCAAGAATGGTAACTACTTCGTAGGTAATCATGTCCAAGATAATAGAAGTGGAAATTTTAAGAAGAGAAGGTCATTTAGCTCGATTTTGTCGTATAGTGAAGTCAAGTCCAGCTGGGACGGTGGCACCAAAGGCGGATACAGACAAAACAAAGTCAATGGTTTCAGGAAGAGCATTTTTCGTGACTTCTCAAAAAGCGAGTAACCCGAACGAAGTTAGCATGGGTTAGTTAATTATAAATTCTTGCGAAGTTTATACCGTATTAGATACCGGTTTTATCCATTCTTTTATCTCTCTTGCTTGCGCTCAACATTTAAATTTGACCACAGAGAAGCTAGACTTTGACTTATTGGTTGAAATTTCATTAGTATAAACCTTCATTACATCCACTGTTTATAAATCTTGTTTGATTCAAATCGACACTTTCACGTTACTTGTTGATCTTATCTCTTTGAAAATACTTTCCCTTGATGTGATTTTAGGAATCGATTGGTTAATTACTAATCATGCCAAAATTGATTATTTTCGTAAGGTTATTAGCTTTCATATTCCTAACCAACCTGTTATGCGAATTCAAGGAACCAAACCAATAAAGTCAATCATTGTCATATCAAGCCATAAGTAAAAAGCCCCGAGACTTTCGCTAGTGACTTCCAAGTCTTGGAATACACCGAAGCCAGACTTTCTTTAGGCGACACCGTGAATGGCGATGGCAAGTTGATAGGTATCAATGTGACGTACTATCCAAGTCTTGGATGAGAGTCACAATTTTTAAATGACATTTCTATTGTTAATAAATTTCTTGACGTATTCTTGAAGACTTCTTAGCCTACCCCTAGAGCTTGAAATAGAATTTTGTATTGACCCCAGTACAAAAGCCATTTCTAAAGACCCTCAAGTATTTCTTCACCCAAAACGAATGTATAATGTGCCAAAGACAATGGCTCGAGCTGTTGATGATTACGATCATACCATTCAATATCATTGTGGAAGAGCGAACGTGGTAGCTGACGAGTTAAGTAGAAGATCATATGCGTTTACAAGTACAAAAATACGAACCTACGTGAAGATAATGAATATATGATTAGAACCGACTTTAGTCAATAATGTTAAAGCTGCTAAAGATACAGACCCGGAGCTGATGAGTATTAAGAAGAAGGTTCAAGAGGGCGTTATTTTAAAAGCAAGAGTTGCTGAACAGAGGAACTGTGGCCTATAGACTCGTTTTACCACCAAGTATGTCGCGTGTTCATAACATTTTTCACGTATCGATGTTACGTAAATATGTGGATTACCCGAACCACATTATTAATTTAGAACTGGACAAGATAGCGGATAATTTAACGTATGAAGATGTACCTGTTATAATCTTGAAATATATTTTACGCTCAAAGGTTATACCTTAAGAGTTAGAATCTGAAATGAAGTCAAGGTATCCTCACCTCTTCGGCATACCAGGTACGTATATAAATTTTGAGGAATATCCATACGACGGTACAATCATTGGTGGACCCCATAACGGAATTATTGTCGGATTGAGAAAACGACAAAAATATTTTTTATGAAAATAATGGCGGAAGTTTTACCGTTAAAACTGTTGAACAACACGGTAGTAAAAGTACAGTAATACGCGTGGTTGCATAGTAGCACACTGTATTGATTATTGATGCTTACGTGAGAAGTCACTCAGTTTTGTTCAATTATTGCTACAATAATTGTTGCATAGTATCTCACATTATTTGATTCAATTATTGTCGATATTTTATATATTATTAAATTAATAATTGAGATGGCAGAGTTATTAATATTATTATTTGCAATATTAACGATGTCTAGAAGTTCTGCCAATGAGAGGTTTGGTCACCTAATTGCATTGCATGATAGGAGAAATCCTTATTGAAAGCCCTTCTTTCCGGAAACGACACTGGTCGATTAATATTGTGAATTATAATAATGATGATAAATGTTGTTAAATATATTGAGGTGTCTTTTTATGAAGTCACGGAAGTTTATATATATATATATATATATATATAAAATTTGTTTTATTAGTATTATTAATGTAATAAAATAGAAAAACTTTTTATATAAAACATAATACTTTTATAAAGTTATTTGTTTTATTAGACTATAAATAGAATATATTATATTCTATTATGCATAGTATTTTGCATAGTAAAATCTTTTTATATAAAATGTAATACTTTTATAAAGTTATTTATTTTATTAGACAATAATTAGAATATATTATATTTTATTATGCATAGTTTTTTGATAATTATTCTGCATAGTGTTTTCAGATAGTAAAATCTTTTTATATAAAAAAGAATACTTTTATAAAGTTATTTATTTTATTAGACAATAATTAGAATATATTATATTTTATTATGCATAACGTTTGCATAGTGCTGTGTATAGTGTTTGCATAGTAAAATCTTTTTATATAAAAAAAAATACTTTTATAAAGTTATTTATTTTATTAGACAATAATTAGAATATATTATATTTTATTATGCATAGTGTTTGCATAGTTACTGCGTAGTGTTTGCATAGTAAAATCTTTTTATATAAAACATAATACTTTTATAAAGTTATTTGTTTTATTAGACTAGAAATAGAATATATTTTATTTTATTTAAAAGATTTTGTTTTATTAGAATATTTTATTGATACTGCATAGTAAATTAATATGGACTGTCCGTTTAAAAGTAAATCAATATGAATAGTTCATGAATTAGTTACTATTCAGTCCATTCTCCTATAAATAAAAGCTCATTCCTTCATTATTTCTTACGAATTCACTGAAACTCTAGAGAGAGCAACTATAGAGAGAAAGAAGAAAAGTATTCTGCTACTTCACTACTCCTATATCTAGTTCCTTCTAAGGTAAGGGATATTATTTGTTGTACTCGTAAGGGATATTATTTCTTTTGTATTCATGAAGTGAACTTCTGTTATTCCATTCTTTATTATTTCATTGGAATAACTTTGATATCTGTGGACTACCCTATACTTGGTGAAACTCTTACGTTATTCCATTCTTTATTATTATGTTGGAATAACGCATACGCTGGCACCGCATATCTTGGCGTAAATTCTTCTATTATTCCATTCTTTATCATTATGTTGGAATAACTTGCATCATGCTAAGTACCACATACTGTGGTGAAATTCTTCTATTATTCCATTCTTTATTATTACATTTGGAACATCCTATACAATGCTTTCGCATGACCAGTTCCATTATTTATTATTACATTGGAATAACCTATCTGCATTTGGGCCTATCGCATACGTCGGTGAATTCTTGTGTTATTCCATTCTTTATTGTACTCAGTTGGTTAAAGTTTTGGCTTTTATACTCCATGAAATTAGTGGAATATCTTTGATATTTGCGCTTCATCCAGTATCTTTTCATGGAAATATTCTTCTGAGCATTCTTGAATTTTATTCCACAAAGTAGTATCATGTTGACAATTTGGACGTTATTGGTTCCTAGATAAATTAATTCTTGAACTTGTTTTATTGAATTCTTATATCATTGTCATCATTCTCATGTTTATATTATGTTGAAAGTCATATGTGGCCTATAGTGCGTAGATGGACTTGGTATGATTATGACAAGGGATTGTTTGGTATAATCATGACCGTAATGTTACAAATGATGTGGTAAAAGTCCTCATTGGCCCGTAGTGCATTGATGGATAGTTGTTGGCATGATCATGACCATTGATGAATACACGAATATCCTTGGCCCGTAGTGCATGGATAATTTGTGGTTGTGATACTAATGAATATCCTTGGCCGTAGTGCAGGGATGATGTGGATTATTTATTAAGCTAAGTCTCAGCGATAAATGTGATGAAAAACCTTTTTAAATCATAAAAGATAGTAGATTTTATTCTCTACTTGACTCTTTTAATGGATTGCTTGTTCCATTCTGAGTTAAACTTGATGTTTGTTATATTTTATCGGTTTAACACTATTGAAGGCTAACGATAATTTATTACGCATTATTTTAGTCATAATATTTCTTCTTTGGGCTAGTTGAGCTCACCTTTTACTTTCATTGTTCTCTTCAGAAATGAGAGCGTAGCGAGGGACTAAGTCGGGAAGCGGAGTGATTTTGGTCCAGATGATAACATTAGTAGTCCTCACTATTTCATTAAATAGTGTGACAATAAATGTAATGAGGACTCCTTTGAGTGTGTGTATTGTCTAGATGACAATATTCTTATTAAAATTCTCAGCTATGTTTTGTCGTATTTTTACACGACGTTTGTATAATTAAGTTGTATTTGTATTTTGTACCGTGTATCTGACGACTCAAGATGGGTGATTTATACCTAATTTGGAATCTCTGGACTCTTCATCATTTGATGAGTCAACCTTTAGTCCATCTCTGTTGAAATCATCATGAACATCTCAAAGTCGGAAGTCAACTATTCCATCATGTAAGCCTGAGTTTGTTCCACCATCTGATTTGATAAATCTTATCCTTTCTTCTGATCTTCCTGATAATTTCTTTCGTAGAAATGCCTATGAGGTGCGGTTTAAGACCGTTGTGTTTCTAAAACAATTTGTTTATGAAAAGTCTGTCGATCAAATCTGTTATCAACAATCTCTTTTGAAAAAGTTATTTGAATCTTGTGGAATTTCTTCTAAGCTTTTTCCTCCATCAGTTGCATATCCTAGAATAGTCCAACAGTTTTATACAAATCTAGAGTGTCATGGGGATTTTAATATAACTTTTGTCAAAGGAAAATCTTTGTATTTTATTGTCATGGATTTTGGTAGTATTCTGAATATTCCATCTTCTGGTGTTTGTCCATTTACTAGAAAAGGGGCTGTCCATTTCTCATTCACTCCTTTGGAATAGTTAAAGATTGTTATGAATAACCCTTTGTTCTAAAAACAGTGGATGTTTTTCCTATTTCTTGTGTGCTTCATCATCTTGTTAGATACAATCTGTTGCCTCGTTTAGGTGGAGCAGCAAATTTTACCTATCAAGACTTGATAATCGTTGCCCTAATTTTAAAAGGAGTGTCTTTTAATTTATCCCAAATGTTGCTTCACCAAATGACAACTTGTTTATGAAAAACCAAAACATGTCTACCTTACACTGCCACTCTCACTACTTTGTTCAATCATTTAAAAATTTCTTTTGAAAATAAAATCTCTGTTGTTGTTACTGATTCCATCAGCGTTGGTTCCTTGAAAATGTCGTGTATTATTTTAATTGATGGTAAGTTTGTTCGAAGTACTTCTAATAATCCTATCCCCCCTCCTGTGTCAAATCCAACTTCACTTGTTTTTCCTCCAACTTAATCTTCTCCTGAAATTGTGGATATGTTTAAAGTTATTCTTAGTAATCAAGAGAAAATGAAAATTAAAATGTTTGCTCTTCACAATCATATGTCTTTGTTGGAAAAAGGCAAGTTGCCTTTAGCTGCGCCTGAAATCAATAAACTTTATCACACCATTGAAGATGAGTTTATTGATTTACAAGCCGGTTTTGAATTACAAACCACTGTTTTGGCTGTGGTAATGCAACGGAGACTTAACCGAAATTCTTTTCAATTGAGTCAGGAGATTAAGTTTGTTAGTAATCAGGTTGGAGAGTTAGCTGATTTCATGGCTATGAGGTTTAATGATATAGGCTCTAAGTTACATATGCATCGTAAGCACTCAACTGTTACAGAATGGATGCATTATAACTGGTTAGCCGAATATCTTAGTGATTTCCATGAAGTACCTCTACCACCTGCAACTGTTATTCCCCGACCTCCTCAATTTGCTGCTGATCTGAGCATAGTTGAAAAGGTTCATCGTGCCAATCATCGTCCATACTTCACGCAGCGAGCTGCTCAGCGTGCCACGCCATGGTGGTAGATCTTGATTGATTACGTTTCCTCCCTTTTTGTTTGATGACAAAGGGGGAGAAGTTTAAGTGTTTAAGTTTTTAATTACTTTTGGATTTTGGTAGACTGAATTATGTTGGTTTTTGAGACTTATGTTGTTGATGCTCAACAAGACTTATGTTGAATTTTTTTAAATTTTTAACCTATGTTAGTAGTTGATATTTGATATTTGAAACTAACATGAATGCAGGTAGTAGGTTAATGAAAATCAAAATTTTCAGTTAGATAATTATATTGTATGCATGGTTTTAGGGGGAGCTAATGGGATTTTTTTTTAGTTGTCATCATAAAAATGGGGAAGAATGTTGACTTAGTCATATTCCATCCTTGAGTTTTGATGATAAATTATTCATATACTAAATTATTTTATGGCATTTCAGGTATATTGATGATGAGGAACTTTGATTAGATATTCAAGTGGTTGAAGAATTTTTCTTTACTAGGAAACAAGTGTAAGGTCAATTGCATAATAATTGATTTTTCATTTAAAGGCTCTAGAACATATCATGTGCATTGTGTTATATGTCTTAAATGAAAAATGATTTAAAAAAATCTAATGAAAAAGGTTTTTCTAAAAATAAAATGAGATCAGATTAATATATATCATCAAGTACAAAAAGGGATTGATATTTTATTTGATATATATTACATGTGTATATCACTTAATATATGTTTCACATGCATTACTCCGTGGGTTATATATTGAACTCAGTTGTGTGCATACGTGTGGATATATGTTAATATATGCCTAGAAGCTTGAAAGGAGGTTAGCATTATGATACGAGTGCATGCTTAAATAAATGTTTAATTGATATCCTTGGGACATTTTCATTTTTGCTACACGTGGATATCTATGTAATTATGATTTCCTAGAAAGTCTAAAGGACGGCAGCTATACTTCATTGTGATTTGGAGCATATACGGTTTTTAAGGAAAAGTAATTATGATTATCTTGGAACTTTAAAGACCTTGAGTCTTGGAAAAGATAAGTGTTGTTACACATCACTTTTACATGCTACTTGATGTTTGGATAGATAAAGTCAAAGTTATTTAGTGGATTATCTTTTTAATAGGTCTTTTGATTTATCCAAACTGAATAACTAACAAAGAGATTGATTTGCTAAACTGGATAAATATTGACTTTCATTTCCTTACCATTGTGAGTATTCTCTGATATTTTCATACCGATTGACTTGGACAAATTGAACATATCTATAATTAACGGTAATATCTTGTTGGCTATAAAAACAGTATTTTCATTTATGGAAAAGATAGAACTCACGAAATTATTCTTGCACTAATTACTGTTATTTACGAGCAATTTGATTTAATCAGTGCAACCTTTGAGCAGCTAAGCAATTAAATTTCTGATATTCTTTGAGCTGGTATTTGGTAAGATTTAAAGTGTTTATCCTTTTGTGCTAATTGATCATTGCATATAGTTGAGCCTTTAATTGTTAAATTGATTATTCTTGCATTGATCATAGACCTGTATATTTGTATTTAATTTTTTGTTTAGACAAAGTGTAGTCTAAAGGTGTTAATCCTAGTGGATTAGAGAAAAGGGTTGCAAACAGGTTCAAGGAAGCAAAGGTGCTTGAAGAGTGCATAGGTGCACAATGAGTAAGAGTGCTCAAGTGAAGTTAATTGTTAATTAATTTTTGCAAGAACCTGTCTTGTAATCAGTGTTTATTTATAAAGAAATAAATAAAGTTAGTCTCCAATACTAGTTGGTATTGGACGTGGACTAGGCTATTATTATTGAGGGTAATAGCTGAACCACGTAAAAAATCTTGGTGTTAATTTTATTATTTGCTTTACTTTAATTCTAAAATCACATAAGCTATTTAATTATCTTAATAATTAAAATTTGAATACTTGCATTATATTAAGATAATTCTTTAACGCCAAGTATATTATTTAAGTTATAAATTCAGCAGGATATTTTCTTAAAATAATCGGTTAATTCAGTAGGCCATATTAATTCCGTAAGCTGAATTCATCAATATAGTATCCTGAAATTAATAGTTTAATTTAAAGTTTAAAAATTGGTCATAGATTGCTCCCACAATTATTCAAACCCCCTTCTAAGTATGCCTAGATAAATTTCAGAAGAGGAGGTTAACATGATTAATTGGAGTAGTGGATAGACTTCCCATTATGGTGGTGGATCCTCCCAAACCGGCAAGGATAGTGCTGATAAATGGGATTATGCATAGTTTCAGTTTATGATGTAATGAAAAATAAAGGCTCTTTGCGAGCAAGTCAACCAATTGGCAGAACTTATGGTCCATCAGCACCAAGTCACACGTCAATTATTCACCCAGGAGTATGCTAGCATCCTTCCTCTTGTTACAAGTACTCCACCACTGACTCCAGAAGGTGAAACACATTGAGGATAAAATTGCCAAAAGAGCAAAAGCCAAAGCCCGTCGGGATTTAGCCAACAAAAGGGAATTCACCTATTTAGGCCAACCGATGGAAGAGATATTGTAGATGTTGATCAATGAGGGAAGAATCACAGCTCTGCTACCTCCTATTAGCCCACAATCAAGACGGTTCAATTTTAATGGAGTATGTCAGTACCACTCCCAATCTCGTGGTCACAACACTAAAGAATGATGGGCACTCCGCCATCTTTTTTAGAACCTGATTGACAATGGTGTCCTGCAGATGGTAAATAATGAAGCTATTTTACTTGAGAGCGGGGACACATTCCCTATAAAATGGTAGGAAGTCGTAGCAGTTATATCCTCTGAGGAAGATTTAGCTGCCACACCACTTATAATACATCCAATTCTGCTCAAAGGTGTTGAAAATCCTTTGAAAGTGGTAGTGCCAAAGCCAATTATATTGCCATTCAGGCCATAGTATCTTGTTGCCAGCCTACAGAAAGTACCATGGAATTATGGAGAGGCTGAAGGATCCACATCCCACATAACTGCTACAGTGTCAAAAGAAAATCCACTGTATCTTCCCCAACGGGTGATGAAGCTTGCCATTAAATCAAAGGGTAAAGTTCCCATGAAGAAGATTGAAGAATCCCTCCGTACTATGGGACACAATGAAGCCAAGGTAGTTTTAAGCTTTAAAGTAGATCCACAACAGATTTCCATACTGGACTTGGTGTTCTCCTTAGAAGATCACAGAAAGGTCTTACTAAGAGTTTTAGAAGAAGCCCACTTATCAAAATCAGTGGATGTTAAAAAGTTCCATCATCTGGTTGATCACATCTTCAACAACAATATGATATCCTTCACTGATGATGACATACCTCCCGAAGGAACGGGTTATTGCAAACCATTGCACATAGCAGTTATGTCCTCTAAATACGTGGTAGTAGGAGTACTGATAGATGGAAGATCATCTTTAAACATCTTCCCTTATACCAGCTTGGAGAAGATGAACATCAATCTCAACAGTATCCAAAACAGCCATACAGTTATCATAGCTTTTGATGGATCCCGACGAAATGTTGTCGGAGAGATTAAACAACTTGTGGAGATTGGTCCACACACATTCTGTGTATCCTTTCATGTGCTCAAAATAGCTACAGGATACAATTTACTTTTGGGAAGAACGTGGATTCACATGGATGGAGCCGTCCCTTCCACCCTTTATTAGCAACTCAAATATATCATTAACAATAGCCTGGTCACTGTTAATGCTAAGCCAGGATGTCCTGAACAAGGTGACATACCACTCATCAATTTCAATGCAGAAGTTGAGCCTGTCAGCTTCCAGACCCTGGAGGTGAGCAACACTCACTATCATCCCATTGGGGCACCACCTCTGATACCTAGAATTTCTGCCAAGGTAATTTCAGCAAGTTAAGAAATGATATCCTTGGGCTACCAACCTGGACAAGGGTTAGGAAAGGATCATCAAGGCATTAAGCGCCCAATTCAAGTTCCCAGTCAAACATGGACAACCGGACTAGGTTATTCTTCTAGCTCCAGTTACAGGAATCCTCACAAACACAAACATGTTCCTTCATCTTTAGCCACACGGTGATTGGTTAAATCTATAGAGGCTGAGCCTGTACAGCCCTCATTAAAGGTTCCTGCCCATGTGATGACTATGTTGTTTCCTAAGCCGATACCGGTCAAAGGAAAGGAAGTCTTGATGTCAGATCCCGAGGCGGAGGAGAAGGATCGAAGACATAAACAAGACATTGCAAGGCAGTTGTCAAACATATGCATCATAATCCATACGGAGGGTATGAACAGAGACATTCTAGGAGATGATTGTCCAGACATCATGGTCATCATTCGGGAAAAGGAGGACAATAACAGCCCCTTCATCACTGCTATCCACCAAGACTTCACCCTTGACAATTTGAGCAGCACTCCTTGCATTTGTCGACAAGGGTAAAAAGGGTAAAAACTCCCTCTGCCTTGTAGATAGCAATAATTGCTTACTTTATTTTGTAAGTATTAGCAGTTGTTTTTGCCATTACATGCTAACATTTTGTATGATTAAACAGTTTCATATATTAAGTGAAAGCATTTTGTTTTAGGACTCTAAAGTTAGATGTGCCTAGACTTGCTGATGAGGTGCCTATTCTCCACAAGGACTGTAACTTTGATGTAAAGTTGGACTCAGACTTAATGGAAATAAAAGATGACTATGAGATACCTCAGGAGATCAAAGAATGGGTCGAAGATAAACCTAAGCCAAATCTTGATCAAACCACCTCTTTTAACCTCGGAACCTTAGAAAACCCCAAACAAATCCAGATTGGTACGGACCTCACTCCAAACCAAATGAATGACATTGTTACTCTATTGACCCAATTCTAGGATATGTTTGCATGGTCTCATGAAGACATGGTCGGTTTGTCAACTGATATTGTCATTCATCGCCTTTCCATCAAAGAGGGATTCAAGCCAGTCAGGCAGAAGCTTAGGCGATTAAAACCTGAGTGGAGTTTAAAGGTTAAAGAAGAAATTGTGAAACAATTTCAAGCTGGCATCATCATGGTATCAACATACCCTGAGTGGCTATCTAATATAGTCCCCGTGCCTAAACCTGGAGGAAAGGTACGAGTTTACATGGATTACATGGATCTGAATAAAGCTTGTCTAACAGATAGCTTTCCCATGCCATTCATCCACATACTCATTGACAATACAACTCAATATGATATGTATTCCTTTGATGACTATTTTATGGGGTACCATCAAATCATGGTTGCTGAAGAGGATCGTGAGAAGACTGTATTCATCACTTCTTGGGGAACCTTTTGCTACAGACGGTTGTCATTCGGCCTCATCAATGTCGGAGCTACATATTAGCGAGCTATGATGGCTCTTTTCCACGATTTAATTCACAAAGAGATAAAGATCTATGTGGATGACATCATTTTCAAGTCCCGAAGGGAGGAAGACCACCTAGACCATCTCAGGAAGCTCTTCAACAGGTTGCATAAGTAACTTGAAGTTTAATCCAGCCAATTGCGTCTTTGGTGTTAAATCATGCAAGTTGCTAGAATTCCTAGTCAGCCACAAAGGGATTGAGCTTGATCCCACAAAAATCCAGGCCATCACAGAAATACCCATTCCTCAGACAAAGAAGGAAATACGGGGATTTTTGGGAAGAATCAACTTCATCAGCCGATTCATCTCCCAACTCACAGCAACATGTGAGCTTATCTTCAAGTTGTTAAGCAAGAACTCCTCTATGAAATGGAATGATGAGTGTTCGAAAGCCTTCCTTATAATTAAAGAGCAGCTAGTCAAAGCTCCTATTTTGGTACCTCCCAGGGATGGTGTTCCCCTTTTTATGTACCTATCAATCAATGACAATGCCATGGGCAGCATGCTGGGACAAAAAGATGATAGAGGCCAAGAACGAGCTATCTATTACCTCAGCAAAAGATTTAGTAGCAATGAACACGAGTACACTCTGATTGAGAAAATTTGTTGTGCTTTAGCATAGGCTTCCATGAGGTTACAACATTACCTCCATGGTCACACAACCCATCTCATATCTTGCGTGGATCCTTTCAAATATGTGTTCAGTAAGCCCATACTGAATTGTCGCCTGTCCAGATGGCAGTTGATTCTGCAACAATTTGACATCGTCTAAGTGACGCAAAAGTCTATCAATGGTCAAGGAATTGCGGATCAACTTGCCGCCGCACCTTCAGGGGATTTCAAACCCTTGGAAACATATTTCCCCGATGAAAGGGTAATGACAGTTGAGCAACACCATCAGGATGATACATACCAATCATGGAAGATGTATTTCGATGGAGCTGTAAATATGGAAGGTTTTGAAATTTGGAGCGGTTCTAGTATCCAGATTACGGGGAGCGAGATCCGTTGTCAGTCAAATGTAGTAGTTTGTCAGCACCAACAACATAGCTGAGTATGAAGGTTGTATCATGGGGCTAAAACTTGCCCAATCAATGGTCATCAGATGGTTAACTGTCTTTGGAGATTCTAAATTGGTAATCAGACAAATCACTGGAATCTATCACACCAAAGAGCTATATTTGATGCCTTACTGTTGGGTAAAATCTAATTACGCACAACACGGAAGTATACATGGTCAACAAGTAATAAATTGAAAGTAGAGTATCGTTCCCACGAGGAATTGTTTAATAAAAATCACCAAGTACTAACCCATAACCAACTCAATCTTATTTAAACGAATAAATTTCAAATTATATAATTAAACTACTATTAAATTCCACTTGTTAAATTAAGATTACGGAGATTTAAGATCACAACTTCACTTATTGCTTCATTTAAGTTAACACACTTCTTATCAATTATTCTCTATCCTGAATTGTTAATCAAGAACACTAAAGTAGATAAAACCACCTCTCGATGCATAATACCCATACTCACTTAAATCCATAAATGATAGAATTAAGTAAGACACCCTAATTAACTAATCCAATATATCTCTATGTGAATTACAATTAAAAAGGATTTAAACCACAAGTTCTCTATAAGATTACATATGGCGTAAAGGCATATCTCTATCCTAAACACGAATCATGAATTCCATCTATGCAGAATTCATAAACTCATGTTATCATGATCAGATCTAAATCTAAACTTTATCTCTCAAGTTCATATAGATTATCACGGTAATTGATGGCCAATCAATTAAACAATTAAGTCCAAATCACAATAGACAATCCTCACCATAGAACATAATAATTGATAGCGAAGCATATTAAAATAAACTACATAATAAGAACCATTGTAATCTCAAACAAATAATTAGTTCATTGAATTAAAACTAAGAATCCACACTTGAATACACATTAAAAGATAAAAATAAGGTTAAGAAAAAGAAGTGAATCTGTTGTCGGCAAATTCGTCCTCTGTCTCGCTCTTGATTTGGATCTCCAATGGCTTCCAAATGCTTCAATCTCCAAATCTCATAAAAACTAGTGTTTTTTCCTATTCTACTCTAATCTAATCTAATAGAATCCTCTCTCCCTCTCTTCTAATCTATGCGATTCTCCTTCTATTATAAGTCTCTTTATCTGTCTTTAAATCCTCTTGGAAATTCTTAAGTCAATCAAATCGAACCAATCCTTCTTGGACTCAAATTCAGACAAAAAATGACTTTTTTGCACGTACCCCAGCCCCGACGGGGGTTATAAGGCTAAAAGGGCCGCCCGTGGCATTTTGTGAAGGAAGAAAGCGCCCGTGAAAGTCACTTTTCTCGCTTCCTCGACATCCTTTGGTAAAACGGCCATAACGTTTGATCTAGGAAAAGTTACGGGGCCTGCCACCTATCAAATCGAAGATATGGACAAGCTCTACAACTTTCATTCTTTGAGAATTGACAGATTCGGATTGGATCAAGGAGGAAATCGGGCTTGAAGTAGATGTTGTGTAAATGGCAAGCATGACAACTCTTAGCTTTGATCTTTATTGATAAAAAGGCCATAACTCTCGCATCCGAACTCCGATTGGGATGGTTCAATATATTCCGGAAAGCTAAGAAGAATACCTACAGTATAATCCAAGTTCCAAGCCAAGCACATGCATCCAACTTGGTGTTAAAAGCCCTGCAATCTCCCCTTCTTGTATTTGCTTGCATATTTTAGTCCAAAAGATGTCCGAATTGCTTTTCCTTGCTTCCTAATGCCAATGTTATGTCATAACCTACAAAATAACATACAATGTATGAAAAGTAACTAACAAACATAGGTTTAAGCAACTAATTCAAGTAATAGATACCGGATAAGCAGGTATAAAACCTACTTATCAAATACCCCCAAACTTAAACCGTTTCTTGTCCTCAAGAAAAAACACAAAACAACAATGCTATGAAATGCAACTAATCTACATGTTTACGAATCCAGCAGTAATGACAGAAACAAGTCTAATCAACCGGCCTTAAAGAAATCAAGTAAACATGATAATACATCATATCAAAACAAATCAATAATTTCCCAATCAATCATCAAATCTTTGACTGTTGTCACTAATATAGTGCGTGTGTGCTCCACAACAATGTTAACTGATATAAAATCAAATTTAACACTTAAAAAGTCTCTTCGAATGCATCATACAGTGTAAACTCAAGAAATCCAAAAACAAGCTAGATCCAACTAAAATTAAACAATTACCAATGTCGAGGGTCAACATGGGATACTTATGCTTTATTTTTCGTCTACGGGGGCTTTTTGCTCTTATTTCTTGTTTTATTCATTTTTTTTCCTTTTGGTTTATATACACATAGCTATGCAATGTCTTATTCCCTTAGGATTTTCAATGCTACCTTAACGAGCTTTCGACCAACGACTCCCAGACCATTAAGACCTTAGGGCGCTAGGTGTAAAGGCAATCCCCTCTGGCTTACTTACTCGAGTAATAAAGGCCACAAAACTAGACAAGCACGCCACGGCATTTATTCATACTTTTTTTTCTTTTTTTTATATAGTTTATATACCCCAAATATTCTCCCAAACTTAGGTTCTTGTCTAACTTTAGCCGTCACTACTTATTCTTGTCATTCTTTCATTCAAACTAGCATTATCCTTCAGAATCCCATTATATATCAATTTAAACTCAATCAACCAACAAGTTGTTTTTACTGTGCTATCCTTATTATACAAGTTTCAAATAGAAAAAGACTCAATTCCTAACAAGAAATCACATCAAAGCTCCAATAGTCAGTATTATATTTGTCTACCCAATTCCAATCTCATCATTGGCCAAAACAAACTGTAAATATCAAACAGTTGGACTCATGCAAGATGTACTAAATGCTATATAAACATAGTAAACTAACTACTATTTTTGAAAATTTTCAATTTTTCAAGTTTTTTTTAAATTTTTTTTATTTTAAAAAACTGAATGCAAAAACTAAATGTAACTATACAAACTACAATGTAAATAATTAACTATATGCAATACGACACTAAAATTTCCCCAAACTTAAACTAGACATTGTCCTCAATGGCTGAGATAGAAAAAAGTAAAGCAGAGGACTTCCCTAAAAATATAGCAATCATCCTCCTTGTCTGCTAAGTTTGGAGAATAAATTAGGCACATGGAACAAATTGGGCACCACACTTGAATTGGACTTGAATAACCTTTTCATAATCTTTTGTCTGTCCATTGAACCTCCAATACCTGCAATTAAGAGAGAGAACATGGATTAGAATAACACTTGGATTGGTAAGAGAACTTAATAAACAAATGAATTCCTATCTACTAAATAAACTAGTAAAGCATATAAATATAAAAATTCCTGGGTTGCCTCCCAGATAGCGCTTGAATTACAGTCTTTCAGCCTGACTTTGTCTGGTCAATGCTTTCCAATTCCTCTTCGATAATTGAGGAACCCTCCATCCATCAGAAATAATATAGCTTTTGGTATGTTCCCATTTGTGATGGCCAATGCATTAAAGTCACCTAGCACGCTTTGATTTGGTATGAGCTCAATCAAGAACGTCCCACAACTAGGTGTTTTCTCCATTGTGTATGTGATCACTTTGGGGTATGGAAGCTTGTCACACACAATGGGCTCTTCGTCTATCTTCTCTTTCTCATCCCACCATGGATTCAAAATTGTACTCGCTCTTATGTCATCAAGAGCTTCGCCGATGACATGACTACCAAGTGGGGGCATGATTTTGCAAATCGGACTGACTCTTTGATCTTTGGTGGAGACCCATTTAGATCTTCGTCGACCTCTATTTCATTATCCCCAATTGTTTCCACACTTCTAATATCTTGTGGCTCATCCAGTCGCAGATTTGGTTTGGGTTCTCCGTCAATTTCGTCATCCATGTCATAAAGCCAAGTGTTTGGAGGAAGGTTGCTTATGACTTTGGTCATTTGATCTATCTTATTCTGAAGATTCTGAATTGACTTCTCTTGATTAATCCTTCTCTCCTCATTTGATGCTATGAACTTGGATAACAATTCCTCCAATCTCGAATTATCTGTCTCAGTTTTGGAATCCATGTATTGAGGACCATGAGTTAAAGTGGTGATGAGTTGTTCCATCTGGTGCTGAAAATTGAAGCTTGATATTTCATGACTCATCATCCACTCCTCTTGGTTTGCTATGACCTTTGATAGTAATTCCTCCAACTTTGACTTTTCTTCTTTTAATGGAGGTTGATATGAGAATTTCGGCGTGTATGTTGGATTTGGAGTAGAGTATTGATATTGATAATTATAGCTCCATGAAGAATCCGGGTCATACCCCCAAACTTGATGATAACTAGGATATGAATAGTTGTTGAGGTAATTACCACGATACTGTACCGGCCCAAGACTGATGGTGCATTGATTACTTGGGTGATTGCCAGCACAATAATTGCAAGTAACTGCTATCCTTTGATTACGTTGGGCTGCAACAACATCCAACCTCCTCGAAAGTGTCTCAAGTTGTGTTGATAATGCAGAAAATACATTGAGTCCATTAATCCCTGCTTCCATTGGTTGAGTCATACTCGAATATGACCTTTGATAATTTAATCTAGCCATGATACCTGAAACGAGAGAAAAATAAGAAGATAATAAAATAAAATAAAAATAAAGAAAAAAATGTTTAAATTAAGACTAATTTGATTGAAGCTAATATTCGCAAAAATATATTAAACTAATTCCCCGACAACGGCGCCAAAAACTTGTTGGGTAAAATCTAATTACGCACAATACGCATGTATACGTGGTCAACAAGTAATAAAGTGAAAGTAGAGTATCGTTCCCACGAGGAATTGTTTAATAAAAATCACCAAGTGCTAACCCGTAAGCAACTCAATCATATTTAAACGAATGAATTTCAAATTATATAATTAAACTACTATTAAATTCCACTTGTTAAATTAAGATTACGGAGATTTAAGATCACAACTTCACTTAATGCTTCATTTAAGTTAACACACTTCTCATCAATTATTCTCTATCCTGAATTGTTAATCAAGAACACTAAAGTAGATAAAACCATCTCTCGGTGCATAATACCCATACTCACTTAAATCCACAGATGATAGAATTAAGAAAGACACCCTAATTAACTAATCCATTATATCTCTATGGGAATTACAATTAAAAAGGATTTATAGCACAAGTTTTCTATAAGATTACATATGGCGTAAAGGCATATCTCTATCCTAAACACGAATCATGAATTGCATCTATGCCAAAATCAAAAACACATGCTATCATGATTAGATCTAAATCTAAACTTCATCTCTCGAGTTCATATAGATTATCACGGTAATTGATGGCCAATCAATTAAACAATTAAGTCCAAATCATAATAGACAATCCTCACCATAGAACATAATAATTAATAGCGAAGCAAATTAAAATAAACTACACAATAAGAACCATTATAATCTCAAACAAAGAATTAGTTCATTGAATTAAAACGAAGAATCCACACTTGAATACACATTAAAAGATAAAAATATGATTAAGGAAAAGAAGTGAATCTGTTGTCGGCAAATTCGTCCTCCGTCTCGCTCTTGATTTGGATCTCCAATGGCTTCCAAATGCTTCAATCTCTAAATCTCATAAAAACTAGTGTTTTCTCCTATTCTACTCTAATCAAATCTAATAGAATCCTCTCTCCCTCTCTTCTAATCTATGTGATTCTCCTCCTTTTATAAGTCTCTTTATCTGTCTTTAAGTCCTCTTGGAAGTCCTTGAGTCAATCGGATCGAACCAATCCTTCTTGGACTCAAATTCAGATAAAAATGACTTTTTTTCTCGTACCCCGCCCGTACGGGTCCTTATCTATTTTAAATTGGTATATGCTCCTGGCGGGGATCACTTTTCTGCTCTGACGTTCTTTGGTAAAACGGCCATAACTTTTGATCTGGGAGGAGTTACGGGGCCTGCCACTTATCAAATCGAAGATATTGACGAGCTCTACAACTTTCATTCTTTGAGAATTGACAGATTCGGATTTGATCAAGGAGGAAATCAGGCTTGAAGTAGATGTTGTGTAAATGGCAAGCATGACAACTCTTAGCTTTGATCTTTGTTGATAAAAAAGGCCATAACTCTCGCATCCGAACTCCAATTGGGACGGTTCAAGATGATCTAAAAAGCTAAGAAGTAGATCTACAGTATAATCCAAGTTCCAAGCCAAGAAAATGTATCCAACTTAGTGTTAAAAGCCCTGCAATCTCCCCTTCTTGTATTTGCTTGCATATTTTAGTCGAAAAGATGTCCGAATTGCTTTTCCTTGCTTCTTCATGCCAATGTTATGTTATAGCCTACAAAATAACTTAAAATATATGAAAAGTAACTAATAAACATAGGTTTAAGCAACTAATTCAAGTAATAGATACCGGATAAGTAGGTATAAAACCTACTTATCAGTTACCATCGGCAGGTTCTACAGATGTCCTCAGAGTTTGAAGAAATATCCTTCCTCCACATTCCACAAAATAGGAATGACTTTGCTGATGCGTTAGCAATTTTAGCCTCCTAGATCAATATACCTGACAAGGAAGACATGCTAAATATCACATTTGCCTTGCAAAAGGCTCCAGCCTATGGGAACTAAATTGAAGAAGTATCGGATGAGATACCTCCCATCCAACACCTTTGGTATCAGCATATCAATGAGTACCTGCGAGATGGATCTACACCCGCTGAGGCTAGTCTGACTGAGAGAAAACAGATCCATCGAATGGCATTCCTTGGGTACGTGGTATCAAGTCATGGAATATCTGTTGACCCAGCAAAGATTGAAGCTATTCAAAGCTGGAAGCAACCTAAATCAGTGATCGAAGTACGTAGCTTTCTTGGTTTAGTTTGTGAGACCCCAGATTTTATCAATAAAGATTTAAATTTTGTCGAAATAATTTTTAATATTATGGTGTGAATTTGAGATAATATTATAGTTGTGGGTAGTATTTATAAATTTTGCAAAGTATGCAAGTGGTTATATTATATTCGATTGGTGGGGAATATTCGGTTTAGCGAGGAATATTCGTATAACAACTACTCAATCATTGGTGGACCTAGCAATGTAATTATTGTCGGATTGAGAAAACGACAAAAATATTTTATTGAAATAACGGCGGAAGTTTTACCGTGGTTACTTGTTGAACTACTCGGTAGTAAAAGTACAAGAATAAGTGTGGTTGCATAGTAGTATTACTGCAGTATTGATTATTGATGCTTATGTGAGAAGTCACTCGGTTTGATTCCATTATTGTCGATTAATAATATGAATTATTATAGCGATAATGACGTTTTGTTTTATTCAGTATTATTAACGTAATAAAGCGAAACATCTTTTATATAAAATAGAATACTTTATTAAAGTTATTCTATAAATAGAATATATTATATTTTATTATGCATAGTGTTTTTGCATAGTGTTTTGCATAGTATTGCATAGTGTTTGCATAGTAAAATGTTTTTATATAAATAGAATATATTATATTTTATTTAAAAGATTTTGCTTTAAATATGGACCGTCAGATTAAAGTAAATCAATCTGGACCGTTCATGGATTGATTACTATGCATTCCATTTTCCTATAAATAGAAGCTCATTCCTTCATTATTTTCTTACGAATTCATTGAAACTCTAGAGAGAGAAATTATAGAGAGAAGCTATAGAGAGAAAATTATAGAAAGAAGAAGAGTATTTTACTACTTCACTACTTCTATATTCAGTTCTTTTACGGTAAGGGGTGTTATTCTTTCTTCTTGAAGAGAACTTACATTATTCCATTCATTATCATTCATTGAATAACTTCGTAAAAGTGGCATACCCTATACATAACTCAGATCACGCCAGATACCCTATACTTGGTGAAATCCTTATGTTATTCCATTGCTTATTATTCATTGGAATAACTCAGATCTGTGGTTTACCCTATACTTGGTGACATTCTTCTATTATTACATTTGGAACATCTCATGCATGTGTTTTACAGGACACGGTTCCGTTTTTTTTATTCTGTTGGAACATCACATCTGTGTGTTTTACGGGACTGGTTAAAATCTTTATCATTACGTTGGAATATCCTATCGTGTGTTTTACACCGGGATCCGGGTTCCATCTTTATTATTCATTGGAACATCCCGCTTGGTGTGAATTTCACGACGACGACCGGTTCCGTTATTATTATTATGTTGGAATAACTCGCTACATGCGAAGTACCGCATGCATGGTGATTTCTTTTGTTATTCCATTCTTTATTATACCCAAATTGGTTAAAACTTTGACTTCTATACTCCATGAAATTAGTAGAATATCCTTGATATTTGCGTTTCATCCGATATCTTTTCATGGAAATATTCTTCCGATCATTCTTGAATTTTACTCTCACGAAACAAAGATCATGTTGACAATTTGGACGTTAATAATTCATGGATTAAATAATTCTTGAACTTGTTTTATTGAATTATTATGTCATTGTCATCATCCTCATGTTATATTATGTTATCTTTGGCTTACGTGCATAGATGAACTTAGTATGATTATGACCAGGATCATTCGGTATAATCATGACTTGATATAAATGATGTGACTAAAGTCCTCGGTGGCACACAGTAATGCGTTGATGGATAGTTTTGGTATGATTATGACGGGGGTGATTCGGTATAGTCATGACCATTGATAATTTGATGAAAATCCTTGACCGGTGGTACGGGGATGATTAGATGTGGTGGTTTATTTATTGTCGAGTCTCAACGATAAAATTGATGAAAACCTTTTAAAACCTAAAAGATAGTAGACTTTATTTCTACTTGATTTTTTTAATGGATTGCATATTCGCCGCAGATTAAACTGGTTGTCTATTGTATTTTATCGGTTTAACATCATTATTTGAAGGCTAATGATAATTTATTACGCATTATCTTAGTCATAATATTTCTTCATTGGGCTAGTTGAGCTCACCCTTTCTTTCTTTGTTCTCTTGTGAAATGAGAACATAGCCGGGACGAGTCGGGGAGCGGAGTAATGGTCCAGAGGATAGCATTAGTAGTCCTCACTATTCTGTGAAATAGTGTGATAATAGTTGTAATGAGGACTCCTTTTGAGTTTGTATAATATGTAGTAGATAATATTTGTATTCAAACTCACAGTTTATGTCGTATTGTACACGACAGTTATATTAGTAAGTTGTATTTGAATTTATGTACCATGTAAGTGGCGACCCAAGATGGGTGACGTATACCTAATTTTGGGGGCGTTACAAAATTTCACACAAGAAGGAATAAATAATAATACTCAATTAATCAATTACTTGTAACAAGGATTCACCTCCCTTTAGAACTGAATGAAAAGAACTAGCCTGACATGCTCTTGAGTCTACACTCCAATAAATGATAGTTGATTGTTGAATTAATAAAACCTTGACTATCATCCTCTATTTATAGTGCTAGACAAAGTCCTAAATCCTATAGGATGTTGAAATCCAAATCCTAAAAGGAATTACAAATCATAACTAGTTTCCATAAAGAAATAGAATTCAATTTGGAAATAAATCTTAGTCTAAAGGAAAACTTAAAGCTAATAGAAATATCAATCCAATTCCATGTAGAAGTCTACCAAAATCTGCATTTAGAAACTTTCCAAAAATCCAAGATTTCGATTTTCCGCTTTCAAATTCGTTGGAAGTAATTTTCATTTCATCGTCATGACGTCCTTTGGTAAAACGAGCATAACGTTTGATCTAGGAGGAGTTACGGGACCTGCTACCTATAAAAACTAAGATATCAACAAGATCTACAACTTTCATTCTTTAAGAATCGATAGAATCGCTCTGAATCAAGGTCGAAATCGGGCTCCAAGTGACTGCTGTGTAAATTGCAACTTCCAAACTTTGAGGTTCAACGTCCGTTTAGTAAAAATATCATAACTTTTTCATATGAACTCCGATTGGGGCGATTAAAGATGTTCCGGAAATTTAAGGAAGAGCTCTACAAAAAAATCTAAGTCCCAAGCCAAGAACATGCATCCAACTTAATGCTAAAAATCCTGCAATTTTCTCTTTTTCCTCATTTCAGCTCCAATTCTTCCTGAAATCATTAAACACCTTAATAAGCTCATATACACATGAAACATGCAATAAAACTAAATATAATGGAATCAAAATAAATGAATAATATGCACTTATCAAATTCCCCCACACTTAGCCTTTTACACGTCCTCGTGTAAACCAAAAGTTTGATTTCCAAAAAATTCTATTCAACCATAGTGTCAAAAGATTTCAAGATACAAATAATGACTATCAACACTAAATTTGTAGAAATCTAATCAACGCCTTATCAATTAACTCACAATTACCAACTTTATCATTTCACCAATGAATTTCATTAAATCAAACTGTAGCCACATAAGTAACTTTCTCAAAATCTACATACTTACACAACTTAGTTACCATGGAGCAAAAACAGTGCACACTGAGTCACAACCAAGAACAAGTTTTTCTTGCTTTTTAATTTTTTTCATAGAACCTTCTTTTTAGCATAGATGAATGTATTTTCATGCTTCCTCTTTTTTTTCGTATTTTTTTTCTTAACATGTGCAATGTCTCATTTTCTTAGGCTTTTCAGAGTTACCCATTAGCGAACTTTTCACCAACGACTCCCAAACAAGATGATCTCAAGGCGCTAGGTGTAGAGACACCCCTAAGGGCATACTTATTCAAGTAACAAAGGCCACAAAAGTAGACTAGTCAAGCTACTTTTATCCATCGCACTTTTCAACGTGAATACCGATGCTTCCCGAGGCTTAGATACCCAGTTATTTCGCACAATGGACATTGAAGCAGATTTTCAATTTTCATTTTTTTCCTTCCTTTTTTTTTCTTTTTTTTTCATTCATCATTTTTTTCACATGGTTCTGCAACAACATAAGCAAGTTAAACAGTTCTAAGTTGTGAAATCAGTGCACATAGACAACTCCATAAATAACTTAGCCAAATAAACATGCTTCTCATATTCAAGTACTCATGTATCACAAATTCAATTCAAATCAATTACTATGGATCATGGCTTAGTTGTCATCATTCATTAACAAATTAAGCATCAACAGATTCTGAATATTAGCATCAATTTTCAATCTTTGACTTTAACCTTCGAACACATAGGCAAATAGAATCATGAAATCCAAGATTTTCAAAAATTTCAAAAGCATTATTTTTTTCGAATTCCCCAACGAAATCGGATCAATATCCCCTAATAAAATAAAAACCTAAATCTTCCCCCCACACTTAAACCTTACCATTGTCCCCAATGTAAGAAAATCATGCAAAGAAGAAAAAACTACATGCAACTAAAAAAACAAATAAGTAAAGGGATAGAGAGATCAAATCTGAGTTCTTGGGTTGCCTCCCAAGCAGCTGCCCTTGTTTATTGTCATTGGCATGACATCATCCTTCTCATTTTAGGTAATTGGACTTGTGAACTTCAAGTGGACTGGTAACAATTTCAATTCTTCATTAAGAGCATCTTTCATAACATGATTTTGCTCCATTCCAGCCCTCAAATCATTCTTGTATAACTGTATTTGATCAAAAGATTCCTTCACTATAGAGTCAATAACATCAGTAGAAAAAATAAAATCAACAATACCAAGATACCTTTTAGTCTCATATGTGTTGAACTGGACATGTGCCTCATCCAATTCCATAGTTAAGGTCCTATGATATGTATCATGTAGTGTTTTTGTTGTTTGTAACACTGTATCACCTATATCCTCTTTGTAAAGATTTGCAAAACTTATCCAATTGTTCTCCTCTTCCTCTTGTTCATCCTTTTCAGACTTTGAATACTTGATTTCTTCTTCAAATTCGGTAGTATCCTCAAGAACTTCCAACTAGTTTCAACTAGTGAACTCATCATCATCTTTAAGTTTTTGTTCCCTATTCGTCATTTCTTCCAGGAATTTTTCATTAGACTCTGTATACCATGTTGATTTCTTTCCAACTTTCCAATTCCTTGTTAGAACTTGGGGAAAAGGTAGTTTCGGTTCATAAGCTGAAAGAGGTGGAAATTTATGCTTGAGTACATCACTGCTACTTGTTTCACTATCGTCGAACTTGCTTTGTATTGACTTTCCTTGTTGTTGATCCTCTACATCACATCTCAATGTTATGGCACTTACATTTTCAACAGTTTGAGAAAGTGACCTTCCTACTGTGGTTGCAAGCTGACCAACTTGGTCCCTCAAATCTTGAACAGAAGTTCTTGTCTGACTCATGAACTGTTGTGTTTGGATCATAAATGCCTTAAACATATCCTCCATGGATGTCCCAGAATTGACAGGTACTTCTTGGTTTCCTATGTGGTACTGAGGTTGAGCTTGCTGAAAACCTTGCGTATTCCTTACAACCATTTGTCGAACTATAGCAGTTAATTCAGAAATTTGTTGCTCAATATTACAAGTGCTAACCTCTTTTACCCTTCGTGATGTATGAGTCATCCTAGTACCACACTGTTGTGAGTTGGCTGCCATGGTTGTAATTAAGTTCTTTGCAGCGTCTGGAGTTTTTTCTACTAGTGCTCCTCCACTAGCCACATTGATCATACTTCTTTCCATTGGTAGCAACCCCTCATAGAAATACTGGATCAAGTGATGGTCATCAATTCCGTGAGGTGGACAGCTGGAACACAACTTCTTGAACCTTTACCAATACTCGTAGAGAGTTTCTTCATTGAACTGCCTGATTCCAGATATCTCCTTCCTTGTATCGGCAACTCTTGATGCAGGGAAATACCTCTCCAAGAATAACCTTTGCATATCAGTCCATGATCGTATTGATCCTGATGGTAGATAATATAACCAGTCTTTAGCCAAATCCGCTAAGGAGAATGGAAAAAGTCTAAGCTTGATCTGCTCCTCTGTCACTCCTTGTGATTTCATCGTGGAACACACCACATGGAACTCCTTTAGATGCTTATATGGATTTTCACCTATAAGACCAAGAAAATAGGCAAAAGACGAATTAGTCCGGAGTTAAGTTCAAAAGCAACATCTATTGTAGGATACTCAATAGAAAAAGATGGTTTATTCAGATTAAGAGTAGCTAGTTCTTTCAAAATTCTGTTATTGTGTGGCACCGCCATCTCTTCCATTTCAAGTGATGGAACAAGAGCTTCTTTTGTATCTGCAGTTTTCTCTATCTCTTAAACAAAATTTTAGTCAACAATGTTAGAGGGTTGAGTCATAAAACAAAAACAAAAAGCAAATGATAAAAATAAACGAAAACAAAGAGTAAAAAAAACAAATAACACTCCTCGGCAACGGCGCCAAAATTTGGGAGCTGTCGTTTACACTCCTAAATTAACCTCACTTTCACTATACAAATTCAAACAATTAGCACAGTAGTAAGCAAGGATCGATTCCACAGAGAGTGATTTGTTTTATATTTATTCTATTATTTGGATAGAAAAATAAAGATGGGGGGTTTTTGAAAATTGTTTTTAAACTAAGAGAACAAAAATTAAATGATAATATTAATTAAAGATGTAAAAACTTCAGTTCTGCAGTTCAGTTTCACTAAGTACAACAATCAATTAATCAAGTTATTATTATTTTCCCTTCAATGAAACTATTAGCCCTAGATAACAATAAGCTCTGCTATTCGAAATTCTCCTTAGATTATCACTGTATGAAACAAGCTCTCCACCAAATTCTAACTAGCATACAACCTAGAATAAGCTCTCTAGATTTAATATGATAGAAGCATTAAGAAATAGAGAATTAGGCTAATCCAAGCAACAAACACATAAGCTCGATTTGTTTAACTTGTTTTCTAATAATCTTAGCAATAAACAAAAGTTTGTCCATAATTATTATTACCAAGTTGCTACTTGTGATGAAGAGAGATATCAATTATACGTAATACCAATCTTAATCTAGCATATGATAATGATCAAATTAACTCAATTGGCCATATTAAATCAATTAGATCAATTAGCAAGCAATCAATAAAAATAGATTATCAGAAGAAATTTCACACAACAAGGAATAAATAATAATACTAAATTAATCAATTACTTGTAACAAGGATTCACCTCCCTTTAGAACTGAATGAAAAGAACTAGCCTGACATGCTCTTGAGTCTGCACTTCAATAGATGATAGTTGATTATTGAATTAATAAAACCTTGACTCTCATCCTCTATTTATAGTGCAAGACAAAGTCCTAATCCTATAGGATGTAGAAATCCAAATCCTAAAAGGAATTATAAATCATAACTAGTTTCCATAAAGAAATAGAATTCAATTTGGAAATAAATCTTAGTCTAAAGGAAATCCTAAAGCTAATAGAAATATCAATCCAATTCCATGTAGAAGTCTACCAAAATCTGCATTTAGAAACTTTCCAAAAATCCAAGATTTCCTGATTTTCCCGCTCAAATTCGTTGGGGCGAATTTTCATTTCCTGCTGCAACGTCCTTTGGTAAAACGAGCATAACGTTTGATCCAGGAAAAGTTACGGGGCCTGCTATCTATCAAAACGAAGATATCGACGAGATCTACAACTTTCATTCTTTGAGAATCGACAGAATCGCTCTGCATCAAGGTCGAAATTGGGCTCCAAGTGACTGTTGTGTAAATTGCAACTTCCAAACTTTGAGGTTCAACGTCCGTTTAGTAAAAATAACATAACCTTTTCATATGAACTCCGATTGGGACGATTCAAGATGTTTTGGAAATTTAAGGAAGAGCTCTACAAAAAAATCCAAGTCCCAAGCCAAGAACATGCATCCAACTTAATGCTAAAAATCCTGCAATTTTCTCTTTTTCCTCATTTCAACTTCAATTCTTCCTGAAATCATTAAACACCTTAATAAGCTCATATACACATGAAACATGCAATAAAACTAAATATAATGGAATCAAAATAAATGAATAATATGCACTCATCATGGAGTATGTGGCCGAAACATGAGCGGCCCTCTACTTGTCAAGAAGATCCTAAGAACAGGGCATTATTGTCTCTCTCTCTCAAGGCTGACAATGATGATCACGTCAAGAGATATTACCAATGCCAAATTTATTGGAATGTTATCCATGCTCCTCCAATGGAGCTCCACAATATTAGCTCGCCTTGGCCCTTCTCAATGTGGGGAATGGACGTGATCGGGCCCATCGAGCTTAAAGCCAGTAATAGGTATCGGTTTATCTTCACCATGATCGACTACTTCACCAAGTGAGTAGAAGCAGCCTCCTTCCCCAGGGTTACCAAAGAAGTTATCATTAGTTTTATCAGAAACAATGCCATTTATCAATATGGACAACCAGAGGTGATTATGTCAGACAATGCTAAGAACCTCAACAACAAAATGATGGAGGAAATATGCAGTAAATTCCAAATCAAATATCTCAACTCCATCATCTACCAATGAAGCGGTTAATAAGAATATCAAGAAGATCATGCAAAAGATGTCCACCAATCACAAAGGATGGCCTGACTTGTTTCCTCTGACTCTATTAGTCTACAGAACATCAATGCGCACTTTCATTGGGGTAACCCCCTACTCATTAACCTATGGGATGGAGGCAGTCCTCCCCATAGAAGTGGAAATGGAATCCCTTAGAGTGTTGATAGACGCTCAGCTGGATGAAGACCAATGGTTACAAGATAGGTATCACCAATTGTCTCTAATAGACGAAAGGCAAACCACTGCCATCTTCCATGGTCAGTTATACCAACAGAGGATCGCCAAATCCTGTAACAGAAAAGTCTGGCTACGGCAATTTAAACAACATGACCTGGTCTTAAAGAAGGTTCTTGACAACCAAGATTAGTCCAAGGGAAAATTTGTCCCTAATTGGGAAGGCCCGTTTATTGTCAAGGAGGTATTGACAGGAGGAGCTCTCAGATTATAAGAAATGGATGGCGATGAATTTCCATAACTCATCAACTTAAACACCGTGAAACGATAATATGTCTAAAGTTACCATCAAGAAAACATCCTAGTTTTGGATCACGAGATCCCCAGTCACTTCAGGTTTTTTAAACAGCACTACATGCAACCTTTCTTCACACCCATTTTCCCCATCAGCACCTCTTTTGCTTTGATTGGTACTGGTTTCGGAAATAGCATAGCCACAACATAGGCTAGAACCTTTACTGGAGACTGTATCAACTCATGAGGTAAAGGTATAGAAAATCGCCATGCGGCGGAAGATTGAGGAACCTGCTTATGCTTATGAGGATTCGTGTGACTGGAACTGGAAGAATAGCCTAGTCCAGTTGTTCCAATTTGGCTGGACATTTGAATAGGGTGCTTAATACCCTGCTTATCTTTACCAAGCCCTTGTCTAGGTTGATGACCCAATGACATCATTTCTTGAGTAGCCGACATAACCTCGGCAGAAATCTTGGGTACGGGAAGTGGCGCTCCAATAGAATGGTATTGCGTGTTACTCACTTCCAGAGTATGGAAACTGGCCGATTCAACTTCTGAATTGAAGCTGCTAATTGGTAAAGTTCCTTGTCCAGGACATTCCGGCTCAGCATTGATAGTGACTAGACTGTTGTTGATAATGTATTTGAGTTGTTGATGTAGTGTGGAGGGAACGACTCCAGCCATGTGTATCCATGGTCTCCCCAATAGCAGGTTGTATCCCTAGTCTATCTTGAGGACGTGGAAGGATACAATGAATGTATTTGGACCAATCTCAATTGGCAACTCAATCTTTCCAACAGCATTTCGTCGGGATCCATCAAAAGCTCTGATAACCGTATGGCTTCTTTGGATCCGCCTGAGATAGACATTCATCTTCACCAAGGTGGCATAAGGACATATATTTAGAGATGAGCCTCCATCTATCAAAACTCTAGCTAGCATGTACCCGGAAGATAACACTATAATATGCAATGGCTTGCAATGACCGGTCCCTTCGAGAGGTATGTCATAATCAGTGAAGGATATCACATTGTTGTTGAAAATGTGATCAACCAAATATTGAAATTTTTCCACATCCACTGATTTTGGCAAGTAGGCTTCTTCTAAAACCTTTAGTAAAATTTTTCGATGATTTTCAGAAGAAAAAACCAAGTCCAGTATTGAAATCTGGTGTGGAGCATCACGCAAGCTTAAAACCACTTTGGCTTCATTGTGGCCCATAGTGCGGAGGAATTTTTCAATCTTCTCCATGGGCAACTTCCCCTTTGCTTCGCAAGTAGGTTTAATAACCCGTTGAGGAAAATACAGTGGATTTTCCTTCGACACCGTAGCAGTAGTAGGAGACGTAGATCCTTTAGCTTCTCCATAATTCCATGGAATGTTGTGTAAGCTGACAAAAAGATATTGTGGTCTAAAAGATAAAGAAATTAGCTATGGTGCGACCACTTTCAAAGGATTGTCAGCTCCTTTGAGTTGAATTGGTTGTATGGGAAATACTTTGGTGATCTCATCATCCACTTTGACATGATATTCATCGATCCCTTCCATTTGGTAGGACATGCATTCCCACCCTTGAGTTGCACAGTGTAATCATCTGTTATTTGCAGGACACCGCTATCAATAAGATTATGAATGAGATGGCAGAGTGCCCAACATTCTTCTGTGCTGTGACCGCGAGAATGTGAATGATATTGACACATTTCATCAGGATTGAACCGTCCTGCACGAGGATTAATTGGAGGGAGAAGGAAGGTAATTCTTCCTTCGTTGATCAACATCTGTAGTATCTCCTCCATAGATTGGCCCAAATAGGTGAATTCCCTCTGATTGGCAAAATCCCGACGGGCTTTAGCATTTGCTCTCCTCGCAACCTTATCCTCCATAGCTTCGCTTTCTGAAGGTGGTGAGGAGACATTCATAACAAAAGGAAGGAGATAGGCATGCTCCTGCCTGATTAATTGGCGTGTGACTTGATGCTGGTGGGTCACCAGTTCTGCCAATTGCTCAATTTGTTTGCAAAGAGCTTTCAACTTTCGTTCCATGGTAAACTGGAACTTTGCATAATCCCATTTGTCAACACCATCTTTGATGGTTTGGGATGATTCATCGTTAGAATTGGAACCTTGTACAGTGCTCCAACTGATCATGTTGACCTCTTCTTCTTTGTGTTGAAGAAGAGGGTTGTCTTGCACATGAGGTTGATCTGGTTTAGTGACCACGATCTCACCATTGTCTATTAGATCTTGAATCTTGTGTTTCAAGGCCCAACAATCTTAAGTATCATGTCCAAGTGCTCCGGCATGATAAGCACACTTCCGAGTAGCATTAAAACCCCTTCCATTAGGGTTGGCTGGTGGAAGAATATGTGTAATTTTCTTTTGAGTAGTCAGAAGAGCAAGAATATTCTCGAGCGAGTCCCCTAAGGGTGTGAACATTCTAGGTCGCTTTACTTCTCCACTTTTAGGCAATGGAGGGTTTGAAGATTGTGTTAGAAAAGGGGAGTAGTTTCTCCTCTGCATAGGCATGCTTTGATTGCCTTTTTGTCCTTGTAGTATCAAGGAAACATCCTCCTCTTTCTTTTTATGGACCCTCCAGGGGTTGTTTCCATAAGATCCGGACTGGATGTGCTCAGCAATAGCTTTAAGAGCGGCTAGGTGTTGAATTTTACCGGACTTCAACCCCATCTCAGCCATCTCTCCGTGCTTAATCATTTCAAAAAATGGTTTGCCAATACCAGCTAGAACTCTTTTATAGAATGGAGCTTCTGTCATCTGACTATGAAAGTCATGACCATTTCGATTACATCATAGAAGAAATAACTTGAGTAAGGCGCCTCCACCTTTCGAGCGTACTCTCTAAATGACTCATTAGATCATTGCTTGACCTTGGTAATTTGGTACCGGTCAGGAGCCATCTGAGATTGAAAACTGCATTGAGTGAGGAAGGCGTGCGCCAGCTCTTCCCATCTATGGGTCTTTGAGTTGTCTAATCTGGTATACCATGAACGGGCTTCTCCAGTCAGACTTTTCTAAAATAGCATCATTCTGAGCTTTTCATTTTCTGCGTAAGACCCAAGTTCTCCAATGAACACTTTTAAATGTGTATAAGGATCCCCTAATCTGTCATATTTCTCAAAATCAGGGGTCTTGAATTTCTCTGGATAATGAACACCAGGAAATATGGAAATGTCTGTATATGAAACACTGCCATGTGTTCCAATCCCTTTGAGAACATGAATAGTTTCCTCCATTTGAAGGACCTTCTTCCTGATATCACCGTTGTCTGGATCTCCTTTGAGATGGGTGTGTTCAGGGTCTTTGTTGGTTGTATCCAACTGAGGTTCTGGAATTATTTTTTCTAGACCTTAAACTCCTCCATGTGTAGAGGATTATGTATGTGGAGGGATCTTTGTACCCTGAGTGGACTGGTGCAATTCTTTTAGTAGAACGGCCAAGTCTGTAATTTGTTTACTCAATCCGTCAAATTCTTCTCGGGAGACAGCATTAGACTGGTTAGAAGAAGACATGATTGGTTATATGCTTGCGGCCTTTTTGGATTTAGAGCGGGTAACGGGCCCAATTGTTTCCCTACAAAAGACTTATGTAGTTTAGTCTTAGGGTAATGTAAATGTTATCATAACATGTCCGTTTAGGAATTTTTGTCCTGCAAAACCGGTTGTTAATTGATAACATGTCATGCATGCACAAATATTCTTCATATTTTCCATTACATATGGATGAACATGAAATAAAATTACAAGTAAATGTGTTTACAAGTAATTAAAAATGGAAAGTATGAAGAGACTTTCCTCCACGTTTGGTTTATCAGAGGTTGACCTATCTTAGGGTTTCTCTCGCGGCTTTTTGGCATGAAGTTTCCCAGATCATCGCAATTTACTTGACGGGAAGTTAATCCAGTCTTTCAAATGGAGCGAATCTGGGTGGTGCCTTTCCCGAGCCTCGTTGGAATTATTCTTCCTGAAAGTCCAGTAATCAAACACCGACAGGATAGCCTCCTGATGGAGGAACCACACAACATACATTCACATACAACATGTCTCACCGTTTATGCAAAATGATGACATGTGCGAAGAACTAATATCGCAGATAGATATTTAGCAGTGCAGTAAATAAAAATGCATTCGTACACATTCATCAGAAATGTAAATGCAACATTCACACACAAACATATAACAATTTTGAAAATCTTGTAATAGCGGCTTAAGCCGTCTTACTGGAGTCCCCAGCAGAGTCGCCACCTGTCGACGTCGGTATTTTTGAGTGTCCCTTTTCGTTACTTGTTCTTTGGTGTTCTCATGTTAATGTGAGATTTGTTTGAAAAAACAAGTGAAAAAGGTCCGACATGTATAATGTCGGCGATTTGACTTTAAGAGTCGCTAGTTGGTGTATGTAACTGGTTGCACCAACGCAACTGAAAAATATTTGCACATTGACCCAGTGATTTGACACTGCTAGACGGGTCTGTGAAACCGAGATTCATTTTGGGTCCGGGGGCTTGATTATACAGAGGGAAGGTGTTATGCACCCCCCGACATCCGTGTTACCACGGTGACCGCCACTTTTCAAAGAAATTGTTATATGAATGTGTGTGTGTGTGTATGGATCAATGTGCAATTATTTGGAAGTAGTGCAGTACCTCGTTCGTACCTATATATATAGGGTTTGAATTTATAGAAAAATTCAGTTTTAAACAAGATATAGCAATGATGTTTTGTAAAAGAGGATTTTCAAACCCTGTGCTCAATAGTAATTGAGGCCTTTGATGTTTCCATTTTATTATTAAATGTTCGGTTTATTTGGTTTTATTTTCGAGATGCGAAGCATTCTCGAGAAAATAATATACAGCAGTGCCGAGCTCCTCATGGGCATGACAACCATCCAAGGAAATTCAGACACTGAAAAATAATGTACAAGCTGCTTATAGCTGAAAAATATCCATCATGGGAACCGAATCTAGATTCAGTGGACTAAATCTGTGATCACATAATTCCTAGGCTCACATGATACTGCAATTTGTATGGAAAGCATTAAGCAGTTATATATATAAAAGCTGAAAATATATATATACAGACATGATCAACCACCACGAAGCAACTCCATGGGGGATCGGAAATATAAATATATAACAGTGATAAATATATATATATATATATATATATATATGGACATGATCAACCACCACAAAGTAAACTCTAGGTGGGGACGAAATATAAACAAAGTCAGAAAGCGATCAATCGCCATTTAAGTAAACTCCTCAGCAGGGCGAAAATGTAAACAAAATTGTAAAAGGCCATGAAGTAAACTCCAAAGTTCTGGCAGAAATATATATATATATATATATACAAATATATATATAAAAGCAGTAAATGCACCGGATGTGAATCTAGGCTCATCGGATATGTCCGACAACAATTATATATATATATATATATATATATAAAGCGAGAAAATGCTCCGGATGTAAAATTCAGACTCATCAGATATGTCTGACAACAATTATATATATAAGTATATATATATATATATATATATATATAAGCAATAAACGCTCCAGACCGAAGTCTAGGCTCAATCAAGGCATAACTTGATAATGTTAGTCCATATATGAAATATATACATATATATAAGTATATATATATACAGACAAAAATGAAAACCACGGACCGAAGTTCGGGCAAACACACACTACACGACTCTCAATGTGTATAACACTATGTGCTAATATGAGAGGAAGGCTTTATATAATGTGAGAAGGCTTACAGTGGGCTGCCAAAGTAGACTTCTATGACTTTAAATGGATAAACACTCAGCTCCTGCACAGCTCCTGCTGGATAAAAGATAGCTATATGTGAGCTAGCAAGTGTTTAAAGATGAGGAAACACTCAAAAGATGTGTATACAGAGTAAAATGGACAGGGCTTCCTCGCCTTTTTCTCTCCTTCTCCTCTTCAAATGGCTGACCCCAAGGCTTGTATATATAGACGGATGGCTGCAGGTACACCTGCAGCAGCCGCGGTTGTACCTGCGGCTGGTCGTGGTGCATCCGAGCCTCGTGAGTCCTGTCATCTCGTAGTACGTGCACTCATGCACTGTAATGTCCGTTCGAACTTGCAGAACTTCAATCCGAGCATCCGAACGAGGTATATCTGACCTTCTTCGGACCGTTTGTGTCAAGAGTTACGCAATGACATGGATTAGAGGTTGTACGAAGTCAGGAAGAGGGGTCTATGCTCATTGTCTTCAAGCTTCAAATTCTATCCAAAGTACTGCCACACGTAATAGTCACTCGGGATTGTTACTCCTCGGTTCTTGTGGGACATTGTTGGATGTATGTATGTATGAAGTGTCGAGATGACGCGCAGGTGTTGAAGGGGAAAGATGATGTTTGACTCCTCGTCAGGGTTATCGCCAGTTTGAGTTGAAAGTAGACGTTGCTCAGGGTTACATCTGAGATTGTACTACTTGTTGGTATGCCGCGATATCATCTTGATGAGATGGTAAGATGTGTAGGACCCCGAATTTTATGAAATAAAAGTATTCAATTTTTCTTATAATTATTATTCAGTAAATTGTTAAATTGATAAAAGTTTAAAGTTAAGGGTGATATATATATAAAATTTTCAAAATACGCAAGTGGTTATAAAATACTCATTTCTGTTGGGGAATATTCGTTTGGTCGTGGAATATTAAATGCGGCGGCGTAGCAACCATTTGTGGGCCCCATAATGTAATAACCGCGGATGAAGAAAATGACAAGTTTGAGTTTTTATAAATAACGACGTACTTATTACAATTAACTTTGTTGGAATACCTGGTGGTTAAAATACAGTAATATGCGTGGTTGCACAGTAGCACACGGTATTGCAAAGTATTTTTGAATTATTGATCCTTACGTAAGAAGGCACTACTCAATAATTGTTATAGTAGTTACTGTTCAATATTTTATTTTATTAATTCAATAATTGCTACACTGATATTTTATATTATTGTTGTTTCAATAATTGTCACGGCACAGTATTTCCCATTATCAGATCAATAATTCATATTATTTGAATAATATTATTAGATAGTATTATTGACAATGTCTAGAAAGTTCTATCAAAGAGAGGTTTGGTCATCTAATTGTGCGTCAGTAAGGAGAAATCCTTATCGGAAAGCCCCCTCTTTCCTGGGAACCACCTGGTTGTCATAATTGTGATTCTGTAATATTATTTGTGAATAATTAATTATTTATTTATATGATAAAGAAATATTTATTTGATGTAGATATAAATGATGGATTTATTTATGTGGTTATAAATGAAGGAATTAATATTGAGGTATTTTATCAGTATTTTGTCGGATTAGAGGTATTAAAAACTCAAATCGGTGTTCTTAAAGCTTTATTGCGTGAGTTATAATTTTTAATCCGACCGTTGGATCGTTGTGATTTTTGGATATGTTATACATATATAAGTTGAGTATATGTCCACAAATTTTGAACCGTTAAAATTAACGTATAAATTGTTATGAATTTTAAGAGGTGTTGGTTCGAGAAATTGTTGAGTTTTGAATTTATCATTTTGGTGGAAAATTCTAGAATGCGTGGGCCCCACCTATGGTTGGTGAAGAAATGTACTGAAATTCTAATTCAAATGTGGTGGGTGAAAATAGTAGCAGGTAAAGCAATCAGGTAGCAGGTCAAGTCTGCTTCAGCGTGCTAACATTTTCCTATAAATAGAGTGCTGAGTTAGAATTGAAAATCACACCAGAAACACAAGCTTTCTCTCTTTCTCTCTCTATATTATCAAGCGTATTTTGTAAGTATTTAGATACTTTGAGAGTTGCTATTCAGTGCAAGGTTCCTTCGGCTTTACATTCCAATCAGAAATACTGCTCTTTCGAGGTAAGGGATTATAAGGGATTTTAAGGGTTGTTATGTTTTTCATGTTTCGTAATTTTTTCGACCTTCAAAAATTCTGGAAAAATTTGAAATGATAATTTGTTGAGTTTCCTTGATTGTGTCCAAAAATGACGATTTTTGGATGTATAGATTAGGAGTTATGAATTTTATGGGAAAAGACCATTTTAAAAGTAAACCCTTATAACTCCTTGTGGTTAACTCCAAAATTGGTGAAATTTTTATTGGGAGTACATCTGTATAACATCAGTATATTCTGTAAATTTTGGAATTGTTGGACAAAAGTACAATTTATGATAAATGTCTAAATATTCAAGTAGCTTTTGGCCATGTGAAAAATAGTAAATGAATTTTAAAAATTCGAGAGAAAATATATGTTTAATATGGGACTATATTCTGCTAAATCCCAGAAAAGAAATATTTTTGGAACTGATTTGGTATTTTTCATGAAAATGGACTAGTTATGAGTAAATGAAATAAATATGTTATGTGAAGTAACAAAATTAAAAAATATGATTTTATGGCTTGGGAATCCTATATATGGTATATGCAGATTTTTAATGAGGTTGTTGGTTATTGGTGATGAAATCTTATGAGTTTGGAATTTTAGGATGATTAAATTCATTAATTAGTAAAGTGTAAACAATTAAAATAAATTGTTTATAAGTTTAAAAAATGATTAAAATATTGTGGCGGTATTAATAATATTAGATTATGAGATTATTAAGTGATTTATAATATTTGGATTAAGGTGTTATGAAATCATTGATTTATGAATCTTACTTTTGAAATTAAATGCAGTTGTTGATCATATTATTTTTATTATCATATATAACATTTTTATAATCCCGGTGATGAAATTTCTCTTTGACTTAAGTGTAAAGATGGGTAGATTATTGGTATGATCATGACTATGGGTTCTCTTTGGCCAGTAGTGCAAAGATGAATTGTTGACTGGTATGATCATGACCATTGAATTTACAATTGAATATTTTTAGCTTAAGTGCAAAGGTGAATTGATCAACATGGTTATAATTATTGTTTATATAAATTCTGAAATGATTATATATTTCTTTAAGATATGAATATCTTTGGCCTGTAGTGCAAAGATGAATTGTTGATGAATATCTTTGGTGTGTAGTACAAAGATGACCTGTTGTTGAATATCTTTGGCCCGTAGTGCAAAGATGAACTGTTGTTGAATATCTTTGGCATGTAGTGCAAAGATGAAGCGTTAATGAATATCTTTGCCCGCAAAGGCAAAGATGAACTTATTAGTATAATTATGAACAAGAAGTGTGATTTGGTATAACCATGATCTTTGATGTTTCAGGTAAAGACATGTGATGAAAATTATCTTCGTCTTGGATGAGAAGAGAAAATTAGAACTACAATTATGATTATGAGTTATTCACATGATTGTGAGCAGGATACGTTGATTAATGTTAGGAGGTTAAAGCATTGTTGGTGGACTTTTAACATGGAGAAGATAATAGACTTTATGGTCTATTTGACTCTTATAATGGATTGCTTCGTTCACATTGCGCAACTATGGTTGAAAAGTTTTATCATCTACCATATGTTCTAAATCTCGATTTATTCTCGATGAAGGCTATTGATAATTTAATTATCTTTAGTTATGATATTCTTTCTTGAAGCTATTTGTGCTCACCCTTTTGCTTCACAATTCCTTTCAGGTAATAAGAGTGTAGCTGGGTCGAGCGGGGATAACAGGGGAATAGTGTGGTGGTCCGAGACTATCAAAGTTTCTCAACACATTATAAAACGGCATGACGTACAATTTATAATTGTATTGAGGACCTAAGATGTGTGTGTCGTATATTATACGTCACTTAATAATTGATTTTGGTGAACCACAATAGGTTGAGGTGAACCCAACTTTGGAAGGGTGTTTTGCCACTATCATACAAGATGTCTAATGACATACAATCTCGTGTTATCATAAGAAAGGGTTGTGCACATCCACTTGTTGAGCATATCTACGAGCACTACCTATATGATCTTGGAGTTGGGTTGAAACATAATGTTCAATCGCAGACGGTGGAGATAGTTATATGTTAAGACAAGACTCACTATTGGAAGGAACATGATAGTAATCTTCTCATTTTTCTTTGGGGTCTATTGGATCAACCAAGGATAATTCTCTGGACATATAATATCTATCATAACTTAGATTCATGGCCTCCTATGTACGAAGGTTTCCTTGAGCATTTCCCAAAGATTTTAATTTTTAAAACAGTTCTAGATTGTACCTTTATGTAAGGTATCACTGTGAGGTGTTGTCCATAGTTGGGACATGAGTCACAGTTGGTATTAAAACTCACAGTATATGTGTTGTTGTATTTTGTACGACAATTGTAGTAATAAAGTTGTAGTTATTTTCTATACCATGTATTTGGCGACTCAGAATAGGTTGGATGGATTGGACCTATTTTGGGGGCGTCACAAGATGACCTTTTTGACTCCTCACCGGGGTTATCGCCGGTTTGAGCGGAAAGCAGACGTTGCTAAGGGTTACATCTGAGATTGGACTGCTACAAGTGTTTGAATACCGCAAGGTCAACTGTGAAAGAACCTATATGCCCATTGTTAGCTTTGGGTCTGAGGTATGAGTGCCTCGGCAGGAGGTCTGAGCTTGAAGCTGATCACATGTGTTTGAAACAAGCATTTCCGGAGTTATCGCCGGAACTGCAAATGCATCCCTTGGGGCTATAAACATGGATGGAGTCTCTACTCCCAGTGTTGTTTCTGGGACTGGAACTGAGCGCCGTGGTGTTATCCCTGAAATAGAACTGTCATCTCCGGTGTTGTTGCCGGTCTTTTGATCTGCAAACCTTGGGGTTATCTCCGAGATTAGAAATGACATTCCCGGTGTGTGTTCCAGGGTTTATAAAGACGTTCCCGGTTTGTGTTTCGGGTTGGAACGGATGTTCCCAGTTTATGTTCCGGGTTGGAACTGAACATCCGATAGTATCCGGAATGGATGTAAGCTATCTTCCAGGGTTTTCTCCGAAAGATGAATCTGCCCTCCTGCAATGTTAGTAACAGACATGCAGAAAATTTCGAGTGTCTACACCGGGAATTAAAACATGTCACCATCAAGAATAGGTATCCGCTACCTCGCATTGATGACCTGTTTGACCAGTTGCAAGGAGCATAATTCTTTTCAAAGATCAATCTTCATTCTGGATATCATCAGCTAAAGATTAAAATTGAGGATATTCCGAAGACTGCCTTCAGAACTCGGTACGGGCATTATGAATTCTTAGTCATGTCTTTTGGATTGACTAATGCTCCTGCTACTTTCATGGATATAATGAACCGTGTATTCAAGGAATATTTGGATCAGTTCGTTGTTGTCTTTATTGATGACATCCTCATTTATTCCAAAACCCGTGAAGATCATGAGCACCATTTGAAGCTGGTACTTCAAAGACTTCTTGACAACAAGCTATATGCCAAGCTAAAGAAATGTGAGTTCTGGCTTAAGAAAGTAACATTCATTGGGCACGTGGTGTCAAAACATGGAGTATCTATTGACCCGACGAAGATTGGAGCAATACAAAGTTGGGAGCAACCGAAGTCGGTGACCGAAGTGCGTAGCTTTTTGGGCTTAGCTGGTTACTATCGGAGATTCGTGGAAGGATTTTCTTGAATCGCTACTCCGTTAACTCAGCTGACTCGGAAAGATACAAAATTCATATGGAGCGAGGAATACGAGAAGAGTTTCTAAGAGCTTAAGAGGAGACTCATTTCAGCACCTGTTCTAACAATACCATCTGGCTCGGATGGATTTGTTATCTACAGCGATGCTTTAGGCAAAGGGTTATGATGTGTTCTCATGCAACATGGGAAAGTCATAGCATATGCCTCGCGACAACTAAAAAAATATAAGAGGAATTATCATACTCATGATTTGGAGTTGGCAGCAGTCGTTTTTACGTTGAAAATCTGGAGACACTACCTGTATGGGGAGAAAGTGGAGATTTTTACGGATTATAAAAGCCTCAAATATTTCTTCACCCAAAAGCATGTCTCGTGTTCATAATATTTTTCATATATCTATGCTTCGTAAATATGTGAAAGACCCAAACCACATTATTGCGTTAAAACCAGACTAGATAGCCGAAGATTTAACGTACGAGGAGGTACATGTCAAGATATTGGATGGGAAAGAGCATGTCCTATGCACCAAGGTTATACCACAAGTTAAGGTTTTGTGGAGGAACCGTGCTATTGAAGAAATGACCTAGGAGTTGGAATCGGAAATGAAAGCGAGGTACCCTCACCTTTTTGAAACACCAGGTACGTACGTCAATTTCGAGGACGAAATTTCATAAGGAGGGGAGGTTGTAAGACCCCAACTTATTATAAATAAAATTGAATTTCTTTATTTATTATCTTGAATAATAAGGTGATAATTTGATATAATACTTTGGTTATGGGTGAAATGTGTAAATTTTGCAAATAAGCAAGTGGTTATAAAATATTCATTTTTGTTGGGGAATATTCGTTTGGTCGTGGAATATTCTTGTTGTCGGGGAATATTCGTACGACGGCGCATCCATTTGTGGGCCCCATAACAGAATAACTGTCGGATGAAGAAAATGACAAGTTTGAGTTTTTATAAATAACATGGCGTAGTTATTACAATTAACTTTGTTGGAATACACGGTGGTTAAAATATAAGAATACGTGTGGTTGCATAAAGATAGCACACAAGATTGTTATAAAGTATTTTGAAATTATTGATTCTTATGTAAGAAGGCACTACTCAATAATTGTTACAGTAATTACTGTTCAATATTTTATTTTATTGATTCAATAATTACTATGTTGATATTTTATATTATTGTTATTTCAATAATTGTCACTGCACAGTATTTCCCATTATCAGATCAATAATTCATATTATTTGAATAATATTATTAGATAGCATTATTGGCAATGTCTAGAAAGTTCTTTCAATGAGAGATTTGGTCACCTAATTGCGCGCCAGTAAGGAGAAATCCTTATCAGAAAGCCCCCTCTTTCCTGGGAACGACCTGGTTGTCATTATTGTGATTCTGTAATATTATTTGTGAATAATTATTTATTGATTTATATAATAAGGAAATATTTATTTATGTGGATATAAATGATGGTTATATTTTATGTGGTTGTAAATGAAGGAATTAAAGATGAGGTATTTTATTAGTATTTTGTCGGAATTGAGGTATTAAAAATCATCCGTATGTGGATTTCGGATATTTTCTGTTTGGAATTTGGAAAAACTTTCTTCTGTAAAGTTGTAGAGAATTTGATTTCCTATGGAATGGACATATAATTCATATTTTTCTGATAAAATGACTATTTATTATGAATTATTAAAGTTTTAGATTATTGTTTAAATGATAAAATATTTTGGAAAATTCTAGAATTGGTGAGCCCAACTTTTGGTTGGTGAGAAATGTGCTCAAAATTTATTTCAAATGTGGTGGGTGGCAATAGTAGTAGGTAAAGCCATCAGGTAGCAGGTCAAGCCTGCTTCGGCGTGCTAGCATTTTCCTATAAATAGGTGCTTAGGTTAGAATTGAAAATCACACCAAAAACATAAGCTTTCTCTCTCTATATTATCGAGCGTATTTTTATGAGTATTTAGATACTTTGAGAGTTGCTATTCACTACAAGTTTCATTCATCATCATATCTGATATTCCATTCCGAAGTACTGTTTCTTTGAGGTAAAGGATGTTATTTTCTTCAAAAAATGATATTATTTTCTTCAATATCATTATGCCGAATTATTGATATGAGTTTTATTGTGGAATTTCTACCTTTTTGTGTCGGGGTTACTATTCATGTATACGACACTATTCACGTATACGACACTATTCACAAATACAACATTATTCACCGAAAAATGAAATTTTCTCTTCTTTGTCTCAAATGTCTATTATGGTTACTATCTTTGATTGTATCCATGTTTTTGATCTTTATTCTTGAATTTTACTCCATTATGGTTTATTATGGAGTATTTTTAAACTTGAGTTATCTAAAGTACGAATCTCTAAACTTTATCCTTTTATCTCACTGGATTCGTTCTCTAAAATATTTTTCATCATCATCAGTCCTTAATGGTGATACTTGATGAATATCTTTGGCCCGTAGTGCAATGATGAACAGGTGTTGAGATGAACATGACCAACTGTTGATACAAATGAATATCTTTGGCCCGTAGTGCAAAGATGAATATTTGATGCAAGATGTTTATTGATTGATGTTACAGGGATAAAATATTAATGATGGACTTTTAAATTCATAGATGATAGTAGATTTCATTCTCTACTTAATTCTTCTAATGAATTATCGTTTCCGCTGCAGTTGTTGATCTAAAACTTGTTGTCTATTATATTCTATCAGATTTTTCCCCGTTGAAGACTAAGGATAATTTGTTAATTTGTTGTATATTATCTTAGTCATAATATTCTTTACTGGGCTAGTTGAGCTCACCCTTTTCCTTTTTGTTCCATTTTTCTTCTCAAGAAGCGAGAACATAGCGGGAACCAGTCGGGGTATAGAGTGATTGTCCTAGACAGTTGTTTTAACAGTCCTCACTATTTTTGTAAAATAGTACATCGATAATTATAATGAGGACTTTATTTGAGTGTGGATATTGTCTAGAAGACAATATTTGTATTTAAACTCACAGTATGTGTTGTCGTATTTTGCACGACAATTGTAATAATAAAGTTGTAGTTGTTTTATGTACCATGTTTTTGGTGACTCAAAATGGGTGATGTATACCTATTTTGGGGGCGTCACAATATATGGGAGAAGGTGTGACGCCCCCAAAATAGGTATACATCACCTATTCTGAGTTGTCAATACATAATGCATGTAAACAACTACAACTTTATTATTACAACAAGATAAGCTGTGAGTTTGAATACAAATATTATCTTCTAGATAATATCTATACTCAAATAAATCCTCATCACATTTATTGATACATTATTTTACAAAATGGTGAGGACTACTAAACAATCCTTTCTAAAACCTTCATTCCATACCCCAGACTGCATTTCGCTATATTCTCGCCTCCCGAGAAAAAATGGAACAAAAAGGAAAAGGGTGAGCTCAACTAGCTCAAGAAAGAATATTATGACTAAGATAATATACAACAAATTATCGTTAGTCTTCAACAGGAAAAATCTAATAGAATACAATAGACAACAAATTTTAAATCAATATTCGCAATGAAATAATAATTCATTAGAAGAGTTAAGTAGAGAATGCAAACTACTATCTTCTATGTATGAATTTAAAAGTTCATCGTCTATCTTTATCCTCGTAACATCAATCAATATACATCTGGAATCAAATATTCATCTTTGCACTATAAAAGCCAAAGATATTCATCATTGGTCATGTTCATTTAAACACTGTTCATCTTTGCACCACGGCCAAAGATATTCTTCAGAAATCATTCATCTTTGCACTACAAAGCCAAAGATATTCTTAAGAAATCATTCATCTTTGCAATACGGCCAAAGATATTCCATAATATCATCATTTAAGGCGAGGATGATGAAAATATTTTTTTAAAGAAGCGAATCCGGTGAAACAAAATGACAAGGATTAAGGATTAAGGATTCGTACTTGGTTTTATCCACGTCCAAAAATACCTCAAAAATAATCATAGTGGTGTGTAAATTCAAGAATGATCAAAACATGGATACAATCGGAGTTAGTATCCCGAATAGATGTTTTGGATTAAAAGAAGAAATTTTATTTTTAAATTGAATAATACAGTATACGTGAATAGTGTCAGATATCGTGAATAGTCTTATATCGTGAATAGTAACTCCGACACCAAAAGATAGAAATTCCACAAAAACATCTTCACGCTTCATGAATAGTAACTCGTGAATAGTAACTCATGAATAGTAACTCGTGAATAGTAACTCATGAATAGTAACTCATGAATAGTAACCCCGACATGAAAAAGTTTCAAATTTGATAAAAACTTCAGATCAACATTTCAGCATAATGATATTGAAAAAATAATATCATTACGAAAAAAATAATATCCCTTACCTCGAAAGTTCAGTACTTCTAGCTAGAATACCGGGTATAGTGCTGAAGGGAACTTGCACAGTCTAGCAATACTCAAAGTATACTCAAAATACTCACAAGAATACGCTCGATAATATAGAGAGAGAAAACTTCAGTTTCTGGTGTGATTTTCAATTCTAACCTAAGCACCCTATTTATAAGAAAATGCTTAGAACACCAAAGCAGAAAATTTAATAAAATAATAATATTTCTTAAAAATATTCAAGACCACCTTAGAAATCTGATTTCAGATCATTTATAACACATGTGAGCCACTCAATTACAACAAAAAACGTTTTTCTTACAAAATATATTTTAAACTCCCAAAAATCAATTATTTCGGGGCTTCGGAACTTCAATAATTCATAATAAATAGCCCTTTCATCAGAAAATTCAAATCTTGCGTGTTTTTATAGGAATTTCAATTCTCTACAACTTTTCAGAAGAAAGTTTTTCCAAATTCCAAATAGAAATTGACCGAAATCCACAAAGCAGGCGATTTTATGTTTATAATCAAATTTCGGTCAATAAATGGGGTCCATTGAGCATGTTTAACATGTTTTAAACATTTATTGCAACAAAAATACTCTTCCTCCTCAGTATACTCATATATCCCACATTCGTTGTAAAAATATCACCGATTAATATATTATTAAAATAATATATTTAAATGAATTATTTTATCGAAAAAGATAAAATATTAATTTTCAACAATTGTCATTTTAAAATTTTCTCCATCTATATCCACATAAAATCAATATTTTCCTCATCATATAAATCAATAATTAATTATTCACAAATAATATTACGAATCACAATATTGACAACAGGCGGTTCCCAGAGAGAAAGGGGCTTTCAATAAGAATTTCTTCTTCTTTGGTAGCGCATGATTAGGTGACCAAACCTCTCCTTAGGCAGAACTTTCTAGACATTGCCAATAATGTTATCTAATAATATTATTAGGATAATATGAATTATTGCTTCGATAATGAAAAATACCGTAATGACAATTATTGAAACAACATCAATATAAAATATCAACGCAAACAATTATTAACTCAATAAAATCTTGAGCATTAATTATCGTAACCATTATTGAGTAGTGCCTTCTTCACGTAAGAATCAATAATTGGTGCAATACCGTGTGTGCTACTATTCAACAACGCAGTATTAGTGTGTTTTAACCACACGGTATTCCAATAGTATTACTTGGTAACAACTCTGCCAAGTTATTTAAAAATAACTTATATTTGTCGTTTTCTTCATCCAATCGCTTTCCAGTTATGGGGCCCACACATGGTCTTGTACTGTCAGCATACGAATATTCCCGAAGCGATGAATATTCCACGACCAAACGAATATTCCGACGATAATGAATATTTTATAACCACTTACTTATTTTGAAATATTTGCGTATTTAACCTTAACTATCCACATTAATCAAATCAACCCTTACTATTTCAAAATAATAAATAAAGGAAATTCCTTTTTATTTAAAAATTTAGGGGTCTTACAACCTCCCCTCCTTATGAAATTTCGTCCTCGAAATTGGCGTACGATACACAGTGTTTTGAAAAGGTGAGGATACCTCGCTTTCATTTTGGTTTCAATTCCGGTCATTTCCTCTATAGCATGATTCCTCCACAAAACTTTAACTTGTGGTATGACCTTTCTTGGCGTAGGACATGCTCCTTCCTATCCAAGATCTTGACAAGTACCTCCTCATACGTTAAGTCTTCTTGGCTATCTCGTCCGATTCTAACTTCAATAACGTGGTTCGGGTCTTTCACATATTTACTGAAATACGATATGTGAAACACATTATGAACACTAGACATACTTTGAGGTAACGTAAGTCTATAGGCTACATTTCCTACTCGATCAAGAATTTGAAATGGACCAATAAATCGTGGATTGAGCTTTCCTCTCTTCCCAAATCTTGTAACTCCCTTCCATGGAGCAACTCATGACAATACATGATCCCCTACATTAAATTCCACGTCCTTTCGATGAAGATCCCGCATAACTCTTTTGTCGATCTTGTGCCGCTTTGTATCGTTGTCGAATCATTTGGATCTTTTTCGGTAGTCATACGTACTAACTTCGGGTCCCAACAATGTTGCTTCACCCACCTCATCCCAACATATTGGAGAACGACATTTTTCGTCCATATAATGCTTCAAATGGAGCCACACCTATACTTGCACGATAAGCTGTTGTTGTAGGAGAATTCCACCAATGGTAAATACTTATCCCAACTACCCTTGAAGTCTAGGACACGAGTCTTAATAGATCTTCAAGAGTTTGAATAGTCCTCTCGATTGTCCGTCTGGTTTGGGGATGGTATGCGAACTAAATCGCAAATCCGCGCCCATAGCTTTTTGCAAAAGTGACCCAAAATCTTGAAGTGAATCTTGGGTCATGATCCGAAACTATGGATACTGGGCATGCCATGCAACCTCACAATCTCATTCACGCATACATACTAGCAAGACGTTCAAGGAATAAGTCTCCGATCGGCAAGAAATGAAAGCGGACTTGGTTAATCTATCAACAATAACCCAAATAGCATTGATGCCTTGAGAAACCGTAGGAAGACCCAGAACTTGAAATCCATAGTAATGTGTTCCCACTTCCATTAGGAATCTCAAGTGGTTGCAACGGACCCTTAGGTACAAGATGCTCCGCCTTTACGTTGGCAAGTTAAACACATCGAGATAAACTTTGCAATCTCTCTCTTCATATTGTTCCACCAAAATGTATGTAGAAGATCATGATACATTTTAGTACTTCCGAGATGGATTGCAAATGGCGTATTGTGTGCCTCCATCATAATCTTGTACTTCAAATCAGTCGTTAGGAACACAAAGTCTAGAGTGGACTCAAGTATTCCTTCTTCATCAATTCTCGCTTTGGAATATCTCCTTCTTGTACTTTCTTCTTCTTCACGCATCATTTCCGAATTGGTGGCTTGAGCAACCTTAACTTTGTCTATTAAAGTTGGCTCTGTCGTATACTTGACATCATCGCTTTTCGTTCCGCATATGATCTTCTACTCAATGCGTCGGCTACCACGTTCGCTTTACCGGGATGGTATTGAATAGTGTGGTCGTAGTCTTTCAATAGCTCGAGCCAACGTCATTGCTTAGATGTTGAGTTCTTTTGAGTGAAGAAATATTTAAGACTTTTTATGGTGCGAATATATCTCCACTTTCTCCCCATATAGATAGTGCCTCCATATTTTTAGCGTGAAAGCATTCACGCTAACTCTAGATCATGAGTAGGATAATTCCTCTCATACTCTTTAAGTTGTCATGAGGCATAGGCTATGACTTTCCCACGTTGCATGAGAACACATCCTAACCCTTTGCACGAAGCATCATCAGAGATAACAAATCCATCCGAACCAGATGGTATTGTTAGAAGCAGTTAGAAATAAGTCTCCTCTTAAGCTCTTGGAAACTTTTCTCGCATTCTTCGCTCCAAGCGAATTTTGTATCCTTCCGAGTTAAGCGAGTTAATGGAGTAGCGATTCGAGAAAACCCTTCCACGAATCTCCGATAATAACCAAACTAAGCCCAAAAGCTACGTACTTGACCACCGACTTGGTTGCTCCCAACTTTGTATTGCTTCAATCTTGGCCGGATCAGCAGATACTCCATGTTTCGACACCACGTGCCCAAGGAATGCTACTTCCTCAAGCCGAACTCGCATTTCTTCAATTTGGCATATAGTTGGTTTTCACGAAGCCTTTGGAGTACCGACTTCAAATGGTGCTCATGATCTTCACGGCTTTTGGAATATATGAGGATGTCATCAATAAAGACAACAACGAATTGATCCAAATATTCCTTGAATACTCGGTTCATCATATCCATGAAAGCCGCAGGAGCATTAGTTAGTCAAGAAAGACATGACTAAGAATTCATAATGCCCATACCGAAGTTCAAGGCGGTCTTTGGAATATCCTCATTTCTAATCTTGGTGATGATATCCGAAGCGAAGATCGATTTTTGAAAAGAATTGTGCCCTTGCTTAATTGGTCAAACAAGTCATCAATACGAGGTAGAGGATACCTATTCTTGATGGTGACATGGTTCAATTTCAGATAGTCAATACAAAGTCGCATACTCCCGTCTTTCTTCTTTACAAATAAAGCAGAGCACCCAAGGAGATGTACTAGGGCAGATGAAACCGATGTCCAACAATTCACTGTAGTTGGACCTTTAACTCTGAAGTTTAATAGAGCCATTCGATATGGGGTTTTAGAAATGGGCTTTGTACCGAGTTCAAGATCAATAAAGAATTCAACTTCACGTTACGGGGTAGGACCGGAAGTTCTTGAAATCGTCGGGAAAGTCAATAACAACAGGAATATTATTCAAATTTGGCGTGTCTTTATTCAAATCCATAACATGGGCTAGGAAAGCTTGACATCCGTTTTTTAATAAGCGAATAGCTTTATGATTAGATATGACGGTGATCGATTTTAATGGTTTAGTTGCTTGAATTAAATGCTACGAGGTTGGTTAGGAATATGAAAACTAACAACCTTACGAAAACAATCAATTTTGGTATGATGAGTAGTTAACCAATCAATCCCTAAAATCACATCAAAAGCAAGTATCTTTAAAGAGATAAGGTCAATTGAGGTAAGGTAATGGTGCCAACTTGAATCAAACAAGATTTATAAGCGATTGGATGTGATGAAAGTTTCTCTAACGGAGTTTCCACGAGATAGGTCAAAGTCTAATTTCTCGAGTCAAGTTTAAGCGTTGAGCACATGCGGGAGAGATAAATGAATGGGTACCCCAGATTATCAAGTAAGGTATAAACTTCGCAAGAATTTATAAATAGCTTACCGTGATCACCTCGTTTGGGTTCCTCGCATTATGACCGATCACAACAAAAGCGCTCTTCCGGAATCGTTGACTTTGACTTTTTCGGGACGATCTTTTGAGTCACCGTCCTCATTGAACTAGGTTTCGCTTCGTACAATCTCGAGCGATATGTCCTTCCTTTCCACAATTATAGCATACCTTGAGCTGTTGTGTAGGCGGTTTGGTGATATGTCCCTCTTTTCCGCATTTGTAGCATATAATGGGTGGTCGTTCTCCTCCTTAGAACGATTCTTCTTTAAGACTTTTGTCATCTTCACATGGTCGTTGTTAAATCTCCTCTTTTAAAATCTCCTCGACTTTCGTTCTTCTTCTATTTTCATGGCCATGATTACCACCGGAGTGGTTACCATTTACATCCGTTTGTTTCTTTCTCCATGAGTTATCATTATTCGGCTGATTGCTATCTACGATCACGATCCTGGTTGTGGTCCCTCGGTTGACCGTATTTCGTTATCTCGCTCTAATAATTGAGCCCATTTACAACATCTGAATAAAGAGAAAATTTATGAGAAATGAGATCTTGGCGTATCTTAGGGTTTCAAACCTCTAAGAAACATCCGCGTCATCGTTCCTCATTCTCCACCAAATGAGGTGCAAACACGGATAACTCTGCAAACTTTGCCTCGTCTTTGAGACACCGTCATGTTGTTTTGTTCAATCGATGAACTCCACTTCCTTCATATGACGAACACTTTCGGGAAAGTATTTGTCATTAAATAGCTTCTGAAAACGTCTCCCAAGACATCTTTGAGTGCGGTGGATGGAGTGCGCTTCTGAGACTCCCACCGATGGTCCGCCTTTCGCCACGGAACATAAAAGGTGGCGAATGGAACCTTCTGTTCCTCCGTGCATCCCAAGACATCGAATATCTTGGTAATTTGCTTGACCCATGTTTCGCCATGATCGGATCCGGCTTTCCCTTAAATTCGGTGGTCCCAACTCTTTGAAGCGCTTGTTTGTGACAACCCGTGAATTGCTATCATTTCCTCCTGTATTTTGAACACGAGTCTCCTCGTCGATTTTTGCATGAGCGCAAAAAACTTCTAAACATCCCTCGTTCATCATCGCGCTCCAATGGTGTTGTTCACGGGAGGAACATTGCCCGACTGTTACGACGTTCTCCTCGTTGGTGAGTACAGGCATCTCCACGGTCTCATTTCCATTGTTAATATTCTCGGTCGACATTCTCAAAACATCGTCATAAAACAAGGGTTAATTAAGGAATCAATATATCACATAATATCCCAATATCTTGACCAACTAACAAATAAGCTTAGGTAGGACACACTAGCGAAGGATTTACTCGTCTCTCCCTCCTAGTTCTATTCCCCGATCTCCGCCGGAGATCATATCCTAAGCTCGATACCAATGTGACGCCCCCAAAATAGGTATACATCACCTATTACGAGTTGTCAATACATGAATGCGAAACAACTACAACTTTATTATTACAACAAGAAAGCTGTGAGTTTGAATACAAATATTATCTTCTAGATAATATCTATACTCAAATAAATCCTCATCACATTTATTGATACATTATTTTACAAAAATGGTGAGGACTACTAAACAATCCTTTCTAAAACCTTCATTCCATACCCCGACTACGTACTCGTTATATTCTCGCCTCCACGAGAAAAATGGAACAAAAAGGAAAAGGGTGAGCTCAACTAGCTCGGTAAAGAATATTATGACTAAGATAATATACAACAAATTATCGTTAGTCTTCAACAGGAAAAATCTAATAGAATACAATAGACAACAAATTTTAAATCAATATTCGCAATGAAATAATAATTCATTAGAAGAGTTAAGTAGAGAATGCAAACTACTATCTTCTATGTATGAATTTAAAAGTTCATCGTCTATCTTTTATCCCTGTAACATCAATCAATATACATCGGAATCAAATATTCATCTTTGCACTACTGGGCCAAAGATATTCATCGATTAGTCATGTTCATTTAAACACTGTTCATCTTTGCACTACTGGGCCAAAGATATTCTTCAGAAATCATTCATCTTTGCACCACTGGGCCAAAGATATTCTTAAGAAATCATTCATCTTTGCACTACTGGGCCAAAGATATTCCATAATATCATCATTTAAGACCGAGGATGATGAAAATATTTTTTTAAAGAAGCGAATCGGTGAAACAAAATGACAAGGATTAAGGATTAAGGATTCAGTACTTGGTTTTATCCACGTCAAAAATACCTCAAAAATAATCATAGTGGTGTAAAATTCAAGAATGATCAAAACATGGATACAATCGAGTTAGTATCCGAATAGATGTTTTAGACGAAAAGAATAAATTTTATTTTTCGATGAATAGTATCAGATATATCGTGAATAGTGCCGAGTATCGTGAATAGTAACTTCAAACACCAAAAGATAGAAATTCACAAAAAACATCTTCACGCTTCCGCATGAATAGTACTCATGAATAGTAACTCGTGAATAGTAACTCATGAATAGTAACTCATGAATAGTAACTCATGAATAGTAACCCCGAGCATGAAAAAGTTCCAAATTTGATAAAACTTCAGATCAACATTTCAAAGATAATGATATTGAAGAAATAATATCATTACTGAAAAAATAATATCCCTTACCTCGAAAGATTAGTACTTCTAGCTAGAATCACAGGGTATAGTCTTTGAAGGAACTTGCACCAGATCTAGCAATACTCAAAGTATACTCAAAATACTCACAAGAATACGCTCGATAATATAGAAAAGAAAACTTGGGTTTACGGTGTGATTTTCAATTCTAACCTAAGCACCCTATTTATAGGAAAATGCTTAGAACACCAAAGCGTAAAATTTAATAAAATAATAATATTTCTTAAAAATATTCAAGCCCACCTTAGAAATCTGATTTCAGATCATTTATAACATATGTGAGCCACTCAATTACAACAAAAAACGTTTTTCTTACAAAAATATTTTAAACTCCCAAAAATCAATTATTTTGAGTTTTGAACTTCAATAATTCATAATAAATAGCCCTTTCATCGAGAAAATTCGAATCTCGCAAGTTTTTATAGGAATTTCAATTCTCTACAACTTTTAGAAGAAAGTTTTTCCAAATTCCAAATAGAAATTGACCGAAATCCACAAAGCCAAGCGATTTTTATTGTGTTATAATCAAATTTCAGTCAATAAATGGGGTCCACCGACATGTTTAACATGTTTTAAACATTTATTGCAACAAAAATACTCTTCTTCCTCGTATACTCATATATCCCACATTCGTTGTAAAAATATCACCGTTAATATATTATTAAAATAATATATTTAAATGAATTATTTTATCAGAAAAAGATAAAATATTAATTTTCAACAATTGTCATTTTAAAAATTTCTCCATCTATATCCACATAAAATCAATATTTTCCTCATCATATAAATCAATAATTAATTATTCACAAATAATATTCTGTAATCACAATATTGACAAACGTGCGGGTTCAGGAAAGAGGGGCTTTCAATAAGAATTTCTTCTTCTTGGCGTGCAATTAGGTGACCAAACCTCTCCTTAGACAGAACTTTCTAGACATTGCCAATAATGTTATCTAATAATATTATTCAGATAATATGAATTATTGCTTCGATAATGAAAAATACTGTGTAATGACAATTATTGAAACAACATCAATATAAAATATCAACGTAGCAATTATTAACTCAATAAAATACTGAACAGTAATTACTGTAACCATTATTGAGTAGTGCCTTCTTACGTAAGAATCAATAATTGGTGTAATCTGGTGCTACTCTTGTTCAACAACGCGTATTAGTGTGTTTTAACCACTGGTATTCCAACAAGATTATTCAGAATAACAACGCTGTTAGTTATTTAAAAATAACTTATATTTGTCGTTTTCTTCATCCAATCGCTTTCAGTTATGGGGCCCACACATGGTTTGCTACTGGTCGTGCACGAATATTCCCCGACAAAGATTGAATATTCCACGACCAAACGAATATTCCCCGACGATAATGAATATTTTATAACCACTTGCTTATTTTGAAATATTTGCGTATTTAACCCTTAACTATCCCCATTAATCAAATCAATCCTTACTATTTCAAAATAATAAATAAAGGAAATTCCTTTTTATTTAAAAATTTCGGGGTCTTACAGAAGGTTCAAAAATGCCCCTGACATTTATCGCGATGTCTACCGAGTACCCTATACTATTTTTGTCCAAAAGTACCCCTAACGTTACATTTTTTGGGTCGCCCGTGCCCGTGCCATTAACATAAGACAAACGGGGTTAAAATTTCACTGACGTGACTGTCACATGGACGCTTAAAGGGAGAAGGTTAAAAAATGCCCCTGACATATGTAAATATGTCATTTAATCAAAACAAAAAAAAATACTAAAATTCAAAATAAAAAAAAGCATAACATATTTACATCATTTAATCAAAATACTAAAATTCAAATTATTTTGTTAAATAATCAAAACAACTAATTAAATAAAATAAGTTGTATAACATATTTACATCATTTAATTAAAATACTAAAATTCAAAAAATAACATATTTACATCAAATATTAATTAAAAAATACTAAAATACTAATTAAAAATACTAAAAAATTAAATTAAAATAATAATAAAATACTAATTAAAAACATACTAAAAACCAAATTAACAAAATACTAAAATACTAAAATTCAAATTATTTTGTTAATTAATCAAAACAACAAAAATTCAAATTACATCATTAGTATTTTTGTTAATTTGACATACACACACAAAATGTGTTTAAAAAATATAAAATAAAGAAGAGTTAAAGGAAAAGAAATTATGAGAAAGCGGAAGAGTAAAAATAGAAATAAAAGAATAAAATATAAAAATTAAAAAATTAAAAATACTGACACATTTTCTAAAAGATGATTATTATTTTTATCTCTTAATTAATAACTAGTCTCCACACACGTGAGAAAAAAATGCAGAAGAAAAACAAACTTAAAATAAAATTATGTGACAAATAAATTACAAATGGAAAAAAATTAGGGAAAGAAAGAGGAAAATAGTAAAACTGTAAAATTGAAACGTGGGGCAATTAAACAAAAAGAGAACAGATTGATGTGATGATTCAAACTCTAGTACATTGAATCCATGTAGGATAAGAAATTAATAATAAAAATAATAAGATATAAGGTAATTTATAAGGTGCGATTAAGTTACACCAACAATAATTAAAAAAAATTGAACGCTTTATAATATAGATGTGCAACTAATTAATGTGCTCGTGTAACAATATTTTTTAAATGTAGGACTTATTGCACAACAAGAGGCCTAATAAGTAATAATAGCAAAATAATTTGAATTTTAGTATTTTAGTATTTTTTTAATTTGATTTTTTTTAGTATTTTAGTATTTTCTTAATTAGTATTTTAGTATTTTTTTTTAATTAGTATTTGATGTAAATATGTTATGTTTTGAATTTTAGTATTTTAATTAAATGATGTAAATATGTTATACAATTTATTTTATTTAATTAGTTGTTTTGATTAGTTAACAAAATAATTTGAATTTTAGTATTTTGATTAAATGATGTAAATATGTTATGTTTTTTTTTATTTTGAATTTTAGTATTTTTTTTTTGTTTTGATTAAATGACATATTTACATATGTCAGGAGCATTTTTTAACCTTCTCCTTTTAAGCCTCCATGTGTCAGCCACATCAGCGAAATTTTAACCCCGTTTGTCTTCTGTTAACGACAGTGGCACGGGCGACCCAAAAAATGTAACGTTAGGGGTACTTTTGGACAAAAAAAAGTATATGGTGCTCGGTAGATATTGCGGTAAAAGTCAAGGGCATTTTTGAACCTTCTCCCCATAATATATATATATATATATATATATATATATATATATATATATATATCGGTCTGGATCAAGTGCATACCCCTTATCTTACTCACCCGTGCTCACCCCCCTTTAGCGACGGACCTGGCAACGATACGGTCATACAACCGTCGTCTATACTTTTAGCGTCACTATATGTTGTCCGTCGCTAAAAGTATAGGCGACATGATTGTATAATAAACCTATCCTTTGGGTTCGTTGTTAAAGGGGGTGAACACTAGTGACTAAGATAAGGGTATGCACTTGATCCTATATATATATATATATATATATATATATATATATATATATATATATATTTACATTTACATTCTTGTGCAGAGTTTACTTAGTGGAGGTTGCACACACACACACACACACACACACACACACACACACACACACACATATATATATATATATATATATTTACATTTCTTATCTGCACTGGAGTTTACTTCGTGGCGGTTGTCGTTCATATATATATATATATATATATATATATATTTACAGCTTTTATATAGCTTTCATACATACTGCATCATCATGTGAGCCTAGGAATCATGTGATCATAGATTCAGTCTCCTTAATCTAGATTCGGTTCCCATGATGGACATTTTTCAGCTGCAACAAGCTTGTAAACTATTTACGGTGTTTGAATTTCCTTCGATGGCTTTCATGCCCACAAGGAGTTAGACACTTCTATGTATCTTATTTTCTCGAAGATGCCTCACATCTCAAAAATAAAAAGTAACTAAGCCGAACACACAATAAAATGGAAGTATCAAAGGCCTCAATTACTATTGAGCATAAGGGTTTGAAAAACCTCTTTTACAAAACATCATTGCTATATCTTGTTAAAATTGAACTTTTATACAAAAATTCAAACCCTTTGTATATAGGTGCAAACGAGGCATAGCACTACTTCCAGATAATTGCACATTGACCCACACACACACACACATTCAAATAAGAGTTTAATTAAAAAATGGCGGTTAACGTGTCACCACGGATGTCGGGGGGGGGGGGGGGGTGTCTAACACCTTTCCTCCACATAATCAAGTCCTCGAATCCAAATTAATCTCGGTTTCACAGAACAGTTAAGCAGTGTTACATCTCTAGTTCAATGTGCAAACCATTTCTCGGTTGAGTTGGTGTAACTATTTAAAAATACCAACTGGCGACTCTCACAATCCAATCGTCGACATATACATGTCAGACCTTTTCAAACTTGTTTTTTCAAACAAATCTCACCTAACATGAGAACACCAAAAGACAAGAACAGGAAGGGACAAATAAAAATCCCAACGTCGACAAATTTCAATGAAGAAGTTGAACCTGTCAGCTTCTAGGCCCTTGAGGTGAGCAACACTCATTATCAACCCATTGGGGCCCCACCTCTGAAACCTAGAGTTTCTACCGAGGTAATGTCAGCAAGTCAAGAGATGATATCCTTGGGTTTTCAACCTAGACAGGGGTTAGGAAAGGATCATCAGGGAATTAAATGCCCAATTCAAGTTCCTAGCCAGACAGGGACAGCTGGATTAGGCTACTCTTTTGGGTCCAATCACAGGAACCCTCACAAGCATAAATCGGTTCCTTCATCCACAAGGAAGTTGCCTAAACCTACCAGTAATAATCTTGTATGGCCTTTATTAAAGGTTTCTACCCCTGTGGTAGCCATGTTGTTTCCTAAGCCAATACCGGTTAAAGGAAAAGAAGTCCTGATTCCAGACCCAGAGGTGGAAGAAAGGAATCAAAGGCGCAAACAAGAGAAAAATAAACATCTGTCAAACATGCGCGTCGTGATCCATAAGAAGGGTATGAAAAGAGATATCCTAGTTGATCATTGTCCAGACATCATGGTCATCATTCAAGAGAATGAGGACGATAACAGCCCCTTCATCACAGCTGTCCACCAGGACTTGACCCTTGGCAATTGGAGAAGCACTCCTTGCATTTGCCGACAAGGGTAAAAAGGGAAGAAACTCTCTCTGCCCTGTAGATAACAATAACCGCTTACTTTTGTTGTACAGTATTAGCAGTTGTTTTTGTCATTTCATGCTAACACTTTGTATGATTGAACAATTTCATATATTGAGTGAAAGCATTTTGTTTTAGGACTTTAAAGTTATATGTGCCTAAACTTGCTGATGAGGTGCCTATTCTTCACAAGGATTGCAACTTTGATGTAAAGTTGGACTTAGACTTGATGGAGATTGAACAAGAGGACTATGAGATGCCTCATGAGATCAAAGAATGGGTCAAAGATAAACCCAAGCCAAATTTTGATCAAACCACCTCTTTTAAACTTGGAACCTCAGAAAACCCCAAACAAATCAAGATTGGTACAGAACATACTCCAAACCAAAGGAATGACATGGTTACTCTATTGACCCAATTCTAGGATGTGTTTGCATGGTCTCATGATGACATGGTCGGTTTGTCCATTGTCATTCATCGCCTTCCCATCAAAGAGGGATTCATTCCGGTCAAGCGGAAACTTAGGCAATTAAAACCTGAGTGGGGTTTAAAAGTTAAAGAAGAAATTATGAAACAATTTTAAGCCAGCATTATCATGGTGTCAACATACCCTGAGTGGCTATCCAACATAGTCCCCATGCCTAAACCTGGAGGAAAGGTTCAAGTTTATGTGGACTATAGGGATCTGAACAAAGTTTATCTCAAAGATAGCTTTCCCGTGCCATTCATCAACATACTCATTGATAATACAGCTCAATGTGACATGTACTCCTTTGCTGACTGCTTTGCGGGGTACCATCAAATCATGGTTGCTGAAGAGGATCATGAGAAAACTGCATTCATCACTCCTTGGAGAACCTTTTGTTATAGACGGTTGTGATTTCGCCTCATCAATGCCGGAGCTACCTATCAGCGAGCCATTATGGCTCTTTTCCATGATCTAATATATAAAGAGATAGAAGTCTATGTGGATGACATCATTATCAAGTCCCATAGGGAGGAAGACCACCTAGATCATCTCAAAAAGCTCTTCAACGAGTTGCATAAGTATAATTTGAAGCTGAACCCGGCCAAATGCTCCTTTGGTGTTAAATCGGGAAAATTGCTAGGATTCTTATTAAGCCACAAAGGCATTGAGCTGGATCCTACAAAAATTAAGGCCATCAAGAAAATGCCCATACCTCAAACAGAGAGGGAAATACGGGGATTTTTGGGAAGAATCAACTTCATCAGTTGATTCATATCCTAACTTACAGCAACCTGTGAACCCATCTTTAAGTTGTTAAGGAAGAACTCCTCCATAAAATGGAATGATGAGTGTCAGAAAGCTTTCCATCTCATCAAAGAGCAGCTAATTAAAGCTCCTATTTTGGTACCTCCCAGGGATGGGGTTCCCCTATTTATGTACCTGTCAATCAATGACAACATCATGGGCTGCATGCTGGGACAGAAAGACGATAGAGGCCAAGAAAGAGCTATTTATTACCTTAGCAAAAGATTCAGCATCAGTGAACACAAGTACACTCTAATTGAGAAAACTTGTTATGCTTTAGCATGGGCTTCCATGAGATTACAACATTATCTCCATGGTCACACAACCCATCTCATATCCCAAATGGACCCTCTTAAGTACGTGTTTAGCAAACCTATGTTAAATTGTCGACTGTCCAAATGGCAGTTGATCCTACAGCAATTTGACATCATCTACGTGACTCAAAAGTCTATCAAAGGTCAAAGAATTGCAGATCAACTGGCTTCCGCACCTTCATGGGATTTCAAACCCTTGGAAACATACTTCCTCGATGAAGGAGTATTAACAGTTCAGCAACACCATCATGACGATACACACCAACCATGAAAGATATATTTTGATGGAGCTTTAAACATGAAAGGCTCTGGAGCTGGGCCAATTCTAGTATCCATTTCGGGGGAGCAGTATCCCGTTGTCGTCAAATTACAGTTTGCCAGCACCAACAACACAACTGAGTATGAAGGCTATATCATGGGGCTGATACTAGCCCAATCCATAAGCATCAGACGGTTAACTGTCTTTGGAGATTTTGAATTGGTAATCAGACAAACCACTGGGATGTATCACACCGAAGAACTACATTTGCTGCCTTACCATTAACAGGTTATCCTGATGGCTTCAGAGTTTCAAGAAATAACCTTCCTCCATATTCCTCGGAATAAGAATGACTTTGTGGATGCACTAGCAATTTTGGCCTCCTTGATCAACATAATTGATAAGGAAGACATGCCAAATATCACATTTGCCCTGTAAAAGGCTCCAGCCTATGAGAACTACATTGGAGAAGTATCGAATGAGCTTCCTCCCATCCAACACCCTTGGTATCAGCATATCAAGGAGTATTTGCAAGATGGATCTACACCCGCTGATGCGAGTCAGTCTGAAAGAAAGAGGATCCATAGAATGGATATGAAATTCTACCTGAGCGGAAATACACTCTACAAAAGAGATGCAAGATTAGGTCTTCTCAGATGTCTAGAAAAAGACCAAGCTCAGAGGCTCATGAATGAAATCCATGGTGGAGTATGCGACCCACATATGAACGGCCTTCTACTTATCAAGAAAATCCTAAGAACATGGCATTACTAGCTCTCTCTCAAGGCTAACTGTGATGATCACGTCAAGAGATGTTACCAATGCCAAATTCATGAGAATGCTATCATGCCCCTCCAAGGGAGCTCCACAATATAAGTTTGCCCTGACCCTTCTCAATGTGGGGAATGGACGTGATCGAGCCCATCAAGCCCAAAGCCAGTAATGGTCATCAGTTTTTCTTCACCATGATCGACTATTTCACCAAGTGGGTATAAGTATCCTCTTCCCCCAGGGTTACTAAAGAAGTTATCATTGGTTTCATCAAAAATAATGTCATTTGTCGATATGGACAACCAGAGGTGATTGTGTCAGATAATACTAAAAACCTCAACAGCCAAATGATGGAGGATTTATGCAATAAATTCCACATCAAACATCTCAACTCCATCATCTATCGTCCAAAGATGAATGGTGTTGTTGAAGTGGCTAATAAGAATATCAAAAAGATCATGCAAAAGATGGCCACTAATCACAAAGGATGGCCAGACTTGTTGCCTATGACTCTATTAGCCTACAGAACATCAATGTGCACTTCCGTTGGGGCAACCCCCTACTCATTAACATATAGCATAGAAGTAGTGCTCCCCATAGAGGTGGTAATGGAATCCCTCAGAGTGTTGATAGATGCTCAACTGGATGAAGACCAATGGTTACAAGATCAGTACCACTCTCTAATAGATGAAAGGCAGGTTGCAACCATCTTTTATGGTCAGTTATACCAACAGAGGATTGCTAGATCATATAACAGAAAAGTCCGGCTACGGTAATTAAAAGAACATGACTTGGTCTTAAAGAAGATTCTTGACAACAAAGATCAATCCAAAGGAAAATTCACCTCAAATTGGGAAGGCCTGTTTGTTGTCAAGGAGGTATTGACAGGAGGAGCCCTCATATTACAAGAAATGGATGGCAATGAATTTCCACAACTCATTAACTCAGACACCGTGAAACGATACTATGTCTAAAGTTACCTGCAAACCAGCATCCTGGTTTTGGATCACCAGATCCCCCGTTAATTCAGGTTTTCAAAACCTTTCTCACTACATATAATCTTCACCACTTCAGTTTGTCCCACTTGGGATCAAACATTTCACCACTTTAGTTTGTCCCACCAGGGATCAAACATTTCACACCTTCAGTTTGTCCCACTAGGGATAAAACTTTTCATATCTACAGTCTGTCCCACCAGGGATGAACTACGCAAGCCTAATCTCTCCAATACATGGGAGTACGTAGGCAGACATTTTTATGGTCCAGTTTAACTAAAACAAAAACAACATCTCTACACCCTCTTTGCCACATAAAACTTTGAACCTTTTCACTCTAGGTTCGAACTATGCAGACCTGATCTCCTCTTCTCAATGGGAGTACGTAGGCAGCTATTCATGGTTCGGTCTCACCCCTACCAAAACAAAAAAACTTGTCAACGGTATTGGGATCATCCTTCAAACCAGACATCATCGGCTTAGACCAAAGGGATGGAACTACCTAGTCTCCCCACAAAAATGGGAGAACCGGTGACCATCTAAGTTGCGGTTGAATCCTCAAAGAGAAACACCAATCCATAAGAGATGGAACTACTTGGGCTCCCCAATACAAAGGAGTACCGGCAACCATCTGTGGGGCGGTCAACCTCAGAGAGGAAAGCCAAAATCCTTTCCATAACTACATACAAGAAACTAGTCCTAAGACACCAAAGGGTAGGGAATACAGATCAATGACCCATTCTGAAAGATCATAAGACATCTCACTATCCATCCATCAAGGGGGAGCTCAGAATACATCAAGATGAAAAGCCCTGGAGAGCAGGCAAATATCAAGCAAGTAACAAGGCATAACTAAAAGGAAAGTGAATCAAAATATATTTCCCTGCCATATATAATACTATTTAATATATACAATGTGTCTTGTACATAACAAAAATGGCTAAGCTAGTCTATACAGGAAAATTCAGGCCAAACTACAAATTAGTGGATATACGCGCTATCAAATCCAGCATGACATCCCTCTCAGAAGAAGGGGTAACTCTGTGAGTTCCTGCCCTATAGTATTAATGTGAGCCAAGAGATCTACAGCCATCTGCATGGTGACACTATGCTCATCAATGAATGTGCTCATCTCTGCAATGATATCAGCAGTATGAGACCTCAATGCAGTACTACCTGTATTAGTGGCTTCTCAAGAAGATATAGCACCATCCCGCTCAGTAACAACTGCATCTCTAGATGATCTAGCCTCGTCCCACTCAGCAACAACAGTATTTCTATGAGCTAAAGATCATCTCTCTCAACTAGAGCGACATCTCTCCCAGAAAGAATTGTCAACATCAAGGCCCTAGCCTGATCCCTCTCAAATGCCATCAGATTTAGACTCAGCTCTAAATACTCTGCAGAATGTGGAGTCACAGTAGCAGAAATACTAGGAGAATCAATCAGAGCTGTTGTCAACCCAGCAAATAGCTCATCCTTAATGGGAGAATCAGTGTCCTCCATAGGCTCCCCACTGTTAGAATCAACACCCGACTCTGTGGATATAACCCCGACCGATGTAATCTCTGCCTCTAGCTATGCAGAATACTCTGTAGAACGGCCCGGATGGCTAGTAGTAAAATCAACCCTCTCATACTGAGCCTAACAGGCATAAACCCTAGACAAATCCTCTACTGACAAAAGTCACGATGACAAACACTAACCCAATGCCCCATCAAAGGGATGAACATCTTGAAACTGGTCAAACTGTGCCATCACAGCCAGTGGATGATAAGTGGTCACACCCCTCAAACTAGTTAGAGGAAGATAATCCATGCCAGATGCATGAGTAATGAAACTATAGGGAGAACTAAGCCCTGAACACGGAAAAATGTCAAATGGATCCTCGATCCCTGCCAAGAAAATCGACCAAGAATCAGCGTCTGTACACTCCGGCAGCTAAAAGGAGTACGACATGGTTATCTCATGGGGAAAGAAATACCCATGGCATCGGAATGTGCCGATCAGTCTCAAGTATGTCATAAACCACATGTACAGCAAGACTGAATTGCCTGTAAATACCCCTGCAGAATGGGTGTGGCAATACATGGCCGACCTTAAGGTCTCTGCCAAAATCATCGGTATAATGGTATGTTCCTCCTAGAGAGCCCGCATTGTCATAACTACGCTGATGTCTAAGTTGTGACGCCCCCAAAATAGGTATACATCACCTATTCTGAGTCGCCATAAACATGGTACAGAATACAAATACAACTTAATAATACAGCTGTCGTGTAAAATACGACAAAACATAAATTAAGAGTTTTAATAAGAATATTGTCATCTAGGCAATATCCACACTCAAAGGAGTCCTCATTACATTTATTGTCACACTATTTAACAGAATAGTGAGGACTACTAATACTATCATCTGGACCGTCACTCCGTTCCCCGACTAGTCCCGGCTACATTCTCATTTCCTGAAGAGAACGGTGAAAGAAATATTATGACTAAGATAATTCAAAATAAATTATTGTTAGCCTTCAACAGTGTTAAACTGATACAATATAACAAACATCAAGTTTAACTGCAGCGGAACAAGCAATCCATTAAAAGAGTCAAGTAGAGAATAAAATCTACTATCTTTTATGATTTAAAAGGTTTTCATCACTTTTATATTTGGGACTCGACAATAAATAATCCACATCATCCACGCTTTACTGGCCGAGGATATTCATTAGTATCACAACCACAAATTATCCATGCACTACGGGCCAAGGATATTAGTATATTCATCAATGGTCATGATCATGCCAACAACTGTCCATCAATGCACTACGGGCCAATGAGGACTTTTACCACATCATTTGTAAAATTACGGTCATGATTATATCGAATAATCCCTGGTCATAATCATACCAAGTCCATCTATACACAATTGGCCACAGATGACTTTCAACATAATATAAGCATGAGGATGATGACAATGATATAAGAATCCAATAAAACAAGTTCAAGAATTAATTTATCCAGAATTCAATAACGTCCAAATTGTCAACATGATACTGCTTTGTAGATTAAAATTCAAGAATGCTTAGAAGAATATTTCCATGAAAAGATACTGGATGAAGCGCAAATATCAAGGATATTCCACTAATTTCATAGAGTATAGAAGTCAAAACTTTAACCAACTGAGTATAATAAAGAATGGAATAACAAAAGAAATCACCAAACATGTGATAGACCGCACATAAAGGTTATTCCAAAAGAATAATAAATAATGGAACCAGGTCATGCGTAAACGCACAGATAGGATATTCCAACAGAATAATAAATAACGAAACGAAGTGAGGTAAAATTGCATGCGCAAGCGGGATGTTCAATAGAATAATAAATAATGAGAACCAAGTCGTGTGTACGCATGTAGCGCATGCGGGAGGATTTTCCAACGGAATAATAAAGAATGGAATAACAACAAAATTTCACCATGTATGCGGTACTTCGCATAGACAGGTTATTCCAGCAGAATAATAAAGAATGGAATAACAGAAGAATTTCACCATGTATGCGGTACTTCACATAGATAGGTTATTCCAACATAATAATAAAGAATGGAATAACAGAAGAATTACACCAAGTATAGGGTAGTCAGCGTATATAGGTTATTCCAACGAATAATAAAGAATGGAATAATGAAGTTCTCTTCATGAATCAAAAAGAAATAATACCCTTACCTTAGAACAAACCTGAATATAGGAGTAGTGAAGTAGCGAGAATACTTTTCTTCTTTCTCTCTATAGTTTCTCTCTCTAAAGTTTCAAATTGAATTCGTAAGAAATAATGAAGGAATGAGCTTCTATTTATAAGAGAATGGGTGAATAGTAACTAATTCTGAGCGATCCAGATTGATTTACTTTTAAGCGGGACGGTCATTGGTTTACTATAAAATATTCTAATAAAACAAAATCTTTTAAATAAAATATAATATATTCTATTTATAATCTAATAAAACGAATAACTTTATAAAAGTATTACATTTTATATAAAAAAGATTTTACTATGCAAAATACTATGCTAATAGAATATAATATATTACATTTATAGTCTAATAAAATGAATAACTTTATAAAAGTATTCTATTTTATATAAAAAGTTTTTCTATTTTATTACATTAATAATACTAATAAAATAAAACTTCATCATCATTATTATAATTCACACTATTAATCGACCAGGTCATTCCTAGGAAAGAGGGGCTTTCAATAAGGATTTCTCCCCTATTGGCGTGCGATTAGGTGACCAAACCTCTCCTGGCGAGAACTTACTAGACATCATTAATATTGCAAATAATAATATCAATAACCCGTCGTCTCAATTATTGATTTAATAATATATAAAATATAAACAATAATTGAATCAATTAATGTGAGATACTATGCAACAATTCTTTGAAGCAATAATTGAACAAAAGCGAGTGACTTCTCACGTAAGCATCAATAATCAATCTGAGTGTGCTACTATGCAACCACAGCGTATTCTTGTACTTTTAACAAGGGTGTTTCAAAAGTTAACGATAAAACTTCATAGTTATTTTCATAAAATATTTTTGTCGTTTTCTCAATCCGACAATAATTCCGTTGTGGGGTACACCAATGATTGTGTCATCGTACAAATATTCCCTATTAAAATGAATATTCCCCGACCAGTCGAATATTATATAACAACTTGCGTACTTTGCAAAATTTATAACTATTACCCACAACTATAACATTATATCAAATTCATTCCATAATATTCAAAAATGATAATTATAGAAAATTCATCTTTATTCATAAAAATTGGGGTCTTACATAAGTGATCCATGTACAGTGGCATGTATAGATAAGCCACTACACACATCAAGAGTACATCTACTCTGGTAACACGCCAATCATCCTCCGATGTGGTGAAATCCCCGGAGTGCAGTACATAACTGTCCAAAGAGCCAAATCTGTCAATCAGAAAATGCATAGACACTACATGCCCTGAGGAGATCTTATCCGAGGCAACCCTACGCCTCAAACCCGGAGGGTCATAAATCGTTGACTCATATCTCCTACAGCCATCCGAGCGCAAGACCTGTCCAGTGGTAAATCTGTTAGTCGCTCATACTCCTCTAAGGTAGGAGTCAAGTCATGGGTCTCAAACCGAAACACCTGTCGATTCGGTACCCAGTGCTCCAGCATGCCCTCTACAAAACCCAATGGAACTTGGAACATCAGGAGGGTTATAGAGTGCCGCAACAGCTGATCTACGATCACCTGATCCGGGGATGACAAACTATCATACCACGATCTCAAACAGTAGGCCACCAATACTGATGGGGTATGATCTATCCGGCTAACTGTCGATGAATACATATGTAGGGCCATATCATAAAACCATCCAGGGGTCAATGTTGAACTCATCTCTGGAAATATATATGCATAACATAATACATGCATGATAAAAAATAGAAGAAAATATGATGTAGAGAATGGAAAATAATATACATACATTCCTAAGTACATCATCATCTTATACATTATCTCTGTATACATGCAGCTGGAAAATACAGGGAAATGGGGCACATCCGCCCAACAACTAACAAAGGCTATCTTGGGTGGACCCCACCCCCTCCGGTTCGATCAAATTTTAGTTGCAAAGGAGGTCCCACAAGCTGAAAAGTTAAATCAAGAAAAAAGACGCTACACGATTAAGCAAAAAAGCCTAAAATCCTGATTTTCAGAGACCAAACTGCAGGTCTACATATCACTCAATTGTATTCGCCCAAACATAGGGTTCATAAAGCCGATGATCACAACTGTTGCAAACTACATTTGGCAATACCTCACAAAGGTCCGATGCCATTAACTTGGGGTTGTGATTCTAATTGCAACCATACCTTTCAAACCTTTCCCCAATGGAGACTTCATATAAATTTTAGCCATTGAAGCACATTTCAATGAAGGTCAAGCAACCTTGACGTTATTCAGTCGTTGGAAAGTAAATCCAGCGAAGCATCGAATATGGTCCGATGATCTCAGCCGTTGAAGGACATTTCAACGAAGGTCAGGCAGCCCTGACATCATTAGTCATTGACAATTAAACCCAGCGAAGCATTGGAGGTGGTCCGATGATGTTCACCGTTGAATGTTGCCTCCTTTTTAGTCTTAACAAAAGGACTCTAAGTCATGCAAGCATACATGGGTCACCAAGTAGTACAGAGTAAGAAAAGTATCGATCCACGGAGAAAGGTTTTAAATCTAATTATCATACATCAATCATATCACTATTTTCATATGCTTTAACCAATACTCACAATTTTAAGTTAAATTAAACTCAATTGATGAATAACAATATAATACTACAATAATCAATCAAAATTAGAAAGAATGGGATTCTAACTTCATTTCATACTTCATCTAACTATTACCATAATGTAAAGCTTATATATTCATCATGGAAAATTAGCCAAGAGCACAAAGGTAGACATAACAATTTTTCAATGATTTATGAGCTATTTACATAACCTCCACATATGATAGAAATCATGTAATCAACACTATTACCAAAATCACTATATGTCTATGTGAAATTACAGCAATAATGAATTAAAGCACAAGCTCTTACATTACTACATACGGTGAATAAGTATATTTCTATCTGGTTCACGAATATCTGGTTCACGAAGTACAAAGCTAAACATCTCAGCCTCATAAATGTATGTTATTATGATTATATCCATACTCATATTTCATTTTTCAAATCCATAAAAGTATATAAGATGAATGGTGATCAAACATTCATTCATTATGCTTAATCATAATATATAATCTGATGATAAACATATAATCAAACAATCAGGCATGTAAGTATAAACTACATATAAAAATCCATTAGAATCCCATAATGGAGTTTAGTTCATTTCTGAACCAAAAGCCATTATGGGATTGAAGTAACACATGGGATTAAATAATACAAATGAGAGATGAAAGAGAAATGATTAAACCTAATTGCAGAATATGTTCCAATGTGTTGTTCCAAATCACCAATAATCTCCAGGAAATGAAATTACTAATTATTTAATAACTAAATTAAAGAGAGGATATAGAATATCTCCAACTTTGATCAAAACCTCTCAAAAACTAGTTCAAAACTAAGAACTCAAGAAAAACATAAATGAAAAACTGATAAAAGACCCAATAATACACGTCTGGTGTCAACCAGTATTGTTCAGATAAGATCAAGCGCTCAAAATTCAAATTAAAAATAACTTAACAAACAAACTGCAGAGGACTCATGGCGACGCGCGTGATCCTAGTGTAAAAAAGCAAGGCGAAGCGCGGGCATGGCGATGAGTATGTCTGTCGAGAAGCTTTAGCCGGTAGCATGAGTTTCCTTCTTGTTTTAAGTGGCGGTAGATGCGTAGCTGCAATTTTAGCTTCTGTAGGCAAGTAGCGCGGGTGTGCGAGATTTGGCTTGTTTAGCGGCGATAGTAGCGTTATACATTTCCATCCTCTAATGCTTTATTCTTCTTTGCTTGTTGTTCGTTGTCATTCGTTCTTCATCCCTTCTCTTCTTTACTACATTCATTCTCCATCTTCTCATGTTCCTTTTGCCATCCTTTAGCTAGCTTCATAACATCATGTCAATGCCATTCCTTGCTTGTTTCCATGCCTTTCCTTGCCATAAGAGTTCCACTACAAGTAATGCTAAATGAACATAAAAATACACTAAAACATAGTAAAAACTAATTGAGATGAGCATAATTCTCGTGAGTTGACATCCAATAAGTAGGTATAAAACCTCTCTGTCAAATACCCCCGAACTTGAACTTTTACTTGCCCTCAAGCAATGCATATAACTGTAAACAATGAAATGCAACTACATGCTATGCAAACTAAACTATGATGCAAATGAGTCCTAAGTTTTTCAAGCTAAAATGGAATTCTATTCCAATATGCCTCAGCGAATTATCCAGATTCAAGAATAAAATTTCAAACTAAGCTATAAACATAATATCATACAATCAAATAACCCATACTTGCTATAAAGAAGTTGTGTGTGTGTGTTGTTTTCACCATAAACTTGACAAAGGCAAAGAATAGACATTTTAAACTGCTCAAAACAGAAAATTGTAGTTTAAATCAAGATCCATGTATACTAATGCAACAAAAACTACTCTAACACATCAATACAAACTAAGGTTCAACAATGGGTTTAAACTGCTTTATTTTTACTCACGAGGGTGATTTTCGCTCTTTTTCGCGGTGTTTATTGCTATTTTTTTATACAGCGAGTGTGTTTTACGCTCCATCTCGCCCCTTCCAAAGATTCAATAATTCAGCTCAAGAAGGTTTCAAGATAGATTTTCCTTTTTTTATATACAATAAGCATACCCATGTGTTCCCAAAGCTTGATTATCAATGTTTTCATAGCCTAAGTCCATGTTCAACACAATTCTATTTTTAAAAATCACATTTCCTATAAAGCAACAAAAACGCATTACTCTTATACCAACAAGCATTTGTGAACACGTATGTACGATTTGAAAGCATCAAAACAGCATCCATGGATTACATTATGTAAAACATTATAGCTAAGCTCATGTTATCCAGTAAATTCAACAATCCTTCAAAATTTAATTTCATCATTGGTTAGACTTAAACTCCATAAATCTAGAACTTCGGCACATGCAACTAAACACATAACTGACACATATAATACTATTAAAACAGAAAAAATTTCTACAATTATTAACTAACACATAAACACGTAAACATGCAAAATTTAAACAAAACATGCAAACACATTCAAATTAACTATATGCAACTAACCTACTACCCAATACCCCCAAACTTAATATATTCACTGTCCCAATGAATGAAGGTATAGGTTTAGAAGAACTCCCCTATTGATTAGTTGCACCACCCTCTTCAAGTGGTGAATCTGACAGTGGAAATGACACGGCTGTCCCAAATTGTGGCCACTCGAGAATAGTACCCTGCTGCACAAATTCTTCCGCTAGCGACCTCGACAAACCCGTAGCAAACGCTGCAAAATTATCGTACATAACATCGACCTTTCGCTCCAACCTTCGGAGCTGTCGATCATCAGTAGCAGCAGTGGCTTGAGTTGACGTTCCTGCTTCATTCGTCTTTGAGGGCTGCGATGATGGCGTAGATGATGCGGGACGAAGGATGAAACCCTTTCCCCTTGGGTGCAGGGTACCCCCTGCCCAATATTCGAATCGTGCTATTGTGGCATGAGTAATATCCTGGCTTGGGTACTATAATTGTTCATCCGACCACCTAACTCCTGCTCTAGAACACAATGAGCCATGATTGAGGCATGTGGTATACTTCCGATAGTGCTTCCCCGCATGTAACGCACCATGTTCTGATTAAGAAGGTGACCAACATCAATATATTTTCCTAAAATAATCCCCCAAAGAATGATTGCTCGCTCAGTTGTAATGTCATGTTGATGAGATGATGGCATGAGTTTTGCACAAACGAAGAGATTCCAAGCCTTGGCATAATCAATTTGAGTCAAGCGGGAAGGTCTTGAAATTTGATTAATATTTGAGGCGTAAGTCCATTGTGTCCTCGGGATACATGTGACAACCCGAGATTTTATAAAATTTTTAAAATCATAATTGATTGGTTTAAGGTTCAATATTAGAACCTAGACAGAAAATAAGTGAATGGAATTGATAGTTCCGTAAAGGAATTTTAAGTATTTCAAAATTACATGAAGGATTTTAAGTGGATTTAAAATATTTTGGTGGAGAATTATCTGAGTTAATTATTTAAGTGTATAAGAAGCTATGTATGTGATATTGTGTGTACATTAATTGTTTATGTGTTCAGTTTATGCTTAAGGATCAAAGATTGATCGGATGAGTTGTAACTTTAACAAACACTAAAGTTATGTGAGAATGTCAAGGATTAAGTTAGTAAACTTTAACGAACTGTTAGAAACCCTAACGATACGTCCATAAATCCTAATTTTAGTTTTGGGATTCCAAAACCCTAATTTGGGAATTCAAATGATGGTATAAGGTTTAAACGTTATTAATTATATATAATCTAATTAGGGAAAACCCTAATGATTTACTTGAAACCCTAATAATTAGAAAACCTAATTATTAGAAACCCTAATTGTTTCGTTTGAAACCCTAAGGTATAAATATGGACTTAATTGCTAAATTAGCAATTTTAATTAGGAAATGTTAATCCTAATTAGCAAGATTGAACTTATGATTAGGAAATCTTAATATAAATATAGAATCCTAATTATAATTTTGAAATATTAATTTTCTATTTCAAAAACCCTAACTGGAAATCCTAGAAAATTAATTTATGGAAATCTTAGGTTTTAACCACTAAGGGTTGAACCCAAAGGTTGGATCAAATGACAACTTTAGAATTAAAATTTTATGGAAAATTACCATTATACCCTTTTATCACATTCTTTAATTGATGGAGTGTAAATCTTGCCAAGATATTGGGTTGTTGACCAACTACAACAACTCCATGTGACTAAAAACACAGCCATCAGCCATTTCACAGCAACCAAGTGCATTGTATCATATCACATATATAGATTTAGAGAGAGAAAACCACTTTACTTTTCATTTTGTCTAAGACTTTTCTCTCTCTAGAATTTTGAGATTTAGAGTGAATATGAGTGTTAAGTTAAGACTATATTAGCCCTCATCTTTCCAAGATCAGAATCAAAAGTCAGAATCTAGATCAAAGCTAGAAAAGGTATAAAACCCTAAATTTTAGAAAATTATGTGATCTTATGTTAATGTTGTAATTGGTTGTTTAAAGTTATGTATTAAGGTGTCTTTGAGTGATATGGGTTGATAGATCATAGATCTATAACACTTAGATGCACAAAACTAGCATTTTAAGAAATCTGGAAAAAGTTGGAAAAGTGGTCTGGCAGCCATATGTCAGTGGCTTTAGATCTTTACCTGTTAATATTTTGGTGTGTTTTATGTTATAGATCTGTTCTTTGTAGTAAGGTCATTGATCTGGAACTGGAAACAGGGTCATATCGTGTGTAGATTACAAGTTATAAGTGGTCAAAGTCAATTGACCCACCACAAAAATTGGAAATCTGGGTAAACCCACAAACTTGACAACGACTTTCTAGGCCTCTAATCTTGCTATTGATTAGTGATTTGGCCATGTTTGTGTAATGGACTTGTAGTCTGGTATAAGGATTACACAATCAAGCCTTTATCTCACCCATAAAGTACATAGAATCAATGTTATAAAGGGTCAAACTATAGTTGACCGATCTGCCTGAAGAACAATCTGGAAAACCCAGATCTTCAAGAGTCGTATTTCTGACAAGGTTTGACTGCTTTGGATCTTGTGATTTAATTGTTGTTATGATGATTTGATAATATAGAAATGTACCCTGTCATGTGTTCTTCAAGATTGAACCATTAGATTACACAAAAGAAACACAGAATTCAATCTATAATGACCCAAAGTAGGTAACTAGCAATTATTCTTCATTTCTGGAAAACCCAGAAATGAAGAACAACTCTGACAAGAATTTTGGGGGTCTTGATTTGTTGGTATGTTGTTGTATGGCCACGAAATAAGTTGGTGATTGTTGTATTACATTAGTACTACATGTCTAACAAAATTACAAGCCCAGAAACCTCATGATCACAGATCTACATGTGGTCAAACCTAGCAACTTGATAACTGACATAGCATGTTCTGGGTTTGTGAAGAACACCTATAGCGACGGTTCTGTCGCTATAGGGCCTTTTAGCGACAGATAATTTTTGAAAATAATTATTTTATTTAAAAATTTGAGAAAATTAGTTTTAAATTATTTAAAATACAAAATAAATTCCTAAAAATTATTTTAAATACCAAAAATGGGTTTTTAATTATTCTGAATATATTTCATAAATACTTAATATTTTTGGAATAATAATGGTATTTAATTTATTTAATTATAATATTAAATAAATTATTTAAAAATGATTTTAATCATGAAAAATCATGAAAAATTATATTATGGTGTTAGAAAATATTTTAAGTTATTTCTAATAACTTTTGATATTTTGTGATGAAATTCATTAATAAATTAATATTAATGGTAATGGATTTATTTAATGAATATATTAAATAAATTATGGAAAAATAGAATTAAAGTTTTAAAAATCATATAAAATGATTTAATTGTTCTAAAAATATTTGAAGTTATAAAATATAACTTTTGATATTTTGTCATGAAAATATTAATATTTTAATATTAATAGCAATTATCGAGATAATGAATTTAATTGTTTTAAAATCATATAAATATAATTTTAAGGTATTAAAAATACTTTGATATATTATAATATTATGTTATGATTTTCATTAATATTTAATATTAAATAAATATTAATGATGAGAGAATAATGTGGTATTTATATTATATAAATACGATATAAGTGATTGAAAAATTATGATAAATGGTAATAATTACTTAAAAATTATTACGAGCTTATGAAAAATATTTTGACTGACAATAAATTATCTAAAATATCTGTGAACCAGTTTAAACCGAGTCTTAGTGATTTTAGACTCAAGATTTATCCGACTAGACCGTCGGGATGTCAGGTTTGTGTTGGTTTCAACTCAGACTGAAATAGTTTTACTTGATACCGAGTCTTAGATAGTTTGTGGATGATAGGGTTATTTGTTATGTGTTTAGATTATTCTTTGATTATATATAATAGTGTTATACTGTGATGATATTATTCTAATTTGTATATCGATATTATTTATATATTAGGTCTCCAGTCAATGCTTAATAAATTGCGTAACAGTAATCGACCGAACAAGAAAGTTTCTTATACTTATTTATTGTGCAAGTTTTTCTTAACTCGACCTCAATTGTATTATTCAATTATACTTGTGGTTAATCATTTCTGATTACCATGTCTAAGAATTATTAAATCGCACTCTGTGCATACTGCATGTATTCATCAGGTATGAAAGGCTAATCACCTTCATTACCATTCAGTCCAGATATATATATGTTCATGCTCAATGCTCGTTCAGTTATAAAAATTTGTTCATGCTAATTCACAACTATATTGTTGAATTATAGTCAGCTTATTATTCAAATTCTTTTAATCATGATATATCCTTAAATAAACTTATGCTTGATGGGCAAACTTATGCCCACCCTTGCTATATCATGATAAACATTGCAGATTAAGACGAATACGTCGGATATAGGAAAGGACAAGCCAAGTTTAGCTTGAGACTATGTGTGCAGCTAGATTTGTAACAGAAATGTATTATAATAACAATGTTTGTTAGATAGAATATTAATTCAAGTTTTATGTGAAGGTTCTCGACCTTGGGGAATAGTGTCTAAAGTCTAATGTATAAACAATTTATGTTTATATTTTCCACAATAGTAATAAAAACAATATACCAGATCCGTGGTGATTTGGGACCCGAATTTGGGGATGTCATAGTTTGTATAACTGTTGGTTATGAACCTTAGGTAGGAATACCTGATACCAATAACCGCAGTGATTAGGATAAGATCTAACTCACATATAGTTAGTTGGTTGGTAAGATTCAAAAATGAATCTCGGCGAGTTGTAAAGATACAGAGTTTCCTAACTCTGATAATAAAGGTGAACAGTAGTGATGAGTAGATCGAGTCTAAAAGACTAAAAGTACAGTGATATGAGATCGTAAAACAAAACGATCATAGTACAGAAATGAATCGTAATATATACGATGAGATCACCCCGTGATCTGATAAGGTGATAGTAGGGAAAAGAATCTATCTAATGATTGAATAGTTTACGACAAGAATGTTGTGTGTCAGTTGTATTATGAATTGATATAGATTCAGGAAAGGATTATGACTACGAGTTGAATTAAATTCGTATTGAGAAGGGAATTAGGATTAAGTGGGGATTATGAAACGTTTGTGTCGTGCTATTTGCTATATGCATGCTGAGAGGGTGATTCCTTTCTCATGTGTATAATAGGTAGATAGGTTATAGTTAGATAATATAAGGTGAAGTACGAGTTCTTAAAACTCATACTTATGTTACGTTCGTGACTCATAGTTCTTAAAACTCATACTGGGTATAGTTTTGTGTGAATGGAGTATTAAGGACTATAGGAATAGATAGATTGTTTAAGCGAATGATTATTAGTGGAGACATAAGTTTTCCAAAACTCCTAGCTATGCTAGACTTTGAAATTTTGACATCAAGCTAAATACACATTATATGTTTTTGAAAATATATATATATATATATATATATATATATATATTTGTAATGAGTTTTGAACGGTTTAAAGAATAGTATATGCTACTTGTTTCAGCTAGACGATAATGATTTGAAATATCAAAATATATTTTTATTTATCACTTATGTACCATGTAACCTGGTGCAGAGATGATAAAAAGTTGATAGAGTTATAAATACAGAAATACTTATTGTGAATTCGATCTAAAAATCATTGTTCCACTATTGTATGATGTGTTATGACAAAGTCATACAATGACGACATCCTCAAACGGATTGTTAATACAGTACGACATCATGACATCATTCTCAAAAATATTTTCAAAATTTTAATTTACCAACGGCGTTTGGCTATACTCATTCGTAAATCGATTGAAATTGATTATTGATATGAGTCTACGCTATTCGATTCAGCTAGACTAATGTTTATGAAAACTCTAAGTGTTCATTGAAAAAAAAATTCTCAAACCAAATTGTTTTGGTGTGGAATCCAATAAGACTGAGGTAAAATTTTTGTGCCTATGGCAGTGATGAGAGACAGATAAAACCAGTATTACTAGGCCAGTACTGGGCACACCGGGATAATCACCCTCTATGTCTTCAAGGTAAGACGGTTTGCGGATGAATTTCCATAAAACTTTTGCGAAAATGACAGACAATAGTCTATATAACTCCTCAGCAATATTTAAAATTGTTTACTCTTGTGAGGAATGTATTGGGTAGCATGTGATGCTGTGTATGAATGGTGAATGGTGTAAGCAATATGGTGTAAGGTGTAAGGTGAATTTCGGGGACAAAATTCTTAGAAGAAGGGGTGAATGTGACAACCCTAGAATTTAGAAAATTTTTAAAATCATAATTGATTGGTTTAAGGTTCAATATTAGAACCTAGACAGAAAATAAGTGAATGGAATTGATAGTTCTGTAAAGGAATTTTAAGTATTTCAAAATTCTGTGAAGGATTTTGGTGGATTTAAAATATTTTGGTGGAGAATTATCTGAGTTAATTATTTAAGTGTATAAGAAGCTATGTATGTGATATTGTGTGTACATTAATTGTTTATGTGTTCAGTTTATGCTTAAGGATCAAAGATTGATCGGATGAGTTGTAACTTTAACAAACACTAAAGTTATGTGAGAATGTCAAGGATTAAGTTAGTAAACTTTAACGAACTGTTAGAAACCCTAACGATACGTCCATAAATCCTAATTTTAGTTTTGGGATTCCAAAACCCTAATTTGGGAATTCAAATGATGGTATAAGGTTTAAACGTTATTAATTATATATAATCTAATTAGGGAAAACCCTAATGATTTACTTGAAACCCTAATAATTAGAAAACCTAATTATTAGAAACCCTAATTGTTTCGTTTGAAACCCTAAGGTATAAATATGGACTTAATTGCTAAATTAGCAATTTTAATTAGGAAATGTTAATCCTAATTAGCAAGATTGAACTTATGATTAGGAAATCTTAATATAAATATAGAATCCTAATTATAATTTTGAAATATTAATTTTCTATTTCAAAAACCCTAATCTAGAAATCCTAGAAAATTAATTTATGGAAATCTTAGGTTTTAACCCTAAGGGTCAAACCCTAAAGGTTGGATCAAATGACAACTTTAGAATTAAAATTTTATGGAAAATTACCATTATACCCTTTTATCACATTCTTTAATTGATGGAGTGCAAATCTTGCCAAGATATTGGGTTGTTGACCAACTACAACAACTCCATGTGACTAAAAACACAGCCATCAGCCATTTCACAGCAACCAAGTGCATTGTATCATATCATATATATAGATTTAGAGAGAGAAAACCACTAACTTTACTTTTCATTTTGTCTAAGACTTTTCTCTCTCTAGAATTTTGAGATTTAGAGTGAATATGAGTGTTAAGTTAAGACTATATCAGCCCTCAGCTTTCCAAGATCATAATCAAAAGTCAGAATCTAGATTAAAGCTAGAAAGGGTATAAAACCCTAAATTTTAGAAAATTATGTGATCTTATGTTAATGTTGTAATTGGATGTTTAAAGTTATGTATTAAGGTGTCTTTGATTGATCTGGGTTGATAGATCATAGATCTATAACACTTAGATGCACGAAACTAGCATTTTAAGAAATCTGGAAAAAGTTGAAAAAGTAGTCTGACAGCCATATGTCAGAGGCCTTAGATCTTTACATGTTAATGTTTTGGTGTGTTTTGTTTTATAGATCTGTTCTTTGTAGCAAGGTCTTTAATCTAGAACTGGAAATAGGGTCATATCGTGTGTAGATTACAAGTTATAAGCGGTCAAAGTCAGTTGACCGACCACGAAAACTAAAAATCTGGGTAAACCCAGAAACCTGACAACGACTTTCAAGGCCTCTGATCTTGCTATTGATAAGTGATTTGACCATGTTTGTGTAATGGACTTGTAGTCTGGTATAAGGACTACACAATCAAGCCTTTAGCTCACCCATGAAGTACATAGAATCAATGTTATAAAGGGCCAAACTATACTTGACCGATCTGCCTTAAGAACAATCTGGAAAACCTAGATTTCCAAGAGCCGTATTTCTGACAAGGTTTGACTTCCTTGGATCGTATGATTTAATTGTTGTTATGATGATTTGATAATATAGAAATGTACCATGTCATGTGTTCTTCAAGATTGAACCATTAGATTACACAAAAGAAACACAGAACTCAATCTATAATGACCCAAAATAGGTAACTAGCAACTGTTCTTGCTGGTATGTTGTTGTATGGCCACGAAACAAGATGGTGATTGTAGTATTACATTAGTACTACATGTATAACAAAATTACTATCCTAGAAACCTCATGATCACAGATCTACATGTGGTCAAACCTAGCAACTTGATAACTGACATAGCATGTTCTGGGTTTGTGAAGAACACCTATAGCGACGGTTCTGTCGCTATAGGGGCCTTTAGCGATAGATAATTTCTGAAAATAATTATTTTATTTAAAAATTAGAGAAAATTAGTTTTAAATTATTTAAAATACAAAATAAATTCCTAAAAATTATTTTAAAGTCCAAAAATAGTTTTTTAATTATTCTGAATATATTTCATAAATATTTAATATTTTCGGAATAATAATGGTATTTAATTTATTTAATTATAATATTAAATAAATTATTTTAAAATGATTTTAATACATGAAAAATTATATTATGGTGTTAGAAAATAATTGTAAGTTATTTCTAAAACTTTTGATATTTTTGTGATGAAATTCATTAATAAATTAATATTAATGGTAATGGATTTATTTAATGAATATATTAAATAAATTATGGAAAAATAGAATTAATGTTTTAAAAATCATATAAAAGTGATTTAATTGTTCTAAAAATATTTGAAGTTATAAAATATAACTTTTGATATTTTGTCATGAAAATATTAATATTTTATTATTAATTGCAATTATCGGAGAATGAATTTAATTTCTTAAAAATCATATAAATATTATTTTAAGGTATTAAAAATACTTTAATATATTATAAATATATTGTAATATTATGTTATGATTTTCATTAATATTTAATATTAAATAAATATTAATGATGAGAGAATAATGTGGTATTTATATTATATAAATACGATATAAGTGGTTAAAAATTATGATAAATGGTAATAATTACTTGAAAATTATTACGAGCTTATAAAAAATATTTTGACTGATAATAAATTATCTAAAATATCTGTGAACCAGTTTTGTGAGATCCCAAATTTTATGAAATGAAAGTATTCAATTTTTTTTAATTATTCTATTTGGTAAATAGTTATATTGATAAATGTTTAAAGTTAAGGGTGTAAAGGCCCCGAATCCAGGTACTTGAAACCCGAATTCAGTGCTTCACGATACCATTTCTATGAGCGGAATAATACTAATAATAATAACAATAAAATAAATATTAAGCTTAATTTACATAATTATCAGAGTCTAGCTCCCAAGTACGTAACCTTTAATCATTCCATACAATACATGATAATAAATATATAATGTTGTCTTAATAATATTAAATTATTACATAAGATAACATTGAAATCATTCAGCAACCTTTCTCTTTCCCTTGTTTCTAGTAGAGCCTTCAAGTTGTTCACACTTAGCTGAAAACATTTAAATTAAGCAAGAATGAGCATTTGAGTGCCCAACAAGTAATAACAATTATATATATAAGCTGAAAGAATTTAAATATTTTCTTTATACTACCCTTCTACAACAAATCAATAGTTGTGAAGTAGTCTGAACCGATAATAATAACATAACAACCCTCTTTCATATTTTTTGAAACTACGTACTAACTATAAATAGGGTTAAGGGACATCTATGAACATTTTTTCATTTTCGAAAAGGTTAAATGAACTTCATCTCAGAAACCGTCATAACTTACGAACGCGGGGTGATTAGCCAATTGTACCTCAGATTGATCAATACTACATGCAAGAACGATGTTATCGTTCACTCTATCCACCTTGGGTGCATAAAAATTTTTCCCGTGTAAAGGATGTTCATACTTGTCGGGGTTCCAAACCAAGGCAATTTGGTTGGATAATAATAAGGTTTTATCTTGTTTAATAATAATCTATAATTCAATATATATATATATATATATATATATATATATATATATATACGGGTAATTAACAAAGGTGTATCAACATGTGATTAAATGCAATGATTATCCAAGTGGGGACACTTGAATAACCATTTATAAAAATTAACGAAAATAATATATATCTGAATTACCATATACTAACATGTTGACAATCAATGAGCGTATATAATATAGGATTAATAATGCAGACAAAGTAATAATATAATTACGAAACATTCTTACTCATGTCCATCAGATAAAGAAAATGCAAAGGTAGGATACTTTTTAATAATGTCGCTTGCACAATACTGTGACTTAGTTTTATCTTTAATATCACGACCTATCATTAATCGGACCATTCGTCTATTAGAACAATATAGTATAACATATAAGATTGCATTTCACGATTCAACACATAACCTAATCACATTATCACACATGTTCAACAGTTATTGCATCACAAACAAACATTAATACAGTCAAAATATCTAAGTCTAGATCAATTTCTAAAATATGTGAAAATGCAAATGACTTTATATCGGGTAATTATCGAGTCTAAGACTCTATTCTGTAACTCAATATCTATAAATATCAGTCATATTATTTTAAATGACTCAATTAATTTATCATGAATTTTCAAACACCGAAATAATTATTAAATGATTCAAATATCTACTATCATTTAATTATTATGTAACTATTAATGAAACCATTGCCAAAAAATTAAAGTTATTTCTAATAACGAAAATATTTTAAAACATTTATATTACCCTTAAATAATTTTTAAAACATTTAAAATTATTTTTAAATAATTACCATTAATATTAAAATATTAATGTACTATTTCTTAAAATATTAAAAGTCATTAAGTATAACTTAAAATATTTAATTCACTTAATATTATTAATCTTGATAATATTTAATTACCTCTTAGTATTATTAGTTCACTAATAATACTTTTATTCGCTACTAATATTATTAACATCTTAATAATATTTTAATACTTTTACTAATATTATTAATCCTCTTAATAATATTTTAATCATGCATTAATATTATTACTTTAATAATATCTTACTTATGCACATTTTTCTTATTTAAGACATCATTTAACTATTTATTTCCTTTTATTCATAACTTCATCATTTTTTGGAAAAATACTAAACTAATTTTAAAAGTTCTTCTTTTCTAGGTTTAGACAGTGTATGACCCAACAATGATCCCCAAATTTTTCTGGAATTTTAGAAAGTGATTTACTAATTTTAAAGTGCCCAAAATACTCGGATATTGCTTTATTTTTCATAAATCGAGTTTTACTCAGAAAAATCTGAAATTTTTAGGGTATAATCTCATAACGTATATGAACATACTATTAAATTTTCGGAATTTTCCAGTGTACACACTGTGAGAAATTCGGGTGTTAATATTTAGGAGTCCTTTACGGAAATAGCCATTACGCATAACCTATAAATCGAAACATGTCCGTTCTTTTTCCTACACGTAGATAACTTCTTAAGGTACCTCTGTGATTTTTCCTAGATTTTTAAAAGACATGAAACTATCCGAAATAGCCCTAAGAAAAACGTGGACAGAAGCTTTTTAGGGTTTTGTAATTTTAGCTTTCTATGTGGACTATTTTGGAGAAAATAGCCTCCATGACTTCAATACTTGCTAGATTTGTGTTCTACCTCTTGGGTTTACTAGATAACTCATGTACATAGCACCCCCCCCCCTTCGACAGATCACAAATCCAAGTTGTAAAACATGAGTTACACAAGATTTAGTGGAAGAAAACTAACACTCAAGATACTTAGTTCCATACATGATGATATGTAGAACTAAGGTATCTTGAGTATTAGTTCATAGCTCCAACAAATCATGCTATAACACAAAATAGAAGAAGAAAATGAAGATTAGGTTATACCTTGATCTAGTAGCAACCTTCCTTGATTTACCAAAGTAATATATAACCTTAGGGTGCAATAATCAAGCTAGCACACTCTTCTCTCTCTCTTCAAAACTGAACCCCTCTCTCTCTTTTCTCTCTTGTATCTTGTTAGCTTGGGAGAAAATAGAAGAAGAAGAATAATATAAATGAAATGTCTAGAAAAATGAAATGGGGTGATTAACTAATATCCCCCATACTTTTATTGTCCCTTGGATAAAAGGCTTAACCTTATCTCTTTCAAATGAGCCTAATCATGTGATTAAAGGTGCTAAGTAGATTTTCAACCAATGGGAGATGGACACACTTGTACTTGATGTAAGAGTTACTAATTAAGGAACTTGATTAGCATAATTTTGTTGCCTTAAAAGGCCTAATGTGGCCGGTCTCCTTGCCCCATTATCTCCTCCATTTTGCTTTTATTTTCATGCACAAATTTGATTAATCAAAAGTCTAAAATACCCTTAATCAAGTGGGCTAAGTATTAATATTGGTTTGCATTTTATTTCTTTTGGTCTTCTCCTTTAATTGATTTGGGCCATGTAATGAACATAGTCTAACAATTTTAATATATGTTACCCAAATTTTTTATTTAGGGTTTCCATTCCCAATCTTATGAAATTTAATTACTTATACATGTAACTTTAGCTCATAACCTAATTAGGTTTACTAGAAATAGGTTTAAAATTATTAGTCACTTGAAATAACAAGATTATCCACTTAAGTTAGTATACATATTAAATACTAACCTTTCTTTAATACCATAACCCTTAGGTTATTTAATTGTCTCACCTAATGTATAATTAGGTTACGAAGCTTTCATTTAGGGTGTAAAATAAAATAAAATTAGTTTCTAAAATTTTTAATTAGGGTTTCACACAGTAATACAAGGGTTTGTCACATAACACCATAATTGACCAACCCTTATCGGTCCACATATACAGTACATATTTATAGCACTAAAAAATGAAAATATAATTAATATTATATTATTATTCTCATGCCTTGATCAAAATCCAAAAATTAGGGTATGGATTCCATATCTGATTTATCTGTCATACTTAATATTATTAATTAAGTTAAAATAATTAACTTAATAATCGAACAAAATTCATATAATAAAATAATTATTATAATAAATCTAAAAATCATTTCATGTATTATATAAATAATATATGATTATATTTTCATGGAAAATAATTAATAAAACATTTCTACTATAAAATTAATTATGATAAGAATATAATTTATAATGATCAATAATTCTAAAATAAAATTATTTGTAAATATTCATATTTTATTTATCACATAAATACATATACACATTATCTTGGCACATATTCCCCATTTTTATTTTAATAAATACAGAAAAAAAATTATACGTAAAATTTATAATTTATTTGTATAGAAAATATCGGGTTGTTACAAAGGGTGATATTTGAAAATTTTGCAAAGTAAGTAAGTTGTTATAAAATATTCGTTGTGTCGGAAAATATTCGATTGGTCGGGGAATATTCATTTTAACAGGAAATATTCGTACGACGGTACAATCATTGGTGAACCCCACAACGGAAGTATTGTCGTAGTTAGAAAACGATAGAAATATCTTTTTATAAAAATAACGGCGAAAGTGTTACCGTTAAAAACTGTTGAACTACTTGGTAGTAAAAAAGTACGATGAATCTGTGGTTGGTTGCGTAGTACTGCGGTATTGATTATTGATGCTTACGTAAGAAGTCACTCAGTTATAGTCAATTATTGCTACAGTAATTGTTGCATCATATCTCTCATAATATTGATTCAATTATTGTCACAGTATCATCTGTATAATATGCTATATTATTAAATTAATAATTGAGACGGCAAAGTTATTCATATTATTATTTGCAATATTGACAATGTCTAGAAGTTCTGTCAAGGAGAGGTTTGGTCACCTAATTGCGCACCAATAAGGAGAAATCCTTATCAGAAAGCCCCATCTTTCCTGAGAACGACCTGGTTGTGAGTTATAATATTAATGATGAATAAGTTCGTGTTGATTAAAGATTAAATTGATAGTTCCATTGTGTGGGAATTATTGGCGTTAGTGGAAATCAACATTTATTTCGATAATAATTGATGTCTAGAGGTTATATTGACCAATTGGCTAATTAAGCGGATAAATGTGTAATTAATTGCTATTAATTCACATGCTTATAACTATGTGTTCAAATGTGTGTACTATTGATTCACATGATTTACTATTAAGGAAGTTGGTGCAAGATTGATAATACTTACATGACTAAGTTAAAAATGGAGGTATAGATGAAGGTACTATACTATAATTAATTTTTTCACATGTTTAGAACTATTGAGTCACATAATTTATTATTGATTCACATGATTTACTATGAGGGGAGGTGGTGCAAGTTTGATAATACTTGGATGACTAAATTAAAAATGAAGGAAAAGATGAAGGTATTATACTGTAATATTTCGAGCCCCAAAATGTGCAATTATGGAAACTATATTTTCCTATAAATAGAAGCTCATTCCTTCATTATTTTTCACCAATTCACTAAAGTTATAGAGCAATTATTACAGAGAGAAATTATAGAGAGAAAGAAGAAGAGAAGTCTGCTACCTCACTATTCTAGTATCCAGTCTTCTTCTGAGGTAAGGGATATTATTATTATAGTAAGGGGTATTATTCTTTCGTATTCATAAAGAGAGTTATTTTCTTTCAATACTCATACGGGTTTTTATTCCATTCTTTATTATTTTGTTAGAATAACCTGTCTATGTGAAGTACCGCATACCTGGTGAAATTCTTTTGTTATTCTATTCTTTATTATTATGTTGGAATAACCCGTCTATGCGGTCTATCGCATGCCTGGTGAATTATGTTGTTATTCCATTCTTTATTATTACATTTGGAATATCACATGCATGCGGATTCGCGTGACTGATTCCATTCTTTGTTATTACATTTGGGAATAATGCATACATGTGGTCTATCGCATGCATGGTGAATTCTTCTATTATTCCATTCTTTATTATTCTGTTGGAATAACCTGTCTATGTGGACTACCACATGCATGGTGAATGACCCTTCATATTCATTCTTTATTAAATTGTGGAAATGATCTGTCTACGTGGATTACCGCATGACGGATGAAAATTCATTTGCAATTTCGTATAATCTATTATACTCGTATGAGATATCATTTCTTTTGTACTCATCATGGAATATCATTTTCTTTGGTATTTTTTTACGAGTTACTATTTACGGGTTACTATTCACCTGGTTACTATTCACTCTAGTATTATTCACTCGGGTATTCAGGGCACTTTTTATGTCAGAGAACTATTCACGAGTTACTATTCATGGGTTACTATTCACCCAAAATACTATTCACCCGAATATTATTCACTCGGGTATTTGGGGTACATTTCATGCTAGGGTACTATTCACGAGGTACTATTCACGAAGTATAATTCATAGGGTACTATTGCGGGGTACTATTTACCCAAAATATATATTTCTTTTCATGCTCAAATTATTTTTGGTACATGAATATTATTCTTGAATTTTACTCCACAAAGCGATATCGTGTTGACAATTTGGATATTTTAAACCTTTGGATAAATTTAAAGTCTTTAATATTTATCCTTGATTTTGTTTGATTAATGCTTATATCATTGTCATCATCCTCATGCTTATATTATGATGAAAGTCATCTTTGGCTTACGTGCAAATATGGACTGTTGATTATTGGTTTTACAATTGTATATCTTTAGCTTACATGCAAAGATGGACTGTTGATTATTGGTTTTACAGTTGTATATCTTTGGCTTACGTGCAAAGATGAACTATTGATTGATGAGTATCTTTGGCTTATGTGCATAGATGAACTATTTATTGGTATGATTATGACCAGGGATCATTCAGTATAATCATGACCCGTAATGTTATAGATGATGTAGTAAAAGTCCTCATTGGCCCGTAGTGCATTGATGGACAGTTATTGGTATGATTATAACCAGTGATTATTCGGTATAATCATGACCATTGATGATTACATGAATATCCTTAGCCGTAGTGCAGGGATGATTTGATGATGTGGATTATTTATTAACCTGAGTCTCAGCGATAAAATATTGATTATACACTTTTAATTCGTAAAAGATAGTAGATATCATGCTCTGCTTGACTCTTCTAAAATACAGTTGTATGTCTTTGGCCTGTAGTGCAAAGATGAATTATTAATGAATATATTTGGCCGTAGTGCAAAGATGAATTTATTAGTATGATTATGAGCAGGAATTGTGATTTGGTATAACCATGATTTTTGATGTTTTGGTGAAGATATGTGATGAAAATTATCTTCGATCACGGAGTGCGAAGATGAATTTAGAATCATAATTATGATTATGAGTTATTCATATGATTGTGGATAGGAATTGTTGGTGATGTTACGGGGATAAAACATTATTGGTGGACTTTTAACATGGAGAAGATAATAGATCGATGGTCTATTTGACTCTTCTAATTGATTGCTCGTTCATTATGACTATGGTTGAAAAGTTTTATCATCTACCATATGTTCTAAATCTACGATTTATTCTTGATGAAGGCTATTGATGATGTAAATTATCTTTAGTCATGATATATTCTTTTCTTGGGCTAGTTTCGCTCTCACCCTTTTTGCTTCACAATTTCTTTAGGGTAATAAGAGTGTATGGTTTGGGCGGAGGGAGGTGAGGAGAATAGAGCAGTGGTCTATAGCTGTTGAGGTTCTCCTTAAATAGTATGGAAATAATTTTATTGAGAACTTTAGATAAGTGTGTCGTATTGTATACGTCATTTGATATTTAATTTTGGTGAACCGAATAGGGTGAGGTGAACCCAACTTTGGAATGGTGTTTTGCCACTATCACATACAACCTCGTGTTATCATAAGAAAGGGTTGTGCACATCCACTTGCTGAGTATATCTATGAGCACTACCTATATGATCTTGGAGTTTGGTTGAAATATAATTTTCAATTGCAGATAGTGGAGATAGTTATATGTCAAGAGAAGACTCGCCATTGGAAAAAACATGATAGTAATCTTCTCATTTTTCTTTGGGGTCTATTTGGTCAACCAAGGATAATTCTATGGACATATGATATCTATCATAACCTTGACGCATGGCCTCCCATGTACGAAGGTTTTCTTGAGCACTTCCCAAAGATTTTAATTTCTCAAACAATTTTTGACTATACTTTTATGTAAAGTACCATTGTAAGGTTGTGGTCGAGGAACCATGAGAGTTACATACATTTGTATTAAAACTCACAGTTTAAGCGTGGTAATTATTCTACGATCGCTCAACAGTTGTATAAATGAAGTTTGTAAATGATTTTTATAGTGTGATATCTGGCGACTCAGAATGGGTCGCGTGGACCTATTTTGGGGGCGTCACAAATGGTATCAGAGCTTAGGGATATGGTCACTGGCGGATATAAGAGTCTAGAACTAGGAGGGGAGAGACGAGTAATATACTTCGCTTGTGTGTAACTTACCTAAGCTAAAATTTTTACTTGATAAGTTGACAAATTGTGATATGTCAATTAACCTTTGTTTTGAAGATATATTCCAGAATGATACCTAAAATACAGGAGATGAGCAATGGGAAAATCATGATACAAAGGAAATAACCAGGAAGGTACAATCCAAAAAGAAAGCAAGGTATTCTCATCTCTTTGAATACCAGGTACGTACGTAAATTTTGAGGGCGAAATTTCATAAGGAGGGGAGATTGTGAGTTCCTGAATTTTATGAAATGAAAGTATTAAATTTTCTTATAATTATTCTATTTGGTAAATAGTTATATTGATAAAAGTTTAAAGTTAAGGGTGATATTTGAAAATTTTACAAAGTAAGCAAGTTATTATAAAATATTCGTTGTGTCGGGAAATATTCGATTGGTCGGGGAATATTCATTTTAACAGGGAATATTCGTACGATGACACAATCATTGGTGAACCCCACAGCGGAAGTATTGTCGTAGTTAGAAAATGACAGAAATATCTTTTTATAAAAATAACGACGAAAATGTTACCGTTAAAAACTGTTGAACTACTTGGTAGTTAAAGTACAGTAATATGAGTATTTGCATAGTAGCACACGGTATTGATTATTGATGCTTACGTAAGAAGTCACTCAGTTATACTCAATTATTGCTACAGTAATTGCTGCATCATATCTCTCATAATATTGATTCAATTACTGTCACAGTATCATCTGTATAATATGTTATATTATTAAATTAATAATTGAGATGACAAAGTTATTCATATTATTAAATTGCAATATTGACAATGTCTAGAAGTTCTGTCAAGGAGAGGTTTGGTCACCTAATTTGGCGCATGATAAGAAGAAATCCTTATCGGAAGCCCCTCTTTCCACAGGAGCGACACTGGTTGTTAAATATTGTGAGTTATAATATTAATGATGAATAAGTTCGTATTGATTAAAGATGAAATTGATAGTTCCATTGTGTGAGAATTATTGGCGTTAGTGGAAATCGACATTTATTTCGATAATAATTGATGTCTGGAGGTTATATTGACTAATCGGGTAATTAAGCGGATAAATAAGGAATTAATTGCTATTAATTCACATGCTTATAACTATATGTTCACATGTGTGTACTATTGATTCACATGATTTACTATTAGGGGAGTTGGTGCAAGATTGATAATACTTGCATGACTAAGTTAAAAATGGAGGTATAGATGAATGTACTATACTATAATAAATTTTTTCACATGTTTAGAACTATTGAGCCACATGATTTACTATTGAGCCACATGATTTACTATTGATTCACATGATTTACTATTAGGGGAGGTGGTGCAAGTTTGATAATACTTGGATGACTAAATTAAAAATGAAGGAAAAGATGAAGGTATTATACTGTAATATTTTGAGCCTCAAAATGTGAAATTATGGAAACTATATTTTCCTATAAATAGAAGCTCATTGCTTCATTATTTCTCACCAATTCACTAAAGCTATAGAGCAATTATTATAGAGAGAAATTATAGAGAGAAAGAGAAGAGAAGTCTGCTACCTCACTATTCCAGTATCCAGTCTTCTTCTGAGGTAAGGGATATTATTATTATAGTAAGGGGTATTATTCTTTCGTATTCATGAAGAGAGTTATTTTCTTTCAATACTCGTAAGGGTTTTTATTCCATTTTTTACTATTATGTTGGAATAACCTATTTATGCGAAGTACCGCATACATGGTGAAATTCTTCTGTTATTCCATTCTTTATTATTCTGTTGGAATAACCTGTCCGTGCGATCTATCGTATGCCTGGTGAATTATGTTGTTATTCCATTCTTTATTATTCTGTTGGAATATCCTGTCTGTGCAGATTATGCATGACATGGTTCCATTCTTTATTATTCTGTTGGGAATAACCTATTTGTGTAGTCTATCGCATGCATGGTGAATTCTTCTCTTATTCCATTCTTTATTATTCTGTTGGAATAACCTGTCTATGTGGACTACCGCATGCATGGTGAATGACCCTTCGTATTCATTCTTTATTAAATTGTGGAAATGTATTATAATAACAATGTTTGTTAGATATGATATTGATTCAGGTTTTATTTGAAGGTTCTCGACCTTGGGGAATAGTGTATAAAGTCTAATGTATAAATAATTTATGTTTATATCTTCCGTAATAGTTATAGAAATTGTATACCAGATCCGTGGTGATTTGGGACCCGGATTTGGGGATGTCACAATACATAAATCAATAATGACTACGTCGAGGTCTGTCTCCATGCGCTCTGCCTCAACCCAATTCGTACATCCAGCTGGTGGGTCGGGTAAATTAAATACTTCACGAATTGCTCTTGGTCGATAGTCCACTTGAACCCCTCAGACGAACAAAAAACCACTCATCATCTCCCTTGCATTCACATAAAATTCCCTCACAATGGCCATAGGTGCAGCCATTGGAGTAGAGCAAACTCTATACCAACATTTTTCCTTAATTATCTACACCAATTGCCCATCTTGTGCATCTGGCTTGAATCCTCGCTCTCAAACAAATTATTTCGCCACAATGCGGTAATATTCTATCTGTGCATCCAAGCTGACAAACTTAGAGAAGTCCACATTATCACCATTTTGGATACTATCAGAAGATGACTCGGGAGTGCGAGAGCGAGCACGATTTGGTCCCATTTGTATTGACGAAGAAGAAGAGAAATTTTATTGATGGAATAACAGTTGTATTCTCTGACGAATAATGAACACCCCCAAACTTGTTGCATTTCCACGCACCCTCTGAAAAAGCCTAGATTTATCAGTTGACAAATTTAAACATGGGTAGGAAACGGATACGAGATACGCGTAGTGGGATGAGGAGTTACAACTTTTGAAATGGAAGGGTTGGGATTGAAGAGTCGTGCACTCTGTGGAGAAGAAGGAGAGACGCACACTTCTATTTCAACTGATATGAGAGATGGGGCATGTCATGTCTTTAAACACTTAAAAAAAATTCAAAACCCGGTCTCGGGCGCGGCCGCTCGTGTTTTGAACGAGAACATGAAGTGGTATACGATTGGCCTTTATCTTGCCAGAGATATATATGCACGCGATTTTGTATAGCTTTCATGGCGCGACCCTGCATCCTGCAATACCATTCTACATCTCAAATATACCAAAACAGCGACGAGTCATCTTCAATACATCTGCACAAACAACAATTATCAGTATTAAAACATGAACTAATGACTAAGCATAAATGACTATCTCATAACCATAATTTCTATGCTACGATCAAACATCATCATATGCAAATTCAGCTCCAATAATACTTATGTCACACTAGATAGGCTATAATAACTAATCATGAAAATAAAATATCAAATACTATCTAAAATAGAATTAATAAGAGATAAAGATAGAAATAATGGGGTGCCTCCCATCAAGCGCAAAGTTATAGTCAATTTTCTTAACTATCTCTGACTCAATCATGTTGAAAAAAGAATGGAAGTTACTTTTTGTCTGTTAACCTCGCCACCAAAATAATGCTTTAGCCGCTGTACATTCACTTTGAACGGCTTGTCCGGGAATTTATCGAATACCTCTACTGCCCCATGTGGAAAAATTATCTTCATTGTGAATGACCCTGACCATCTCGATTTGAGCTTCCCAGGAAAAAGTTTAAGTCTTGAATTAAACAATAGAACTCTTTGTCCCAGCTCAAATACTCTCTTTATAATCTTGCGATCATGCCATTTCTTCACCTTTTCCTTATACAGCTTGGAGTTTTCATACGCCTATAATCTGAATTCATCCAACTTATTGCATTGGAGTAGGCATTTTTCTCCTGCAGCCTTCAAATCAAAATTGAGCTTCCTAATTGCCCAATATGCCTTATGCTCAAGCTCCATAAGAAGGTGACAAGCCTTTCCATAAACTAGCTGAAAAGGTGACATGCCCAACAGAGTCTTATAAGCAGTCCTATATGCCCAAACAACATCATCAAGCTTTAATGACCAATCCTTTCTTGTGGGGTTCACAACTTTCTCCAAAATTCTCTTAACTTCACGATTTGAAACCTCTGCTTGGCCATTAGTTTGAGGATGATAAGTTATAGCAATGCGATGATTTACCCCATACTTAGCCAACAGAGTTGTGAATTGCCTATTACAAAAATGTCTGCCTTCATCACTAATGATAGCCCTTGGAGTCCCAAACCTTGTAAAAATACTCCTTTATAAAAATCTTAGGACCACTTTGGCATCATTCGTTGGAAGAGCTGCCACTTCCACCCACTTTGAAACATAGTTGACTACTAACAAGATATATAAATTTCCATATGAAGAAATGAAAGGGCCCATGAAATCTATCCCCCAAACATCAAAAATTTCCACCTCGAGGATCGTGTTTAATGGCATTCCATTTCTTTTCGAAATATTCCCAACTCTTTGACATCTGTCAAATCTCTGGACAAAACTATAAGCATCCTTGAAAATCATCGGCCAGTAGAATCCTACTTGTAACACTCTAGCTGTTGTCCTCTCTCCACCGTAGTGACCGCCATTTAATGAAGCATGGGAATCCTGCAAAATCCCCTATGTCTCACTATATGGGATACATCTCCTTATCATCTAATCAGCACATTGTTTGAACAAATATGGTTCATCCCATATAAACCACTTCATGTCATGCAAATTTTTTTTCTTTTGATGACCAACTAAGTCAGAAGGGACCATCCTACTCACCAAGTAGTTCGTATAGTCTGCAAACCATGACACTTCCCCTTTCACCACAAATAAATGTTCATCTGGAAAGGACTCATTAATCACAGTGTTGTCATCTACCTCCCTTCCCATATTTTCCAATCGAGATAAGTGGTCCGCCACATGGTTCTCAGTTCCCTTTCTGTCCTTAATCTCTAAATCAAATTCTTGCAACAGAAGTATCCACTTGATAAAATGAGGCTTTGCATCCTTCTTTGCCACCAAGTGTCAAATTGCCGCATGATCCGTGTACACTATCACCCTTGTACCAATCAGATACGCTCAAAACTTGTCAAAAGCATACACAACTGCTAGTAATTCCTTCTCTGTGGTGGTGTAGTTCAACTGCGCAACAGTAAGGGTCTTGCTTGCATAGTATATCACATGAAATATCTTTTCCTTTCTCTAACCCAAAACAGCCCCCACAGCATAATCACTGGCGTCACACATCAACTCAAATGGTAGGTCCCAATCCGGTGCTGTAATCACTGGTGCTGAAGTTAACCTCCTCTTTAAATGCTCAAATACAGACACATAATCCTCAGCAAACTTGAACTGTGCATCCTTCTCCAATAAGCTGCAAAGTGGCTTTGTTATCTTAGCGAGGTCCTTAATGAATCTGCGATAAAAGTCTGCATGTCCTAGAAAACTTCGAACACGTTTTTACTGAAGTTGGTGGAGGAAAATTCTCAATAGTCTCTAATTTGGCTCTGTCCACCTCAAGTCCCTTCTTCGACACCTTATGTCTCAGAATTATGCCTTCTTGTACCATAAAATGGCACTTTCCCAATTTAACACCAAGTTTGTCTCAACGCATCTCCTCAAAACCATCACTAAATTTTTAAGACACAAATCAAAAGAATCCCCAAATACTGAAAAATCATCCATAAATACCTCCACATTATGCTCCACCATATCTAAAAAGATAGCCATCATATATCTTTGAAAAGTGGTTGGGGCATTGCACAGACTGAAAGACATCTTTTTGAAAGCAAAAGTACCATACGAACATGTAAAGGTTATCTTTCTTGGTCCTCTAGAGCTATAACAATCTGATTGTAGCCTGAATACCCGTCCAGAAGGTAATAAAACTCATGACCCGCTAGTCTATCCAACATCTGACTGATAAATGGCAGTGGGAAGTGATCTTTCCTTGTAGCTTTGTTAAGTCTGCGGTAGTCCATGCAGATTCTCCACCCCATCACTGTTCTTGTCAGAATAAACTCATTGTTCTCATTAGAGATTATGGTCATACCACCCTTTTTCGGTACACATTGTAACGAGCTCACCCATGAAATATCTGAAATTAGATATATAATGTCTACATCTAGCCATTTTTGTAAGACCCCAACTTTTATGAATAAAGAATAATTTTCTTGAAATATATTTTTGAATATTATGGTATGGATTTGATATAATGTTATAGTTGTGGGTAATATTTACAAATTTTGTAAAGTAAGCAAGTGGTTATATAATATTCGATTGGTCGGGGAATATTCGTTTTAACACAAAATATTAAATGACGATGGCACAATCATTGGTGGACCCCCAACGAAAGTATTCTCATAGTTAGAAAATGACATAATTATCTTTTATAAAAATAACGTGGAAGTTTTACCTTTAAACCTGTTGAACTACGCGATAGTAAAAGTAAATGCGATGTCCTTTGGTTGCGTAGTAGTACTACGGTATTGATTATTGATGCTTACGTGAGAAGTCACTCGGTTATACTCAATTATTGCTATAGTAATTGCTTTGCATCATATCTCTCATATTATTGATTCGATTATTGTCACAAGATTATCATCGCATTATATGATATATTATTAAATCAATAATTGAGACGACAAAGTTATTCATATTATTAAATTGCAATATTTACAATGTCTTGAAGTTACATCGATGAGAGGTTTGGTCATTTAATTGCTTGGGCATGATAAGGAGAAATCCTTATCAAAAAGGCCCCTCTTTCCTTGGAACGACCTGGTTGTTAAATATTGTGAGTTATAATATTAATGATGAATATGTTTGTCTTAATTAAATATGAAATTGATAGTTCCATTGTGTTGGAATTATTAGTGTTAGTGAAAATCGACATTTATTTCGATATTAATTGATGTCTGGAAGTTATCTTGACCGATTGAGTAATTGCTTAGGATAAATGAGCAATTAATTGCTATTAATTCGCATGATTATAACTATTTGTTCACACGTGTGTACTATTGATTCACATTCTTGTACTATTAAGGGAGTTGGTGCAAGATTAATAATACGTGCATGACTAAGTTAAAAATGGAGGTATAGATGGAGGTACTATACTGTAATTCATATTTTCACATGATTATAACTATTGATTCACATGATTGAACTATTGATTCACATTATTTACTATTAAGGGAGGTGGTGCGAGTTTAATAATACTTGCAGGACTAAATTAAAAATGAAAGAAAAGTTGAAGGTATTGTACTGTAATATTTCGAGTCCCAAAATGTGCAATTATCGAAACTCTATTTTCCTATAAATAGAAGCTCATTCTTCCTTCATTTCTCACCAATTCACTAAAGCTATAGAGCAATTATTATAGAAAGAAATTATAGAGAGAAAGAAGAAGAGAAGTCTGCTACCTCTCTACTCCAGTATCCAGTTTCTTTCTAGGGTAAGAGGTATTATTTCTTTCGTATTCATGAAGAGAGCTTCTGTTATTCAATTTTTTATTATTATGTTGGAATAACCTGTCTATACGAAGTATCGCATACATGGTGAAATTCTTCTATTATTCCATTCTTTATTATTCTGTTGGAATATCTTGTCTGTGCGGATTACGCTAGACCTAGTTCCATTCTTTATTATTCTATTGGAATAACTTGTTTGTGCGGTCTATCACATGCATGGTGAATTCTTTGTTATTCCATTCTTTATTATTTTATTGGAATATCCTGTGAGGATTACGCTAGACCTGGTTCCATTCTTTATTATTTTGTTGGAATAACCTGTTTGTGCGGTCTATCGCATGCATGGTGAATTCTTCTTTTATTCTATTCTTTATTATTCTGTTGGAATATCCTGTCTGTGCGGATTACGCATGACCTGTTTCCATTCTTTAATATTCTGTTGGAATAACCTGTCTATGTGGATTATCACATGCATGGTGAATGATCCTTCATATTCATTCCATATTAAATTGTGGAAATAATCTGTCTACGTGGATTATCGCATGGCGAGTGAAAATCCATTTACAGTTTTATATATTCTATGATACTCATTTAGTTAAAGTTTTGGCTTTTATACTCCATGAAATTAGTAAAATATCCTGGATATTTGCGCTTCATCCGGTATCTTTTCATGGAAATTTTCAGAGCATTCTTGAATTTTACTCCACAAAGCAGTATCATGTAGACAATTTGGACGTAATTGATTTCAAGATAAATTAACTTATAAATCTTTAAAATTTATTCTTGAACTTGTTTTATTGAATTATTATGTCATTGTCATCATCCTCATGCTTATATTGTGATGAAAGTCATCTTTGACTTACGTGCATAGATGGACTTGGTATTATTATGACCAGGGATTATTCGGTATAATCATGACCTGTAATGTTATAAATGATGTGGTAAAAGTCCTCGATGTCAGAGTAGTGCATTGATGGACGAGTTTTGGTATGATTATGACCAGGGATTATTCGGTATAGTCATGATCATTGATGATTTAATGAATATCCTTGGCCCGTAGTGCAGGGATGACTCGATGATGTGGTTTATTTATTAAGTTGAGTCTCAATGATAAAAATTGATGAAAACATTTTAAATCATAGAAGATAGTAGATATCATGCTTTACTTGACTCTTCTAATGGATTGCTTATTCCGCCATAGTTAAACTTGATGTCTATTGTATTTTATCAGTTTAACATTGTTGAAGACTAATGATAATTTATTCTGCATTATCTTAGTCATAATATTTCTTACTGGGCTAGTTGAGCTCACCCTTTCTTTCATTGTTCTCTTCAGGAAATGAGAACGTAGCCGGGACTAGTCGGGGAATGGAGTAACGATCCAGATGATAGCATTAGTAGTCCTCACTATTCTGTTAAATAGTGTGACAATAAATGTAATGAGGACTCCATTGAGTGTGGATATTGTCTAGATGACAATATTCTTATTAAAACTCTTAGATTTTGTTTTGTAGTATTTTTTTACATTGTTGTATAATTAAGTTGTATTTGAATTTTGTACCATGTATTTGGCGACTCAAGATGGGTGATGTATACCTATTTTGGGGTGTCACGGTTAGTATCAAGGCTTAGGGATATGATCCCTGGCTGAGATGTGAGACAAGAACTAGGAGGAGAGAGACGGGGAATTCCTTCGCTAGTATGACCTACCTAATTTTATTTGGTATTTAATTGGTCGGTCAGAGTATAGGGATAATATGTGATATGTTAATTAACCCTTGTTTTGTGGCAGTATTTGAAAATGGCATCCAAAAATGTTAAGATAAACAATAAAGCACATGAGACCGTTTAGTCACCACAGGTTAATGCCTAGGATATTGTGCAACAGGAAGACAATAATCCTCATGTAAACAATAACACCGACGAAATGGTGAACGATGGGATGTTTAGAGACTTTATACAATTCATGCAACATCAGGCGAAAGCGGCTCTTGTCCAAAATGTAGGTGGAAACACTGACAACTCTCGGACGGTCACCGCTAAGCAGTTCAAGGAGCTGGGACCACCGGAGTTTTTTGGAGAGCCAAAACCTCTTAAGGCGGAGACGTGGATAAAGCAAATCAACAAGATATTTGATGTCTTGGGATGCTCCGAGGAGCAAAAGGTTCCCTTTGCCACCTTCATGTTACGAGCAGAGATAGATTACCGGTGGGAATCTGTAAAGCGTACTCAACCTGCCGCACTCAAAATGTCTTGGGAGAAGTTCCAAGAGCTGTTCAATGACAAGTACTTTCCTGAAAGTATTCGTCACATGAAGGAGGTAGAGTTCATCAAGCTTAAGCAAAACAATATAACCGTGGCGCAGTATGACGCTAAGTTTGCCGAGTTTTCTCAGTTTGCGTCCCACTTGGTTGATAATGAGGAAAGAATGACACGGATGTTTCTAAGAGGTTTGAAACCCGAGATACGTTAATACCTAATTTCTCACAAACTGTGTTTGTATTCAGATATTGTGAATAGGGCTCAGTTATTGGAGCGCGATAATGAGTCAACCCAACCAAGAGAGAGCAACCGACAAGTCGATAATACCGATGGTAGCGATCATGAAGCGGTGACAACAAACGTGGAGGGAATCAACATGCCAGAAATGATAATCACTTCGGTGGTAATCATGGCTATGACAATAAGAGTGGACATTTCAAGAAGAGGAGATTCAACAAGGATGGAAAGACGTCAGCTGTAAGACCCCAACTTATTATAAATAAAATTAAATTTCCTCTATTTATTATTTTGAAATAGTAAGGGTTGATTTGATTAATGTGGTTAGTTATGGGTAAAATGCGCAAATATTTCAAATATGCAAGTGGTTATAAAATATTCATTTTATCGGAGAATATTCGTTTGGTTGTGGAATATTCTTCTTTGCTTGGGAATATTAAATGCGAATCGTAGCTTGACCTTTGTGGGCCCCATAATAGAAAGCGATTAGATGAAGAAAACGACAAATATAAGTTGTTTATAAATAAAGGCGTAGTTGTTACCGTTAATACTGTTCAAATACCCGGTGGTTAAAACACAATAGCACACGGTATTACACCAATTATTGATTCTTATGTAAGAAGACACTACTTAATAATTGTTACAATAGTTACTGTTCAATATTTTATTTTATTGATTCAATAATTGCTACGTTGATATTTTATATTATTGTTATTTCAATAATTGTCACTACAAAGTATTTTCATTATTAGATCAATAATTCATATTATTTGAATAATATTATTAGATAACATTATTGGCAATGTCTAGAAAGTTCTGTCTAAGGAGAGGTTTGATCACCTAATTGCTTGCCATGAAGGAGAAATCCTTATTGGAAAGCCCTCTTTCTAAGAACAACACAGTTACCGATTATTGTGATTACGTAATATTATTTGTGAATAATTAATTATTGATTTATATGATAAGGAAAATATTCATTTTATGTGGATATAAATGGAGAAAATTTTTAATGTGATAATTGTTGAAAATTGATATTTTATCTTTTTCGATAAAATAATTCATTTAAATATATTATTGTATTTTAATAATATAATAATGGTGATATTTTTTCAATGAATGTGTGATATATGAATAAATGAGGAAGAAGAGTATTTTTGTTACAAAAAAATGTTTAAAATATGTTAAACATGTTTGTGGACCCCACTTTGTGACCGAAATTGGATTATAGTCCATAAAATCGTCCGTTTGTGAATTTTGGTCAACTTCTGCTTGGAATTTGGAAAAAGTTAAACTTACAAAGTTGTAGAGAATGGAATTTCCTATGAAAAAGATATGTGGTTCGAATTTTTCTGATAAAAGAGCTATTTATTATGAATTATTGAAGTTTTGAAGTTCCAGAATAATTGATTTTTGGAAGTTTTAATTATGTTTATTAAGAAAAACGTTTTTTGGGCTACACTAACATGTGCAAAATGAGCTGAGATCAGTTGTCTAAGGTGGGCTTGAATTTTGTTAATTATATTAATATTATATTAAATTTTCTGCTTTGGTGTTCTAAACATTTTTCTATAAATAGGGTGCTTAGGTTAGAATTGAAAATCACACCAGAAACTGAAGTTTTCTCTCTCTCTTTCTCTCTCTATATTATCGAGTGTATTTTTGTGAGTATTTTTATACTTTGAGTGTTTATATCTGGCAAGTTCCTTCAAAGACTATATCTGGTATTATTCTTTAGAAATACAGATCTTTTTCAAGGTAAGGGATATTTTTTTTAAAATGATATTATTTCTTCTAATATCATTATGCCGGAATATTGGTAAGATTTTTCTTGTGAAATTCTTGTCTTTTAGTGTCGGGGTTACTATTCACGTATACGACACTATTCACGAATACAACACTATTCATAGAAAAATTAAATTTTCATTTTTTTATCCAAAATATCAATTATGGATACTAGCTTTGATTGTATCCATATTTTGATCATTCATGAATTTTACTTCACTATGATTATTTATGAAGTATTTTTGAACTCGGATTGTTTAAAGTACGAATCCATAATACTTGTTCTTTTATTTCACTGGATTCGTTTTCTTTAAAATATTTTTCATCATCCTCAGTCCTAAATGATGGTATATCTTGAATATCTTTTGGCTTTGTAGTGTAAAAGATGGTTGACTTTCTTATGAATATATTTGGCCCGTAGTGCAAAGATGTACAGGTGTTGAGATGAACATGACCGACTGATGAATATCTTTGGCCTGTAGTGCAAAGATGAATATTTGATTCAAGATGAATATTGGTTGATGTTATAGGGATAAAATATTGATGATGGACTTTTAAATTCATAGATTATAGTAGATTTCATTCTCTACGTAACTCTTCTATGACTTATTATTTTCGCTGCAAATATTGATCTGAAACTTGTTGTCTATTGTATTTTATCAAATTTTTTCCCTGTTGAAGACTAACGATAATTTGTTCTATATTATCTTAGTCATAATATTCTTTACTGAGCTAGTTGAGCTCACCCTTTTCCTTTTTGTTCCATTTTTTTTCTCAGGAGGCGAGAATGTAGCGAATTCTAGTCGGGGTGTAGAATGATAGATCTAGAAAGTTGTCTTAGTAGTCCTCACCATTTTTGTAAAGTAATGTACCAATAATTGTAATGAGGACTTATTTGGGTGTGAATATTATCTAGATGGAAATATTTGTATTTAAACTCACAGTTTATATGTTGTATTAATAAAGTTGTAGTTGTTTCTGTACCATGTTATTGACGACTCAAAATGGGTGATGTATACCTATTTTGGGGGCGTCACATCAGCACCAGCACCTATTGTTAAAGAAGGAGAACGACCACCGGTAGTATGTTACAAATATGGAGGGGAAGGATACATAAGTCCAAACTGCATAATGCAGTCCAAAGCATGTTATAATTGTGGAAAAGAAGGTCACCTAGCCCAATTTTGTCCTGAACCTAAGTCAAGTCCAGCTGGGATGGAGGCATCAAAGGGTGTCCCAAACAAGACAAAACTGGTAGTTCAAGGGAGAGCATTTGTCGTAACCTCCCAAAAAGCGAGGAATCCGAACAAGGTGATCACGAGTAAGCTAATCATAAACTCTAGCAAAGTTTATACTTTATTTGATACCGGTTCTACCCATTCCCTTATTTCTCTGACTTGCGCTCAACGTTTAAATTTGACTTCGGAGAAATTAGACTTTTACTTATCTGTTGAAACTCCATTGGGAGAAACCTTCATTACATCCACGGTTTGTAAGTCTTGTTTGATTCAAATCGGTAACCGCACGTTACCTGTCGATCTTATTTCTTTGAAAATACTTGCATTTGATGTGATTTTAGGGGTTGATTGGTTAACTACTCATCATGCTAAAATTGATTATTTTCGTAAGGTTATTAGCTTTCATATTCCTAACCAACCTATTATGTGAATTCAAGCAACCAAACCACTAAAATCAATCACTGTCATATCAAGTCATAAAGCTATTCGTTTATTAAAAAATGGATGTCAAGCTTTCTTAGCCCATGTCACTGATTTAAATAAAGATACGTCAGATTTGAATGTTATTTCAATTGTTAATAAATTTCCGACGTATTCCTGAAGAACTTCTGGCCTACCCCAGGCGTGAAATTGAATTTTGTATCGACCTTGAATAAATGACAAAACCCATTTCCAAAGCCCCATATCGAATGGCTCTATTGAACTTCGGGAGTTAAAAACCCAACTCTGAGGAATTGTTAGACATCGGTTTCATTCGTCCTAGTACATCTCCTTGGGGTGCTCCTATTCTATTCAGAAGAAGAAAGATGGAAGTATGCGACTTTGTATTGATTATCGGAGTTGAATCGTGTCACCATCAAAATAAAAAAGTACCCGTTGCCTAGCATTGATGACCTGTTTGATCGATTGCAAGGAGCCAAATTCTTTTCAAAGATTGATCTTCGTTCGGATATCATTAGTTGAAGATTAAAACCTGATGACATTCCAAAGGCGCTTCGAGAACTCGATGACGGGCATTATGAATTCCTAGTCATGTCTTTTGGATTGACTAATGCTCCTGCTGCCTTTATGGATATGATGAACCGAGTATTCAAGGAATATTTGGATCACTTTGTGGTCGTCTTTATTGATGACATCCTCATATACTCCAAAACCCGCGAAGACCATGAGCAACACTTGTGGTTGATACTCCAAAAGCTTCGTGAAAACAAGCTTTATGCCAAGTTGAAGAAAAGCAAGTTCTGGCTTGAGGAAGTTGCATTCCTTGGGCACGTGATATCAAATCATGGAATATCTGTTGACTCGACAAAGATTGAAGCAATTCAAAGCTGGGAGCAACCTAAGACAGTGATCGAAGTACGTAGCATTCTCGGCTTAGCTGGTTATTATCAGAGATTCATAGAAGGGTTTTCTCGAATCGCTACTCCATTAACTCAGCTGACTCGAAAAGATACAAAATTCGGTTGGAGTAAGAAATATGAAAAGAGTTTTCAAGAACTCAAGAGGAGACTCATTTCAGCACTTGTTTTGACAATACCATCTGGCTCGGAGGGATTTGTCATCTACAGTGATGCTTCAGGCAAAGGGTTTGGATGTATTCTCATGCAACATGGGAAAGTCATAGCTTATGCCTCTCGACAACTCAAAGAATATGAGAGAAATTATTCTACTCATGATCTAGAGTTGGTAGCAGTCGTTTTTGCACTTAAGATTTGGAGGCATTACCTGTATGGAGAGAAGGTGAAGATCTATACGGATCATAAAAGCCTCAAATATTTCTTCACTCAAAAAGAACTTAACATGCGGCAACGACGATGGCTTGAGTTGTTGAAAGATTATGATCATACCATCCAATACCATCCTGGAAAAGCGAACGTGGTAGCCGACACATTGAGTAGAAGATCATATGCGGGTACGAGTGCAATATTGTCAACGTAAAGACCCATTTTGTATAACTTGGAAAGGATGGAAATAGAGTTAAAGACTCCAGGGACCCATGTGATGATGGCGAATATACGAGTGGAACCGACTTTAATCAATAAAGTTAAAGCTGCTCAAACTACAGACCAGGAGTTGATGCGTATGAAGAAGAAAGTGCAAGAAGGTAATATTCCGGATGCAAGAATCGATGAAGAAGAAATACTTCGAGTCAACTCCAGACTTTGTGTTCCTAACAATTCTGACTTAAAGTATAAAATCATGATGGAGGCGCACAACACACTGTTTACAATCCATCCTGGGAGTACCAAAATGTATCGTGATCTTCGACATACATTTTGGTGGAGCAATATGGAGAGAGAGATAGCGGGGTTTATCTCAAGGTGTATAACTTGTCAATGAGTCAAGGCAGAGCATCAAGTGGCAAAAGGTCCATTACAACCACTTGAAATTCCAGAATGGAAGTGGGAGCACATTACCATGGATTTCGTTACTAGTCTTCCCAAGGTTTCTCAAGGCATAGATGCGATTTGGGTCATTATTGATAGATTGACCAAGTCTGCTCATTTCTTACTGATACGAGAAACTTTTACACTTGAACGTCTTGCTAGTATGTACATAAACGAGATCGTAAGATTGCATGGTATATGCGGTATCCATAGTTTCGATCGAGACCCAAGATTCACTTCAAGATTTTGGGTTAGTTTGCAAAAAGCTATGGGCATAGATTTACGATTTAGTTCTGCATATCATCCTCAAATGGATGGGTAGTCGGAAAGGACTATTCAAACTCTTGAAGATTTATTAAGACTCTGTGTTCTTGACTTCAAGGGAAGTTGGGACAAGTTCTTACCATTAATGGAGTTTTCCTACAACAATAGTTATCAAGTAAGTATTGGCATGGCTCCATTTGAGGCGTTGTATGGAAGAAAGTGGCTTTCTCCAGTATGCTGGGATGAGGTGGGTGAAGCAATATTGTTGGGACCGAATTTGGTACGTATGACTACAAAAAAGATTCAAACGATCCGACAATGTATAAAAACCTCACAAGATCGACAAAAGAGTTATGTTGATCTTCATCGAAAAGACGTGGAATTCAATATTGGAGATCATGTGTTGTTACGTGTTGCTCCATGGAAAGGAGTTACGAGATTTGGAAAGAGAGGAAAGCTCAATCCTCGATTCATTGGCCCATTTTTAATCCTCGATCGAGTAGGAACTATGGCCTATAGACTCGTCTTATCGCCAAGTATGTCTCGTGTTCATAATGTTTTTCACATATCTATGTTACGTAAATATGTTAAAGACCCGAACCATATTATTGAATTAGAACCAGATGAGATAGAGGAAGATTTAACATATGAAGAGTTACCTATTAAAATCTTGGATAAGAAGGATCATATTCTACGCTATAAAGTTATACCTCAAGTCAAAGTTTTATGGAGAAACCACGATGTGGAGGAAATGACCTGGGAGTTAGAATCTGAGATGAAATCAAGGTATCCTCACCTTTTTGACATACCAGGTACGTACCCTAATTTCGGGGATGAAATTTCATAAGAGGGGAGGTTGTACGACCCCAACTTTTATGAATAAAGAATAATTTTCTTGAAATATATTTTTGAATATTATGGTGTGGATTTGATATAATGTTATAGTTGTGGGTAATATTTACAAATTTTGCAAAGTAAGCAACTGGTTATATAATATTCGATTGGTCGAGGAATATTTGTTTTAACAGGGAATATTCGTACTACGACACAATCATTGGTGGACCCCACAACATAAGTATTGTCATAGTTAGAAAATGACATAATTATCTTTTTATAAAAATAACGGCGGAAGTTTTACCGTTAAACTGTTGAACTACCGGTAGTAAAAAAGTACTGATGTCTGGCGTGGTTGCATAGTAGTAGCACACCAGATTGATTATTGATGCTTACGTGAGAAGTCACTCGATTACACTCAATTATTACTACGATAAGAATTGTCGCATCATATCTCTCATATTATTGATTCGATTATTGTCACAAGATATCATCTCGCATTATATGATATATTATTAAATCAATAATTGAGACGGCAAAGTTATTCATATTATTAAATTGCAATATTTACAATGTCAGAAGCATTGTCGAAGAGGTTTGGTCATCTAATCAATTGCGGCTAATAAGGAGAAATCCTTATCGAAAAGCCCCTCTTTCACGGAACGACACGGTTGTTAAATATTGTGAGTTATAATATTAATGATGAATAAGTTCGTGTTGATAAAAGATGAAATTGATAGTTCCATTGTGTTGGAATTATTAGTGTTAGTGGAAATTGACATTTATTTCTATATTAGTTGATGTCCGGAAGTTATCTTGATCGATCAGATGTAATGCTTAGAATAAATGAGCAATTAATTGCTATTAATTCACATGATTATAACTATTTGTTCACATGTGTGTACTATTGATTCACATTCTTGTACTATTAAGGGAGTTGGTGCAAGATTAATAATACGTGCATGACTAAGTTAAAAATTGAGGTATAGATGGAGGTACTATACTATAATTCATATTTTTACATGATTATAACTATTGATTCACATCATTGAACTATTTATTCACATTATTTACTATTAGGGGAGGTGGTGCAAGTTTGATAATACTTGCAGGACTAAATTAAAAATGAAAGAAAAGTTGAAGGTATTGTACTGTAATATTTCGAGCCCCAAAATGTGCAATTATCAAAACACTATTTTCCTATAAATAGAAGCTCATTCTTCCTTCATTTCTCACCAATTCACTAAAGCTATAGAGCAATTATTATAGAGAGAAATTATAGAGAGAAAGAAGAAGAGAAGTCTACTACCTCTCTACTCCAGTATCCAGTTTCTTTCTAAGGTAAGAGGTATTATTTCTTTCGTATTCATGAAGAGAGCTTCTGTTATTCCATTTTTTATTATTATGTTGGAATAACCTGTCTATACGAAGTACCGCATACATGGTAAAATTCTTCTGTTATTCTATTCTTTATTATTCTGTTGGAATATCCTGTCTGTGCGGATTACGTTAGACCTGGTTCCATTCTTTATTATTCCGTTAGAATAACCTGTCTGTGCGGTCTATCGCATGCATGGTGAATTCTTTGTTATTCCATTCTTTATTATTTTATTGAAATATCATGTCTGTGCGGATTAAGCTAGACCTGGTTCCATTCTTTATTATTCTATTGGAATAACCTGTCTGTGTGGTCTATCGCATGCATGGTGAATTCTTCTGTTATTCAATTCTTTATTATTCTGTTGGAATATCCTGTCTGTGAGAATTACGCATGACCTGGTTTCATTCTTTATTATTATGTTGGAATAACCTGTCTATATGGATTATCACATGCATGGTGAATGATCCTTCGTATTCATTCCTTATTAAATTGTGGAAATGATGCATCACGTGGATTACTGCATGGCGGTGAAAATCCATTTGCAATTTCATATATTCTATGATACTCATTTGGTTAAAGTTTTGGCTTCTATACTCCATGAAATTAGTAGAATATCACGGATATTTGCGCTTCATCCAAAGATCTTTTCATGGAAATATTCTTACGAGCATTCTTGAATTTTACTCCACAAAGCAAAGATTATGTTGACAATTTGGACATAATTGATTTCAAGATAAATTAACTTATAAATCTTTAAAATTTATTCTTGAACTTGTTTTATTGAATTATTATATCATTGTCATCATCCTCATGCTTATATTGTGATGAAAGTCATCTTTGGCTTACGTGCGTAGATGGACTTGGTATGATTATGACGAGGATTATTCGGTATAATCATGACTGTAATGTTATAAATGATGAGGTAAAAGTCCTCGGTGAGCTCCCGTAGTGCATTGATGGACGCTTTTGGTATGATTATGACGAGGATTATTCGGTATAGTCATGATCATTGATGATTTAATGAATATCCTTGGCCCGTAGTGCAGGGATGACTCGATGATGTGGTTTATTTAGTAAGTTGAGTCTCAACGATAAAAATTGATGAAAACATTTTAAATCATAGAAGATAGTAGATATCATGCTTTACTTGACTCTTCTAATGGATTGCTTATTCCGCCACAGTTAAACTTGATGTCTATTGTATTTTATCAGTTTAACATTGTTGAAGACTAATGATAATTTGTTCTGCATTATCCTAGTCATAATATTTCTTACTGGGCTAGTTGAGCTCACCCTTTCTTTCATTGTTCTCTTCAGGAAATGAGAACGTAGCCGGGACTAGTCGGGGAATGGAGTAACGATCCAGATGATAGCATTAGTAGTCCTCACTATTCTGTTAAATAGTGTGACAATAAATGTAATGAGGACTCCATTGAGTGTGGATATTGTCTAGATGACAATATTCTTATTAAAACTCTTAGATTATGTTTTGTCGTATTTTACACGACTTTTTTTATAATTAAGTTGTATTTGAATTTTGTACCATGTATTTGGCGACTCAAGATGGGTGATGTATACCTATTTTGGGGGCGTCACAATTTCAACACTTCTTTCTTGACCACTTCCTTCATGATTGGATTAAGTCTTCTTTGCTGTTCCATTGAAGGCTTGCTATCAGCTTCCAGTAGGATCTTATGCATACAGAAAGATGGGTTGATCCCTTTTATATCTGCTATAGTCCATCCAATAGCTGACTTGAACTCTCTGAGAACTCTTAGCAGTATTTCTTCCTGAAAAGATATTAATGCAGAAGAAATAATCACAGGTAATTTTAAATTTTATTTTAAAAACGCATACCTCAAATGATCTGGAAGTGGTTTCAACTCAAGTTCTAGAGGTGTCTCAAGAGATGGCTTCAATTTCACTGATGACTCTCCAGCTTTCTTTAATGGCTCAATAGGAGTCTTGAATTTCCTGAACTATGGAGTTGTGTCCAGTATATGAATAATTTCTTCAATCTCCTCATCATCTATTTCTGAATTTCCCACAATAGCATTTCTCAAAGGCTTTTGATTCACTAAGTTCTCTACTTCATCATTTAGAACCTTTTCCACCAAATCAACCCCAAAGCATTCCTCATCATCTGTCGGAAATTTCATTGCCTTGAATACATTGAAAGTAACTTCTTGATCATGTACTCACATTGTTAGTTCCCCTTTCTGAACATCTATCAAGGTTCTTCCTGTAGCTAGGAATGGTCTTCCAAGGATGATCGGTATACTTTTGTCTTCTTCATAATCTAATATGATGAAATCAGCAAAAAAAATGAATTTATCCACTTTAACCAGTACATCTTCCACAATCCCCCGTGGATAAGTGATAGACTGTCGCTACTAGTCAGTAAAGAAATATTTATTTACCTCGAGTAAGCAATCCCAACTGATTGAACACTAACAATGGCATCAAATTGATACTTGCCCCAAGATCGCACAAGCATTTGTTGAAACTCATCTTTCCAATTGTACATGGTCTAGTGAAACTACCCGGATCCTTCGGCTTTAGAGGTAATTTGCATTAAAGCACTGCATTGCATTCTTCCGTCAAGGCTACTGTTTCAAAATCTTCTAACCTCTTCTTCCTTGACAAGATGCCCTTCATAAAATTTGCATAACTAGGCATTTGTTCCAATGCCTCAGCGAAGGGTATGTTGATCTACAGCTTTTTAAATACCTCCAAAAACTTACTAAATTGCTTGTCTTCCCTCTGCTTATGTAATCTTTGTGGATAATGAACATGAGGGTGAACTACTGGTATCTTATTCACGGGCTTCTCAAAAGAACCTTCTTTATTCTTCTCCTTTTGCTGCTGTTCTGAACCTTCATTATTCAAACTTTCCTCAGACACATTTTCATGACCGCACGACCGCGCGATTTCCCCTTATAAAAGTGGCGCGGGCGTGCCATGCTGATTTCCTGCAACTTGTTTCTCTGACCTAAGTGTAATTACTTGACATTGTTCCTTCCCTTCCCTTCTTGGATTGGCCTCTATTGTACTTGGCAATGAACCCTGTGGTCTGTTGTTAAGCATGCTAGCTATCTGACCCATTTGAGTTTCCAAGTTTTTGATAGCCACTGCTTGGCTTTTAATCATCACTTCAGTATTTTCCATGTACTTCATCATCATCTCATCCATCTCTGACTTCTTTTCTTGTTGAGGTGCAGGTGGTGGATGATGTTGTTGTTGTTGTTGTTGAGAAAGCCCAGGTGGATAGGGTGGTCTTGGTGCAAACTGTTGCTAAAATGGTTATGCCTGAAATTGATTTTGTGGTCAAACTAACTTTGTTGATTTCTTTGATTATTCGACCAACTGAAATTTGGATGGTTGCGGTTGTTGGAGTTGTATGTATTCTGAAATTGACCTTAATCCTTTCGGTAGTTTCTCACATACTGTATAGACTCTGAACTAATAGCACATTGGTCAGTTGAATGTGACCCTGCAAATATCTCACACAGGAAAGCAACTGTCTTTGCCTTAGTTTCCGCTAAAGAATCAATCTTCTTTGCCATAGATGCCATCTGTGCTGACAATTGAGTGATATCATCCACCTCTAACAAACCTGCAACTTTGGGCTGTGGCATCCTGGCTGTAGGATTTTGGAAATCATTCGCTGCCATCGTCTCAATAAGATTATAGGCCTCTTCATAGCTCTTTGCCCATAAAGCTTCTCCTGCAGCTGCATCTACAATAGGCCTTGACTGCCATCCCAATCCATTATAGAACATATTAATCACCATCCAATCCGGCATACTATGGTGTGGACACTTCCTTAGCATCTCCTTGTATTTTTCCCATGCTTCAAATAGAGATTTACCCTGTTGCTGCTCAAACTGGGAAATTGCTGTCCTCATTTTCGTAGTCTTAGCCATTGGAAAAAAATTGGCTAAGAATTTATGTGCTAGGTCCTCCCATGTTGTGATAGATCCTAAAGGTAAAGAGTGTAGCCAACTTCTTTCTTTGTCCCATAACGAGAATGGAAATAGTCTAAGTTTGATTGCATCCTCTGTCACCCCGTTGTATGTGAAGGTATCACATATTTCAATGAAACTCAATAGATGCTCATTCAGATCATCTTTAGCAGCACCCCCAGACTGTACCGAATTATGCACCATTTGAATAGTTCCTGGCTTTATCTCGAAAGTTTTGGCTACAATAGCTGGCCTAACTATACTCGACTGCAATCCATTGATGTTAGACATCGAATAATCTCTCAATGCCCTGTGCTCCTCTCTTTGCTCGTCTGCTGCCATATTGGATGTTGTGGTCTCTAAAGCAGCTTGTAAATTTCTACGCACTCTCGTTTTCCAACCTCTTCCGTTAATATTATCTTGAGCAAGTGTCAACTCAGAATTGGATGATCGCGTGTGCATAAAATATATATAAGTACCTGAAACTAAAATAAAAACAAAAATAGAAATAAGATAAGATTAAAATTGTCTAAGTCATACAAATTTAGCTTAAAATTAATGATAATATAAATAAAATTAAACGCCTTTCCTCGGAAACGGCGCCAAAAACTTGTTGCCTCCGTTTTAGTCTTGACAAAAGGACTCTAACTCATGCAAGCATACATGGGTCAACAAGTAGTACAGAGTAAGAAAAGTATCGATCCACGAAGAAAGGTTTTAAATCTAATTATCATACATTAATCATGTCACTATTTTTATATGCTTTAACCAATACTCACAATTTTAAGTTAAACTAACTGATGAATAACAATATAATACTACAATAATCACTCAAATTTGGAAAGAATGGGATTCTAACTTCATTTCATACTTCATCTAACTATTACCATCATGTAAAGCTTATATATTCCTCATGGAAAATTAGCCAAGAGCACATAGGTAGACATAACCATTTTTCAATGATTTATGACCTATTTACATAACCTCCACATATGATAGAAATCATGTAATCAACACTATTACCAAAATCACTATATGTCTATGTGAAATTGCAGCAATAATGAATTAAAGCACAAGTTCTTACATTACTACATATGGTGAAACATTATATTTCTATCTGGTTCACGAAGTACAAAGCTAAACATATCAGCCTCATAAACGTATTCTATTATGATTATATCCATACTCATATTTCATTTTTTAAATCCATAAAAGTAAATAAGATGAATGGTGAACAAACATTCATTCATTACGCTCAATCATAATAGATAATCCGATGATAAACATATAATCAAACAATCAGGCATGATTGTATAGACTACATATAAAAATCCATTAGAATCCCATAATGGAGTTTAGTTCATTTCTGAACTAAAAGCCATTATGGGATTGAAGTAACAGATGGGATTAAATAATACAAATGAGAGATGAAAGAGAAATGATTAAACCCAATTGCAGAATATGTTCCAATGTGTTGTTCCAAATCACCAATAATCTCCAGGAAATGAAATTACTAATTATTTAATAACTAAATTAAAGAGAGGATATAGAATATCTCCAACTTTGATCAAAACCTCTCCAAAACTAGTTCAAAACTAAGAACTCAAAAAAAAATTAGATGAAAAACTGATAAAAGACCCAATAATACACGTCTGGTGCCAACCAGTATTGTTCAGATAAGATCAATCGCTTAAAATTCAAATTAAAAATAAGTCAACAAACAAACTGTTGAGGACTCGCGCGGCCGCGTGTGATCCTAGTGTAAAACGGGTGCGGGCGCGTGATTAGTATGTTTGCCGAAGCTTTGGCATGGGCGCACGAGTTTCCTTCTTGTTTTTGGCGCGGCCGCGCAGGTGCAATTTTAGCTTCCATAGACAAGTAGCGTGGGCGCGCAAGATTTGGCTTGTTTAGTAGCGCGGCAGTGCTACTTCTGTTTCCTATCCTCTAATGCTTTACTGCTGCTACTTGTTGTTCGTTGTCATTCATTATTCATCCCTTCTCTTCTTCACTACATTCATTCTCCATCTTCTCATGTTCCTCTTGCCATCCTTTAGCTAGCTTCATAACATCATGTCAATGTCATTCCTTGCTTGTTTCCATGCCTTTCCCTGCCATAAGTGTTCCACTACAAGTAATGAAAAATGAACATAAAAATGCACTAAAACATAGTAAAAACTACTTGAGATGAGAATAATTCTCATGAGCTGACATCCAATAAGTAGGTATAAAACCTACCTATCATTGAAACACATTTGAACGAAGGTCAAGCAACCTTGACATTATTCAGCCGTTGGCAATTAAACCCAGTGAAGCTTCGGAGATGGTCCGATGATGTTCACCGTTAAAGCACATTTTAGCAAAGGTCAAGCAACCTAGACGTTATTCAGCCGTTGACAAGTGAACCAAGAAAAGCATCGGAGGTGGTCCAATGATGTTCACCGTTGAAGTACATTTCAATGAAGGTCAAACAATCCTGACATCATTAGTCATTGGCAATTATACCGAACGAAGCATCGGAGGCGGTCCGATGATGGTAGCCATTGAAGGATATTTTAATGAAGGACAGGAAGCCCTGACAACATAAACTATTGGCAGTAACTCCAATAAAGCTCTGGAAAAACCTGGAGATACAAACCAAGGAAAACCATCCTCATCGGGGATGACCGGTGATGGAATCTATTATACAAGTCTTCATCAGACAAAACATAATTCCCCCAGAGTATCTTGCACATGAGAAGAACATCTATGGTGGAAAGTCTGCACTGAGGATTAAGGACATAGGTGATAACCCAAATGTCAACATCATTTGGTCTCATCCATGTAGCAGCTTCCATTTCATACATTCGGCATACATTTGCATCATACTGCATTACATTGCATCATGGTTATCTTATCACATTTCAAGTGTTTAGCGATCTTTATCCTATCCATGTCATTGCATTACATGAATATGATAAAGATGGGCATCTGTAGACACTCGAAATTTTGCATTCCTATTACTAACCTTGCAGGAGGATAAAATCATCTTCTAGAGATAACCCTGGAAGTCAAATCAGCTCAATCCCAGAGACGACCCAGGATGCTCAGTTTTTAGCCTCGGAGACAACCTCGATATATTTAGTTTCAGTCCTGGAGACAACCCCAGGATACTCAGTTCCAAATCTCAGAGATAACCCCGAGAGATGCAGTTCTAGTTTCAGAGATAACCCTGGAGAAGTTAGTTTCAACCTCGGAGACAACCCCGAGGCACTCAGTTCCAACCCCGAAGATAAACCCGTGAGGTTAGGCACACCTCAGAGATAACCTTGAGGACATTCAACACCTATAATAGCCCAATCTTAGAGATAACACTGAGCAACGACTGCTACATCAGCACAAAGCCAGAGATAACCCTGGTGAGGGGCAAAATCATCATTTTGCTACCTCGATACTATATTTACATCATCTCAACATCTTTTCAACCCACATTTCATACAAAAGTGTCCCACAAGAACCATAGCTCAAATCCCAAGTAATTACTACGCAAGACAGTACACCAGATAGAATTTGAAGACATGAAGATCTGGTCATGGACCCATCTTCCCGTCTTCATAAAACCTCTTATCCCATGTCATTGTGTAGCTATCAACAACATCATTCTGGAAAGGTATATCACGCCTCAATCGGATGCCCGGATTGAAAGTTATGAAGGTTCAAGCGGAAAATACATTGTACGAGTGCACATTCTTGAGACAATGAGGACCCATGGCCAGAACGGCAAGCAAAAGCAGCAAGTAGTGACCCATGATCGGTTGGTCTATAAATAGTGGCCTTGGGGTGGCCATTTTAAGAAGAGAAATAGCGAGTAAACCCTTTCTATTTCACTTTGTACAGACTTCTATAGTGCTCCAAATTGAGTGCTTCCTTTTTCTAAACACTTGTGAGCTCGTGTTTTACAACATACTAAAATTTATCCGATGAAAACTGAGTTTTCAGGCATCAAAAGCTATCTGAAGTCTTCTTGGTAGCCCACTATAAGACATTTCAGATTTTTAAGCTTTTTCCCACTTCTATACATACATATCTACTCACGTTGAGAGTCGTGTTGTGTGGGTATGCCCGTATCATCGATCCGTGGCTTTTATTGCTTTTATATATAATAAATACTTGTATATATATATATTATCGAACTATGCTTCCATTTGAGAAGATAAGATAATATTTGGAGCTTATATATAAATAGTTATTATATATATATATATATATATATATATATATATATATATATATATATATATATCTTTTCATCAAACTCTGTTTGATTGAGCCTGGATATACATCTGGTGATTGAGCGTGGGTGTGATATCCGGTGCGTTTAAGGCTTATATATATATATATATATATATATATATATATATATATACAGAAAGGATCAAGAGTAGAATTCTTAAATAGCAGAATGTCTTAAATAATAGAATTTTATCAAAACGACGTAGTTTTGATAAGACGCGGTGGCATTTTTGTAAATACCATGCCACCGCGTATATTCATTTCAAGTCCTGCCTGGAGTTCACTTCGTGGCAGTTGATTGTTCTTATATATATATATATATATATATATATATATATTGCTTTATCAACCCGCGGGTTAGATTTGCCTAAATTTGGCTATTTCTCACTTTAACCGGTTCATAGTGACTAAACTGGAACCGTTGAAGCTGAAATGCTTAGATTTACCCAAATCTAATTCATTTTCTAGCTTTTGCTATGGGCTAGATTTGTCTCAATTTAGCTATTTCTCACTTTAGCTGGTTCATGGTGACTAAACTTGAATCGATGAAACTGAAATAGTTTAGATTTATTCAAATATAGTTCTTGTTTTAGCTTTTGTATATATTATCTTGTCAAGTGAGCCTAAGAAATATGTGATCATAGATTCAGTTCCTAAATCTAGATTCGGTTCCCGTGATGAACATTTTCAGCTGCAGCCAGCTTGTAAATTATTCACGCATCACGACAGTTAAAAGATTATGAGAAAGTTTATCATACTCATGATCTGGAACTGGTAGCGGTGGTATTCGCCTTAAAGATTTGGAGGCATTACCTATATGGGGAAAATGTGATATATACACGGACTATAAAAGTATAAAATATATCTTCACACAAAAAGATTTAAATATGATACAAAGAAGATGGCTGGAGTTGATAAAGGAATACGATTGTGATATCTTGTATCATCTAGGAAAAGTGAATGTGGTGGCCGATGCCTTAAGTAGAAAGGGTTGGGAAAAGTTGTTTATGTTAATGGCTCAAGCTGAGTTAATAACAAAGATGGCTAGAATGGAGTTTGAGGTGAAGTTACCGAGTGAACTGGGTCAAAAAATGTTTACAACGGAGACTCGACCTACCACTGTAGAGAGAGTCAAGGAGGTACAACTCAGAAATGATGAGTGTGGCCAGATGAAGAAACAGCTAGCAGATGGAAAAGAAATAAAGTATAGTCTTGATAATGAGGAGTTATTAAGATTTGAAGGAAGAATTTGGGTTCCGAGTGAAACAGAATTGAAGGAGGAAATATTACAAAAGGCTCATATTTCAAGGTACTCAATTTATCCTGGTAGTATTAAGATGTATCAAGACCTTCGACAAAATTTTTGGTGACCGAACATGAAGAGAGAGATAACAAAATATGTAAGTAGGTGCTTAACTTGTCAAAAAGTTAAGGCCAAACATCAATGATCAAGTGGCTTGTTACAGTCATTGGAAATTTTGGAATGGAAGTAGGAACACATCAGAACGGATTCTGTGGTGGGACTTCTAACTACACAAAAAGGATACGACGCTATTTGGGTAATAATGGACGTTTGACGAAGTCAGCTCACTTTTTGCCAATAAGAGTACAATTTAATTTAGATTAGTTAGCTAAACTCTATGTTATGGAAATAGTTTCAAGAAATGGGGTACCAGTTTCGATAATGTTAGATCGTAATCTATGATTCACATCAACTTTCTAGAGAAGTCTGCAAGAATAGATGGGAACGCAGTTAAAGTTAAGTACAACTTATCATCCACAGACAGATGGGCAGAGCAAAAGATTAATTCAGACATTAGAAGATATGATAAGATCTTGTGTCAGGGATTTCAAAGGTAGCTGGGATGATCATCTACCGTTAGTAGAGTTTGTATATAACAACAGTTATCATGCAAGCATAGGCATGCCGCCTTATGAAGCGTTATACGGGACAAAGTGAAGAACACCATTGTGTTGGGATGAGATAGGAGAACGTCGAATGTTAGGACCTGAAATGGTACAACAAATCGCATATATAATTAAGTTAATACGAATACGACTAGTAGCAGCTCAAGACAGATAGAAAAAGTTTGCGGATCCTCATCGGATAAAAAAAGAGTTTGAAGTTGACTCGTATGTGTTTCTAAAGATGTCTTCCTGGAAAGGAAAGATACACTTTTGGAAGAAGAGAAAATTAAGTCCAAGGTTTATCAGACCTTTTGAGATATTGAAAAGGGTAGGAGAGGTAGCTTATGTTGTAGCATTACCTCTAGAGTTAGAATGCATACACAATGTGTTTCAGGTATCTGTGTTACATTTTTATAAACCAGATTATAAGCACGTAATAGAATACGAGCCTATTCAGGTTGAAAAGGACTTGTTGTATGAAGAAATACCTATTCAAATAATTGATAGAAAAGAGCAAGTTTTAAGGAATAAAGTAATACCTTCGGTGGAGGTAGTATGGAGAAACCACGATGCCGAAGAAGCAACATGGTAACTTGAAGAAAAGATGAAGAAAAATTACCCTCAGTTGTTTGACTAACTTATGGCAAAATTTTGGGGACAAAATTCTTATAAGGGGGGAAAATGTAACAACCAAGAAAATCGGATTATAATGTACATTAATTTTATTTGAATAAAATTATATTATATGTTATTTATAACGAGTAAGTGAGATGTAGGTTATTCTATAACCTAAAAGAGAGGTATAATAGTAGTATTCTGGCTAAGTGCTAGAAATAAAGTGTTTGAATTTCCAAGACGAAAATAAAAGCTTTCCAAGAAATTCTCTGAAAAATACTATTCATCCACTTTTGCTCGAAAATTATTTTTGAACTTCCGGGAAATGCGTAATGATAGAATGTTAAGGAAAGATTGATTATCTAATAATAATTCAGTTATGGCAAACTCAGTTTTTCGCTTGCGTACTTAAATTCTAGAATGTTGAGGAAAATGAAGATTTGAATAAATTGATGGTCATATAATAAGAAAGTTATTATACGAGGATGAATAAAAGTACAATACAAGGTAGGGTACAAGTATATACAAAATATAACATAACATATAGGATGAATGTTATACGAACTAGTATATGAGAAGAATACGAGGATTATACGTTGAAAGCATAAACAATTATTAATGGACTAGTAGAACTTGAAGGTGAAATTTGGTAAGTCATATATAAGATCATTTAGGCCCAATGACAAAATTAATCAAAGTCCAAAGATAATGTAATTCAAGCCCAATGTTAGGCCCAAATTGAATTAAATCTAAGCCCAAACCAAGAACTGAACCAAGAACCGAACCCGTGGATCGAACCGATGGGTCACCAGAGGGGAAAAACCTATGGGGCAACCCATGTGGGGCCCCATGGTATGTCATGGTTGGCCACTTAGTGGCCAAGCAAATGGAGAGACTTTCCTTGCAAGTTTGGAATAGTAAGGAGGTTGGGTGATCTTTTGACCATTTTACCCGCACTTTGCAAATTGTATAAATAGGAAGATTAGGTTTTCATTGTTGGTTGTTTAATTTCACCAATACCTAAAGCTTTATATTGAGAGAGAGAAGAGAAAGCTATAACAAGGAATCAAAGAAGAAAGAAGCTAGATAACTCAAGAACATCAAAAGGTAATGAAGCTTAAACCTTTAATCTTCATATCTTCAATTTAATTTTTGATAGAGAAGTGATTATTATTGGAACATGTTTCATAAGGAGTAATAAGGATGGATATTAATGGATTAAACATTAGTAACCATGATACTGGTGGAATCATAATCAACTAAGTAAGAAATAATGAAGAACACATGACAAATTATCACATGTTGTTGATGGATAAGTTTAAAACCATCGTGTATAGGATTAGATGTTATATGCTTGGTTTGGATGATAGATGTATGAATAATGGAATGAATCCATTTTGAACGGAGTAAAAATCTCAAGTAACGAAGTTATGTCAAAATTTACTAGATTAGACGATAGTCGTCGAAATCGTAAAATTCTCGGAATGATAGTCAAAAGTCACCGTTTACCTCAAAAACCTTAGTTTTTGATGGTGTATCGAAGAACTTTGCATTTAAGAGTTGTGTACTCAAGAGTGATCGAGTTCTGACTTAAAACGAAGAAATAAGCTACGAACGTTCATGAGCGTTTAACGAACGTGTAATAGAAAATTTAAATAGTGAATTCAGAGTTAACAGATTCATAAACTTATTTGGTCCAAATGAAATTGAGTTATGCAAGATATGTGAGAGAACAACTTTTGAACGAGCCAATTCTGACTTATAACAAGTTACGAACCCGGAAAGGATTGTAATGAAAAAGCTTTAAAAAATTTCAAAGGCTCAGGGCCGGTGTCGCAACCCCTCCCAAGCCTATGAAAGTGGCGCGCAGCGCCGGAATGGGGGACAAGACACTAGAGAGTTATGCTGCAGCTCATCTTATAACAAAAGACACAGCGTCGGTCCTAGACCAAAGGCAGAAAAGAACAAAAATAAATAAAAAAGAAATGGAAGTTGGTTGAAGGTGAATTATGACCTTAATTAAACTTAAAGTAACATCTTAAAAGATGATTAAAACCTTAAGTTTAACCATTATAAGTTAACAAAAGGTTACAAAAGCGTAAACAGAAAGTAAGTTTAATAATACGGTAAACCGTAGCACGTTAAATGGCTGTTTAAGATTACTTGAAATGTAATTACTTAAACATGGAATATGTAAGGTTACTTATAACAATAAAATGTTGTAAAACCATAATGAACGTTAACTAACTTAACGAATGTTAGTAAGTTAAGCAAACGGATAGTTAGACCGAGATGAAGGAGAAGATAGGTTAATGACAATACTTACTGATTGTTATGACCCAACATGATATGTTATATGATTATGTATGTAGAAACTTTAAAGACTCAAAAGTAAAGTGAATTAACACTAGACGATGGTGAAGGCAATTGTTCTAAACCCTTGTCCATACGTATTTTGGACAAGCTTTATGATTCATGTATCATACGCATTATTTGGCATACAAAGAAGTCGAAGCCATTCCCTTCGGCTAGACTAAACTTAGAGTATTTTGTGGATTTCATTATAATCTATCAAAATATTATTGATATTGCTATTTTGTGCCAGCTATTTTGGTATGAATTCAAAAAAAGGCTTAGTGTGAATAAATAAATGTTTTGTCATAAAGCGACTAGCACATGAGGTTGCCAAAACTTAAACGTAGATACATTTAATGTAGTAGTGTTGTACAACATAGAGTACTATAGGCTGATCACCTAGACCTGCTCGTAAGAAATGTCGAACTTACGAACTTAGTGTCGAGTTGTCCTTTTCAAAGAAAGAATGAAATGCTCAAGGTCTTTGACCAAAATCAAGGTTTAACTGATGATGTTCATCATTAAACATTTTAAAGAAAAGAGAAGTGCTATTTTGAATTATTTATAGTACTTCATAACTATTGATTTAGTTATAGAAGATATATATTTATATGATTCATGCATGTTGCTCGATTATAATTGTTACACTTGTTGAGCTAGTTATGTGCACCCTTGCTTAAACTATATAAATGCAGCTAAGAATGAATGGATCAAAGGATCCGATAAAGACAAAGGGAAGGCCAAGGCAGACCACTAGTTATCTTTGTAATAGAATAGTATTACTTTTGAATTAATTTGATACTATGACGAAGAACATATGTGATGGTTATAAAGAACATGGGAATGGAAATATTATTATTAATATATAGAAGATATATTCACTCTATTGATGTATTTTGATTGAATGTGTGTGAACAGTAGCACCATGTAGCACCATCTATCGGGTTGGAAGATACCTGAATTTGGGGGCGTCGCAGTGATGAAGAATTGGGTTTTTAAATGTGCAGTCCTGTAAATGTTTATATAATCTCTTTAGATAATTATAATGAAATTTAAAACATGCATGTTATAAAGCATAATATCAGATTGTAATTATAAAGTGAGAGTTAAAAGTTGTAAACTTATAATTTATAGAGGTCTTTTAAGTGATGATCGTGAAGTTGATAGTATTAATTAAGTATTGTGTTATGTGTTAAGCAAAGATTTCATATTCATGTTATGTGGTTAATGTAATCAAACCTAAAGTTAAAGATCATAGTTTTGACTATAATGAGAAGTAAATCAATAATGTTAGCCGTGATGTAACTTATTGGTATTGTGAACTTAAATGGTGTATGTAGGATACCTACAGAATGTGAGTTTTAATTGTGTAGCAAGTATACAAGGAAAGTTCCTTCACTCTATCTTGTTTACAATTACTCAAGTTTCCTATCCTTAACTTGTTTACAATTATGTAAGTTCTTAATCTTTTATTGAGCTAGTTCCTTACTTTGATTTTTATGAGCAAATGTTCTAACCTTAGCTTATTATTATTCACGCAAGGTTCTTATAATATCCAATGTCTATGTTTTGTTAAAGATTTCTATTCTTTCGAAAGCAATACTTCAATGTATGAGAGTTATTCATTTGCAGTTATTGTCTTCTATTATTATTGAAATCTCGTCTTGCAAAGAATATGTTGTTGTGAACTATTATATGACTAGCGATCCTTTATTAATTTAACTAATCCTTAGTTGATGAACATTCTAAGATCCAAATTACCCTTAAAGCTAATCTAAACCAAACTTTCTTTAGTGCGGACTCTAATGTCAAAGCTGAGATGAACAACCCTAACACGGGGGATTATACTATGCGATATCGTTAAAATGTTTGTGCACAATACATTGTATGAAGGGTTGATCCCCCAGAGTACGAGATAGATGGTCCACATAGTCTACAAGACTGTTAAAGGTTATAGTAGAGATACTTGCTAACCTAGGACATAGTACATGGTCTTGTGACCCTTAGATATACTTTTAGTCTTGCTTTCCAATCTTGATTCAAAACAAGTTTCCTATTGAGCTTTCAATTCTTATTTATTATTGACTATTTTTTAGAGAAGGTTATCTGTTCAGTTAAAACCTTATTTATTGTTGAATCATATTGTTATTGTTTATCATTATTCCAGTGAGCAATTGTTTACTCACTCTTGCATAACAACAATACAGCTAAGGTTGAAAAGTCCGACGAGCCGTCCACGAGTAAGGGTAAAGAAAAGATAAACAAATGATGAAGATTAGTTTTGTTATTTAATAAAGTTCATGTAATAAGGTATAATTAAATTGTGTTATGTTTTTTCGTGCATGATGTAATAAAGGTTATATGACCTGGGATTTATCTTAATACTTTGTAACCCTTTAATGGGAGGACTTTTTATTAAGCTTGTGAGTTTTATTTATATCTTTTGTTATTGGGTAGATAGGTGTGATTTTATTGGACAGTGAACACCAAATCTGTGGGATTTAAGTACCTAGATTTAGGGGTGTCATAAAGAGGATCGGTATCCTAGTGAAATTTTATCCATTATATGAATAAGCATGAAGACAAAAGAGAAGATCAAGCCAAGACTTGTAGAATAGTTTAATAAACTATTATGTATCTATTGTGGCGGATGAAAGTCACACGTGTAAAGAAGTAAAGAATAATGTAATTACCATTACTTTTATGTATGAAGATTTTAAGGTAATAGAATCTGGGATTTTAAGAAATATGTTGTTATACTTAATGATATAATGATGTATGTAAAGAATAAGAAGCACTAGTGATGCACTGAATGCAGATTTGAAGATAAATCGAAAATTGGGGGCGTTACATCTGCACTTGTCAAATCTTAACCCAAGCTTATTATTTTAAAACTTTTTCACATAAGTTGGACATCCCCAAATCTTAATATGCTTAAGACTAGGTTTCCTTCAAGTCCATATCTCATATAGAGTCTTAGGGATGGATTTTGAGGGCACCTTATATTTAGTAGATATGCAGACCGTTTCTAGGGCATAACCTGAGAATGATACTAGAAGATTGGTAAAACTCATCATGGAACAAACTATATCCAACAATGTTCAATTTCTCTTTTCAGATTCACCATTAAACTGTGGTGTCCCTAGTGGAGTTAATTATGAGATTATATCATTTTCTTTGAGATAATTGAGAAACTCACTACTTAAGTATTCACCACCTCGATCCTATCGAAGAATCTTAATACTTTTGCCAGTTTTTTTTCTACTTCACTTCTAAATTTTTTGAAATTTTCAAATGATTCAAATTTGTATTTCATTAAATACACATATCCAAATCTTGAATGATCATCAGTGAAAGTAATAAAATAAGAATACCCTCCTCGTGCATTCGTTGTCATAGGTCCACATACGTATGTGTGTGCTAACGGTAACAACTCTGTAACTCTTTCTCCTTATCCACTAAAAGGAGATTTAGTCATCTTATCCATGAGAAAATATTACAAGTTGGATATGATTTATAATCAGACAACTCTAAGAGTCCATCTTTATGCAACTTGGATAATCTTGTTTCATTGATATGACCGAGTTTAAAGTTCCACATAAATGTATAATTAACATCATCTCCTTTTATTTTCTTAGTTTGTTCAGTTTGAGGTATATTTTTATGCAAGTCAAGTATGTAAAGTCCATTCAAAAATTTACCAACACCATATAAAATATTTTTATTATAAATAGAACAACTATTATTCTTTTATTATAATATCAAAACCATCCATATCCTATACATAAATTAAAATAATATTTCTAATAAGTGTTGGAACAAAATAACAATTATTTAAACTAATGGATTTTCCTGTAGGCAGTGCTAAACAATAAGTCCCTAAAGCATTATAATGCAGCAACCTTTGCTCCATTTCTCACTCGTAGAACGACCTCATCTTTGTTCAACTTTTTGCTTTTGACTAGTCCCTGTATAGTGTTACATATATGAGAACCACAGCCAGTATCTAATACCCAAGTAGAACTTTAACTTTTAGAAAAATTAATTTCAATCTACTTTTACAAACCTTCATTGGAAGTTGAAACTTCTCCAAACTTCTTCTGTTTTTGTTCAGCAAGGAACTTATCACAATTCCTTTTCCAATGACCCTACTTATTGCAATGGAAGCATATTCCTTTACTATCTGGATTATGTTTCATACTATCTTTTTCTTTTGCCTTGCCTTTAGCCTTCTTAAATTTCTTCTTTTTGCAGAAGATACCTCCGGCCTCTTCCTTTTCTTAGAAGAATCATCCACCAATAAGACTTGGTCCTTTTTGGATGTGAAATGACCTTCAATAGGTTTGTATATAGCGTGAAGATGTAATCAAATTACATAAATAGTGCAAAAGCACAATAAAATTAAATTTTAAAATTTTTATACAAACAATCATCATGATCATCCTTGTGCACAATTATCAATTAAACAAAAAAGACGGAGATATAAAATCATACCCTCGTAGATCAAAGCTTCCTCGGGTACAAGATCACCTCCAATTCCTTCGCGTTCTCCCCAATTCCACTTATGAGATTCTATCTTTAGATCAATGCAAGTCACCCAAGTGTTTGGCCTCTAGAGGTGATCAACCAAGAAATAATAAGTATTCAAGTAGATGAGTGTTTGGCAAAACCCTATTTTCTATCTCTATAGAAATTGTAAGTACTTTTCCAACTCTTGGAAGATTGGCTAATTGTGTCCCCCTAACCCATAATAAGACTTCTCTTATTTGTCGATATAGGCAACCCTCCTAAACTATTTTGGAAAAGGGTTTTTAATTAATTAAATTCTTTTAATTAATTATATTCCTAATCCAATTAGGAAATAATGAGAGTGCTTTTATTAATTAATTCCTAAACCATTTAGAAATTAATTAATAATAAAAGTAATAATATTAATAAGGCTCCTCTTATTAATTTATATTTAATATTTTAAAATATTAAATAATAAATATTAAGTTATTTAATTTATTCTATCACCATAACATAAATTAAATATACTTAACATATTAATACGATTATGCGATTTACTTCTTAAATAAATATTTTTCTTTTTTTGATTGTGACCCTTTAGGTTCACCATATTAAACCGATTGTGAATAACTTAATTAGAACAATTATAATATTATTTAAATAAATAAATTAAACTCTTTAATTCATTTAAATAAATAATATTTATTCTACAATAAGGGTAAGCCCCCTTAACGATTAATGACTTTTCAGATAATATAGATTTTAACATTAATCATAAAAGAACCTTTCAATGCATAGTTACCGTAAAATTCAATTTTTCTACCATACAATATCCCAATTAAATATAAGATGTGGAATTACTGTCAAATCTTATTTTAGTTAATTATATGTATTTCTATTCTCAAATGCACAACTCTGATTAATACAAATTAGAAATACCTTTCTAATTTTATTCTGCTTTGGCCAAAGACTACTGAGTTGTCATTTATCGAATCACATAGGACATTCTCTCTTTTTACTAGAAGTGGTAGATTCTTTGTTGACCATTCAATTTCTCCATGTATAACTTATTATACCCAAACATACCCTAGAAATACCCTAAAGGTCTTAAGGAATATGTCAAACCATAAATTATCATACATAGGATACTATGATGATCTCAAGTCCAAGGATCACTTGTACTACTATCACTATAGGAATTCCTCTCAACAGGCAAGTTAAAATCCATTAGGTATTTCTTTGCGAGCCATGTTCAGTGAACTTATTCTCCAATAAGCACCTACACACTTACTTTAGTTTCTCGACACAAATGATTATGAGATCAATCATACTCTTCCTAAGAGCAAGCAAAGTATATACCAATCTATCTGAATTCACTAATCTTTTTTTAGAAATCCAACGATTAGGAATGATTTTAGTTTGTGAGCTATCAAGAATTTAGATCTCATTAGCATGATCATCATCATTATTCTAAAAGTATTGCTCAAAACTATGAGTTTATCACATTTAATATAACAAAACCATGTAGATAAAATAAAATTCCTTTAATAAATAAATACTTTTATTAATAAACGAAAAGAATTACAAAGTATATGCAACATCATATCAAATATGATTGGCTTGCATGCATACTACTTTCAATCTCCCACTTGCACTAAAGCCAATACCCATGGTATCTTATACCCTTCTTCTCGAAGTGACGATCATCCTATTATTGGATAAAGCCTAAGTAAATGGATATGCAATATTTTTCTTGAGAGTCCACTTTATCTATAGTGACTTTTCCTCTATCAGTGATTTCTCCAATCAAATGAATGTGTTGTAACACATGTTTGGATCCAAGCTAAAACTTAGTTAATATTCCTAGTTCTGTAATGAACTTTTCATCCAAACAATCAACTTGCATCTTTATTTAAAGCTATATACTTTATCTTTGTCACTAAACCAGTAACTCTTTGCTGTTTGGAACCTTTCTAATTCACTGCACACCCATTCAAGGTAACAATTTACCCTAAAGTGGATTTTGATGTCGTCTTGGTCAGTCTGAAAACTTGAGTCTGTATAGCCCATTAGTTTCTTTTCAGACCCACCATGAATTATGATCACATCATTAATGCCGGTAAAGTACTTTTAGGATGTTTTTCATTGTCTTACAGTGATCTTCTCTAGAATATGACAGATAAATATCAAGTCTCATATATTTCATTACATGCATGATAGTTACTCATGCGATCTCTCTTTTTAGGAGTCTATGGGAATTATTAAGAGAGATTGTTGGTAATTTTCACGACCAATAAAACATACACAAGTATACGTGGTCAACAAGTAATATGATGGAAAGGTAGAGTGTCGTACCCATGAGGACAAAGTGTAAAAGCTAATCAAATACTAAAATTGGTTCAATACAATCTTATCTAAACAAGTGATTGAAGAAGGTGTGTTAAAAACTATATGCTTAAAAATAGTAAAAATAAGAGATTGAGTTGCACAAGAGAGTCAAACCAGGATCACAGTTCCCCTAATGCGTCGCTTAATCTCCTAATTATCCACATTACAAACAAATCATAGGAATGGCCAACCGAGAACAATAAATACACAAAAGCCTCTTTCGACGGTCAAATGCACATCCCTAGCTAGATGAATCACAATATTTCTATGGCAAAAATAACTAGACTAGGGTCTTTAAGATTAATCTCAATGGTTACACAAGGCAAATAGAGATATGTATATCCTATTGTGTTATTTATACTTACATTCCCATAGGCATGGTCATAACAAGTGTTCTTATATTTTAGGGTTAGATATTAATGTCCATTTTTCAATATCCATTAATGCCTATATCAATTCCTCTATCAAGCAATCAACAAATAAGCAAGAAATACAACAACCCATTCCAAATTGATTCATTATAATAAATAGGAGAGAAAGTTAATTAAGTTAAACATTAGGTTACATTGCAATCCTAGAAATATAATTAGTTCATAATAATTGGACTAATAAACATTTTCAATGTGTTCAACATGCTCAAAAATACACATATGAATGAAAGATTTGGGTAAAGAAAACTCTTTTTATGAAGTTTTCTGGCTTCAAGTCTTCTCTTCTCCGTGAAGAGTCCGAGTTATGAAGGATGCAATGAGCTTTTCTTCCTTGAAGACCAACTTCTTTCTCTTCTAAGCTAAAAAGCTTAAAGAACTACTCCTAAACTTGCTTTTACTGATGATGGGGGCTGCTTAATGATAATGAATAAGTTTCCTTAGCTTTTTAGGTCATTAAGACCTAATTTCTGCATGGGCACCGGAGCTGGCACTGCAGCGCCAAGTTTAAGCCTTGGAACGGCGCTGCAATGACGAGTCAGGACAAAAAGACCGGAGGTGGTGTTGCAGATGAAAGTAGTATGCACACAAGCCAATCATGTTTGATGATAAAGCATGTACTTTGTAACAATCTTATTCATTTATTAATAAAAAGTATTAATTTATTAAAGGATTTTAATTATCTACATGATGATGTTTTATAATATATGATAAATATGACGACCCGAGAATTTAGAAAATTAATTAAATCTTAAATGATGGATTAAAGGTTGAATAATAAACCTAGACAGAAAATAACTGAATGGATTTGACATTTCTGGAAAGGATTTTTATGAATTTAAAAATTTTTGTGGTGAATAAATCAGGATTAAGGGTATAAGTGTATATGTTCTATGTATATGGTTGTATATGTGATCAGAATGTGGTTAAGGGTCAAGGGTTGACCAGATAAATTATATCAGTGTCCAAACCCTAATATTATATTACGAACCCCGACGTTCAGTTAGAAAATCTTAGCGAGTGATAAGAAATCCTAAAACCGGCTCTAGAAACCCTAATTTAAGTTCCGGGAATCCGAAACCCTAATTCAGAATTAGAAAACCCTATTTTAGGAATTTAAATGCTATGTATAAAGCTTTTGTGTATTAATTACAAATCTAATTAGGGATAACCCTAATTTGTAAATTAGAAATCTTAATTTTAAAGTTTGAAACCCTTATTGTTCGTTAGAAACCCTAATGTACAATTATGGACCTAATTGCTAAATTAGCAATTTCAATTAGGATAAATTAATCCTAATCAGCAAGCTTGAATTTATGATTAGGAAATCTTAGTATAATTATAGAATCCTAATTATAATTTAAAAATATTAAATTTCTATTTTAAGACCTAAATTGGAAATCTTAAAAAAAAATTGATTTTTGAGAACCTTAGGTTTTAACCCTAAGGGTTGTAGCCAATGTCTAATATGCCATTAAATTTAGAAAGCAAATGACTAAATTACCCTTTGTGCATTATTGAAGGTAGCTTGCAATTATTGCCATATTTGTAGTTGGTGACTAGCTAGGATATAACCATGTGCCTTAAAATCCAGAGATCAGCCATTTCATCTCAGCCAACTTCATTACCCGTAGATATTTATAGATCAAAGAGAGAGAAAGTCAACAAATCTAGCTCATTTGCTATCTTACATTCAACTGACATTTTCTCTCTCTAGACCCACAAAATTCTTAAATTATTCATTCCCTTGTATGATCAATAGCAAGTCATGATCAGATCATGAGGATCAGAATCAAGATCAAGCATGAAAAAGGTATAAAAACCCTAAACTTAGAAATCATATGATCTGATGTTAGATGTTGTTGTTTATTGTTTAATGTTGTGTAATAAGAGGTTATTGAGTGATCTGTGTTGTAATAACATAGATCCTTAACATCTAGATGCACGATTTTGATGTTTTTAGAAATCTGGAAAAAAATTGGAAAAATGGCCTGACAATCATAAGTCAGAGCCTCTAGATCTTTCTGTGTTAGGTTTTAGTTGTATTTTATGTTATAGATTTGTTCTATGTTGTAAGGGCTTGGATCTGAAGCTTGCATCAAGCCCAGATCAAGTATATATTAAAAGTTATAAGCAGTCAAACTGCGTTGACCGACCACGAAATCTAGTTTCTGGGAAACCCAGAGACCCAAAAATCACTGACAGTCGTTTTGTAGGGTCTTGATCTTGCTTGTGTTTATGTTTTAGACCATGTTGTTGCTTTAAGGTTGTTGTATGACATATAGGCTACACAATCATGCTTTTATATTACTCAGACCATTACCAGAATGGCAATTAATCGTGGTCAAACAGCCGTTGACCAACTTGTCGGATGAAGGTTTCTGAAAAACCCAGATCTTCATCAGCCGAAATTTCTGGCAAGGTTTGACCAGCCTTTATCCGTCACATGTGATGTTGTAATATTAGTCTAGTGTTATGTTGTTGTACCCTAACATGTAGTCTACATGTACGAACCGTTAGATCATACAAACTAGATCCAGGATGCAAACTACAAGGATTCAAAGTAGGCACTAAGAGTTGTTCTTCATTTCTAGGTAACCCAGAAAATGAAGAACAGTCTCTGACAAGACTTTGATGGCTTGAATCTCTCTATTGTGATATGTTCTGACCATGAAATTGGTTGTGGTTGTAGTATTACATCCCTACTACCATCCTAGCACCATTAGTTACCCAAAAATCAACAAGAACACGGTTTTAATTTAGGTCAAACTAGCTACCTTACTCTCTGACATGAAGATCTGGGTTTAGGCTCAAGAACACCAAGAACACCTATAGCGACAGTTTCGTTGCTATAGGGCCTATTAGCGATAGATTAATTACAAAATTATTATTTTTATTAAATAATTGGTATTAAATGGTTTTTAATTATTAAAAAATTCATATTAAATTACTAATAATTATTTTAAAGCCTAAAAATGGTTTTTTAATTATTTTGAATATATTTCATTAATATTTAACATTTTGGAATATTAAGGGTGATTAATTTATTTAATTATATTATTAAATAAATTATTTAAAGATTATTTTAATACTTAAAAAATCATGAAAAATTATATTATGGTATAAGAAAATATTTTAAGTTATTTTAATGACTTTAAATATTTTGTGATGAATTTCATTAATTAATTAATATTAATGGTGATTAATTTATTTAATTAATATATTAAATAAATTATGGAAAAATAGAATTAATGATTTAAAAATCATATAAAATGATTCAAGTGTTATAAAAATATTTTAAGTTATAAAATATAACTTTTGATATTTTGTCATGAAAATATTAATATTTTAATATTAATAGCAATTATTGGATAATGGATTTAAAGGTTTAAAAATCATACAAATGTGATTTTATAGTATAAAAATACTTTGAGATATTATAAATATATTATAATATTATAACATGTATTTCATTAATATTTAATATTAAATAAATATTAATGATAATAGAATATTGTGGTATTTAAATTCGATAAATATGATATTAATGATTGAAAAATCATGAGAAATGATAATAATTATGTAAAAAAATATTATTATGACTTGGAAAATTATTTTGATTAATAATATAATTATCTAAGATAATGGTTAAGTGTTTAGGCAGAGTTTAATTGAACTTAAACTCGATATTTATCCGACTAGGCTGTCGGGATGTTAGAATTTTGTCGGATTCAACTTACACTGAAATAGTTTAACTTGATATTAGGTCTTATGTGCTATATAGACTGATAGGATTATGTGTTAATATGTTTAGGTTATTTTAAATATTGTGATGATATTATTCTAATTTGTAGATCGATATTATTTATCATAGGTCTTCAGGCAAAGCTAAATAAATTGTGTAATAGTAATCAACCGAACATGCAAGTTTTTTTTAACTCGACCTCGATTTGTTTCATTCGAATATGTTTGTGGTTAATCATTACTGATTGTCATGTCTATGAATTAGTTATTCGCACTCTGTGCATAATGCATGTATTCATCAGGTAAGAAAGGCTGATCACGTTCATTACCATTCGGTCCAAATATAATTGCTATGTTCATGTTCAATGTTCGTTCAGCTATGAAAGTTTGTTCATGCTAGTTCTCAATTATATTGTAGAATTATAGCCAGCTTATTGTTTAATTCTTTCCATCATGATATATCCTTAAATAATTTTATACTTGCTGGGCAAACTTATGCTCACCCTTGCTATATCCTGATAAACATTGCAGATAAAGACAAATATGTAGGATACAGGAAAAGACAAAGTCAAGTCCAGCTTTGGATTTTATGTGTAGATAAAGTTTGTAATAGTATTGTATATTAATGTTATTATAAGTCAAATAAGTTATGAATTATGTATTATGTGAAGGTTTTCGACCTTGGGGTAATGTATAAAGTTTATTGTATAAACAATTTATGTTTATATCTTCCGCAATAGTTATAGAATGATTGTACCGGATCTGCAGTGATTTGGGACCCGAATTTGGGGCTTTCACAGTTGGTATCAAAGCTGTTGGTTATGAACCTTAGGTAGGAATACCTGAGACTAATAACCGCAGTGATTAGGATAAGTACTAACTCACATAGAGTTAGTTGGTCGGTAAGATTCAAAGACGAATCCCGGTAAGTTGTAAAGATATAGAGTTCCCTAACTCTGATAATAAAGTTGAATAGTAGTGATGAATAGATAGAGTCTAAAAGACTAAAAGTATAGGGATAAGAGATCATAAAACAAAACGATCATAGTATAGAAATAAATCGTAATATATATGATGAGATACCCTATGCCCCAAAATAACATCGATAACATCGATTTTTGCACTGTCTACTTCAATCCCGCCATGAAGTGACATTTCTCTGTGCCCCAAAATAATTCCCTCTCTCACCATGAAGTGACATTTCTCCCAATTCAACACTAGGTTTATCTCTACGCATCTTTTCAAAACGACAATCAGATTTGTAGATAGTTTTTGAAAGAATTCCCAAAGATAAAAAAAATCATCCATAAAGACCTCGAGGGTCTGTTCCACCATATTAGAAAAGATAGACATCATGCAGCGCTAAAATGTTACAGGAACATTACATAGCCCGAAAGATATTTTCCGGAAGGCAAAGGTCCCATACGGACATGTAAATGTACGTAGTCCTCTCCTGATCTTTAGGTGCTACAACAATTTGATTATAACCAGTGTATCCGTCAATGAGACAATAAAATTCGTTCCCGGTGAGTTTGTCTAGCATTTGGTCAATGAAGGACAGAGGGAAATGATCCTTACGGATGGACTTGTTCAGCTTCCTATAGTCCATACATACCCTCCATCTAGTCACTGTTCTGGTGGGAATAAGCTCATTATTCTCATTTGACATTACTATCATACCGCCCTTCTTTGGCATGCATTAGATTGGACTAACCCAGGGACTGTCCGAGATGGGGTAGATAATGTCTGCGTCCAACAATTTGATTATTTCTTTTTGGACCACCTTTTTCATAATGGGGTTCAACCGCTGCTGATGTTCGATGAAAGGTTTAGACCCCTCATCGAGTAGGATTTTATGCATACAGAAAGATGGACTAATACCTTTAATATCTGTAATCGACCACCCCAAGGCTATTTTTTACTGTCTGAGAACTTGAAGTAGCTTCTCTTCTTGAGCCTCATCTAAAGATATAGAAATGATAACTGGCAAGGTGGATGACTCCGCTAAATAGGCATACCTCAAATGGTTTGGCAAGGACTTTAGATCAAGGACAGGCATGTAAGACACCAACTTTTATGAATAAAGATGAATTTTTTATAAATATCTTTTTTGAATATTATGATATGAATTTGAAATAATGTTATAGTTGTGGGTGATATTTATAAATTTTACAAAGTACGTAAGTTGTTATATAATATTTGATTAGTCGGGGAATATTCATTTTAACAGGGAATATTCGTACGACGGCATAATCATTGGTGGACCCCACAATAGAATTATTGTCGGATTGAGAAAACGACAAAAATATTTTATGAAAAAAACGGCGGAAGTTTTACAGTTAGCTGTTGAAACACACGGTGTTAAAAGAAATACGAGAATACTGGCGTGGTTGCATAGTAGCACGGTATTGATTATTGATGCTTACATGAGAAGTCACTCGGTTTTGTTCAATTATTGCTTGATAATTGTTGCATAGTATCTCACGTTATTTGATTCAATTATTGTCGATATTTTATATATTATTAAATCAATAATTGAGATGATAGAGTTATTAATATTATTATTTACAATATTAACGATGTCAGAAGTTACGCGAGAGAGGTTTGGTCACCTAATTGCGCATGATAGGGAGAAATCCTTATTAGAAAGCCCCCTCTTTTTTGGGAACGACCTGGTCGATTAATATTGTGAATTATAATAATGATGATAAATATTGTTAAAAATATTGAATAGTTTTTATGAAGTATTTGTTGTATTTATGGACCCACCTCCATTTACCCATTTTTAAAAATAATCGGTAGAAATTATTTAAAGGTGGGGCCCACATGTGGGGCCCATTTGTGTTGAAAAACTGATTTTAGAAATGGGGGTTGGAGGGAGTTACGTAAAGTTGAGGGAATTTATATATATAGGTATATGATGTGTGTGTATATATATATATATATATATGAATGTGATTTGGGTGAGAGTGATGTGTGTGAGAGTGACATGTTGGTGGAATTTAGTGTGTGAATGTGTGTGTGTGGTAGGAAGAAAGGGGGGTGGGGGAAGATACCTTGGAGATAAGGGAATGTGGGTGTGTGTGTTTGATGTAGAAATTGATGGGTGGTTTATTGTGGGAGTTGTTGTTTTGTTTTGTTGCAAAATAACATGTTTTATAAATATATGTATATATATATATATTATATTTTTGTTTGTTGTGGATTATTGCATTGAAATTCAATCACCCGTAGTGTTGTATAAAGCATCCGTGAATTATTTCTGTTGCGTCCGTAATTTTTTTTTTCAAATAGTATCCCTTCCATTCTCCTATAAATAGGATGCTTAGTTAGAATTAAAATCACACCAAAAATTTTAGAGAATTCTCTTCTATAATCTTGAGCGTATTTCTTTAGAGTTTTGAGCGTAGTGCAAATTTTCTTCAAGATTATCCTCGCCCTACCAGTCAGAATACTCTTCTTTTATGGTAAGGGGTATTATTTCTTTCATATTCATGAAGAGAACTTCTGTTATTCCATTCTTTATTATTTTATTGGAATAACCTGTATACGCGGACTTCCCTATACTTGATAAAATTCTTCTGTTGTTCCATTCTTTATTATTATGTTGGAATAACCTGTTTATACAAAGTACCACATACATGGTGAAATTCTTCTGTTATTCCATTCTTTATTATTCTGTTGGTACATCCTGTCGGTGAGAATTTTGCCTGACCTGGTTCCGTTATTTATTATACATTGGAATATCTCACATTTGTGCGTTACGTATGACATTGGTTCCATTCTTTATTATTCTATTGGAATAACCTGTTTGTGCGGTCTATCGCATGCCTGGTGATTTCTTTTGTTATTCTAGTCTTTATTATACTCAGTTGGTTAAAGTTTTGGCTTTTATACTCCATGAAATTAGTGGAATATCCTTGATAGTTACGCTTCATCTAGTATCTTTTCATGGAAATACTCTTCTGAGCATTCTTGAGTTTTACCCCCACAAAGCAGTATCATGTTGACAATTTGGGCGTTATTGGTTCCTGGATAAATTAATTCTTGAACTTGTTTTATTGAATTCTTATATCATTGTTATCATCCTCATGTTTATATTTTATTGAAAGTCATATGTGGCCTGTAGTGCATTGATGGACTGGTATGATTATGACAAGGGATTATTCGTTATAATCATGACCGTAATGTTACAAATGATGTGGTAAAAGTCCTCATTGGTCTGTAGTGCATTGATGGACAGTTGTTGGCATAATCATGACAATTAATGAATACACGAATATCATTGGCCCGTAGTGCATGGATAATTGGTGGTCGAGATACTAATGAATATCCTTGGTCGTAGTACAGGGATGATGTGGATTATTTTTTAAGCTGAGTCTCAATGATAAAAATGATGAAAAACATTTTTAAATCATAAAAGATAGTAGATTTTATTCTCTACTTGACTCTTTTAATGGATTGCTTGTTCCGCTGCAGTTAAACTTGATGTTTGTTATATTTTATCAGTTTAACACTGTTGAAGGCTAACGATAATTTATTCTGCATTATCTTAGTCATAATATTTCTTACTGGGCTAGTTGAGCTCGCCCTTCTGCTTTCATTGTTCTCTTCAGGTAATGAGAACGTAGCCGGGACTAGTCAGGGAACAGAGTGATAGTCCAGATGGTTTTATTAGTAGTCCTCACTATTCTATAAAATAGTGTGATAATACTGTCTAGAAGAAAATATTCATATTAAAACTCTCAGTTTATGTTTGGTCGTATTTTACACGACAGTTATATTAATAAGTTTTATTTGAATTTTGTACCATGTATTTGGTGACTCAAGATGGGTGATGTATACCTATTTTGGGGGCGTCATATTTGGTATCAAAGCTTAGGGATATGATCCCTGGCTGAAATATGAGACAAGAACTAGGAGGGGAGAGACGGGGAATTCCTTCGCTAGTATGACCTACCTAAATTTATTTGGCATTTAATTGGTCTGTCAGAGTATAGGGATAATATATTGCATGTCAATGAACCTTTGTTTTGTGGCAGTATTTGAAAATGGCATCCGAGAATGTTGAGAATAGCAATGGAGCATAGGAGACCGTTGAGTCTCCACAAATCAATAATCAGGATAATGTGCATCAGGAAGGCTACAATCCTCATGCAAACAACAACACTTACCAGATGATGAACGATGGAATGTTCAAAGGCTTTATGCAATTCATGCAACATCAGGCAAGAATGGCTCTTGTCCAAAATACAGGTTGAAACACTGGCAACTCTCGGATGGTCACCGCTAAGCGATTAAAGGCTGGGACACACGAGTTTTTGGAAGCCAAAACCACTTAAAGGCGGAGGCGTGGATAAAGTAGATCGCAAGATATTTGATGTCTTAGGATGCTCGAGGAGCAAAGGTTCCTTTGCTTGACTTCATGTTGTGGGCGAGGTGATTCTTGGTGGGAGTCGTAAAAGCGTACTCAACCCGCCTGCTTGAAGATGACTTGGGAGAAGTTCGAAGAATTGTTCAATGACAAGTACTTTCCCAAAAGTATTCATCACATGAAAGAGGTAGAGTATATCAAGTGGAGAAAATAACATGGCCAGTGTATAGTGATACAAAGCCAAGTTCGCTTGAAGAGTTGTCGGTTTGCGTCTCATTTGGTTGATAATGAGGAGAGAATGACGCGAATATTTCTAAGAGGTTTAATACCCAAGATACGTCAATATCTTATCTCTCATAAATTGTGTTTGTATTCAGATGTTGTTAATAGGGCTCAGTTATTGGAGTGAGATAATGAGTCAACCCAACCAAAAGAGAAGCGGTAAACAAAATGATAATACTAGTGATAGCGATCATCGAAGCGGTGACAATAAGCGTGGAGGGAATCAGCATGCCAGAAATGGTAACCACTTCAGTGGTAATCATGGCCAAAATAATAAGAGTGGACATTTCAAGAAGAGGAAATTCAACAATGATGGAAAGACGTCAGCATCAGCACCCGTCGTTAAGGAAGGAGAACAACCATCTATCATATGCTTCAAATGTGGAGGGGAGGGACACATCAGTCCAAATTGCGTGATGCCATCCAAAGCATGTTACAATTTTTGAAGAGAAGGTCACGTAGCCTGATTTTGTCGTGCACCTAAGTCAAGTCCAGCTGGGATGGAGGCATCAAAGGGTGTCCCAAACAAGACAAAACTGGTAGTTCAAGGGAGAGCGTTTGTTATAACCTCCCAAAAAGAGAGGAATTCAAACGAGGTGATCACGGGTAAGCTAATCATAAACTCTAGCAAAGTTTATACTTTATTTGATACCGGTTCTACCCATTCTTTTATTTCTCCTACTTGCGCTCAATGTTTAAATTTGACTCCGGAGAAATTTGACTTTGAATTATCTGTTGAAACTCCGTTGGGAGAAACCTTCATTACATCCATGGTTTATAAGTCTTGTTTGATTCAAATCGGTAATCGCACGTTACTTATCGATCTTATTTCCTTGAAAATACTTGCATTTGATATGATTCTAGGGATTGATTGGTTAACTACTCATCATGCAAAAATTAATTATTTTCATAAGGTTGTTAGCTTTCATATTCCTAACCAACCTATTATGCGAATTCAAGCAACCAAACCATTAAAATCAATCACTGTCATCTCAAGACATAAAGCTATTCGTTTATTGAAAAAGCGGATGTTAAGCTTTCCTAGCTCGTATCATGGATCTAAACAAAATACGTCGGATTTTGAATGATATTTCTATTGTTAATAAATTTCACGGCGTATTCCACGAAGAACTTCTGGCCTACCCCAGAGCGTGAAATTGAATTTTGTATCAACCTTGAACCCGGTACAAAACCCATTTCCAAAGCCCCATATTGAATGGCTCATATTAAACTTCAGGAGTTAAAGACCCAACTGTAGGAATTGTTAGACATCAGTTTCATTCGCCCTAGTACGTCTCCTTGGGGTGCTCCTGTTCTATTTGTGAAGAAAAAAGATGGGAGTATACGACTTTGTATTGATTATCGGGAGTTAAATCATGTCACCATCAAAAATAAGTACTCGTTGCCACGTATTGATGACATGTTTGATCAGTTGCAAGGTGCCAAATTCTTTTCAAAGATTGAACTTCGTTCTGGATATCACCAATTGAAGATTAGAACCGATGATATTCCAAAGATGGTTTTCAGAACTCAGTACGAACATTATGAATTCCTAGTCATGTCTTTTGGATTGACTAATGCTCCTGCTGCCTTTATGGATATGATGAACTGAGTATTCAAGGATTATTTAGATCACTTTTTGGTCGTCTTTATTGATGACATACTTATTTATTCCAAAAGCCATGAAGATCATGAGCAACACTTGAGGCTGAAACTCCAAAAGCTTCGTGAATATAAGCTTTATGCCAAGTTGAAGAAATACGAGTTACGGCTTGAGGAAGTAGCATTCCTTGGGCACGTGGTATCAAGTCGTGGAATATCATTGACCCATCAGAAAGATTGAAGTTATTTAAAGTTGGGAGCAACCTAAATCGATGGACCAGAAATACGTAGTTTTCTCGGCTTAGCTGGTTATTATCGGAGATTCGTAGAAGGGTTTTCTCAAATCGCTACTCCCTTAACTCATCTGACTCGAAAAGATACAAATTCGGTTGGAACAAGGAGTGTGAGAAGAGTTTTCAAGAACTCAAAAGGAAACTCATTTATTTTGTTCACGACAATACCATCCGGCTCGGAGGATTTGTCATTTCTGATGATGCTTGAGCGAAAAGAGGTTAGAATGTGTTCTTATGTAACATGGGAAAGTCATAGCTTATGCCTCTCGACAACTCAAAGAATATGAGAGGAATTATCCTACTCATGATCTAGAGTTGGCAACAGTCATTTTTGCACTTAAAATTTGGAGGCATTACTTGTATGGGGAGAAAGTGGAGATCTTTACGGATCATAAAAGCCTCAAATATTTCTTCACTCAAAAGGAACTCAACATGCGGCAATGACGTTGGCTTGAATTGTTGAAAGATTATGATCATATACCATCTTGGAAAACAAAGCGTGGTAGGCGGCGCATTGAGTAGAAGATCATATCTTGAATGCGAGTGCGATATTGTCAATGAAAGGCCCATTTTGTATGACTTTCAAAGGATGGAGATAGAGATAAAGACTCGAGACCCCGTGATGATGGCAAATATACTGAGTAGAACCGACTTTAATCGATAAAGTTAAAGCTGCTCAAGCTATAGACCTGGAGCTGATGTGTATAAGGAAGAAAGTACAAGAAGATGCTATGCCAGAAGCAAGAATTGATGAAGAGGGAATACTTCGAGTCAACTCCAGACTTTGTGTTCCTAACGACCCTGATTTAAAGTATAAAATCATGATAGAGGTGCACATCACACCGTTTGCAATCTATCCTCGGAGTACCAAAATGTATCATGATCTTCGTCATACATTTTAGTGGAGCAATATAAAGAGAGAGATAGCGCTATTTATCTCAAGGTGTCTAACTTGTCAACTAGTCAAGACGGAGCATCAAGTACCAAAATGTCCATTGCAACCACTTGAAATTCCAGAATGGAAGTGGGAGCACATTACCATGGATTTTGTTACTGGTCTTTCCAAGGTTTCTCAAGGCATAGATGCAATTTAGGTCATTGTTGATAGATTGACCAAGTCTGCTCATTTCTTACCAATACAAGAAACTTTTACACTTGAACGTCTTGCTCGTATGTACATAAATGAGATTGTAAGACTGCATGGTATACCAGTATCCATAGTTTGTGATCAAGACCCAAGATTCACTGTACAATTTTGGGTTAGTTTACAAAAAGCTATGGGCACGAATTTACGATTTAGTTTTGCATATCATCCTTAGACGGACGGACAATCAGAGAGGACTATTCAAACTCTGGAAGATTTATTAAGACTTTGTGTCCTTGACTTCAAGGGAAGTTTGGATAAGTTCTTACCATTGGTGGAGTTTTCCTACAATAATAGTTATCAAGCAAGTATTAGCATGGCTCCATTTGAGGCGTTGTATGGAAGAAAGTGTCGTTCTCTAGTATGTTGAGATGAGGTGGGTGAAGAAACGTTGTTGGGACCAGAGTTGGTACGTATTACTATGGAAAAGATTCAAATGATCCGACAACGTATAAAAACCTCACAAGATCGACAAAAGAGTTATGTTAATCTTCATCGAAAGGACGTGGAATTCGATATTGGAGATCATGTGTTGTTACGTGTTGTTCCATTGAAAGGAGTTACGAGATTTGGAAAGAGAAGAAAGCTCAATCCTCGATTCATTAGCCCATTTTTAATCCTCGATCGAGTAAGAACTGTGGCCTATAGACTCGCTTTACCATCAAGTATGTCTCGTGTTCATAATGTTTTTCACATATCCATGTTACGTAAATATGTGGAAGACCCGAACCATATTATTGAGTTAGAACCGGACGAAATAGCGGAAGATTTAACGTATGAAGAGATTCCTGTTCAAATCTTGGATAAGAAGGAACATATTCTACGCTCGAGGTTATACCTCAAGTCGAAGTTTTTGTGGAGAAACCACGATGTTGAGGAAATGACACGGGAGTTAGAATCTGAAATGAAATCAAGTTATCCTTACCTCTTCGACATACCAGGTATGTACCCTAATTTCGAGGGCAAAATTTCATAAGAAGGGGAGGTTGTAAGACCCCAACTTTTATGAATAAAGATGAATTTTCTATAAATATCATTTTTGAATATTATGATATGAATTTGAAATAATGTTTAGTTGTGGGTAATATTTATAAATTTTATAAAGTACGTAAGTTGTTATATAATATTCAATTGGTAGGGGAATATTCATTTTAACAGGGAATATTCATACGACGGCATAATCATTGGTGGACCCCGTAACAGAATTATTGTCGGTTTGAGAAAACGAAAAAAATATTTTATGAAAATAATGGCGGAAGTTTTACCGTTAACTATTGAAACTCCCGGTGTCAAAAGTACAGGAATACACGTGGTTGTATAGTAGCACACGGTATTGATTATTGATGCTTACGTGAGAAGTCACTCAGTTTTGTTCAATTATTGCTTCAGTAATTGTTGCATAGTATCTCACGTTATTTGATTCAATTATTGTCGTCGATATTTTATATATTATTAAATCAATAATTGAGATAAAAGAGTTATTAATATTATTATTTGCAATATTAACGATGTCTAGAAGTTCTTCCAATGAGAGGTTTGGTCACCTAATTGTGCGCCAATATGGAGAAATCCCTATTGGAAAGCCCACTCTTTCCTGGGAACAACCTGGTCGATTAATATTGTGAATTATAATAAAGATGATAAATGTTGTTAAAAATATTGAGGAGTTTTTATGAAGTATTTGTTGTATTTATGGACCCCCCCCCCATTTACCCATTTTTCAAAATAATCGGTAGAAATTATTTAAAGGTGGGGCCAACATTTGGGGCCCATTTGGTTGAAAAACTGATTTTAGAAATGGGGGTGGGAGGGAGTTACGTAAAGGGGAGGGAATTTATATATATAGGTATATGATGTGTGTGTGTGTGTGTGTATATATATATATATATATATATATATATATATATATATATATAATGTGATATGGGTGAGAGTGATGTGTGTGAGAGTGACATGTTGGTGGAATTTAGTGTGTGAATGTGTGTGTGTGGTAGGAAGAAAGGGGGATGGGGGAAGATGCCTTGGAGATAAGGGAATGTGGGTGTGTGTGTTTGATGTAGTAATTGATGGGTGGTTTATTGTGGGAGTTGTTGTTTTGTTTTTTTGCAAAATAACATGTGTTATAAATATATGTATATATATATATATATATATTATATTTTTGTTTGTTGTGGATTATTGCATTGAAATTCAATCACCCGTAGTGTTGTATAGAGCATCCGTGAATTATTTCTGTTGCGTCCGTGATTTCTTTTTCAAATAGTATCCCTTTCATTCTTCTATAAATAGGATGCTTAGTTAGAATTAAAATCACACCAGAAATTTCAGAGAATTTTCTTCTATAATCTTGAGCGTATTTCTTTAGAGTTTTGAGCGTAGTGCACGTTTTCTTTAAGATTATCCTCGCCCTACCAGTCGGAATACTCTTCTTTTACGGTAAGGGGTACTATTTCTTTCGTATTCATGAAGAGAACTTACATTATTCCATTCTTTATTATTACATTGGAATAACTTTGTATCTGTGGACTTCCTATACTTGGTGAAATTCTTACATTATTCCATTCTTTATTATTATTTTGGAATAACTTTGTCATGCAAAGTTCTTGCAATGTGGTGAAATTCTTCTATTATTCCATTCTTTATTATTCATTGGAACATCACATCGGTGTGCGAATTTTGCACGACACTGGTTAGATTATTTATTATTACATTGGAATATCACATACGTGTGTTTACTGCGTGACACTGGTTCCGTTATTTATTATTACATTGGAATAACCTTTCATCTTGATCTATCGCATACTGGTGATTTCTTTTGTTATTCCAATCTTTATTATACTCAGTTGGTTAAAGTTTTGGCTTTTATACTCCATGAAATTAGTGGAATATCATTGATAGTTGTGCTTCATCCAGTATCTTTTCATGGAAATATTCTTCTGAGCATTCTTGAGTTTTACCCCATAAAGTAGTATCATGTTGACAATTTGGGTGTTATTGGTTTCTGGATAACTTAATTCTTGAACTTGTTTTATTGAATTCTTATATCATTGTTATCATCCTCATGTTTATATTTTGTTAAAAGTCATCAGTGGCCTGTAGTGCATAGATGGACTTGATATGATTATGACCAGGGATTATTTGGTATAATCATGACCGTAATGTTACAAATGATGTGGTAAAAGTCCTCATTGGCCCGTAGTGCATTGATGGACAGTTGTTGGTATGATCATGACCATTAATGAATACACGAATATCCTTGGCCCGTAGTGCATGGATAATTGGTGGTCGTGATACTAATGAATATCCTTAGTCATAGTGCAGGGATGATGTGGATTACTTATTAAGATGAGTCTCAGCGATAAAAATGATGAAAAACATTTTTAAATCATTAAAGATAGTAGATTTTATTCTCTACTTGACTCTTTTAATGGATTGCTTGTTCCGTTGCAATTAAACTTGATGTTTGTTATATTTTATCAATCTAACACTGTTGAAGGCTAATGATAATTTATTTTGCATTATTTTAGTCATAATATTTCTTACTGGGCTAGTTGAGCTCACCCTTCTGCTTTCATTGTTTTCTTCAGGAAATGAGAAAGTAGCCGGGACTAGTCGGGGGATGGAGTGACGGTCCAGATGGTTGCATTAGTAGTCCTCAGTATTCTATAAAATAGTGTGATAATAAATGTATTTAGGACTCCATTTGAGTTTGAATACTGCCTAGAAGACAATATTCATATTAAAACTCTCAGTTTATGTTTGGTCGTATTTTACATGACAGTTATATTAATAACTTTTATTTGAATTTTGTACCATGTATTTGGCGACTCAAGATGGGTGATGTATACCTATTTTGGGGGCGTCACAAGGCGGTTCTATGATTGAGGGTTGTGACTTGGAAGTGGATGCTTCTTGGTCATTTAGAGATTCAAATTTTTGCTAAAACTATTTTGATCTCTAGGGTGCATCAAACCACTTAGCACACTCAAGATGAGTAGGCTCTTCCATATTACCAACACCTGTCAAAGTAGCCTCAAGCGAGTCTGAAATGCAAGTTTCAGAAAATACTTCCAGCACCGATTTGTTAATCACATTTATCTGGAAGCATTCTTCCGAGACACTGGGATACTTTATGTACCTGAATACATTGAATGTTATGTCTTGGTCCTGAACTCTCATGGTCAATTCCCCCTTTTGCACATCTATTAGGGTCCTTCCCGTTGCCAGGAATGGTCTGCCTAGTATAATCGGGACCTCTCTATCTTCCTCAAAGTCCAGGATAATAAAATCCGCAGGGAAAATGAACTTGTCCACCTTGACAAACACATCTTCAACTATCCCCTTCGGTTAAGTAAGAGATCTGTCAGCCAGTTGCAGGGTCACACTCGTAAGTTTGGCTTCATTTAACCCCAACTTTTTTTAATTGACAGAGGCATCAGATTAATACTAGCCCCCAAATTCAAAAAGGCTTTGCTGATGAACTAGTCACCTATTATGCACAATATAGTGAAACTCCCAAGATCTTTCAGTTTTGGTGGAAGCTTGTTTTATAAGATTGCACTACATTCTTCCGCTAGTGCAACTGTCTCGTAATTCCCCATCTTCTACTTTTTGGACAAGATATCCTTAATAAATTTGGCGTAGCTAGGCTTTTGCTCCAACGCCTCTGCAAATGGAGTATTGATATGAAGCTTCTTAAACACTTCTAAAAACTTTGAAAATTGTTTATCGAGCTTCTGTTTCTGTAGGCGCTGGGGAAATGGTAATTGTTGGATAGGAGGACTAGACTTGCTCACCGTAGGGATTGGTTTTGCAGGTTCATCCTGTCCATGCTCTTCTCCCCCAAACTTATCACTAATTGACGCCACATTTGGTTCCTTTTCAGCCACTTCCTCTTGCATTGTAGAAGTCTCTCTACCATTTTCATTTATTGTCCTTCCACTCCGGAGTGTGACAGATTTTCACTGTTCTTTTCCATCCTATTTTGGGTTGACATCAGTATCACTGGGCAATGTGCCTTGAGGACGACTGTTCAGAGCAGTTCCCAATTGTCCCATTTCGACTTCTAGGTTTCGAATGGATGCCTCTTGATTATTGCTCCTAGTTTCATTTTGATCAATACATCTTAAAAGGAGATCTTCCAAACTGGGCTTTCTTTCCTGCGGAGGTAGGGGTTGGTAAGAACTTTGTGGTTGTTGGTGGTATTGATTCTGAGCTTGAAAACCATGAGGATTAGAATAATTTGGTCTGGTGGTAAATGGTTGTGCTTGGTTGCTATTAGTGTTGCTCCATAAGAAATTCAGATGATTTCTTAGTCCAGGATGGTAGTGAGTGGGAAGATTTGAATTTTGTTGTCGCCCGTAGTTTGAAACAAATTGAACTGATTCAGGGCTTATGGCACACTAATCAGTTAGGTGGCTCCCTGCACACAGTTCACATGGCACCGCGACACTTTGCACTGATTGCACTCCCATGGTGTCGAGTCTTTTGGTTAGCACAGCAACCTGAGCAGCTAATGCTGTGAGACCCCAAATTTTATGAATAAAGATTTAAGTTTCTCGAAATATTTTTTTTTTAATATTATGGTGTGGATTTGATATAATGTTATAGTTGTGGGTAATATTTATAAATTTTGTAAAGTATGCAAGTTTATATATAATATTCGATTGGTCGGGGAATATTCTTTTTGTCGGGGAATATCCGTACGACGGTATAATCATTGGTGGACCCCACAACGGAAGTATTGTCGTAGTTAGAAAATGACAGAATTATCATTTTATAAAAATAACGGCGAAAGTGTTACTGTTAAAACTGTTGAACTACCCGGTAGTAAAAGTATAGTAATATGCGTGGTTGCATAGTAGCACATGGTATTGATTATTAATGCTTACGTAAGAAGTCACTCAGTTATACTCAATTATTGCTACAATAATTGCTGCATCATATCTCTCATATTATTGATTCAATTATTGTCACAGTATCATCTGCATAATATGTTATATTATTAAATAAATAATTGAGATGACAAAATTATTCATATTATTATTTGAAATATTGACAATGTCTAGAAGTTCTGTAAAGGAGAGGTTTGGTCACCTAATTGCGCGCCAATAAGGAGAAATCCTTATCAGAAAGCCCCATCTTTCCTGGGAACGACCTGGTTGTTAAATATTTTGAATTATAATATTAATGATGAATAAGTTCGTGTTGATTAAAGATGAAATTGATAGTTCCATTGTGTTGGAATTATTAGTGTTAGTGAAAATCGATATTTATTTCGATAATAATTGATGTCTGGAGGTTATATTGACCAATCGGGTAAGTGCTTAGGATAAATGAGCAATTAATTGCTATTAATTCACATGATTATAACTATTTATTCACATGTGTGTACTATTGATTCACATTCATTTACTATTAGGGGAGTTGGTGCAAGATTGATAATACTTGCATGACTATGTTAAAATAGAGGTATAGATGGAGGTACTATACTGGAATTTGTATTTTTACATGTCTAGAACTATTGATTCACATGATTTACTATTGACTCACATGATTTACTATTAGGGGAGATGGTGCAAGTTTGATAATACTTGCAGGACTAAATTTAAAATGAAGAAAAAGAGGAAGGTATTATACTATAATATTTCGAGCCCCAAAATGTGAAATTTTCGAAACTATATTTTCCTATAAATAGAAGCTCATTCTTCCTTCATTTCTCACCAATTCACTAAAGCTATAGAGCAATTATTATAGAGAGAAATTATAGAGAAAAAGAAGAAGAGAAGTCTGCTACCTCACTATTCTAGTATCTAGTTTCTTCTAAGGTAAGGGGTATTATTCTTTCATATTCATGAAGAAAGTTATTTTCTTTCAATACTAATAAGGGTTGTTATTCCATTCTTTATTATTATGTTGGAATAACCTGTCTATGCGAAGTACCACATACATGGTGAAATTCTTCTGTTATTCCATTCTTTATTATTCTATTGGAATAACGTGTCTGTGGGGTCTATCGCATGCCTGGTGAATTCTATTGTTATTCCATTCTTTATTATTCTGTTAGAATATCCTGTCTGTACGGATTACGCATGACCTGGTTCCATTCTTTATTATTCTGTTGGAATATTCTGTCTGTGCGGATTACGCATGGCCTAGTTCCATTCTTTATTATTCTATTGGAATAACCTGTCTATGTGGATTACCGCATGCATGGTGAATTCTTCTGTTATTCCATTCTTTATTATTCTGTTGAAATAACATATCTATGTGGATTACCGCATGCATGGTGAATGATCCTTCGTATTCATTCTTTATTAAATTGTGGAAATGATCTGTCTACGTGGATTACCGCATGGCGAGTGAAAATCCATTTGCATTTTCGTATATTCTATTATACTAGTCTGAGATATCATTTCTTTTGTACTCGTCATGAAATATCATTTTCTTTGGTATTTTTCTGTTACGGGTTACTATTCATCCAGTTACTATTCACTCTAGGATTATTCACTCGGGTATTCGGGGCACTTTTCGTGTCAGAGTACTATTTACGAGTTACTATTCACCCAAATTGCTATTCACCCAAATATTATTCACTCGGGTATTTGGGACACTTTTTATGTTGGGGTACTATTCACGGGGTATTATTCCCGAAGTACTATTCACGGGGTACTATTTACCCGAAAAATATATTTCTTTTCTGTCCAAATTATTTTTGGTACATGAATATATGGAAGTTATTGATTTTTGGATAAATTAAATTATAAATCTTTAAATTTATCCTTGAACTTGTTTTATTGAATTATTATGTCATTGTCATCATCCTCATGCTTATATTGCGATTAAAGTCATCTTTGGCTTACGTGCATAGATGGACTTGGTATGATTATGACCAGGAATTATTCGGTATAATCATGACCATTGATGATTACATGAATATCCTTGGCCGTTGTGCAGGGATGCTTCGATTTTATTTATTAAGCTGAGTCTCAGCGATAAAGTTGATGAAAAACTTATTAAATCATAGAAGATAGTAGATTTTATGCTCTACATAACTTTTCTAATGGATTGCTATTTCCGCTGCAGTTGTTGATCTAAAACTTGTTGTCTATTGTATTCTATCAGTTGTTATACTGTTGAAGGCTAAGGATAATTTATTCTGCATTATCTTAGTCATAATATTTCTTATTGGGCTAGTTGAGCTCACCCTTTCTTTCATTGTTCTCTTCAGGAAATGAGAATATAGCTGGGACGAGTCGGGGAATGGATTGACGGTCCAGATGGTTGTTTTAGTAGTCCTCACTATTCTATAAAATAGTGTGACAATAAATGTAATGAGGACTCTATTTGAGAATGGATATTGTCTAGATGAAAATATTCTTATTGAAACTTTTAGATTATGTTTTGTCATATATTACACGACGTTTGTATAATTAAGTTTGTATTTGTATTCTGTACCATGTATTTGGCGACTCAAGATGGGTGATGTATACCTGTTTTGGGGGCGTCACAGTTGGTATCAAAGATTAAGGATATGATCCCTGGATGAGATGTGAGATAAGAACTAGGAGGGGAAAGATGGGGAATTCCTTCGCTAGTATGACCTACCTAAGTTTATTTGGTATTTAATTGGTTGGTCAGAATATAGGGATAATATGTGATATGTCAATTAACCCTTATTTTGTGACAGTGTTTGAAAATGGCATCTGAAAATGTTGAGATAAGAAATGAAGAACATGAGACCGTTGAGTCACCAACGATCAATACCTAGGATAATGTGCAACAGGAAGACAATAATTCTCAGGTAAATAATAGCACCGATGAAATGATGAACGATGGGATGTTCAGAGGCTTTATGCAATTCATGCAACATCAGGCGAGAGAGACTCCTATTCAAAATGCAGGTGGAAACAATGGCAACCCACGGCTGGTCACTGCTAAACAGTTCAAGGAGCTGGGACCGCCAGTGTTTTTGGAAAAGCCAGAACCACTTAAGGCGAAGACGTGGTTAAAGCAGATCACCAAGATATTTGATGTCTTGGGATGCTCCGAGGAGCAAAAGGTTCCCTTTGCCACCTTTATGTTGCGTGAAGAGGCAGATCATTGGTGGGAATCTATAAAACGTACCCAGCCTGACGCACTCAAGATGTCTTGAGAGAAGTTTCAAGAGCTTTTCAATGACAAGTACTTTCCTGAAAGTATTCGTCACATGAAGGAGGTGGAGTTTATCAAATTGGAGCAAAACAATATGACTGTGTCGCAATACAAGGCTAAATTTACGGAGTTATCCCGGTTTGCATCCCATTTGGTCGATATTGAGGAGCGAATGACGTGAATGTTTCTAAGAGGTTTGAAACCCGATATACATCAATACCTCATTTCTCACAAACTTTGTTTATATTCAGATGTTGTGAATAGGGCTCAGTTATTGGAGCGCGATAATGAGTCAGCATAACCAAAAGGCAATGACCAACAACACGATAATAATCGTACCGGTGGCAACGGCCATCGGAACAATGATAACCATCGTGGGGGAAATTTTAATGCCAAGAATGGTAACCACTTCGGTGGTAATCATGGCCAAGATAATAAGAGTGGAAATTTCAAGAAGAGAAGGTTCAACAACGATGGAAAGACATCAACGCCAACACCCGTTTTCAAGGAAGGAGAACGACCACTAATTGTATGCTTCAAATGCGGATGGGAGGGACATATCAGTCCAAATTGCGTGATGCAGTCCAAAGCATGTTACAATTGTGGAAAAGAAGGTCACCTAGCCCGATTTTGTCTTGCACCAAAGTCAAGTCCAGCTGGGACGGTGGCACCAAAGGCGGATACGGACAAAACAAAGTCGGTGGTTTCAAGAAGAGCATTTTTTGTGACTTCTCAAAAAGCAAATAACCCAAACGAAGTTAGCACGGGTTAGTTAATTATAAATTCATGTGAAGTCTATACCTTATTACATACCGGTTCTACCCATTCTTTTATCTCTCTTGCTTTCGCTCAACGTTTAAATTTGACTTCGGAGAAATTAGACTTTGACTTATCGGTTGAAACTTCGTTAGTAGAAACCTTCATTTCATGTGCCATCCAAGTCTTGGATGAGAGTCACAGTTTTTAAATGATATTTCTATCGTTAATAAATTTCCTGACGTATTCTTGAAGACTTCTTAGCCTACCCCTAGAGCGTGAAATTAAATTTTGTATTGACCCCAGTACAAAACCCATTTCTTTAACCCTTAAATATTTCTTCAACCAAAATGAACGTATCATGCGCCAAAGACGTTGGCTCGAGCTGTTGAAGATTACGACTATAACATTCCATATCATTGTGGAAGAGCGAATGTGGTAGCTGACGCATTGAGTAGAAGATCGTATGCGTTTATGAGTGCGATATTGTTAACACAAAAACTCATTTCATATAACTTACAAATGATGAAGATAGAGTTAAAGACTCTAGGGACCCACGTGAAGATAACGAATATATGAGTAGAATCGACTTTAATCGATAAATCGCTCAAGCTACACACCCGGAGCTGATGAATGTGAAGAAGAAGGTTCAAGAAGGCGTTATTCTAGAAGCAAGAGTAAATGAAAAGAGGAAATATCAACCCTCGATTTAATTGGCCTATTTGAAATTCTCGATCGAGTAGGAACTGTGGCCTATAGACTCGCCTTATCGCTAAGTATGTCGCGTGTTTATAACGTTTTTCACGTATCGATGTTACGTAAATATGTGGACGACCCAACCCACATTATTGAATTAGAATTAGATGAGATAGCAGAAGATTTAACCTATGAGAAGATACGTGTTAAAATCTTGGATAAGAAGGATTATATTCGACACTCAAAGGTTATACCTCAAGAGTTAGAATCTGAAATGAAGTTAAGGGATCCTCACTGTTGGCTAAAATTTATATACGCACAACACGCAAGTATACATTGTAAGACCCCAGCTTTTATAAATAAAGATGAATTTTCTATAAATATTATTTTTGAATATTATGGAATAAATTTGATATAATGTTATAGTTGTGGGTAATATTTATAAATTTTGCAAAAGTAAGCAAGTTGTTATAAAATATTCGTTTGGTGGGAATATTCTTTTTGTCGGGGAATATTCAGACGACGGCTCAATCATTAGTGGACCCCCTAACGGAAGTATTGTCGTAGTTAGAAAGCGACAAAATTATCTTTCTATAAAAATAATCTACGGAGGTGTTACCGTTAAAACCGTTGAACTACCCAATTGGTAAAAGTACAAGAATGTCTGGCGTGGTTGCATAGTAGCACACGGTATTGATTATTGATGCTTACGTGAGAAGTCACTTAGCTATACTCAATTATTGCTACTGATGAATTGCCGCATCATATCTCTTATATTATTGATTCAATTATTGTCACAAGATTATCATCGTATAATATGTTATATTATTAATTGAGACGACAAGTTATAAATGATTAATAATTGTTGAAAGATTAAAAATGTGTTGATTAAAATAAAATGATTTGTGGTAATATTTATTCAATCCTTGATGTATATAAAGAGTCTGTTATGAGACGTTTGTGGTAAGTTTGACTATTTTATGGGGGGGGGGCATATGTCATCATCTAAGAGTCTCTTCGTCAATAGTAATTACCTTTGTGAATAGTAATTACCTTTGTAAATAGTAATTACCTTCGTCAATAGTATTTACCTTCGTCAATAGTAATTACCTTCTTCAATAATATTTACCTTCGTCAATAGTAATTACCTTCGTCAATAGTAATTACCCCTTCGCAAATAATAGTTGTCCCTTCAATATTACCAAGAGTTAACTGCCTCTTCGGTTTTCCAAAGGTTAATTACCCCTTCGTTAAGACCAAGAGCCACCCTCAGTTTTTCTATAAATAGAAAGCTCATTCCTTCATTATTTCTTACGAATTCATTGAAACTCTAGAGAGAGAAACTATAGAGAGAAAAAAGAAAAGTATTCTGCTACTTCACTTTTCCAATATTCAGTTCTTCTAAGGTAGGGAATATTATTTGTTGTACTCGGAAAGGGTGTTATTCTTTCTTATTCATGAAGAGAACTGTTGTTATTCCATTGCTTATTATTCTATTGGAATAACTTTGATACGCCAGTTTACCTATACTTGGTGACATTCTTCTATTATTCATTGGAACATCACATGCGTGTGTTTTACAGGACACGGTTCCGCTTCTTTATTATTATTCATTGGAACATCACGTGTGTGTTTTACACCGGACCGGTTTAAATCTTTTTATTATTATTATGTTGGAACATCACATCTGCATGCGTTTTACGCCGGACCTGGTTTCGTTATTTATTATTCTGTTGGAATAACCTGCATGTGCGGTCAATCGCATGCATGGTGATTTCTTTTGTTATTCCATTCTTTATTTTACCCAGTTAGTTAAAACTTTGACTTCTATACTCCATGAAATTAGTAGAATATCCTTGATATTTGCGTTTCATCAAGTTTCTTTTCATGGAAATATTCTTCTGATCATTCTTGAATTTTACTCTACAAAACAGTATCATGTTGACAATTTGGACGTTAATAATTCTTGGATAAAATAATTCTTGAACTTGTTTTATTGAATTCTTATATCATTGTCATCATCCTCATGTTTATATTATATTGAAAGTCATCGTGGGCTTAGTAGTGCATAGATGGACTTGGTATGATTATGACCAGAGACTATTCTTGTGTAATCATAACCGTAATGTTACAAATGATGTGATAAAAATCCTCAATTGGTCAGTAGTGCATTGATGGACGAGTTGTTGGCATGATCATGACCATTAATGAATACACAACTATTCTTGGCCCGTAGTGCATGAATAATTGTGGTCGTGATACTAAAGAATATCCTTGGCAGAAGTAGTGCGAGGGTGATTCGATGATGTGGAATATTTATTAAAGCCGAGTCTCAAATATAATAAATGATGAAAAACCTTTTAAATCATAAAAGATAGTAGATTTTATTTTCTACTTGACTCTTTTAATGGATTGTTGGTTCCGCTATAGTTAAACTTGATGTTCATTATATTTTATCAGTTTAACACTGTTGTTGGCTAATGATAATTTATTCTGCATTATCTTAGTCATAATATTTCTTACTGAGCTAGTTGAGATCACCCTTTCTTTCACTGTTCTCTTCAGGAAATGAGAATATAATTTTGGACTTAGTCTGGGGAGCAGAGTAATGGTCCGGAGGATAGCATTAGTAGTCCTCACTATTACGTGAAATAGTGTGATAATAATTGTAATGAGGACTCCTTTTGAGTTTGTATAATATCTAGTAGACAATATTTGTATTCAAACTCATCGTTTTATGTCGTATTGTATACACGACAGTTATATTAGTAAGTTGTATTTAAATTTTGTACCATGTATATCGACTACCCAAGATGGGTGATGTATACCTAATTTGGGGGCGCGCCACGGTTGGTATCGAGCTTAGGGACATGATCCCCGGCTAAGATGTGAGAATAGTACTAGGAGGGAGAGATGGGGAATACCTTCGCTAGTATGACCTACCTAAGTTTATGTGCTATTTTATTGGTCATCCGAATATAGAGATAATTTGTTACATGTCAATTAACCTTTTGTTTTGTGGCAGTATCTGAAAATGACATCTGAGAATGTTAAGAATTGCAATGGAGCACAAAGCGATCGTTGATTCACCACATATCAATAATCGGGATAATGTGCATCGGGAAGGCGATAATCCTCATTTAAACAACAACAACTTGACCAAATGATGAATGATCAAATGTTCAGAGGCTTTATGCAATTTATGCAACAAAGAAAGTAGAGCGACTCATCCAAAACGTAGGTGGAAACACGGAAAACTCTCTGGCGGTCACCGCTAAACAATTCAAGGAGCTGGGACCACCGGAGTTTAAGGGAGAGCCAAAACCACTTCGCGGAAGCATGGATAAAGCAGATTACCAAGATATTTGATGTCTTGGGATGCTCGAGGAGCAAAAGGTTCTTTCACGCCTTTTTATTTTGCGGAGAGGCAGATTCATGGTGGGAATCGGTAAAACGTACTCCAACCTCTTTGTCAGATCAAGATATCTTGGGAGAAGTTCCAGAGTCATTCAACGACAAATACTTTCACGAAAGTATTCGCCACATGAAGGAGGTGGAGTTTATCAAGTTGGAACAAAACAATATGACCGTGTCGCAATACGAGGCAAAATTTATGAGTTATCACGGTTCGTCCCACTTGGTGGATAATGAAGAGAGAATGACGCGAATGTTTTTAAGAGGTTTGCAAGCGGGAGATACGCCAACATCTTATTTCTCATAAACCGTGTTTGTATTCAGATGTTGTAAATAGGGCTCGATTAGTGGAGCGATAACGAGTCAACACAACTAAAAAGAGAGCAGCGCCCGCAAAATTATAATACCAAATGAGAGTAGTCATCAAGCGGTGACAACAAGCGTGGAGGGAATCAACAAGCCAGATATGGTAACCACTTCGGTGGTAATCAGGGCCAAAACAATAAGAATGGACATTTCAAGAAAAGGAGATTCAAGAATGATGGAAAGACGTCAACACCAGCACCCGTTGTTAAGGAAGGAGAAAGACCACCTATCATATGCTTCAAATGCGGAGGAGAGGGACACATCAGTCCGAACTGTGCCATGCCATCCAAAGCATGCTATAATTGTGGAAGAGAAGGTCACTTAGCTCGATTTTGTCGTTTACCGAAGATAAATTCAACTAGGATGGAGGCACCAAAGGCCGTTCCAGAAAAGTTAAAACCGGTAGTGCAAGGGAGAGCATTTGTTGTGACCTCCCAGGGAGCAAGGAACCCGAATGAGGTCATCACGGGTAAGCTTATCATAAACTCTAATGAAGTTTATACTTTATTTGACTACGGAGAAATTAGACTTTGACTTATCTGTGGAAACTCCGTTGGGAGAAACCTTCATTACATCCACTGTTTATAAGTCTTGTTTGGTTCAAATCGGTACCCTCACATTACCTGTCGATCTTATTTCATTAAAAATACTTGCATTTGACGTGATTCTAGGGATTGATTGGTTAACTACTTATCATGCAAAAATTGATTGTTTTCATAAGGTTGTTAGCTTTCATATTCCTAATCAACCTATTATGCGAATCCAAACGACTAAACCATTAAAATCAATCACGGTCATCTCAAGCCATAAAGCTATTCGTTTATTGAAAAACGGATGTCAAGCTTTCTTAGCTCATGTCACAGATTTAAACAAAAATACGTCAGTTTTGAGCGATATTTCTATTGTTAATAAATTTCCTGACGTATTCCCCGAAGAACTTCCTGGCCTACCCCCAGAGCGTGAAATTGAATTTTGTATCGACCTTGAACCTGGTACAAAACCTATTTCCAAAGCCCCATATCGAATGGCTCCTATTGAACTTCAGGAGTTAAAGACCCAACTGCAGGAATTGTTAGACATTGGCTTTATTCGTCCTAGTACTTCTCCTTGGGGTGCTCCTGTTCTATTCGTGAAGAAGAAAGATGGGAGTATGCGACTTTGTATTGATTATCGGGAGTTGAATCATGTCACCATCAAAAATAGGTATCCATTGCCACGTATTGATGACCTGTTTGAACCAGTTGCAAGGAGCCAAATTCTTTTCAAAGATTGATCTTCGTTAGGATATCACCAATTGAAGATTAGAACCACGTGACATTCCAAAGACGGCGCCGAGAACTCAGACGGGCATTATGAATTCCTAGTCATGTCATTTGGATTGACTAATGCTCTCACGCCTTCATGGATATGATGAACCGAGTATTCAAGGAATATTTAGATCACTTTGTGGTCGTCTTTATTGATGACATCCTTATTTATTCCAAAAGCCGTGAAGATCATGAGCAACACTTGAGGTCGACACTCCAAAAGCTTCCGTGAATATAAGATTTATGCCAAGTTGAAGAAATGCGAGTTTCGGCTTGAAGAAGTAGCATTCCTTGGGCACGTGGTATCAAGTCATGGAATATCTGTTGACCCAAAGAAAGATTGAAGCTATTCAAAGTGGGAACAACCTAAATTAGTGATAGAAGTACGTAGCTTTCTCGGTTTAAGTTGGTTATTATCGGAGATTCGTGGAAGGATTTTCTCGAATCGCTACTCCATTGACTCGGTGACTCGAAAAGATACAAAGTTCGGTTGGAGCGAAGAATGTGAGAAGAGTTTTCAAGAACTCAAGAGGAGACTTATTTCAAAGATTGCTCGACAATACCATCCGCTCAAGGATTTGTCATCTACGATGATGCTTCGAGCAAAGGGTTGGGATGTGTTCTCATGCAACATGGAAAAGTTATAGCCTATGCCTCGCGATAACTCAAAGAATATGAGAGGAATTATCCTACTCATGATCTAGAGTTGGCAGTTGTTGTCTTTGCACTTAAAATTTGGAGGCATTACTTGTATGGGGAGAAAGTGGAGATCTTTACGGATCATAAAAGCCTCAAATATTTCTTCACTCAAAAGGAACTCAACATGCGACAACGATGTTGGCTTGAACTGTTGAAAGATTATGATCATACCATCCAATACCATCCTGAAAAAGCGAACGTGGTAGCTGACGCATTGAGTAGAAGATCATATGCAAGTACGATTGCGTTATTGTCAACGCAAAAGCCCATTTTGTGTGACTTGCAAAGGATGAAGATAGAGTTAAAGACTCCAGGGACGTATGTGATGATAGCGAGTATACGAATAGAACCGACTTTAATCGATAAAGTTAAAGTCGCTTTCAAGCTACGGACACGGAGGCGATGCGTATGAGGAAGAAAGTGCAAGAAGGTGCTATGCCGGAAGCAAGAATCGATGAAGAAGGAATACTTCGATTCAACTCCATACTTTGTGTTCCTAATGACCCTGATTTAAAGTATAATATCATGATGGAGGCGCACAACACACCATTTGCAATCCATCCTGAGAGTACCAAAATGTATCATGAAATTCGTCATACATTTTGGTGGAGCAATATGAAGAGAGAGATAGCGTTGTTTATCTCAAGGTGTCTAACTTGTCAACGAGTTAAAGCGAGCATCAAGTACCAAAAGGTCCATTACAACCACTTGAAATTCCGAATGGAAGTGGGAGCACATTACCATGGATTTCATTCTACGGTCTTCTTAAGGTTTCTCAAGGCATTGATGCGATTTGGGTCATTGTTGATAGATTGACCAAGTCCGCTCATTTCTACCGACACGAGAAACTTATACACTTAAACGTCTTGCTCGTATGTACATAAACGAGATTGTAAGATCGCATGGTATCTTGCGGTATCCATAGTTTACGATCGAGACCCAAGATTCACTTCATGATTTTGGGTTAGTTTGCAAAAAGCTATGGGCACGAGACTTACGATTTAGCTCGGCATATCATCCTCGAGACGGACGGACAATGGAGAGGACTATTCAAACTCTTGAAGATCTATTAAGACTCTGTGTCCTTGATTTCAAGGAGTTGGGACAAGTTCTTACCATTGGTGGAGTTTTCCTACAACAACAGGTTATCAAGCAAGTATTGGCATGGCTCCATTCAAGCGTTGTATGGAAGAAAGTGTCGTTCTCGATATCTTTGGGATGAGGTGGGTGAAGCAACGTTGATGGGGCCGGAGTTGATACGTAAGACTACGGAAAAGATTCAAACGATCCAAACAACGTATAAAAACCTCACAAAATCGACAAAAGAGTTATGTTGATCTTCATCGAAAGGACGTGGAAATCGATATAGGAGATCATGTGTTGTTAAGAGTTGCTCCATGCAAAGGAGTTACAAGATTTGGAAAGAGAGGAAAACTTAATCCTCGATTCATCGGTCCATTTTTAGTCCTCGATCGAGTAGGAATTGTGGCCTATAGACTCGCTTTACCGCCAAATATGTCTCGTGTTCATAACGTTTTTCACATATCCATGTTACGAAAATATGTGAAAGACCCGAACCATATTATTGAGTTAGAACCGGACGAAGTAGCGGAAGATTCGACGTATGAAGAGGTTCCTATTCAAATTTTGGATAAGAAGGAACATATTCTACGCTCCAAGGTTATACCTCAAGTCAAAGTTTTGTGGAGGAACCACGATGTTGAGGAAATGACTTGGGAGTTAGAATCTGAAATGAAATCAAGGTATCCTTACCTCTTCGACATACCAGGTACGTACCCTAATTTCGAGGGCAAAATTTCATAAGAAGGGGGAGGTTGTAAGACCCCAGCTTTTATAAATAAAGATGAATTTTCTATAAATATTATTTTTGAATATTATGGAATAAATTTGATATAATGTTATAGTTGTGGGTAATATTTATAAATTTTGCAAAGTAAGCAAGTTGTTATAAAATATTCGTTTGGTCGGGGAATATTCTTTTTGTGGGGAATATTCGACGACGGCTCCAATCATTAGTGGACCCCATTGGCGGAAGTATTGTCGTAGTTAGAAAGCGACAAAATTATCTTTCTATAAAAATAACGGCGGAGGTGTTACCGTTAAAACTGTTGAACTACCCGATGGTAAAAGTACAATAATTGGCGTGGTTGCATAGTAGCACATGGTATTGATTATTGATGCTTACGTGAGAAGTCACTTAGCTTATACTCAATTATTACTACTGAAGAATTCTTTGCATCATATCTCTTATATTATTAAGTCAATTATTGTCACAGTATCATCTGTATAATATGTTATATTATTAATTGAGACGACAAGTTATAAATGATTAATAATTGTTGAAAGATTAAAAATGTGTTGATTAAAAATAAAATGATTTGTGGTAATATTTATTCAATCCTTGATGTATATAAAGAGTACATTATGAGACGTTTGTGGTAAGTTTGATTATTTTATGGGGGGCCCATATGTCATCATCTAAGAGTCTCTTCGTCAATAGTAATTACCTTTGTGAATAGTAATTACCTTTGTGAATAGTAATTACCTTCATCAATAGTATTTACCTTCGTCAATAGTAATTACCTTCTTCAATAGTATTTACCTTCGTCAATAGTAATTACCCCTTCGCAAATAGTAGTTGTCCCTTCAATATTACCAAGAGTTAAGCTGCTCTCTTGATTGTTCCAAAGGTTAATTACCCTTCGCAAATAGTAGTTATCTCTTTAATATTACCAAGAGTCATTTTGACCTTCGTTAAGACCAAGAGCCACCCTCGGTTTTCTATAAATAGAAAGCTCATTCCTTCATTATTTCTTGCAATTCATTGAAACTCTAGAGAGAAAACTATAGATAGAAAGAAGAAAAGTATTCGCTACTTCACTTTTCCAATATTGAGTTCTTCTAAGGTAGGGAATATTATTTGTTGTATTTGGAAAGGGTGTTATTCTTTCTTATTCATGAAGAAGCTGTTGTTATTCCATTGCTTATTATTCTATTGGAATAACTCGCCTCACGCTGTGGTTTACCCTATACTTGGTGACATTCTTCTATTATTACATTGGAACATCACATGCGTGTGTTTTACAGGACTGGTTAAAATCTTTATTATTATTACATTGGAACATCACATCGTGTGTTTTACAAGGACTGGTTAAAATCTTTATTATTATTACATTGGAACATCACGTCACATGCGTTTTTTACGTAGAACTCGTTCCGTTATTTATTATTATTACATTGGAATAACGCCTTTGCTGATGGTCTATCGCATGCATGGTAATTTCTTTTGTTATTCCATTCTTTATTATACCCGATTGGTTAAAACTTTGACTTCTATACTCCATGAAATTAGTAGAATATCCTTGATATTTGCATTTCATCCGATATCTTTTCATGGAAATATTCTTCCGATCATTCTTGAATTTTACTCTACAAAACAAGATCATGTTGACAATTTGGACGTTAATAATTCTGGATAAAATAATTCTTGAACTTGTTTTATTGAATTCTTATATCATTGTCATCATCCTCATGTTTATATTATGTTGAAAGTCATCATGTGGCTGTAGTGCATAGATGGACTTGGTATGATTATGACCGAGAGACTATTCGGTGTAATCATGACCGTAATGTTACAAATGATGTGATAAAAATCCTCGATTGGTCAGTAGTGCATTGATGGATGATTGTTGGTATGATCATGACCATTAATGAATACACAACTATTCTTGGCCAGTAGTGCATGAATAATTGTGGTCGTGATACTAAAGAATATCCTTGGCCAGAAGTGCGAGGGGTGATTCGATGATGTGGAATATTTATTAAAGTCGAGTCTCATTTATAATGATGATGAAAAACCTTTTAAATCATAAAAGATAGTAGATTTTATTTTTACTTGACTCTTTTAATGGATTGTTGGTTTCATTTGTAGTTAAACTTGATGTTCATTATATTTTATCGGGTTTAACACTGTTGTTGGCTAATGATAATTTATTCTCGCATTATCTTAGTCATAATATTTCTTCTTGAGCTAGTTGAGCTCACCCTTTCTTTTCACTTTATTCTCTTGAAATGAGAATATAGCCGGGACGAGTCGGGGAGCGGAGTAATGGTCGAGAGGATAGCATTAGTAGTCCTCACTATTTTGTGAAATAGTGTGATAATAATTGTAATGAGGACTCCTTTTGAGTTTGTATAATATCTAGTAGACAATATTTGTATTCAAACTCACCGTTTATGTCGTATTTATTACTACGCAGTTATATTAGTAAGTTGTATTTAAATTCTGTACCATGTATCTGACTACCCAAGATGGGTGATGTATACCTAATTTTGGGGGCGTCACATACGTGGTCAACAAGTAATAGAGTGATGAGTAGAGTATCGTTCCCACAGAGTCTAACTAGCAATAATCTTAACTTATAATTGCCAACTTCCTATTAACCCTAATTTTATTAAACATATAAACTCAATAATTAAAATTAAAGACTCTAAATTTAAGAATAATTAAACTATCACAAAACAATCAAAAATATCAAAATTTGGAATTTCAAACAATTAATGGAGAATTAGACTTATGATTTCACCCTAAGCTTCACTCTGATCTCAACACCTTAATTCCAATTTAATTCACTATCCCAGTTTATTAATCAAGAACACGAACGTAGTATTAACCACCTCTCGATGCACTAATACCTTATTAACGTAAATCCACAATTAAGATAGAAACACGTTAAACACCTTAATCAACTAGCTCACTATATCTCTATGTGATTTACAATTAAAGAAGGTTTAAGAATAAGTTCTTTATCCGATTACATGCGATGTCAAGCATATCTCTACCTTAACATTCATCAAGATTCTGCTATTCACAAAATTCATGAACACATGCTATATTAATTAGGTCTAGATTTGAATATCCTCTCTCGATTCCAAACGAATCCATAAAGAATTGTTAATCAGGCAATTCATAAATTCAAGCTCAAATCAATATAGATAAACTGGAAATAGGTTATTGAAATGGAAATCAAAGGTTACAAAATTATCGTTTCACTTAGAGATCCATAATAAGCCTAAAAAGTGAATTAGTTCATAATAAACAAAATAAACACTAAGTAAATCATAAAAATCATTCTTGTGATTACAAATAATAGCCTAAGACAAAAAATATTGAAAAACACCCTTCTCGTAGTCTAGAATCGCAATCGTCTCGAAAATCTTCTCGAAATACTCCTCCAAAGCTTGTTATGAAAAACTGAGATTAGATCTTCGTATTTTTCCTTGTGTGTTGTTGAATGCGTTATTTATTGAGTAATAGACGTCCAACACACAAGTCCCGGCCAAAATTCCCTTCAACTAGAGTTCCATTTGCTATCCAAATGCTAGAAATCATGCCCAAGAAGAATTCCAATCATAGCAGGACAACTTCAGAATCGACACCCCCCGCCTTGGCGGGGGTTTATGTGTTATAAACGCCAGCCCTGGTGGGCAACCTTTCTGTCAAGATTGAATGAAGACCAGCCCTGCGGGTGTATAAACTAATTATGCCATACCCCAGCAGTGACCCATCTACTAAACGATTATGAAGCGCCCATATTGTGGGGTATATATAAATCTAAACAATGCCATTTGCCGTGGGTGTATCTTGCCAGATGACTTGTTGAATGTCATGTTATACTCCAATTTTAATCTAATTGACTTTAAATCATTCCAATTAACTCAAAATGTACGGTAAAAGCCACAACCACCATCCTACACATGCAACTACATAAAATGAGTAAAAAGGAACATGATCACAAGAATTTAGCAACAGATAAGCATGAAATGGACATTGAATCACGTATATAAAATCCACTTATCAAAATCCCCCAAACTTAAACCGTGCAAGTCCTCGAGCACAAAACACTATATGCAATGCAATGAAATGAATATGATCTCACTTATATGCTATCGAATCCAACAATATCGCAGAATCAAGATTATCTTAACAGCCTCAACGAAAACAAGCAACTCTACAATATCAATTACCAAAAACCAATCCACAACTCCATTTCAATCCTCCAATCTCAAGCCATCATCACTGGTATAGTGTGTGTGTGTGTGTACAATATCCATGATAACTGATACTGACTCAAATTCAATACATAATCAATCTCTTAGAAGGAATCATACAGCGCAAAATTAAAAATTTCAAAAATAGACAACTTCAACTAAAACTAAACAATCACTAATCTCGGGGGTTCAAGAAGGGTACTTATACTTTATTTTTATTTTTTTATTATTATTATTTTTCTTTCACGTGGTCTTTTTGCTTTTTTCCCGTTCTATTCACGCATTTTTTTCTTCTTTTTTTTGTATATGAACATACATGACCGTGCAATGTCTCATCCCATTAGGCTGACAGTGCTACCCCTTAGCGAGCTTTCAACCAACGACTCCCAGACCATAAAAGACCTTAGGGCGCTAGGTGTAAATACAATCCCCTTGGGCGTACTTGCTCAAGTAACAAAGTCCCCAAAATAAGACTAGTCACAATATATGTATATTTTCTCTTTTTAAAGCTTATATACCCCCACATATCATCCCCCAAACTTAGGTTCTTACCTAATTTTTGCCTTTACTGTCTGTCTCTTGTCATTTTCTCATTTACTCTAGCATTATCCTTTAGAGACTATTTATGTATCAATTAGAACTGACTAGTCAACAACAATGTCATTATTCGTGCTAACCTTATTATACTAGTTTTAAACAAGCTCAAGATTTGATTCTTAGTAGAAATTGTATCACAGTTCTAATACCCAATAATGTAATTGTTAACTTGTTGTTAATCACATCATTGGCCACAAATAATATGAACTACAACATTAATGGACTTACACAAGCACAATATTTAACTAACTAAATTTATTATTATTATTTTTTAAGATAACAAAATGCACTATTTACAAAACTAATTACTATGTAATGACTAACATTAACCTAACTACTATGTATGCACCTAAGCTATCATGCAATACTAAAATTAAGATGCAATACTGAAATTTAAATGACAAAATGCAACCTAAGTACTACATATGCATGCAAACATGTATTTAAATCCCCCAAAATTAAGTTGTACAATGTCCTCATTGGATGGATAATCAAAATAAGTACTTGAGGACTTCCCTGTTATCGCTTAAGTTTGAGGAGGTGGTTGTTATTCTTCTTCGTTCGAATCACTTGGTGGAAACCTCGGCATTGGTCCAGGCTGTTGGTAAGGAAATTGGGCTGCCGGGTTGAAGCTTTGAAGAGTTATGTTCAGATAAGTAAAAGATGTGTTTATAACATCGAACATGTAATCTTGCCTCATTGCCAATCGCTGCATTTCCCGACGAGTTGCCTTGTTGTGCGCAGTCATTTGATTTTGAAAATTAAGGAACTGAGGCTTGGATATGGCCTCGGCCTGCGGTACTTGCTCAGCCCCTTGATCGCCCATTGCTTCATCATCATCCCCCGATGTCTCTGTAGCATCAACATCGTCTTCCGAATCCGACAGAAAAATGAAACCCAGACCACGTGGTTGTGACTCGCCTCCTGTCCATACAGAATACCTCGCTATCATTCTAGAACTGAGCAATGCAAGCGACATTTGTGTGGGCTCATCGTCAGACCATCTCACCCCAGTATTGCGACACAACCCACATATGAGTGATGGGTGTGGCAAGCCTCCAGAAAAATTACCACGTAAGTATCGGCGGATAGAGGAACAGATAATTACCCTGACGTCGATAATGAAATCTTGCACAATGGCGTACAATAGTAACGCCTTCTCTTTGGTGACGTTCGAGGTATGTTGAGATGGAAACAATTTTGCGCATAGGAATGTGTACCAGATTTTGCCATACCGGCTTAGGTCCTTGCTATGGAACACGGTGCCTCCCTTACGACCCTTAATCCAAGAAGTTCTCGGCTTTGTCATCTTCGTGATTATAGCATCAAAGTCTGGGTCAGAATTTCTTAGATGAGCATAATGGAAATGGCGAGGTACCCGCAGTTGGTAGTAAGTGTTGATTGCGTAGGCGCTAAATGGAACCAACCGACGTCGCACAAATGCGTAGAATGGTTCTTTGTCCTCAGTATTTGCATAGAAATCTTTAACATTGTTAACAACGGTGGGTTCCAGCTCCTCGGTGAATTTGGTCCATCCTTTTTGGTAAATTTGAGGCATCAGCTCCCCATCATTAGGATTCGGTGCCAACCCCTGGTCCGATGTAAGGGCTTTGGTGAGCATGTAGTCATACCGGTCGGCGGCGATGGCACTTGCAAATTTTCGGCGATCGAAGGTGCGGGTTGGTTGAGATGACCATGAGTTTTCTCCCCTTTGGCGTTTAGAAGATGATTGTGAAGCCATGATTTCTCTCTAGCTATCAAGTATACTCTATGAATGCTCTATATCAATTGTTGTGAGAGATGTGGTATGAGATGTAGTGATATATATAGAGGTGGAAGAAAGTGGTCTATTAGTGGATTGAAGAGGTGGGGTAGTTAATGGAGTTAAGGTAGTAGTGGTAGTAGTGGGTAGTGGTTATGAGGTTTAATTGAGATAGTGGGTAACTGGGCATGGGAGGAGGTTACCTAACTGCCACCTTTGTCTTTTGAATTTTTGGACCCCCGCCCCGGTGGGGGTATTGTGCTTCGAAGGCCTGCCCCGGCGGGCTATGATTCTGTCTAACATGTTTGGTGACCCCCCGCCTCGGCGGGCATGCCTACTGTCAGGCTCTTTCTTTTTCTACACTGTAGTTCACTTTTGCTTCATTTTTACTCACTTAATGCTCCATTTTCCATCCTGCATGACATAAAGCATGAAGATTAGTGAGTTTTTTATAGCGTGATGTATTGTGGAGAGATTAACGAGATTTTTATTTTATTCATATATCTAGTGATTTAATGAAACTATGGTTATGCAAATAGAAAATGAAAATATGATAAATAAACTAAAGATTGGGTTGCCTCCCAATTAGCGCTTGATTTTAAGTCGTTCAGCCTGACTACTTCCTGCTCATGTTGTGTCGGTCAATGTGATGGCGATCACGTCGGTGTTGGCTTCTCCACCCCAATAATGCTTTAGATGGTGTCTGTTGACCTTGAACGTATCTAGTGGATTGCGATTGTAGAGTTCCACTGCTCCATGAGAGAAAACCTGTTTGATAGTAAATGGTCCCGACCATCTCGATTTAAGCTTTCTGGGGAACAAGCGCAACCATGAGTTGAACAATAATACCAATTGACCTGGCTCGAATGTTTGATGCATAATTTTCAGGTTGTTTCATCCTTTTACTATTTCTTTGTATAGTTTAGAATTCTCATAGGCGTGAAGGCGAAATTCGTCGAGTTTATTCAACTGAAGTAGTCTCTTCTCCCCTACAGCTGCTTGATCAAAATTGAGTTTTTGCACCACCCAATATGCCTTATATTATTGCTCGACTGGTAAGTGACATGCCTTCCCGTACAGTAGTTGATATGATGACATCCCGATTGGTGTCTTGTATGCAGTCTAGTATGCCCATAATGCATCATCCAATCTAAGCGACCAATCTTTCCTACTTGGATTCACCACTTTCTCTAATATCTTCTTGACTTCTCTGTTTGATACCTCAGTCTGTCCAATTGTTTGAGGGTGATACGTTGTAGCTACCTTGTGGTTAACCCCATACTTAGCCAAAAGAGCAGTAAAGGACTTATTGCAGAAGTGACTACCTTCGTCACTGATCATTTCTCTTGGTGTGCCAAACCTCATGAAGATGTTCTTTTGCAGGATTTTGAGGACCACCTTGGCATCATTGGATGATAATGCTGCAGCTTCAACCCACTTCGATACGTAATCCACTGCGAGTAGTATATATCGATTGTTCAAAGACAAAGGGAATGCCCCCATGAAATCGATACTCTATACGTCAAAGATTTCCACTTCAAGAATCATTTGTAAAGGCATTTCATTCCGTTTTGAAATATTTCCCACCCTTTGGCACCTATCGCATTGTTTGACAAAATGGTGGGCATCTTTGAATAATGTAGGCCAATAAAAACCAGATTGCAACACCTTCGCTGCTGTCCTCTAACTCCCATAATGTCCGCCATACGCAGATGAGTGACACTCATACAGAATATTCTTCACTTCACTATAGGGGACGCAACGTCGAATCATTTTGTCAGTGCACTGCTTGAACAAATATGGTTCGTCCCACATGTACCATTTCAAATCTTGAAGAAATTTCCTTTTCTGTTGTCTTGTGAGGTCAGGTGGTAGAATGTTGCTCACAAGAAAATTTGCATAATCCCCATACCACGGAATCTCTGCTAAAATTCCAAACAATTGCTCATCTGGGAATGACTCATTAATCTCGCATCTGTCGTCTTTCTCTTTCCCTTGGTTTTCCAACCTCAATAAGTGATCGGCTACTTGGTTCTCCGTCCCCTTTCTATCCTTTATTTCTAAGTTAAAATCTTGAAGTAGGAGAATCCACCGGATAAGGCATGGCTTAACATCCTTTTTTGCTATAAAGTACCGAATCGCCGCATGGTCTATGTAGACTATCACCTTAGTCCCGATTAAGTAATCCCAAAATTTGTCAAACGCATACACCACTCCAAGCAATTCCTTTTCTATGGTTGTGTAATTCAATTGAGTCTCTGTAAGTGTTTTGCTTGCATAGTATATGGCGTGAAACACCTTGTCTCTGCGTTGGCCCAATACAGCCCCAACCGCGTAGTCACTTGCATCACACATAAGCTCAAATGGCATGCTCCAATCCGGTGCGACTATAACGGGGGTTGTAGTTAATTTTCTCTTTAATAAGTTAAAAGCTGTCTTGCATTCTTCATCAAAGCTGAAAGTCATATCCTTCTCTAAAAGACTACATAGAGGTTTTGCAATTTTAGATAAGTCTTTTATGAACCTCCTGTAGAACCCAGCATGTCCCAAGAAACTCCTAATACCCTTAACTGAGCTCGGTGGAGGCAGTTTTTCGATAGTGTCCAGCTTTGCTTTGTCAACCTCCAATCCTTGAGCCGAAACCTTATGGCAAAAAATTATGCCCTCTTCAACCATGAAGTGGCATTTTTCCGAATTTAGTACGAGATTCGTATCCTTACATCGCTGCAACACCATGACCAGATTCTTTAAGTAAATATCAAAGCTGTCCCCATAGACAGAAAAGAAATCCATGAAGACTTCAACATTTTTCTCCACCATATCTGGAAAAATGGCCATCATGCACCACTGGAAAGTTGCAGGCGCATTGCATAATCCGAATGACATCCTCCTGAATGTAAATGTGCCTTAAGGGCACGTGAATTTCGTTTTTTCTTGATCCTCCGGAGTGATGACTATCTGGTTATAGCCCGAGTATCCATCCAACAAACAGTAATACTCATGTCCCGCCAATCTATCCAACATTTGATCAATAAAGGGCAGTGGGAAATGGTCTTTTTCGGGTTGCCTTGTTCAAATTTCTATAATCCATGCAAACCCTCCAACCTGTCACTGTTCTAGTCGGTATTAATTCGTTATCCTCATTCTACACCACCGTCATTCCTCCCTTTTTTGGCACACACTGGACCAGACTAACCCATTTGCTGTCAGAAATTGGGTAGATGATACCGACATCCAAACACTTCAAAATTTCCTTCTTCACAACTTCCTTCATAATTGGGTTAAGTCACCGCTGTTTCTCCACCGTTGGTTTTGCTTCATCTTCCATCAAAATCTTGTGCATGCAAAATGAAGGGTTGATTCCCTTTATATCTGCAATTGTCCACCTAATCGCTGATTTGTGTTCCCTAAGCACCCTCAGCAACTTTTCTTCCTGCAATTCGTTAAGTGCAGCTGAAATAATAACAGGTAAGGAATTTGAATTGCCTAAATATGCATACCTGAGGTGTTTAGGGAGTGGCTTGAGTTCCAACTTTGGTAGCACTTCCAATGATGGTTTTAGTATTTCTGCGGCTACTTCCTCTGTGTGCAATGGTTCAAACGGTGTTCTGAATCTGGAAACTCGTGGTAATGAGTCTAGCATTTGTAAGTAATCCACCAATTCGGGTCGTCGACCTCTTCATCCCCCAATAACGTTGTTTCTAACATATCATTGACTAAACTCTTACCCATATCTTCAATAATTATTTGCTCAATTAAATCCATTCGAAAACAGTCTTCCTCATCCGTAGGGAATTTCATGGCCTTAAACACATTGAATTTTATTTCTTAATCTTGGACCCTCATAGTCAGTTCTCCTTTTTGTACATCTCTGAGTGTCCTACCCATAGCCAAAAATGGTCTCCCTAGGATAATTGGGATGTTATTGTCCTCCTCAAAATCCAGAATGATAAACTTATCCACTTTCACTAAAATGTCCTCTACTATGCCTCTCGAATATGTGACTGACCTATCCACCAACTGTAATGAAATATTTATAGGTCTTGGCGCGGGCAAACCAAATTTTGTGTATACTGACAATGGCATAAGGTTTACACTCACCCCCAAATCACATAAACACTTGCTGAAATGCATATTCCCGATCGTGCATGGAATAGTGAAGCTCCCCGGGTCCTTGAGTTTTGGTGGTAATTTCTGCTGTAATACCACACTACACTCCTTTATTAGTGCAACTGTCTCAAAATCTTCCCATTTCTTCTTCCTTGACAGAATCCCTTTCATAAATTTCGTGTAGCTTGGCATTTGCACTAAGGCTTCTGCAAATGGTATGTTGATCTGAAGTTTCTTGAACACTTCCAAAAACTTTGCGAATTTCTTGTCTAATTTTTTTTTGGACCCTCTGCTGAAATAGTGGTGGTTGATAAATAATTGGCTTATTGTTCAACTTTGTTTCCGTACTCTGCTTATCTTCACCCTTGTTTCCTTCAACCACGTGACTGTCATCAACTTTTTCATTCGGAGTCATTTAATTTTCTACATTAGTACCCTCAAGATGTTTTCCACTCCGCAATGTAATTGCCTGACTTTATTCCTGGTTACCCTTCGAATTTCTCTCTGTATCACTTGGTAGGGTCCCTTGTGGCCTGTTATTTAGTGCTAATGCAATTTTCCCCATCTGATTTTCCAAGTTCTTGATGGCTATTGCTTGAGTTTTCATGGCTACCTCATTACTCATTATATATTTCGACACTAATTCCTCAAAATCTATTTTCCTTTCATGATGTAGGGCTGATTGTTGGTGATTCTGAAAACCTGGGGGATATGACTGTCGTGGAGCTTGATGTTGCTGATTATTGCTCCACGAGAAATTCGGATGATTCCTATTTCTTTGATTGTATATGTTCTGGTATGTGTTCTGCAGAATTCTGTTATAATTGCCCACAAACTACACAAATGCTGGATTAATCATGCATTGATCCGTTGGGTGCTCTCCCGCGCACAACTCACATATAACTGCCACTTGTTCTGCTTGTTGAGCCGGTACCCCTGTCATAGAATCCAACTTCTTCGAAAGTGCTAAAATTTTTGTTTGTATAGTTGTCACACCATCCACTTCTAAAACCCCAGCTGCCTTTGCCTGTGTCATTCTCGTCGTGGGCCACTGGTACTTGTTAGCTGCCATGGTTTCAATCAAATCATATGCTTCCTCATAACTCTTGGCCATGAATGCTCCGCCCGACGCTGCATCGATACTCGTTCTGAGATTTCCATGTAGTTCGTTGTAAAAGGTGTTCAATTGCAGCCGCTTAGGTAATCCATGACGTGGGCATTTTTTGAACAACTCTTTGTATCTCTCTCATGCCTCATATAATGACTCCCCATGTTGCTGCTCAAACATTGTTATCTCGTTCCTCATCTTTGCAGTTTTCGCCGGTGGAAAGAATTTGGCAAGGAATTTCTGAGCTAAGTCCTCCCATGTAGTTATCGATCCGGGCGATAGAGAATGCAACCAACTCTTTGCCTTGTCCCGTAGAGTGAATGGGAACAAACGAAGTCTAACCGCATCATCTGACACCCCATTGTACCTAAAGGTGTTGCAAATTTCCAAAAAGCTGACTAGATGCTCGTTCGGATTGTCATTTTCCAATCCCCCAAACTGAACTAAATTCTGAATCATTTGAATCGTTCCAAGCTTGATTTCAAATGTGTTAGCAGCTATTGCGGGTCTGGTGATGCTTGACTGCAGTTTAGTCACCTTGGGTGTGGCGAAGTCCCTTAACGCTTTCTGATCTTCGGCTGCCATTTCCTCTTCCTTTTTAGATGTTTCAAATTCTTGCCTTGTTTCCTTGATCCACTTACTCAACCACTAAAACCTTTTCTCTATGTCATCCTCAAAAGGCAGCAAGTCTGGATTTTTGGACCGAGTTTGCATAAACTGTTTCCAACACCTGAAAAAGAAGGACAAAACAAAAATAAAAATGTCTAAGTAAAACTGGATTAATTAAACTGATATTGTAAAACTATTAAGATTTATACTAAATCATCCCCGGTAAACAGCGCCAAAAACTTGTTGGCTAAAATCTATATACGCACAACATGCAAGTATACATGGTCAACAAGTAATAGAGTGATGAGTAAAGTATCGTTCGAGACTACCTAGCAATAATCTTAACTTACAATTACCAATTTCTTATTAACCCTAATTTTAGTAAACATATCAATTCAATAATTAAAATTAAAGACTCTAAATTTAAGAATAATTAAACTATCACAAAACAATCAAAAATATCAAAATCTGGAATTTCAATCAATTAATGGAGAATTAGACTTATGATTTCACCCTAAGCTTCACTCTGATCTCAACACCTTATTTCCAATTCAATTCACTATCCCAGTTTATTAATCAAGAACACGAACGTAGTATTAACCACCTCTCGATGCACTAATACCGTATTAACGTAAATCCACAATTAAGATAGAAACACGTTAAACCCTAATCAACTAACTCACTATATCTCTTTGTGAATTACAATTAAAGAAGGTTTAAGAATAGGTTCTCTATCCGATTACATGCGATGTCAAGCATATCTCTACCTTAATATTCATCAAGATTCTGCTATTCACAAAATTCATGAACACATGTTATATTAATTAGGTCTAGATTTGAATATCCTCTCTCGATTCCAAACGAATCCACAAAGAATTGTTGATCAGGTAATTCATAAATTCAAGCTCAAATCAATATAGATAAACTGGAAATAGGTTATTGAAATGGAAATCAAAGGTTACAAAATCATCGTTTCACTTAGAGATCCATCATAAGCCTAAAAAGTGAATTAGTTCATAATAAACAAAATAAACACTAAGTAAATCATAGAAATCATTCTTGTGATTACAAATAATAGCCTAAGACGAAGAATATTGAAAAACACCCTTCTCGTAGCCTAGAATCGCAATCGTCTCGAAAATCTTCTCGAAATACTCCTCCAAAGCTTTCTATGAAAAACTGAGATTAGATCTTCGTATTTTGCCTTGTGTGTTGTTGAATGCGTTGTTTATTGAGTAATAGATGTCCAACACACAAGTCCCAGCCAACATTCCCTTCAACTAGAGTTCCATTTGCTATCCAAATGCTAGAAACCATGCCCAAGAAGAATTCCAATCATAGCAGGACAACTTCAGAATCGACACCTCCCACCCCGGCGGGGGTTCATGTGCTATAAACCCTACCCGTGAGACACCTTCTGTCAAGCTCGAATGAAGACCCCAGACCGACGGGTGTATAACTAATTATGCACCCGGGCTTCTGTCTGCTAAACGATTATGAAGACCCAGCATTGAATGGGGTATATAATCTGAAACATGCACCTTCGACGGGGTGTATCTTTGCCAGATGACTTCTTTGAATGTCATGCAATACTCCAATTTTGCTTTAATTGACTTCAAATCATTCCAATTAACTCCAAATGTACATTAAAAGCCACAACCACCATCCTACACATGCAACAACATAAAACGAGTAAAAAGGAACATGCTCAAAAGAATTTAGCAACAAATAAGCATTAAATGGACATTGAATCGCGTATATAAAATCCACTTATCACTCACTTATTCGGTATACCAGGTACGTACGTAAATTTCGAGGGTGAAATTTCATAAGGAGGGAATATTGTGAGACCCCAAATTTTATGAATAAAGATTTAAATTTCTCGAAATATTTTTTTTGAATATTATGGTGTGGATTTGATATAATGTTATAGTTGTGGGTAATATTTATAAATTTTTCAAAGTATGAAAGCTGGTATATAATATTTGATTGGTCGGGGAATATTCTTTTTGTTGGGGAATATCCGTACGATGGCACAATTATTGGTGGACCCCACAACGGAAGTATTGTCGTAGTTAAAAAATGACATAATTATCTTTTAATAAAAATAACAACGAAAGTGTTACCTGATTAAAAGCTGTTGAACTACGGTACTAAAAAAATCATGAATCTGGCGATAGTTGCATAGTAGCACACGGTATTGATTATTGATGCTTACGTAATAAGTCACTCAGTTATACACAATTATTGCTACAGTAATTGCTGCATCATATCTCTCATAATATTGATTCAATTATTGTCACAGCATCATCTACATAATATGTTATATTATTAAATCAATAATTGAGACGACAAAGTTATTCATATTATTATTTGCAATATTAACAATGTCTAGAAGTTCTGTCAAGGAGAGGTTTGGTCACCTAATTGCACGTCAATAAGGAGAAATCCTTATCGGAAAGCCCCCTCTTCCTAGGGAACGACCTGGTTATCAAATATTGTGAATTATAATATTAATGATGAATAAGTTCGTGTTGATTAAAGATGAAATTGATAGTTCCATTGTGTTGGAATTATTAGTGTTAGTGAAAATCGACATTTATTTCGATTATAATTGATGTCTGGAGGTTATATTGACCAATTGGGTAATTAACCGTATAAATGAGCAATAAATTGCTATTAATTCACATGATTATAACTATTTGTTCACATGTGTGTATTATTGATTCACATTCATTTACTATTAGGGGAGTTGGTGCAAGATTGATAATACTTGCATGACTAAGTTAAAAATGGAGGTATAGATGTAGGTACTATATTGTAATTCGTATTTTCACAATCCTAGAACTATTGATTCACATGATTTACTATTAGGGGAGATGGTGCAAGTTTGATAATACTTGCAGGACTAAATTAAAAATGAAGAAAAAGAGGAAGGTATTATACTATAATATTTTGAGCCCCAAAACATGTAATTATCGAAACTATAGTTTCCTATAAATAGAAGCTCATTCTTCCTTTATTTCTTACCAATTCACTAAAGCTATAGAGCAATTATTATAGAGAGAAATTATAGAGAGAAAGAAGAAGAGAAGTCTGCTACCTCACTATTCCAATATCTAGTTTCTTCTAAGGTAAGGGGTATTATTCTTTCGTATTCATGAAGAGAGTTATTTTCTTTCAATACTCATAAGGGTTGTTATTCCATTCTTTATTATTATGTTGGAATAACCTGTCTATGCGAAGTACCACATACATTGTGAAATTCTTCTGTTATTCCATTCTTTATTATTCTGTTGGAATAACCTGTCTGTGCGGTCTATCGCATGCCTGGTGAATTCTGTTGTTATTCCATTCTTTATTATTTTGTTGGAATATCCTATCTGTGCGGATTACGCATGACTTGGTTCCATTCTTTATTATTCTGTTGGAATATCCTGTCTGTGCGGATTACGCATGACCTTGTTCCATTCTTTAATATTCTTTTGGAATAACCTGTCTATGTGGATTACCACATGCATGGTGAATTCTTCTGTTATTCCATTCTTTATTATTCTATTGGAATAACCTGTCTATGTGGATTACCGCATGCATGGTGAATGATCCTTCGTATTCATTCTTTATTAAATTGTGGAAATGATCTGTCTACGTGGATTACCGCATGATGGGTGAAAATCCATTTGCAGTTTCGTATATTCTATTATACTAGTCTGAGATATCATTTCTTTTGTACTCGTCATAAAATATCATTTTCTTTGGTATTTTTCTGTTACGAGTTACTATTCATGGGTTACTATTCACTCTTGTATTATTCACTCGGGTATTCGGGGTACTTTTTATGTCGAAGTACTATTCATGAGTTGTTATTCATGGGTTACTATTCACCCAAATTACTATTCACTCGAATATTATTCACTCGGGTATTCGGGACACTTTTCATGTCGGGGTACTATTCATGGGGTAATATTCCCGAAGTACTATTCACGGGGTACTATTTACCCAAAAAATATATTTCTTTTCTGTCCAAATTATTTTTGGTACATGAATATTATTCTTGAATTTTACTCTACAAAGCAGTTTCATGTTGACAACTTGTATGTTATTGATTTCTGGATAAATTAAATTATAAATCTTTAAAATTTATCCTTGAACTTATTTTATTGAATTATTATGTCATTGTCATCATCCTCATGCTTATATTGTGATTAAAGTCATCTTTGGCTTACGTGCATAGATGGACTTGGTATGATTATTACCAGGAATTATTCGGTATAATCAAGATCGTAATGTAACGAATGATATGGTAAATGTCCTCATTGGCCTGTAGTTTATTGATGGACAGTTGTTGGTATGATTATGACCAGGGATTATTCGGTATAATCATGACCATTGATGATTACATGAATATCCTTGGCCGTGGTGCAGGGATGATTCGATTTTATTTATTAAGCTGAGTCTTAGCAATAAAGTTGATGAAAAACTTTTTAAATCATAGAAGATAGTAGATTTTATGCTCTACTTGACTCTTCTAATGGATTACTTATTTCCGCTACAGTTGTTGATCTAAAACTTGTTGTCTATTGTATTCTATCAGTTGTTATATTGTTGAAGGCTAAGGATAATTTATTCTGCATTATCTTAGTCATAATATTTCTTACTGGGCTAGTTGAGCTCACCCTTTCTTTCACTGTTCTCTTCAGGAAATGAGAATATAGCTAGGACGAGTCAGAGAACGGATTGACGGTCCAGATGGTTGTTATAGTAGTCCTCACTATTCTATAAAATAGTGTGACAATAAATGTAATGAGGACTCTATTTGAGAGTGGATATTGTCTAGATGACAATATTATTATTGAAACTCTTATATTATGTTTTGTCGTATATTACACGACGTTTGTATAATTAAGTATGTATTTGTATTCTGTACCATATATTTGGCGACTCAAGATGGGTGATGTATACCTGTTTTGGGGGCGTCACAAATGCCGTGAGTGAGTCAACCTCATACACCCCTGCCACTCTCATAGGGGCTTGCCTATCATTAGGACATTGGTAATTGTTGGCAGCCATTGTTTCCACCAAGTCATATCCTTCTGCATGATGTTTTGACATGATGGCCCCACCAGATGCGGCATCTATACTCGAACGAGTAGACCCAGATAAACCAAAAGGTCTGAATGGGAAGCCATTCTGGCAATCCATGGTGGGGGCATCTTCGCAGTAAATCCTTGAATCGCTCCCACAAGTCGTACAAAGACTCGGATTCAAATTGGACGAAGGATGTAATGTCATGTTTGAGCCTGGCTATTTTTGCGGGTGGAAAGAACTTCGCCACGAACTTTTGAGCCAAGTCAGCCTATGTGGTGATAGATCCTATAAAAAGTGAATGCAACCAACTCTTAGACTTGTCCCACAAAGTGAATGGGAAAAGTCAAAGTCTAATAGCATCGTCAGACACTCTGTTGCATTTAAATGTATCGCAAATTTCCAAGAAATTGATCAAATGATCATTCGAGTCATCATTTGGCAATCCCTCGAACTGAACATTATTTTATAACATTTGAATGGTGCCCAGCTTGATCTTGAAGTTGTTATCTTGGATCGCAGGCCTGAGAATTCTCGCTTGTAAATCTACGATATGGGGCATGGCATACCTCCTTAAAGATTTTTGAATTTCAATGGCCATTATTGTAGGAGTAGGTATGTCCTGAGCTTTGTCTCTTCTCAGTCGTCTATACGTTCTGTCTACCTCGGGATCAAGAGGTATTATATTCCGAAACCCTTTGAGGTGGCATACACAGTTGAGACTACCTGAGAAGAAGATTAAACAGATATATCAGTTCAAATTAAGATCATATTGAATTAGTGTTAATATTGATAAACAAATACTACTAAGTCCTCGACAACGGTGCCAAAAACTTTTCGGTCATTTTCACGATCAATAAAACACGCGCAGGTATACGCAGTCAACAAGTAATATGATGCGAGGACAAAGTGTTAAAGCTAATCAAATACTAAAATTGGTTCAATACAGTTTTATCTAAACAAGTGATTGAAGAAGGTGTGTTAAAAACTATATGCTTAAAAATAGTAAAAATAAGAGATTGGGTTGCACAAAAAAGTCAAGCTAGGATCACAACTCCCCTAATGCGTCGCCTAATCTCTTAACTCTCCACATTACAAACAAATCATAGGAATGGCCAACTGAGAACAGTAAATAAACAAAAGCCTCTTTCGACGGTCAAATGCACATCCCTAGCTAGATGAATCACAAAATTTTCTATGGCAAAAATAACTAGACTAGGGTCTTTAAGATTAATCTCAATGGCTACACAAGGCAAATTCTGATATGTATATCCTATTATGCAATTTATGCTCACATTCCCATAGCCATGATAATAACAAGTGTTCTTGTATTTTAAGGTTAGATATTATTATCTATTTTTCAATATCCATTAATACCTATATTAATTCCTCTATCAAGCAATCAACAAATAAGCAAGAAATACAACAACCCATTCCAAAATGATTCATTATAATAAATTGGAGAGAAAGTTAATTAAGCTAAACATTAGGTTACATTGTAATCCTAGAAATGTAATTAGTTCATAACAATGGGACTAATAAACATTTTCAATATGTTCAACATGCTCAGAAATACACAAATGAATGAAAGATTTGGATAAAGAAAACTCATTTTCTGAAGTTTTCTGGCTCCAAGTCTTTTCTTCTCCGTGTAAAGTCCGAGCTATGAAGGATGCAATGAACTTTTCTTCCTTGAAGACCAACTTCTTTCTCTTCTAAGCTAAAAAGCTTAAAGAACTACTCCTAAACTTGCTTCTATTGATGATGGAGGCTGCTTAATGATAATGAATAAGTTTCGTTAGCTTTTTAGGTCATTAAGACCTAATTTCTACCTGGGCACCAGAGTTGTTAAGCCTTGGAGCAGCTACTGCTGCAGTCGTGTCGACAAAAAAGACGAAAAGGTGGTACTGACTGATGCCGGTTTATAAAGGGCTGGGGTCTTTGCTGGCGGTGAGATGATGTCACACGATTAGTAGGGTGGGGGTGTCAGAAAGTAGTGCGAATTTAAGCTACATTTAACGCTGGTATGGAAAAATGACATTTTTGCCCCTGTAAAGCTTGAAATGACCTAATAAGCCCTGCAACATAAAGATTAAGCAAAATAATAACAAAGTAATATAAAAGCTATATAAATAACGAAGAACAAGCAACTTCTTAAGAAATAAAGGATCCAATTCGCGGGTATAAATCCCACTCATCAGAGATACACTCCATGAATCAACAACATGAGACATCTCTTGGAGTTTGTCATGCTAAGCCCCTTTAGCATTGAATGAAAATACATTCCTTGGGTCAATCCAACTATCCCTTTAAATCTATCAATATTGATCTTTATCCCCAAAATATAGGATGCTCTTCCCAAATCATTCATGGAGGAATGTTTAGACAACTTTATCTTTTATTGATTGTAGCACTTGTATGTTATTCCTTATCTGTAGTACATCAACATATAGTAATAGGAATGTCACAGCGCTCCCACTGACCCTTTTGTACACACTAGGTTCATTCTCATTCTTGATAAAAATCAAACTCTTTTGATTGTCTCATCAAAACGAATGTTCCATCTTTGAGAAGATTACTTCAATTAATAATTGAATTGTTACAGCTTATATATATGATTTGCTTAAACCATTGAAACAAATCCATCTGGTTGTATCATATAGACATTCTCCTCTAATATATTTGTTAAGAAAAGGCGTCTCCACGTCTATTTGCCAGATTTAGTAATAATAAACTACAATCAAAAGTAAAATCCAAATGGACTTGAGCATTACTACTAGTAATATAGTTTTATCACAATCAACTCCTTGACTTTAATTAAAATGTTTTTCAAACCAATCTGACCTTATAGGTCTCCACCTTGCCATTTGCTCCAAAGATCCATCTTTGACTTTCATGGTCATCTACCATTTCTCTGAGTGTCTACAATTCTTAGCCTTATCATTTGTAATTGGATCATCATCCTCTATGATGCGTACCTCAACATCATCATCTATGATGAATTCATACCTCCCAGGTATCTTCAGTACTTTTCCAGATTTACGATTCAGTTGTGGTACAATAGGTTTATCTACAGGTTCCTCTTTTTGACTTATAGTGCTTTATGGTTGTCGATGTCGGGATTTTTATTTGTCCATTTCTGTTCTTGTCTTTTGGTGTTCTCATTTTAGATGAGATTTGTTTAAAAAAACAAGTTTGAAAAGGTCCGACATGTATATGTCGACGATTTGACTATGAGAGTCACCAGTTGGTTATTTTTAAATGTTGCACCAACTCAACTGAGAAAAGGTTTGCACAAAGACCTAGTGATGTGACACTGTTTAACTGGTCTAAGAAACCAAAATTCATTAGGGTTCGGGGGCTTGATTAAGCATAGTGAAGGTGTTAAGCACCCCCTAACTTCTGTAATGACATGGTTACCGCCACTTTTCATTAAACTTTTATCTATATATATGTGTGTGTGTGTATGTGTGTGTGTGTGTGTCTGTGAGTTAGGTCTATGTGCATTTGTTTGGAAGTAGTGATATGCCTCGTTTGCACCTATATATAAAGGGTTTGACTTTTGTATAAAAGTTTAATTAAAAGAAGATATAGCAGTGATGTTTTGTAAAACAGGTTTTTCAAACCCTTATGGTCAATAGTAATTGAGACCTTTGATACTTCCATTTTATTTTGTGTTCGGCTTGACTGCTTTTATTTTTGAGATGCGAGGCATCTTCGAGAAAATAAGATACATAGAAGTGTCGAACTCCTTGTGGGCATTGGAGCCATCTAAGGATATTCAGACACCATAGATAATTTATGAGCTGGATGCAGCTAAAAATGTCCATCATGGGAACCGAATCTTGTTTCAGAGACTGAATTTGTGATCACATGATTCCTAGACTCACATGAAAAAGCAATATATACAAAATTTAGAAAAAGGACAAGATTTGAGTAAATCTAAATCATTCCATCTTCAACGGTTCTAGTTTAGTCACCATGAACCGGTTAAAGTGAGAAATAGCCAGATTTGGGCAAATCTAGTTCACAGGCTGCAAGATTAAATATCTACATTATGAAAGTGAATAAAGCAGATATTTATATAAAAGCAGTATATATATATATAACTAGGATCAGGTCTGGGAGTCCGGACCTGATTAAAATGCGGACAAATTTTTTTTTTTTTTTTTTTTTTTGGAGAACAACTAAAAAAAATTAAAAATTATGGAACTGAAATTTTTCCATAATATAATGTTTTGGGCGTGATTTGGATACCTATACCAAATAATGTATGTACAGTCTTCACAGACTGTACAGACATGTTTTGATATATGTATCCAAATCACACCCAAAACACTGTATTATGTAAAAATTCAAGTTCCATAATATTTTTTTTAGTTGTTTTAAAAAAAAGCAAAAAAAAAAAGAAAGTCCGGATTTTGTTAAAATGCGAGAGTCTAGACCTGATCCGGACTAAATATATATATATATATATATATATATATATATATATATATACACACAGCGGATCAGGTCTGGACTCCCAGACCTGATCAAATCCGGACCCTTTTTTTGTTTTTTGCTTTTTTTTAAAACAACTAATTTTTTTTTAATATTTTATGAAACTGGAATTTTTTCGTAATACAATGTTTTGGACGTGATTTGGATACTTATACCGAAAAATGTATGTACAATCTGCACAGACTGTAAATACATGTTTTGTTATACGTATCCAAATCACATCCAAAACACTGTATTATATAAAAATTCCAGTTCCATAAAATATTAAAAAAAAATAGTTGTTTTAAAAATAAAAGTCCGTATTTTAAGAAAGTTCGGGAGTCCTGGGATAGAAGCAGGACTATATATATATATATATTTATATATATATATATATATATATATGTATGTATATATATATATATATATATATATAAGCAGTAAACGCTCCAGAATTATTATCCCAGGTCATTCAAGTTCGAGCTCGTCATTATATATATAAGTATAATATATATATATATATATAAGTAATAAAAAACCACGGATCGACGATCCGATCATACCCACACCAACGCGACTCTCAACGTTAGTAGATATAAATATATAGAAGTAATAGAAAGCTTAAAAATCTGAAATATCTTATAGTGGGCTGCCAAGAAGACTTCAGATATCTTTAGAAGCCTGAAAACTCGGTTTCCACCGGTTAAATTTCAGTATGTAGCAAAACACGAGCTTACAAGTGTTTAGAAAGAAGAATCACTCAGTTTAGAGCACTCTAAAAGTGTTTGCAGACTGAAATGGACAGAGTTTTCTCTCCTTTTCTTCTTTTTTTTAAATAAGCTGCAAAGAGCTCATATTTATGGACCAGGGAGCCGTGGGTCAACCCGCGGTAGCCGCGGGTCTACCTGCGGCTGCCCGGGTTACCCCGGGGTGTACGGGTCCCGTCATCTCGAAGTACATGCACTTGGGCAACGCACTGTATGCTCGAACCTTCATAACTTTCAATCTGGGCATCGGATAAAGGCGTGTTGTACCTTTTTCGAAATGCTATTGTCGAGAGCTACACAATGATATGGGATTAGAGGTTGTAGGAAGCCGGGAAGATAAGTCCATGAATAGATCTCCCAGTCTTCAAATTCTATCTGGTGTACTTACTTGTGTAGTAGTCACTCGGGATTTGAGCTATGGTTCTTGTGGGATACCTTATATGCTGTGTGGATTGAAATGTGTTGAGCCGATGTGAATGTGGTATTGAGGTGGAAAAATGATGATTTTGTCCCTCACCGGGGTTATATCCAGCTTTGGCACAGATGTAGCAGTCGTTGCTCAGTGTTATCTCTGAGATTGGGCTGTTGTGGATGTTGAATGTCCTTAGGGTTATCTCTGAGGTGTGCTTGACCTCCTGGGGTTGTCTCCATGGTTAGAACTGAGTGTTCTGGGGTTATCTCCAAAACTAGAACTGCATCCCTCGGGGTTATCTCTGAGGTTGGAACTGAATCTCTCGGGGTTGTCTCCGGGATTGAAACTAACATGACTTCTAAGGTTATCTCTGGAACGGGAACTGCATCCCTCGGGGTTATCTCCGAGGTTGGAATTGAATATCCCGGGGTTATCTCCAAGATTGAACTGATTTAACTTCCAGGGTTATCTCTGGAAGTCAATTTTTGTGACAACCCGAGAATTTGGACAATTTATTAAAATCTTAAAAGATTGAATAAAGGTTAAATAATAGATCTAGACAGAAAATAAGTGTATGGATTTGACATTTTTGGGAAGGAATTTTGTTAATTTAAAAATTTTTGGTGATGACTTACAGTGTTAAGTGTATAAGTGTATATGTTCTGTGTGTATGGTCATATATGTGTACAGTTTGTGGTTAAGGGCAAGGGTTGATCAGATAACCTATATTAGTGAAAAAACCCTAATATTATGTTATGAACATCGACGTTCAAATAAAAAACCATAACGATTGATAAGAAACCCTAATACCGGCTCTAGAAACCCTAATTTCAGTTCCGGGGAATCCGAAACCCTAATTCGGAGTATTAAAACCGTAATTTGGGAACTCAAAGATTAAATTTAAAGGCTTAAGTGTTTATGATTATAAATCTAATTAGGGAAAACCGTAATTAATTAATAAGAAAACCCTAATTTCTAAATTAAAAACCCTAATGTACATTTAGGGAAAACTTAATTATTAATTTAACGATTTAATATTAATTAGGAAACATTAATCCTAATTAGCGAACCTTAATGTGATTAGTAAACTTTAATATATTAGAAAACCCTAATTATAATTTAGAAAGATTAATTTCCTATTTTAAAACCTAATTAGAAATCCTAAAAATTTAAGTTTTTTTAAACCCTAAGAGTCAAACCTTAAGGGTTGCACAAGTTACTAATTTTCCATTAAAAATGTGAGCAAATGACCAAATTACCCTTTTTGTAATTCTTTAATTGTTTGGAGAAAGAATATTGCCATAAATTGGTTTTTTACCAACCCTAGCTATCCCATGTGACATAAATCAATACATATCAGTAGCTATATCATACCAATACATTGAATCTTAGATTAAAAAGCATAAATGTAAGTTAATTTACTCACTTTACTTTTTAAACCTATCCAAGCCATTCTCTGTGACGCCCCCAAAATAGGTATACATCACCCATCATGAGTCGCCAAATACATGGTAAAAAATTCAAATACAACTTAATTATACAACAGTCGTGTAAAATACGACAGAACATAATCTAAGAGTTTTATTAAGAATATTGTCATCTAGACGATATCCACACTCAATGGAGTCTTCATTACATTTATTGTCACACAATTTAACAGAATAGTGAGGACTACTAATACTATCATCTGGACCGTCACTCCGTTCCCCGACTAGTCCCGGCTACGTTCTCGTTTCCTGAAGAGAATAGTGAAAGAAAGGGTGAGCTCAACTAGCCCAGTAAGAAATATTATGACTAAGATAATGCAGAATAAATTATCATTAGTCTTCAAAAATGTTAAACTGATAAAATATAATAGACATCAAGTTTAACTATAGCGGAATAAGCAATCCATTAGAAGAGTCAAGTAGAGCATGATATCTATTATCTTCTATGATTTAAAATGTTTTCATCAATGTTTATCGCTGAGACTTAGATTAATAAATAATCCACATCATCGAGTCATCCTGCACTACGGGCCAAGGATATTCATTAAATCATCAATGGTCATAACTATACTGAATAATCTCTGGTCATAATCATACCAAAAATTGTCCATCAATGCACTACAGGCTACTGAGGACTTTTACCACATCATTTATAATATTATAGGTCATGATTATACCGAATAATCCCTGGTCATAATCATACCAAGTCCATCTATGCACGTAAGCTAAAGATGACTTTCATCACAATATAAGCATGAAGATGATGACAATGACATAATAATTCAATAAAACAAGTTCAAAAATAAATTTTAAAGATTTATAAGTTAATTTATCTTGAAATAAATTACGTCCAAATTGTCAACATGATACTGCTTTGTGGAGTAAAATTCAAGAATGCTCAGAAGAATATTTCCATGAAAAGATATCAGATGAAGCGCAAATATCCAGGATATTCTACTAATTTAATAGAGTATAAAAGCTAAAACTTTAACCAAATGAGTATCATAGAATATATGAAACTGCAAATAGATTTTCACCCGCCATGCAGTAATCCACGTAAACAGGTCATTTCCACAATTTAATAAGGAATGAATACGAAGGATCATTCACCATGCATGTGATAATCCACATAGACAGGTTATTCCAATAGAATAATAAAGAATGGAACCAGGTCTAGCGTAATCCACACAGACAAGATATTCCAACAGAATAATAAAGAATGGAATAACAAAAGAATTCACCATGCATGCGATAGACCGCACAGACAGGTTATTCCAACAGAATAATAAAGAATGGAACCAAGTCTAGCGTAATCCGCACAGACAGGATATTCTAACAGAATAATAAAGAATGGAATAACAAAGAATTCACTATGCATGCGATAGACCGCACAGACAGGTTATTCCAATAGAATAATAAAGAATGGAACCAGGTCTAGCGTAATCCGCACAGACAGGATATTCCAACAGAATAATAAAGAATGGAATAATAGAAGAATTTCACCATGTATGCGGTACTTCGAATAGACATGTTATTCCAACATAATAATAAAGAATGGAATAACAGAAGCACTCTTCATGAATATGAAAGAAATAATATCCCTTACCTTAGAATAAAGCTGGATAATGGAATAGAGAGGTAGCAGACTTCTCTTCTTCTTTCTCTCTATAATTTCTCTCTATAATAATTGCTCTATAGCTTTAGTGAATTGGTGAGAAATGAAGGAAGAATGAGCTTCTATTTATAGAAAAATATAGTTTCGATAATTGCACGTTTTGGGGCTCGAAATATTACAGTACAATACCTTTAACTTTTCTTTCATTTTTAATTTAGTCCTGCAAGTATTATCAAACTTGCACCACCTCCCCTAATAGTAAATAATGTGAATCAATAGTTCAATCATGTGAATCAATAGCTATAATCATGTGAAAATACGAATTACAGTATAGTACATCCATCTATACCTCCATCTTTAACTTAGTCATGCAAGTATTATCAATCTTGCACCAACTCCCCTAATAGTACATAAATGTGAATCAATAGTACACACATGTGAACAAATATTTATAATCATGTGAATTAATAGCAATTAATTCCTCATTTATCAGGTTACTTACCCGACTGGTCAGTATAACTTCCAGACATCAATTAATATCGAAATAAATGTCGATATTCACTAATACTAATAATTCCAACACAATGGAACTATCAATTTCATCTTTAATCAACACGAACATATTCATCATTAATATTATAACTCACAATATTTAACAACTAGGTCGTTCCCAGGAAAGAGGGGGCTTTCGAATAAGGATTTCTCCTTATTGGCGTGCAATTAGATGACCAAACCTCTCCTAGACAGAACTTTTAGACATTGTAAATATTGTAATTTAATAATATTAATAACTTTGTCGTCTCTATTATTGATTTAATAATATATCATATATTGCAGATGATACTGTGACAATAATCGAATCAATAATATGAGATATGATGCAACAATTACTGTAGCAATAATTGAGTATAACTGAGCGACTTCTCACGTAAGCATCAATAATCAATATCGTGTGCTACTATGCAACCACGCGTATTACTGTACTTTTACTACCAGGTAGTTCAACAATTTATTGGTAAAACTTCCATCGTTATTTTTATAAAAAGATAATTATGTCATTTTCTAATTACGACAATACTTCTGTTGTGGGGTCCACAAATGATTGTGCCGTCGTACGAATATTCCCCGACCAATCGAATATTATATAACCACTTACTTACTTTGCAAAATTTGTAAATATTACCCACAACTATAACATTATATCAAATCCACACCATAATATTCAAAAATATATTTCGAGAAAATTATTCTTTATTCATAAAAGTTGGGGTCTTACAACCTCCCCTTCTTATGAAATTTCGTCCTCGAAATTAGGGTACGTACCTGGTATATCGAAGAGGTGAGGATATCTTGACTTCATTTCAGATTCTAACTCCCAGGTCATTTCCTCAACATCGTGGTTTCTCCACAAAACTTTGACAATCTTGCACCAACTCCCCTAATAGTACATAAATGTGAATCAATAGTACACACATGTGAACAAATATTTATAATCATGTGAATTAATAGCAATTAATTCCTCATTTATCAGGTTAATTACCCGACTGGTCAGTATAACTGCCAGACATCAATTAATATCGAAATAAATGTCGATATTCACTAATACTAATAATTCCAACACAATGGAACTATCAATTTCATCTTTAATCAACACGAACATATTCATCATTAATATTATAACTCACAATATTTAACAACTAGGTCATTCCCAGGAAAGAGGGGGCTTTCGAATAAGGATTTCTCCTTATTGGCGCGCAATTAGATGACCAAACCTCTCCTAGACAGAACTTTTAGACATTGTAAATATTGCAATTTAATAATATTAATAACTTTGTCGTCTCTATTATTGATTTAATAATATATCATATAATGCAGATGATACTGTGACAATAATCGAATCAATAATATGAGATATGATGCAACAATTACTGTAGCAATAATTGAGTATAACTGAGCGACTTCTCACGTAAGCATCAATAATCAATATCGTGTGCTACTATGCAACCACATGTATTACTGTACTTTTACTACCAGGTAGTTCAACAGTTTAATGGTAAAACTTCCATCGTTATTTTTATAAAAAGATAATTATGTCATTTTCTAATTACGACAATACTTCCGTTGTGGGGTCCACCAATGATTGTCTTAGTCGCATCTGAATATTCCCCTGTTAAAATGAATATTCCCCACCAATCGAATTTTATATAACCACTTGCTTACTTTTGCAAAATTTGTAAATATTACCCACAACTATAACATTATATCAAATCCACCATAATATTCAAAAATATATTTGAAAAAATTATTCTTTATTCATAAAAGTTGGGGTCGTATAACCTCCCTTCTTATGAAATTTCATCCTCGAAATTAGGTGCGCGCACGGTATATCGAAGAGGTGAGGATATCTTGACTTCATTTCAGATTCTAACTCCCAGGTCATTTCCTCAACATCGTGGTTTCTCCACAAAACTTTGACTTGAGGTATAACTTTAGAGCGTAGAATAGGATCTTTCTTATCCAAGATTTTAACAGGTAACTCTTAATACGTTAAATCTTCTTCTATCTCGTCTGGTTCTAATTCAATAATGTGGTTCGGGTCTTTCACATATTTACGTAACATAGATATATGAAAAACGTTATGAACACGAGACATACTTGGCGGTAAAGGCGAGTCTATAGGCCCGCGATTCCTACTCGATCGAGGATTAAAAATGGGCCAATGAATCAAGGATTGAGCTTCCCTCTCTTTCCAAATCTTGTAACTCCTTTCCATGGAGCAACACGTAACAACACATGATCTCCAATATTGAATTCCACGTCTTTCCGATGAAGACCAGCATAACTCTTATGTCGATCTTGTGAGGTTTTTATACGTTGTCGGATCGTTTGAATCTTTTTCGTAGTCATACGTACCATATTTGGTCCCAACAACATTTCTTCACCCACCTCATCCCAGCATACTAGAGGACAAGACTTTCTTCCATACAACGCCTCAAATGGAGCCATGCCAATGCTTGCTTGATAACTATTGTTGTAAGAAAACTCCACCAATGGTAAGAACTTGTCCCAACTTCCCTTGAAGTCAAGGACACAGAGTCTTAATAAATCTTCAAGAGTTTGAATAGTCCTTTCCGACTGCCTATCCGTTTGAGGATGATATGCCGAACTAAATCGTAAATCCGTGCCCATAGCTTTTTACAAACTAACCTAAAATCTTGAAGTGAATCTTGGGTCTCAATCAAAAACTATTGATACTAGCATACCATGCAATCTTACGATCTCGTTTATGTACTTGTTAGCAAGACGTTCAAGTGTAAAAGTTTCTCGTATCGGTAAGAAATGAGCAGACTTGGTAAGTCTATCAATAATGACCCAAATCGCATCTATGCCTTGAGAAACCTTAGGAAGACCAGTAACGATATCAATGCTAATGTGCTCCCACTTCCATTCTTCAATTTCAAGTGGTTGCAATGGGCCTTTTGGCACTTGATGCTCTGCCTTGACTCGTTAACAAGTTAGACATCTTGAGATAAACCCCGCTATCTCTCTTCATATTGCTCTACCAAAACGTATGTTGAAGATCATGATACATTTTGGTACTCCCAGGATGGATTACAAATGGTGTGTTGTACCCCTCCATCATGATTTTATACTTCAAGTCAAAATTGTTAGGAACACAAAGTCTAGAGTTGGCTCAAAGTATTCCTTCTTCATCGATTCTTGCTTCCAGAATAGCACTTTCTTGCATTTTCTTCTTCATACGCATCAGATCCAGGTCTGTAGTTTGAGCAGCTTTAACTTTATCGATTAAAGTCGATTCCACTCGTATATTCGCCATCATCATATGGGTCCCTGGAGTCTTTAACTCTATTTCCATCCTTTCTAAGTCATACAAAATGGGTCTTTGCGTTGACAATATTTCACTCGTACCCGCATATGATCTTCTACTCAATGCGTCAGCTACTACGTTCGCTTTTCCAGGATGGTATTGGATGGTATGATCGATCATAATCTTTCAATAGCTCAAGCCATCGTCGTTGCCGCATGTTGAGTTCCTTTTGAGTGAAGAAATATTTGAGGCTTTTATGATCCGTATAGATCTCAACCTTCTCTCCATACAGGTAATACCTCTAAATCTTAAGCGCAAAAACGACTGCTGCCAACTCTAGATCATGAGTAGGAGAATTCCTCTCATATTCTTTGAGTTGTCGAGAGGCATAGGCTATGACTTTCCCATGTTGCAAGAGAACACATCCTAACCCTTTGCCTGAAGCATCAGTGTAGATGACAAATCCCTCTGAGCCTGATGGTATTGTCAGAACAGGTGCTGAAATGAGTCTCCTCTTGAGTTCTTGAAAACTCTTTTCACATTCCTCGCTCCAACCGAATTTTGTATCTTTTTGAGTCAACTGAGTTAATGGAGTAGCGATTCGAGAAAACCCTTCTATGAAACTCCGATAATAACCAATTAAGCCGAGAAAGCTACGTACTTCGGTCACTGACTTAGGTTGCTCCCAGCTTTGAATTGCTTCAATCTTTGTTGGGTCAACAGATATTCCATGATTTGATATCATGTGCCCAAGGAATGCAACTTCCTAAAGCCAGAACTCGCATTTCTTCAACTTAGCATAAAGCTTGTTTTCACGAAGCTTTTGGAGTATTAGCCTCAAGTGTTGCTCACGGTCTTCGCGGGTTTTGGAGTATATGAGGATGTCATCAATAAATACGACCACAAAGTGATCCAAATATTTCTTGAATACTCGGTTCATCATATCCATGAAGGCAACAAGAGCATTAGTTAATCCAAAAGACATAACTAGGAATTCATAATGCCCGTACCGAGTTTTGAAAGCAGTCTTTAGAATGTCATCAGTTTTAATCTTCAACTGATGATATCCGGAATGAAGATCAATCTTTGAAAAGAATTTGGCTCCTTGCAATTGATCAAATAGGTCATCAATGTGAGGCAATGGGTACCTATTTTTGATGGTGATATGATTCAACTCCCGATAATCAATACAAAGTCACATACTTCCATCTTTCTTCTTTACGAATAGAACAGGAGCACCCCAAAGAGACGTACTAGGACGAATTAAACCGATGTCTAACAATTTCTGTAGTTGGGTTTTTAACTCCTGAAGTTCAATAGGAGCCATTCGATATGGGACTTTGGAAATGGGTTTTGTACCGGATTCAAGGTCGATACAAAATTTAATTTCACGCTCTGGAGGTAGGCCAGGAAGTTCTTCACGGAATACATCAGGAAATTTATTAACAATAGAAATATCATTCAAATCTGACGTATCTTTATTTAACTCCGTGACATGGGCTAAGAAAGCTTGACATCTATTTTTCAATAAACGAATAGCTTTATGAGTTGATATGACAGTGATTGATTTTAGTGGTTTAGTTGCTTGAATTAACATAATAGGTTGGTTAGGTATATGAAAGCTAACAACCTTACGAAAATAATGGATTTTAGCATGATGAGTAGTTAACCAATCAATCCCTAAAATCACATCAAATGCAAGTATTTTCAAGGAAATAAGATCGATAGGTAACGTGCGGTTACCGATTTGAATCAAACAAGACTTATAAACCATGGATGTAATGAAGGTTTCTCCCAACGGAGTTTCAACAGATAAGTCAAAGTCTAATTTCTCCGAGTCAAATTTAAGCGTTGGCGCAAGTAGGAGAAATAAAGGAATGGGTAGAACCGGTATCAAATAAAGTATAAACTTCGCTAGAGTTTATGATTAGCTTACCGTGATCACCTCCTTGATTCCTCGCTTTTGGGAGGTTACGACAAACGCACTCCTTGAACTACCAGGTTTGTCTTATCAGGACACCCTTTGATGCCTCCATCCCGGTGGACTTGACTTTGGTGCACGACAAAATCGGGCTAGGTGACCTTCTTTTCCACAATTATAACACGCTTTGGTACGCATCGATGCGGTTTGGACTTATGTGTCCTTCCCTCCACATTTGTAACATCGACCGGTGGTCATTCTCCTTCCTTAACAACAAGTCTTTGGTCTTTGACGTCTTTCCATCCTTGTTGAATCTCCTCTTCTTGAAATGTCCACTCTAATTGTCATGGCCATGATTACCACCAAAGTGATTATCATTTCTGGCATGTTGATTCCTCCACGTTTGTTGTCCTTTGCTTCGATGATCGCTACCATCGATATTATCGACTTGTCAATTTGCTCTCTCTTGGTTGGGTTGACTCATTATCGCGCTCCAATAACTGAGCCCTATTCACAACATCTAAATACAAACACAGTTTGTGAGAAATTAGGTATTGACGTATCTCGGGTTTCAAACCTCTTAGAAACATCCGCGTCATTCTCTCCTCATTAATAACCAAGTTGGACGCAAATCGAGACAACTCGGTAAACTTAGCTTCGTACTGCACCATGGTCATATTGTTTTGCTCAAGCTTGATGCACTCTACCTCCTTCATGTGACGAATACTTTTAGGAAAGTAGTTGTCGTTGAACAGTTCTTGGAACTTCTCCCAAGACATCTTCAGTGTGGTAGGTTGAGTACGCTTTACAGATTTCCACCAGTAATTTGCCTCTTCTCGCAACATGAAGGTGGCAAAGGGAACCTTTTGCTCCTCAGAGCATCCCAAGACATCAAATATCTTGTTGATCTGCTTTATCCACATCTCTGCCTTAAGTTCTTTTGGCTCTCCAAAAAACTCCAGTGGTCCCAGTTCCTTGAACTGCTTAGCGGTGACAGTCCGAGAGTTGTCAGTGTTTCCACCTGCTTTTTGGACAGGAGCCGCTTTCGCCTGATGTTATATGAATTGCATAAAGCCTCTGAACATCCCATCGTTCACCATTTCACCGGTGTTATTGTTTTCATGAGGATTATTGTCTTCCTGTTGCACATTATCCTGGGCATTAATCTGTGGTGACTCAACGGTCTCATGTGCTTCATTGTTTATCTCAACATTTTCGGATGCTATTTTCAAATACTGCCACAAAACAAGGGTTAATTAACATATCACATATTATCCCTATACTTTGACCAACTAATTAAATACCAAATAAACTTAGGTAGGTCATACTAGCGAAGGAATTCCCCGTCTCTGCCCTCCTAGTTCTTGTCTCACATCTCAACCAGGGATCATATCCCTAAGCTTTGATACCAACAGTGACGCCCCGAAAATAGGTATACATCACAAATCTTGATTCGCCAAATACATGGTACAAAAATTCAAATACAACTTAATTATACAACAGTCGTGTAAAATAGAACAAAACATAATCTAAGAGTTTTAATAAGAATATTGTCATCTAGACAATATCCACACTCAATGGAGTCCTCATCACATTTATTGTCACACTATTTAATAAAATAGTGAGAACTACTAATGCTATCATCCGGATCAGTCACTCGTTCCTCGACTAGTCTTGCTACGTTCTCATTTCCTGAAGAGAACAGTGAAAGAAAGGGTGAGCCCAACTAGCCCGAAGAAATATTATGACTAAGATAATGCGAGAATAAATTATCATTAGTCTTCAAAAATGTTAAACTGATAAAATACAATAGACATCAAGTTTAAGCTGCAGTGAATAAGCAATCCATTAGAAGAGTCAAGTAGAGCATGATATCTACTATCTTCTATAATTTAAAATGATTTCATCAATTTTTATCGCTAGACTCAAACAATAAATAAACCACATCATCGAGTCATCCACACTTTTCTGAGCCAAGGATATTCATTAAATCATCAATGGTCATGACTAAACCGAATAATTCATGGTCATAATCATACCAAAAGCGTCCATCAATGATGCCTGCAGACTCGAGGACTTTTACCATATCATTTATAACATTACAGTCATGATTATACCGAATAATCCCTGGTCATAATCATACCAAGTCCATCTATGCACGTAAGCTAAAGATGACTTTCATCACAATATAAGCATAAGGATGATAACAATGACATAATAATTCAATAAAACAAGTTCAAGAATAAATTTTAAAGATTTAAAAGTTAATTTATCATGAAATCAATTACGTCCAAATTGTCAACATAATACTGCTTTGTGGAGTAAAATTCAAGAATGCTCCGAAGAATATTTCCAAGAAAAGATACCGGATGAAGGACAAATATTCAGGATATTCTACTAATTTCATGGAGTACAGAAGCCAAAACTTTAACCAACTGAGTATAATAGAATATATGAAACTGCAAATGGATTTTCGGCCGTCATGCAGTAATCCACGTTGACAGATCATTTCCATAATTTAATAAGGAATGAAAATGAAGGATCATTCACCATACATGTGATAATCCACATAGACAGTTTATTCCAACAAAATAATAAAGAATGGAACCAGGTCATGCGTAATCCGCACAGACAGGTATTCTAACAGAATAATAAAGAATGGAATAACAGAAGAATTCACCATGCATGCGATAGACAGCACAGACAGGTTATTCCAACAGAATAATATAGAATGGAACCAAGTCTAGCGTAATCAGCACAGACAGGATATTCTAACAGAATAATAAAGAATGGAATAATAAAGAATTAACCATGCATGCGATAAACCGCACAGACAGGTTATCTCAACAGAATAATAAAGAATGGAATCACGTCTAGCGTAATCCGCACAGACAGGATATTCAAACAGAATAATAAATAATAGAATAATAGAAGAATTTCACCATGTATGCGGTACTTCGCATAGACAGGTTATTCCAACATAATAATAAAGAATGGAATAACAGAAGCTCTCTTCATGAATACGAAAGAAATAAAACCCCTTACCTTAGAATAAAGCTGGATACTGGAATAGAGAGGTAGCAGACTTCTCTTCTTCTTTCTCTCTATAATTTCTCTCTATAATAATTGTTCTATAGATTTAGTGAATTAGTGAGAAATGAAGGAAGAATGAGCTTCTATTTATAGAAAAATATAGTTTCGATAATTGCATGTTCTGGGGCTCGAAATATTAGAGTACAATACATTCAACTTTTCTTTCATTTTTAATTTAGTCCTACAAGTATTATCAAACTTGTACCACCTCCCCTAATAGTAAATAATGTGAATCAATAGTTCAATCATGTGAATCAATAGCTATAATCATGTGAAAATACGAATTACTGTATAGTACCTCCATCTATACCTCCATCTTTAACTTAGCCATGCAAGTATTATCAATCTTGTACCAACTCCCCTAATAGTACATGAATGTGAATCAATAGTACACACATGTGAACAAATAGTTATAATCATGTGAATTAATAGCAATTAATTCCTCATTTATCCGGTTAATTACCCGACTGGTCAGTATAACTTCCAGATATCAATTAATATCAAAATAAATGTCGATATCCACTAACACTAATAATTCCAACAAAATGGAACTATCAATTTCATCTTTAATCAACACGAACTTATTCATCATAAATATTATAACTCACAATATTTAACAACCAGGTCGTTCCCAAGAAAGAAGGGGCTTTCCGATAAGGATTTCTCCTTATTGGCGCGCAATTAGATGACCAAACTTCTCATTGACAGAACTTCTAGACATTGTAAATATTGGAATTTAATAATATGAATAACTTTTTCCTCTCAATTATTGATTTAATAATATATCATATAATGCAGATGATCTTGTGTGACAATAATCGAATCGATAATATGAGAGATACGACGCAAGCAATTCTTTGTGTGTAATAATTGAGTATAACTAAGTGACTTCTCACGTAAGCATCAATAATCAATCTTGGTGTGCTCTTATGCAACCACGCATATTCTTGTACTTTTACTACTAGCGTAGTTCAACGGTTTAACGGTAAAACTTCCGTAGATTATTTTTATAAAAGATAATTATGTCATTTTCTAATTACGACAATACTTCCATTGTAGGGTCCACTAATGATTGTGCCGTCGTCATTGAATATTCCCTGTTAAAACGAATATTCCTCGAACAATCAAATATTATATAACCACTTGCTTACTTTGAAAAATTTGTAAATATTACCCACAACTATAACATTATATCAAATCCACACCATAATATTGAAAAATATATTTCGAGAAAATTATTTTTTATTCATAAAAGTTGGGGTCTTACATTCTCTCTCTAATATTTTGGATATGAGAATGAAAGTCAGTGAGAAAAAAAGCCATGCTCAGCTCTTAGCCTTCCATAAACAGATTCAAGGATCAGATTCAAAGGATCAAAGCCTAAATTTTGTAAATCATGTGATTTGATGTTAGATGTTGTTGTTTGTTGTTTTAAGTTATGTATAAGGATGTTATTGAGTGATCTGGGTTGCTATATCATAGATCCATAACATCTAGGTGCATGAAAATAAAGTTTTCAAAACTGATTATGAACCCTAAAATATGGCCTGACAGCCATATGTTAGGGCCCATAGATCTTTACCTGTTAGTTGTTTGTTGTGTTTTAAGTTATAGACTTGTAGTATGTTGTATGGGCTTTAATCTGGAACTTGAATCAAGATTAGATCATGTTTATATCTCAAGTTATTGATGGTCAAAGTCGGTTGACCGTCTATGACCAAGTAAATCTGGGTAACCCAGATTACCCAAAAAAGTTTGACAGTCATTTTTAAGGCCTTTGATCTTGTTGATAATTGATAGTTAGTCTATGTTGTTGTTTTGATGTTGTAGTCTGACATAAGTACTACATAATCATGCCTCTAGAACCCCCAGATCATACACTGAATCAAAGTTATGAAGGGTTAAAGTAAGCTAGACCGACTGCTTATGAAGATTTCTGGAAAACCGAGAAAAATTCAAGAGCCATTTTTCTGACAAGGTTTGACCAGCTTTGATCTATCATGTGTGATGTTATTAGATTGATTTAGTGATATGTTATTTTACCCTGACATGAGGACTTCACTATTGAACCTTTAAATTACACAAAGCAGGCCCCAGACTCGAGATATAAGGATCCAAAGTAAGTACCAAGCAACTGTTCTTCATTTCTAGAAAACTCAAAAATGAAGAACAGCTCTGACAGGTTTTTGGAGAGCTTAAATCTCTCTGTTGTTATGTTGTTTAGCTATGAATCTAAATTAAAAACCTTAATGTACAATTAGAGAAAACTTAATTATTAATTTAATGATTTAATGTTAATTAGGAAACATTAATCCTAATTAGCGAACCTTAATGTGATTAGTAAACTTTAATACAATTAGGAAACCCTAATTATAATTTAGAAAGCTTAATTTTCTATTTTAAAACCTAATTAGAAATCCTAAAAATTTTAAATTTTTTTAAACCCTTCGGGTTAAACCCTAAGGGTCAAACCTTAAGGGTTGCACAAGTTACTAACTTTCCATTAAAAATGTGAGCAAATGACCAAATTGCCCTTTTTGTAATTTTTTAATTGTTTGGAGTAAGAATCTTGCCATAAATTGGTTGTTCACCAACCCTAGCTATCCCATGTGACATAAATCAATACATATCAGCAGCTATATCAGCCCAATACATTGAATCTTAGATTAAAAAGCATAAAGGAAAGTAAAGTTACACACTTTACTTTTCATACCTATCCAAGCCATTCTCACTCTAAGATTTCAGATATGAGAATGAATGTGACACCCCCAAAATAGGTCCGCACGACCCATTCTGAGTCGCCAGATAGCACACTATAAAAATCATTAACAAACTTCATTTATTCAACTATTGAAGCGTCAGTATGAGAATATCGACCACGCTTAAACTGTGAGTTTTAATACAAATGTATGTAACTCTCATGGTTCCTCGACCACAACCTTACAATGGTACTTCACATAAAAGTACAGTCAAAAACTGTTTTAGAAATTAAAATCTTTGGGAAGTGCTCAAGGAAACCTTCGTACATGGGAGGTCATGCGTCTAGGTTATGATAGATATCATATGTCCATAGAATTATTCTTGGTTGACCCAATAGACCCCAAAGAAAAACGAGAAGATTACTATCATGTTTTTTCCAATGGTGAGTCTTCTCTTGGCATATAACTATCTCCACTGTCTGTAATTGAAAATTATATTTCAACCAAACTCCAAGATCATATATGTAGTGCTCGTAGATATACTCAGCAAGTGGATGTGCACAACCTGATAAGTGGTATTTTTACCTACTTATTGAATACCAATTCATGCGAATGGTGCCCATCTCAAGTACATTTTATTGTGTTTTAGTTGCATTTCACAATATTTTGCATTGCATTTACTTAAAACTCCTTTTGGTGAATAAGTGCAGGAATCGGCTTAATTTTGGAGGAATTAGAAGGCACGTGGCTAATAGATGCGTGAAGGCGAGGCACAAATGAAGATGTGCATGGCATGAAGGTACAATAAATCATGGAGACCAAGCATGGAGCAAGAGATCAAGCATGAAAGAACAAATAGTTGCAGCAGCATGATAGAAGCCAAAAACCAAAACCGAACTTCAGAGTGCTGCAAGCCTTGCCTAGCACTACGAGAATACTTTGGGAGTATGCTGCCGCCATGAAAGTACCATTAGACAATGATACCCTCTTGCAAATTCTGTGCCATGAAAGAGAGGACAAGTCACGAGACGCGCGCGTGAGAGGTTGGGTACGGACAGGCAGACGATTCAGTAAGTCTCGCATTTGTAGCGAGACATATCTTCGGAGAGGTTTCATGACATACAATCTGCTGATCTACGTAATTTTGTTTTAATTTTAAATTTTAATTGAATGATTTGTAATTGGTTTTAAAGCGGTTCGATCGGTGTCGGTACATAGACTTGATATTTTGGAGCGTATTTTCATCATAGAAACTAGGGTTTACACCTTGGGAGGGATTCAACGTAGAAAGCGAAGCCAAAACGCGTCTACTTCTACAATTCTTCTTGGGATTCTCTGCCATTGTGGATTTCTATTATTATTTACTGGATTTCTATGAGGATTTAAACGTTGATCATTGGTTTTTATTTAGCGATTGGGTTTGATCGTTCTATCTTTCTTATTTTAATTGCTTGTTTATTGATCATGTTTAACATTGATCCCATAATGGCTTTTGGTTCAGTCATGAACTAAACTCCATTATGGGATTCTAACGGATTTTAATATGTAGTTTGGTTGCACGCTTAAATGCTAGGATTGTTTTGCATATCATATGGGATATTTATCATGATTGTTTTACATGTATGAATGCTTGATCACCATTCATCTCAGTATTTGTATGGAATTGACAATGAACATACAGGTATAGATTGTAGTCATGATAACATGCGAATATGGGGCTATTGTATATGGCTTGCGTATTTTGTGAACCAGATAGAGATATACTGTTTCACCGTGTGAGCTAGAATAAGGGCGTGAGCTTAAAATCAATATAATTGTAATTTCACATAGACATATAGTGATTTTGGTTGTATTGGTGATTACATGGAGTCTAACATCTGTAAATGCTGTGTAAGTAGGTTATAGTGCATTGAAAAATTGTTATAACTCTATTCGTGCTCTTGGCTATTTTCCTGTGATATGCGAGCACTTCTTGCATGATAGTGGCGATTAGATGAAATATTAAATTAAATTAGGGTCCCATTATTTCCAGATTATATTTATTCTATTTGTATTCTTATTTTTAGTTATTATTCATAATTAGTTTAATTCAACACTTTTAGTTATTAGTCTAAGCATATAAATTCAGTGAGTTAATTGATGCATGATAGTTTAAATTTAACAACTTTCTCTGTGGGATCAATACTCTACTTACTCTGTATTACTTGTTGACACATGTATGCTTGCATGAGTTAGAGCTCTTTTATTAGAACTATAAAAGAGGCAACAAGTTTTTCGCGCCGTTGCCGGGGAAAGGCATTAATTTAGATAATTATCATCAGTTTAAAGCTAAATTGTATGACTTAAACAATTCTAATTGTTTCTCATTTCTATTTTTGTTTTATTTGTAATTTCAGGTACTTGTAGATTTATATGCACACGAGATCTTCTAATTCCGAATTAACACCAGCATAGGAAAACATCAACGGGAGAGGTTGGAAAGCTAGTGTGCAAAGAAATTTACAAGCTCAGTTAGATGGAACTATACCGGATATGGCAGAAGAACAGAGAATTGAGCAAAGAGAAGAGCATTGAGCTCTAAGGGAATATTCCATGCCGAACATAAATGGATTACAGTCTAGCATAGTCAGACCGGCGATAGCAGCCAACACCTTTGAGATCAAACCGGGCACTATTCAAATGGTGCGAACTTCGATTCGGTTTAGGGTATCGCTTATAGATGATCTGAATGAACACCTATTGAGTTTTATCGAGATCTGCGACACATTCAGATACAACGGTGTGACAGAGGATGCCATCAGACTACGGCTATTCCCATTTTCATTGCGGGATAAGGCTAGAAGTTGGCTACATTCTTTGCCACCAGGGTCAATAACCACATGGGAGGACTTAGCACATAAATTCTGAGCCAAGTTCTTTCCAATAGCGAAGACTGCAAAGATGAGGACGGCTATCTCTCAGTTCGAGTAACAACAGGGCGAGTCCTTATATGAGGCATGGAAGCGTTACAAAGAGATGCTCATAAAATGTTCGCATCACGGTATGCCAGACTAGATGGTGATAAATTCCTTTTACAATGGGTTAGGATGGCAGTCGAGACCGATTGTGGATGCAGCCACAGGAGGGGCATTATGGGCAAAGAGTTATGACGAGGCCTATACGCTTATCGAGACTATGGCTATGAATGATTATCAGAATCCTACAGCTTGGATGCCACAGCCCAAGGTTGCAGATGTGTTGGAGGTTGATGCCATTACTCAGTTGTCAGCACAGATGGCAGCTATAGCTAAGAAGATAGATACTTTGGCAGAGAGCAAAGTGAAAACAGTTGCCTTCGTTTGTGAGATTTGTGCGGGGTCACACTCCACGGATCAATGTGCTATTATCATTTCGAGTCGATGACAAGATGTGAGCAATTACAGAAAAGATCAAGGTCAATTCCAGAACACATACCACCCCAACAACCGCAATCATCCGAACTTTAGTTGGTCAAATAACCATGGACAACAACAACATCAGTTTTAGCCGAACCAACAGTTTCAACCACAGTCATCTCAGCCACAATTTACACCAAAACCGCCGTTTCCACCGGGATTCTCTCAGCAACAACAACACCACACTCCAGCTGCACCACAGCCAGAAAAGAAATCAAAGATGGAGGAGATGATGTTGAAATACATGGCAAATACTGAAGTCATGATCAAAAGCCAAGCAGTGGCTATAAAGAATCTTGAGACTCGGATGGGGCAGATGGAGAGCATGCTTAACAATAGGCCCCAAGGTTCATTGCCAAGTAACACTGAGACAAATCCAAGAAGAGACGGGAAGGATCAGTGTCAAGCAATCACATTGAGATCAGGGAAAGATTTGACAAGTTCTGCAAGTCGCGCGCCCGCGCCCGATAATACTAAGGAAGCCGCGCGGCCGCGCGAGGCAGACCAGATGGCTGACAAGGAAGAAAATCTAGAAAATTCTAAGGCTCGGTAGGAAGAGAAAGACAAGGAAAATTCATAAAAGAAGGTCCAGAGTCTAGTACAACCAATGCACCCTCAAGTACCATATCTGCAGAGGTTAGTTAAGCAGAAGGAAGATAAACAGTTCAGTAAGTTCCTGGAGGTGTTCAAAAAGCTGCAGATCAACATACCATTCGCTGAGGCATTAGAACAAATGCCAAGCTATGCAAAGTTCATAAAAGGTATATTGTCAAGGAAGAGGAGATTATATGAGTTTGAAATGGTAGCCTTGACAGAGGAATGTAGTGTAGTGCTCCAACAGAAATTACCTCCAAAGCTGAAAGATCCGAGAAGCTTCACAATTTCATGCACCATTGGAAAGATGAACTTTAGTAAGTGTTTATGTGATCTGGGGGAAAGTATAAATTTGATGCCGTTGTCAGTGTTCAATCAATTGGGATTGTCGGCTCCAAGACCTACAAACATATCACTACAGCTAGCTGACAGATCCATCACGTATCCACGGGGAATTGTTGAAGATGTGTTGGTAAAGGTGGACAAGTTCATTTTTTCGGCTGACTTCATCATTCTAGATTATGAGGAGGACGAAAGCATACCAATAATACTGGGGAGACCATTCTTAGCCATAGGAAGAACTTCAATCGATGTGCAAAAGGGGGAGCTAACGATGCATGTACATGATCAAGAGGTCACATTTAATGTCTTTAAGGTGATAAAGTTCTCATCGGATGAAAAAGAATGCTTCTTGGTTAACTTGGTGGATTGGAGTCCAAAGGATGAAGTACAGAAACCGAAAAATTATGGACCGTTAACCTATGCAACGGGAAAAAGTTCAGAGTTGAAGGTAGAACCGTTGATGAAAGTTGAAGTCATTAAATTTTGGGGTTCAACGGACAGTAAGGAAGGCACCTCAATTCTTGATGTGACGTGAGATTCAGAGACAGTCAAGCTAATTGACTATAACTTAGCGCTGGATGGGAGGCAACCCATCATTTCTATCTCTATTAACTTTTAGTTATTCATTTTGGGTATTTTAGTTAGTTCTATAAAATTTAATTTTACTAGGATATTGGATTTTCATGCTTAAGTATGTAGCAAGAATTGCTTTGCGAATATTTGCAAGATGATTAGCACTATATGGCCGCTAATTCATGTCTTAACAAGGAGCATTAGTGTCTATGCATGAACAAGCAAAGGGAAAGTATTCTTGAGAGGCAAGAAAAAATTGAACTTGAGCATTGCAGAGACATGAGGAAGGCTTGTGACATGAGGCCTATGCGAAGACAAACCTATGCGCCCGTAGCGTTAAGCCACTCAAAAACAAACATGTATTACGTAAGTCTCGCGCCCAGGCCTACCCATTGATACCCTACACACACGCGTAGCACAAGCGTGACCGAATCAAGTCAAATCTGAACATTTTTTAAAAGAGTTTGGGACCCTTTGGACTCTCATTTGCGATAATAACAGACGCGAAACTCTCTCTCCCTCTCCATAACTCACATCTCTATCTCTCTATCAGTTGAAGATTGAAGCCGTATATCTCTCCATCAAATCTCTTAAATCCCCACAACTTTCTCCACGTTCAAAGCTCAACCACCTCTCATTCTCTCTGTAAAGCTAGGGTTCCTACTTGGGTTTGCATAAACAAGCGTGAAGGTTATCAATTCTCAAATTTTCATTCTCTCTCAGTAAGTTCATCTGCACTTTCAATCAACTATCTGCAAATGGGTCTGAAGAGAGTACGACCATCTTCATCTTCCGCATCCTCCTCCGGCAGCCACGAGAAGGACATTATCGACCACACCAAGTTCTTGTGTCTAGAAGCCCAGCAGGAGTACTACCGTATTGTAGCGAAGACATTTATCAAGGAAAGAGGATTCAGACCCGAAGGCCAGGATGGACAGCTCTGCGCCATTATTCATGAACGAGGCTGGGGTGGACTGACTGCATCTCCCACGCCCATTCCGATGAGCATAGTCTGAGAGTTCTATGCCAATGCCAAAGTCACCATAAACGATACCTCTATGGTTCGTGGTGTCGAGATAGCCTACAGACCCTCCGCCATCCAAAACGTTCTGAGAATCACCACAAGACCACCAATAGGGGCGGCCAATTGGATCACAGGGGAACATCTGGAAACGGACTTGGAGCTTGTTATCGCTGAATTGTGCGTGCTAGGCACAAAGTGGACTTACAAAGTTGGCACGACCCAGCCTCGAATATTTCTAACAACCGCACTGAATCGATACGCCAAGGCGTGGAATCTGTTCATTTGTGCCAAGTTATTGCCTTCATCGCATCAGCACGAGATCACGCGGAAAGGGCTATAATATTGTGGGGCATAATTATTGGCGAGTACATTGATGTGGGGTATTTGATTCATCAAAACATTGTGAAGTATCTGAAGGGAACTACCACTAGGAGCATTCCACATGCTTCAGTGGTAGCCATGCTATATGTCAAGATCGAAGTGCAATTGGGGCAACGAACAAATGCAATATCCAAGTCAGGACATCACCCACGCCACCATTGTAAAATTTGAGGACTAGGCAGGCGGTGAACCACACCCACGCAGACGAGGATTCATTTTAAGGCCCACCTTCCCCGAGCCATCCCAGCAGCTCCCTCAGCCCGATGAGGCAGGCCCATCCACCCGAGCCCACCCGGTTCCTAGCAATCAACAGCTTCGAAGGTTGGAGCGCAAAGTCGACGCCATGTATGACAATTTTGGGACGTTTGCTACGGGACTCACTCGGGCCTTGGCAGAAGCCTTCGCGCAGCAAGGAACAATACTAGAGTGGTCGCAGTTTGGAACTGCAGTGCCATATCTATGACCAGATTCACCACCCGAGGAGGGTGTTCAAGCCGATCATTGGGGGAGTTTTTATGTACCCTTTACCTTCATTCAATGGGGACATTGAATATTTTAAGTTTGGGGGTATTGGGGAGCATAGCATAGTAGTTTAGTTTTATTTAATTTTGCATGTTTATGTGTTTAGTTAAATGTTTGTGTTTGGTTCAATTTTTTTGCAGATAATTTTTAAATTTTATTCATTCTTGATTGTGTTAGTATGTTTTAGTTACATGTCTCACACATATTTTTGCTTAATAGAAATTCTTGCCTAGCCAATGATGATAGTGAATTGTGAAGGATTTTAGAACATGTTGGATAACACAGCTTAGATATAATGTTTTACACGATGAGATTCATGTTGTTGTTCTAATGCTTTCGGTATGCACAAACATGTTCACAATCACTTGTAGGTTTAAGAAGTGTGTGTTGCATTGCTTGATAGAACATGTAGTTTTAAAAAGAGAAACATGTGGAAAGTGTTGTAGACTGTATGAGCCATTGACATGCAAATTTTGGTAGAACATGGGTATGCTATGTATAAAAAAAAATTGAATAGTAATAACGTGACTAGTCTTAATTCGGGGCCCTGGCTACTTGAGTGAGTATGCCCAAGGGGATTATCTCTACACCTAGCGCCCTAAGGTCTTTTATGGTCTGGGAGTCGTTGGTTGAAAGCTCGCTAAGGGGTAGCAGTGTGCCTAATGGATTGAGACATTGCACAGTCATTAAAAAAAAGAAAAAAAATAGCAATAAACACCGCGGGAAAGTGCGTAAATCACCCTCGTGTGTAGCAATAAAGAAATAAACCCATTTTTGAACCTTAGTTTGTGTTGATATACTGAAATAGTCTGCGTTACATGAATATACATGAGTCTTGCTTTAGATTATAATTTTTCTATTTGGAGCAGTGTAGCATATGTATTCTTTGCTTAGATCTAGTTTTGCTGAACATCACACACACACACAGCATCTCTATAGCATATATGAAATTATCTAAGAGTATGATGTTATGTCTATAGTTTGGTTTGAAATTATATTCTTGGATCTCAATGATTCACTGAAGTAATTTGGGCTGAAATTCTGTTATGGCAGGGATGACGTGAGACTAATTTGCATCATAGAGTAGTTGCATATTTTTGTAGTTGCATTTTCATTATTCATTAGTATGCATTGCTTGAGGGCAAGCAACAGTTCAAGTTTGGGGGTATTTAATAAGTGGTATTTTTACCTACTTATTGAATACCAATTCATGCGAATTGTGCCCATCTCAAGTACATTTTATTGTGTTTTAGTTGCATTTCACATTATTTTGCATTGCATTTACTTAAAACTCCTTTTGGTGAATAAGTGCAGGAATCAGCTTAATTTTGGTGGTATTAGAAGGCACGTGGCTAATAGATGCGTGAAGGCGAGGCACAAACGAAGATGTGCATGGCATGGAGGTACAATGAAACATGGAGACCAAGCATGGAGCAAGAGATCAAGCATGAAAGAACAAATAGCAGCAGCAGCATGACAGAAGCCAAAAACCAAAACCTGCAGAGTGCAAGACGCGCGTCACCATGTGACAGAATAGCTTTGGGAGTGTGCATACCGTGAGTTCCGACTGAACAATCGATTCTGTAAGACCCCAACTTATTATTAATGAAATTTAATTTTCTATTTATTATTTTGAAATAGTAAGGGTTGATTTGATTAATGTGGATAGTTAGGGGTTAAATACATAAATATTTCAAAATAAGCAAGTGGTTATAAAATATTCATTGTTGTGGGGAATATTCGTTTGGTCGTGGAATATTCAGATGCTTTGTCGGGAATATTCGTAATACGATGAAGCAGCGACCATGTATGTGGGCCCCATAACTGAAAGCGATTGGATGAGAAAACGACAAATATAAGTTGTTTAAAAATAGCGGCGTAGTTGTTACCATTAATCTTGTTGGAATACCGGGGTTAAAACACACTAAAACGCGCGTTGTTGAGCAGGTAGCACGGTATTGCATCAATTATTGATTCTTACGTGAAGGCACTACTCAATAATTGTTGTTCAAAGATTTTATTTTATTGATTCAATAAATTGCGTTGATATTTTATATTGTTTGTTGTTTCAATAATTGTCATTACACAAGTATTTTCCATTATCTGAGCAATAATTCATATTATCTGAATAATATTATTAGAAAACATTATTGGCAATGTCTAGAAAGTTCTGTCTAAGGAGAGGTTTGGTCACCTAATTGCGCACCAGTAAGGCGGGATACTTATTGGAAAGCCCCCTCTTTCTTGGGAACTGCCTGGTTGTCAATATTGTGATCCTGTAATATTATTTGTGAATAATTAATTATTGATTCATATGATGAGGAAAATATTGATTTTATATGGATATAGATGGAGAAAAATTTTAAAATGACAATTGTTGAAAATTAATATTTTATCTTTTTCTGATAAAATAATTTATTTAAATATATTATTTTAATAATATATTGATGGTGATATTTTTACAATAAATTCATGGTTTATAAATAGATGAGGTGGAAGAGAGAAGATAGAATTGGAATTATTTAATAATTGTAAATATTTTAATGTATATATATATATATATATATATATATATATATGTACGTATTTGTGTGTGTAAGAAGTGGTGGGGGTAAGAGAAGAAAGTGGGGGAAGAGAGAGAGTTAGTGGAGAATTATGGGAAAGGAAGAAAGAGAAAGGGAAGAGAAGGAAATTAGAAAACTTATCCAGTATCTTTGATTTTGGTCATTTTTCGTTTGGAATTTGGAAAAATTTCTTCGTAAAGTTGTAGAGAATTCGATTTGAGTAGAATGGACATAAAATTAGTATTTTTCGATAACCGATCTATTTTCTATGAATTGTTGAAGTTTAGGAAAATAAAATAATTTTTATTAAATTTATGGGTGAGACCCACTTTGGTTGGTGTGATTAAACACATGGGCTGCTAGGATTTTCAAGAGTGGCATCTTTGGTCTTTGATGGCTAGCATGCGTAGAATTTCATAATAATAATAAAATATTATTTTATTATTTTAGTCTCTATGGCGTTCTTAGCATTTTCCTATAAATTAGGCGCTTAGGTTAGAATTGAAAATCACACCAGAAACAAGTTTTCTTTCTCTCTAGATTATTGAGCGTATTTTTGTGAGTATTTTGATATTTTGAGAGTTGCTATTCAGTGCAAGTTTCTGTCAGCACTATATCCGAAATTCAGTCAGAAGTACGGTTATTTTGAGGTAAGGGATGTTATTTTTTTCTCAAATGATATTATTTTCTTCAATATCATTATGCCGAAATATTGATGAACTTTTTAATCAAATTTGGAACTTTTTATGTAGAGTTACTATTCACACGATACGACATTATTCACGATATCAAGACTATTCAATTTAAAAATAAAAATTTTCCTTTTTGTCCAAGATGTCTATTTTGGCTACTATCTTTGATTGTATCCATGTTTTGATCGTTATTTTTGAATTCTGCTTCAAAATTGATTATTATGAAGTATTATTGATCTTGGATAAACTGTTATACGAATCCCTAATATTTGTCCTTCTATATCACTGGATTCGTTCTTAAAAATGTTTTTCATCATCCTTAGTCCTTAATGATGATATTATTGAATATCTTTGGCCTGTAGTGCAAAGATGAATGATTAACTGATGAATATCTTTGGCCCGTAGTGCAAAGATGAGCAGTGTTGAGATGAACATGATTAATTGGTGATACAAATGAATATCTTTGGCACAGTAGTGCAAAAGATGAATATTTGATTCTGAGATGTATATTGATTGATGTTACGGGGATAAAAGATGAGCGATGAACTTTTAAATTCATACATAGAAGATAGTAGTTTGCATTATCTACTTAACTCTTCTAATGAATTATTATTTCACCATGCGAATATTGATTTAAAATTTGTTGTCTATTGTATTCTATTAGATTTTTCCTGTTGAAGACTAACGATAATTTGTTGTATATTATCTTAGTCATAATATTCTTTCTTGAGCTAGTTGAGCTCACCCTTTTCCTTTTGTTCCATTTTTCTCTCGGGGAGGCGAGAATATAGCGAGTAGTTTGCAGTGGGGTATGGAATGAAGGTTCTAGAGAGTTGTTTAGTAGTCCTCACCATTTTGTAAAATAAAGTATCAATAAATGTGATGAGGATTTATTTGAGTATAGATATTGTCTAGAAGATAATATTTGTATTTAAACTCACAAGGTTCTTTGTTGTAATAATAAAGTTGTAGTTGTTTACGTATCATGTATTTGACAACTCGAGAATGGGTGATGTATACCTATTTTGGGGCGTCACGGTTGGTATTAGAGCTTAGGATATGATCTCTGGCGGAGATCGGGAATAGAACTAGGAGGGAGAGGCGAGTAAATCCTTCGCTAGTGTGTCCTACCTAAGCTTATTTGTTAGTTAGTCGATATATAGGGATATTATGTGATATATTGATTTCTTAATTAACCCTTGTTTTATGGCGAGTATTTGAGAATGTCAATGAGAATATTAACAATGGAAATGAGACCGAGTGGAGATGCCTATACTCACCAACGAGAGAGAACGTGCAACAGGTGGCAATGTTCCTCCTGTGAACAACACCATTGAGCGAGATGATGAGCGAGGGGATGTTTAGAAGTTTTTGCAGTTCATGCAAAATCAGACGAGGAGACTCGTGTTCAAAATCTGAGGAGGAAATGATAGCAATTCACGGGTTGTCACTGACCAAGCGGTTCAAAGAGTTGGGACCACGAATTTAAGGGAATGCCGAGATCCGATCATGGCGGAAACATGGGTCAAGCAAATTACCAAGATATTCGATGTCTTGGGATGCACGGAGAAACGAAGGTTCCATTCGCTACTTTTATGTTCCGTGGTGGCGGACTCATTGGTGGGAGTCGTGAAGCGTACTCCATCCAGTACTTGACTCAAGATGTCTCGGGAGACGTTTGAGAACTATTTAATGACAAATACTTTCACGAAAGTGTTCATCATATGAAGGAAGTGGAGTTTATTAGGCTGGGCGAGAACAACATGACGGTGTCTCGATGCGAGGCAAAGTTTGCAGAGTTATCGAGGTTTCAGACCTCATTTGGTGGAGAATGAGGAAGCGATGACGCGGATGTTTCTTAGAGGTTTGAAACCCGGCATACGTCAAGATATCTCATTTCTCATAAATTTTCTCTTTATTGAGATGTTGTAAGCAGGCTCAATTATTAGGCGAGATAACGAGTATGCAGTCGGTGAGGACCACAATCGAGGATCGTACGAGAGATAGCGATCAACAGAATAATGATAACCAGCGGAGAAAGAAACAGACGGACAAAAATGGTTACCACTCTGGTGGTAATCATGGCCATGAAAATAGAAGAAGCGAGTCAGGAGGAGATTTTAAAAAGAGGAGATTTAACAACGACCATTATGAAAGGCAGCGGTCTTGGCAAAGAATCGGTTCTAAGGAGAGAAAGACCACCCCGGTCATATGTTATAAATCACGGAAAAGAGGACATATCGGTCCAAACATCCCACAACAGTTCAAGGTATGCTATAATTGTGGAAAAGAAGGACATATCGCTTCGAGATTATACAGTAGCAAAGCCTAGTTCAATGGGACGGTGATTCAAAAGATTGTCCCGAAAAATCAAAGTCAACGATTCCTGGAAGAAGCGTTTGTCATTGACCCGGTCAAAATGCAAAGGAACGAACGAAGTTAGCAGGTTAGTTAATTATAAATTCTTGCGAAGTTTATACCTTACTAGATCTGGGTTCTACCCATTCTTTTATCTCTCTTTGCTTCATGCTTCAACGTTTGAACTTTCATTGCGGAGAAATTAGACTTTGACCTATTTATGGAGACTCGTTAGAGAAACTTTCATTACATCATTGTTTAGAAATCTTGCTTGATTCAGGTTGGCACTATCACATTTACGTTAACCTTATTTCTATAGAGATATTTATTTTGATGTGATTTTAAGGTTAACTACTCATCATGCCAAAATTGATTGTTTTTCGTAAGGTTGTTAGTTTTCATATTCCTAACCTTTGTTGTACAAATTCAAGCAACTAAACCATTAAAATCAATCAACATCATATCTAATCATAAAGCTATTCGTTTATTGAAAAACGGATGTCAAGCTTTCTTAGCCCATGTTATGGATTTGAATAAAGACACGTCAAATTTGAATAATATTCTGTTGTTATTGACTTTCGACGGACGTTTTCTGAAGAACTTCCGGTACCCCGAGCGTGAAGTTGAATTCTTTATTGATCTTGAACTTCGCATACAAAGCCCATTTCTAAAATCTCATATCGAATGGCTCTATTGAACTTGAGGAGTTAAAAAAAAAATAAAAAATTCAACTATTGAATTTGGTACACGAGCCTTTATCCCGGTGACTTCCTTTTGTGGAATGCACCAAAGCGGACTCTCTGTAGGGGACACCATATTAGATGCGATAGTAAAGCGATAGGTGTCATTGTAACGTCTTATCCAAGGTTGGAATATGAGTCACGATTGAGAACAACCTAAGTCGGTAATCGAAATCGTAGCTTTCTAGGCTTATTTGGTTATTATCGGAGATTCGTGGAAGGTTTTCTCGAATCGCTACTCCATTAACTTCAACTAACTTTCGGAAGGATACAAAATTCGTTTGGAGTGAAGAATGCGAGAAGAGTTTCCAAGAGCTTAAGAGGAGACTTATTTTACGGACTGTTCTAACAATACCATCCGGGTTCGGATGGATTTGTTATCTCTGATGATACTTCGGGCAAAGGGTTAGGATGTGTTCTCATGCAACGTAGGAAAAAGTCATAGCCTATGCCTCGACAACTTAAAGAGTATGAGAGGAATTATCCTACTCATGATCTAGAGTGGCGGTGATCGTTTCGCGTTAAAGATATGGAGGCACTATCTATATATGGGGAGAAAGTGGAGATATATTCAGACCATAAAAGCCTTAAATATTTCTTCACTCAAAAAAGAACTCAACACGCGGCAATGACGTTGGCTCGAACTATTGAAAGACTACGACCACACTATTCAATACCATCCTGGAAAAGCGAATGTGGTAGCTGACGCGTTGAGTAGAAGATCATATGTGGGAACGAGTGCGATGATGTAAAGTATACGCATAGAGCCAACTTTAATAGAAAAAGTTAAGGTTGCTCAAGCCCCGCAGGCTTGTGATGCATATGAAGAAGAAAGTACAAGAAGGAGCTATTAGGAGGCGAGAATTGATGAAGAAGGAATACTTCGAGTCCACTCTAGACTTTATGTTCCTAACGACTCTGATTTGAAGTACAAGATTATGATAGAGGCACATAATACACCATTTGCAATCCATCCTGGAAGTACTAAAATGTATCGTGATCTTCGACATACATTTTGGTGGAACAATATGAAGAGAGAGATTGCAAAGTTTATCTCAATGTGTTTAACTTGTCAGCGTGTAAAAGGCGGAGCATCTAGTACCTAAGGGTCCGTTGCAACCACTTGAGATTCCGGAATGGAAGTGGGAACACAATACCATGGATTTCGTTACGGGTCTTCCTACGGTTTCTCAAGGCATCAATGCTATTTGGGTTATTGTTGATAGATTAACCAAGTCGCTCATTTCTTGCCGTCACGGAGACTTATTCCTTGAGCGTCTTGCTAGTATGTGCGTAAATGAGATTGTGAGGTTGCATGGCATACTGTATCCATAGTTTCGGATCGTGACCCAAGATTCACTTCAAGATTTTGGGTTAGCTTGCAAAAAGCTATGGGCACGCAGTTTGCGATTTAGTTTAACATACCATCCCCAAGCAGACGGACAATCGAGAGGACTATTCAAACTCTTGAAGATTTATTAAGACTCGTGTCCTAGACTTCAAGGCGGTTAGGATAAGTATTTACCATTGGTGGAATTCTCCTACAACAACAGATTATCGAGCAAGTATAGGTGTGGCTCCATTGAAGCATTATATGGGACGAAAATGTCGTTCTCCAATATGTTGGGATGAGGTGGGTGAAGCAACATTGTTGGGACCCGAGTTAAGACGATATGACTACCGAAAAGATCCAAATGATTCGACAACGTATACAAAGCAGCACAAGATCGACAAAAGAGTTATGCGGATCTTCATCGAAAGGACGTGGAATTTAGTGTAGGGGATCATGTATTATTACGAGTTGCTCCATGGAAGGGAGTTACAAGATTTGGGAAGAGAGGAAAGCTCAATCCACGATTTATTGGTCCATTTCAAATTCTTGGACAAGAGTAGGAAATGTAGCCTTTATAGACTTGCGTTACCTCCAAGTATGTCTCGTGTTCATAATGTGTTTCACATATCGTACTGCCGTAAATATGTGAAAGACCGAACCACGTTATAGAGTTAGAACAGGACGAGATAGCCAAGACCTAACTAACAAGAAGAGGTACTGTCAAGATTTTTGGATAGGAAGGAGCATGTCCTACGCGCAGAAAGGTCATACCACAAGTTAAAGTTTTGTGGAGGAATCATGCTTTATAGAGGAAATGACTTGGGGAATTGGAAAGCGAAAATGAAAGCGAGGTATCCTCACCTTTTCAAACACAGTATCGTCACGTCAATTTCGAGGACGAAATTTCATAAGGAGGGAGGTTGTAAGACCCCAACTTATTATTAATGAAATTTAATTTCTCTATTTATTATTTTGAAATAGTAAGGGTTGATTTGATTAATGTGGATAGTTAGGGGTTAAATACATAAATATTTCAAAATAAGCAAGTGGTTATAAAATATTCATTGTTGTTGGGGAATATTCGTTTTGGTCGTGGAATATTCAGATCGTCGAGGAATATTAAATGCGACGCCAAGCGACCATGTGTGGGCCCCATAACGAAAAGCGATTGGATGAGGAAAATGACAAATATAAGTTGTTTAAAAATAACTTGGCGTAGTTGTTCCATTAATCTTGTTGGAATATCCAGGGGTTAAAACACACTAAAACGCGCGTTGTTGAGCGATAGCACTGCGGTATTGCATCAATTATTGATTCTTACGTAAAGAAGGCACTACTCAATAATTGTTGTCAGTATTTTATTTTATTGATTCAATAATTGTTGCGTTGATATTTTATATTGTTGTTGTTTCAATAATTGTCATTACACGGTATTTTCCATTATCGGAGACAATAATTCATATTATCCGAATAATATTATTAGAAAACATTATTGGCGATGTCTAGAAAGTTACATCTAAGGAGAGGTTTGGTCACCTAATTAATTGGCGCCCGATAAGGAGGGATCCTTATTGGAAAGCCCCTCTTTCTGAAGCGCACGGTTGTCAATATTGTGATCTGTAATATTATTTATGAATAATTAATTATTGATTCATATGATGAGGAAAATATTGATTTTATATGGATATAGATGGAGAAAAATTTTAAAATGACAATTATTGAAAATTAATATTTTATCTTTTTACGATAAAATAATTTATTTAAATATATTATTTTAATAATATATTGATGGTGATATTTTTACAATAAATTCATGGTTTTTAAATAGATGAGGGGAAGAGAAGATAGAATTGGAATTATTTAATAATTGTAAATATTTTAATATATATATATATATATATATATATATATATATATATTTATTTATTTGTGTGTGTGTGTGGAAGAAGTGGTGGGGGTAAGAGAAGAAAGTGGGGAAGAGAGAGAGTTAGTGGAGAATTATGGGAAAGGAAGAAAGAGAAAGAGAAGAGAAGGAAATTAGAAAACTTATCCGTATGCTAATTTTGGTCATTTTTCGTTTGGAATTTGGAAAAAATTCTTCTGTAAAGTTGTAGAGAATTCGATTTCAGGCAGAATGGACATAAAATTCGTATTTTTCTGATAACCGATCTATTTTCTATGAATTGTTGAAGTTTCGGAAAATAAAATAATTTTTATTAAATTTATGGGTGAGACCCACTTTGGTTGGTGTGATTAAACACATGGGCTGCTAGGATTTTTCAAGAGTGGCATGCTGGTCTTTGATGGCTAGCATGCGTAGAATTTGTAATAATAAAAATATTATTTTATTATTTTAGTCTCCTATGGCGTTCTAGCATTTTCCTATAAATAGGCGCTTAGGTTAGAATTGAAAATCACACCAGAAACAAGTTTTCTTTCTCTCTAGATTATTGAGCGTATTTTTGTGAGTATTTTGATATTTTGAGAGTTCTTTATTAGGTCAAGTTTCACAAGACTATATGTCAAATTCAATCGAAATACGGTTATTTTGAGGTAAGGGATGTTATTTTTTCTCAAATGATATTATTTTCTTCAATATCATTACGCGAAATATTGATGAACTTTTTAATCAAATTTGGAACTTTTTATGTGAAGTTCTTATTCACGATATCGACATTATTCACGATATCTGACTATTCATATTCAAAAAATAAAATTTTTCCTTTTGTCCAAGATGTCTATTTTGGCTACTATCTTTGATTGTATCCATGTTTTGATCGTTATTTTGAATTTCGCTTCAAAATTGATTATTATGAAGTATTATTGATCTTGGATAAAACATTATACTGAATCCCTAATATTTGTCCTTCTATATCTTTGGATTCGTTCTTAAAATGTTTTTCATCATCCTTAGTCCTTAATGATGATATTATTGAATATCTTTGGCTTTTGTAGTGCAAAGATGAATGATTAATCGATGAATATCTTTGGCCCGTAGTGCAAAGAAGATGAGCAGTGTTGAGATGAACATGACTTTTGGTGATATAAAATGAATATCTTTGGCTGTGAGTGCAAAGATGAATATTTGATTCTGAGATGTATATTGATTGATGTTACAGGATAAAAGATAGAGCGATGAACTTTTAAATTCATACATAGAAGATAGTAGTTTGCATTCTCTACTTAACTCTTCTAATGAATTATTATTTCATTGCGAATATTGATTTAAAATTTGTTGTCTATTGTATTCTATTAGATTTTTCCTGTTGAAGACTAACGATAATTTGTTGTATATTATCTTAGTCATAATATTCTTTTCTTGAGCTAGTTGAGCTCACCCTTTTCCTTTTTGTTCATTTTTTCTCGTGGAGGCGAGAATATAGCGAGTACAGTAGGGGTATGGAATGAAGGTTCTAGAGAGTTGTTTAGTAGTCCTCACCATTTTGTAAAATAAAGTATCGATAAATGTGATGAGGATTTATTTGAGTATAGATATTGTCTAGAAGATAATATTTGTATTTAAACTCACAGGTTTCTTGTTGTAATAATAAAGTTGTAGTTGTTTACGTACCATGTATTTGACAACCTCGAATGGGTGATGTATACCTATTTTGGGGGCGTCACGGTTGGTATTAGAGCTTAGGGATATGATCTCTGGCGGAGATCGGGGAATAGAACTAGGAGGGAGAGACGAGTAAATCCTTCGCTAGTGTGTCCTACAAGCTTATTTGTTAGTTAGTCGGTATATAGGGATATTATGTGATATATTGATTTCCTTAATTAACCCTTGTTTTATGACGATTATTTGAGAATGTCGAATGAGAATATTAACAATGGAAATGAGACCGTGGAGATGCTCTGTACTCACCAACGAGGAGAGCGTGCAACAGTGGCAATGTTCCTCCCGTGAACAACACCATTGAAAGCGAGATGATGAACGAGGGGATGTTTAGAAGTTTTTGCGTTCATGCAAAATCGAGACGAGGAGACTCGTGTTCAAAATCTGAGGAGGAAATGATAGCAATTCACGGGTTGTCACACCAAGCGATTCAAAGAGTTGGGACCACGAGAATTTAAGGGAATGCGGATCCGATCATGGCGGAAACATGGGTCAAGCAAATTACCAAGATATTCGATGTCTTGGGATGCACGGAGGAACGAAGGTTCCATTCGCTACTTTTATGTTCTGGCGTGGCGAGGCGGACTCTTTCGGTGGGAGTCTCGTGAAGCGTACCCATCCAACCGACTTCAAGATGTCTTGGGAGACGTTTGAAACTATTTAATGACAAATACTTTCCCGAAAGTGTTCGTCATATGAAGGAAGTGGAGTTTATTAGGATGGGAGCGTAACAACATGGCGGTGTCTCAAGACGAGGCAAAGTTTGCGAGTTATCCGAGTTTGCACCTCATTTGGTGGAGAATGAGGAACGATGACGCGGATGTTTCTTAGAGGTTTGAAAACCCAAGATACGCCAATATCTCATTTCTCATAAATTTTCTCTTTATTCAGATGTTGTAAGCAGGCTCAATTATTAGAAGCGAGATAACGAGTACGGTCAACTGAGGGACCACAATCGAGGATCGTACTCGGAGATAGCGATCAGCAGAATAATGATAACCCACGGAGAAAAAGCAGACGGACAAAAATGGTTACCACTCACGGTGGTAATCATGGCCATGAAAATAGAAGAAGCGAGTCGGGGAGGAGATTTTAAAAGAGGAGATTTAACAACGACCGTATGAAGAGGCAGCGGTCTTTAAGCAAAGAATCGGGTTCTAAGGGAGGAGAAAGACCACCGGTCATATGTTATAAATGCAGAAAAGAGGGACATATCAGTCCAAACTGTCCACAACAGTTCAAGGTATGCTATAATTATGGAAAAGAAGGACATATCGCTCGAGATTTTACGGTAGCAAAGCCTAGTTCAGCGGGGACGGTGATTCAAAAGATTGTCCTAGAAAAATCAAAGTCAACGATTCTTGGAAGAGCGTTTGTCGTGACCGGTCAAAATGCAAGGAACCCGAACGAAGTTAGCACGGGTTAGTTAATTATAAATTCTTGCGAAGTTTATACCTTACTAGATACCGGTTCTACCCATTCTTTTATCTCTCTTGCTTGCGCCAACGTTTGAACTTTCTTTGCGGAGAAATTAGACTTTGACCTATTTATGGAGACTCCGTTAGGAGAAACTTTCATTACATCTGTTGTTTAGAAATCTTGCTTGATTCAGGTTGGCACTATCACATTACCTGTTAACCTTATTTCTATAGAGATATTTATTTTTGATGTGATTTTAAGGTTAACTACTCATCATGCCAAAATTGATTGTTTTCGTAAGGTTGTTAGTTTTCATATTCCTAACCAACCTGTTGTACAAATTCAAGCAACTAAACCATTAAAATCAATCACTGTCATATCTAATCATAAAGCTATTCGTTTATTGAAAAACGGATGTCAAGCTTTCTTAGCCCATGTTATGGATTTGAATAAAGACACGTCAAATTTGAATAATATTCCTGTTGTTATTGACTTTCCTGACGTATTTCCTGAAGAACTTCCCGGTCTACCCCCAGAACGTGAAGTTGAATTCTTTATTGATCTTGAACCTGGTACAAAGCCCATTTCTAAAATCTCATATCGAATGGCTCCTATTGAACTTCAGGAGTTAAAAAAAAAAATAAAAAAATTCAACTATTGAATTTGGTACCTGAGCCTTTATCTGGTGACTTCCTTTTGTGGAATGCACCAAAGCCAGACTCTCTGTAGGGGACACCATATTCGTGCGATAGTAAACTGATAGGTGTCATTGTAACGTGCTATCCAAGGTTGGAATATGAGTCACAGTTGAGAACAACCTAAGCTCTTCCAGAATCGAAATACGTAGCTTTCAGGCTTAGTTGGTTATTATCTGGAGATTCGTGGAAGGGTTTTCTCGAATCGCTACTCCATTAACTCATTAACTCGGAAGGATACAAAATTCGTTTTGGAGTGAAGAATGCGAGAAGAGTTTCCAAGAGCTTAAGAGGAGACTTATTTTAAGACTGTTTCTAACAATACCATCCGGTTCGGATGGATTTGTTATCTACTGATGCTTCGTGCAAAGGGTTAGGATGTGTTCTCATGCAACGTGGGAAAGTCATAGCCTATGCCTCATGACAACTTAAAGAGTATGAGAGGAATTATCCTACTCATGATCTAGAGTAAAGCGCAATCGTTTTTCCGCTTAAAGATATGGAGGCACTATCTATATGGGAGAAAGTGGAGATATATTCGGACCATAAAAGCCTTAAATATTTCTTCACTCAAAAAAGAACTCAACATGCGGCAAAATGACGTTGGCTCGAACTATTGAAAGACTACGACCACACTATTCAATACCATCCCGAAAAGCGAATGTGGTGGTATGGCGTTGAGTAGAAGATCATATGTGGGAACGAAAGTGCGATGATGTAAAGTATCGCGTAGAGCCAACTTTAATAGAAAAGTTAAGGTTGCTCAAGCCACCCAGGCGGAAATGATGCATATGAAGAAGAAAGTACAAGAAGGAGCTATTCCTAAGGCGAGAATTGATGAAGAAGGAATACTTGAGTCCACTCTAGACTTTATGTTCCTAACGACTACGATTTGAAGTACAAGATTATGATAGAGGCACATAATACACCATTTGCAATCCATCCGGAAGTACTAAAATGTATCGTGATCTTCGACATACATTTTGGTGGAACAATATGAAGAGAGAGATTGCAAAGTTTATCTCAATGTGTTTAACTTGTCAACGTGTAAAGGCGGAGCATCTAGTACCTAAGGGTCCGTTGCAACCACTTGAGATTAGGAATGGAAGTGGGAACACATTACCATGGATTTCGTTACGGGTCTTCCTACGGTTTCTCAAGGCATCAATGCTATTTGGGTTATTGTTGATAGATTAACCAAGTCCGCTTCATTTCTTGCCGATACGGGAGACTTATTCCCTTGAACGTCTTGCTAGTATGTACGTAAATGAGATTGTGAGGTTGCATGGCATGCCTGTATCCATAGTTTCGGATCGTGACCCAAGATTCACTTCAAGATTTTGGGTTAGCTTGCAAAAAGCTATGGGCACAGATTTGCGATTTAGTTCGGCATACATCCCCAAACGGACGGACAATCCAGAGAGGACTATTCAAACTCTTGAAGATTTATTAAGACTCTGTGTCCTAGACTTCAAGGGCAGTTGGGATAAGTATTTACCATTGGTGGAATTCTCCTACAACAACAAGTTATCAGAAGCAAGTATAGGTGTGGCTCCATTCAAGCATTATATGGACGAAAATGTCGTTCTCAATATGTTGGGATGAGGTGGGTGAAGCAACATTGTTGGGACCGAAAGTTAAATACGTATGATCACCGAAAAGATCCAAATGATTCGACAACGTATACAAACGGCACAAGATCGACAAAAGAGTTATGCGGATCTTCATCGAAAGGACGTGGAATTTAGTGTAGGGGATCATGTATTATTACGAGTTGCTCCATGGAAGGAGTTACAAGATTTGGGAAGAGAGGAAAGCTCAATCCACGATTTATTGGTCCATTTCAAATTCTTGACCGGAAGTAGGAAATGTAGCCTATAGACTTGCGTTACCTCCAAGTATGTCTCGTGTTCATAATGTGTTTCACATATCGTACATAGTAAATATGTGAAAGACCGAACCACGTTATAGAAGTTAGAAGCAGGACGAGATAATAGAAGACCTAACTTAAGAAGAGGTACCTGTCAAGATATTGGATAGGAAGGAGCATGTCCTACGCGCAAAGGTCATACCACAAGTTAAAGTTTTGTGGAGGAATCATGCTATAGAGGAAATGACTTGGGAATTGGAAAGGAAAATGAAAGCGAGGTATCCTCACCTTTTCGAAACACCAGGTACGTACGTCAATTTCGAGGACGAAATTTCATAAGGAGGGGAGGTTGTAAGACCACAACTTATTATTAATGAAATTTAATTTTCTCTATTTATTATTTTGAAATAGTAAGGGTTGATTTGATTAATGTGGATAGTTAGGGGTTAAATACGCAAATATTTCAAAATAAGCAAGTGGTTATAAAATATTCATTGTTGTCGGGGAATATTCGTTTGGTCGTGGAATATTCAGATCGTCGAGGAATATTAAATGCGACGGTAGCTTGACCATGTGTGGGCCCCATAACGGAAAGCGATTGGATGAGGAAAATGACAAATATAAGTTGTTTAAAAATAACTGGCGTAGTTATTACAGATTAATCTTTGTTGGAATATCCAAGGGGTTAAAACACACTAAAAACGCATTTGTTGAATAAAGAGTAGCACCGGTATTGCATCAATTATTGATTCTTACGTGAGAAGGCCACTACTCAATAATTCATTGTCTCAAAGATTTTATTTTATTGATTGATAATTGTTGCGTTGATATTTTATATTGTTGTTGTTTCAATAATTGTCATTACACAAAGATTTTCCATTATCGGAGCAATAATTCATATTATCTCCCGAATAATATTATTAGAAAACATTATTAGCAATGTCTAGAAAGTTACATCTCAAGGAGAGGTTTGGTCACCTAATGCGGCGCCAAGAAGGAGGGATCCTTATTGGAAAGCCCCTCTTCCTGAGGCGCACGGTTGTCAATATTGTGATCCTGTAATATTATTTATGAATAATTAATTATTGATTCATATGATGAGGAAAATATTGATTTTATATGGATATAGATGGAGAAAAATTTTAAAATGACAATTATTGAAAATTAATATTTTATCTTTTTTACGATAAAATAATTTATTTAAATATATTATTTTAATAATATATTGATGGTGATATTTTTACAATAAATTCATGGTTTTAAATAGATGAGGTGGAAGAGAGAAGATAGAATTGGAATTATTTAATAATTGTAAATATTTTAATGTATATATATATATATATATATATATATACGTATTTATTTGTGTGTGTGTGTGGAAGAAGTGGTGGGGGTAAGAGAAGAAAGTGGGGGAGAGAGAGAGAGTTGGAGAATTATGGGAAAGGAAGAAAGAGAAAGGAAGAGAAGGAAATTAGAAAACTTATCCAGTATGCTAATTTTGGTCATTTTTCGTTTGGAATTTGGAAAAATTTCTTGTAAAGTTGTAGAGAATTCGATTTCAAAGTGAGAATGGACATAAAATTCAGTATTTTTACGATAACAGATCTATTTTCTATGAATTGTTGAAGTTTAGGAAAATAAAATAATTTTTATTAAATTTATGGGTGAGACCCACTTTGGTTGGTGTGATTAAACACATGGGTCGCTAGGATTTTTCAAGAGTGGCATCTTTGGTCTTTGATGGCTAGCATGCGTAGAATTTGTAATAATAAAAATATTATTTTATTATTTTAGTCTCTACGGCGTTTTAAAGCATTTTCCTATAAATAAAGCGCTTAGGTTAGAATTGAAAATCACACGAAACAAGTTTTCTTTCTCTACAGATTATCGAGCGTATTTTTGTGAGTATTTTGATATTTTGAGAGTTGCTATTCAAAGGTGCAAGTTTACATCGAGACTATATCCAGAAATTGATGTAAATACGGTTATTTTGAGGTAAGGGATGTTATTTTTTCTCAAATGATATTATTTTCTTCAATATCATTATGCCGAAATATTGATGAACTTTTTAATCAAATTTGGAACTTTTTATGTCGGAGTTACTATTCACGTATACGACACTATTCACGTATACGGCACTATTCACCGAAAAATAAAAATTTTCCTTTTTGTCCAAGATGTCTATTTTGGCTACTATCTTTGATTGTATCCATGTTTTGATCGTTATTTTTGAATTCTGCTTCAAAATTGATTATTATGAAGTATTATTGATCTTGGATAAACTGTTATACGAATCCCTAATATTTGTCCTTCTATATCACTGGATTCGTTCTTAAAAATGTTTTTCATCATCCTTAGTCCTTAATGATGATATTATTGAATATCTTTGGCCTGTAGTGCAAAGATGAATGATTAACTGATGAATATCTTTGGCCCGTAGTGCAAAGATGAACAGGTGTTGAGATGAACATGACCAACTGGTGATACAAATGAATATCTTTGGCCTGTAGTGCAAAGATGAATATTTGATTACAGATGTATATTGATTGATGTTACAGGGATAAAAGATAGACGATGAACTTTTAAATTCATACATAGAAGATAGTAGTTTGCATTCTCTACTTAACTCTTCTAATGAATTATTATTTCATTGCGAATATTGATTTAAAATTTGTTGTCTATTGTATTCTATTAGATTTTTCCTGTTGAAGACTAACGATAATTTGTTGTATATTATCTTAGTCATAATATTCTTTCTTGAGCTAGTTGAGCTCACCCTTTTCCTTTTTGTTCCATTTTTTCTCGGGAGGCGAGAATATAGCGATGCAAGTGCAGTGGGGTATGGAATGAAGGTTCTAGAGAGAGTTGTTTAGTAGTCCTCACCATTTTGTAAAATAAAGTATCAATAAATGTGATGAGGATTTATTTGAGTATAGATATTGTCTAGAAGATAATATTTGTATTTAAACTCACAGGTTTACTGTTGTAATAATAAAGTTGTAGTTGTTTCTGTACTATGTATTTGACAACTCAGAATGGGTGATGTATACCTATTTTGGGGGTGTCACAATACCTCTCGCAAGTTACGTGACCATGAAAGCAGACAAGTCAAGGGATCGCGCATACACATGAGAGGCCCATTTGGGCCAGGCGAGACATTACAGTAAGTCTCACGCCTGCATGCGAGACATATCTTGGAGAGAAGCCTTGCGCTACATGCGATCTTGATCTTTGTAATTTTGTTTTGATTTTAAATTTTAATTAAATGATTTGTAATTGGTTTTTAAACGGTTCTGACTGGTGTCAGACATAGACTTGATATTTTGGAGCATATTTTCATCATAGAAACTAGGGTTTACACCTTGGGAGGGATTCCAACGTAGAACCAAGCTAAAATGTCTACTTCTCCAATTCTTCTTGGGATTCTCTGCCATTGTGGATTTCTATTATTATTTACTGGATTTCTATGAGGATTTAAACGTTGATCATTGGTTTTTATTCAGCGATTGGGTTTGATCGTTCTATCTTTCTTATTTTAATTACTTGTTTATTGATCATGTTTAACATTGATCCCATAATGGCTTTTGGTTCAGTCATGAACTAAACTCCATTATGGGATTCTAACGGATTTTAATATGTAGTTTGGTTGCACGCTTAAATGCTAGGATTGTTTTGCATATCATATGGGATATTTATCATGATTGTTTTACATGTATGAATGCTTGATCACCATTCATCTCAGTATTTGTATGGAATTGACAATGAACATACAGGTATAGATTGTAGTCATGATAACATGCGAATATGGGGCTGTTGTATATGGCTTGCGTATTTTGTGAACTAGATAGACATATACTGTTTCACCGTATGAGCTAGAATAAGTGCTTGAGCTTAAAATCAATGTAATTGCAATTTCACATAGACATATAGTGATTTTGGTTGTATTGGTGATTACATGGAGTCTAACATCTGTAGATGTTGTGTAAGTAGGTTATAGTGCATTGATAAATGGTTATAACTCTATTCGTGCTCTTGGCTATTTTCATGTGATATGTGAGCACTTCTTGCATGATAGTGGCGATTAGATGAAATATTAAATGAAATTAGGGTCCCATTATTTCCAGATTATATTTATTCTATTTGTATTCTTATTTTTAGTTATTATTCATAATTATTTTAATTCAACACTTTTAGTTATTAGTCTAAGCATATAAATTCGGTGAGTTAATTGATGCATGATAGTTTAAATTTAACAACTTTCTCTGTGGGATCGATACTCTACTTACTCTATATTACTTATTGACACATGTATGCTTGCATGAGTTAGAACTCTTTTATTAGAACTATAAAAGAGGCAACACAACCTTGTCTTCTGATAACACGAGGTTGTATGTCATTAGATATCTTGTGTGATAGTGGCAAAACACCCTTCCAAAGTTGGGTTCACCTCACCCTATTCGGTTCACCAAAATTAAATATCAAATGACGTATACAATACGACACACTTATCTAAAGTTCTCAATAAAATTATTTCCATACTATTTAGGAGAACCTCAATGACTATAGACCATCGTTTCTATTCTCTGTTACCCACGCTCGAATCCCATTTACTCTCTTATTACGAAAGGAATTGTGAAGCAAAAGGGTGAAAGCACAACTAGCTTCAATAAAGAATAGCATGACTAAAGATAATTTACATCATCAATAGCCTTCATCAGTAATAAATCAGAGATTTATAACATATGGTAGATGATAAAACTTTTCAACCATATTGCAGCGGAAGGAGCAATCCATTAGAAGAGTCAAATAGACCATTAGATCTATTATCTTCTCCATGTTAAAATTCCACCAATAATGTTTTATCCCTGTAACATCAATCAACAATTCCTGTCCACAATCATATGAATAACACATAATCATAATTGTGATTCTAAATTCCTCTTCGCACCCAGGACGAAGATAATTTTCATCACCTATCTTCACCTAAAACATCAAAAATCATGGTTATACCAAATCACAATTCCTGCTCATAATCATACTAATAAATTCATCTTTGCACTACAGCCAAAGATATTCATTAACAATTCATCTTTACACTACATGTCATAGACATACAACTGTATTTTAGAAGAGTCAAGTAGAGCATGATATCTACTATCTTTTACAAATTAAAAGTGTATAATCAATATTTTATCGCTGAGACTCAGCTTAATAAATAATCCACATCATCGAATCATCCCTTCACTACGACCAAGGATATTCATGTAATCATCAATGGTCATAATTATACCAAATAATCCTTGGTTATAATCATACCAATAATTGTCCATCAATGCTACGGGCCAATGAGAACTTTTACCACATCATCTATAACATTATGGGTCATGATTATACCGAATGATCCCTGGTCATAATCATACCAATAAACAGTTCATCTATGCACAGAAGCCAAAGATACTCATCAATCAATAGTTCATCTTTGCACGTAAGCCAAAGATATACAACTATAAAACCAATAATCAATAATCCATCTTTGCACGTAAGCCAAAGATATACAACTGTAAAACCAATAATCAACAGTCCATCTTTACACGTAAGCCAAAGATATACAACTGTAAAACCAATAATCAAAGTTCATCTTTGCACGTAAGCCAAAGATGACTTTCATCATAATATGAGCATGAGGATGATGACAATGATATAAGCATTAATCAAACGAAATCAAGGATAAATATTAAAGACTTTAAATTTATCCAGTGTTTAAAAATATCCAAATTGTCAACATGATACTGCTTTGTGGAGTAAAATTCAAGAATAATATTCATGTACCAAAAATAATTTGGACAGAAAAGAAATATATTTTTCGGGTAAATAGTACCCCACAATAGTACCCTATGAATAGTACTTCGAGAATAGTACCTCGTGAATAGTACCCCCAGCATGAAAAGTACCCCAAATACCCGAGTGAATAATATTCAGGTAAATAGTAATTTGGGTGAATAGTAACCCATGAACAGTAACTCGTGAATACTACTCCGACACGAAAAGTGCCCCGAATACCCAAGTGAATAATACTAGAGTGAATAGTAATCGGGTGAATAGTAACCCGTTAATAGTAACTCGTAAAAAAAACCAAAAAGAATGATATTCCATGACGAGTACAAAAGAAATGATATCTCATATAAGTATAATAGAATATACAAAACTGCAAATGGATTTTCACCCGCTATGCGGTAATCCACGTAGACAGATCATTTCCACAATTTAATAAAGAATGAATACGAAGGATCATTCACCATGCATGCGGTAGTCCACACAGACAGGTTATTCCAATAGAATAATAAAGAATGGAATAACAAAAGAATTCACCAGGCATGCGATAGACCGCACAGACAAGTTATTCGAACATAATAATAAATAATGGAACCAGGCCATGCGTAATCCGCACAGACAGAATATTCTAACAGAATAATAAAGAATGGAATCAGATCATGCGTAATCCCTACAGACAGGATATTCCAACAGAATAATAAAGAATGGAACCAGGTCATGCGTAATCCACACAAACAGGATATTCCAACAGAATAATAAAGAATGGAATAACAGGAGAATTTCACCATGTATACAGTAGTTCGCATAGACAGATTATTCCAACATAATAATAAAGAATTGAATAACAACCCTTACAAAAAATAACACTCTTCATGAATACGAAAGAATAATACCCCTTTCACAATAATGATATCCCTTACCTCAGAAGAAGACTGGATACTGGAATAGTGAAGTAGCAGACTTCGCTTCTTCTTTCTCTCTATAGTTTCTCTTTCTATAATTTCTCTATAATAATTGCTCTTGTGAGACTTAGTGAATTGGTGAAAAATAATGAAGGAATGAGCTTCTATTTATAGGAAAATATAGTTTCGATAATTGCACGTTTTGGGGCTCGAAATATTACAGTATAATACCTTCATCTTTTCCATCATTTTTAATTTAGTCCTGCAAGTATTATCAAACTTGCACCACCTCCCCTAATAGTAAATCATGTGAATCAATAGTAAATCATGTGACTCAATAGTTCTAAATATGTGAAAAAAATTAATTATAGTATAGTACCTTCAACTATACATCCATTTTTAACTTAGTCATGCAAGTATTATCAATCTTGCACCAACTCCCCTAATAGTAAATGAATGTGAATCAATACTACACACATGTGAACAAATAGTTATAATCATGTGAATCAATAGCAATTAATTGCTCATTTATCCGGTTAATTACCCGATTGGTCAATATAACCTCCAAACATCAATTATTATCGAAATAAATGTCGATTTTCACTAACACTAATAATTCCAACACAATGGAACTATCAATTTCATCTTTAATCAACACGAACTTATTCATCATTAATATTATAACTCACAATATTTAACAACCATGTCGTTCCCAAGAAAGAGGGGGCTTTTCGATAAGGATTTCTCCCTATTGGCGCGCAATTAGATTATCTAACCTCTCTTTGGCAGAACTTCTAGACATTATCAATATTGCAAATAATAATATGAATAACTTTGTCGTCTCAATTATTGATTTAATAATATAACATATTATACGAGATGATATCAGGACAATAATTGAATTAATAATATGATGAGATATGATGCAAAGAATTATTGTAGTAATAATTGAGTATAACTGAGTGACTTCTTACGTAAGCATCAATAATCAATATCGAGTGCTACTATGCAACCACGCGTATTACTGTACTTTTACTACCGAGTAGTTCAACAGTTTTGATGGTAACACTTTCGCCGTTATTTTTATAAAATGATAATTATGTCATTTTCTAACTACGACAATACTTCCATTGTGGGGTCCACCAATTATTGTGTCGTCGCACGGATATTCCCGATAAAATGAATATTCTTCGACCAAACGAATATTTCATAACAACTTGCATACTTTGCAAAATTTTCACATATCACCCTTAACTTTAACCTTTTATCAATTTAACCATTTACTAAATAGAATAATTATAAGAAAATTGAATACTTTCATTTCATAAAATTTGGGGTCTCACAATATCCCATCCTTTTGAAATTTCACCCTCAAAATTTACGTACCTAGTAGTTTGAAGATATGAGAATACCTTGCTTCCTTTTCGGATTGTACCTTCCCGGTTATTTCCTCTATATCATGATTTTCCCATTGCTCATCTCCTGTATTTCAGATATCATTCTAGAATATATCTTCAAAACAAAGGTTAATTGACATATCACAATTTGTCAACTTATCAAGTAAACAATTTTAGCTTAGGTAAGTCACACACTAGCGAAGTATATTACTCGTCTCTCCCCTCCTAGTTCTAGACTCCTATCTCCGCCAGCGACCATATCCCTAAGCTCTGATACCATTTGTGACGCCCCCAAAACTGGTCCACACGACCCATTCTGAGGCGCCAGATATCACACTATAAAAATCATTTACAAACTTCATTTATACAACTGTTGAATGTAAATGCGAATATCGACCACAATTAAACTGTGAGTTTTAATACAAATGTATGTAACTCTCATGGTTCCTCGACCACAACCTTACAATGGTACTTTACATAAAAGTACAGTCAAAAACAATTTTAGAAATTAAAATCTTTGGGAAGTGCTCAAGGAAACCTTTGTACATGGGAGGCCATGCGTCTAGGTTATAATAGATATCATATATCCACAGAATTATCCTTAGTTGACCCAATAGACCCCCAAAAAAGAGAGAAGATTACTATCATGTTCTTTCAATTGGTGAGTCTTCTCTTCACATATAACTTTCTCTATTGTCTGCAATTGAAAATTATATTTCAACCAAACTCCAAGATCATATAGGTATTGCTCATAGATATACTTAGCAAGTGGATGTGCACAACCCTGTCTTATGATAACACGAGATTGTATGTCATTAGACATCTTGTATGATAGTGGCAAAACACCCTTCCAAAGTTGGGTTCACCTCACCCTATTCGGTTCACCAAAATTAAATATCAAATGACGTATACAATACGACACACTTATCTAAAGTTCTTAACAAAATTATTTCCATACATTTTAGGGAGAACCTTAACAGCTATAAACCACTGTTCTATTCTCCTGTTACCCCCACTCGACCCAGATACACTCTTATTACCTGAAAGGAATTGTGAAGCAAAAAGGGTGAGCACAACTAGCCAGTAAAGAATATCATGACTAAAGATATTTTACATCATCAATAACCTTCATTAAGAATAAATCAGAGATTTAGAACATATGGTAGATGCTAAAACTTTTCAACCATAGTTGCAGTGGAACGAGCAATCTATTAGAAGAGTCAAATAGACCATCAGATCAATTATCTTCTCCATGTTAAAAGTCCACCAATAATGTTTTATCCCTGTAACATCAATCAACAATTCCTATCCAAATTCATATAAATAACTCATAATCATAACTGTGATTCTACATTCCTCTTCACACCCAGGACGAAGATAATTTTCATCACCTATCTTCACCTGAAACATCAAAAATCATGGTTATACTAAATCACAATTCCTACTCATAATCATACTAATAAATTCATCTTTGCACTACAGCCAAAGATATTCATTAACAATTAATCTTTGCACTACAGGCCAAAGACATACAACTGTATTTTAGAAGAGTCAAGTAGAGCATGATATCTACTATCTTTTACGAATTAAAAGTGTATAATCAATATTTTACCGTTGAGACTCAGCTTAATAAATAATCCACATCATCGAATCATCCCTGCAGTACGGCCAAGGATAGTCATGTAATCATCAATGGTCATGATTATAATGAATAATCCTTGGTTATAATCATACCAATAATTGTCCATTAATGCACTACGGGCCAATGATGACTTTTACCACATCATCTATAACATTACAGGTCATGATTATATCGAATGATCCCTGGTCATAATCATACCAATAAACAATTCATCTATGCACAAAAGCCAAAGATACTCATCAATCAATAGTTCATCTTTGCACGTAAGCCAAAGATATACAACTATAAAACCAATAATCAACAGTCCATCTTTACACGTAAGCCAAAGATATACAACTTTAAAACCAATAATCAACAGTCCATCTTTGCACGTAAGCCAAAGATGACTTTCATCATAATATAAACAAGAGGATGATGACAATGATATTAAGCATTAATCAAACGAAATCAAGGATAAATATTAAAGACTTTAAATTTATCCAGTGTTTAAAAATATACAAATTGTCAACATGATACTGCTTTGTGGAGTAAAATTCAAGAATAATATTCATGTACCAAAAATAATTTGGACAGAAAAGAAATATATTTTTTGGGTAAATAGTACCCCGTAATAGTACCCTATGAATAGTACTTTGGGAATAGTACCTCGTGAATAGTACCCCGGCATAAAAAGTACCCCAAATACCCGAGTGAATAATATTTAGGTGAATAGTAATTTGGGTGAATAATAACCTATAAATAGTAACTCATGAATAGTACTCTGACACGAAAAGTGTCCCTAATACCTGAGTGAATAATACTAGAGTGAATAGTAACTCGTAAAAAAAATACCAAAGAAAATGATACTGGAATATAGTGAAGTAGCAGACTTCGCTTCTTCTTTCTCTCTATAGTTTCTGTCTCTATAATTTCTTTATAATAATTGCTCTTGTGAGACTTAGTGAATTGGTAAAAAATAATGAAGGAATGAGCTTCTATTTATAGGAAAATATAGTTTTGAAAATTGCACATTTTGGGGCTCGTAATATTACAGTATAATACCTTAATCTTTTCCTTCATTTTTTATTTAGTCCTGCAAGTATTATCAAACTTACACCACCTCTCCTAATAGTAAATCATGTGAATCAATAGTAAATCATGTGACTCAATAGTTCTAAACATGTGAAAAAATTAATTATAGTATAATACCTTGAACTATACCTCCATTTTTAACTTAGTCATGCAAGTATTATCAATCTTGTACCAACTCCCTTAATAGTAAATGAATGTGAATCAATAGTACACACATGTGAATAAATAGTTATAATCATGTGAATCAATAGCAATTAATTGGTCATTTATCCGGTTAATTACCCGATTGGTCAATATAACCTCCAGACATCAATTATTATCGAAATAAATGTCGATTTTCACTAACATTAATAATTCCAACACAATGGAACTATCAATTTCATCTTTAATCCACACGAACTTATTCATCATTAATATTATAACTCACAATAGTTAACAACCAGGTTGTTCCCAGGAAAGAGGGGGCTTTCCGATAAGGATTTCTCCCTATTAGCGCGCAATTAGATTATCTAACCTCTCCTTGGCAGAACTTTTAGACATTGTCAATATTGCAAATAATAATATGAATAACTTTATCGTCTCAATTATTGATTTAATAATATATCATATAATGCAGATGATACTGTGACAATAATCGAATCAATAATATGAGAGATATGATGCATCAATTACTGTAGTAATAATTGAGTATATCTGAGTGACTTCTTACGTAAGCATCAATAATCAATACCATGTGTAAGACCCCAACTTTTATGAATAAAGAATAATTTTCTCGAAATATACTTTTGAATATTATGGTGTATATTTGATATAATGTTATAGGTGTGGGTAATATTTATAAATTTTGCAAAGTAAGCAAGTGGTTATATAATATTCGATTGGACGGGGAATATTCGTTTTAACAGGGAATATTCATACGATGGCACAATCATTGGTGGACCCCACAATGAAAGTATTGTCGTAATTAGAAAACGACATAATTATCTTTTTATAAAAATAACGGCAGAAGTTTTACCGTTAAACTGTTGAACTACCAGGTAGTAAAAGTACAGTAATGCGCGTGGTTGCATAGTAGCACATGGTATTGATTATTGATGCTTACGTGAGAAGTCACTCAGTTATACTCAATTATTACTACAGTAATTGATGCATCATATCTCTCATAATATTGATTCGATTATTGTCACAGTATCATCTGCATTATATGATATATTATTAAATCAATAATTGAGACGACAAAGTTATTCATATTATTAAATTGCAATATTTACAATATATAGAAGTTATATGAAGGAGAGGTTTGGTCATCTAATTGCGCGCCAATAAGGAGAAATCCTTATCGAAAAGCCCCCTCTTTCTGGGGAACGACCAGGTTGTTAAATATTGTGAGTTATAATATTAATGATGAATAAGTTTGTGTTGATTAAAGATGAAATTGATAGTTCCATTGTGTTGGAATTATTAGTGTTAGTGGATATCGACATTTATTTCAATATTAATTGATGTCTGGAAGTTATACTGACCAGTCGGGTAATTAATTAGATAAATGAGCAATTAATTGCTATTAATTCACATGATTATAACTATTTGTTCACATATGTGTACTATTGATTCACATTCTTGTACTATTAGGGGAGTTGGTGCAAGATTGATAATACTTGCATGACTAAGTTAAAAATGGAGGTATAGATGGAGGTACTATACTGTAATTCGTATTTTTACGTGATTATAACTATTGATTCACATGATTGAACTATTGATTCACATTATTTACTATTAGGGGAGGTGGTGTAAGTTTGATAATACTTGTAGGACTAAATTAAAAATGAAAGAAAAGTTGAAGGTATTGTACTGTAATATTTCGAGCCCCAAAACGTGCAATTATCGAAACTATATTTTCCTATAAATAGAAGCTCATTCTTCCTTCATTTCTCACCAATTCACTAAAGCTTTAGAAGCAATTATTATAGAGAAATTATATAGAGAAAGAAAAAAAAGTCTGCTACCTCACTATTCCAATATCCAATTTCTTCTAAGGTAAGGGGTATTATTTCTTTCGTATTCATGAAGAGAGCTTATGTTATTCCATTCTTTATTATTATATTGTAATAACCTGTCTTTGCGAAGTACCACATACATGGTGAAATTCTTCTGTTATTCCATTCTTTATTATTATGTTGAAATAACCTATACATGCGATTCATCGCATGCATGGTGAATTATTTGTTATTCCATTCTTTATTATTTTCTTTGGAATATCACATGCATGTGATTATGCTAGACACGGTTCTATTCTTTATTATTACATTGGAATAACACATTTTATGCATGCGGTCTATCGCATGCATGGTGAATTCTTTGTTATTCCATTCTTGATTATTTTGTTGGAATATCTTTATGCGTGTGGATTTATTTAGACACTGGTTCCATTCTTTATTATTCTATTGGAATAACATACATGTGGATTATCACATGCATGGTGAATGATCCTTCGTATTCATTCCTTATTAAATTGTGGAAATGATGCATCTCATTGGATTCTGCATGGCGAGAGAAAATCCATTTGTAGTTTCATATATTCTATGATACTCATTTGGTTAAAGTTTTGGCTTCTATACTCCATGAAATTGGTATAATATCTTGGATATTTATGCTTCATCCGGTATCTTTTCATGGAAATATTCTTCTGAGCATTCTTGAATTTTACTCCCAAAGCAAAGATCATGTTGACAATTTGGACGTAATTGATTTCAAGATAAATTAACTTATAAATCTTTAAAATTTATTCTTGAACTTGTTTTATTGAATTATTATGTCATTGTCATCATCCTCAAGCTTATATTGTGATGAAAGTCATCTTTAGCTTATGTGCATAGATGGACTTGGTATGATTATGACCAGGGATTATTCGATATAATCATGACCTATAATGTTATAAATGATGTGGTAAAAGTCCTAAGTAGCCTGTAGTGCATTGATGTACAGTTTTTGGTATTATTATGACCAGGGATTAATCGGTATAGTCATGACCATTGATGATTTAATGAATATCCTTGGCCCGTAGTGCAGGGATGACTCGATGATGTGGTTTATTTATTAAGCTAAGTCTCAGTGATAAAAATTGATGAAAACATTTTAAATCATAGAAGATAGTAGATATCATGCTCTACTTGACTCTTCTAATGGATTTATTTATTCATTTGTAGTTAAACTTGATGTCTATTGTATTTTATCAGTTTAACATTTTTGAAGACTAATGATAATTTATTCTGCATTATCTTAGTCCTAATATTTCATTCTGGGCTAGTTGAGCTCACCCTTTCTTTCACTGTTCTCTTCAGGAAATTAGAGCGTGGCGGGACTAAATGTAGGGAGCGGAGTGTGATCCGGATGATAACATTAGTAGTCCTCACTATTCTGTTAAATAGTGTGACAATAAATGTAATGAGGACTCCATTGAGTGTGGATATTGTCTAGATGACAATATTCTTATTAAAACTCTTCGATTATGTTTTATCGTATTTTACACGACTATTGTATAATTAAGTTGTATTTGAATTTTGTACCATGTATTTGGCGACTCAAGATGTGTGATGTATACCTATTTTGGGGACATCACACCGTGTTCTACTATGCAGCCACGCGTATTATTGTACTTTTACTACCGAGTAGTTCAACAGTTTTAATAGTAACACTTTCGCCGTTATTTTTATAAAATGATAATTCTGTCATTTTCTAACTATGACAATACTTCCATTATGGGGTCCACCAATGATTATGATGTCCCACGGATATTCACGACAAAAAGAATGTAAGACCCCAACTTATTATAAATAAAATTAAATTTTCCTCTATTCATTATTCTAAATTAATAAGGGTTAATTTGATATAATGCTTTGATTATAGGTGAAATGTGCAAATTTTACAAAATAAGCAAGTGGTTATAAAATATTCCTTTTGTCGGGAATATTCGTTTGGTAAATGGAATATTCTTTTGTCGGGAATATCCAAATGCGAATGTAGTGATAAATTATGGGCCCCATAACTAAAAAAATGGTTGGATGAAGGAAAGCGACAAAGTTTGAGTTTTATAAATAATGGCGTAATTATTCACAATTAACCTTTGTTGGATTACACGGTGGTTAAAATACGAATATCGTGGTTGAATAAAGATAGACATGGTATTGCGATATTATTGAATTATTGATTCGAACATAAGAAGGCCTTTGCTCAATAATTATTACGATAATCAACATTCAATATTTTATTTTATTGATTCAATAATTCTTTGCGTTGATATTTTATATTATTGTTGTTTGATAATTATCAACGCATGATATTTTCCATTATCAGATCAATAATTCATATTATTTGAATAATATTATTAGATAGCATTATTGGAAATGTCTAGAAAGTTCTGTCAAGGAGAGGTTTGGTCACCTAATTGCGCGCCAGTAAGGAGAAATCCTTATTGGAAAGCCCCCTTTTTCCTGGGAACGGCCTGGTTGTCATAATTGTGATTCTGTAATATTATTTGTGAATAATTAATTATTGATTTATATGATAAGGAAATATTTATTTGATGTGGATATAAATGATGGATTTATTTATTTTATGTGGTTATAAATGAAAAAATTAATGTTGAGATGTTTTATCAGTATTTTGTCGGAATGGAGGTATTAAAAATCACCCGTTTGTGGATTTCGGATATTTTTTGTTTGGAATTTGGAAAAACTCAAAGCTACAAAGTTGTAGAGAATTCGATTTCAGACAGAATGGACATAAAATTCGTATTTTTTTGATAAACGGACTATTTTCTAGGAATTATTGAAGTTTCAAAAAATAAAATGATTTTTATTAAATTATGGGTGGGACCCACTTTTGTTTTAACACATGTGGGCTACTGATTTTTTTGTTCACAGATGGCTGGTCTTGAGTCTTGATTAGCATGCATAGAAGAAAAGTAATGAATTAATTATATTTTATTATTTTAGTCTCCTATGATGTTCTAGCATTTTCCTATAAATAGACGCTTAGGTTAGAATTGAAAATCACACCAGAAACAAGTTTTCTTTCTCTCTAGATTATCGAGCTTATTTTTGTTAGTATTTTGATACTTTGAGAGTTTACATTGGTACATAAAGTTTCCTTGACTTTTCATCGATATTAGATCGGAAATGCAGTTATTTTGAGGTAAGGGATGTTATTTTCTTCTTAAATGATATTATTTTCTTCAATATCATTATGCCGAAATATTGGTGAACTTTTTAATCAAATTTGGAACTTTTTGTGTCGGGGTTACTATTCACGTATACGATACTATTCACGTATACGGCACTATTCACGAATACGACACTATTCACCAAAAAATGAAATTTTCACTTTTTCGTCCCAGATGTCTTTTATGGTTACTATCTTTGATTGTATCCATGTTTTGATCTTTATTTTTGAATTCTACTTCACACTTGGTTATTATGGAGTATTATTGAATTTGGATAAACCAAAATACGAATCCCTAATATTTGTCCTTCTGTCTTATTGGATTTGTTCTCTAAAATGTTTTTCATCATCCTCAGTCCTTAATTGTGGTACTTGATGAATATCTTTGGCTGTAGTGCAAAAGATGAATGATTACTGATGAATATCTTTTGGTAGTAGTGCAAAGATGAGCAGTATTGAGATGAACATGACCAACTGGTGATACAAATGAATATCTTTGGCCCGTAGTGCAAAGATGTATATTGATTGATGTTACAGGGATAAAATATTGATGATGGACTTTTAAATTCATAGATTATAGTAGATTTCATTCTCTAGTTAACTATTCTAATGAATTGTTGTTTCCGCTGCAGTTGTTGATCTAAAACTTGTTGTCAATTATATTCTATCAGATTTTTCCCTGTTGAAGACTAAGGATAAATTGTTGTATATTATCTTAGTCATAATATTCTTTATTAAGCTAGTTGAGCTCACCCATTTCCTTTTTGTTCCATTTTTCTTCTCAGGAAGCGAGAACATAGCAGGAACCAGTCGGGGTATAGAGTGATGGTCCTACTCAGTTGTTTTAGCAGTCCTCATTATTTTTGTAAAATAGTACATCAATAATTGTAATGAGGACTTTATTTGGGTGTTGATATTGTCTAGAAGACAATACTTGTATTTAAACTCACAGTATGTGTTGTCGTATTGTGCACGATAATTGTAATAATAAAGTTGTAGTTGTTTTTCTGTATCATGTATTTGGTGACTCAAAATGGGTGTTGTATACCTATTTTGGGGGTGTCACAAAGAATATTCCCTGACCAAACGAATATTCTATAACAACATATATACTTTGCAAAATTTTCACATATCACCCTTAACTTTAACCTTTTATCAATTTAACCATTTAATAAATAGAATAATTATAAGAAAATTGAATACTTTCATTTCATAAAATTCGGGGTCTCACAATGAAAGTGAGTGAGAAACAAAGCCATGCTCAGCTCTTAGCCTTCCATAAACAGATTCAAGGATCAGATTCAAAGGATCAAAGCTAGAAAGGTATAAACCCTAAATTTTGTAAATAATGTGATTTGATGTTAGATGTTGTTGTTTGTTGTTTTAAGTTGTGTATAAGGATGTTATTGAGTGATCTGGGTTGCTATATCATAGATCCATAACATCTAGGTGCATGAAAATCAAGTTTTTAAAATTGATCATGAACCCTAAAATATGGCCTGAGAGCCATATGTTAGGGCCCATAAATCTTTACCTGTTAGTTATTTGTTGTGTTTTAAGTTATTGACTTGTAGTATGTTGTAAGGGCTTTGATCTAGAACTGGAATCAAGATTAGCTCATGTTTATATCTCAAGTTATTGATGGTCAAAGTTGGTTGATCGACCATAACCAAGCAAATCTAGGTAACCCAGATTACCCAGAAAAGTTTGACAGTCATTTTTAAGGCCTTTGATCTTGCTGATATTTGATAGTTAGTCTATGTTGTTGTTTTAATGTTGTAGTCTGACATAAGGACTACATAATCATGCCTCTAGAACCCCCAGATCATACACTGAATCAAAGTTATGAAGGGACAAAGTAGGCTTGACCGACTGCTTATGAAGATTTCTGGAAAACCGAGAAACATTCAAGAGTCTTTTTTTTGACAAGGTTTGACCAGCTTTGTTCTGTCATGTGTGATGTTATTAGATTGATTTGGTGATATGTTATTGTACCCTGACATGAGGACTTCACTATTGAACCTTTAAATTACACAAAGCAGACCCCGGACTCAAGATATAAGGATCCAAAGTAGGTACCTAGCAATTGTTCTTCATTTCTAGAAAACTCAAAAATGAAGAACAGCTCTGACAGGTTTGTGGAGAGCTTAAATCTCTCTGTTGTTATGTTGTTTAGCTATGAACTTGATTTGGAATTGTAGAATTACACTTATACTACATGATTAACATCATTAGCTGCCCAGAAAACATTAGGATCATAGATCAAATGGTGGTTAAAACTTACCCTTGTGACTGCATTTGAAGGTTCTGACATGCTCAAGAACACCTATAGCGACGATTTTGTCGCTATAGGACCCTTTAGTGACACTTTCTATATAAAATTAGTTATTTTATTTAATAAATAGAGAAAAATAGTTTTTAATTATTAAAAATTCATATTAAATTCCTAAAAATTATTTTAAAGCCTAAAAATGGGTTTTTAATAATTTTGAATATATTTCATTAATATTTAATATTTTTGGAATATTAATGGAATTTAATTTATTTAATTATAATATTAAATAAATTACTTAAAAATAATTTTAATACTTGAAAAATTATTTAAAATTATAGGGTTAAGTTTAGATGACCACCTGAGGTTTGGGCGGTTTCCCACTGAATCACCTATAGTCAGTAAAGCTACATTTAAACTCCCGACTTTTTGAGTCAAAGTGAATAACTACTTTCTATTATAACTCCGTTACTTAAGTTGGATAAAGACTTAATTACCCTCCATTTTCAGAGTTTCGATTCTTTTTTTCTCTGCCTCTTCCTGTAAAGAAACTACATACTTAGAATATAAAAGAAAATCAAAGAGATCAAACTCATGCTAGCTGGCTAATAAACATGAAATAATCAAACTGAGATAATCATGGCATAAAACTACCAATGCAAACTGTTCAGTTATGACCTACTAAAGATCAGCTCCCTCTGTACTTATTTTAAGCTTAATATTCTGTAATTGGGTGTTGAAAACTTAATAGTAAAAGTTTGATACATAAATGTTCAGAATAGAAAAATCATCTGGGGCACAAAAAGTTTGATACCATCAATTATGACGAAGAGGGAGTATCATACTCCGATGATGGTGAAGTAGCCATGTAAAGTATGCAAGATTGACTAATGTATGCGGTAGCCTCATCTCATGGCATTGAGAACAATACAGTAACAGCTATATAATCATGAACTAAATTCAACAAAGATGCTCTCAAACTGTTGGAGCGCTATAAAATCATGGCCATATGCGGTGCTAAGAGATGGACCAGCTGCATATTGCTTTACAAAAGTTGTAGAATAGAAAGCTTGTAGAGGAGCTATAAATGCCATTTTGTTGGTATAATTGGAAATTGGTGTAGAAACCATACCATCTGCAATTTGGTAATAGCTCTTTTTTATATGCAACATGTGTCACATATTCACACATGAACATTAGCAGACTGAACTTGTTTGTCAAACTAAATTGCAGGCATACAAATCGGTGCTTGGTCTTTCTTTTATTAATCCTAAGCTTTGATAAATGAAGGTAAACGCTGAAACCTCCAGAACCCCTATTAAATTAAACAAGTATTGATCTAAACTCGGATCTTAACGAACAATCCAGATCAGATATTATATCAAACACCTGAAGAGTTATTTTTCCCAAGCAAAAGATTGGTTCAAGAATTAGATCAAACCGTTGGAGCGCTATATTTGGATGACTAAGAAATTTACATTCCCATCAGGATCGCTAAAGATCTCACGCAGATAAGCCATTGTCAGTGCAGATGAGAACAGAGAGGAGAGAGAAAGATCTTTGCAGATGAGAACAGAGAGGAGAGAGAAAGAGGGAGACTTTGTTACCATTGGTTCCCCCATTTCAGGCTTATTCAACTCATCCACATCAATTATGTGAGACCCCAACGTTTATGAATAAAGATTTAAATTTCTCGAAATATTTTTTTGAATATTATGGTGTGGATTTGATATAATGTTATAGTTGTGGGTAATATTTATAAATTTTGCAATGTACATGAAGTTGTTATATAATATTCAATTGGTGAAGAATATTCGTTTTAACGGGGAATATTAAATGCGTGATACAATCATTAAGTGGACCCCTGGCGGAATTATTGTCGGATTGAGAAAATGACAAAAATATTTTATGAAAATAACGGCGGAAGTTTTACCGTTAATTATTGAAACACCGGTGTTAAAATGCGAGAATCTGGCGTGGTTGCGTAGTAGTACGGTATTGATTATTGATGCTTACGTGAGAAGTCACTCAGTTTTGTTCAATTATTGCTTCAGTAATTGTTGCATAGTATCTCACGTTATTTGATTCAATTATTGTCGATATTTTATATATTATTAAATCAATAATTGAGATAATAAAGTTATTAATATTATTATTTGCAATATTAACAATGTCTAGAAGTTCTGTCAATGAGAGGTTTGGTCATCTAATTGCGTGCCAATAGGGAGAAATCCTTATTGGAAAGCCCTTTCTTTCCTGGGAACGACCTGGTCGATTAATAGTGTGAATTATAATATTGATGATGAAGTTTTGTTTTATTAGTATTATTAATGTAATAAAATAGAAAAGTTTTTTATATAAAACAGAATACTTTTATAAAGTTATTCATTTTATTAGACTATAAATATAATATATTATTCTATTATGCATAGTGTTTTGCATAGTAAAATCTTTTTATATAAAGCAGAATACTTTTATAAAGTTATTTGTTTTATTAGACAATAATTAGAATATATTATATTTTATTATGCATAGTGTTTGCATAAGTGCTGCGATAGTGTTTGTATAGTAAAATCTTTTATATAAAATAGAATACTTTTATAAAGTTATTCGTTTTATTAGATTATAAATAGAATATATTATATTTTATTTAAAAAAATTTGTTTTATTAGAATATTTTATAGTAAAACAAACTGGACCGTGGTTTAAAAGTAAATCAATACAGACCAGTTCAGAATTAGTTACTATTAGGTCCATTCTTCTATAAATAGAAGCTCATTCCTTCATTATTTCTTACTTAATTCATTGAAACTCTAGAGAGAAAGCGAGAGAGAATTCTTCCTCTATAATCTTGAGCATATTTCTTTAGAGTTTAAGAAAGCTTTGGCGTAGTGCAAGTTTTTCTTCAAGTATATCCCATACTACTCATCGGAGTACTCTTCTTTATAAGGTAAGGGATATTATTTGTTGTACGTAAAGGGGTATTATTTCTTTTGTTTTCATGAAGAGAACTTACATTATTCCATTCCTTATTATTCTATTGGAATAACTTTTATATATCTAATCACCGCATACATGGTGAAATTCTTACATTATTCCATTCCTTATTATTATGTTGGAATAACTTTATACATGTGAAGTACTGCATACATGGTGAAATTCTTCTATTATTCAATTCTTTATTATTATGTTGGAATAACTTTGTATGTCAAGCAATCGCATACGTGGTGAAATTCTTACATTATTGCATTCCTTATTATTATGTTGGAATAACTTTCATCTATCTAAGTACCGCATACATGGTGAAATTCTTACATTATTTCATTATTTATTATTATGTTGGAATAACTTGTATATCGCAATCACCGCATACATGGTGAAATTCTTACATTATTCCATTCTTTATTATTACGTTAGAATATCATATCGATGCGATATACGCCGCGACTGGTTCCATTAATTATTATTACATTGGAATAACCACGTCATGCGATGCCTATCGCATGCAGGTGATTTCATTGTTATTCCATTCTTTATTATTACATTGGAATATATCACATCGGTCTTAATTTACTTTGACTGGTTTCGTTCTTTATTATTACATCTCGAATATCACCGTCTCGTGCGTTACGCATGACTGAGTTCCATTCTTTATTATTCTATTGGGAATAACCTATTTATACGATCTATCATGCGCATGGTGAATCCTTCTGTTATTCCATTCTTTATTATTCTGTTTGAATAACCAGTCTATTTGGATTACCAGATGCATGGTGAATGATCCTTTATATTCATTCCTTATTAAATTGTGGAAATGATCTGTATACGTGGATTACCGCATGACGGGCGAAAATCCATTTGCGGTTTCATATATTCCATTATACTCAGTTGGTTAAAGTTTTGACTTCTATACTCCATGAAATTAGTGGAATATCCTTGATATTTGCGCTTCATCCAGTATCTTTTCTTGGAAATATTCTTCTGAGCATTCTTGAATTTTACTCTACAAAGCAGTATCATGTTGACAATTTGGATGTTATTGAATTCTGGATAAATTAATTCTTGAACTTGTTTTATTGGATTCTTATATCGTTGTCATCATCCTCATGCTTATATTATGTTGAAGGTCATCTGTGGCCTGTTGTTCATATGTGGACTTGGTATGATTATGACCAGGGATTATTCGGTATAATCATGACCGTAATGTTATAAATGATGTGGTAAAAGTCCTCATTGGCCCGTAGTGCATTGATGGGACGATTGTTGGCATAATCATGACCATTGATGAATACGAATATCCTTGGCCCGTAGTGCATGGATAATTTGTGGTTGTGATACTAATGAATATCCTTGGCCGTAGTGCTTGAGGATGATGTGGATTATTTATTATTGTGAGTCCCATCGATAAAAGTGATGAAAACCTTTTAAATCATAAAAGATAGTAGATTTTATTCTCTACTTCACTCTTTTAATGGATTGCTTGTTCGCTTGTGATTAAACTTGATGTTTGTTATATTGTATCGGTTTAACCTTTGTTGAAGGCTAACGATAATTTATTCGTATTATCTTAGTCATAATATTTCTTACTAGGATAGTTGAGCTCACCCTTTTACTTTCATTGTTCTCTTGGGAAATGAGAACCTAGCGAGGGGACTAGTCGGGGAACGGAGTGACGGTCCAGATAATAGCATTAGTAGTCCTCACTATTCTGTTAAATAGTGTGATAATAAATGTAATGAGGACTCAATTGAGTGTGGATATTGTCTAGATGGCAATATTTGTATTAAAACTCACAGCATATGTTTTGTCGTATTTTACACGACTGTTGTATAATTAAGTTGTATTTGAATTTTGTACCATGTATTTGGCGACTCAAGATGGGTGATGTATACCTATTTTGGGGGCGTAAAAAATTACCATTGGTTCCCCCATTTCAAAACCCTAATCGTGCCTGCAATTTCTCAAAAATCATAGAAAATCCAAAAAATCTTATTTGATTTAAATCAAGATTTTCAGATTACCCAATACAATCAACCCAAAAACAACAAATACAACGAAAATTCTTAGATTTCCCTGAGAAAAATCAAAACCCTTATAATTTTACCAGGAAAACTAATTTTCAGATTACCCAATACAATCAACCCACAAACAACAAATACAACTGCTTTTTCTGCGGCTCCACCACCAGTCTTTCGTCCGCAATTGAAGACGAAGATGCTTCTTCAATGATATCCGGTTTTAGCTCTAACCCTAGCGCGTCAAAATCTTGGTCGATTTCATTTCCTTAAAGAAAGAATCGGTGATAGGGTAGCCTTCAATCTCGTCTGCGATGGAGGTGAAATGGGTAGAACAAAATGATAAAAGCCAAGAGGGGTATTTCGGACATTTAACATTTTTTTTTACCGTTACAGCCCCTTTTCATGCGCTTTTGGCGTCTGACATATACGCATTAAGTTGGATGGAAAATGTGACCTTTTTCACTTTAACTCAAAAAGTCAGGAGTTTAAATGTAGCTTTACTGACTAAAGGTGGTTAAGTGGGAAACCGTCCAAACCCCAGGTGGTCATCTGAACTTAACCCAAAATTATATTATAGTATTAGAAAATATCTTAAGTTATTTTTAATGACTTTTAATATTTTGTGATGAATTTCATTAATAAATTAATATTAATGATAATTATTTATTTAATAAATGTATTAAATAAATTATGGAAAAATAGAATTAATGATTTAAAAATCATATAAAAATGATTTAAGTGTTATAAAAATATTTTAAGTTATAAAATATAACTTTTGATATTTTGTCATGAAATACATTAATATTTAATATTAATGGAAATTATTTAATAATGGCTTTAATTACTTTAAAATTATTTAAAGGTAATAATAAGGTATTAAAAATACTTTAAGATATTATAAATATATTATAATGGTATGTTAAGAATTTCATTATTATTTAATATTAAATAAATATTAATGATAATTGAATTAAGTGGTATTTAATTCATATAAATATGATTTTTATGATTGAAAATCATAATAAATGATAATAATTATCTTAAAATTTTTATGAGCTACGAAAAATTATTTTTACTGATTATTAAATTATCTAAGATAATTGTGTTGCATTTAGACAGAGTCTTATGGATAATAGGCTCGTGAATTATCTGATTAGGCCGTCGGGATGTCAGAATTATGCCGGATTCAACTCAGACTGCAATAGTTTGACTTGATACTTGGTCTTATGTGTTATATAGACTGATAGGATTATGTGTTATGTTTTTAGGTTATTTTATAATTATATATAACAGTATTATACTGTGATGATATTATTCTAATCTTTAGAGATCGGTATTATCTATATTAGGTTTTCAGACAAAGCTAAATAGAATGCGTAGCAGTATTCAACTGAACAGACAAGTTCCCTTACTCAATTATTGTGCAAGTTTCCTTAACTCGACCTTGAGTTGTTCTTTCAAGTATGCTTGTGGTTAATCATTGTTGATTATCATATCTATGAATTGTTGAATTGTACTCTATGCATACTGCATGTGTTCATCAGGTATGAAAGGCTGATCACCTTCATTACCATTCGGTCCAGATATAGTTGTTCATGTTTAATGTTCGTTCAGCTATGAAAATTTGTTCATGCTAGTTCACAATTATATTGTAGAACTTTAGCCAGCTTATTGTTGAATTCTTTCCATAATGATATATCCTTAATTTATTGAACTTAAACTTGTTGGACAAACTTGTTGCTCACCCTTGCTATATCATGATAAACATTGCAGATTAGAATGAATACGTCAGATACAAGAAAAGTTAAGGACAGATCCAGCATTGGTTGATAGAACAGATAAAGTTTGTAACAATAATGTATAATAACAACATTGTATGTTAGATAGGATATTGATTCGGGTTTTAAGTGAAGGTTCTCGACCTTGGGAAAAGTGTGTATTGTTTAATGTATAAATAATTTATATTTATATCTTCCGTAATAGTTATAGAAATAGTATACCAAATCCTTGGTGATTAGGACCGGGATCTAGGGATGCTACAATTTTTCCCTCCTGCAGGGTTAGTAACAAGAATGCAAAATTTTGAGTGTCTACAGATGTCCCACTTTATCATATTCATGCAATGTAATGGCATGGATAGGATAAAGATCTCTCAACATTTAAAATGTGGCAAGATAAACATGATGCAAATGCAATGCAACATGATGTAATGTAATGTTGAATGTTGTTTGTTGGATCATTTTCCAATGGGATGTGACAACTGTCTGCTCCCACCGCTTCTGTTGGGGGAATGGCGTTGCCCATGATGACCCTGTTGAATTGCTTGGATGTCTACTCTACCGGTAGTTTCTAAAGCTCCCAGGAATCTCCATAATTGAAACCATAGGATGTTGACATTGGGGAGATCACCAAAGTCCTTAATCCTTATTGTAGGCTTCCTATTGAAGATGTTTTTCTCATGTGTGAGAGACTCTTGGGGAATTATACTATGGCCTATGATTGCTGAGGATCTGTATAACAGATTCCATCATCGGTCCTCCCCGATGAGGATGGTTTTCCATAGTTTTCATCGTTAGGTCTTTCTAATGCTTCATTAAAGTTTCTGTTGATGGTTTGTACTATCAGGGTAGCCTAACCTTCGTTGAGATGTCTTTCAATGGTTAACACCATCGGACCACCTCTGATGCTTCGTTGGAGTTACTGCCAATGACTGATAATATCAGGGTTGCATGATCTTTACTGAAATGTCTTCAATGGATAACATCATCGGACCACCTCTAATGCTTCGCTGGAGTTATTGTCAACGGCTAATAATATCAGGGCTGCCTGACCTTCACTGAGATGTCATTCAATAGCTAACATCATTAGACCACCTCCGATGCTTCGCTAGAGTTACTGCCAACGGCTGATAATGTCAGGGTTGCCTAACCTTTGCTGAAATGTCCTTCAACGACTAACATCATCGGACCACCTCTGATACTTCGCTGGAGTTACTGTCAACGACTAATAATATTAGGGTTACCTAACAATCGTTGAAATGTCCTTCAACGGCTAATATCATTAGACAATCTTCGATATTTTATTGGATTCTCGCCAATGGTACGATCATATCGAAACGCCTAACCTTATTTGAAATGTCCTTCAATGGCTAACATCATCGGACCATCTCTGATGCTTCGCTGGAGTTACTGCTAATAACTGATAATATTAGGGTTGCCTAACCTTCGCTAAAATGTCCTTCAACGGCTAACATTGCATGAAATCTCTACTGGGGATAGATTTCTGACGAGATTTATAGTTTTGATTGCAATTAAAACCCCAGTGATGGCATCGGACCTTCATGAGGTATTGTCAAGGGTAGTTTTTAATAGCTTTGATCATCGACTTTGTAAACCCTATATTTGGGTGAATACCAATAACTGATATGTAGCCCCGCATTCTGGTCTCTAAAAATCAGGATTTCAGGCTTTTCCACTTAATCACGTAGCGTCTTTTTTCCTGATTTGACTTTTAAGCTAGTGGGACCTCCTTTAAAACTCAAATTTGATCGAGCTGGAGGGGGTGTAAACCACCTAGGGTAGCCGTAGGTGAACTTGCGGCCACCCGTGGGTGTATATCTCATTTCCTTTCCCTTTCACAGTCATTTTTAACTTGAAGCCGCATAGGAAATCTGAGATTATACCTACAAATCTACTGAGTTCGGGCTGCTTTCTGCAAAATTCATCACCGAATAGTTGTTATGTACTATTCTAGTAACGTTTACATGTTTTCTTTTCTAGTTTTAACCGTTAGAAAGTGAGATATCAAATAAAATGCTTCTAAACACATAGTAGTGAATATGCATGCTCATATGACTTGATAAAAATTATTCGACACAGTAAATGTTAGTATTTTACCATGCTGAACGTATTGATGTGAAAACAATTGACTTTTAAAACAGTCAATTTGGTACCTTTTTCTGCTATTTTTTCATCCTGTTTGAAGATAAATGAGCAAAGGTTTTGAAGCAAAGTAATCCTGGTAATTAGGCTACCCTTATGGATTATGACTTTGATATTTTTCATACATATAGGATGTTTATGATAGTCTGTTGGTGTGATACTGAATGGCCACCTAGTCATGCCTACGCGCATGTGGATAGTCTTTTTTACAAAGGAGACTCTGGAAAAAAAATCACGAGTCTAGGCATTGAATGATCATGCATTTTTAACTCTACTGTAGACTTATGTTAAAGTAATCTATGCATGCATATAGGCATGAAATGTATTTAATGAGCTCTAGATTAGAATTTAGCACACCCTTTTGAGGTAATTTGGAGACTTTTGTCCAGATATATGGATCCAAACCAGTAGAGCAGCACCCGTAGGACCTTTTCAGGTGCGAGGAGAAGAGCTTTAGATCTTCCTCGGCCTCGTCTAGTCTGACAACCTCATCGATTGATGGAATCAGTGATTCATCCTATTCGGGTTAAGATACCAGATGTTGAGGACGAGGAGGAGGATATACCAGTCATGAATCCTGCTCTTTCTCCTTCTATTTCCGTAGGGAGCTTCCAACTATAAATGTGATGAATCCATAGCTTCTTAATGATTTGAGTAGTCGCCCCTCGATCTATCTGCATGCGAACGAGGTAAAAGCTATGTGGTTCTTCCTTTTCCAATTTATAGGGGTTAAGGGTTCTGATGTTGATTTGCATTATGATGCAGGTTCCCGGCTTTATGCAGCCCATGGGGAACTGGTTCAGCATACATTCTCTGTATTAGACTCTTCATCCAGAGTACCTAGAGATTGTGCATGCTTGGGGCTTTGAGACTTTCTTCTCCATCTTCCCTAGTCATCGTCCATGGGGTTATCTCAGGGCTTTGTCTGAGCACTGGTTTCACCAGACCCAGTCTCTTCATTTGCTGGATTATGAGATGATGATGACACCGATGGATTGGCGGTTCATCACTAGGATGGAGTTTTTTGGGGCGCTAGTGCCTTTTATGGCTGACATTTTCCCGACTACCGTTAGATCCTTGCTAGGAGTCCGTACTGGTCTTTTGAGTATAGATGTTGTGAGTGGGGCTTTGACTGAGTCATTACCCGATGATCGAAGGGTTAGAGATCGCATCCTTCGGCGATTATTTTTTATCCTTCTTAGAGGTTATTTCCTGGCTGATAACTATTTGATGGTGTCATTCACTTTAGTTAGCGCCACACGGGATGTGGACCGTATTGGAGAGTTTGATTGAGGCTCCTACACCTTTGCCTACTTCCTCAGGGGAATGCACCTACGCTTAGAGGGCGTGACGAAGGCTTAGTTAAGGTTTTACCTATTCCTATTGGTGAGTATTTTCTCTTTTAATTTCCCTTATTTGGGTTGAGAGTTTGACTAACCACAGATATTTGACCTTGTATTGGCAGGTTTGGGCCTATAAAAGGCTCCCATGTCTTCGTCCCATTAGCCTGCTAGGTTTATACACCTATCCATGGGGACGGCGATGGCATCACTCCACTTTGATGGAGGTTCCTGTTGCTGAGGGTTTCACCCATTCACGCTTGCTATTGAAGTTGTTGACAGTCGATGTCATTACATGGGTTTCTTACTCTAAGGACCATTTGACAGTTGGTTTTGAGGGTGGTTTCCCGATTGGTATCGAGTATGTATTGTCCACCCGTCGGATTCCTCTCTTCATAGACGGAGGTTGAGAGCTCTATTTAGGAGAGTATGCTATTAAGAGCACCACAGGAGAGATTCGCATTCCGATATGTCCTTTTATCAGTCATTATTGGCCTTTGTTGCAGCCGATCATTGACCTCCCATTGGTGGGTGTTGATGGCTTTACTTTGTCAGAGGGACCTTTCACTCAGGAGGCATTTTACCACTGGTGGTTCCCTCACACCATTGGATCCCAGACCCGCACCACACAATTTATGGGGGATATAGTTCCTCGCTTTGTCATGATGACAGATTGGATTGTATGTGTTCGAGAGGCCGCAGATTGATAGTTTGACCCAACAGTTAGACCGGGCATATTTTTTATCCGGCATTTGGGTAGAGATCCTTCTGAGGCGGATACTTTTGATCATTCCAGCTCTGGGGCTGGCCCTTCAGGTGGCCCGTATTCAAATGGTTTTGCTGATGGAAATCCTCCGTTGTATCGACCTAATATCCTTACTGGTAGAGATTTAGTGACTCAGGAGGAGTTACATCAGATGGATAGGTTGGATGATGTGGACATCAATAGTATTGACTTCTTCTGATGTATTTCTCGTTATATCTTTGGATAGGCCTCTATTAGATATTGGGCGGCTGTGCCCCATTCTCGTTATATCTTTTGATAGGCCTCTATTAGTTGTTAGGCGGTTGTGCCCTATTTCCCTGTACTTTCTAGTTGTACACAGAGATGATGTATTTAGATGATGATGTACTTAAGAATGTATGTATACTATTTTCCATTCCCTACATCATTTTGTCATCTGTTGTTTATTATGTATGCATTATGTTTATAGACATGCATTTCTAGAGATGAGTTTAGCATTGACCCCTAGATGGTCTTATAACACGGCCCTAGACACATCTTCATCGACAGTTAGCCGGATTTAGCATACCCCACCAGTATTAGTGGCCTCTTCCTTGAGATTGTGGTATGACCGTTTATCCTCCCTAGATTGGGTGATAGTTGATTAGATGTTATGTCACTCTATGACCCTCCTGACATTCCAGGTTCCATCGAGGTTTGTAGAGGACGTGATGGATTATTGGGAACCAGACAAGCAAGTATTCAAATTTTTTACCCAGGAGTTGACTCCTACATTGGAGGAGTACGAGTGTCTTATAGACTTGCCATTGGATATGCCTTGGGCTCGGATGGCTGTCAGTTACATGAGCCGGCAGTTTATGACCTTTACAGGCTTGAGGCACAGAGTTGCCCTGGTCGAGATTTCCTCAGGGCATGTAGTGTCCATGAGTTTTTTGATAGGCAGATTTGGGTCCTTGGACAGTTATCTGCGATACTCCGGGGATTTCACCATTTCAGAGGATGATTGGCGTGTTACCCAAGTAGATATACTCCACATGTGTATAGTGGCTTATCTGTACATGCCATTTTACATAGACCACTTGGATATCGACGTGATAATGGTAGTCCGGACTCTCCAGGAGGGACATACCATCTTACCGATGATTCTGGCAGAGACCTTGAGGTCAGCCACGTATTGTCATACCCATTCTGTGGGGATGTTTATAGGTAGTTCGATCTTGTAATACGTGTTGTTTATGACACATTTGAGATCGATTGGCACCTTCTAACGCCATGGGTATTGTTTTTTCCCACGAGATAGCCATGTCATACTCCTTTCAGTCGGTGGAGTGTATAGATGCAGCTTCTTGGTCGGTTTTCTTATCAAGGATAGAGGATTCGTTTGATATTTTAACATGTTCAAGGCTCAGCTCTCCCTAGGGGTGTTCAACCGGTAAAAACCATTACGAACGGGCAGAGTCTGAAACAGAATCGATGCAAAAACTTAAAAATTTCATCAGATATCGATTACCAATTGGATTGGTATCTTTGAATCATGGTTCCGGTTCCGATACTATTTTTACCAAAAATTAATATAATTATTATTTTATTATTAATAATAATAAATTAGAAAACCGGTATATACCGATCCGGTCTAGTTCAGTTTTTACCGAACCATAAAAACGCCGAACTGAAACCGATATCGAAAAACTGATATATACCAGTTTTTTTGTACCAAACTGGACCATTTCTTTTTATATCGAACCGACTGGTTCGGTCCAGTCCGAAAAACCAAAAAAACCGAAAATACCGATCCAAATGAACAGCCCTAGCTCTCCCTACAGCTTTATCACTCATGCAGCTGGCATGGATTATCTCCCCCTGACTTGTTTGAGGGGCGTGACCCCATATCATCCACTGGCTGTGATGACACAGTTTGACCAGTTTCAGGATGTTCATCCCTTTGACGAGGCATTGGGTCAGCGTTTGTCATCTCAGCTTCTGTTAGCAAAGGATTTGTCTAGGATTTATTCCTGTTGGACCCAGTGTAAGAGGGCTAACTTTTTTACTAGTCATCTAGGTCGTTCTATAGAGTATTCTGCATAGTTAAAGGCAAAGATTGCATTGACTAGGGTTGTATCCTCAGAGCCGGGTGCTGATTCTGATAGTGGGGAGCCTATAGAGTACCCTGATTCTCCCACTGAGGATGAGTTGTTTGCTAGGTTGTCAGCAGCTCTAGTTGATTCCCCCAGTATTTCTGCTACTGTGACTCCACATTCTGCAGTGAATTTAGAGCAGAGTTTACATCTGATGACGTTTGAGAGGGATCGGGCTAGGTCCTTGATATTGACAGCTCTTTCTGATAGAGATGTCGCTCTAGTTGAGAGGGACGATGCTCTAGCTCACAGGGATACCGCTGTTGTTGAGCGGGATGAGGCTCGATCATCTAGGGATGTAGCTGTTATTGAGCGGGATGGTGCTCTAGCTACCCGAGATGCTGCCACTACATATAGTACTGTATTGAGATCTCATACTACTGACATCATTGCAGAGATGAGTGCATTCATTGATGAGCACGGTAGGACCATACAGATGGTCGTAGATCTCCTGGCCCGTGTGGATACCCTAAGTTAGGAGCTCATAAATTTACCTCCATCTTTTGAGAGGGATGTCATGTTAGACTTGATGGTTTGCTTATCCACTGGTTTGTAGATTAGCTTTGTTTTTCCCTCATAGACTAGGGTAGCCATTTTTATCATGTACAGAACACATATCAAATAGCATTATATATCAAGGAAATATGTTTTGATCCACTTCCTTTTAGTTATGCCTTGTTACTTGCTTGATAGTTGACTGTTCTCCAGGGCTTGTGATCGTGATGTATTATGAACTCCTCCTTAATGGATGGACATTGAGATGTCTCGGGATCTTTCAGAAGGGATCATTGATCTTTGTGTTCCCATACCCTTTAGTGTCTTGGGACTGGTTTCTGAATGTGGTTATGGAGACGATTGTGGCTTTCCTCTCTGAGCTTGACCACCCCGCAAATGGTCGTTGGTACTCCTATGTATGGAGGAGACCAGGTAATTCTATCTCTTATGGATTGGTGTTTCTCTTCGAGGATTCAACCATAACTTAGATGATCGCCGGTTTCTCTCCCATTTATGTGGGGAGACCAGGTAGTTCCATCCCTTTGGTCTAAGCCGATGAGGTGCGGTTTAACCGCCCCACAGATGGTCGTCAATGTGTTCATGTGTATTAGGGAGATCAGGTAGTTCCATCTCTCATGGTTTGGTTTGAAAGTGGAATGATGATTCTAGTACTATTGATAGGGTTTTGTGTTTTTGGTAGGGGTGAGACCGCACCATGAATGGATGCCTACATACTCCTGTTGATGAGGGGGAGATCAGGTCTGCGTAGTTCCAACCTAGCATGAAAAGGTTGAAAGTTGTATGTGTGTGGAGAGATTTTTTTTTGTTTTTCTATAGTTAGACCGGACCATAAAAATGGCTGCCTACATACTCCCGTGTATTGGGGAGATCAGGTCTTAGTAGTTCGTCTCTGATGGGACAAACTGATGTAATGAAAATGGTATGTAGTGAGAGGTTTTGAAAACCTGAATTGACTTATGGATCTGATGATCCAGAAACAGGATGTTGGTCTACAGGTAACTTCAAACATAGTACCATTTCACGGTGTCCGAGTTGATGAGTTGGGGAAATTCCTCGCCATCCATCTCCTGTAATCTGAGGGCTTATTCTGTCAATATCTCTTTGACAACAAACGGGCCTTCCTAGTTTGGGGCGAATTTTTCTTTAGATTGATCTTGGTTGTCAAGAACCTTCTTAAAGACCAAGTCATGTTCTTTGAAATACCATAGCCGAACTTTCTTATTGTAGGATCGAGCGATCCTCTGTTGGTATAACTGACCATGGAAGATAGTTGTGGCCAGCCTTTCATCAATTAGAGATAATTGGTGGTACCGATCCTGTAACCATTGGTCTTCATCCAGCTGAGCGTCTATTAACACTCTTAGGGATTCGATTTCCACCTCTATAGGGAGCACTGCTTCCATGCCATAGGTTAATAAGTATGGGGTTGCCCCAGTGGAAGTGTGCATTGACGTTCTGTAGGTTAATAGAGTCAGAGGCAATAGGTCAGGCCATCCTTTGTGATTAGCGGACATCTTTTGCATGATCTTTTTGATATTCTTATTAGCCACTTTAACAACACCATTCATATTTGGATGATAGATGACAGAGTTGAGATGCTTGATGTGGAATTTACAGCATAATTCCTTCATCATTTGGTTGTTGAGGTTTTTGGCATTATCTGATACAATCACCTCTGGTAGTCCATATCAACAAATGACATTATTTCTGATGAAATCAATGATCACCTCTTTAGTAACCGAGGCGGAGGAGGCTGCTTCTACCCACCTTGTGAAATTGTCAATCATATTGAAGATAAACCGATGACCATTACTGGCTTTGGGCTTGATGGGCCTGATCACGTCCATTCCCCACATTGAGAAGGGCCATGGTGAACTCATATTGTGGAGCTCCCTTGGAGGGGTGTGAATAGCATTACCATGAATTTGGCATTGGTAACATCTCTTGACGTGATCATCACAATCAGCCTTGAGAGAGAGCCAGTAATGCTATGTTCTTAGGATCTTCTTGACAAGTAGAGGGCCGCTCATGTGTAGGCTGCATACTCCACTATGGATTTCATCCATGAGTCTATGAGCTTGGTCTTTATCAAGGCATCTTAGAAGGCCTAGTCTTGCATCTCTTTTGTAGAGTGTGTCTCCGCCCACATAGAATTTCATGGCCATTCGATGGATCCACTTTCTTTCAGCTTGACTTGCCCCAGTGGGCATAGATCCATCTCGCAGATACTCCTTAATAGACTGATACCAAGGGTGTTGGAAGGGAGGCAGTTCATCTGATACTTCTCTGATGTAATGTGACGCCCACAAAATAGGTATACATCACTCATCTTGGGTCGCCAAATACATGGTACAAAATTCAAATACAACTTAATTATACAACTGTCGTGTAACATACGACAAAACATAAGCTGAGAGTTTTAAAATGAATATTGTCTTCTAGACAATATCCACACTCAATGGAGTCCTCATTACAATTATTATCACACTATTTTATAGAATAGTGAGGACTACTAAAACATCATCTCAGGCCATCACTCCGTTCCCCGACTAGTTCCGGCTAAGTTCTCATTTCCTGAAGAGAACAATGGAAGTAAAAGGGTGAGCTCAACTAGCCCAGTAAGAAATATTATGACTAAGATAATGTAGAATAAGTTATCATTAGCCTTCAACAATGTTAAACTGATAGAATAAAATAGATAACAAGTTTAACTGCAGCGGAACAAGCAATCTATTAAAAGAGTCAAGTAGAGCATGATATCTACTATCTTCTATGATTTAAAAAGTTTATCATTAACTTTATTGCTGGGACTCAGCATAATAAATAGATCACATCATTGAATCATCCCTGTACTACGGGCCAAGGATATTCATTAGTATCACGTCCACAAATTATTCTTGCACTACGGGCCAAGAATTATTCGTGTAATCATCAATGGTCATGACTATATATACCGAATTATCCCTGGTCATAATCATACCAATCAATAGTGCATCTATGCACGTAAGCCAAAGATGACTTTCATCACAATATAAGCATGAGGATGATGACAATGATAGAAGAATTCAATTAAAAGAAAGCAAAGGATAAATTTTTAAAGATTTATATTTTAATTTATCCAAAATTCAATAATGTCCAAATTTTCAACATGATACTGCTTTGTAGAGTAAAATTCAAGAATAATATCCATGTATCAAAAATAATTTGGACAGAAAAGAAATAAATTTTTTTGTGAATAGTACCCCGTGAATAGTACTTTGTGAAAAGTACCCCGTGAATAGTACCCCGACGAAAAGTGCCCCAAATACCCGAGTGAAAAATTTTTGAGTGAATAGTAATTGGGTGAATAGTAACCCATGAATAGTAACTCGTGAATAGTACCCCGGCATGAAAAGTGCCCCAAATACCCGAGTGAATAATATTATAGTGAATAGTAACTGGGTGAATAGTAACCCGTGAATAGTAACTTTTGAATAGTACTTCAGGTGAAAATATTGATATTTAATAAAAAAAGTTCATATCAATATTCCAATAAAATGATACTAGATGAAGCGCAAAACTCACGGATATTCCACTAATTTTAAGGATTATAGAAGCAATACTTACTATAGTAAGTTTAGATTTAAGAATATGAAAAGAATTAATATACGAAAACTGCAAATGGATTTTCACTTGTCATATGGTATGTAATTCGCGTAGAGGTTATTCCGACATACTAAAGGATGAATACGAAAAATAGTATTCCTTATGAATACGAAAGAAATAATACCCCTTACCTTAGTAGAAAGTTGGATACTGTAAAAGTGAAGTAGCAAAATACTCTTCTTCTTGCTCTCTATAGTTTCTCTCTCTATAGTGTCTCTTGTGAATCTTAGTGAATTGGTGAGAATGAAAGAAGAATTAAGCTTATATTTATAGGAGAATGGACTAAATAGTAACTAATTCAAGAACGGTCCAGATTGATTCACTATTAGAACAGACGGTCCATATTGATTATTATTAAAACCACAACCGACGGTCCAGATTGATTTACTTTTTAAACCACCACCGGCCCAGATTGATTTACTTTTAAAACCACCACCGACGATCCAGATTGATTTACTTGTAAAACCACCACCGATGGTCCAGATTGATTTACTATTAAAACCACCACCGACGGTCCAGATTAATTTACTATTAAAACCACCATCAATGGTCCAGATTGATTTACTATTAAAACCACCACCAATGGTCCAGATTGATTTAACTTATTACACTTTAGTACCCCTAAAGTTTTCCAATTTTGCATTATTCCCCTCTAACTTTTGTAAATCACTTATTTTCAATAAACACATTTTTAATACTTCAACAATTATTCATCATTAATATTATAACTCACAATATTTAACAACCAGGTCGTTCCCAGGAAAGAGGGGGCTTTCCGATAAGGATTTCTCCTTATTGGCGCGTAATTAGGTGACCAAACCTATCATTGACATAACTTCTAGACATTGTCAATATTACAAATAATAATATGAATAACTTTGTTGTCTCAATTATAAAATATTTATGCAGATGATAATGTGACAATAATTGAATCAAATAACGTGAGAAACTATGCAACAATTACTGTAGCAATAATTGAGTATAGCTGAGTGACTTCTCACGTAAGCATCAATAATCAATATCGTGTGCTACTATGCAACCATGCGTATTACTGTACTTTTACCACCAGGTAGTTCAATAGTTTAATAGTAAAACTTTCACCGTTATTTTTATAAAAAGATATTTCTGTCATTTTCTAACTACGACAATACTTCTGTTGTGGGGTCCATCAATGATTGTGTCGTCGTACGAATATTCCCTGTTAAAACGAATATTCCCCGACCAATCGAATATTCACTGACACAACAAATATTTTATATCAACTTGATTACTTTGAAAAATTTTCCAAATATTACCCACAACTATAACATTATATCATATCCACACCATAATATTCAAAAATATATTTCGAGAAAAATTATTCTTTATTTAAATAAAATTGGGGTCTTATAACCTCCCCTTCTTATGAAATTTCGTCCTCAAAATTAGGGTACGTACCTGATATGTCGAAGAGGTGAGGATACCTTGATTTCATTTCAGATTCTAACTCCCAGGTCATTTCCTCCACATCGTGGTTTCTTCACAAAACTTTGACCCAAGGTATAACCTTGGAGCGTAGAATATGATCCTTCTTATCCAAGATTTTAATAGCTACCTCTTCATACGCATTAACTCCAGGTCTGTACCTTGAGCAGCTTTAACTTTATCGATTAAAGTCAATTCTACTCGTATATTCGCCATCATCACATGGGTCCCTGGAGTCTTTAACTCTATCTCCATCCTTTGTAAGTCATACAAAATGGGCCTTTGCGTTGACAATATCGTATTCGTACCCGCATATGATCTTCTACTCAATGCATCAGCTACTACGTTCGCTTTTCCAGGATGGTATTGAATGATATGATCATAATCTTTCAACAGCTCAAGCAAACGTTTTTGTCGCATGTTGAGTTCCTTTTGAGTGAAGAAATATTTGAGGCTTTTATGATCTGTATAAATCTCCACCTTCTATCCATACAGGTAATGCCTCCAAATCTTAAGCGCAAAAACGACAGCTGCCAACTCTAGATCATGAGTAGGATAATTTCTCTCATATTCTTTAAGTTGTCGTGAGGCATAGGCTATGACTTTCCCATATTGCATGAGAACACATCCTAAGCCTTTGCCTGAAGCATCGCTGTAGATGAAAACCCCCTCTGAACCAGATGGTATTGTCAGAACAGGTGCTGAAATGAGTCTCCTCTTGAGTTCTTGAAAACTCTTCTCACACTCTTTGCTCCAATAAGCGTGGAGGGAATCAACATGTCAGAAATGGTAACCACTTCGGTGGTAATCATGGCCAAAACAATAAGAATGGACATTTCAAGAAGAGGAGATTCAACAATGATGGAAAGACGTCAAACACCAAAGACCCGTTGTTATGGAAGGAGAAGCGACCACCTATCATATGCTTCAAATACGGAGGGAGGGACACATCATCCAAAACTGGCGCGATGCCATCCAAAGCATGTTATAATTGTGGAAGAGAAGGTCACCTAGCCCAATTTTGTCATTCACCGAAGACAAGTTCAAATAGGATGGAGGCACCAAAGGACGTCCCAGAAAAGTCAAAGTCAGTAGTGCAAGGGAGAGCGTTTGTCGTGACCTCCCAAAAAGCAAGGAACCCGAACGAGGTCATCACGGGTAAGCTTATCATAAACTCTAGCAAAGTATATATCTTATTTGATACCGGTTGTACCCATTCTTTTATTTCTCCTACTTGCGCTCAACGTTTAAAATTGACTCCGGAGAAATTGGACTTTGACTTATCTATTGAAACTCCGTTGGGAGAAACCTTCATTACATCCACTGTTTATAAGTCTTGTTTGGTTCAAATCGGTACCCTCACATTACCTATCGATCTTATTTCATTGAAAATACTTGCATTTGACGTAATTCTAGGGATTGATTGGTTAACTACTCATCATTCAAAAATTGATTATTTTCGTAAGGTTGTTAGCTTTCATATTCCTAACCAACCTATTATACAAATTCAAGCATCCAAACCATTAAAATAAATCACTGTCATCTCAAGCCATAAAGCCATTCGTTTATTGAAAAACGAATGTCAAGCTTTCTTAGCTCATGTCACGAATCTAAACAAAAATACGTCAGTTTTGAATTATATTTCTATTGTTAATGAATTTCCTGACGTATTCCCTGAAGAACTTCCTGGCCTACCCCCAGAGCGTGAAATTGAATTTTGTATCGACCTTGAACCCGCTACAAAACCTATTTTCCAAAGCCCCATATCGAATGGTTCCTATTGAACTTCAAGAGTTAAAGACCCAACTGCAGGAATTGTTAGACATCGGTTTCATTCGTCCTAGTACGTCTCCTTGGGGTGCTCCTATTCTATTCGTGAAAAAGAAAGATGGGAGTATGCGACTTTGTATTGATTATCGAGAGTTGAATCATGTCACCATCAAAAATAGGTACCCATTGCCACGTATTGATGACCTGTTTGACCAGTTGCAAGGCGCCAAATTCTTTTCAAAGATTGATCTTCGTTCTGGATATTACCAATTGAAGATTAAAACCGATGACATTCCAAAGACGACTTTCAGAACTCGGTATGGGCATTTTGAATTCCTAGTCATGTCTTTTAGATTGACTAATGCTCCTGCTGCCTTCATGGATATGATGAACTGAGTATTCAAGGAATATTTGGATCACTTTGTGGTCGTCTTTATTGATGACATCCTTATTTATTCCAAAAGCCGTGAAGATCATGAGCAACACTTGAGGCTGATACTTCAAAAGCTTCGTGAATATAAGCTTTATGCCAAGTTGAAGAAATGCGAGTTCTGGCTTGAGGAAGTAGCATTCCTTAGGCATGTGGTATCAAGTCATGGAATATCTATTGACCTATCAAAGATTGAAGCTATTCAAAGCTGGTATCAACCTAAATCAGTGACCGAAGTACGTAGCTTTCTCGGCTTAGCTGGTTATTATCTGAGATTCGTACAAGGATTTTCTCGAATCGTTACTCCCTTAACTCAGCTGACTCGGAAAGATGCAAAATTCGGTTGGAACAAGGAATGTGAGAAGAGTTTTCAAGAACTCAAGAGGAGACTCATTTCAGCACCTGTTCTGACAATACCATCTAGCTCGAAGGGATTTGTCATCTACAGTGATGCTTCAGGTAAAGGGTTAGGATGTGTTCTCATGCAACATGGGAAAGTCATAGCCTATGCCTCTCGACAACTCAAAGAATATGAGAGGAATTATCCTACTCATGATCTAGAGTTGGTAGTTGTTGTCTTCGCACTTAAAATTTGAAGGCATTACTTGTATGGGGAGAAAGTGGATATCTTTACGGATCATAAAAGCCTCAAATATTTCTTCACTCAAAAGGAACTCAATATGCGACAGCGACGTTGGCTTTAACTGTTGAAAGATTATGATCATACCATCCAATACCATCCTGGAAAAGCGAACGTGGTAGCTGACGCATTGAGTAGAAGATCATATCTTTGATGCGAGTGCGATATTGACAATATGAGGCCCATTTTGTGTGACTTGCAAAGGATGGAGATAGAGTTAAAGACTCTAGGGACCCATGTGATGATGGCGAATATCTGAGTAGAACCGAGGCTTTAATCGATAAAGTTAAAGTTGCTCAAGCTACTGACACTGGAGGCGATGCATATGAAGAAGAAAGTACAAGAAGGTGCTATCTTAGGAAGTAAGAATCGATGAAGAAGGAATACTTGAGTCAACTCCGGACTTTGTGTTCTAACGATCCTAAGTTAAAGTATAAAATCATGATAGAGGCGCACAAACACCGCCGTTTGCAATCCATCACAGGAGTACTAAAATGTATCATAATCGTCGACATATACATTTTGGTGGGGCAATATGAAGAGAGAGATAATATTGTTTATCTCAAGGTGTTTAACTTGTCAACGAGTCAAGGTAGAGCATCAAGTACCAAAGGTGCATTGCAACCACTTCAAATTCCAGAATGGAAGTGGGAGCACATTACCATGGATTTTGTTACTGGTCTTCCTAAGGTTTCTCAAGGCATAAATGCAATTTGGGTCATTGTTGATAGATTGACCAAGTCTGCTCATTTCTTACCAATATGAGAAACTTATACACTTGAACGTCTTGCTCGTATGTACATAAACGAGATTGTAAGACAGCATGGTATGCCAGTATCCATAGTTTCTAATTGAGACCCAAGATTCACTTCACAATTTTGGGTTAGTTTACAAAAAGCTATGTAAACGGATTTACGATTTAGTTCGGCATATCATCCTCAAACGGATGGAAAATCAGAGAGGACTATTCAAACTCTTGAAGATTTATTAAGACTTTGTGTCCTTGACTTCAAGGGAAGTTGGGACAAGTTCTTACCATTGGTGGAGTTTTCTTACAACAACAGTTATCAAACAAGTATTGGCATGGCTCCATTCGAGGTGTTGTATTGAAGAAAGTGTCATTCTCTAGTATGCTGGGATGAGATGGGTGAAGCAATGTTGTTGGGACCGGAGTTGGTACGTATGACTACGAAAAAGATTCAAACGATTCGACAATATATAAAAACCTCACAAGACCGACAAAAGAGTTATGATGATCTTCATCGAAAGGACGTGGAATTCGATATTGGAGATCATGTGTAGTTATGTGTTGCTCTATGAAAAGGAGTTACGAGATTTGGAAAGAGAGGAAAGCTCATTCCTCGATTCATTGGCCCATTTTTAATCCTCGATTGAGTAGGGACTATAGCCTATAGACTCGCTTTACCGCCAAGTATGTCTCGTGTTCATAACGTTTTTCATATATCCATGTTACGTAAATATATGAAAGACCCAAACCACATTATTGAGTTAGAACCGGACAAAATAGCAGAAGATTTAATGTATGAAGAGGTTCCTGTTCAAATCTTGGATAAGAAGGAACATATTCTACGCTCCAAGGTTATACCTCAAGTCATAGTTTTATGGAAGAACCACGATGTTGAGGAAATGACCTGGGAGTTAGAATCTGAAATTAAATCAAGGTATCCTTACCTCATCGACATACTAGGTACGTACCCTAATTTTGAGGGCGAAATTTCATAAGAAGGGGAGATTGTAAGACCCCAACTTTTATGAATAAAGATGAATTTTCTATAATTATCATTTTTGAATATTATGGAATGAATTTGATATAATATTATAGTTGTGGGTAATAGTTATAAATTTTGCAAAGTACGCAAGTTGTTATATAATATTCGATTAGTTGGGGAATATTCGTTTTAACAGGGAAATATTAAATGCGACGGCACAATCATTAAGTGGACCTCACTGGCGAAATTATTGTCGGATTGAGAAAACGACAAAAATATTTTATGAAAATAACGGCGGAAGTTTTATCGTTAACTGTTGAAACACCCGGTGTTAAAAGTACAGGAATACGCATGGTTGCATAATAGCACATGGTATTGATTATTGATGCTTACGTGAGAAGTCACTCAGTTTTGTTCAATTATTGCTTCAGTAATTGTTGCATAGTATCTCACGTTAATTGATTCAATTATTGTCGATATATTATATATTATTAAATCAATAATTGAGATGATGAAGTTATTAATATTATTATTTGTAATATTAACGATGTCTAGAAGTTACGCGAGGAGAGGTTTGGTCTCCTAATTTGGCATGATAGGGAGAAATAATTATTGAAAGCCCCTCTTTCTTGGGAATGACACAGTCGATTAATAGTGTGAATTATAATAATGAGGATGAAGTTTTGTTTTATTAGTATTATTAATGTAATAAAAGCAGAAAGTTTTTTTATATAAAAGCAGAATACTTTTATAAAGTTATTCGTTTTATTAGACTATAAATAGAATATATTATATTCTATTATGCATAGTGTTTTGCATAGTAAAATCTTTTTATATAAAACAGAATACTTTTATAAAGTTATTCCTTTTATTAGATTATAAATAGAATATATTATATTTAAAAGATTTTGTTTTATTAGAATATTTTATAGTAAACCAATACGAGACCGTCCGTTTAAAAGTAAATCAATCAGAATCGTTCAGAATTAGTTACTATTAGATCTATTCTCCTATAAATAGAAGCTCATTCCTTCATTATTTCACTGAATTCACTTTGAAACTCTAGAGAGAGAAACTATAGAGAGAAAGAAGAAAAGTGATACTTTACTTCACTACTCCTATATCTAGTTTGTTCTAAGGTAAGGGTATTATTTCTTTTTATTCATGAAAAGAACTTACATTATTCCATTCTTTATTATTACATTGGAATAACTTTTGTATCTGTGGACTACCCAATACTTGGTGAAATTCTTACATTATTCCATTCTTTATTACTATGTTGGAATAACCTATCTATGTGAAATACCGCATACATGGTGAAATTCTTACGGTATTCCATTCTTTATTATTATATTTGAATAACCTATCTATCATCTGCAAGTACCGCATACATGGTGAAATTCTATTGTTATTCTATTCTTTATTATTACGTTGCAACATCATCATGTATGCGTGCGTTTTACGCGTGACTGGTTCCGTTATTTATTATTACGTTGGAACATCACAGCCGGTCTAATTTAGCGACGACTGGTTCCGTTATTTATTATTACATTGGAATATCACATACATACATTTTACGCATGACTGGTTCCATTATTTATTATTACATTGGAATAACACGTCTGCAATGCGGTCTATCGCTTGACTGGTGATTTCTTTTGTTATTACATTCTTTATTATACTCAGTTGGTTAAAGTTTTGACTTCTATACTCCACGAAATTAGTGGAATATCCTTGATATTTGCGCTTCGTCCAGTATCTTTTCATGGAAATATTCTTCTGAGCATTCTTGAATTTTACTCTACAAATAAGTATCATGTTGACAATTTGGACGTTATTAGTTCCTGGATAAATTAATTCTTGAACTTGTTTTATTGAATTCTTATATCATTGTCATCATCCTCATGTTTATATTATGTTAAAAGTCATTTGTGGCCTATAGTGCATAGATGGACTTGGTATGATTATGACCAAGGATTATTCGGTATAATCATGACCGTAATGTTACAAATGATGTGGTAAAATTCCTCATTGGCCCGTAGTGCATTGATGGATAGTTGTTGGCATGATCATAACCATTGATGAATACACGAATATCCTTGGCCCGTAGTGCATGGATAATTTGTGGTTGTGATACTAATGAATATCCTTGGTCGTAGTGCAGGGATGATGTGGATTATTTATTAAGCCGAGTCCCAGCGATAAAATTGATGAAAAACCTTTTAAATCATAAAAGATAGTAGATTTTATTCTCTACTTGACTCTTTTAATGGATTTCTTGTTCCGCTGCAGTTAAACTTGATGTTTGTTATATTGTATCAGTTTAACACTGTTGAAGGCTAATGATAATTTATTCTGTATTATCTTAGTTATAATATTTCTTACTGGGCTAGTTGAGCTCACCCTTTTACTTTCATTGTTCTCCTCAGGAAATGAGAACGTAGCAGGGACTAGTCGGGGAATAGAGTGACGGTCCAGATAATAACATTAGCAGTCCTCACTATTCTATTAAATAGTGTGATAATAAATGTAATGAGGACTCAATTGAGTGTGGATATTGTCTAGAAAATAATATTTGTATTAAAACTCACAGCATATGTTTTGTCGTATTTTACACGACTGTTGTATAATTAAGTTGTATTTGAATTTTGTACCATGTATTTGGCGACTTAAGATGGGTGATGTATACCTATTTTGGGGGCGTCACAAGTGTCATTTGCTTTGATCAGCGCCACTCGACATGTGGACTGTATAGGAGACTATGATTGGGGTTTCTACACCTTTGCCTACTTCCTCAGGGGAATGCACATGCGATCGCATGGCTTGACTGAGGCTTGGTTAGGATTCTACCCGTTTCTGCTGGTGAGTATTTCTCTTATCTTTCCCATGTACAGGTTAAGAGTGTTGGTGACGTGAGATGTTTGCCTTTTGTGTTGGCGATTTTGGGCTATGAGAGGCTTCCATGTTTTAAATCATGGCGTGCTAGATTTAGACACCTATCCGTGAGGATGGAGATGGCATCATTCCATCTTGGTAGAGGTCCTATTCTTTGAAGGTTTTCACTCATTACACTTTATATTTGGAGTTATTGACAGCGGATGTCATCATATGGGTTCCCTATTCTTGGGAGCACTTGAGTGTTGGATTTGAGGATGGATACCCGACTGGAGTTGAGTACGTTATTTCCACCCATAGGATTTCTCTCTTCATAGATGGAGGATGGGAGCTCTATTTAGGAGAGCGTGCTATCAGGAGTACTACAGGAGAGATTTACATGCCGATCTTGCCTCCTGTCAGGCGTTATTGGTCTATTTCGCAGTCACCCATCATTGATATCCCATTGTTGGGTGTTGATGGTTTTACATTATCAGAGGGTCCCTGCACTCAGGAGATGTTCCAGCATTTGTGGTTCCCTCGTACCATTGGAGCTAAGACCCGCGCCACACAGTTTATGGGGGATATGGTTCTAGGATCCATGATGATGATGGATTGGCTAGCCTGTGTCAGAGATCCGACTCATGTGACACAGATTAACAGTTTGACCCGATAGTTGGATCGGACACATTTCTTTATCCGACATTTGGGTAGAGATCCTTCAGAGGCAGATACTTTTGATCCTTCCAGCTCTGGCGTTGGCCCCTCAGGTGACCCATACGGTTTTGCCGGTGTAAATCCTCCCTTGTATAGGCCTGACATCCCTGTAGATAGAGATCCAGTGACTCAGGAGGAGTTACATTAGGTGGACAGGATTGACTATGTAGACATCGATACCATTGACTTCTTCTGATGTATTCTTGTTATCTCTTTTTATAGGCCTCTATTAGCTGCTGGGTAGCATCGCCCCATTCTCGCTATATCTTTTGATAGGCATCTGTTGAGATGTTGGGTAGCTTTGCCCCATTTCCTTGTATTTTAGCTGTACAGAGATGTATTAGATGATGATATACTTAGGAATGTATGTACAGTTTTCCATTCCCTATATCATATTGCCATCTATTGTATCATGCATGTTATTATGTTATGCATATGTATGTATGTCCAGAGATATTCAGCATTGACCCCTAGATGGTCTTATGACACGGCCCGTACAGATGTTTTCTTCGACAGTTAGCTGTATTGATCATAACCCACCATTTTTGGTGGCATCTAGTATGCACTCATGGTATGATAGTATGTCACCACCAGACAGGGTGACTGTAGATCATTTGTTGTAGCACATTAAGACCTTGTTGATGTTTCAGGTTCCCACAGGATTTGTGGAGAGTATGCTAGAGCATTGGGTACCAGAGAGACAGGTTTTTCGATTCAGGACCAGGGATTTGACTCCTACTTTGGAGGAGTATGCACGGTTGACGATACTGCCGTTAAACAGACCTTGCTTGCACATGGCGGTCGGAGACATGAGTAGACAGTTCATGACCCTCACTGGATTGAGGCGTAGAGTGGTACAGGATGAGATTACATCCTGTACCTTGTGATATCCCAGCATTTTCTGTTTGACAGATTTGGCTTTAAGGATAGTTATGCACGACATTCCGGGGATTTCACCACACCGGAGGACCATTGGCGTTCAACCATAATAGATGTACTGCTACTGTGCGTATTGTCATACGTCTTTATGCCACTGTACATGGATGAGTTGGACATTGGCATCATTATGGCAGTGAGAGCTCTATGAGAGGGTCACACCATCATACCGATGATTATGGCAGAGACTCTGAGGTCGGCCATAATTTTGCTGCACTTATCCGGCAGAAGTGTTCATAGGCAACTTGGTCATGCTGTACGTGTGGTTTATGTCACACTTGAGACCGATTGGCACATTCAGACGGCATGGATATTGTTTCACCCATGATATAGCCATGTCGTACTCCTTTCATCCTGCAGAGTGTATAGATGTTGCATCTTGGTCAGCTTTCCTGGAAGGGATTGGAGATCCATTTGCTATATTGCTGTATACAGGGCTTAGCTCACCCTACAACTTCATTACTCATGCTCCGGGCATGGGTTATCTTCCTCTAGCTGGTTTGAAAGGGATGATCACTTACCACCCACTGGTCGTGATGTGTCAGTTTGACCAGTTTCAGGATTTCCATCTGTATGAGGGGGAAGTGATTCAGCGCTTCGCTTCTCGCCACTTATCATCAGCGGATAGATCTAGGTTGTATGCCTATTGGGATCAGCGAGAGCTAGATGAGTTTTCTGTCAGTCATCCGGGTTATTCTGTAGAGTATTCAGCATGGATGGAGACAGAGACTGCATCGACTATGGTAGTATCCATAGTGCAGGATATAGATTTCGATGATGAGGAGCCTATGGAAGAGGCTGACATTCCCACCGATGGAGACTTGGATCTTTGGTCGCCAAACATTTGTGATGGATTCTCCACCCCGAAAGTGCCATTGTTATCGAAAGATTCAAAGACGATGATTTGGTGCAAAGCTTAAATCTGATGACCTATGAGAGAGATCAGGCTAGGGCCGCGATGTTGACAGCTCTTGATGGGAGAGACTCTGCTCTATTAGAGAGGGTTGAGGCTAGATCAGCCAGGGATGCATTGATTATGGAGTGGGATGCCGCCCTATCTGCTAGGGATGTGGCCATTGCAGACAGTACTTCAGTTAGATCCCATAAAACTGGCATCCTTGCTGATATGAGTGCATACATTGATGAGCATCATGTCACCATGCAGTTAGCCTCTGATCTTCTAGCTCGTGTAGATACCATTGGGCAGGAGCTTGCAGCTTTACCTTCATCAGTTCGCATACATACAGATCCGTAAATAGCTTTGTATTTTCCTGCACAGACTAGCTTAGCCATTTTGTCATGTACATCACAGATTTATATATCAAACAAAGAGTATTATATATGACTGAGAAATATATTTTGATTTACTTCCCTTTTAGTTATGCCTTGATACTTGCTTGATATTTGCCTATTTCTTCAGGGCCTTATGATCTTGATGCATTTTGAACTTATCCTTGATATGTGGACATTGAGCCATCATAGGATCTCTCAGAACTGATCATTGATCTGTATGTATCCCTAGCATCTTTGGTGTCTTGGGACTGGTTTCTGTATGGAAATGTAGAGAGGAGTGTGGCTTTTCCTCTTTGAGATTGACAGCACCACAGATGGTCGTCAGTACTTCTATTTGTGAGAAGCCTAGTTAAGTCCATCTCTTATGGATTGGTATTGTTCTTTGAGGCATAACCGCAGCTTAGATGGTCACCGAATCCCCTATTTATGAGGAGAGGTTGGGTAATTCCATCCCCTTGGTCTGAAGCCAATGAAATGTGGTGGATTGAAGGTTGATCCCAGTACCGTGTGACAAATATTTTTGTTCTGGTAGGGGGTTAGATTGAACCATAAATGGCTGCCTACGTACTCCTATTGAAGAGGAGATCAAGTCTGCGTAGTTCAAACCTGGTGTAAGAGGTTCAATGCTGAATGTGAAAGGCAGATGGGTGTAGAAGCTTTATTAATGAAGAAAGGTGTAGAAATGTTTTTGTTTTTGTTTTTTGTAGAGGAGTGGCAGAAATGTTTTTGTTGTTTTTTGTTTATTGCGACCGGGCCATATAGAATATGGTTGCCTACGTACTCCCATGTATCAGGGAGATCAGGTCGACGTAGTTCGCCCCTCAAGACGAATCGCAACCAAAGAAAAGTGTGAATCCCATGTGCAGGCTATACTGCAAGGAGAAGAAAGTTTGATCCCATGATGGGGACAAACTGTAGGTGTGGAAAAAGTTTGATCCCGTCTCTAAGACAAACTACAAGCGTAAAAAAGTTTAATCCCATCTTCAGGATAAACTGCAGATGTGAAAGGTTCAATCCCGTCTTCAGGATAACCGAAATCGTATGAACTGTTTGAAATGAGGTGAAACCAAGCTGCTGGTTTGAAGTGTATATCTCCCTGAGGGGAAAAAGAGTTTGTAAAGGATAAGGTTCAAAACTGGAATGACTGGTGATTGGATGATCAATACCAGGATGTTTGCTTGATGGTAACCCGGATATAGAACCGATTTTTTTACTTGTCCGAGTTGATAAGCTGTGGAAATTCATCGCCATCCATTTCACGTAGTCTCGAGAGCACCTCCGTCAATTACCTCCTTGACAACAAAGCGGGCCTTCCCAGTTAGGAGCGAATTTTCCTTAAATTGATCTTGGTTGTCAATGATCTTTTCAAAACCAAGTCATGTTGTTTGAACTACCGTGGCCGGACTTTTTCTATTGTAGGATAAATGCGATCCTTCTTCGATATCTTGACCATGGAAGATAGTCGCGGTTCGCCTTTCATCTATTAGAGACAATTGGTGATACCTGTCTTGTACCCATTAGTCTTCATCCAACTGAGCGTCCATCAATACTCTGAGGGATTCCATTTCCACCTCTATGGGGAGCACTTCTTCCATCCCATGGGCTAATGAGTAGGGGTTGCCCTAGTGGAAGTACGCATTGAAGTTCTATAGGCTAATAAAGTTAGAGGCAAGAGTTTAGGCCATCCTTTGTGATTGGCGGAAATTTTCTACATAATCTTTTTGATGTTTTTATTAGTCGCTTCAACAGCACCATTCATCTTTGGACGGTAGATGATGGAGTTAAGGTGTTTGATGTGGAATTTACTGCATAACTCCTCCATTATTTTGTTGTTGAGGTTCTTAGCATTGTCTGACACAATGACCTTTGGTTGTCCATATCGACAGAACACATTATTTTTTATGAAAGCAATGATGACTTCTTTGGTAACCCTGGGGAAGGAGGCTGCTTCTACCCACTTGGTGAAGTAGTCAATCATGGTGAAAATTATCAATGTCCATTACTGGCTTTGGGCTCGATGGGCCCGATCACGTCCATTCCCCACATTAAGAAGCGTCATGGCAAACTCATATTGTGGAGTTCCCTTGGAGGGGCGTGGATAGCATTCCCATGAATTTGGCATTGATAGCATCTCTTGACGTGATCATCACAGTCAGCTTTAAGTGTAAGCCAATAATGTCATGTTCTGAGGATCTTCTTGATAAGTAAGGGTCCGCTCATGTGTGGGCCACATACTCCACCATGGATCTCATCCATGAGCCTCTGAGCTTGTTCTTTGTCCAGACATCTGAGGAGACCTAATCTTGCATCTCTCTTATAGAGTGCATCTCCGCTCAGGTAGAATTTCATAGCAAGTCAATGGATCCGCCTCTTCTCAGTTAGGCTTGCCTCAGCTGGTGTAGATCCATCTCACAAATACTCCTTGATATGCTGATACTAAGGGTTGTGGATGGGAGGTAGCTCATCCGATACTTCTCCAACATAATTCCCATAAGTTGGGGCCTTTTGCAGGGCAAATGTGATGCTTGGCATGTTTTCCTTATCAGGTATGTGAATCAAGGAGGCAAACGTATCTAATGCATCCGCAAAATCATTCCTATTACTAGGAATGTGTAGAAAGGAGATTTCTTCGAACTCCAAAGACATCAGTAAAACTTACTGATGGTAAAGCAGCAAATGTAATTCTTTGGCTTGATAGATTCTTGTGGATTGCTTGATTACCAATTCGGAATCCCCAAAGACAGTTAACCGCCTGATACCCATTGAACGAGCAAGTTTTAGCCCCATGATCTGACCTTCATACTCAATTTGTGTTGTTGGTGCCGATAAAGCGCAATTTGATGGAGATGGGATATCGCTTCCCCATCTGGGATATTAGAACTGCTCCAGCTCAAGAGCCTTCTGTGTTAATAGCTCCATCAAAATACATTTTCCATGTGTGGCATGCATCATATTGATGGTGTTGCTGAATTGTCATTACCCCTTCATCGAGGAAGTATGTTTCTAAGGGTTTATAATCCCCTGCAGGTGCGGCGGCCAATTGATCCGCAAATCCTTGACCTTTGATAGACTTTTGCGTCACGCAGACGATGTCAAATTGTTGTAGGATCAACTGCCATCGGGACAGTCGACAATTCAGTATGGGCTTACTGAACACGTACTTGAGAGGATCTACACGGGATATGAGATGGGTTGTGTGACCATAGAGGTAATGTTGTAACCTCATGAAAGCCCGTGCTAAAGCTCAACAAGTCTTCTCAATCAGAGTGTACATGTGTTCACTGCTGCTGAATCTTTTACTGAGGTAATAGATAGCTCGTTCTTGGCCTCTATCAACTTTTTTCCCCATCATACAGCCCATGGCATTGTCATTAATGGACAGGTACATGAACAGGGGAACATCATCCGTGGGTGGTACCAAAATGGGAGCGTTACCCAGCTGCTCTTTAATGGTAATGAAGGCTTTTTGACACTCATTGTTCCATTTCATGGAGGAGTTCTTCCTTAACAACTTGAAGATAGGCTCACATGTTGCTATGAGTTGAGAGATAAATCTGCTAATGAAGTTGATTCTTCCCAAAAATCCCCGTATTTCCTTCTTTGTCTGAGGAATGGGCATTTCCTTGATGGCCTGGATTTTGGTAGGATCCAGTTCAATCCCTTTGTGGCTGACTAGGAAACCTAGCAACTTGCCTGATTTGACACCAAAGGCGCACTTGGCTGGATTCAACTTCAAGTTGTACTTACGCAACCTGTTGAATAACTTTCTGAGATGGTCTGAGTGGTATTCCTCCTTTCGGGACTTGACAATGATGTCATCCAAATAGATCTCTATCTCTTTATGCATTAAATCATGGAAAAGAGCCATCATAGCTCGCTGGTAGGTTGCATCGGCATTGATGAGGCTGAATGACAATCGTCTGTAACAAAAGGTTCCCCAAGGCGTGATGAAAGCAGTTTTCTCACGGTCTTCCTCAGCGACCATAATCTGACGGTACCCCGCAAAGCAATCCGCAAAGGAGTACATGTCGTATTGAGCATTATTGTCAATGAGAATGTGGATAAAGGGCACGGGAAAGCTATCTTTAAGGCAAGCTTTGTTCAAATCCCTATAATCCAAGCAAACTCGCACCTTTCCTCCAGGTTTAGGCACAGGAACAATGTTGGATATCCACTCCGGATATGTAGACACCATGATAATGCCAGCTTGAAATTGTTTCACAATTTCTTCTTTTACTTTTAAACTCCACTCAGGTTTCAATCGCCTGAGCTTCTACCTAACTGGCTTGAATCCTTTTTTAATGGGAAGGCGATGAAGAACAATGTCAGTGGACAAACCCACCATGTCTTCATGAGACCATGCAAACACATCCCGGAAATGGGTTAATAGTGCAACCATGTCATTCTGTTGGTTTGGAGTGAGGTCTGAATCAATTTGGATTAACTTAGGGTTTTCTAAGGTTCTAAGATTGAAAGAAGTGGTTTGGTCAAGGTTGGTTTTAGGTTTGTCTGTGACCCATTCCTTAATCTCCTGAGGTGTCTCAATGTCCTCTTGTATTTCCATCAAGTCTGAGTCCAACTTTGCATCAAAGTTACAGCCCTTGTGGAGAGAAGGCACCTCATCAGCAAGTACATGCACATCTAAATTCAGAATCCTAAAATTAAAAGATGCTTTCACTTAATATATGAAACTGTTTAATCATACGAAAGTGTTAGCATGTACTGATAAAATAACTGCTAATACTGTATAGAAAAGCAAGCAATTAAAGTTATCTGAGGCGAGAGGATTTTTCGCCTGCTTTTACTCTCGTCGACCAATGCATGGAGTGCTGCTCCAATTGTCGAGGGCAAAGTTCTGATGGATTACAGTGATGGAGGGGTTGTCATTGTCCTCCTTCTCCCGAATGATAACCATGACATCTGGGCAATCATCGTCTGGGGTATATCTATTTGTATGTTCATCATGGACAATGATGTGTATGCCTGACATCATCAAGGCGATGTCATGTTTACTTTTCTGCTCCCTTTCTTCCACTTCGGGATTAGGAATCAGCACCTCTTTTACTTTGAAGGGTACTGGTTTGGGAAACAGCATAGCCATAACATGGGCTGGCACCTTTACTAGAGACTATATCAGCTCATGCAGTGTAGATGGAAAAATCATCGTGTGGCGGAAGCTTGAGGAACCTGCTTATGCTTATGAGGATTCCTTTGACTGGAACTGGCAGAATAGCCTAGTTCGGCTGTCCCAATTTGACTGGACACTTGAATAGGGTGCTTAATACCCTACTGATTTTTACCAAGCCCTTGTCCAGGCTGATGACCCAATGACATCATTTCTTGAGTGGCCGACATAACCTCGACTGAAATCTTGGGTATGGGAAGTGGTGCTCCAATAGGTTGGTATTGTGTGTTACTCACTTCCAAAGTATGAAAACTGGTCGGCTCAACTTTTGAGTTGAAACTGATGATTGGTAGATCTCTTTGTTCAGGACATTCCGGCTCAGCATTGATAGTGACTAGACTGTTGTTGACAATGTATTTGAGTTGTTGATGTAGTGTGTAGGTAACGGCTCCAGCCATGTGTATCCATGGTCTCCCCAATAGCAAGTTGTATCCTGAATCTATCCTGAGGACGTGGAAGGATACATTGAATGTATTTGGACCAATCTCAATTGGCAGCTCAATCTTTCCGACGGAATTTCATTGGGATCCATCAAAGGCTTTGATAACCGAATGGCTGCTTTGGATCCGTTTGAGATTGACATTCATCTTCACCAAAGTGGCATAAGGAAAGATATTCAGTTATGAACCTCCATCTATTAAAACTCCAGCTAGCATATACCCGGAGGACAAAACTGTAATATGTAATGGCTTGCAATGACCGATCCCTTCGGGCGGTATGACGTCATCAGTGAAGGATATCACATTGTTGTTGAAAATGTGATCAACCATATGTTGAAATTTTTCCATATCCACTGATTTCGGTAAGTAGGCTTCTTCCAAAACCTTCAATAAGATCTTCCTGTGATCTTCGGAAGAGAAAACCAAGTCCAGTACTGATATCTGATGTGGAGCTTCTCTTAAGCTTAAATCCACCTTGGCTTCATTATGACCCATATTGCGGAGGAATTTTTCAATCTTCTCCATGGGAAGATGGCGGGCTTCTTCACCCTCTGAGGAAGATACAGTGGATTTTCCTTCAACACTGTAGCAGTAGTATGAGACGTAGATCCTTCAGGTTCTCCATAATTCCATGGAACTTTGTGTAAGCTGACAACAGGATATTGTGGTCTAAAAAGTAAAGAAATTGGCTCTGGTGCAGCCACTTTTAAAGGATTGTCGGCTCCTTTGAGTTGAATTATTTGTATGGGAAATGCTTTGACAGTCTCATCATCCTCAGCGGATATAACTGCTACTGATTCCTTCCATTTGGTAGGACATGTATTCTCACTCTCAAGTTGCACAGTGTCGTCGTCTGCCATCTGCAGGACACAACTATCAATGAGATTTTGAATGATATGGCAGAGTGCCCAGCATTCTTCTTTGCTGTGACCGTGAGAATGTGAATGATATTGACATACTCCATCGGAGTTGAACCGTCCTAAACGGGGATTGATTGGAGGTAGAAGGGAGGTAATTCTTCCTTCATTGATCAACATTTGAAATATCTCCTCCATAGATTGGCCCAGATAGGTAAATTCCCTCTGATTGGCAAAATCCCGACGGGCTTTAGCATTTGCTCTCTTTGCAACCTTATCCTCCATAGCTTCGCTTTTTGAAGGTGATGGGGGAGCATTCATAATAAAAGGAAGGAGATAGGCATGCTCCTAACTGATTAATTGGCGTGTGACTTAATGCTGGTGGGTTACTAGTTCTGCCAATTGCTCAATTTGCTTGCAAAGAGCTTTCATCTTTCGTTCCATAGCAAATTAGAACTTTGCATAATCCCATATATCAAGACCGTATTTGATGGTTTGGGATGATTCACCATTAAAACTGGAACTCTGTTCAGTGCTCCAACTAATCATGTTGACCTCTTCTTCTTTGTGTTGAGGAAGAGGGTTGTCTTGCACATGAGGTTGACCTGGTTCCATTCTTTATTATTCTGTTGGAATATCCTGTCTGTGCGGATTACGCATGACCTGGTTCCATTCTTTATTATTCTATTGGGAATAACCTGTCTGTGCGGTCTATCGCATGCCTGGTGAATTCTTCTATTAATCCATTCTTTATTATTCTGTTGGAATAACCTGTTTATGTGGATTACCGCATGCATGGTGAATGACCTTTCATATTCATTCTTTATTAAATTGTGGAAATGATCTGTCTACGTAGATTACAGCATGGCGGGTGAAAATCCATTTGCAGTTTTGTATATTCTATTATACTCGTATGAGATATCATTTCTTTTGTACACGTCATAGAATATCATTTTCTTTGGTATTTTTCTGTTACGATTTACTATTCATGGGTTACTATTCACTTTAGTATTATTCATTCGGGTATTCGGGGCACTTTTCGTGCTGGAGTACTATTCACGAATTACTATTCATGGGTTACTATTCACTCTAGTATTATTCACTCGGGTATTTGGGGTACTTTTAATGTTGGGGTACTATTCACGGGGTACTATTCCCAGAGTACTATTTACCCGAAAAATATATTTCTTTTCTGTCCAAATTATTTTTGGTACATGAATATTATTCTTGAATTTCACTCTACAAAGCATTATCATGTTGACAATTTAGACGTTATTGATTTCTGGATAAATTAAATTATAAATCTTTAAAATTTATCCTTGAACTTGTTTTATTGAATTATTATGTCATTGTCATCATCCTCATGCTTATATTGTGATTAAAGTCATCTTTGGCTTGGTATGATTATGACCAGGGATTATTAGGTATAATCATGATCGTAATGTGACGAATGATGTGGTAAAAGTCCTCATTGGCCTGTAGTTCATTGATGGACAATTTTTGGTATGATTATGACCAGGGATTATTCGGTATAATCATGACCATTGATGATTACATGAATATCCTTGGCCGTGGTGCAGGGATGATTCGATTTTATTTATTAAGCTGAGTCTCAGCAATAAAGTTGATGAAAAACTTTTTAAATTGTAGAAGATAGTAGATTTTATGCTCTACTTGACTCTTCTAATAGATTGTTTATTCCGATGCAGTTGTTGATCTAAAATTTGTTGTCTATTGTATTCTATCAGTTGTTATACTATTGAAGGCTAAGGATAATTTATTCTGCATTATCTTAGTCATAATATTTTTTACTGGGCTAGTTGAGCTCACCCTTTCTTTCACTATTCTCTTCAGGAAATGAGAATATAGCTGGGACGAGTGGAGGAATGGATTGATGGTCCAGATGGTTGATTTAGTAGTCCTCACTATTCTATAAAATAGTGTGACAATAAATGTAATGAGGACACCATTGAGTGTGGATATTGTCTAGATGACAATATTCTTGTTTAAACTCTCAGCTATGTTATGTCGTATTTTTACACGACTGTTAAGTAATTAAGTTGTATTTGAATTTATGTACCATGTATCTGGCGACTCAAGATGGGTGATGTATACCTATTTTGGGGGCGTCACACTTTGTGATAAGAGAGAGGAGACTAGCATGCTCCTAACTGAATAACTGTCAAGTGACTTGGTGTTGATGAATCACCAGTTCTCCCAGTTGATTGACCTATTCATCAAGAGACTTTAACTCCCGTTCCATCATGAATCGGAACTCTGAATTATCCCAATTATCGGAATTATCCTTGCTTGTTCAGGAAGAACCCCCCCAACGTTTTTAAGGTACTTGGAGTTCTCTCCACTGCCCCTGTTAATCATGTTAACATCATCTTCCTTGTGTTGAGGGAGAGGGTTATCTTGAACACGTGATTGTTCGGGCTTGGTCACCACGATCTCACCACTGTCTATTAAGTCCTGGATCTTATGCTTGATGGCCCAACAATCCTGAGTGTCATGGCCTGGAGCTCTAGAATGGTAAGCACATTTTTTGTTTATATTGAAGCCCTTTCCACTTTGATTGGCTAGTGGAAGGAGATGGGTGATTTTCTTCTGAGCTGTCAAAAGTTTGAGAATGTTTTTGAGTGAGTCCCCTAAGGGTGTAAACACTCTTGAGCGACTGACTTCTCCACTCTTTGGCAATGGATGATTTGAGGATTGTGATGGAAAAGGGGAATAGTTTCTCCTTTGAATAGGCAAACTTTGATTGCCTTTTTGAGTTTGCCCTTGCAGTATCAAGGAGACATCCTCTTCTTTCTTCTTATAGACCCTCTGGGAGTTGTTCCCATAACTTCTAGATTGGATATGTTCAACCATGGCTTTTAAAGCGACGAGGTCTTGAATCTTCCCAAATTTTAACCCCATTTCTGCCATTTCTCCATGCCTAATCCTTTCTGAGAATGTCTTTCCTATTCCAACTAGGACCCTCTCATAAAATGGAGCTTCTTGAATATCTATGAAGGTCATCACCATTTCAAACTCTGACATGGATGGGATAACTTGATCAGTCAGACACCTCCATCTTTGGGCATACTCTCTAAATGACTCATTGACTTGCTTCTTGACTTTGGTAATTTGATACCTGTTTGGAGACATCTGAGTTTAAAAGCTGTATTGACTTAGGAAAGCATGGGCTAACTCCTCCCAGCTGTAAATTTTGGAGTTATCTAATCTAGTGTACCATATTCTGGCTTCTTGAGTCAGACTTTTCTGAAATACCTGCATTCTTAGCTTTTCATTCTCGTCGTATGATCTGAGTTCTCTAATGAACACTTTTAAGTGGGTGTAAGGATCTCCCAATCCATCATATTTCTCTAAATTGGGAGTCTTGAATTTCTCCGGATAATGAACCCCGAGGAAGATGCAAAGGTCTGAATATGAAACACTTACATGTGTTCCAATCCCCTTAATGAACTTAATCGTCTCTTCCATTTGTAGAACCTTCTTCTGAATATCACCGGTGTCTTGATCTTCTTTAATATGGGTAATTTCAGGGTTTTGTTGGTTTTCTCAGTTTGAGACTTAGGTGTTGGGACTTCTCTGTCCAGACCCTAAATTCCTCCATATGCAAAGGGTTCTGTTTGTATGGGTATTTCTGGAACCTGAGTTGATTTGTGTAGTTCTTTGAGCAAAACAGCCAACTCTGTTATTTGATTGCTTAATCCTTCGAACTCATCGCGAGAGACAAGAGTTGGATTAGGCTGGGCACTTGTAGCCATGTCTGACTGTAGGCTTAGTGCCTTTTTGGACTTTAAACGGGTAACGGGACCAATCGTTTACCTACAAAAAGACTTGTGTAGTTTAGTCTGGGGAAACATAGAAATGTTACATGCTATGTAATGTGTCCGTTTTTTAGGAGTATTATCCTGTAAAATGGATGTCAGCTGTTTTGATGACAGGATAGCATGACAGGTCTTGATATGCATGTTCACATATTCCTTTATATTTTCCATTACATTGAGATTGACATGGAAATAAAATTACAAGTAATTGAAATTACAAGTAATTAAAATGGGAAGGTATGAAGAGACTTCCCTCTGCGTTTGGTTTATCAGATGCTGACCTATCTTAGGCTACTCTCGCGGCTTTTCGGCATAAAGGTCCTCAGATCATCACAATTTACTCGATGGGAATTTAATCCGATCTTTCAACTGGAGTGAATCTGGGTGGTGCCTTTCCTGAGCCTAGTGGAATTAGTCTTCCGAAGAGTCTAGTAATCAAACACCGACGAGTTAGCCTCCTGGTGGAGGAATCACACAACATACATTCACATACATCACGTCTCACCCTATAGAAATGATGACATGTGCAAAGCAGTAATATCACAGGCAGATATGGTGCGAAGCACTAAATGTAGTAAATAAAGCATTAGTATACATCCATTCAATGTAAATGCAATATTCACACATAAGCAAAGAAAATTTTTAAAAAGCTTGAATAGTGGCTTAAGCCCTCTTACTGGGATCCCTAGCAGAGTTGCCACATGTCGACATCGGGATTTTTATTTGTCCCTTTCTATTCTTGTCTTTTGGTGTTCTCATTTTAGATGAGATTTGTTTGAAAAAACAAGTTTGAAAAGGTCCGACATGTATATGTCGACGATTTGACTATGAGAGTCTCTAGTTGGTTATTTTTAAATGGTTGCACTGATGAGTGTGTTTTATATACACAAATTAGGTACTTTTGAGTTTGATAATTTGTAAATCCTAAGCTAGTTTGTTTGCTTTTTATGTGTTTTCATTGTATTGTTGTGTAATATAGTTTTATATTGCTTTTATGTATATTTGTATTAGTTTTATGTGTTTTTACTTTGTTTTGTAGGAATTGGATGGAATGTCATTTGGGTCGATGGTTGGAATCGCCAAATTTGCATTTTCGATTTGCCATTGACATAGCAGTCCCGTAAACCCAATTTTTTCCATGATCCGGCCATTATCTGCCCAAACTTCAAGAATGGAAGTTGTATATCAATGTCTCCTCTTTCCGGATCATCTTGAATCGCCTCAATCGGAGTTCGGATACGAGAATTATTGCCATTTTCCCAACGGGTGTCAAATCGGGAAACTACCAATTGCTATTTGCATAGCAGTCCCTTCAATCCCAATTTGAACATTTCTCTAGCCATTATTTCGAAGAACTCAAAGAATTAAAGTTGTAGATCTACTTCTCCTCTTTCCAGATCATCTTGAATCGCCTCAATCGGAGTTCGTATGAAGATGTTATGGCAATTTACCCAACAGATGTCCAAGTAGAAAATGGCCCGTATTGCAGACATGACTTGCTAGTGTATTTCTTGCACAATGGCCACTTAGGAGTAGCCCAGCCCCTTTTCCGCGCCGCAACGCCCCTTTCAAGCCAAATCATGGTGCTGCAGCGCCAGACACGAATTTTAGACAGATTTCAGCTATTAAATGATCAACCTAATGACCCAAAACAATAATCCTTCACTTCTACTTGCAACCTAGAGGAGAAAAAGAGAGAGGTGGCGGCTTGGAGAAGAGGGAGGCCATGGCTCTTGGCCATGGTTCTTCAAGAGCTTCAAGGAGCATCAATGGTGGGAGCTTCAACAACATCAATGGAGGAGCTTCAACCAACAACTAAGGGAATCCATCCTTTCTTTCTTCCTTTTTCCTCTAGTGGCTAAAACTCATTCTTCGGGATGTAGTGCAAACATTTGTAACACCTATGGAGGCAAGGAATTGAATTAAACTTCTAGCTTTTCTTTGATACTTGTATGATCCATTGGATGATTACCTAATATTTGGAATAGTTTGATTTATTTGTTATGAATTAAACTTCTAATTTGCTTTCTTTTTGATTGGTGTCATGCGAATTGGTTCTTTATGTGATTATGTATATGCATAATTTATGTATTGCCAATTCATAGTGGCCGCCATGATCATAAAAAGAGTTAAGAGATTTGAACAAAGTGATGCACGCCAAGTGTTTGACAAAATGCTTGTGTGTGGATATTGTGTTCTTAGCTCTTTATCTATCTATCTATGTTGTGTTTTTCTGTTATTTTGATTAATTATAATCATAATTTATCGTTTCAATTAAATGTTTAAATAAGACTGAGGCGATATAAAGTTAGTATTTAGTTAATCATTAGTGATAATTCCTCGTGGGTTCGACAACTCTCTTATCATTATATTACTTGTTGACCGCGTATACTTGCACGTGTTTATCGGTTGCAAAATTGAGCAACATGCACCAACTCAACCGAGAAAAGGTTTGCACAAAGACCTACTGATGTGACATTATTTAACTTGTCTGAGAAACTGAAATTTGTTAGGGTCTGTGGGCTTGATTAAGCAGAGGGGAGGATTTAGGCAACCCCCCGACTTCCGTGAGAACATGGTTACCGCCACTTTTTATTAAACTTTTATCTATATATGTGTGTGAGAGAGAGAGAGAGAGAGAGAGTTAGGTCTATGTGCAGTTGTTTAGAAGTAGTGATATGCCTCGTTTGCACATATATACAAAGGGTTTGACTTTTGTATAAAGGTTATATAGAAGTGATATTTTGTAAAATAGGTTTTTCAAACTCTTATGCTTAATAGTAATTGAGGCCTTTGATACTTCCATTTTATTATGTGTTCAGCTTGATTGCTTTTATTTTCGAGATGCAAGGCATCTTCGAGAAAATAAGATACATAGCAATACCGAACTCTTTGTGGGCATGAGAGCCATCTAAGGATATTCAGACACCATAGATAATTTACAAGCTGGGTGCAGCTGAAAATGTCCATCATGGGAACCGAATCTAGATTCAGAGACTGAATTTGTTATCACATGATTCTTAGGCTCACATGAAAAAGCAATATATACAAAAGCTAGAAAAAGGACTAGATTTGAGGAAATCTTAACCATTCCAGCTTCAACGGTTCTAGTTTAGTCACCATGAACCGGTTAAAGTGAGAAATAGCCAGATTTAGGCAAATCTAGCCCGCAGGCTGAAAGATTAAATATCTACATTATGAAAGCGAATAAAGTAGATATTTATATAAAAGCGGTATATATATATATATACAGTCAAGACTTGCCACAGACCAATTTCATGGACCAACAAACGGACCAAAGGGACACGCGGGTCAAAAGCAATTGAACGGGTCATAAAAAAGAAACCGTGTGACTTAGAATTGAAATTCGCCCAATCTCTGAAATTCGTTACTTCTTCTCTCACCTCAAACCCATCCCCGATTCTCTCAAACCCATCCCCAATCTTTTGATTCTCTCACCTCAAACCCATCCCCAATCTTCTGATTCTCTCTCAATATATGAAAACCCCTTTCCCCGATTCTCTCTCAAAACCCCTTTCAGTTGTTGGTTTGAAGCTAGGGTTTGCATCATGGCAGCGAATGAAAAAAAAATTATATTAAATTCAGCTGCCATAATCTTGCCCATCTTTCGAACCGAAATTTAACTGCCGTGATTTTGCCCATCTTTCGAACCAAAATTCATGTCTATGAAGGAAAGTTGTCATTTTTGGGCAGAAGGATTACCAGTGTACAACTTTCTTTCCTTTTCTAATGCAAAGATACTTAAAATAGGCATGTTAAAATGAACCAAACAGGGCCAATCTGGTCTTCTGTTATACTGTATGATTTTAAATGGGACATTAACTGACATAACAGCTTATAGTTATTTAATATATTTTGATTGTGGTTTTCACAATTTTATCATATTCTAAAAAGTTAATTACCAAATTTGATCATTATAGGTTTTAATCAAAATGGATAATGTTGAAGCAGAGTATGAGATGGGAGAAAATTTGGAGCGAGAAAAAGGGGGAATGTAGACTTTGAATTAGAGAGTGGGCTAAATGAGGAACAATATGTTGAGTTAGATCCTAACTTTTCAGATAATTTGTATAATCCTCAAGTAGCACCAAAGCTAAAACCAAAAATAGGTCAAGAATTTCAAACAATAGATGATGCTTTTAGTTTCTACAATGCATATGCAAAAGAGAGTGGCTTTAGTGTTCGAAATTGGTCTGAAAAAAAGAGACGGGGAAGTAGTGAGATCATAAGGAAAGAGTTTGTTTGTTGGAAACAGGGGAATGCTACAACAATAGCGAACATTGAGGCAACAAGGCGCAAGGGATCAATTAAAGAGGGTTGTAAGGCAAAACTTGCTATTGTGATGACACCTTCAAACTTATATGTTGTTACTATATTTGTTGAGGGTCATTGTCACCCATTAACAACTCCACGAAAAACACATTTTTTGCGATCTCACCGCAATATATCAACTGCCCAAAAGGCCCTAACTCAACAGCTTTAGATGGTAAATATACCATCGCATCAACAATTCAATTTGCTTGGAGTGCAATCGGGGGGGTTTTAGAATATTGGTTGTACGCAAAGAGATTTGTATAATCTCGAAAGAGATAAGCGCGATGAGATGAAAGGACATGATGGATGTGAGACCCCAAATTTTATGAATAAAGATTTCAATTTCTTGAAATATTTTTTTTAATATTATGGTGTGGATTTGATATAATGTTATAGTTGTGGGTAATATTTACAAATTTTGTAAAGTAATCAAGTGGTTATATAATATTCGATTGGTCGGGGAATATTCGTTTTAATAGGGAATATTCATACGATGGCATAATCATTGGTGGACCCCATAACAGAAGTATTGTCGTAGTAAGAAAACGACAGAGTTATCTTTTATTAAAAATAATGGCGAAAGTGTTACCGTTAAAACTGTTGAACTACCCGGTAGTAAAAGTACAAGATGTCTGGCGTGGTTGCATAGTAGTACACGGTATTGATTATTGAAGCTTACGTGAGAAGTCACTCAGTTATACTCAATTATTTCTATAGTAATTGCTTCATCATATCTCTCAAATTATTGATTCGATTATTATCACAGTATCATCTGCATAAAATGTTATATTATTAAATCAATAATTGAGACGACAAAGTTATTCATATTATTAAATTGCAATATTTACAATGTCTAGAAGTTCACAAGGAGAGGTTTGGTCATCTAATCAAGGCTACCAATAAGGAGAAATCCTTATCGGAAAGTCCCTCTTTCCGGGAACGATTTTGGTTGTTAAATATTGTGAGTTATAATATTAATGATGAATGTTATTAAAAATCGAATTTGAGTTCGGAGTTGAATTTGGAGACGCGGACGTGATATTTGAGTCCGGAATGATGAAATTGGTAGTAATAAACTATAAACACAAAATTTGACGGGGTTGACTTTTTGGTCAAAAAAAGTCAACAGTTGACTTTTTTGGAAAATGTCAAACTTTGAAATTTCAAAAATAAAATTTTTGAGAAAAATATTTCCATTGTGTTGGGATTATTAGTGTTAGTCGAAATCGACATTTATTTCGATTGTAATTGATGTCTGGAAGTTATTTTGACCAATCGGGTAAATGAGCAATTAATTACTATTAATTCACATGTTTATAACTATTTGTTCACATGTGTGTACTATTGATTCACATTCTTGTACTATTAGGGGAGTTGGTGCAAGATTGATAATACTTGCATGACTAAGTTAAAAATGGAGGTATAGATGGAGGTACTATACTGTAATTCATATTTTCACATGATTATAACTATTGATTCACATAATTGAACTATTGATTCACATTATTTACTATTAGGGGAGGTGGTGCAAGTTTGATAATACTTGCAGGACTAAATTAAAAATGAAGAAAAAGAGGAAGGTATTATATTGTAATATTTTGAGCCCCAAAACGTGCAATTATCGAAACTATATTTTCCTATAAATAGAAGCTCATTCTTCCTTCATTTCTCACCAATTCACTAAAGCTTTAGAGCAATTATTATAGAGAGAAATTATAGAGAGAAAGAAGAAGAGAAGTCTGCTACCTCATTATTCCAATATCCAGTTTCTTCTAAGGTAAGGGGTATTATTCTTTCGTATTCATGAAGAGAATTATTTTCTTTCAATACTCGTAAGAGTTGTTATTCCATTCTTTATTATTATGTTGGAATAACTGCATCATGCAATACCGCATACATGGTGAAATTCTTTCGTTATTCCATTCTTTATTATTCTCATTTGAATAACCTACCTGTATGCGCCTCATCGCACGCATTGCACGTGAATTTCTGTTGTTATTCCATTCTTTATTATTCTCATTGGAATATCCATGCTACGTGTAGATTACGCATGACCTGGTTCCATTCTTTATTATTCTTTTGGAATATCCTGTATGTGCGGATTACGCATGACCTGGTTCCATTCTTTATTATTACATTGGGAATAAACATGCATGCAAGGATTATCGCATGCATGGTGAATTCTTCTGTTATTCCATTCTTTATTATTCTGTTAGAATAACCTGTCTATGTGGATTACCACATACATGGTGAATGATCCTTCGTATTCATTTCTTATTAAATTATGGAAATGATCTATCTACGTGGATTACCGCATAGCGGGCGAAAATCCATTTATAGTTTCGTACTTTTTCTTACCCTCAAAAATTCTGGAAAAATTTGAAATGATAGTTTGTTGAGTTTTCTAGATTGTATCCAAAAATGACGATTTTTGGATGTATAGATTAGGAGTTATGAATTTTATGGGAAAAGACTATTTTAAAAGTAAACCCTTATAACTCCAAAATTGGTGAAATTTTTATTAGGTGTACATATATATAACAGGAGTATACCCTGTAAATTTCAGAATTTTTGGACAAAAGTACAATTTATGATAAATGTCTAAATATTCTGCAGTTTTGGCCATATGAAAAATAATAAATGAATTTTAAAAATTCTGAGAAAAATATATGTTCAATATGGGACTATATTCTGCTAAATCCCATAAAAGAAGTATTTTTGTGACTGATTTTGTATTTTTCATGAAAATGAACTAGTTATGAGTAAATGAATTAAATATGTTATGTGAAGTAACAAAATTGGAAAATAGGATTTTATGGTTTGGGAATCCTATATAGGGTATATGCAGATTTTTGATGAAGGATTTGATCATTGGTGTTGAAATCTTATGAGTATGGCATTTTTGAATGATTAAATGCATTATTTTGTAAAGTGTGAACAATTGAAATAAATTATTTATAAGTTTAAGAAGTGATTAAAACATTGTTATAATATTAATAATATTAGATTATGAGTTTATTAAGTGATTAATAATATTTGGATAAATTTAAAGTCTTTAATATTTATCCTTATTTTCGTTTGATTAATGTTTATATCATTGTCATCATCCTCATGCTTATATTGTGATGAAAGTCATCTTTGGCTTACGTGCATAGATGGACTTGGTATGATTATGACCGGAGATTATTCGGTATAATCATGACCGTAATGTGACAAATGATGTGGTGAAAGTACTCAGTGGCCTGAAGTGCATTGATGGACAATTTTTGGTATGCTTATGACCATGGATTATTTGGTATAGTCATGACCATTGATGATTTAATGAATATCCTTGGCCCGTAGTGCAGGGAAGATTCGATGATATGGTTTATTTATTAAGCTGAGTCTCAGCGATAAAAATTGATGAAATCATTTTAAATCATAGAAGATACTAGATATCATACTCCACTTGACTCTTCTAATGGATTGTTTATTCCGCTGCAGTTAAACTTGATGTCTATTGTATTTTATCAGTTTAACATTGTTGAAGGCTAATGATAATTTATTCTGAATTATCTTAGTCATAATATTTCTTACTGGGCTAGTTGAGCTCACCCTTTCTTTCACTGTTCTATTCAGGAAATGAGAATATAGCTCGGACGAGTCAGAGAACGGATTGACGGTCCAGATGGTTGTTTTAGTAGTCCTCACTATTCTGTGAAATAGTGTAACAATAAATGTAATGAGGACTCCATTGAGAGTGGATATTGTCTAGAAGGCAATATTCTTGTTTAAACTCTTAGATTATGTTTTGTCGTATTTTACACGACTTTTGTATAATTAAGTTGTATTTGAATTTTGTACCATATATTTGGCGACTCAAGATGGGTGATGTATACCTGTTTTGGGGGCGTCACAATGGACATATGTTGCACGAGTTTTTAATGGGTGAACAAGGAAAGAATCCATCATTTTATTTCAAAATTGAGTCAAATGATGAAAACATGATTACTCATTATTTTTGGGCTGATTCAACATCTAGACGAGCTTACAATTTTTATGTGATGTAGTGATATTTGATACTACGTACAACACTAATCGGTATGGATTAATTTTTACGCAACTAATGGGGGTTAATAATCATGGTCAAACAATAATATTTGCATGTGCATTCTTGAGTAATGAGACCATAGATTCATTTGTTTGGCTTTTCAACCAATTTTTGGAAGCTGTGTCAAGTGATGCCCCTAAGATGATCATTACTGATCAAGATCCTGCTATGACAAATGCAATTTCATAAACTCTACCAACAACATTTCATTGATATTGTAGTTGGCACATTTTAACCAAATTTTCTGAGAAGATAGATTCAGTTAAATATAGTGCTTACTATAAGGAGTTCTCAAATTGCATATGGAAATCAGAGATTAAGGAAGAGTTCGATTTTAAATGGATAGAGTTGGTTTAGAAGAGTGGGTTAAATGACAACAAATGGCTACAATCAATGTATCAAATTAGTGCTAAATGGATGCTTGCATATATGAATCATGTTTTCTCGGCTAGAATGTCAAGTAGCCAACGAGCTGAAAGCTCTCACTCATTCTTCAAAAAATATATTTCCAAAAACAATTCATTGGTGGATTTTATGATTCAGTTTGGTAGGGGACTTGAGCATCAACGTCATGAAGAATTATTGGCGGATCTCAAAGACATGATTGAGAAGCCTAAAATGAAAATGCTTCACGAGTTTTTGGTGCATATGGTTAATATCTATACACATGAAATATTTTTTAAATTTGAGGATGAGATGTGGGACAGCTTGACTTTTAAATTTGAGCTTATAGATGAGGATGAAGATCACTGTGTGTACAACATTGCAAGAAAAAGTGGCATTAATTATCCATTGCGGCAAATTCATTATGACAAGGTTAAGGATTTTGCTTAATGTACGTGCAAAAAATTTGAGAGCATGGGAATTCCTTTTAGACACGTGTTGGGATATTTGCACAAAATGCATGAATATGAAAGATTGCCAAGTCAATACATTTTGAGTAGATGGACAAAACAGTTAAATCTGGGGTAGTCGTTGATGGTAGTGGCATTGAGATAACTGATAGCAGGTCATATCTACTGAAGCGGAGTCAATTAATGCAACTAGCCTTAGATATGGTTGACAAAACCCTTACTAGAAAAGAAGCAACTAAGGTCTATATTGATGCTTTGAGTGGTGCATATGATAAAATTAATCAAATGATTAGTTGTGGTACAAGATTTTTTGATACTGTAGAAAGAAGTCAAATTCCAAGTGTAGTTGCTTCAGGGAGTGGGGGTAGCAACTACTACAACGAACCGAGTCAAGTGCATGCAAAGGGTTGTGGTAAAAGGCTTAAGGGAGGGAAAGAGAAAGCATTAGGGAGACCAAAAAAATCTAAAGTTAGACGGTGTAATGGATGTGGTTTGGTTGGCCAAACACACAACAAAAGAAATTATCCCATGCTTACAAATCGGTAAGAAATTTGTAAATTTTGCATTTGTGTTCATAGTTTAACAGAAGTTATATCTAATTGGATTTATTATATGTCGTTTTTCTTGCAGGTATTCACCTTGTCATGACGGTGCAACTCCCAACCCAAATGTAGATAATGATAGTTATTCATCTCTAGGTGATTGTAAAAATCCTCTTATAAAGGATATTTTCATTATAGAGTTTATACTTGGTACTTAGTACTGCAATTTGATGAGATTTCAACTATCATTTTGCATTTCAGGATGAGATTTTGCTGCTGTTGAGATTTTGTTGTTGTTGCTGGGCTGCTGAGATTTTGGAATGGACTGCTGTGGAGTACTGGCATTTTCAGTTTTAGTTTCTTATGTATAATAGCAATATTAGGATTTTCAGTTTTAATTTCTTATCTTGTATCCTGTTATGAGCTGAATTTTTATGAGCTGTTATCTTGTTCCACTTTTTCAGCTTGTCAAAAGCTATAATGATATGGGTTAGATTTTCACTATCATTTCTTCTTATATACATTGCATAGACGTTCAGGAAAATCTTGTCAAAGAGGGATGGCTAGGTTGTCCCTAAGGCAGTCAGACCTTGAATTTTAGCAAATCCTGTCATAGAGGGATGGCATAGACTTGAATGCAAGATAATAAGCAAGCTGCTCCCCATGAAAATGAGGGCATAAGGCAATACCAAGTTTAACAGAATTTTAGTCTCAGTTGATGAACATATCTGATTGAACAGAGCCATATACTAATTAGCTACAGAGAGAGAGAACTGAATTAGAGAAGATTAGGCTATAGGAAAATCACATATTTTAATATGAAAGGAAAAGCTTCCTAGATCTTAACCATACTAGTTTGATTTCCTCTGTGTAATTCCAAAAAGTAGTTCCCAAAAAATAACAAAAGATCATAGAAATGGCATATTTTGGGCCCTAAAATCAGTGTCAGTCCCAACATCACAATAATTCTTGTCCCTAAAAGATTGAAGCACAATCTTTATAAATTATAAGTATCAAACACACAAGAAAATAACCACTAATAACTCAACCATGTAATTTTCATACCATAGATACACCAATCTCATACATAACGTGTTGGTTAAATAATGAAAATTATCAATATTACAACCGATTTAATAACATTAAAAACAACACCGCATACATAACATTAACAATTATGACAAATTGTTGAGTTAGTTGCAATTGACGCATTTCAATCTTCATAATCGCTAATTCGTTGGAGTCGTTAGTATTCGTTGGATGAGTTGTTACATTTAAACGCTCAGATGTGTCCATCTGCAACCTCCCTTGATTATGCAAGACTCGAACATATTTGTCACACCAGCTGGTGAAGTTACCACATTGCTGTATATTTTGGGACACAATAAATTTATTCACTTGTGTAAAAGGAACAAATATATAAAAATTGCAATACATAAATACATACCATTCTTGGGCAAGAATAATAGTGTCTACTCGGATTCTTTTCTGACATTGAAAGTTTTACTATACAAGGGCCCGTACCACAACGACATATGAACCGAGGCCATACGGATGTAGCAGTAGACGAATTTGATGACATATTTTCTATCAGCAGACAAGCATAAAAAAGAAATGTCAAAAACCAAATAAATGCACATGACAACATAAATTTTAAGATGTAACAAATTAACTAGGATTAAAATTAGATAAGACTCTTTCTTATAACAAAAAAAACTGTAGAAATTGCACTTCTTATAAGTTACAACATTAAATCTTTGGAAGTAACTTACATAGAGGAGGGGGCAGGGAGAGGGAGAGAACAGACATATAGATCTGATAAGTTTAATTGTTTCTAAACCTTTCTCAAAGAAAAATTGCTAGTAAAGTTCACATAAAACTAGTGGGGAATTTATCCTCGCATGAAGAGAAGTTCACATAAAACTTAAAAGGTACAAGGTTAATGAAAAAGTCCTACTGCAAAGGGAAAACAACAGAATCTTAAAGTTATGAAAAAAATAAGTTTTTTCATGACTAGTGTGTTTTGATTATATAAAGGACCATAACAGTAAAAAATTTAATCAAAAGAGATACATAAATTATAAAATAGACATTTCGACAACATATATAAACAATAAAAGCAACAGAAAGACTTCATATACAAATAATGTTTATAAACTTTCCGAATGAGATTCTTTTTATGAAACAAATAATGTTTATAAACTTTGTGAATGAGATTCTTTTTATGAACGAAAAGATAGGAATTTATTTACACAAAGATATGGCAACAAAAAAGGTACCAACTATAAACAAACAATACAATTACCCAATTCATAGATATTAGAGAAAACTAATCCATTTACTTTATACGGTTCAACACATAATAAGAAGTGTGCACCCAACTTCAGAATGCAAATAAAATCAATTTTCATTTACCCAACAAATCAAGTAAATCAAACCATCATAACTTGGAGAAGAAAAAAAATCACATTTACTTAATTTCCTACAGCACAAAATGGGTACATCGTCTTCTTCTTCAAGATACCTCGTCTTCTTAGAACCAAACTGAAAACCCTAGCTGCTTCTATGATGGACCAATCTTAGAACCAAACTGAAATAAAATGGAAGCAGTGGTACCTCATCTTCTTCTAGATCAGAAGGAATGATTTGCTGCTTCTATTATGCAAACCCTAGCTTCAAACCAGCAACTGAAAGGGGCTTTGAGACAGAATCGGGGAAAGGGGTTTTCATATAATGAGAGAGAATTGGAAGATTAGGGATAGGTTTGAGGTGAGAGAATCAGAAGATTGGGGATGGGTTTAAGAGAATCGGGGATGGGTTTGAGGTGAGAGAAGAAGCAGTGAATTTCAGAGAGTGGGTGAATTTCAATTCTAAGTCACACGGTTTCTTTTTTATGACCCGTTCAATTGCTTTTGACCCGCGTGTCCCTTTGGTTCGTTTGTTGGTCCGTGGTAGATCTTGGCTATATATATATGAATGATCAACTTCCACGAAATGAACTCCAAGCAGGACTTTGAAATATAAATATATACACATATATATATATATATATATATATATAAGCAGTAAAAGGCCACAAAGTAAACTCCAGGCCAGACAGAATTGTAAATATATATATATATATATATGTGTGTGTGTGTGTGTTGATGTCGGGATTTTTATTTCTCCCTTTTCTGCTCTTGTTCTTTGGTGTTCTCATGTTATGTGAGATTTGTTTGAAAAAACAAGTGAAAAAGGTCTGACATGTATATGTCGACGATTTGACTGTAAGAGTCACCAGTTGGTGTTTTTAACTGGTTGCACCAACGTAATCGAGAAAAGGTTTGCACATTGACCCAGTGATGTGACACTGCTAAACGAGTCTGTGAAACCGAGATTCATTTGGGTTCGGGAGCTTGATTATGCGTAGGGAAGGTGTTAGGCACCCCCCGACATCCGTGTTACCACGGTGAACGCCACTTTTCAAGAAACTATTATATGAATATGTGTGTGGGGGGGGGGTCAATGTGCTGTTATTTGGAAGTAGTGCGAGGCCTCGTTCCCACCTATATACAAAGGGTTTGAATTTGTATGAAAAAATTAGTTTTAAACATGATATAGCAGTGAGGTTTTTTCAAACCTTGTGCTCAATAGTAATTGAGACCTTTTCATACTTCCATTTTATTATTAAATGTTCGACTTGATTACTTGTATTTTTGAGATGCGAAGCATCTTCGAGAAAATAATATATAGCAGTGCCGAACTCCTCATGGGCATGAAAGCCATCTAAGAAAATTCAAACACTGTGAATAATTTACAAGCTGCTTATAGCTGAAATGTCCATCATGGGAACCGAATCTAGATTTAGTGGACTGAATATGTGATCACATGATTCCTAGGCTCACATGATGTCGCAGTTTATATGAAAAGCAGTAAGCAATTATATATATATAAGTTGTAAATATATACAAACATGATCAACCACCACGAAGCACATCCATGGGGGATCGAAAATGTAAATGTATAAAAGCGATAAATATATATATATAGACATGATCAACCACCACGAAGCACCTCCATGGGGGATCAGAAATGTAAATAAAGCAGTAAATACGATCAACCGCCACGAAGTAAACTCCAGGCGGGACGAAATATAAATAAAGCAGTAAAAGCGATCAACTGCCATGAAGTAAACTCCAGGCGGGACTGAATGTAAATGAAGCAGTAAAGACGATCAACCGCCACGAAGAAAACTCCAGGCCTGACTTTACAGTATTAAAAGTCCTAAAGATTTAAATGTTCATGCTCTAAATAAAAGTCCTAAAGATTTCATCTAACAAATTTCATTCAATTGAATAATTTTAGATACATCAGTAATGATAATCTTCTATCTATTTTAGTAAATTCAAGAAAAATTATTAAAAACCCGATTCAAAGATTGAACATCCTTTAATAATATTTGAATCAGTTTTTAATAATATTTTCTTCTAATTTTTCTTCGATCCTATCAAGTTGTTTTCCAACGGCCATATATATTGATTACTAAAGTTTAATCGTTTATATAATTTTTTATCATTATTATTGCCATATCCGCAATCTTAAATGGCCGTCGGCAACAATCAAGTATTCTTAATCAAATTAGGACAGCTTTTAAAGGAGATGACTAGAAGAGACCTTCAATTCTATCTTCTTTAATCCATCGAAGTTTTGGTAATTACATTACACTTATTTTGATATTGTTCATACCAATCATAAAATGTAATATTTATACTTTCATTAACAATAAATCTTTTTCCATCTATCGACTATCTTATCAATGCTCCTTTTCTCGTGGAGTGATTAGATCTAAATAAATGTCTTTTTTCTTTATTAGATTTGGAATTAAAATCTCTTACCAGATTGTCCCAATCTAATACGAATTCTTTTTTAATAACTCTTAATTGATTATTAATAGGAATATCAAAATCTGACTGAGTGGGCATCTTAGAAGAAGGGGGAGAAGAAGAACCTTCTTCTTCTACAAAATCTTTATGAGCATAACAGGGATGACTGGCTTGACCTTGATTAAGGATACCTTTAATTTAACATCTCTAATCAAGGATTACTAAGTACTTCAGATCTCTTCGAGTGTGAAATGAAGGTGTCAAGAACTAGTGAAATCTTCAATAACGACAAGTCTTTCCGGCACGCTCAAAACTTATTTTGACCGCTCCATCGTAAAAATGCCTAATGTTTTCTATATTCAGAGATTGTTAACTATAGTCGCCGAGGTATTTCATTCGTAAAGTCCATCGACCGGGAAGTGTAATATCCTTCCGCAGAATTGTTCTTGACTTGAATATTAGCATCCGTAGTAGAACTTTGAATTAATACCGTTAAATCTTTAGGACTTTTATTTAGAGCGTGAACGCTTAGATTCGCTTTCATGGTCTTATAATAAACTCGTAAATTAAGGCAATGGGTTCATAACCTCAATCATGTGAGTGATTTCGCCGTAAGTTTTAATGTTTAATGTTAAAGCTTTTAATAAATGTTGATCACTAAGGCTCAATGTGAAATCAGAAAGCAATTAAAATGGGACAGTCCATTGTGCAGACTTGACTCCATTGCACCTATCATACTTGGGTGATAATTCAAGAACCCAGCATCTCTAAGACGTAGAGATAGATACATGAATTAATTCCCCTAATATTTAAAGGTTTTATCGCAACTTGAACTAATCCTATGTGAATGAAATTATAACCCTTTTTCTATGTTTTTTAATAATATCCGAGGATAAAAGACTACAAGTTTCATATTCTTTGTTTATCAGATAATCCTTTTCAACCTGCTTTTAACATTATAATCAGCTTTTAAAATTATCTAAAAGGTCGACCGATAAATTTCTTTAGGGAAACTCTAGGTATGTTCCAATTATGTAAAGCTTGACTAATATTTTCAAAACTATGTTCTTCTTCGTTAACTATGTCTGCAATCGGTGGCAAAGTTGACCGTGACTACCGAGGAGTTAGATCTAAATAATCTACTCATTTTACCGATTCAAAACAAATTTCTACTCTTTATCTTCCATACAAACCCTCTTACCTGAAGTAGACTCATACCCATAACCAAATACCCTATTAATCGCCAAGACAAGAGACTTACAAGGGTAGATACGATGAAGGGTGGACTACAAAGAAGTTAGGTGATTTCGTAATAAGAATAAAGGAGAAGCTTTGAAAATAGTATAAATGAAAGATTACTAAAATCTTATCGCAACTAAAAACAATGTAACTCGCTCGATACCATTTGGGGGAAAAAGTAGAAACTAAAGACCAAAACATTTAATAATCTTAACTGTGTTTACTGTGTTAACACAGTTAACACAGAGTAGTGCATATATATAACATATATATATAAGCAGTAAACGCTCTGGATATAAAATCAAGGCTCATCGAACAAAGTTCGACAACAGTTCGTATATATAAGTATATATATATATATATATATAGGGACCGCATCCATGGCAACCGGTTGCTGGGAGCAACCCAAAAAGTCATAGACAATAACTTCGTAATGGCCGACAATTAAAATGGGATGTCCCATTTTATTGTTGTACCGCCACATGTCAGTAGCTACCGGAGTCCTTTTAATATATATGGTTGACTTCCATATTCAAACTTGCCCATTATCATCTTAATATTATAAATTGCATGCTTATCCAATTTATTTGTTTGTCCCATTTTGTTTGTCTCAATTTATATTACTAAGTAATTTTATTATTATTAATAATATTAACTAACTAATATTAATATTAAAAATAATATTAACTAGCTAATATTTTTTTTTGTCCCACTTTTAAAATAAATATTATTACAAAATTATTATCTTAAACTTTTAAATTAAATATTATTACAAAATTATTAGTTAAGTTAATATTATTATTAATATTAAATAATATTATTTTTGTAATTTTGTAATAATGAGACAAAATGCTTGCCATAAATATTATTACAAAATTTTAGTAATAATAAAATAAATATTATTACTAAAACTTACAACATTGTAAATGCTTTAAATTAAAACCTACAACAAAGTAAAAACAAAATAAAATTAAACACCAAAATGCTTTGAATTTTCTCTCCTAAAAATGCCAACCGCTACACATAGTAGCGGCTTGGTGTATTAATTTATTTATTTTTTACTTTGTTGTAAGCAACTTGTCTCATTATTACAAAATTACAAAAATAATATTATTAATATTAAAAATAATATTAACTAACTAATATTTTTTTGTCCCACTTTTAAAATAAATATTATTACAAAATTATTATCTTAAACTTTTAAATTAAATATTATTACAAAATTATTAGTTAGTTAATATTATTATTAATACTAAATAATATTATTTTTATAATTTTTAATAATGAGACAAGTCAGTAAGACCCCAACTTATTATTAATGAAATTTAATTTTATCTATTTATTATTTTGAAATAGTAAGGGTTGATTTGATTAATGTGGATAGTTATGGGTAAAATACGCAATATTTCAAAATAAGCAAGTGGTTATAAAATATTCATTGTTGTCGGAGAATATTCGTTTGGTCGTGGAATAATCTTGTTGTTTGGGAATATTCGCATTACCAAGCAGCCTTTTGTGGGCCCCATAAACTGAAAGTTTATGGATGAAGAAAACGACAAATATAAGTTGTTTAAAAATAACTACAGTAGTTGTTATCACCATTAATATCGTTAAAATACTAAATTGGTTAAAACACAAGAAGACACGGTATCGCACCAATTATTGATTCTTACGTAAGAAGGCACTACTCAATAATGGTTATAGTAATTATCGCTCAAAGATTTTATTGATTTAATAATTGTCGCGTTGATATTTTATATTGTTGTTGTTTCAATAATTGTCATTACACAAGATTTTTCATTATCGAAGCAATAATTCATATTATCCGAATAATATTATTAGATAACATTATTGGCAATGTCTAGAAAGTTCGCTTCTAAGGAGAGGTTTGGTCACCTAATTGCGCGCCAAGAAGGAGAAATTTTATTCGAAAGCCCCTCTTCCCGAGAACCCGCTCGGTTGTCAATATTGTGATTCTCGTAATATTATTTGTGAATAATTAATTATCGATTCATATGATGAGGAAAATATTGATTTTATGTGGATATAGATGAATAAAATTTTTAATGTGACAATTGTTGAAAATTGAAATTTTATCTTCTTCCGATAAAATAATTATTTAAATATATTATTATATTTTAATAATATAATAATGGTGATATTTTTACAACTAATGTGGGATATATGAGTATACGAGGAGGAAGAGTATTTTTGTTGCAATAAATGTTTAAAACATGTTAAACATGCTCATGGACCCCATTTATCGATCGATATTTGATTATAAACAGAAATCGCCTGCTTGTGGATTTTTGGCCAATTTTGTTTGGAATCGGTAACACTTTCTTCTCGTAAAGTTGTAGAGAATTGAATTTTCTATAAAAACTCGCAAGATTCAATTTTCCGATAAAAGGGCTATTTATTATGAATTATTCAAGTTTCAAGTTCAAATAATTGATTTTGGAAGTTTAAAATATTTAAAATAGGAAAACGTTTTTTTACACTTGTGGGCCTCTATGAAACATGTGCAAAGTGTCAAGCTAGAGGATTCAAAGTGGGCGTAAGAAAATTTATTTATATATTAATATTATATTAAATTTTTCGCTTTTGGTGTTCTAAGTATTTTTCTATAAATAGGTGCTTAGGTTAGAATTGAAAATCACACCGTAACCTCAAGTTTTCTCTCTATATTATCGAGCGATTATTGTGAGTATTTTGAGTATACTTTGAGTATTGCTATACTATGCAAGTCCAAGTCATAGCCTATATCCTGTTTCAAATTTAGAAGACCGATCTTTCGAGGTAAGGGATATTATTATTTTTCAGTAATGATATTATTTCTTCAATATCATTATGTCAAATATTGATCTCAAGTTTTTATCAAATTTAGAACTTTTGGTGTCTGAGTTACTATTCACGATACTAAGACTATTCACGATACGGCAGACTATTCACTTAATACGACACTATTCATCTCGAAAAAATGAAAATTTTCCTTTTCATCTAAAATATCTATTGTGGATACTAGCTTTGATTGTATCCATATTTTGATCATTCTTGAATTTTACACCACTATGATTATTTTTGAGGTATTTTGGACATGGATAAAACAAAGTACGAATCCTTAATCCTTAATCCTTGTCATTTTGTTTCACCGGATTCGCTTTTTTAAAAATATTTTCATCATCCTCGCCTTAAATGATGATATTATTGAATATCTTTGGCCCGTAGTGCAAAAGATGAATGATTTCTAATGAATATCTTTGGCCCATAGTGCAAAAGATGAACAGTGTTTAGATGAACATGAATTAATCGATGAATATCTTTCGCCTCAGAGTGCAAAGATGAATATTTGATTCCGTATGTATATTGATTGATGTTACAGTGGATAAAAGATAGACGATGAACTTTTAAATTCATACATGTAAGATAGTAGTTTGCATTCTCTACTTAACTCTTCTAATGAATTATTATTTCGCCGCGAATATTGATTTAAAAACTTGTTGTCTATTGTATTCTATTAGATTTTTCCTCGTTGAAGACTAATGATAATTTGTTGTATATTATCTTAGTCATAATATTCTTTATTGGGCTAGTTGAGCTCACCCTTTTCTTTTTGTTCCATTTTTCTTCTCGTGAGGCTAAAAATATAAGCGAAGTACGTAGCTCTGGGTATGGAATGAAGGTTCTAGAGAGAGTTGTTTAGTAGTCCTCACCATTTTTGTAAAATAATGTATCAATAAATGTGATGAGGATTTATTTGAGTATAGATATTGTCTGTAAGATAATATTTGTATTCAAACTCACGCTTTTACTATTGTAATAATAAAGTTGTAGTTGTTTCTGTACCATGTATTGACAACTCAGAATGGGTGATGTATACCTATTTTGGGGGCGTCACACAAGTTGCTTACAACAAAGTTAAAAAAAAAAATTTAAAACACCAAGCCACTACTATGTGTAGCGGCTGGCATTTTTAGGAGAGAGAAAATTCAAAGCATTTTGGTGTTTAATTTTATTTTATTTTTACTTTGTTGTAGGTTTTAATTTAAAGCATTTACAATGTTGTAAGTTTTAGTAATACTATTTATTTTATTATTACTAAAATTTTGTAATAATATTTATGGCAAGCATTTTGTCTCATTATTACAAAATTACAAAAATAATATTATTTAATATTAATAATAATATTAACTAACTAACAATTTTGAAATAATATTTAATTTAAAAGTTTAAGATAATAATTTTGTAATAATATTTATTTTAAAAGTGGGACAAAAAAATATTAGCTAGTTAATATTATTTTTAATATTAATATTAGTTAGTTAATATTATTAATAATAATAAAATTATTTAGTAATATAAATTGGGACAAACAAAATGGGACAAACAAATAAATTGGGTAAGCATGCAGTTATAATATTAAGTTGATAATGGGCTATGGAAGTCTAACCATATATATTAAAAAGGAGTTCAGTCACATAATAGAATAAGTCGGGACAATTAAAATGGGACGTCCCATTTTAATTGTCTCGGCCGCCATGTCATTGTGCTCGACTTTTGGGTTGCTCTCGCTAAATGGTATGGATACATGGATGCCATATATATATATATATATATATATATATATATATATATATATATATATATATATATATATATATATAATAAATAAACGCTCCAGCGTGAGTCCGTGCTCAATTGAGGCATAACTCGATAATGTTAGTCCATATATATAAATATATATATATATATAAGTATATATATACAGACAAAAATGAAAACCATAGACCGAAGTCCGGGCATACACACATAACACGACTCTCAATGTGAAGAAGTGTGTGTGCAAAGATGAAGAGAAAGGCTTTATAATGCGTAAGAAGGCTTACAGTGGGCTGCCAAAGAAGACTTCTATGACTTTAAGTGGATGAACACTTGGCTCCCATCGATAAAAATATAGCTATATGTGAGCTAAACAGTGTTTAAAATGAGAAAGCACTCAATATGGGGGGTGTACAGAGCAAATTTGACAGGGCTTCATTGCCTTTCTTCTCTTGAATATGGCCACCCCAAGCTCTATATTTATAGAGCTAGGAGCCACAGGTGTACTTGCGGCAGCCGCAGATGCACCTGCGGATGCCCGGGGTTCCCCGAGCTTCGCGGGTCCTACCGTCTTAAAGTACGTGTATGTGTGCAACAAGATGTCCGCTCGAACTTGCAGAACTTCAATCCGAGCCTCCGATTGAGGCATGCCATACCATTCGGGAAATCTCTTTCTAAGAGATATGCAATGACATAGAATTTTCCCTTTTTTAATTTCAGGAAGATGGGTCCTTGACCGAAATGGCATTTTCGGGTTTCCGTTAGGCAGTCCGTTGAGCTGTTTTGCGTAGTTTACACTCAGAAGTTATGATATGGTTCTCGTGGGACTTCTTTTGAAGACGTTTAATTTAAAATGAGTTTATTTGAGTTGAGTTGAGATTGAGGTGGCAAAATGACCATTTTTCCCCTCCTAGGGTTGTTTCTAACTTTGGCGCAGTTGTAGTGGTCTTTTCCCAGGGTTATCTCTGAGATTGTCATGATGTTGACTTTGAATGTCCTCAGGGTTATTTCTGAGGTTGGCTTGACCTCCTGGGGTTATCTCTAGGCTTTGAACTTGATCCCTTGGAGTTATCTCCAGGGTTGGAACTAATTTTTCCGGGGTTATCTCTGGGGTTGGAAATTGATTTCCCGGAGTTATCTCCGGGGTTGGAAACTGGATCTCCCGGGGCTATCTCCAGGGTTAGAATTCATGTTGTGGTCCTCCAGGGTTATCTCTGGAGAGTAAAAAGGATATTTTTGTCCTCCTACATAGTTAGTAACAAGATAATGAAATTTCGAGTGCCTACAGATGCCCCTCTTTATCATGTTCATGCAATGCAATGGAATGGACCTGATAAAGATTACTAGACACTTGAAATATGACAAAGTATTTTAAATGATGCAAATTGTAATGTAATGAATATTGTGATGAATATTAAAATGCTTTCACAAATTGTAGTTCACAAGTCGCATATCACATATCGCACTTTGCACTTCATAATTCGCACTTCGCAATTCGCACATTGCATTTCGCATATTGCTAATCACATTTCGCACATCGCACATCGCAAATTGCTTTACCTTTATCGGTTATTGTTGATGCATATACTGGTGTTGACTCCAACGGTTTGGCTTTTTATCAGTGTTGCTAATGCTTGTTTAATGAAGATAAGTTGAGATGTTTTCTACATCTCTGTTGGGGATGAAATTCTGAAATCATCAGACCTTCTCGACGCATATGCTGGTAGTTTACAACGGTACCTACCCTGCTGGTAGTTTTCTATGCTGACATCACCAAACTGTTTTGGTTCCCACTCGAACGGTGGTATACAAAGCTTACATCGCTGAAATGGCTCGATGTTATGCAGAATTGATGCCAATGGTTTAGAATACCGGTTCTTCGGATACCTTCGCTGAAGTAATATTCAACGGATTAATTCACCAGACTCCGCCTGATGTTACGCTGGATTGATGACAACCAACTGATGTCTACGACAGAATTTTCCTCTAATCTAGACATTTAATGTGCATGCATATTTAAATCTACAGAAGATGCATGATAACTGATGTTGTTGACTTTGAATGTCCTCAGGGTTATTTCTGAGGTTGGCTTGACCTCCTGGGGTTATCTCCAGGCTTTGAACTTGATCCCCCGAGGTTATCTCCAGGGTTGGAACTGATTTTCCTGGGGTTATCTCCGGGGTTGGAAACTGATTTCCCAGAGTTATCTCCGGGGTTGGAAAATGGATCTCCCGGGGCTATCTCCAGGGTAAGAATTCATGTTGTGGTCCTCCAGGGTTATCTCTGGAGAGTAAAAAAGATGATTTTGTCCTCCTGCATAGTTAGTAACAGGAAAACGAAATTTCGAGTGTCTACAATATGTATGTATATATATATAAGCGGTAAATGGTCACGAAGTAAACTCTAGGCCTGACTAAAATGTAAATATATATATATATATATATATAAAGATGTAAACGCACTGGATATTATATCCAGGCTCAATCGAAGCAAAGTTCAATGATAATACTAATATATATATAAGCAATAAAAAGCCATGGATCGACGATCTGGGCATACCCACATAACGCGACTCTCAACGTTAGTAGATATAAATATATAAAAGTAATAGAAAGCTTAAAAATATAAAATATCTTATAGTGGGCTGCCAAGAAGACTTTAGATAGCTTTAGACGCCTAAAAACTTGGTTTCCACTGGTTAAATTTTAGTATGTAGCAAAACACGAGCTTACAAGTGTTTAGAAAGAAGAATCACTCAGTTTAGAGCACTCTAGAAGTGTTTACAGTCTGAAATGGATAGAGTTTTCTCTCCTTTTCTTCTTTTTTTTAAATGAGCTGCCAAGGGCTCTTATTTATAGACCAAGGATCCGCAGGTCAACTTGTGGTTGTCGCGGGTCTAACTGTGGCTGCCCGAGTTGGCCCGGGCTCTGTGGGTCCCATCGTCTCGAAGTACATGCACTTGGGCAACGCGTTGTCCGTTCGAACCTTCATAACTTTTAATCTGGGCATTCGATAAAGGTTTGTTGTACCTTTTTATAATGTTGTTGTCGAGAGCTACACAATGACATGGGATTAGAGGCTGTACGAAGCGGGGAAGATGGATCCATGACCAGATCTCTAAGTCTTTAAATTCTATCTGATGTACTGTCTTGTGTAGTAGTCACTCGAGATTTGAGCTATGGTTCATGTGGGACACCTTATATGCAGTGTGGATTGAAATGTGTTAAGACAACGTGAATGTGGTATTGAGGTGGCAAAATGATGATTTTACCCCTCATCGGGGTTATCTTCGGCTTTGGCACAGATGTAGCAGTCGTTGCTCAGGGTTATCTCTGAGATTGGGCTGCTGTGGATGTTGAATGTCCTCAGGGTTATCTCTAAGGTGTGCTTGACCTCCCGGGGTTTTCTCTGGGCTTAGAACTAAGTGTTCTGGGGTTATCTCCAGAACTAAAACAGCATCCCTCGGGGTTATCTTCGAGATTAGAACTGAATCTCCCGGGGTTGTCTCCGAGATTGAAACTAACATGACTTCCGGGGTTATCTCTGGAATGAAAGTAGTATGCACAAATGCCAATAATGTTTGATGATAAAGCATATACTTTGTAACAATCTTATTCATTTATTAATAAAAAGTATTAATTTATTAAAGGCTTTTAATTATCTACATGATACTGCTTTATAATATGTGATAAACCCATAGTTTTAAGCAATACTTTTAGAATAATGATGATGATCATTCTAATGAGATCTAAATTCTTAGAAAGCTTAAAATTAAAATAGTTCCCAATCGTTGGATTACTAAATTGGGGATTAGTGAATCCAGATAAATTGGTACATGCGTTGCTTGCTCATTGGATAAGGATGATTGATCTCATGATCATTTGTGTGGAGACACTAAAGCAAATATGTAGGTGCTTATTGGAGAATAAGTTCACTGAATGTGGCTCGCTAAGGAATACCTAATGGAGTTTTACTTGCTTGTCAATAGGAATTCCTGTAGTGATAGTAGTACAAGTGATCCTTGGACTTGATATCATCATAGTATCTTGTGTATGATGAGTTATACTTTGAATTATTCCTTAAACCCCTTAGGGTATATCAAAGGGTATGCTTGGGTATAATAAGTTGTACATGGAGATAATGTATAATCAATAAAGAATCTACCACTTCTAGTAAAAGAAGAGAAATGTCCTATTTAATTCGATAAATGGAAACCCAGTAGTCCTTGGCCAAGGAAGAATGAAATTAGAAAGGAGTTTCTAATTTGCATTATTTGGAGTTGTGCATTTAAGAGTCGAAATACATATAATTAAATAAAATAAGACTTAACAGTAATTCCTTGTCTTATATTTAATTGGGACATTGTATGGTGGAAGGATTGAATTATACAGTAACTATTTACTCAAAAGTTCTTTTATGATTAATGTTGAAATCTATATTATCTGGAAAGTCGTTAATCACTAGGGAGGCTTATCTCTATTGTAGAATAAATTTTATTTATTTAAATAAATTAATAGTTTAATTTGTAAGAACCCAAATTTTATGAATAAAGATTTAATTTCTCGAAATAATTTTTTAATATTAAGGTGTGGATTTGATATAATGTTATAGTTGTGGGTAGTATTTATAAATTTTGCAAAGTATGCAAGTTGTCATAAAATATTCGATTGGTCTGGGAATATTCATTTTATCGGGGAATATTTCAGACGACAAGACAATCATTGGTGGACCCCATAACTAAGTATCATTCGGATTTAGAAAACAAATGTAAATATCTTTTTATAAAAATAACGATTTAAAGTGTTACCGTTAAACCGTTGAAATACCCTATGTGGTAAAAGTACAAGAATACGCACGGTCGCATAAGAGTAGACACGTTATTCAGACAAAGATCTTTGATTATTGATGCTTACGTGAGAAGTCACTCAGTTTTATTCAATTATTTTCACAGTAATTGTTGCATAGCATCTCTCATATTATTGATTCAATTATTGTCACAGTATCATCTGCATAATATTTTATATTTTTAAATCAATAATTTAGACGACAAAGTTATTCATATTATTATTTGTAATATTGACGATGTCTAGAAAGTTTTGTTGAGGAAAAGGGTTTGGTCGCCTAATTGCGCGCCAATACGGAGAAATCCTTATCGGAAAGCCCCCTCTTTCCTGGGAATGATCTGGTTATTAAATACTATGAGTTATACTATTAATGATGAATAAGTTCGTGTTGATTAAATATGAAATTGATATTTCTATTGTGTTGGGATTATTAGTATTAGTGGAAATCGACATTTATTTCGATAATAATTGATTTCTGGAGATTAAATTGACCAATCGGGTAATTAATCGGATAAATGAGTAATTAATTACTATTAGTTCACATGCATATAACTATTTCTTCACATGAATGAAACTATTGATTCACATGATGTACTATTAGGGGAGGTGGTGCAAGTTTGATAATACTTATAGGACTAAATTAAAAATGGAGGAAAAGATGAAGGTACTATACTATAATAATTTGAGCCCCAAAACGTGCAATTATCAAAACTATGTTTTCCTATAAATAGAAGCTCATTCTTCTTTCATTCTCACCAATTCACTAAGACTTACAAGAACAATTATAGAGAGAGAAGCTATAGAAGGAAAGAAGAAGAGTATTTTGCTACTTCACTATTGTAGTATACGGCCTTCTACTAAGGTAATGGGTATTATTTCTTTCGTATTCGTAAGGGATATTATTTTTGTTCAATATTCGTATGAAATAATATTTTCTTCCATACTCTGTAGTATGTAAGTAATATTATTTCGTTTTGTATCCTTAATTCTACACTCATTTTGTTGAAGTATTGCTTCTATACTCCGTGAAATTAGTAGAATATCCTTGAAATTTGCGTTTCATCTAGTATCGTTTCACAAGGATATTTTTTTGAACATTCTTGTTAAATTTTAAGCTTTTTATGTCGGAGTACTATTCATGGGTACTATTCATTTATACGTCACTATTCATATGTATGGTACTATTCACAGAGTACTATTCATGGGCACTATTCATAAATACGGTACTATTCACAAAGTACTATTCATAAAATACTATTCACGGGGTACTATTCATGAAGTACTATTCACGGGGTACTATTCTCGAAGTACTATTCATGGGGTACTATTCACACGGGTACTATTCATGACAAGAATTGATTTCTTTTCGGTTCAAATAATTTTTGATACAATATTATTCTTGAATTTTACTACACAAAGCAGTATCATGTTGATAATTTGGATATTATTGAATTCTGGATAAATTAAATTATAAATCTTTAAAATTTATCCTTGCTTTCATTTAATTGAATTCTTATATCATTGTCATCATCCTCGTTCTTATATTGTGATGAAAGTCATATGTGGTTTACGTCCATAGATGGATTGTTGATTGGTATGATTATGACCAGGGATTATTCGGTATAATCATGACCGTAAAGTTACAAATGATGTGGTAAACGTCCTCAGTGGCCCGTAGTGCATTGATGGACAGATATTGGTATGATCATAACCATGAGTTTTCTTCGGCCAAGGGTGCAAAGATGAATTCTTGTTTGGCATGATCATAACCATTGGTGAAAACACGAATATCCTTGGCCCTTAGTGTATGGATAATTCGTGGTCGTGAGACTAATGAATATCATTGGCCCGTAGTGCATGGATAATTCAGTTATGTGGATTATTTATTAAGCTAAGTCAGAGCAATAAAATTGATGGTAAACTTTTAAATCATAGAAGATAGTAGATATCATGCTCTACTTGACTCTTCTAATGGATTACTTATTCCGCTGTAGTTGTTGATTTAAAACTTGTTGTCTATTGTACTCGATCAGTTGTTATACTATTGAAGGTTAAGGATAATTTATTATGCATTATCTTAGTCATAATATTTCTTACTAGGCTATTTGAGCTCGCCCTTTTCTTTCATTGTTCTCTTCAAGAAATGAGAATATAGCTAGGACTAGTCGGGGAATGGAGTGACGGTCCAGGATAAGTGGCTATCGAAGTCCTCACTAGTCTATGAAATAGTGTGATAATAATTGTAATGGGGACTCCATTGAGTGTGGATATTGTCTAAGAGACAATATTCGTGTTAAAACTCTCAGCTATGTTTTGTCTTATTCTCGCATCTACGCTTATATAATTAAGTTCAGAGTCAGATTCGCATCAAGTATTTGGCGCACCCAAGATGGGTGATGTATACCTATTTTAGGGCGCCACAGGTTGGTATCGAGCTTAGGATATGATCCATGTATTTGAGATGTGAGACTAGAACTAGGAGGGGAGAGACGGTCGCTAGTATGACCTACCTAAGTTATTTGTTATTTAATTGGTCGGTCAGAGTATAGGTGTAATACCCGGTAAAAAATAATAATAATAATAATGATAATAATAAATAAAGTAAATAGCATTTAAATCTATGTTTTAAATAGAATAATTGGGCTTGTCTTTTATTTGGGTCAATTTGATAATAATGTTTGTGGGCTATAACAATAAGTGATGTAAAATATTAATCTTATAAATTTGGGCTTTAAAACTAATTAAGTTCAATGTTATAAATCCTATTAGACAAGGATGATTAATTATATATACGACTCAAACCTAATTGTATTGGATTCCATCTATTATGAAGTGAAGAGAAAGGCGATCAGAGTACAGTAAAATAGAAAGAGAAAAATTCTCCCAACCAAGGTAATACCATTATTTTTATTATCGGGTATTTTTTTTAGTTATTTTATGATCGGATCTTGCAAGCTTAATTAATTTGATTGTTTATTGTTATAAGTCATGCCTGGAGGGAATCTCAATTAAAACTAGCAAATAAATAAAGTATAAATTAGATTAGCTTGTTTGGAACATGGAGTTAAATTTCAAAGTATTGTTCTATATATTATATTGTGGTATCATGTTAGAATTTTTTTTATATATATTAGAATCGGAGTTGAGAATTATGATTAAGTTTGTAATTATTTAGAATTTGTTTCAGGATATCGGTTTATGAGTATTTCTTGTGAAATGAGGTAGAATAAATATAAGTACATAGTTAGTACAATGGTATTAAAAAGAAAATATATGGAGTGTAATAATAATAATAATAATAATGATTTGATCAGATCTGGGTAGTATGTGAAATGAATGGCATCGATTGTGTGCTTTAAACAAAAAAAAAAAACGCCTTTACTTAATAAAATATGTCATGAATAGTAATTGTTTTATTAGACTTATGGATATTTAGACTTCTTTTTGAAATTACAGGAGTGCACAATAAGTGCATGCCTATTATATGGATACATATATATTAATTTGTAGTCTCCTCGATCACATGTTCTTAATAGTATTTAATTTTCATGTTTATTGTTAAAAAAAAAAAAAATTAATAATTACGTATATAGTATTGCAAAATATTATGTTATACAAAATCTAAATGAATAAATAAAATATTTTGAAATTATAGAGATTATTATTATAATAATAATAAAATGAATTTATCAACGGGTTAAAGATGAAAGAATATTTTTATAAGTGTACTTATATTTATTATTATTTTGTTTAGTTAGTTCGAATCTAAAAGGCGATGATTAAAGGCATATTAAATAGATTATGAATTACTTTGGAATTATTAGTTTGGATTATTTTAATTTGAGGTGAAATATGTTAGGGTTAATGAATAACGATTCAGATTTGATATCGCTGGCATTTGAGGGTAAGATTTTGTGGAGTGTGCCATAAATGGTTTGGAAGTATCGTGTACTTAATTCGCGTACTTTTCAAATGATACTTTTGTTAAATTTGATTTATTCGCTTTTGTTCCTCGCTTCAAATTTTCGTTATTATTTCACATAATTGTTTCTTGTGAAATTCATATATTTGTTTCATTTTGGAGTCGACACATTGGACTCGTATTTGTACTCTTTGAATTAGGATATCATGTTTAGTATTTATTTTGATAATTGTAGAGCCAGCATATGTTGCTACCTTCTTTTGAAACCTTGTGACTATATTTTGATTTGGTTCAACACGTACATATAGAACCCTTTTGTTAGTATTATGTCGCATGTGTTGTGACATAATATTTTTGTTAGAATATACCATAGGGTATACCGAGCTATAACCACCGTGGGGGTACCATGCATGCATGTTGTCTTGGCACGAGAGGCATGACACTTTCCGTGGCAGGTGATTAGTCCACTGCTGCCTCCGCTTTTGGGCTCTGGAGGAAGTGGGCCATTTGGTGTTTTGTTGTGGGAGGCGATGGGTTAACCCTAGTTTTCGTTTCATGGATTGGTGATGTTGTGCCAAACACACCTATCCGATTTGCATACATTTGGATTCGCGATCCAATGTGTGATTCGCCTGTGGTGGCATCATTTGACTCGCCTCGTGTGGCATTGTTTTGACTTGCCGTGTGGCATTATTCTCGACTTCGCCTGCGTGTGGCAATATATATTTTGGGCTCACCTTTGATGAAATAACTCCACCGCTTGTTTCAAATTTTATTATTTTATCGATTAGTTTTGTTGGTTTTTGTTCGCTTCAAGTCATCGAGTTAGTTACTTCGCTCGCATTATTTCTTTATTCTTTTATTGGTTTTCACAATTATGTTGATTCATATATATTCCATTCAGATCCTCGATATTATATTTTTGTTCAGATTTTGCACTTGAGGCTTGTTCAAGAATTTGTCTCAACTGCTTTTCAGATATCGCCAGATATCTTTTGTATATCTATATCCGCATCGGGCAATCGCTCATGTCGTGTTTTTCTTCCCAAGCAGTTTCATAGGGTGATTCAGGCTAGTGTGATGAGAGTTTTGCCTTTGACCGCTTAGGTTGATTCAAATTTTAAGTTTTGATTATTTGACTCGCTTTTAGAGAATTGTAATCATTACTTTATTGATGGATCACCACTATTAATATTTTGAGGTTGTTAGTGCTCTGTTTATTTATTTTGAGGTTTGTTGTGCTTTGCACGTGACCTCCCTTTCCTTTTCGGGAAAGGGGTGTTACAATAGGGATAATATGTGACATGTCAATTAACCCATGTTTTGTGATAGTGTTTGAGAATGGCATCTGAAAATATTAAGATAAGCAATTAAGCACATGAGACCGTTGAGTCACCGACAATTAATAACCAGGATAATGTGCATTAGGAAGGCAATAATCCTCATGTAAACAGCAACACCGACCTAATGACGAACGATGGTACGTTTAAGAGTTTTCTAGAATTTATGAAAAACCAAACAAGAGAGACTCCTGCTCATAATGCAGGTGGAAACACTGGCAACTCATGACTGGTCACCGCTAAGCAGTTCAAGGAGTTGGGACCACCGGAGTTTTTGGGAAAGAAGAATCACTTAAGGCAAAGACGTGGATAAAGAAGATCACCAAGATATTTGATGTCTTGGAATGCTTAGAGGAGCAAAAGGTTCCCTTCGCCACTTTTATGTTGTGTGAAGAGGTAAATCGTTGGTGGGAATCTATAAAGCGTACTCAACTTCCCGCATTGAAAATATCTTGGGAGAAGTTCCAAGAATTGTTCAACGACAAATAATTTCCTAAAAGTATTCATCACATGAAGGGGGTAGAATTCATCAATTTGTTGCAAAATAATATGACTGTATCGCAATACGAGGCAAAGTTTGCGGAGTTATCCCAGTTTACATCCCATTTGGTTGATAATGAGGAGCGAATGACGCAAATGTTTCTAAGAGGTTTGAAACCCGAAATACGTCAATACCTCATTTCTCATAAAATTTGTTTATATTCAGATGTTGTGAATAGGGCTCAGTTATTAGAACGTGATTATGAGTCAGCTCAACCAAAAGGCAATGACCAACAACATGATAATAATTGTACTGGTGGCAACGGCCATCGGAACAACGATAACCATCATGGAGGAAATTATCATGCCAAGAATGGTAACCACTTCGGTGGTAATCATAGCCAAGATAATAGGAAAGGTGAACTAAGTGGGAAAAGTTTTAAGAAGAGAAGATTCAACAATGATGGAAAGACGTCGGCAGCAGCACCAGCACCCGTTTCAAAGGAAGAAGAACGACCACCGGTCGTATGTTTCAAATGCGGACAGGAGGGACACATCCGTCCAAACTGTAAGAAGCAACTCAAAGTGTGTTTTAATTGCAGAAGAGAAGGTCACCTAGCTCAATTTTGTCGTGTAGTGAAGTCAAGTCCAACTGGGATGGTGACACCAAAGGATGTTCCAGACAAGTCAAAGTCGGTAGTTTAAGTGAGAGCGTTTGTCGAGGAACCCGAACGAAGTTATCACGGGTAAGTTAATCATAAAATCTTACGAAGTCTATACCTTATTTGATACCATTTCTACCCACTCTTTTATTTCTCCTATTTGTGCTCAATGTTTAAATTTGACCCCAGAGAAGTTAGACTTTGACTTATTGGTTAAAACTCTTAGGAGAAACCTTCGTTACATCCACTATTTATAAATCTTGTTTGATTCAAATCGGCACCCTCACGTTACCTGTTAATCTTATCTCTTTAAAAATACTTGCCTTTAATGTGATTTTAAGAATCGACTGGTTAACTACTCATCATGCTAAAATTGATTGTTTTCGTAAGGTTGTTAGCCTTCCTAACCAACCTGTTATGTGAATTCAAGTAACCAAACCACTAAAGTCAATCACTGTCATATTAAGCCATAAGTAAAGAGCCCCGAACCTTTCGCTGGTGACTTCCAAGTCTTGGAATGCACCGAAGCCAGACTTTCTGTAAGGGAAGCCGTGAACAACGATGGCAAGTTGATAGGTATCAATATGACGTGTTATCCAAGTCTTGGATGAGAGTCACAATTTTGAATGATATTTCTATCATTAATAAATTTCTTGACGTATTCCTGAAGACTTTTTGGCCTACCCCTAGAGCGTGAAATCGAATTTTGTATTGACCACGATACAAAACCCATTTCTAGAACCCTCAAATATTTCTTCACCCAAAACTAACATAACTCGTGTCGAAGACGTTGGCTCGAGCTGTTGAAATATTACAATAATACCATTCAATACTATCCTAGAAAAGCAAACGTAGTAGCTGACGCATTAAGTAGAAGATCGTATGCGTTTACGAGTGCGATGTTGTTAATACAAAGACCCATTTCGTATAACTTACAAATGATAAAGATAGAGTTAAAGACTCTAGGGACCTATGTGAAGATAGTAAATATACGAGTAGAATCGACTTTAATCGATAAAGTTAAAGCCGATCAATCTACAGACTCAGAGATGATGAATGTGAAGAATAAGGTGCAAGAAGACGTTATTCTAGAAGCAATAATCGACGAAGAGATGAAATCTCAACCCTCGATTTAATTGGTCCATTTGAAATACTTGATCGAGTAGGAACTGTGGCCTATAGACTCGCTTTACCGCTAAGTATGTCGCGTGTTCATAACGTTTTTCACGTATCGATGTTACGTAAATATGAGGACGACATGAACCACATTATTGAATTAGAACTAGACGAGATAGCAGAAGATTTAATGTATGAGGAGATATATGTTAAAATCTTGGATAAGAATGATTATATTCTATGCTCAAAGGTTATACCTCGAGAGTTAGAATCTAACGAGGTGTCTTCACCTCTTCGGCATACCAGGTACGTACGTCAATTTCGAGGACAAAATTTCATAAGAAGGGGAGGTTGTAAGACCCCAAATTTTATGAATAAAGATTTAATTTCTCGAAATATTTTTTTTAATATTAAGGTGTGGATTTGATATACTGTTATAGTTGTGGGTAGTATTTATAAATTTTGCAAAGTATGCAAGTTGTCATAAAATATTCGATTGGCTAGGGAATATTCGCTTTATCAAGGAATATTCGACGACTCAAGACAATCATGGTGGACCCCATAACTAAGTATCATTTGAGTTAGAAAATGATGTAAATATCTTTTATAAAA